>CM045986.1:27575899-28825899 GCA_025175895.1 Wurfbainia villosa
GGGCAGCAACTCATTCAAGGAGTTGAGTTGAAAATAAAAATTTTCTTCGAGGGCACTGTCCCCTGAGGCCCCCATAAGGGGAGCTGTCCCTTGACCCTGCCCGCTAACCGGCTAGCGAGACCGTCGTGGCGTTGTGACTTATCGGTGAAGCGGCTTAAAATTCATGTGTGTATTCATAATAAATTTTATAAAATTACATCATTATAAATGATATAGTGCATGGTGCATAGTTATGGCCTAGGACCCAATGTGATTGTGGTTGTGTGTTGTATGTGCATGTTATAATTCATAATACGGCCTGCGTGTCGTGCTTTTATTGTTGGAACGTCATTGGCAGGCTAGAGAGGTGTGGATAGCCCTCAATCGTCATACAGTGGAATACGATTGTTCGTCGTGCGTCACTTATCTACAATTGTTATTAGCACAGCGGAAATAATAGGAACAAATAGAAATACTAACAACAACACAAGCATACGCAAATACACACGATATACGTGGTTCAGAACCGAATGGTTCCTACTCCACAGGCGAGCTCAACAAGCTCTAGTTATGCGCACGACACTAACTAAACTCCTTCTCGAGAACATGTCGAAGGTGGAGAAACCTTGTACAAGCAATTACAAAGTAATACACGAAGTACAAACAAGAATACAAATACAATACAAAAGAAAACTTTTCACCGATTGCTTTTGATCACTTGCTTGTTACTTGCTTTTGTTTGCTCTTGAAGGTCTGGAATGCAACAGCAATTACCCTCCAAAGTCACCCCAAAAGTCTTGGCAAAATCCTCCATCTCGAGCTCCATTTATAACCTGCATCGGGCTGATTTCGTGCCTAGCAGTCGACTGCCAAAAGGCCCCAGTCCACTGCTCCTGTAGTCGTTGTCTCACAACGGCTTGATCCACGCTGGACAAGTTCCAACAGATCCTCTATCAGTCGACTGATGATGACCATTAGTCGACTGCTGACCTCATAGTCGACTGCCCAGTCAGCTATGGAGCATTCTGTGTCCGCGACACTTCCATCAGTCGACTACCATCCCTTGGCAGTCGGCTGCTGTCGACATCAGTCGACTGCCATCCCTTGGCAGTCGACTGTCAGGCCAATAATTGCAGTCTAACACTAGTCGAACCCTAGTCGACTTGGATCTATCGAACTGGCACCTATGTCAGTCGACTGCTGTCAGGTAAAACCTCAAACACCAAGTTGTTTGAGCATCCGACCGTCGGGTAAACCCCCAAACCTCACGTTTGAGCCACCGACACTCAGTCTTAGCCACTTTGCCAAGTCCACCTCATCCTATCATAGAGTTCTCCACCGAAACTCTCTTCCCTCGGCCTACGTCCCTCAGATGCACCAAGCGCACGGGTTCGCAGCGTCATCCTTCACGTCTCTTGCCCTAGAAGTATGCTTCCCTTGGGCCTCACTCCATTCGCTCCCCGTCCGACGGTCCCTCGGATGCACCAAGCGCACGGCTTCTCAATGTCATCCTTCACCAACTCAAGGACCCCGAGCCTAGTGAACTTGCCAAGTCCTCAAGACTTCCCACACCAAGCCTCATGCTTGGATTTTCCATGCCAAGCCCCATGCTTGGATTTTCACCGCCAAGCCCTATGCTTGGACTTACGTGGTCAACCCATGTTGGACTTTCCAACACCAAACCCCATGCTTGGACTTTTCACCACCAAGGCTACACACTTGGATTTACGTGGCCAACCCATGTTGGACTTCCCATGACAATCTCATGTCATGCGTTTTGTCTAACATCAAAATATAGTTCGAGTCAAACTCGAGTCTTGGGCTAATTGCACCAATAATCTCCCCCTTTTTGATGTTCGACAAAACCTCAAACCCAAGTCTACCAATTATCCCCAATTGGCAATTCTCACATCCCAATGAGAATTCTAACTATCCCAAATGGTAACTTCTCCCCCTTTTTGACATACATCAAAAAGGTCCTCCCCAAGGGTATGAATGTCTCATATCCTAATGAGATCTTACAATCTCTCCCTTCGAGGAACACATGGCTACAATCTTTCTAGTGATAAGTTCCATATCACTTAAGAGAGGCAATCCCAAATTTTCCTCCCATGAGGAAAAATACACATCCAACTTCCCATGATGGATACCTCCCCCTAAAGGCTTGCTCCCCCTTGACCATTGCACCAACAATGTCCTTGGAGAGTCCCTAAGCCAATAGGAACATTTAAACAATCAAAATTAAGGCGAAGTTCAACAATGAACTCTTATCCACCTTAAAATTGATACTCACCTTAAACACCTCTCCTAATCCATATCCAATGGATTTCCACCCTTTATAATGCTCTCTCAAGCATGTCCTAGGGTTAGGAGTGGTTAGGGGACCAAAACATAGCTGAACATGGGCCTAACAACCAAGGTTTACTGAAATCATCTTGGGCAGTCGACTGTATCAGATATCAGTCGACTGCCACCCTCATCAGTCGACTGCCTGAAGGTTTTGCAGAACCAAAGCTCTGATACCACTTGAAGGTAGGAAACTTCGCTTCCCACTTCAACTCGGTCGCTTGTTCATGGTGATCCCTTCTACGTCCCCAGATAAAAAAAAATTATCCTTGACAAGAGGAATTACCCAAGCTACCATTTCATCGTCGTGCTATTCAATTAGAGTAGTCACTTAAACAAACTTGTTGTTCAAGCAACCAACCTCTATTCTATGATTAGCCGCGGAATAGACGATGTACGGATCGTCGGCTTTTGTGTTTATATTCGGAGTCCAAGTTATTTTAGCCACAAAACAGAATATATAACATACATATGAGTGAAGAACAAATATAGACATGTTACAAAAGAATATAAACAAACGTTATACCTCTTGATCTTCTATTGTATGTCCTTCTGTTGGATCGAAAGTGTCGCTAGAGGGGGGGGTGAATAGCGATACGGTGTCGTTAAAAACTTTTGCAATAAGTAAAAAGCAAGTAGAGAATGCACAGCGGAAATATAAAGTAGACAAGATATTTTTACGTGGTTCACAATCTTTCGATTGCTAATCCACGGCCCTAGTGATCCTTGATCACGTACGGAGGGCAATTCACTAAAACCACTCCTCTTCGTTGGAAGTAGGAGCAACGATTACAAAAAGAAATCAAGGCAAAGGGACACTCCCCCTTTCCTTGTTACGATTAAAGCACAAAGACAATTTAAAGAAGTAGAACTTAAATAAATATACCGACAACTCTTATAAGTAGAAGATGTAGCTTTCGTTGTCGGCGGCACTTCGTCGTAGCAAATGTGAGTAGTAGTAGAGGCGTTACGACGGCGTGTTGAGAGCTCTTGAATTCTTGTTATTTGCTTGGCTTGAACATGTCTATTTATGGATATTGATCTATGAATTTAGACATAGGTAGTGTCCAAGGTGAGGTTCTTATCCCAACTCAAGGATGAGGTGTTTCATCCAACCACCTTGTGCCACCTCCAACCTCCTTGGGCGCCAACTTGAGGATGAGGTGTTTCATCCAACCACCTTGTGCCACCTCCAACCTCCTTGGGCGCCAACTTGAGGATGAGGTGTTTCATCCAACCACCTTGTGCCACCTCCAACCTCCTTGGGCGCCAACTTGAGGATGAGGTGTTTCATCCAACCACCTTGTGCCACCTCCAACCTCCTTGGGCGCCAACTTGTTGGAGCCATTCAACTTGTGCCACATCATGGGAGCCAACCATCTTGTGCCAACTCACCTTATTTTGGGCGTCCACCACAAGGAAGCTTGGTGATGGTTTGGATGTCCACCTTGATGCCACATCACCCTTTGTACCAAAACACGAGTCAAGTCCAAATTCACCCCTTGAAATTCGAGCTCTTCTCGATTTGGTCGAACTTGACTAGCGGTTGATGTAGTCAAAGGGTTTTGACCGTATGATACAAGTTAGCTTAAAATATAAAGTCACGATGGTTCTAACCATCCGATCTCGACCTAGACCTTCCATTGGAGGTATTGGGCCTCGGATCTACGCTAACGACCTTGCTTCGCTTTCACACGAGCTTACCTTGTAGCCTCGCTCGGTCTTCACCCGAGTACCTCGGCTTCCTCCGAAGTCCTCGGCGTTGCGACCACCTCGGTTCCCACCGGGTGTCGCAGACCTTCCGCTCAACTTTAGCATTTCTGCACACTTAATTGAGCTCGTAAGATAACAAATATACCCTTAACTATTGAGCCTTTTGCCATAATCAAAATACCGGTTCGACTTTGGTGCCCACTGCACCAACAATCTCCCCCTTTTTGATTCATGGCAAACCGACACAAAGTTAAGGAAAAATTAAACATAACAAAGAAGCTAGCATAATGATTAAGCATGAATGAGCTAGCATAAAGATTAAATATGAATGAGCTAGCATAATGATTAAATATGAATGAGCTAGCATAATGATTAAATATGAATGAGCTAGCATAATGATTAAGTATGAATGAGCTAGCATAATGATTAAATATGAATGAGCTAGCATAATGATTAAGTATGAATGAGCTAGCATAAAGATTAAGCATGAGTGAGCTAGCATAAAGATTAAGCATGAGTGAGAAATATTATTGTTTCAAGTTCTCCCTTTGAGGTAACCTCCCTTGACCGAAGGTGAGTTCTTGAAAAATAATTTTACTCCCCTTAATAGTTGCTTAAGTAAACGGAATTACTTAATATAAAAGGTAATAATTTTGTTTACTTTCTTCCTTACTTTTGTGACTTTCTCCCTTTTGCCTTAACTCAAAAAGTTTGTAAATATATTTTAGGGTTTGTAAGTCCAAGCAAGTTCCCAATATAAATATATTTTTTTAAAATAATAATAAGCTTGAAAAGATGTTCATCTAAAATGTACAACTCGGTTGGACTTGATTGATATAGAATGATCAATAAGTCTTGAAGGAGTTGATTAATTTTAAATAATTATACTCCATGGTTCATGTCGATGCAGAATCTACATCTGGAACCAGAGTAAGGTCCTAACATCTCACGCCTGTCTCACGTGGCTAAGTACACAAACACATTAGTCCTATGTGTTGTGAGATGTGTTGGCTCCTTAAATCTATAGGTATATGATTTCTAAGGTAAGACTTAGGCTAATTTCATAAAAGAAGCAAAAGTAGAGTACATATATAGAAAAATTTAAATCCTACTCTATTACATACATACCTAACTTTCGTCTTAATAAACTAAATTCGCCGGGTAGTGGTTTGGTGAAGATGTCCGCTAGGTTTGATTTGGACTCAACATACTCTAGTTGTATAGTTCCATTAGTTACATGTTCCCTAATGAAGTGGTGTTTAACTTCTATATGTTTTGTCCTAGAATGACATATTGGATTTTTAGTTAAGTTAATTGAACTAATGTTATCTATGTAGGTTTTAATGTTGTTAAAGATTAAGCTAAAGTCTTGGAGAGTGTGCTTCATCCACGAGAGCCGAGAGACACACTCACCCATCGCAACGTATTCGGCGGTGGTAGATAAGGCAACGCAATGCTTCCTCTGCACTAACTTACTAGACTCGGTAGGATTTGACAACAACCACTCGTGCTCTTTCTATCGAGTTTACTACCGGCATAGTCGAGTCGGAGTAGCCGATTAGATTAAACTCGGTAGATCTAGGGTACCAAATACCTACGTTTAGCGTGCCCTTTAGATATCTAAGGATACGCTGACTAGGGTTAGGTGAGACTCCTTGGCACAGGTTTGTAACCTTGCACACATACTTACCGAATAAAATGTCGGGTCGGCTCGCGTTAAGTATAGGAGACTTCCTATTGCGCTCCTATAGTATTTTAGGTCAACGGGTTTTCCTTCTACATCTTCGCTTATATTAACATTAGTTGCCATAGGTGTATTGATTATTTTAGCATCTTGCATTCCAAATCGATTTATTAAGTCCTTAGTATATTTTGTTGATGTAAATATATTCCATCTTTAGTTTGTTTAATTTGTAAACCTAAGAAGAAACTTAACTCTCCCACTAAATTCATTTCAAATTCACTTTCCATAAGTGAGATGAATTCGCTTAGCAGATTGAGTTGGTAGTTCCAAAAATTATATCATCTACATAGATTTGGGCTATAAAGATTTCTTTTCCTACGGTTTTAACGAATAAGGTTGGGTCGACTAAACCTTGGTTGAATCCTTTGGACTTAAGATAGATCGAAAAGCCTTCGTATCAAGCTCTTGGGGCTTGTTTGAGTCCATATAGGGCTTTCTTAAGTCTAAGGACATGGTCAGGTTTATCTAGATTTTCAATCCGGAGGTTGATCGACGTAAACTTCTTCCTTAATGTATCCATTCAAAAATGCTGACTTGACATCCATTTGAAACAATTTAAAACCTCGATGTGCAGATATGCTAACAACATTCGGATGGACTCTAGTCCGCTACGGGCGTAGGTCTCATCGTAATCTAAACCTTCGACTTGACTAAACCCTTTGCGACTAACCTAGCTTTATTTCTAACTACTTCACCTTTATCATCAAGTTTATTTCAAATACCCACCTTGTTCCAATAATTGATTTTTCTTTAGGTGGTGGTACTAATTCCAGACTTCATTTCTAGTGAATTGAGCTAGCTCTTCTTGCATAGCAATAATCCAAATCGGGATCAAGAAGTGCTTGTTCAATAGTTTTGGGTTCGATTTTGGAAATTAACGAGATTTGACTAAGGTTTCGATATGAAGCTCTAGTTCGAACCCTAAATTTGGATCACCTATAACTTGATTGATAGGATGATTTGTTTGAGTCTTAGTGTGACTCGGGTTAGGGTCATCTATCACTTGGTCGATAGGATGACTTGGGTGAGTTCTAGTTTGACTTGGGTTAGAGTCATCTATCGCTTGGTCGATAGGATGACTTGGGTTAGGACGAGATTCAAGTTCAAGATCAGAGTCGGGTTCGCTATAAGTTGATTTGCTAGTTGGTTTTGTTAAGGATTGAACGGGTTCGTGTCCTTCGTCGAAAACTATATTAATGGTTTCTTCGACTCTTATGTGTAGGATCAATGGAATTACTAAAGGGTTGTTTGTAAGTTTTTAAACCTAAATCATCTCACCAATATCTACATGATCAAAACATGTTATTCCTATGTGTTATTATTGTGAGATGACTTTCAATTTTACTTGATTAATTTTAATGAATTTAAATTAACCAACATTAGGTTAGATTCGGATTTAGTCTAAGCTCATCAAGTAATCTTTTCAAGAGATTAGCTTCCAGGTCGTGGCGAGGCACAGAGGCCTTCTTTGATCGGAATAACGACCACTTCCTTAGACAAAGCTAATTTCAAGAAATTGATAACTCGACTTACTTGAGACTAGATCTTGGTCTAACTAGTTATTTTTGAAAAGAGGCTCCCCGAGGCTCAATCTTTTCGTAGGATTTTAGTTGATTTATTTTTGAAAAGAGGCTCCCCGAGGCTCAATCTTTTCGCAGGATTTTAGTTGGTTATGAGTCCTATCTAACCATTCTAAAAATAAAGGAAAAACTAAGCATGCAATTTCTAAGACTTAACAAAAATACATTTTGTATTGGCTCCCCCTGGACCATTGAATCAGTGGGTCTATTCACATAGTGAATTTGGTCATAGGAACCCAATACATGTTAGATCCTAAAGTTGAAATCAAAGTGATCTTAGGGACCCATGCTTGGACATTTTTCTTATGTTGGTTTACTATAGACATATATGACTTATTGGTTGTATTTGAGTTAAACCCGAGTCCGGCCTTGTTGTACCACGGCCCTTTGTGATCAAGTAAGAGGTCAAGTCCTTGGATCCCAAAGTGAACCTTTCAACGTGTTCCTAAGGTCTTGACTTGTGTTTTCAAGCGAGTTCTCAACTTCAAGCTTTTCAGCAGGTTGAGTCCTCCTCTTGAATCTGAGTAGTCGAAGAGGTTAGGAGACCTCATGTTTGAGAGGTTAACCTCCTCAATTAAGTCTCGACCTTGGACTCGGACTTAGCTAGTTTCTTATTTAAAAATTTAATTGCACCATACAAAGTATTAAGTAAAGAACGACTTACCCTTAATGATACTTTTGAAACGGATCCGGATCCGAGGCTGGGCTTGAATGGTAGCTCCTCATCGGATTCGGACTCGGACTCTTCTTGGGTTTGGTCGTGCTCGTCGGCTTGGCCATTAGAGCTTGGATATCGTCTTCTTCCTCAGGGTGGCTTGCTTGGGGCTTCTTCTTCTTGGAACACCGCAACTAACGCAATACTCTTCTCGGCTTTGGACCACGTTAGTTTGCTCATGTAATTCAAGTTCGAAAACAATTCGTCTAACCTAATTTTAGAAAGGTCCTTGGAGACCTTGTAGGCATCGACCATGGATGCCCACAAGGTGGTCCTAGGAAACGAGTTAAGAGAATACCTGATAAGGTCGCGATCCTCGACCTTTTGTCCGATGGCATGGAGTTGGTTGACGATGTCTTGGATACGAGCATGTAGTTGAGTTGCGGTCTCGTTTTCCTGCATTTTCAAGTTATACAATTTATTTAAAGTAAATCTCTTTTACATACCTTCGTGTCGTCGGTGCCTTCGTGTAGTTCCACTAGCTTGGTCCATAAGTCCTTTGCACTAATGAAGGGGCGGTTGAACTCTTCCTTGGACAACCCACATTGCAAGATTTGAGTTGCCTTGGCATCGGCTTCTACTTGTTTTTCATGGAATTTGACCATTGATCGTAACCCAAAGATTCACCATCTTCATTAATAGGAAGTGTGAAACCGGTTTGGATTACGATCCACATCTCGATTGGGTTTTAAGAAAGCATTCCATCCGACCCTTCCAATACTTGAAAGTCATTACGTTGTAAAGCGAAATTGAGGCGGTGCTAAACCCTTGAGATGGGCCATTTAAAAACAAGAAGAAGAGCAGCGAAAAGAATCTTGCAAAAACACACGAAAGAATATTCCAAGACTTTCATCTTGGATTAGTAGTGCGAAGTAAAAAGATATATAAAATGTAACTTGCAAAAGAAATAAACAATCAAATGCGAATGTCGTTGAAGTTCGGAGGACAACCTTACTCGGGATCTAACCCGAAGGACAACCTTATCCGGATCCTAAAGCCTCTAATGCAATTCTATATGTAGGAGAAGATAAGCAAGTGAAATAATTATACGAAAACAGAAATAAATAAATAAAAATCTGTAAAAAAGAAAAACAAAGCTAGATTGGTGGTTTCACGAATCTTAGCGCCCGACTCGATACCAATTGTTGGATCGAAAGTGTCGCTAGAGGGGGTGAATAAGCGATACGATTGTCGTTAAAAACTTTTGCAATAAGTAAAAGCAAGTAGAGAATGCACTGAAATATAAAGTAGACAAGATATTTTCGTGGTTCACAATCTTTCGATTGCTAATCCACGGCCCTAGTGATCCTTGATCACGCGGGAGCAATTCACTAAAACCACTCCTCTTCGTTGGAAGTAGGACAGCGATTACAAAAGAAATCAAGGCAAAGGACACTCCCCTTTCCTTGTTACGATTAAAGCACAAAGACAATTTAAAGAAGTAGAACTTAAATAAATATACCGACAACTCTTATAAGTAGAAGATGTAGCTTTCGTTGTGTCGGCACTTCGTCGAATGTGAGTAGTAGTAGAGGCGTTCTGACGGCGTGTTGAGAGCTCTTGAATTCTTGTTATTTGCTTGGCTTGAACATGTCTATTTATGGATATTGATCTATGAATTTAGACATAGGTAGTGTCCAAGGTGAGGTTCTTATCCCAACTCAAGGATGAGGTGTTTCATCCAACCACCTTGTGCCACCTCCAACCTTCTTGTGCGCCAACTCAAGGATGAGGTGTTTCATCCAACCACCTTGTGCCACCTCCAACCTCCTTGGGCGCCAACTTGAGGATGAGGTGTTTCATCCAACCACCTTGTGCCACCTCCAACCTCCTTGGGCGCCGACTTGAGGATGAGGTGTTTCATCCAACCACCTTGTGCCACCTCCAACCTCCTTGGGCGCCAACTTGTTGGAGCCATTCAACTTGTGCCACATCATGGGAGCCAACCATCTTGTGCCAACTCACCTTATTTTTGGCGTCCACCACAAGGAAGCTTGGTGATGGTTTGGATGTCCACCTTGATGCCACATCACCCTTTGTACCAAAACACGAGTCAAGTCCAAATTCACCCCCTTGAAATTCGAGCTCTTCTCGATTTGGAACTTGACTAGCAGCTTGGATGTAGTCAAAGGGTTTTGACCAAATTAAAATATAAAATGCGATGGTTCTAACCATCGATCTCGACCTAGACCTTCCATTGGAGGTATTGGGTGGGATCTACATGCGACCTTGCTTCGCTTTCACACGAGCTTACCTTGTAGCCTCGCTTCCGGTCTTCACCCGAGTACCTCGGCTTCCTCCGAAGTCCCTCTGGCGTTGCCCGACCACCTCGGTTCCCACCGGGTGTCGCAGACCTTCCGCTCAACTTTAGCATTTCTGCACACTTAATTGAGCTCGTAAGATAACAAATATACCCTTAACTATTGAGCCTTTTGCCATAATCAAAATACCGGTTCGACTTTGGTGCCCACTGCACCAACACCTTCCTCCTTTTGGGCATCGTGTGGGCGACAATCTTCCAAAAGTCGAAGCTCCTAGATCACCAATCTTCCTTCCTTGCTCGCTCCGAACAAGAGGAAGTATAGAAACAAAGCACTTCTCCTTCTTTCAACCAACCAACAAGCTCCAAGCTTGGTGCTTGCCGTCGGCCAAGAAGGAGAACAAGGAGATGAAGAAGAGGGCCGGCCAAAAGCTTCAAGGGGAAGACCCTAAGCTCCGGCCAAGGATGAAAGGGAGAAGGTTGGACGCCGGCCAAACCAAGGAGAGAAGAGGGAAGAAGGGTGCCGGCCACCTAAGGAAGAAGAAGAAAGGAAAAACTTTCCTTAATTGTGGCCGCCGAAAACCGTAAGCCTCCCTTGCCGCCCAAAACCCTAGCCCCTCTTTCTCTAATCCTCCTTGCTTCCCACCCTAGCCTCTCCTTTTATAGAGTTAAAGATAAGCCTTGTTTTAATCTCCACCATTGGTTCTAGGGATTTAATCTCAACCATCAGATCAAGAGATTTAATCTCTACCGTTGGATCTAGAGTTTTGTTTTCGTCCATTGGATGTAGGCTTCATTAGGTTTTAATAGGATACAATAGGGACCATGAGGAGGAGTTGGATCTTGCCCACCCAATGGATCAAGCGCACATAAAGTCTGATCCATTAATGATAATCCAATCCACTAAAGGATTATCATTGATCTACATCACCAACCCCCATAAGATAATATGGGCTCCATATATTATTTGTAAATTTTTATCCCCATGTTTAAGATCTCGAATGTCCGTCGATTAATTAATTTACTGACAATTAATTAATCAACATCTAACTCCATGAGTAGTACCACTCAACCTTATCATCATGCCGGACCAAGTCCACCTACAGGGTTTACATGATGATCCTTATGAGCTTCTCAAGGGGACATTATCATCCTAATATATAGGACACGGTTTCCTCCTATAATCAATGGCACACCATATAAATAATATCATTTCCCAACTTACCGATCCTATCGATTTAATCTATAAATCTTGCCCATTGGTAAATCAAAGAAATGAATACTAAGTATATGTGTCCGTTATTATATCGGGATTAAGAGCATGTACAATATAATATCTGAGGTCTGATTCAATTATGTAGTCAGCAATAAATCGAATCACCTCTAAGTCGGTCCTGCTCAATACACACAAAGTGCACTAGTGTGATTCTATAATCAAGATAAATCAATACCAAATCACACTACAACAAGACCAATGATTTGTCCAAAGTCATCTCGGTTGTGAGCCTTTACTTATATCTTACAAGGAGTCGATAACATGATCTCCCGTGTGACACCACATACCATGTTATCTACAATGTAATGTATTAGACAATATTCATAAAATATGCAAACAATGATCATGTGATTCTTATTTCAAAATAAAGATGGTCATACAAAAGATTGACTTTTTAGTATACATCCCAACAATCTCCCACTTATACTAAAAGACTATGTTGTCCTCAAACTGTCATACATCTGATTCCCATTCCCTCCACATGCCTATTAAAAGCTCTCGCTGGAAGGGCCTTAGTGAAAGGATCTGCCAGGTTATCCTCCGATGCAATCTTGGCCACAGCAACTTCTTCTCTCTTTACGATTTCTCGTATCAAGTGGTACTTGCACTCTATGTGTTTACTTGCTTTATGGGCTCGTGGTTCCATCAAGTTTGCAACTGCACCACTATTATCACAATATATTATGATAGTTCTGGGCAAACCAGGAATCACATCCAAGTCCATCCAGAAGTTTCTAAGCCACACAGCTTCTTTGGCCACCTCAGAGGCCGCGACATACTCAGCTTCCATGGTAGAGTCTGCCATGCATTTCTACTTGACACTCCTCCATACAATGGCTCCACCTCCCAAAGTAAACACAAAACCTGAGGTAGACTTATTGTTATCCCTGTCTAATTGGAAGTCAAAATCTGTGTAACCCATAGGGAGTAATTGGTCTGCCTGGTAAACTAGCATATAATCCCAAGTCCTTCTCAGGTACTTCAATATATGCTTTACTGCAGTCCAATGTCCCTGTCCTGGATTACTCTGATATCTGCTGACCATGCCCACGGTAAAATAGATATCTGATCTCATACATAGCATCGCATACATAAGGCTTCCTACTGCCGATGCATAAGGAACCGCCTTCATCTCCTCAGATATTCTAGGACACATCTCCTTAGATAAAGAAACTCCATGCCTGAAAGGTAGAAAACCTTTCTTGGAGTTCTGTATGCTAAAACGATCCATAATGGTGTCTATGTATGAAGCTTGAGATAAGCACAACATCCTTTTCTTGCGATCCCTTATAACCTTGATCCCAAGGATGTGTCCCACTTCTCCCAAGTCCTTCATATCAAAATATTTAGACAACCATACCCTTACGTCCAAAAACACCATTATATTGTTTCCAATTAGCAAAATGTCATCTACGTATAGTACAAGAAAAACCACTACGTTTCCATCACATCTCTTTTATACACAAGACTCATCCGAACTTTGAATGAATCCATAAGACTGGATTACCTCATCAAAGCAGATGTTCCAAGACCTCAAAGCTTGCTTCAATCCATAAATGGACCGATTAAGCTTACACACAAAATGCTCTTTGTCCTTTGCAATGAATCCTTCTGGTTGCTTCATATAGATGTTTTCCTCAAGACTTCCATTAAGGAAAGTTGTCTAGACATCCATCTGCCATACCTCATAATCCATATGAGCAGCAATGCATAAGAGAATCTTGATAGACTTAAGCATGGCTACCGGCGAAAAGGTCTCCTCATAATCGATACCCTCTTTCTGAGTATACCCTTTCGCAACAAGCCTTGCTTTGAAGGTCTTAACCTTCCCATCTATTCCTCTATTTATTTTGTATATCCACTTGCATCCAATGATTTTTACACCATCGGGTGGTTCTACTAGCTCCCAGACCTAATTTAAATCCATAGATTCAATCTCAGCATTCATTGCACTTTGCCAAGATACTGCATCTTTATCTTGGATTGCCTCGTCATATGTCCAGGGATCAGGTTCATGTTCACTAGGGACCAAATCAAAAGATTCTCCCAAGAACATGATTCTATCAGGCTATCTCACAACCCTCCCACTACGATGAGGTATCACCTGTGTATCCTCTGTGACACGCGGTGCAGTGACTTGTGGTATATCCTCTTGTACCGGTGGTACTGAAGAAGTGACTTCCCCTTTTAATTCCTCTAGAACAATCTTACTCATGGGCTTGTGGTTCATCACATAGTCTTCCTCTAGAAATTTGGCGTTCATGCTAACGATCACCCTCTGATCTCTAGGACTATAAAACAAACCTCCTTTTGTTCCTCTAGGATAGCCAACGAACATGCATACTTCTGTACGAGGTTCCAACTTACCAGCATCTGCCTTCAGCACATGTGCTGGACTCTCCCGAATCCGAATATGTCTTAGACTAGGCTTTTGCCCAGTCCATAATTCTGTGGGTGTAGAAGGCACTGATTTAGATGGTACCAAGTTTAGAATATACGCTGTCGTATCTAGAGCATATCCCCAGAACGAATCTGTCAACTCAGAATAACTCATCATCAATCTAACCATCTTCATAAGAGTCTTATTCCTTCGCTCTGTTACACCATTCTGCTGGGGTGTGCCAGGTGCAGACAATTGGGACTGAATCCCAGCCTCTGATAAGTAATTCCTAAACTCTTTCAAGAGGTACTCACCACCACGATCAGATCATAGTGTCTTGATACTTTTACCTTGACATTTCTTCACATCATCCTTGAATTCTTTGAACTTGTCAAAGCATTCAGACTTGCGGCGCATCAAGTAAATGTATTCATATCTTGAATAATCGTCTATGAAATAGACGAAATACTCAAAACCACCTCTAGCCTGGATAGACATAGGACCACACAAATCAAAATGAACCAATTCCAACATATCTTTGGCTCTATACCCTTAGCCTTTAAAGGCCTCTTGGTCATTTTACCCTCGAAGCAAGATTCGCAGGTTGGGAAATCTTCCACCACTAATGAACCCAAAGGTCCATCATGCAGCTATCAACCTTTGAATTCTTCTTAGGTTAATATGACCAAGTCTTAGATGCCAAAGATATATTTGGTTCATCTTCGAAGGTTCTTTTCTATTATTGGAATTAGAAGATGAGTTATTAACTTCTATTTGCATCATGGGAGCTTTTGGATCAAGTGTATATAAATTTCCTATCAATGCACCAGAACAGATAATCTCCCTATTCCTTTTTATAACAACTCTGTCATTAAAAGAAATAGAATATCCATCCATAAACAATTTAGAAACTGAAATCAAATTCTTTCTAAATAAAGGTATATAAAGGCAATTTTTAAGAACCAAAATTGTATTCCTCTCAAAAGACAAATAAACATCTCCCACTGCAACAGCCGCCACCTTCGTGGCATCGCCCAAGTAAACGGTAATCTCCCCCTTAGCTAGTCGTCGGGTTTCTTGGAACCCCTGCAAAGTATTGCAGATATGATCAGTGGCTCTCATATCTACACACCAAGTGCCGGTAGAAAACACCGCTAAACATGTTTCAACGACTAGACCGAAGGATATACCTTTGTTCTATTTGTGGTCGGGACAGTCCTTCTTCCCAAGTCCAGTCTGCTTGCAAGTGAAGCACTTGCCTTTCGGCTTCTTCCCTCGTCCCTGAGATCCTCCCACCACCTTTGCCCCAGCTTGTTTCTTCTTCTTCTTGCCTTTCGGCTTAGAAGCAGAAACCTTTTGGGCAACCATGGCCTGAACCTGAGCAAGCCCTTCTGTCGCCTGGAGTTCTGTCAGAAGCTCTGCCAATGAATACAACCTCTTATTTATGTTGTAATTTAGGTGAAATTGCTCAAAACTCCTAGGTAGAGACTGGAGAATGATATCGACCTGGGTTTCCCCATCGATCTCATCTCCAAGGACTTCCAGCTCATTCGCAGGCTTAGGAGGACACTCTTCGAAGAGTACATACTTGTACTCCTCTGCAGTCAAGAGAATATAAAGATTCCTATTCCAATCAGCATAATTAGGTCCAATAAGTTTATTTTCTTTTAGTATCACAGTAAGTGGACTTAAAGTTATTTTTAAAAAACCTAAGAATCACATAGATCAAAACATAAGATTTCAAAAAATTATTGATTCCTCAAACAATAAAATTTTAAAATCAACCAACACCTCAAAACACCGAGAATATCGTATGCCACAATAGTGTGGACGTATATGAATTCTACATTTGTAAGAGGAGGTTTTACCCATTAATTTTACTATCTTGTCAACCTAACTTTTTGATAAGTAAAATTAATAGTTGGTTCCTCTTCGGCCCTACAAATAAAAGGAGTGACTCCGATGGGGAGGATACTTATATTTTTATCTAAGTGTTCACCATTACTCGGTACCAAGGCAATTATCTCGGGTTATGTGCCTTCCGATGGGGAAGTACACACGCTCCTTAATAATTTCCTATAACCATATTCGACCTTGTGATCCGCAAACAAACTCATTCGATAGGGAAGAAGGAACTCAGAGCCGACGCATAAGTTTGTTTGCATCACATGTCAAATCGTAATGGAGGCCGTGGGAATTTATAAAAATATCTCTCTCCCACTTAGTAATTTGAAATTGAGGAATTTTCTAGCCTACGACATGCATATCAAAAAATAAGCAATAAATATAAAAAATAAATATTTTCCAACTATTATGGCTTTTGTTTTCAATATGTCTCCCATTGTATCGCCATCTCGTCCGCTCCTCCCTACACCATGTATGAGCCATCTGGAGATTCGAGCCGAGACTAAAATCTATTTTAATTTACATCCATCGATCCTATACTCTACAAGGGAGTGTACATGAAATCTAGATCGAAAGTAAACTAAAATAAAAAGAGTGACTAAATAATGTTGTATCTAATTACAAAAATTAAATACTAGCCTCGTCAACCCCGAGGATTCAACAAAATATACAATTACACACATACAATCACATACACACATATGGCCATAATAGTTGGATCCTATGCCTGCAACCAAAGAGTTAACCTACGCACATCCTACTATTATCTGGCACATATAATATATGAAAAGTGCATAAGAGTAACTGAATCCTAAACACACAAAACCGAAAACCGTGGCTCTGATACCACTTGAAGGTTTTGCGGAACCGAAGCTCTGATACCACTTGAAGGTAGGAAACTTCGCTTCCCACTTCAACTCGGTCGCTTGTTCATGGCGATCCCTTCTACGTCCCCGGATAAAAAAATTTATCCTTGACAAGAGGGATTACCCAAGCTACCGTTTCATCATCGTTCTATTCAATTAGAGTAGTCACATGAACAAACTTGTTGTTCAAGCAACAAACCTCTATTCTATGATTTGTCGCGGAATAGACGATATACGGATCGCCGGCTTTTGTGTTTATATTCGGGGTCCAAGTTATTTTAGCCACAAAATAGAATATATAACATACATATGAGTGAAGAACAAATATAGACATGTTACAATAGAATATAAACAAACGTTATACCTCTTGATCTTCTATTGTATGTCCTTCCTCCTTTTGGACGTCGTGTGGGCGACAATCTTCAAAAAGTCGAAGCTCCTAGATCACCAATCTTCTTTGCTTGCTAGCTCTGAACAAGAGGAAGTATAGAAACAAAGCACTTCTCCTTCTTTCAACCAACCACCAAGCTCCAAGCTTGGTGCTTGCCTCCGGCCAAGAAGGAGAACAAGGAGATGAAGAAGAGGGTCGACCAAAAGCTTCAAGGGGAAGACCCTAAGCTCCAGCCAAGGATGAAGGGGAGAAGGTTGGACGCCGGCCAAACCAAGGAGAGAAGAGGGAAGAAGGGCGCAAGCCACCTAAGGAAGAAGAAGAAAAGAAAAAACTTTCCTTAATTGTGGCCGCCCAAAATCCTAAGCCTCCCTTGCCGCCCAAAACCCTAGCCCCTCTTTCTCTAATCCTCCTTACCACCCACCCTAGCCTCTCCTTTTATAGAGTTAGGGATAAGCCTTATTTTAATCTCTACCATTGGTTCTAGGGATTTAATCTCAACCGTCGGATCTAGAGATTTAATCTCAACTGTCGGATCTAGAGATTTAATCTCTACCGTTGGATCTAGAGTTTTGTTTTCGTCCATTGGATGTAGGCTTCATGAGGTTTTAATAGGCTACAATAGGGACCATGAGGAGGAGTTGGATCTTGGCCACCCAATGGATCAAGCCCGCATAAAGTCCAATCCATTAATGATAATCCAATCCACTAAAGGATTATCATTGATCTACCTCACCAACCCCAATAAGATAATATGGGCTCCATGTATTATTTATACATTTTTCTCCCCGTGTTTAAGATCTTGAATGTGTTGGTGCAGGGGCACCTAAGTCGAACCTGTATTTTGATTATGACAAAAGACGCAAAGTCAAGGATATATCATTATCTCACGAGCTGAATCGAGTGTGCAGAAAAGTGCTAAAGCTGGAGCTGAAGGCTAGCGACACCCGGAGGAAGCCGTGGTAGTCGGGCGACACTCGAGTGACTTCGGAGGGAGCCGAAGGAATCGAGTGGAAGGCCGAAAGCGAAAACGACACCGTAAGTATCGAGGTAAGCTCGTGTGTGCGAGCGTAAGTGAGGTCGTATCCTCTTTACGGGGATGATCTTAAGCGTAGATCCGACCAAAGACATCCTATATATGGTCTAGGTCGAGATCGGACGGTCGAGGACCGTCGGAATTATGTTTTTGTTGAGCTAACTTTGACTTGCAGCAAGCATCAGTCGATGCCCGGCTTGGAGGACTCATTGCGCCGTCAATCGGCCGATCGCCGGAGGTCGGACTGATC
Source organism: Wurfbainia villosa (assembly GCA_025175895.1). Lineage (NCBI taxonomy): Eukaryota > Viridiplantae > Streptophyta > Magnoliopsida > Zingiberales > Zingiberaceae > Wurfbainia > Wurfbainia villosa. The sequence goes on from CM045986.1 coordinate 27,594,338, forward strand.
GATGCTACCATCACGATCGATGATGGCCATCACGATCGATGGTCAAGGATCACCAGCTCTATCACCATTTCTCAAGGAGGTTTTGTGCCCAATTCCTATTGGTTGAAGACTCATTCGATGAGGGGCTTAAAGGCTATAAAAGGAGGGCTTGTCCTAGGGTTTTTCATCAATTAAAAAGCTTCCAAGTGATTCCGATACGCTACGAGTCTCCGACATCCCTACGACGAAGCGCTGCCGAGATGACGACTCAAGCTCCAAGATTCAAGTCTTCAAAAGTCGTCGGTATAATCTTTAATTTATATAAGTTGTTCTTATTTCGAGTGTCCCTCTACCTTGAGTCTTTCTTGAGTTTTTGTATTCATTTAACTCCTATCTCCAACGAGAAGGAGTTCGTTTAGTGTTTTGCCCTCCGTGCGTGGTCAAGGACCACTAGGGCCTTGGAGTAGTAGCCTTCGGCTACGAACCAAGTAAAAAAACCCATTGTCTCTTCTATTTTAGATTTATCTTCCGCTGTGTCTACTCGTGATTTACCGAACGAATTCAAAGAAAAGTTTCTATCGCTATTAACCCCCCCCCCCTCTAGCGATCCGCTTCGATCCAACAGAATGTCCGTCGATTAATTAATTTACTAACAATTAATTAATCAACATCTAACTCCATGAGTAGTACCACTCAACCTTATCATCATGCCGGACCAAGTCCACCTGCAGGGTTTACATGATGATCCTTATGAGCTCCTCAAGGGGACATCATCATCCTAATATATAGGACACGATTTCCTCCTATAATCAATGGCACACCATATAAATAATATCATTTCCCAACTTACCAAGCCTATCGATTTAATCAATAAATCTCGCCCATTGGTAAATCAAAGAAATGAATACTAAGTATATGTGCCCGTTATTATATCGGGATTAAGAGCATGTACAATATAATATCTGAGGTCTGATTCGATTATGTAGTCAACAATAAATCGAATCACCTCTAAGTCAGTCCTGCTCAATACACACAAAGTGCACTAGTGTGATTCTATGGTCAAGATAAACCAATACCAAATCACACTACAACCATACCAATGGTTTGTCCAAAGCCATCTCGGTTGTGAGCCTTTACTTGTACTTTACAAGGAGCCGATAACATGATCTCCCGTGTGACACCACACACCATGTTATCTACAATGTAATGTATTAGACAATATGTATAAAATATGCAAACAATGATCATGTGATTCTTATTTCAAAATAAAGATGTTCATACAAAAGATAGACTTTTTAGTATACATCCCAACACTGCCATCCATGCCAGTCGACTGATAACTGCAAACGCAAAAATCAAGTTTTCAGAAATGAAATTCTTAAATTCATAAGAAAATATACATAAGTTGAAAAATCATGAAAATTCCTATGTATATTACTTATTACAATCATTATGGGTGAAAAATATTAAAAAATTATTTTACCCACAACTTAGTGAGACTTATACAAAGTTTAAAAGTTAAGAAAAGCTTCAATATTGAGCCCTCTTTGTATCATCCCATTCAATGGTGATTGCTATCAAAAGATAGACTTCACCAAGGTTTTTCAAAATGTTTTTGAAATGTTTTTTAAAACCTTTGATTTCTTTTTCCTAAACATCTCACTTATATCTAAATGTGTAAAATGTAGGATATTTGACGCCGCTAGAGGGGGGTGAATAGCGCGTGACCGTACGATGATGGAATTCGATCGCGTGTTCGTGTCTACAAGTTTCGTTAGCACAGTGGAATATATATAATAACAATAACGAAACACAATCACAAACACAATAACACGAAGATTTAACGTGGTTCGGAACCACACGGTTCCTACTCCACGGATCGAGCTCTAACAAGCTCTAGTGACGTCAATGCAATCACTAATCAATAAACTCTTTCTCGACAACAAGTCAGAGGCGGAGAAACCTCGTACAAACGTTTACAACAATAAACAAAAGGAATACAAGCAAATACAATAATACAATGTAAAACTAGTAAAGAAAACAACTTTACAAATGCTTTTGGATTGCTTGCTTGTTGATCGCTTGAACCGTAGTTGAAGACCTTGATTTGCAATAGCAAATTGCCTCAAAACGTCCAAGAAATTGATGCCAAATTCCTCCATCACGAGCTCCTTATAAAGCTTCAACCTGTGCTAGAAAAAGTCGATCAGTCGACTGCTCGGGACCATCAGTCGACTGATGCCACTGTTGTCGTGAGACAACGGCTATATCCACGCTGGATAAGTCCAACGGATCTACCATCGCGATCGATCAAACCCATCACGATCGATGGTGTCCTCACTCATTCACCGGTCCCGGCCGAGTGAGACTACACTCGTGGCTGAATTTCGAGCACCGACCGACCGATCATGCGATCACCGATCGCTGGCCATCAGTCGACTGCCATCCTCTGGTAGTCGACTGTTAGGCCACTTCCCGCAGTCAAACCCTAGTTGACTCGATCCAGTCGACTGTCACATGGCACCAGTCGACTGGCACACCTCAAACATGAGGTTTTAGCCCAAGTATGGTGCCCCCATACTTGCTAGACCACCCTTAGCCTAGACCTAAGCCTTCTAGCCACCTCCATCAGTCTCATGCCTCTCGGATCCCTTCAAGTCATCCATGACTTGTTCATCCATCGCGCTAGCCTTCAGGTGCTTCCATCGGCTATGTCATGCTAACGGTGTCTACACCGCCAAGGCACATTGGACTTATGCCACCAAGACTCCGCTTGGACTTTACGCCGCGAACCATTGGACTTATGCTGCCAAGACTCCCGCTTGAACTTTACGCAGCCAATATTAAACCCCTTGGACTTCTCATACGAAGACTCATGCTTGGACTTTACCTTGCCAACCCATGTTGGACTTTTCATGCCAAGACCCATGCTTGGACTTTCCTTGCCAACTCATGTTGGACTTTCCATTGCCAAGACCCATGCTTGGACTTTACCAAATGCCAAGTGTCCCACTTGGACTTCCCATGCCAAGTACTCAAGACTTGGACTTTCCCATGACAATTACATTGTCATATGTTTTTGTCGAAACATCAAAACATCACTCGAGTCAAACTCGAGTCCTGGTCAATCGTGACCTAGGCCAATTGCACCAACAATCTCCATGCTTGGACTTTCCTTGCCAACTCATGTTGGACTTTCCATTGCCAAGACCCATGCTTGGACTTTACCAAATGCCAAGTGTCCCACTTGGACTTCCCATGCCAAGTACTCAAGACTTGGACTTTCCCATGACAATTACATTGTCATATGTTTTTGTCGAAACATCAAAACATCACTCGAGTCAAACTCGAGTCCTGGTCAATCGTGACCTGGGCCGATTGCACCAACATAAAACACATATAAGTCAAATATTAGTGAGATGTGGGGTCTTTGTTATTTAGGGTTTCATGCATATCTCTAGGCAACAATATTTGATTCCCTTCAAATCATGCCTTAGTCCTTAAATCCTTTTTATTTATGCATGAATGATGATTATGGCATAAATGATAGAAAGATAAAACATGTGCCAAAATCATGATGTCATGGCATGTGAATGAATTATAAGCATACATGACATATAAAAATTACCCTAAAAATGATCATGACATTTTATATGATAAAAATAAATATGATGTCATGTCATGGCAAGGCAAACAAAGTATGGCAATTATAAAATACTAAGGTATAAAATACCTAAGTGTTAAATTCAAATTGTCATTTCTAAGATTAAACTCATTTTTGCTTCAATGCCATCATTGCCCTAGTGTGCCAAAAACCCAAAATGGCACACCATTGCTCCCAAGACCTAATTATGCCAATTTAATTATTTTTCATATTCTCAAACGACATTGGCACATCCTAATGTGTCAATTCTACCATGGCTAGGTTAACTACCCATCCACTTAGGGTTGACACACCCTGACCCATCTAGCGTGAATCGATCACACTTCTAGGAACCCAATATCTATTGGAGCTCCTTGGGTTAACAAGGTATTCACTAGGGATAACTTCCCTAGATACCTTTCTAATGACCCTTTTAGGTTTTGACACCTTAGTCATTTGGGTCTTTCCTAGGTCAACTCTAGAGGTGACTCCTCCTTTGACCTTCTTAGTGGCTTTCTTGATTTTTCTTAAGTCCTTAGCCACTAAACACACACCATGGCTAGTCTTAGGGATAACTTCCCTATTAGCCTTGGTTTTCCTAGACCTAGAAATTGTTCCATAATTGAATGGAATATTATGGTAGGACATAGGTTTGTGACCCAAACCTTTCTTGCCCTTGGACATTTCTTATTTCCTAGGCCTTAAATTTTGATCACTAGACCCCTTAAATGATTTTGTCATAATTTTAAGGGTCTTTTCCAATTTTTCTAGCCTTGACCTCAAGGCTCGGTTCTCCACCACTAATCTTACCAATTTTGATCTCTCATTAGATTTTGGGGAATTGTTTTTCTTCTTAGGCATGTGTCTAGATTTCTTGGGGTTAATGCCCAAGTTTTCTTCTATTCTCCTTATAGACTCCCTAGGAAAGATAGGTCTAGAATTATGGTGTCTAGGTTTGTCCTTAGATAAACTAACATGCTTGGCTCCTAGACAAACATATTTATTCCTACTAGCATGCTTTTCATTAATCATGGCAAGTGAACTAAAATAATTTTTAGCACGCTTGTTAACCTTAGGAATTGAAGGTGCATTAACTAAATTTACCTTAGGGTTAGCTTTGGAAGCTCCCCTTACATGAGATACACCTTCTTGCCCCTTCTTCCTCCCCCCCCCCCCCCCAGGGCATTGGCTTCTATAATGCCCCCTTTGGTTGCATTTGAAGCACACAATGTGCTCCTTGCTTCTAATTGTGGGGACTCTGGCATTTTTGGCTTTTGGTACCGGTTGAGCCTTCTTCACCTTCTTGGAACACTTACTTTTATAGTGCCCTTGTTCCCTACACTCAAAGCATGTTATATGGTTTTTATTTATAATCATAATACTTGATTTACCTAGGGAATTTTCGCTTCTCCCAGATGTTGAAGCTTCTTCTTGAACTTGTTCCGGGATGGAAGGCCTCTCCTCCCCCTCAATGCTAGAGGTGGAGGTCTCCTCCAAATCATCAACATCATCGAAGGTGGATGGCGATTCCTCAACATCCTCGGATCCGGATGTTGATGGGCATTCTTCCTCTTCATGGACCAATATGGGTTCTTCATGAAATTTGATCACCTTGTCCCATACGTCCTTTGCATCCCTATATTCACCTAATCTAGACCAAATACGGTTAGGAATCAAATCACTAAGCAATTTGATTACCTTGAGATTTGTCTTGAAATCCTTCATTTGGTCTTGGGTCCACCTTGACTTCTCAATTTGCCTATTTTCTTCATCCCTAGGCATTTTGAAACCATTTTCTAGAATTAACATAATATCAAAATCATTTTCTAGATATACCTCCATCTTCCTTCTCCACCATTGAAAATCTCCTTCGAATTTTGGTGGTTGGAGGTAGTAGTCGGCCATCTTGCCATGCTTGTGTTGGCGGTTAGTCCTCGACAAGTGACTTGGCTCTGATACGACTTGTTGGAATGTCGTTGGCCAGCTAGAGGGGGGGTAGATAGCCCTCAATCGTCGTACAGTGGAATACGATCGTTCGTCGTGCATCGCTTGTCTATAATTGTCGTTAGCACAGCGAAAACATTGGAAACAAATAGAAATACTAACAACAACACAAGCACATGCAAATACACATGATATATGTGGTTCGGAACCGAATGGTTCCTACTCCATGGGCGAGTTCAATGAGCTCTAGTTATGCACACGACACTAACTAAACTCCTTCTCGACAACACGTCGGAGGTGGAGAAACCTCGTATAAGCAATTACAAAGTAATACACGAAGTACAAACAAGAATACAAATATAATACAAAAGAAAACTTTTCACCGATTGCTTTGAATCACTTGCTTGTTGCTTGCTTTTGTTTGCTCTTGAAGGTCTGGAATGCAACAACAATTCTCCTCCAAAGTCACCCCAAAAGTCTTGGCAAAATCCTCCATCTCAAGATCCATTTATAACATGCATTGAGCTGATTTCGCACCTAGCAGACGACTGCCAAAAGGCCCCAGTCGACTGCTCCTGTAGTCATTTTCTCACAACGGCTTGATCCACGTTGGACAAGTTCCAACGGATCCTCTATTAGTCGACTGCTGACCTCGTAGTCGACTGCCCAGTCGGCTACGGAGCATTCTGTACCAGCGACACTTCTATAAGTCGACTGCCATCCCTTGCCAATCGACTTCTGTCAACATCAGTCAATGACTACCATCCCTTGGCAGTCGACTGTCAGGCCAATAATTGCAGTCTAACACCAGTCGAACCAGCACCTATGCCAGTCGACTGCTATCGGGTAAAACATCAAACACCAAGTTGTTTGAGCATCCGACCATCGGGTAAACCCTCAAACCTCACGTTTGAGCCTCCGACACTCAGTCTTAGCGACTTGGCCAAGTCCACCTCATCCTCTCATGGAGTTCTCCACCGAAGCTCTCTTCCCTCGACCTACGTCCCTCGGATGCGCCAAGTGCACGGCTTCGCAGCGCCATCCTTCGCGTCTCTTGCCCTAGAAGTATGCTTTCCTTGGGCCTCACTCCATTCACTCCCCATCTGGTGGTCCCTCGGATGCACCAAGCGCATGGCTTCGCAATGTCATCCATCACCGACTCAAGGACCCCGAGCCTAGTGAACTTGTTGTTAGGGCAATCAACCCGTGATATGGTTTTGATGTATGTGGCAAAGGGTTTAAGTTAGTTTGTTATTGTGATTTGATATGTGCGTTGAAGTCGTGCAGGACTTAGTAATTCGCACATAAAGCTTTGGCGGGTTCACCACTCACAACCTCGCGCTTGAGTCGGAGAAGGAGCATTGCAGAGTCATGCGCTTGATGCTGCCGAGGGACCGCCCAACGAGATGACTTGAAATGAAGCCAAGGAAGCAGACTTCGAAGGCAAGAGACGCGAAGGAGCATTGCAGAGTCGTGCGCCTGATGCTGCCGAGGGACGTGGCCGTGAACAAAGAGAGCTTCGGCGAGGGACTTCGAGTGAGATGAGAGAATGAGTGAATTGTAAGTAGCTCATTAGGTGAACTTGGCCGAATGGCTGAGTGTCAGAGGCTCGACCGCAAGGGTTGAGGTTTACCCGATCGTCGGAAGCTCAAACAAATGTTATGTTTGAGTTTCACACGGCACCAGTCGACTTCCATGAAATGGTAGTCGACTGCTCTAAGTCGAACGGGGTTCGACTGGTATCCGACTGATGAGTTTATGCCCAGCAGTCGACTGCCATGGAATGGCAGTCGACTGTTAGAGGAAGTCGTGGGCACAAAACCTCTCGTAGCTGACTGGGCAGTCGACTACGGAGGCAGTAGTCAACTAATGGTTACATCAGTCGACTACCAAGGGATCCGTTGGACTACAACGGTCGAGATCCAACGTGTTCGGAGGTCATTGTAGTGTTGGCAGTCGACTGGTGGCGGCCAACGGAAACAAATCAGCCCTCTCTATAAAAAGAGAGGGTGTTGGGCTTTGGGAGGCTAATACTTCAACTCCTAATAGCTCCAAAAGTGCCCTAAACATTTTCCACTCTTCTACTTGTGCTAATCTTCATTCTATTGTAGAAGACTGATCCTTGTGTAAAAGAGGTTACCTCCACCTAGCTTTGTGCAAAGGAGAGATCTAGTGGATTTGGCAAAGGAGTGATTCACCTTGGACGAATCGGGGACCGTGGATTAGCGGCGTAGACGTGAACCACGTTACATATTGTGTTAGCATTGTTTATCTTTGCTTTTGTTGTTTTGTTTGCTTGTTATTAGTATTCCGCTTGCGCTAATGATTTTGTAGATGAGCAAATTCCATCATCGTACGAAGAGGGCTATTCACCCCCTCTAGCCGGCCAATACACACCGATCGATCCCTACAAGTGGTATCAGAGCCAAGGAAAGCTTGTCGAGGACTAACCGCCACAACAAGCATATTCAAGAATGGTCGGCTCAAACATTCACCCACCAAAGTTTAAAGGTGAATTCTCTTGGTGGAAAAAGAGAATGGAGGTATTTTTCGAAACCGATTTCGAAATTCTTTTAATTATGGAAAACGGTTTCGAAATGACTAGGGATGAAAAAGGGGAGCCTTTGAAAAAATCAAGATGGAGCAAGAGGCAAAGGGAGGAGTACTTGGCGAACTCAAAAGCCAAACATCACCTCTACAATGTACTCCCTCAACAAGAAGTCAACCGGATAGGGGAATTCGCTAGCACCAAGGACATGTGGGAGAAACTAATAGAGATTCATGAAGGCACATCCGAGGCGAAGCTAGCAAGGAGAGATGTCCTTCGCTCCCAATTATCCAATATCAAACTCGAAAAGGGAGAGAAGGTAAAATCCCTACACTCTAGATTTTAGGAAATTCTAACCGGTTTGACAAGTGTAGGTGAAAAACTCTCCAACCGGGATATGGTAATGAAGGCCATAGATGTCTTTCCTCGGTCCTCAAGATGGAGCTCTATGGTGGACTCCTTCTACATCTCCAAGAATTTGGAAGTGAGCACCTTGGAGGAGTTCTTCTCAACTATGGAGCTCCACGAAACAAGGCTTGAAGGAATAAATGAAGAGCCAAGAATTCAACCTTTAAGAGGAGTGGCCTTGGTAGCCAACAAGGGGAAGAAAAAGATAGAGATTCCCATCTCCTCCGATGATGAAGCATCCTCCTCCTCCTCCATGGATAGCACAGAAGAAGCCTATATGGTAAGGAGGGTAAGGCGTGCATTAAAAGGTTTTAAATTTAATAAATCTAATGATAGGAGAAGAAGACCAAGGGGGAAGGTGATTTGTTATAATTGCCAAGGAGAGGGACATATAAGGGATATTTGTTCCCTCTTGAACAAGAGCAAGGAGGAGAAGAAAAAGAAAGAAGAAAAGAAGAAGAGAAGAAGGCCAAAGCACTCAAGGCAAGGACATGGGATGATTCTTCCTCTTCATCATCCTCATCCGAAGGAGAAGAAGAACATGTCTACTCCAACCTTGCCCTAATGGCCTTTGACGACCTAGCCTCCTCCTCCTCCGAGCAAGAAGAAAGATCAAGCACAAGTGAGGAGAGCTCTAGTGAAGGGGGAGCTTCTTCACCATCCTCATCCGAAGAAGAAGAGGACATGGAAACTATGGTAACGAATCTCTCACCTAGTAAAATAGTTTCCATGATTTCTAGCCTCACTAAGGATTTATTTAGAGCCAAGAAAAAGAACAAAAGCATGCTTGATCAAATTAAGGACTTAGAAGAAAAATTAGAAAAAGCATGCTTAAATGTAAATGATAATATTTCTTCTAGCTTGAATGATGCATGCTCACATCTTTATATGCCATTTAATGTTAGTGATGCATGTATGGATGAAAATAGGGCTTTAAGGGAAAAGGTAGATCACTTGACCAAAGCCCTAGAAAAATTCACCATAGGCTCCAACACCCTTAACATGATCATTGGGAGCCAAAGGGATAGCTTCAATAAGAAAGGCCTAGGATACAAGGGAAAAACTAATGAAAAGGCCTATAAATGTTTGATTGCTAGGGGCCAAAGCAAAAATAAGACAATTGCTAGAAAATGGATCCCTAAGGAATATTTAGTGAATCCCATAGGAAAGAACATATTTTGGGTTCCTAAATCCATCCTAAAGGGTTAGGAAAATCCTAGGATAGTCAACCATATGGAATTTATCTATATCATATTTTGGTTGACTTAGGATGGCGGGACAATATTTTTGAAATAGTGTTAGGTGATGATAATGCACCTATAAATAGAGAAATCATGCTTTAGGTGATATTTGCCTTATTATCATGATGTAATACCTAATGCATGATCACAATTTAATGAATACATTTGTTTCATGGTCATAATATGAAATCAATGCATATGTATATTTATGATCATGTGGATTGTTAGGATGATACTTAATCTTGTATAGAATTGCATGAAAATGATGGTTAAGTATATACAAATACCTTTAGGATACATCTCACACTCACCATAGGCTACCTTGATTGAAAACTTAGCATGAGTGAGATGTTAGGATGATACAAATGTCCACTAATGCCTATGACATTTAGATAGTCATTTAAGGTATCAAATAGCAATAATAGACCAATCATGGGGAAGGCTTATGTTTAATTCATAGACATATTGCCCAAAGATCATGGTTGGATATTTCATATGTTTTCAAAACAATTTCTTACTTTAAAATCTGCATGTTCATGTTTTGAAACAATCCAAAGCAAAACTAGATGTTAAAATGGATACAAACTTGATCAAAACACTAGTTGTTTTTAAAGCTTTTGGATTTTTTGGCAAATCATTGAAAATATAATGTTTTTTCATGGAAAACTATTTTTCATTCATAAAGAACCCTAAAAGAAATGTGTTCCCCAAAATTTCACTATTTTTTGAATTTTTTGGAATTTATAGTGCATTTTTGAAATTCGTCCAGAAAATCAAAAATTCTGATTTCTTTGTGTCAGTCGACTGCCATATTGATAGCAGTCGACTGATGTACTGTGCATGAGCACAGTAACTTGATTTTATCAGGATTTTAAGTGTTTTTTATTTTTGCTTCTCTCTAGACTTGATGTCATGCCATATAAACCCTATTTAATCTTTTTGATGGTGTCAAAGGGGGAGAAAGATATATTTTTAAGTAAAGGGGGAATGCATTTAGGGGGAGTTTCATGAATTAAGGGGGAGAGTTGCTAATCATGTTATTTACTTGCTTTCCTTTCTTAATATTTTATCCAATGTTTTTACCTAACTTAAACGGATTGTCACACATTAAAAAGGGGGAGATTGTTAGGGCAATCAACCTGTGATATGGTTTTGATGTATGTGGCAAAGGGTTTAAGTTAGTTTGTTATTGTGATTTGATATGTGCGTTGAAGTCGTGCAAGACTTAGTAATTCACACATGAAGCTTTGGCGGGTTCACCACTCACAACCTCGTGCTTGAGTCGGAGAAGGAGCATTGCAGAGCCGTGTGCTTGATGCTACCGAGGGACCGCCGGACGAGATGACTTGAAGCGAAGCCAAGGAAGCAGACTTCGAAGGCAAGATACGCAAAGGAGCATTGCAGAGTCGTGCGCCTGATGCTGCTGAGGGACGTGGCCGTGAACGAAGAGAGCTTCGGCGAGGGACTTCGAGTGAGATGAGAGAATGAGTGAATTGTAAGTAGCTCATTAGGTGAACTTGGTCAAATGGCTGAGTGTCGGAGGCTCGACTGCAAGGGTTGAGATTTACCCGACCGTCGGGAGCTCAAACAAATGTTAAGTTTGAGTTTCACACGGCACCAGTCGACTGCCATGAAATGGTAGTCGACTGCTCTAAGTCGAACGGGGTTCGACTGGTATCCAACTGATGAGTTTATGCTCGTTAGTCATTGCCAGTCATTGCCGTGGAATAGCGGTACTAGAAAAATCGCGAACCAGAGACCTCACGTGGTATTGCTGATTATTACGGGCTGATCGGTGATGGTTACATCGGTCGGTGATAGTTATCGATCCAAAGGGATCCATTGGACTACAACGGTCGGGATCCGACATATTCGGAGGTCATTGTAGTGGTGGCAGTCGACTACCAAGGGCAACAGTCGACTGGTGGCGGCCAACGGGAACAAATCAGCCCTCTCTATAAAAAGAGAGGGTGTTGGGCTTTGGGAGGCTAATGCTTCAACTCCTAACAGCTCTCAAAGTGCCCTAAACATTTTCCACTCTTCTACTTGTGCTAATCTTCATTCTATTGTAGAAGACTGATCCTTGTGTAAAAGAGGTTACCTCCACCTAGCTTTGTGCAAAGGAGAGATCTAGTGGATTTGGCAAAGGAGTGATTCACCTTGGACGAATCGGGGACCGTGGATTAGCAGCGTAGCCGTGAACCATGTTACATATTGTGTTAGCATTGTTTATCTTTGATTTTGTTGTTTTGTTTGCTTGTTTATTAGTATTCCGCTTGCGCTAACGATTTTGTAGACGAGCAAATTCCATCATCGTACGAAGAGGGCTATTCACCCCCTCTAGTCGGCCAATACACACCGATCGATCCCTACACTTGCCAAGTCCTCAAGACTTCCCACACCAAGCCTCATGCTTGGATTTTCCATGCCAAGCCCTATGCTTGGACTTACGTGGCCAACCCATGTTGGACTTTCCAGCACCAAGCCCCATGCTTGGACTTTTCACCACCAAGGCTACACACTTGGATTTACGTGGTCAACCCATGTTGGACTTCCCATGACAATCTCATGTCATGCGTTTTGTCTAACATCAAAATATAGTTCGATTCAAACTCGAGTCCTGGGCCGATTGCACCAACATTCATCTCTATTTTTCTTGTTGTAAAATAGACTTAGACTCGAATGTAACTCGAGTGTTCTTATTTTTTAATGTACAAAATAAAGAAATGAAAAATCCATTGAAGGTTGAAGTTACAAGGATGATGCCGACAACACAGGATGACCGAAGGAAGCACTTGGAGAATATGTCATCCCTAGGTTAATCATTTGCTCTTCTCATTGGCTTGAGAATATCATAGATTTGGGCCATAACCATGTCACGTTTAAGATTATTTGCTATGTGTGTATGTAATACATGTGATGCTTGTATATATGATGCATGTGATGCTTGTATATTTTATGCATGTGATGCTTGTATATTTGATGCATGCATATTAGTTATCACACAATTAGGTCACTTATTATATGCCTACCAAAGTTTAATACTTACTATTACCTTATTCGATCGTAGCGTGTTTGCCAAAGCAAAGTGACTCGATTTACCTCGGTAAAGTACGACAGGACAATCGTGATGTCCGCCTATTAAACCTTGGATTTGACTTAACTAAGCTCTCTCAATTAGATTAATGAACTTAGAGGCATAGCTCATACGGGACATCTACCTACATTATACAAATCTTGGGTGATTAGCTAAAGCTAACTCAAGATGAGTGGTAATTTAGAAAGATATCTCATGCAATGGGCAAAATGAACAATTAATGTTGTTCATATAGATATACAAGAGTTACATTAGATGTAATTGGTACAAGTTACCTACCTAACTTATACGAGTCTTGGACGATTAGCCAAAGCTAACTCAAGATGCGGTATAATATGGATCTTGTCCCACTTTATGGCCATTGGGAGAATCATTTAGTTAAAAGCCTAATTAAATGATTGAAATATGATACATTTTTGTATTTCTGTATTGTAGATCACCATGTCGTCAAATACATCAAACACACTCTCTCTGCGATCTGTCCTTGATAAGGACAAGCTCACTGGAGCTAATTCCTGGACTGGTATAGGAACTTGAGGATAGTCCTCAAGCAAGAAAGCAAATTGTACATCCTAGAGCAGTCCATTCCTGAACCACCCGCCCCTACGACCACTCGTGCTGACAAGGATGCTTATAAGAAGCATCAAGATGACGCATTGGATGTGTCATGCCTTATGCTTGCCACCATAACCTCTGAGCTTCAAAAGCAACATGAGAACATGGATGCCTATGGTATGGTTGAGCATCTGAAACAACTATATCAGGGACAAGCAAGGCACGAGAGATACGAAGTATCAAAGGCCTTTTTTCAATTCAAAATGAAGAAGAAACTCCCGTAGGCACTCATGTACTCAAGATGATTGGGTACGTTGAGAACCTACAAAGATTGGGATTTCCATTGGGCCAAGAGATGACCACTGACCTTGTTCTTCAATCACTACCAAAAGGCTACAGTTAATTTGTCATGAACTACAACATGAATGAAATTGACAAGCCTTTACCTGAGTTGTTGAGCATGTTACGAACTGTTGAACTCAACCTTAAGAAGGCAAAGCCTGGTACCATTTTGATGGTGAACAAAGGCAAAGGCAAAGGCAAGCAGAAGCCTAAAGGTAAGGGTAAGACCCAAGCCAAAGGCAAAGGAAAATGTAAGGCAAATGCATTAAAACCTAAAGGAGGGGTGTCTAAGGAAGGGGAATGCTTCCACTACGATGAGATCGGACATTGGAAGAGAAACTGCAAGCTATACCTGGAAGAGGTGAAAAAGAAGAGAAGTGAGACTTCTGCCTCAGGTATACATGTTATCGAAGTCAATTTATCTATCTCGTCTTCTTGGGTATTAGATATTGGTTATGCTTCTCACATTTGTACCAATGTGCAGGGCCTTCAAAAGACTAGATCATTGACAAAGGACGAAGTGGACCTACAGGTAGGCAAAAGAGCAAAGGTTGCCGCCATCGTTGTAGGGACATATTCCTTATCTTTGCCCACTAGGCTTATCTTATAACTAGAAGACTATTGTTATGCGTCTGCATTGACTAAAAACATTATCTCTTTTTCTTGTTTAGACAAGAAAGGTTTCTCATTTGCAATAAAGGATAAGTGTTGTTCCGTTTATTTACATGATATGTTTTTTGTAGTGCACACCTTGTGAATGGTCTCTATCTTCTAGATCTTGAAACCTCAGTCTATAACATAAATACCAAATGGTTCAAATCTAATGATCTGAACCAAACATATCTCTGGCATTGTCACCTGGGTCACATAAATGAGAGTCGCATATCCCAACTCCATAGGGATGGATTACTGGACTCATTTGATTTTGAATCATATGAGACATGTGAATCTTGTCTTCTAGGCAAGATGCCCAAGACTCCATTTAGTGGACATGGTGAACGAGCTACTGATTTGTTAGAACTCATATATACTGATGTATGTGGACCTTTCAATGTCGCAGCTTAAGGAGGCTATCAGTACTTCATTACTTTTACTGATGATTTCAGTTGATATGGATATGTGTATCTTATGAGATGCAAATCTGAATCCTTTGAAAAGTTCAAAGAATTAAAGAATGAAGTACAAAACCAACTTGGTAAGAGTATAAAAGTACTTTGATCAGATCGAGATGGGGAATACCTTAGCCAAGATTTTCGTGACTATCTCGTTGAGTTTGGGATTAGATCTCAACTCACTCCTCCTAGAACACCATAGTGGAATGGTGTATTAGAAAGGAGAAATTGTACATTATTAGATATGGTACGATCCATGATGAGTCACACAAATCTTTCTTCTTTCTTCTGGGGATATGCTTTAGAGACGGCTGCTTTCACACTTAATCGCATCCCATCTAAGGCAGTCATAAAGACACCATATGCGATATGGACTGGGAAGAGTCCCAAGATATCTTTTATGAAGATTTGGGGATGTGAGACTTATGTTCGACGTCAAGTCTCTGACAAACTAGGCCCCAAATTAGATAATTGCTACTTTGTAGGATATCCTAAGGAAACAAAAGGATATTACTTCTACAATCCCACACAAGGCAAAGTGTTTGTCGCTAGAAATGGAGTATTTCTAGAAAGAGAGTTCATTTCTAGAAGAACTAGTGGGAGTAAAATACATCTTGAAGAAATTTAAGATAAAGATAGCACTGAGATGGAAGTTGAATAGACACCACAAAGTGTTGTGGATGATGAGATTGTTGCACAAGAAGTTGTGGAACAACAACATGTTCATGTAGACTAACCTCTTCACAGATCTAATAGGATACATCGTCAGTCTAAGAGATATTCATTTCTCTTGTCTGACAATAATGACGTTATGCTTGTTGAGTTGAACGAGCCTACATCCTGTCAGGAAGTTGTGATGAGCCTAGATTCTGAGAAATGGCTAGAGACCATGAGATCCGAAATGGAATCCATGTACACTAACCAAGTATGGACTTTGATTGATCCACCTGAAGGGGTCAAACCCATTGGGTGTAAGTGGGTCTTTAAGAGAAAGACTGACATGGATGGTCTTATGCATACCTATAAAGGGCGATTGGTGGCTAAAGGTTTCAAGCAGATTCATGGTATTGACTACGATGAAACTTTTTCACCAGTTGCAATGCTTAAGTCTATTCAGATCATGCTTGCTATTGCAACTTACCACGTTTATGAGATCTGAAAAATGAATGTCAAAACTGTGTTTCTAAATGGAAACCTCCTCGAGGTGTGTACATGACACAGCCTGAGGGTTTTGTAGATCCAAAGTATGTTGGTAAGGTATGCAAGCTGCAAAGATTCATTTATGGTTTAAAGCAAGCATCTAGAAACTAAAATCTTTGATTCGATGATGCAATCAAATAGTTTGGTTTCATCAAGAATGAAGATGAACCCTTTGTCTACAAGAGGGTTAGTGGGAGCATAGTTATCTTTCTTATCTTGTATGTTGATGACATACTTCTCATTGGAAACGACATTCCTATGCTGCAATCTGTGAAGACTTGATTTGGGAATTTTTTCTCAATGAAGGACTTAGGTGAAGAAGCCTACATTTTAGGCATTAAGATATATAGAGATATATCTAAGAGATTGCTTGGCCTAAGTCAGAATGCATACATTGACAAGGTGCTTAAATATTTTGCCATGCAGAATTCTAAGAAGGGATTTCTGCCAATGTCACATGGTGTGAACCTTTCAAAGGCTCAATCCCCTTCTTCTAAGGAAGAAAGGGAACACATGGATCAGATCTCTTATGCATCTGCTATAGGGTCTATTATGTACTTCATGTTATTCACTTGTCCTGATGTCTCGTATGCTTTAAGCATGACGAGTAGGTACTAGTCAAATCCAAGTGACAGCCACTGGATAGGCGTCAAGAATATTCTTAAGTACTTGAGAAGAACTAAAGAATATTTCTTGATATTTGGAGGCAATAAGGATCTCGCTGTAAAAGGTTACAATGATGCTAGCTTCGAAATGGATAAGGACGATTACAGATCATAGTCAAGGTATGTCTTTTGTTTAAATGGTGGTGTTGTGAGCTAGAAGAGTTCAAAGCAAGACACAGTCGTAGATTCTACTACAGAGGCCAAGTATATTGCTACTTCAGATGCGGCAAAGGAGGTTGTTTGGATCAGGAAGCTTGTTTTTGAGCTTGGTGTAGTTCCTAGCATCGTCAGCCCTATAGAGCTTTATTGTGACAACAATGGGACTATAGCACAGGCTAAGGATCCTTGTTCTCACCAGCATTCCAAACATATACTACGGTGGTATCACCTCATTTAAGAGATCATCGATAGAGGAGATGTGCAGACATGCAGAGTAGATACTGATGCTAACATTGCAGATCCCTTGACCAAGGCTTTGGCACAGAGGAAGCATGATGGTCATACTAGGTCACTGGGTCTTAGAGATTATAGTGATTGGCACTAGTGCTAGTGGGAGATTGTTAGTGTTAGCCCTTAGTGTCAATCATGAGATGATTGATTAGGGATCATATGTATCATATTTCATTAATAACAGGCAAAGATTAATTATTATATTTACTTTATGCGTATGCCAGCCAAATAAATATAATAATGCCCTTGAATAGTAGGTTATAATCTACATTATATCAATTAGTAGAATTGATTATGAGAAGCTATAGAGAACACTATACTTAAACATTCCTAGTCAAGTATTGTATTAATAGACAAAGGGATATATTGATACAATGAGACTAGCATGTAGGTCAATGGATGACTTGATCTCACAAGTCATGGATATGTGATATCACATTGACACATGAGTATATATATTGGAGAATATATGTACTGAATTGACTCGTCATGAGAAAGTGTCATGGATCGTTATATGAGTGTCATATACTTTCTCATGTGACTATTGGTATGAATAGTCCTTAGACCTGAAGTCACTACAGTTCCCTACATAAGGAGTTATGTACTTTGGTATCGTCTAACGTCACTCGTAATAGGGTGCACTATAATGGCGATTACTGGATATGTAACGAATTATGCAGAGGGATGTGAGTGATGTAGATGGTATCTATCCCTCCCATATGACGGGAGTGATATCTTTGGCCTCTTAATAGAGTATGACCATGAAATGCATGACCATGCTCAAATGAGTCAATATGAGATATTGAGCTCATTTGTTTGAGTGAGTCTACTTGGGGATCAAGAAACATAAAGATCGATAAGGGGATGACATGGTCTATGCCTCATTGATCGATCAAAGATATCAAGGATAGAAGGACACCGTCATACATGATAATAGTCATAGAAAGGTTGTCGAATCTTGACTTTCTTGTAACTTGGATAGTAATGATGTATTGCTAGATGTCGCTCATTGCTCATGCATCTAAAAGGGGATTTTAGACACATTGACAATGTTACAAGAGCCTATTGGGTCACACACAAATGGCACTTGTAACGTTGGCAATGTGTCTAAAATCCCCTTTTAGACACATAAGCAATGACTATTATCAATGTGTCTAACATCTAGTAATACTTCATTGCTATCCAAGTTACAAGAAAGTCGAGATCCGACAACCTTTATATGACTATTATCATGTATGACGGTGTTCTTCTATCCTAGATATCTTAGATTGATCAATGAGGCATAGATCGTGTCATCCTCTTATCGATCTTTATGTTTCTTGATTCCCAAGTAGACTCACTCAAACAAATAAGCTCAATATCTCATATTGATTCATTTGAGCATGGCCATGAATTTCATGGTCATACTCTATCAAGAGGCCAAAGATATCACTCCCATCATATGGAACGGATAGATCTCATCTACATCACTCACATCACTCACATCCCTCCACATAATTCGTTACATACCCAGTAATCGCCGTTATAGTGCACCCTGTTACGGGTGATGTTAGATGATACCAAAGTACATAACTCCTTATGTAGGAAACCATAGTGACTTCAGGTCTAAGGACTATTCATACCAATAGTCACATGAGAAAGTATATAACACTCATATAACGATCCATGATACTTTCTCATGGCGGGTCAATTCAATACATATATTCTCCAATATATATACCCATGTGTCAATGCGATATCACATATCCATGACTTGTGAGATCAAGTCATCCATTGACCTACATGC
This sequence comes from Wurfbainia villosa, assembly GCA_025175895.1. Taxonomy (NCBI): domain Eukaryota; kingdom Viridiplantae; phylum Streptophyta; class Magnoliopsida; order Zingiberales; family Zingiberaceae; genus Wurfbainia; species Wurfbainia villosa. The sequence goes on from CM045986.1 coordinate 27,613,308, forward strand.
TAGTCTCAATGTATCAATATATCCCTTTGTCTATTAATATAATACTTGACTAGGAATGTTTAAGTATAGTGTTCTCTACAGCTTCTCATAATCAATTCTACCAATTGATATACTATAGATTAGAACCTACTATTCAAGGGCATTATTATATTTATTTGGCTGGCATACGCATAAAGTAAATATAATAATCAATCTTTGCCTGTTATTAATGAAATAAGATACATATGATCCCTAATCAATCATCTCATGATTGGCACTAAGGGTTGACACTAACATATTTCTGGGTAGAGTTGGAAGGATCCCGATGGTTCATTCTTGTGGGTTAGCAGTATCTTTGCCATCAAGAGAGGTGCTGACTAGCCACCAAGAAATCAAAGGTTGTCCATTAGATTTCAATGTGCATATCCTTACGGTGGACCTCCAAGTGTTAGAGATGGTGGAATTTGACATCATTCTCGGTATGGATTGGTTGACTACTTATTATGCTACAGTGGATTGTAGAGCGAGAGTAGTGACTTTTTGACCACCGGATCAACCTGCATGGAAATTTGTTGGCACCATAGATGATGGAGTATCCATTATATCTGCATTATAGGCTCAGAAGTTCTTGGCCCATGGTTGTCAGGGTTATTTATTGTCTTTAGTCAAAGTTGAGAACGAAGGACTACCACCCCTCTCTAATGTGCAAGTAGTCCGAGAGTATCCGGAAGTGTTTCGAGATGAACTTCCGGGCTTGCCACCTCCTAGGCAAGTGGAATTTGCGATAGAGGTGATTCTAGGTACCGCTCCGGTATCAAAAACTCCCTATCGGATGGCACCAAAGGAGTTGAACGAACTTAAAGTCTAACTGCAAGAGTTTTTGGATAATGGATTTATTCGGCCTAGTGTTTCTCCATGGGGAGCTCCAATACTGTTTGTTAAGAAGAAGGATGTATCGTTGTAATTATGTATTGACTATCGACAACTAAATGTAGTCATAGTTAAGAACAAATATCCACTACCGAGGATAGAGGATTTATTTGATCAGCTCAAGGATACATGTGTGTATTATAAAATTGATATGCATTCAGAATATCATTAGCTTCAGATAAGAGATGAGGATGTGTAGAAAACAGCATTTCGCACTCATTATGGGCATTACGAGTTTCTAGTGATGCCTTTTGGTCTCACAAATGCCCCAGCTGCATTTATGGACTTGATGAATCGGGTATTCTTGAGGTATATAGATCAGTTTGTGATAGTATTCATCGATGATATGTTGATATATTCTCGATTTGAGGAGGAGCATGAAAAGCATCTACGGATAGTGTTGGAGACGTTGCGACGGGAGCAACTATATGCCAAGTTTAGCAAGTGTGTATTCTGGTTATCCTCAGTGGGTTTTCTTGGACACGTGGTGTCCAACATAGGTATTTTTGTAGATCCCTAGAAAATCGAGGTGATTACCAGTTGGGAGCAGCCAAAATCAGTTCAGGAGGTCTGTAGTTTCCTTGGTCTGGCCGGGTATTATCGGAGATTCATGGAGGGATTCTCAGGTATTGCCATGCCACTCACTCGCCTGACCCGGAAAGGGGTCAAGTTCACCTGGTCAGAGGCTTGTGAAACTAGCTTCCAGGAGCTTAAGTGATGGCTAGTTTCTGCACCAGTCTTAGTGATTCCTTCTAGTCTTGATGGGATGCTCCTATATACTGATGCTTCTATCCAAGGGTTGGGTGGAGTTCTGATGTAGTCCAACCGTGTAGTATCTTATGCCTCCCGTCACCTAAAGGATCATGAGAGGAATTATCCAATGCACGATCTAGAGTTATTAGCCATCATTTTCGCATTGAAAATATGGAGACACTATCTGTATGGGATTACTTTTGAGATCTACACAGACCATAAAAGTCTAAAGTATCTATTCACACAGAAAGAACTGAACCTGAAATAGAGACGGTGGATGGAATATCTGAAGGATTATGACTGCACAATTCATTACCATCCGGGAAAAGCTAATGTGGTAGCAGATACGCTGAGCAGGAAGTCTCGTGGGGTTCTGGCTAGTCATCTAATAGCATTTACCGATCAAGTTCGACAGTTCTCAGAGTTAGAATTGTCTGAACAAGGTCAAACATCCCAGGGAGTATTGGTTTCTATGGTTGCGCAGTCCACTATTGCTGAGAAGATCAAAGAAGCACTAGTCAGTGACCAGCGTTTGTAGTTCTTGTGCAGCACAATAGACATAGAATGACAGATGGATTTCTCGAGTGACTAGAATGTAATACTTCATTTCCGTGGATGGTTATGTGTTCTAGATATGCATCCAGTTAAGGAAGAGTTGCTACAGGAAGTGATGTGAACAAAACATATAGAGTTGTAGGAGTAGTTTTTGCTCACATATGTTTACATTTCATGTTAGTTTCATGCATATGTTACTCTATTATTGCACGCATTTCCTATTTTTTGGTTTGAAGGTCTGCTCATTGGACTTTTGTGTGCAGGTTAGCATTTCGGGTTAAAAAGATGCGCTTTCGGAGCAAAAGAAGGACATTTCACAGCTAGACGCAGAGTGGGACACGGCTAGGGCATGTGGATTCACACGGTCGTGCCCAATGGACGAGATCAGCACCCCAGGGCCGCACACGGCTTGGCCGTGTGGAAACACACGGATGTGTGGAGGCCCGCCAGATTTGCACAACTAGGGCTTTTTCCGGATTTTGCAGCGGTCCGAGGTGATGTCTATATAAGGATGGCTATGCCCAAACCCTAGGGGGGAGTCACGATGGCTAGGACGGCACGCCGAAGCCCTAAAAAGCTTCGGTAACTCGCAACGGGGAGGAGGAACACCGCCGGAGGTCCACGCCTTGCACTTCAATGCCGGAGAGAAGACTACAAAAGCATTGTAATTCTTTGTTCCTGCATTTTATTCTTTATGTATTCGAACATAGACATACTTTGTGATTCTTCCTTCATATACATAGAGTAGTACTTTCGATTCTAGGATTAGGGAGTAGCTTGTGTACACATACAATGTTGGTTCATGTTAAAATATGCCTTTGAGTTTGATTTGACAATTGGTAGTTGTTTTTACTATATTTATGCGTGTTTGGTTTTCTATTTGCTGTGCTTAGGCGATACGAGGGATGACAACCCTCGTATCTAAGATTTAGGGGATTTTATATAAGGAACCTAGGGGTAAACCTAATCTCCTATAACTGTGGGTAGAAGGGTGCGATGGAATCGGAAACGGTTCACCGTAGGGATTGATTTGGCATCCTCATACCATCTATCCTGTCCTTTTAGGCGGAGATAGCTCCTAGTAGATGTGGCGGCTCTGCGGTAGAGTGTATGATGTCCCTTCCACAAAACCATAGCTAAACGTCTAGACAAATGTTAGTGAAAGCCCTAGAGCCAATCATGTGATGATTGTTGTATAGACTTTATTGTATCATATTCCTATTTATAAAGGCATGGTTATTATATTTACTTGTATTTGTGCCAAATAACTAAGTATAATAATGTCCTTGAGTAAAAGGTTCTTATATATATCAATCGATTGGTTGAATCGAGAATGAGATGATATAGAGAACACTACTCTTAATAATTCCTAGTCAAGTATTAACATTCAGGGACAATGTTAATGCGTAGAGACTAGCATGTAGGTCAACACGATGACTTGATCTCACAAGTCATGGATATGAGATATCAAGTTGACACATGGGTATGCATTAGAGAATGTATACTGAATGACCCGCCTGAGAAAGTATCATGGATCGTTATATGAGTATCATATACTTTCTCATGTGGCTATTAGTATGACTATTAGTCCTTAGACCTGAAGTCACTATGGTTCCCTACATAAGGAGTTGCATACTTTGGCTTCGTCAAATGTCACCCGTAAATGGGTGGACTATAAAGGCAATCACTGAGTATGTAATAAATTATGCCGAGGGATGTGAGTGATGTAGATGGGATCTATCCCTCCTATATGACAGGAGTGACATCGATATTCTTGATAGAGTGAGACCACGAAGTGCATGGTCATGCCCAAATGAGTCAATATGAGATATTGAGCTCATTTGATTAGAGTGAGTCTACTTGGAGTTCAAGATATAGATTGTACCAAGGATGACACGGTCTATGCCTCAATTGGTCAATCTAGATGTCAAGAATAGAGGGACATTGTCACATATTCTGAGAGTCACAATTAGTAGTCACAAAGGTGATGTTGGATCTCAACATTCTTGTAACTTGGGTAGTAATGATGTGTTGCTAGATACCGCTCATTGCTTATGTTCCTAAATCAGTTTAGGAGCATTGCCAACGTTACAAATACCTATAGGGTCACACACAAGGGGCAATTAGATGGAGATTAGGTTCATATGATGAACCATGAAGATTAGGTTCATTGGATGAACCAAATTGGATTAAGAGTAATCCAAATTAGACTAATTGAGTTAGACTCAATTTGATTCAAGTGTTGAATGAGTATAATTTAGATTTGATTCATTGAGTCAATTTAAATTAATTAATAGAGATTCATTAAATCAAATTGACTTGAATCAAGTGGTTATATTTGATCAACCATGGGAGATAATAGGTTAAGTTTGACTTGACTTTAGAGGGAAGATGAATGGTCAATTTTGACTTGACCAATTGCCATGTCATGGTGACTTGGCATGGGGGCCGGCCAATGATGATGTTCCACATCATCATGGACTTATCATGTGGTGCCACCTCATGAGGGAGACCAAGAGTTACATGCATGCATGTAAACCCCCAACTTGAATTGGCCGACCACTTTTATTCATAGTGTGAAGTTATTTTCGTGAGGAACTTCATCTTCTTCCTTGGTTGTTCCTCTCTTTCTCTCCCAATCCTCCTTGGCCGAAACTTCCATGAGTTCTAGCACACTCTAGGTTGATTTTCTCCACCCATTGCTTGTGTGGATACCAATAGAGGAGTGTACACTTGACACTCTCGAGTTCTGGCAAGCCATTTGGACGAGCGGGATAAGCGAAGGGCGTCGCATCAAGGGTAACGCTCTTCTCATATAGATATAAGGTAGATCTAAGGTTTTAAATATGTACATGTAATTTTTGTTATACTTCGCACGGATCCGTGGACGGGCTTCTGAGGTTTCCGCAATGCAAAAAGCGGTTTTTGCGGCTCGGAAAGTCCAACGGTGGTATCAGAGCCACATGCGAAGCATGTATGTGTTTTATTTTTGTAGTTTTGTATTAGATATAAAAAATACAGATCTGTAAGTTTCTGTAAATTTCCTATTTTTATAGAATTTTTGGGTATTTTTCTCGAAGAGTCGAAGCAACAAGTGTTGGGACACTTGTTGGCTTCAACCACCGAGAAAAACTCTCCGCAACGGCGAAATCTTGCTTTAGGTTTTTGGGACAGCGACTTAAGTCATTGTAAGATCAAGATGGGGCACTCACAAAGTTCATTTTGTGAGTAGGGGTGCTTCCCCTAACCTCGAAAGGGGCATTGTCCCGCGATCGTGCCCGGAAACCGCTTAGCGGGACCGTTACGGAGAGGTTACTCATAAAATTGAAAAAAAAATAGAAAAAATTATAGAAATTTCTGTAAAATACATAATTTAGAATTATGTATAATTCTGTGATGGTCATGGCCCAAGAACTCCAATATGATTGGATGATAAATATGTTGTAATTCATAATACGACCTGCGAGCCATTTTTGTGGTTGTGCATGTTGTATAGGGTATGCGACCTACGCGTCATGCCTCTTCTTTTAAAATTTCAATTGTAAATAGTTTTAGACTCGAATGTAACTCGAGTTTCATGTTTGTAATGTACAAAATGGAGCGGTGGAAGGTCCACTTGTAGACGGAGTTACGAGGAGGGAGCCGACGACACATGGCGGTCAAAGGAGGCGCTTGGAGAAGCCGCTAACCCTAGGTTGACTGTCCGATCTTCTCATTGGCTTGACAATCTTCATCCAGCCTATCATGGCTTGGGTGAGGGTAAGCTCAATTAGATTAAGTAAAACTAGTTAACTCAATTGGATCGAGTAGAACTATAGGCATATTCCAACCATTGGAAAGATAGGATAAGATCGCATTTACACTAAATCTTGGGCGATTTAGCCAAAGCTAACTCAAGGTCTTTTGTAAATGTGGGTCTTGATCATATAAACAAGAGTTGCATAGAGATTTAATCGGTAATGTGTTACCTACCGATCATACTAAGTCTTGGGCGATTTAGCCAAAGCTAACTCAAGGCATAGTATGATGTGGATCTTGTCCCGCAAGAATTATAGCTTGTTTGTATAAATCTAGTAATGTGGTTTGACCACATCCATGACTCAATTCTACAAAAGTCCTATAATTCAGTGAGAGCATCATTTGATTAAAGGCCTAATTAAATGATAAATGGAATATGATATTAATTTTCTACATTGTGTATGTTGTAGATTACCATGTCGACAAACACGAACACTCTCTCCCTGCGTTCTGTCCTTGAGAAGGACAAGCTCAATGGAGCTAATTTCCTGGACTGGTACATGTTGGTGCAATCGGCCTAGGTCACGATTGATCAGACTCAAGTTTGACTCGAGTGATGTTTTGATGTTTGACAAAGTAAGTTGACATTGATGTCTATTAATGTTTTGGAGAGATTGTTTGTACAATCGACCTGGGTTATGATTAATCGGACTCGAGTTTGACTCGAGGGAGACTTTGATGGTTGATTAGGGTTGACCATGTGATTATGGGAAAGTCCAAGCATGGGTCTTGGCAAGGTAAAGTCCAAGTCATGGGTACTTGGCATGGAAAGTCCAAGTGGGACTCTTGGCGAGGAAAAGTCCAAGCATGGATCTTGGCATGGAAATTCCAACATGGGTTGGAAAGGGAAAGTCCAAGCTTGAGTCTTGGCATTTGAGAAGTCCAAGGGGTTTGATATTGGCGGCGTAAAGTCCAAGCGGGAGTCTTGGCAGCATAAGTCCAATGGTTGGCGGCGTAAAGTCCAAGCAGAGTCTTGGCGGCGTAAGTCCAATGTGCCTTGGCGGTGTAAACACCGTTAGCATGACATAGCCGATGGAAGCACCTGAAGGCTAGCGCGATGGATGAACAAGTCATGGATGACTTGGAGGGATCCGAGAGGCATGAGGCTGATGGAGGTGGCTAGAAGGCTTAGGTCTAGGCTAAGGGTGGTCTAGCAAGTATGGGAGAACCATACTTGGGCTAAAACCTCATGTTTGAGGTGTGCCAGTCGACTGGTGTCATGTGACAGTTGACTGGCCTGAGTCAACTAGGGTTTGACTGTGGGTTTTGGCCTAGCAGTCGACTAATCGACTACCAGAGGTGGGCAGTCGACTGATTGGCCGAGCAGTCGACTGATCTTGTGATCAGTCAACTAGTGCTCGGGTTTTGGAGCACAGAATGGAGTCTCAATCGACCACTGCGGTTAGCAGTCGAGTGATGGCTTGATCAGTCGACTGCTGGTTATAATCAGTCGACTGATGATGGATCCATTGGATTTTTCCAGCGTGGATCTAGCCGTTGTCTCACAACAACAGTGGCATCAGTCAACTGATGGTCCCGAGTAGTCGATTGATCGACTTTTTCCAGCACAAGTTGAAGCTTTAAATAGAGCTTGTGAAGGAGGAAAAAGCTATGGTTCTTTGAGGAGTTTTTGGGGCGAATTGTTGCTGCAATTCAGGGTCTCCAAGTGCCACTCAACCAACCAAACAAGCAAGCTCTCAAAAGATCGATTGTAAAGTTTTCTTTGCATTTCTTTTGTTGTATTCACTTGTATTTGCTTATTGTATTTAGTATTACTATTGTAATCATTTGTACGAGGTTTCTCCACCTCCGACTTGTGTCGAGAAGGAGTGTTTGCATAGTGGTGTGTGATTGGCATCGCTAGAGCTCTTTAGAGCTCGATCCGTGGAGTAGGAACCATTCGGTTCCGAACCACGTTAAATACTTGTGTGTTTGCGTGTTTGTGTTTCGTTATTGCTATTATTATCTATATTCCGCTACGCTAACGAAGTTTGTAGACGAACACGTGAAAGAGTTCCATCGACGTATAGCACGACGCTATTCACCCCCCCCCCTCTAGCGTTCCAACGATCCCCTACAGTATAGGAACCTGAGAATCGTTCTCACCTAAGAAAGGAAACTGTACGTCCTAGAGCAGCCCATTCCGGAGGCACCTCCTGCTACTGCCTCGCGAATTGACAAAGATGCTTACAAGAAGCATTAAGATGATGCATTAGATGTGTCATGTCTCATTCTCGCGACCATGAACTATGAGCTTCAGAAGCAACATGAGTTCATGAATGCATATGATATGGTTGAACATCTTCATCAACTATATCAAGGACAAGAAAGGCACGAGAGATATGAGATCTCTAAGGCATTGTTTCAGTCCAAGATGCAAGATGGGACTCCCGTAGGTCCATATGTACTCAAGATGATTGGGTACATAGAAAACCTACAGAGATTGGGATTCCCACTTGGCCAAGAGCTGACCACTGACTTGATCTTACAATCTTTGCCACAAACCTACAATCAATTTGTCATGAATTACAACATGAATAAAATTGATAAGTCACTGCCTGAGATGCTCAGTATGTTGAGAACTGTTGAACTCAACCTTAAGAAGGGAAAATCTAACTCCATTTTGATGGTGCAAAAGAACAAAGGCAAGGGCAAGCCTAAAGGTAAGGGAAATTCTCAAGCCAAGGGCAAAGGCAAAGAACTGAAACCCAAAGGAGGGGTGGCCAAAGAAGGGACTTGCTTCCACTGCAAGGAAGCTGGACACTGAAAGCGTAACTGCAAAGCATACCTGAAAGATCTTAAGAAGAAGAGAAGTGAGACTTCTACTTCAGGTATAAATGTTATAGAATTCAATCTATCTATTTCTTCATCATGGGTATTAGATACCGGATGTGCATCTCACATTTCTACCAATGTGCAGGCGTTGAGAAATAGCAGGGTATTCATAAAGGGCGAGGTGGACCTACGAGTAGGCAATGGAGCAAGAGTTGCTGCTGTTGTTGTAGGAACTTATGATCTATCTCTGCCCACTGGGCTTGTACTAGAACTAGATGAATGTTGTTATGTGCCTTCTTTAACTAAGAACATAATTTCGGTTTCTTGTTTGGACAAGAAAGGATTTACATTTATAAAAAAGAACAAATGTTGTTTAGTTTATTTAAATGATATGTTCTATTGTAGTGCACCTCTAATGAACAGACTCTACTTTCTAGACTTAGAGAGCTCCATCTATAACATAAGTACCAAAAGGTTCAAGTCAAATGAGTTGAACCAAACCTATCTCTAGCATTGTCGCTTAGGTCACATAAATGAGAGTCGCTTATCCAAGCTCCATAAGGATGGGTTGTTGGACTCTTTTGATTTTGAATCATATGAGACATGTGAATCTTGCCTTTTAGGCAAGATGACCAAGACTCCCTTTAGTGGACACAACGAGAGAGCAACAGACTTGTTAGGACTTATACATAGTGATGTATGTGGTCCTTTCAATGTTGCTGCTAGAGGTGGTTACAGGTACTTCATTACATTTACTGATGACTTTAGTAGATATGGTTATGTATATCTGATGACACATAAATATTAATCCTTTGAAAAGTTCAAAGAATTCAAGAATGTGTTAGTAATATATAAGAGATGTCCTAAGGCAATCGCCTTATGTATGAACCATTTATATGATAAATGAAGATTCACTATTTGAGTATACATGTTTTATGTATTTGATTGGATCTTAAACTCATTTACTGAATGTCCACGATACGATTCACAGCATGAGAGAATTTGTGATTGGATCACAACTAGTGAGTATCTCTACATGTGTAAATGTGATGTATCGGAATTATCCCTAGTCGATGAATTGATGGATTAGGACACCATCAATTCTGTCGAGACTAGCACGAGGTATACTCCTTGGTGTATCCAAGCAGCTGATTCTCACTGGCTGGAGACATAGTGATGTCCGGAGTTAATCGTGGATGCTAGTTATGGTAACTAGTTCATTGGAGTGACCGGTAGTAAGACTTCATATGGTTCTCTGCATATATAGATATGTCAATGAAGTTCTTACCGCGGGCTTAAGTGCGATGTTCCTTTGACTTGCGGTATTCAAGTCATCTTGATCATGGAGACTTATGCTTTGACATCTTAAGCAAACATCTCTAAGGAGATGTGGACCCGGATGATTGGGTATAAGTCGAAGTGATCGAAGGTGTTTGAATAGCCTATAAAGGATTCACCACTCCTTGCGATAGGATGTATACCCATGGCCTCTCGCCGGATTGTTACTAAAGTCTTTGGCCAAAGCATTACATGTTTAGAGTAAGGTACTCTTCGATACATGTGGAGTAACTAGAACTGTGAGGACGAGGAAATGATTTGGGCTAGGTGTAGCGTGAGTCGACCTAGTGAGGTGACACAATAGACCATGTCTGAACCAAGTGGGTATAAGATGAGTGAAGGGAATGGGGCCACGATTCATTCGTTGAAGGGTTTGAAATAGTTACGGATCAGTTGATCTTTTGGTTAATTGGGGATCATGATGTACTACTAGGTGCCACTCATGATCGTTCTATAATTAATGGTTAATTATAGGCGGCCAACATAAACCGAGAACCTATTTGGTCACCACGCTGCGAGTGTAATCCAAAGGATTTAAAGCGAGCTTGAGAATGGGATTCTCGGACAGAGAAACTATGTTTGGTTGGACCAAACATAAGCGAGCATGAAATTGTTTGATCGCAATGGAGGCGTGGATGGGCGTGTCTTATGAAGACATAATGGATGGACCAAAATGGTTTGGTTCTAATCCAATGGATGAGAATAAACCAAAGGGTTTGGTTTATATTAAGCGAATGAACCAAAGGTTGGTTAGGTTCGTTTTAACTTAAAATAAACCATCATGGTTTGGTTTATTTTAACTTATCTTAATGGAGGCGGGTTAGCGGGCTTTATGGATATGATCCATTAACCATTAAGAGAATTAGTTCTCTATAAAATAGGGCTTAAGGGTTTTTGTAAAAACCTAATTGAAAAACCCTAATTGTTGCCGCCCTCTCCCTCTTGTTGTTGGCGTCAACAACAAGAGCCAACCTCATTGGCTGCGCCATCTCCTTGCGTCAAGCGGTGGACCTCGGCGACCCTCGGTGATCTCCTTGGGTTGGTGTAAAGGTGAGCCTCCATCTCCTCTTTAGCCGGCGCCTATATCCTCCACCAAGCTGTCCAGTTTTACGGACAGCTTCTTCTCCTCGTCGGGCGTCGTTTGGGCGGCGGTTAGTGTTCGACAGCGGCTAACATACGGGGATTTGATCTCCGGTAATCCTCTGAGTGGAGGGCGAAGGATTCGTCAATCGGTTGTGAATACCTCTCCGGAGAAGCAAGTCTTGAGGACTTGTTTTTAGGTCCGAATTTGGATTCGGATTGTGATCATCTCTCGATCACGTCGTCTTCAACACGAGGCTAGTAACCCGTACGAAGACGAAGCTCGTGACTTAGCGAAGTCATCCCGAGGAGCTCGGCGTGGATACGGATAGAGACGATTCTTACGAGGATCGTTCCGGTTGATGCCGTTCCCGCTACACGTCATACGGAAGGTATAACGTAGTTTAATTTCCTTATATTGCAAATTTTAATTTACGGTTATGTCTACACTTGTTGTAATAGCATGCGTGTGTTGTGTGTGTTGTAATAAATATAGATTTATTATTTTTTAATTGCTTCCGCTGTGCTCATGTTTACGAAACATGATCGAACACACACACGCCGCGGTGCCGGAAACTCAACAGAATGAAGTACAAAACCAGCTTGGCAAGAGTATTAAGATACTTCGATCAGATCGAGGTGGTGAATACCTTAGCCATGAGTTTCGTGACTATCTAGCTGAGTGTGGGATTCTATCCCAACTCACTCCTCCTGGAACACCATAGTGGAATGGTATATTCGAAAGGAGGAATTGTACCCTATTAGATATGGTACGATCTATGATGAGTCACACAGATCTTCCTATATCCTTTTGGGGATATGCTCTAGACATAGCAGCCTTAACCCTTAACCGTGTACCATCCAAGGCTGTGATAAAGACACCATATACGATATAGACAGGGAGAAATCCCAAGATGTCTTTCATGAGGATTTGGGGTTGTGAGGCTTACGTTCGACGTCAAGTCTCAGACAAACTGGGACCCAAATCTGATAAGTGCAATTTTGTTGGATATCCCAAGGAGACAAAGGGATATTACTTCTACATTCCCAGTCAGCACAAAGTGTTTGTGGCAAAGACTGGGGTTTTTCTAGATAGGGATTTTATTTCTAGAAAAACTAGTGGGAGTACGTTCGATCTTGAAGAAATTCAAGATAAGGACCATAGCACTGAGGTCTTGATGGAGGTTGAACAGGAACCACAAAGTGTTGTGGGTGATGAGATTGTTGCACAAAGAGTTGTGGAACAACCACCTATTCAGGGAGACCTACCTCTTCGCAGGTCTGATAGGGTACGTCGTCAGCCTGAGAGATACTCATTTCTCTTGTTTGACCATGATGACGTTATGCTCATTGAGAATGTGCCTACCTCCTATCAAGAAGCTATGATGAGCCCAGATTCTGATAAATGGCTAGAGGCCATGAGATCCGAGATGGAATCCATGTACACCAACTAAGTATGGACTTTGGTTGATCCACCAGAAGGGGTCAAACTCATTGGGTGTAAGTGGGTCTTTAAGAGAAAGACTGACATGGATGGACTTACGCATACCTATAAGGGTCGATTGGTGGCTAAAGGTTTCAAGCAAATTCATGGTATTGACTATGATGAAACCTTTTCTCCAGTGGCGATGTTTAAGTTCATTCGGATCATGCTTGCTATTGCAGCATATCACGATTATGAGATCTGGAAGATGGATGTCAAAACTGCATTTCTGAATGGAAACTTGCTCGAGGATGTGTACATGACACAACCTGAGGGTTTTGTAGATCCACATCATACTGGGAAAGTATGCAAGCTGCAAATGTCCATTTATGGGATAAAGCAAGCTTCTCGGAGCTGGAATCTTTGATTCGATGATGCGATCAAACAGTTTGGTTTCATCAAGAATGAAGATGAACCCTGTGTCTACAAGAGGGTTAATGGGAACACAGTTATCTTCCTTGTATTGTATGTGGATGACATACTACTCATTGAGAATGACATTCCTTCGCTACAGTCTATGAAGACTTTGCTAGGGACGTGCTTCTCAATGAAAGACTTAGGTGAAGCAGCCTGTATTCTAGACATCAAGATCTATAAAGATATATCTAAGAGATTGCTTGGCCTAAGTCAGAGTACATATATTGACACGGTATTACTATGATTTTCCATGCAGAATTCCAAGAAGGGACTTCTGCCGATGTCACATGGGGTGAGTCTTTCGAAGACTCAAAGTCCCTCTTCTAGAGAGGAGAGAGACCACATGGATAAGATCCCTTATGCATCTACCATAGGATCTATTATGTATGTCATGCTATGTACTCGTCCTGATGTCTCATATGCTTTGAGCATGATGAGTAGATACCAGTCAGATCTAGGTGAGCATCACTGGATAGCTATCAAGAATATTCTTAAGTACTTGAGAAGGACTAAAGAATATTTCTTGATATTTGGAGGCGATGAGGAGTTAGCTGTAAAGGGTTACAGCGATGCCAGCTTCCAAACTGACCAGGATGATTATAGATCACAGTCAGGGTTCGTGTTTTGCTTGAATGGTGGCGCTGTGAGCTGGAAGAGTTCGAAGCAGGACACAGTTGTTGATTCTACAACAGAGGCCGAGTATATCGCTGCATCAGAGGCGGCGAAGGAGGCAGCTTTGATCCGCAAGTTCATTACTGAGCTTGGGGTGGTTCCTAGCATAGCAAATCCTATAGAGCTCTATTGTGACAACAATGGAGCGATTGCACAGGCTAAGGAACCTCGCTCACACAAGCAGACCAAACACATACTACGGCGCTTCCATCTCATTCGAGAGATTATCGATAGAGGAGATGTGAAGATTTGCAGAGAACCCACAGAGGCTAACTTCACAGATCCCTTGACCAAGGCTTTGGCATAGAAAAAGCATGATAGTCACACTAGGTCATTGGGTATTAGATACTATGGTGATTGACACTAGTGCTAGTGGGAGATTGTTAGTGAAAGCCCTAGAGTCAATCATGTGATGATTGTTGTATGGACTTTATTGTATCATATTCCTATTTATAAAGGCATGGTTATTATATTTACTTGTATTGGTGCCAAATAACTAAGTATAATAATGTCCTTGAGTAGAAGGTTATTATCTATATCAATCGATTGGTTGAATCGATAATGAGATGATATAGAGAACACTACTCTTAATAATTCCTAGTCAAGTATTAACATTCAGGGACAATGTTAATGCGTAGAGACTAGTATGTAGGTCAACACGATGACTTGATCTCACAAGTCATGGATATGAGATATCAAGTTGACACATGGGTATGCATTGGAGAATGTATACTAAATGACCCGCCATGAGAAAGTATCATGGATCATTATATGAGTGTCATATACTTTCTCATGTGACTATTAGTATGACTATTAGTCCTTAGACCTGAAGTCACCATGGTTCTCTACATAAGGAGTTGCATACTCTGGCTTCGTCAAACGTCACCCATAAATGGGTGGACTATAAAGGCAATTACTGAGTATGTAATAAATTATGCCGAGGGATGTGAGTGATGTAGATGGGATCTATCCCTTCTATATGACGGGAGTGACATCAATATTCTTGATAGAGTGAGAACACGAAGTGCATGGCCATGCCTAAATGGGTCAATATGAGATATTGAGCTCATTTGATTAGAGTGAGTCTACTTGGAGTTCAAGATATAGATTGTACCGAGGATGACATGGTCTATGCCTCAATTGATCAATCTAGATGTCTAGGATAGAGAGATATTGTCACATATTGTGAGAGTCACAATTAGTAGTCACAAAGGTGATGTTGGATCTCAACATTCTTGTAACTTGGGTAGCAATGATGTGTTGCTAGATACCGCTCATTGCTTATGTTCTTAAATCGGTTTAGGAGCATTGCCAACGTTACAAGAACCTATAGGGTCACACACAAAGGGCAATTAAATGGAGATTAGGTTCATATGATGAACCATGAGGATTAGGTTCATGGGATGAACCAAATTAGATTAAGAGTAATCCAAATTAGACTAATTGAGTTAGACTCAATTTGATTCAAGTGTTGAATGAGTCTAATTTAGATTTAATTCATTGAGTCAATTTAAATTAACGAATAGAGATTCATTAAATCAAATTGACTTGAATCAAGTGGTTAGATTTGATCAACCATGGGAGATAATAGGTCAAGTTTGACTTGACTTGAGAGGGAAGATGAATGGTCAATTTTGACTTGACCAATTGCCATGTCATGGTGACTTGGCATGGGGGCCAGCCAATGATGATGTTCCACATCATCATGGACTTATCATGTGGTGCCACATCATGAGGGAGACCAAGAGACATTGGTTCTTGGAGTTACATGCATGCATGTAACCCCCCAACTTGAAGTGGTCGGCCACTTTTATTCATAGTGTGAAGTTATTTTCATGAGGAACTTCATCTTCTTCCTTGGTTCTTCCTCTCTTGCTCTCCCAATCCTCCTTGGCCAAAACTTCCATGAGTGCTAGCACACTCTAGGTTGATTTTCTCCACCTATTGCTTGTGTGGATACCAATAGAGGAGTGTACACTTGACACTCTCGAGTTCCAGCAAGCCATTTGGACGAGCGGGATAAGTGAAGGGCGTCGCATCAAGGGTAACTCTCTTCTCATGTAGATCTAAGGTAGATCTAAGGTTTTAAACATGTACATGTAATTTTTGTTATACTTTGCACGGATCCGTGGCCGGGCTTCCGAGGTTTCCGCAATGCAAAAAGTGGTTTTTGCGGCTCGGAAAGTCCAACAACAACACCAATTGACAACATTGTTTTTTGATGTACAAGCGAAACCGAAGTCCTAGAATCACCTTTGAAGACCTCGGCACAATCCTTTCCTCCTCCGTGTGACATCATATAGAGTTAAGTCCACCGACAGCCCTCACCAATTCAAACCTCTTAGAGTTACATCCGAACAATTACAAGCAGTGAATATATTGGTATTCGAATCCCAGTCCCTGTGGGATCGATAATATTTATTACTTGACGACATCCGTGCACTTACGAGCGTTGAGCGCGAGTGTGTGCTTTGAGTCCTCAATGGTCTTCGTCGCGAGATTTGAGGTCGCATTCGTACGTATCAAGTTTTTGGCGTCGTTGCCATGGACTCAGCGATTCGATATCGAATCGAAAGTGGACAGTTGGATCAGACTTACACTAGATTTATTTTCTTAGTTTATTTTATTTTTTTTCAGTTTTATTTCATTTAGATTTTTTCTATTCAATTTTTAGTTTAGATTAATTACATCTTTCTTTTTCTTTCAGTTTTTAGTAGTGCTCTAGTTTAAAAAAAAAAAAGGGAGACTCCTGCCAACCCACTGTTATTCCTTTCCTTACCTATAATTTCCTGTGTATAAACGATGCATGCTTTTACTCATGATTATAATCAAGTTAATGCTGTGAGTTTTGGTAACATTTATTGTGAGCATTATGGTGAATCATGGCATACCATAAACGATTGTCATGATATATTTGAACCTTCACAATTTGAACGAGAAGATGTCAGCTACAATTATAACCAGTGGCCACAAGATGATTCCTATTTATATAGTTATGACCCTGGCTACTCAAACCCTCAATACTGTCCGCCTAAATCTCGGCTTGAGCAGATGATGGAAGATTTCATTCGAACAGAACAAGCGGCGAATGCTGAGTTCCGACGGCGGCATTCGCAAACAGAGACTCAATATATTTTCCAAAATGAGAACGAGAGCTATGAGTCATCATGCAAATTTTATCCAGAACCAAGTCCCCACTTAGAAGCCCTGCTAGATAATTTTACTAGGGAATGCGAGGAGAATAGCCAACAATTTGCAGAGATGATGGAACGAGATCTAGCTAGAATAGAAACCAAACGACTAGAAGGTAGCTTTAATGACTGGATCACACCTAATAGGGTGGAGACTCACTTTGAGCGAATGAATGAGGAGAGCATAGATGACATAGGAAGTGAAGAAGGACAATCAATTCAATCACCACTAGAAGAAGAACTTGAGGATTATATAATTGATACTTTAATCGAGGAGAGCATTGCTTCAATCCAAACACCTCCTAACCTCAAGGATCTAGAAGATCCTACCATAACCCTCACCGAAACTTTGGCTACCAATAACAAAGCCCATTTAGCGATTTGTAATGATAAAATTTCATTCGACATAATAGAATCTGCTAACCAATCTTTTGTTGAGGATGTTCGTGGTGAGTTATGTTATTTACAGCATTTGGACAAAATAGAATATTATGATCAAACTCCTAATGATTACTTGAGGCTAAGCATGTTCAATCTTGAACCAAGGAAGGCAGTTAATAAATACCTTGCCCCTCCACGCGCAAGATTTAAGAGATATGGTGATAAGGGAACACAAG
Organism: Wurfbainia villosa; assembly: GCA_025175895.1. Classification (NCBI taxonomy): domain Eukaryota; kingdom Viridiplantae; phylum Streptophyta; class Magnoliopsida; order Zingiberales; family Zingiberaceae; genus Wurfbainia; species Wurfbainia villosa. The sequence continues at coordinate 27,630,896 of CM045986.1, forward strand.
GGAGGAGGTGTAAGGTGAGCAAATATCTTGCTCCCCCACGAGCAAGATTCAAACATATCAAATGAAATGTAGGAATAAGGTCGAGCTAAACGACCTTAAACAAAGCACTTCTTGAAAGGCAACCCAAGTTTAGTTTTAGATTTCCCCTTGATTGTATTGCATGCATTTGTTACATTTTAGTTTTGATATCCATCTCATTTAGATTTAGGACTAGAAAAGAACTTTGCTAGACAAAAATGAAATCCATATTAGCCTACACGGCGAAGTGTATGAGAAAATTTGGATCGCGGTGCATAAATGGGCAAAAAATGGGGACACACGGCCTGGTCGTGTGTTTTCCCACGGTCGTGGCTGACCGACCCGAGGCGCACACGGCCTGGCCGTGTATTTTCACATGGTCATGGTACGCGAGGTTAAAAGGGGCGAGCCATGTGTTTTCACCCCATTTGCGCCATGTGCTTCGAAAGCTCTTGCCCTAGCCGTGTGATTTCGTCTTCCCCACCATCTAGAAGCACTTTGAACCTCTAAGGTGTTGGGAGTATGGGGAATACAATCAAAGTCCCACATTGGTAAGACATGGAAAAGATCATGTGCTTATAAGAAAAAAGATATCTCCATTGGTGTGAGGCCTTTTGGGTAAAGCCCAAAAATAAAACCATAAGGGCTTAGACCCAAAGTGGACAATATCATACCATTGTGGAGATATGTGGAGCTTATAAGCACTAACAATTGGTATCAGAGCCATGGTCCATGTCAAGCCATGAACCTCGAACGAAGGAAGTTGAGCTCCCACATCCGGATCAAGAGAACCAGACATCAGGAAGGAAGTCTAGTTGGGTCGGGGGGACCGAACAACTGGCAGGAAGTCCTGGTGGGTTGAAGATCGGACATCAAGCAGAGAAAATCCTTCGAGGAGGGATAGGCTTGAGGGGGGGCCCAATGTGGTCCTTCGTTTGAGGGGGGGATTGTTGGGAGTATGGGGAATACAATCAAAGTCCCACATTGGTAAGACATGGAAAAGATCATGTGCTTATAAGAAAAAAGATATCTCCATTGGTGTGAGGCCTTTTGGGTAAAGCCCAAAAATAAAACCATGAGGGCTTAGACCCAAAGTGGACAATATCATACCATTGTGGAGATATGTGGAGCTTATAAGCACTAACATAAGGAAGCCAAAAGAAGCAAGGATGAGGAGGACCAAGCATGTAGCACCTCGATCCGGTGCCTCAGAGCGACGAACAAGGAGAGTTGATGCCTTTCAAGCTCCGGAGGAAGGTAACGCCCTACCCACTCTTCTTTTTCGCAATAATGAACATAGAGATAGATATAATATGCTCTCTACTCGTAAACTCACTGCTACTAGGTACTTAGATGAAGATTTACTAGAGTCTTTAAAGTTGTTGAGTGATATTCAAGCCCTATTTGCAAAAATGGGGTGGGAAGAGATAATGGGAATAAGGCACCTAACCTACCCTAGGATAGTTCTAGAATTTTTGAGTTCATTAGAGGCGGAAATTTTAATGGGTAGAGAGAGTGAGGAGGGTAGGATAACTTTTAGGCTTTTTAACATTGAGCATGAGTGGACCCTTCACCAGTGAAACTCATGCTTTGGCTTGTCGAGTGGGGGAGAGAAAAGAACCCCTATTGGGTTCAACTCTCGGAAATGTTGGACCGAGTTGATGGGGGAGCACGCTTATGACCCATCTAGGGCCAAAGTGTCGCGCCTCCAAAACCTCGTCTTTCGATACCTCCACCGCATCACGGCCAGTACTATATTTGGTCGTGGGGAGAGTGATGGTGTAGTTAGAGCTAGCGAGATGCTTTGCCTATGGGATATGCTACAAGAAAGGAGTAGCATCGATGTAGGGTCCCACTTCATCAGACACTTAGTGAAGATGGGCAAAGCAGCATGAGGAGAGATTAATGTGGGAGGTCTACTTACCCACATTTGTCATAGGATGGAGTACGATTACACAACATTAGAGAGTATAGAGGGGAGCCCTAGGATTGACCTAGGAGTGTGCATGGCCATGAAAATGATTGTGAGAGAAGGAGACTCCTTATGCTTTGTAAGGAAAAATATGATGGCCCTTAGGCTCCCCGACCCGGATCGTTCCACCATCGCTATACACGCCAACTAGCGCTTGGACCTGATAGTGGAGTCCCCTTCACATGAGGGACCATCCACATCAGCACCCATCTCTCCACCTTTATATCACTCTCCCTCTAGTCCACATGTGCATAGGAACCCACCTAGTCCATGCCGACATGAGCCTGCACCTGCACCACCACCTTTTTCTACTTTTGAGTAGGATGTAGGTACGTCGGCCTATGATTTCTCAGAGTTTCGATCATGCCTCGACTATATTTACATTGAGCAGTAGATGCAGAGGCAGCAATGGGAGGAGCAGAGCGTCTACCAGCAGGCGGAGTTCCAGGGATTCCGGGAGCACTTCCAGCGGGCTGAGGAGTTCTATGACGAGGCCCGCATATATTTCCAAGAGGAGGCTGCTCGTCACCAGGATGAGGCCGCCTACCGCAGGGAGATGCGGAAACACATGCATGCCCAGCAGGCACAGTGGGCTAGGGAGGAGGAGCACCGAGCAGCCGCTGCATCCACCAACTCCCAGATCGACCACATGTACATGTGGCATTAGCGGCTCAGCAGCAGGTTCTCCCAAGATCCAGAGATGCCCAGGCTCCCAGACTTTCCATCTCGTCCACCATATTAGAGGTATATTTTCATTTGAGTCTGGGGGGAGACACCAAAGTTTTATTTTATTTCCTAGCAGTAGTTCCTTTTCTGGTATTTTCATTCATTTATTCGTGCATGGGTTGTTGAGTTTCTTTCAGTACTTAATTTTTGTTATCTATAAAGCTACCTCAGTAGTATTTTTGAAAATTGCTTGCATGAGTTGTTCCCATAGGTAGCTTAACTTCATTTATCTCATGGTATTTTATTTTATTCACTCTATTGAATGTTCTAGACTTACACTGGTTAGCTTTATTTTTTACACTTACACATGTCGAACGTTCTAAAAGGGAGAATCTAGTACATAACGAGTTATGATTCATCTCAGTAGTCTAGTACTTTAGAATCCATAGGGACTCTAGGTTTAGCATTTTAGTTACTGGAGATGCTCGGATTGTGTAAGCCCATTCGAAAAAATCAAAATCCCAGTGAGCTGAAAAATAAAAGAAAAGAGAAATAAAAGAGAGAGAGAAAGAAAAAAAGAGATGAAAAAGAAAACAAAGAAAAGAAAAAAAAAGAGAAGATTATGAGGGATAAAAAATAGTTGTCATGGGTGGAAATGGCTAGGTGCCCCTTTGAGACCGAATTAGGTTACTAGGGAAACACCTACCAATTTCTCTCAATACCGAGTACGCCTTTGAAACTTTATGCTAGATCTAGGGAACGACCCTCTCTTTGGGCAGGTAAGTGCCTAAGAGCCGGAAATCTTAGGAAAGCTATGGGATGACGATTTAACTCACCATGGAACGGATAGCCCCTAAGATTGATTCGCCTAGCACGAGCACGAGGAGCTAACTTAGTGAATTTCTAGAACATATTTATTTTGCTTTGATTGCAAATACCACTTGATAAATTTAGTTAACATGCTAATTATGGAACAATATCTTTTTAAAATTTCATGGCACTGAGGTTTGCTTGAGGACAAGCAAAAATTTAAGTCTGGGGGAAGTGATGTGAGCAAAACATATAGGATTTTAGGAGTAGTTTTTGCTCACATCTTGTTACATTTCATGTTAGTTTCATGCATATGTTACTCTATTTTTGCACGCATTTCCTATTTTCTGGTTCGGAGGTCTGCTCATTGGACTTTTGTGTGCAAGTTAGCATTTCGGGTTAAAAAGACGTGCTTTCAGAGCAAAAGAAGGACATTTCGCAGCTAGACGAAGAGTGGGACATGGCCAGCGCATGTGGATTCACACAGTCGTGCCCAATGGATGAGATCAACACCCAAGGACCACACATGACCTAGCCGTGTGGAAACACACGGTCATGTGGCGATCACCAGATTTGCACGACTAGGGCTTTTTTCGGATTTTACAACGGTCCAAGGAGATGTCTATATAAGGATGGCTACGCCCAAACCCTAGGGGGGAGGCACGACGGCTATGATGGCACGCTGAAGCCCTATAAAGCTTTGGTAACTCTCAACGGGGAGGAGGAATGCCGCCGGAGGTCCACGCCTTGCACTTCAATGCCGGAGAGAAGACCATGAAAGCATTGTAATTCTTTGTTCCTGCGTTCTATTCCTTATGTATTCGAACATAGACATGCTTTGTGATTCTTCCTTCATATACATGGAGTAGTACTTCCGATTCTAGGATTAGGGAGTAGCTTGTGTACACATACAATGTTGGTTCATGTTAAATTCTGCCTTTGAGTTTGATTTGACAATTGGAAGTTGTTTTTACTATATCTATGTGTGTTTGGTTTTCTATCTGCTGTGCTTAGGCGATACGAGGGGTGACAGCCCTCGTATCTAAGATTTAGGGGATTTTATATAAGGAACCTAGGAGTAAACCTGATCTCCTGTAACTGTGGGTAGAAGCGTGCGGTGGAATCGGAAACGGTTCACCGTAGGGATTGATTTGGCATCCTCGTACTTTCTATCCCGTCTTTTTAGGTGGAGATAGCTCCCAGTAGATACGGCGGCTCTACGGGAGAGTGTATGATGTCCCTTCCACAAAACCATAGCTAAACATCTAGACAATGCCAATTGACAACATTGTTTTGTGATGCACAAGCGAAACCGAAGTCCTAGAATCACCTTTAAAGACCTCGGCGCAATCCTTTCCTCCTCCGTGTGACACCATATAGAGTTAAGTCCACCGACAACCTTCACCAATCAAAACCTCTTAGAGTTATGTCTGAACAATTACAACCACTAAATATATTGGTATTTGAATCCCAGTCCCTGTGGAATCGATAATCTTTATTACTTGACGACATCCGTGCACTTGTGGGCGTTGAGTGCGAGCGCACGCTTTGAGTCCTCGACGGTCTCCATCGCGAGATTTGAGGTCGCATTCGTGCGCATCAGGAAGCACATCATTCGAGATTTGCTATACATCCTGGTGGTACTCGGATGTACCAAGATTTGAAATGCTTATACTGGTGGAATATAATGAAGAGAGATATTATAGACTTTGTTGCTCGATGTTTAGTATGCGAACAGGTGAAGGCTGAACATTAGAAACCCGCTGGATTGCTTCAGAAAATTCCAATTTCGGAATGGAAGTGGGAGCATATCACTATGGATTTCGTTACGGGATTTCCTAGAACACGTAAAGGACATGATGCGATTTGGGTGATCGTGGATCGATTAACAAAATTCGCTCATTTCCTACCTATTCGTGGGATGGACCTGTTGGATTGTCTGGTAGAGTTATACTTCCGAGAGATTATCAGGCTGCATGGAGTGCCTTTGAGTATTATATCTGATAGAGATCTGTGATTTACCTCGCGATTCTGGCAGAGTCTGCAGCAGGCCATAGGCACAGAGCTTTAGCTTAGTACAACATTTCATCCGCAGGCAGATGGCAGTCTGAGCGTACCATTCAGAAATTGGAGGATTTGCTGAGATCTTGTGTTATGGACTTCGGAGGCAGTTGGGAGGACCACGTTCATTTAGTGGAATTTGCCTATAACAACAACTACCACTCTTTTATTCAGATGGCTCCTTTTGAGGCCATATATGGCAGACTCTGTAGATCTCCTGTGTTGTGGGAAAAAGTTAAGGAACAACAGTTACTGGGGCCACAAAGTATTCAGCATGATGCAGAGTTGGTGCGCGTCATCAGATGACGGTTATCCGAGGCACATGGTCAGCAGAAGAGTTATGCAGACCGGAGGCAAAGACTTTTGGAATTCTCAGTCCGAGATCATGTATTCCTACAAGTTTCACCCACCAAAGGAGTCAAAAGATTTGGGCTAAAAGGAAAATTAGCACCACGCTACATTGATCCATTTGAGATATTGGAGCGGATTAGGGGTGTAACTTACCAGTTGGTTTTACCTCCGACACTTGCGGGAGTTCATAACATATTTCATGTTTCTATGCTGAGAAAATATGTACCACGAGCTGATCATGTTCTGAAAGAGGTACCGATTGCACTTCAACTGAATGCGACCTATGAGGAGATTCTAGTGTGAATTCTTGGTCGCAAGGAGCGACAGTTGCGGAAAAAAACCATCCGACTCGTAAAGGTTGGATGGCAGCATCATACTGATGAGGAGACTACATGAGAGCTAGAGGATACAATCCGAGCTCGATACCCTCATTTGTTCACCTGAGGTATGTAATGATTCCGAAAATTTCTTGTATTGGTTCTTACATTTAAGTAAGAAATTTGGGGACCAAATTTTATTAAGTGGGGGAGAATGTAAAATACCGCAAATAGATGGCTAAAGGGTAATTTTATTAGTGGGTTAATTAAAAAATTTTTAGGGAAGGTTAGGGATATAATTAAACCTAACCTAGCCTAAGAGTTTAATGGTTAGGGGTTAATTGAAACTTGGTAGGCTTATAGGGTCTAAAACCACCCGTATGCTAAACCCAACCCGATATGAAAAAAAAAACCCGCTGTGTTTCTCCCATTAACGCCAAGTCGCATCTTTTCATCCGTTTCTTCGGTTGTCGATCTTTTATTCCCGTGCATTTTCTTTTCTTTCCCCCAACTGCAGTTCCGTCTCATCGCACAACTCTTCTTCTCTTCTGAAACACACGATTGCCTAGAGCCCCTCGCCCTCCTACTCGCCGGTCTCCTTCCCCTTTTCTGCAAGCGTCAGCAAGCAAAGTGTCGGTGGTACTGGTGAACAAAGGATTAAGGGAGGAACACTGTCGGTGGATCCCAAGGGAAAGTATATCTCGAACTATCTCTTTTTCTTTCGTCTGTTGTTGGTGTAGTTTGGTTGATTGTCGCCGTGTTATGATTGGAGGGATGGAGTTGGCTATGAGTTGGAGTTTTGGTCGGTTAAGATGGCTGTGGGTTGGAGTTTGTCCGGTTGTAAAGTAGCAGCTCTATTCAAGGCTACAAATAGAGATGTGTATTAGTGTGGATATGATATTTGTGGGTTGTTATGTTGTTGTAATTGTTGGTGCAATCGGCCCAGGTCACAATTGACCGGACTCGAGTTTTACTCGAGTGATGTTTTGATGTTTGACATGAAGGTTTGACATTGATGTCTGATAATATTTTGGGGAGATTATTGGTGCAATCGACCTGAGTCATGATTGACCGGACTCGAGTTTGACTCGAGGGGGATTTTGATGGTTGACTAGGGTTAACCATGTCATGGAAAGTCCAAGTCTTGAGTACTTGGAATGTAAAGTCCAACATGGGTTAGCAATGGAAAGTCCAAGCTTGAGTCTTGGCATTTGAGAAGTCCAAGGGGTTTGATATTGGCAACGTAAAGTCCAAGTAGGAGTCTTGGCAGCATAAGTCCAATGGTTGGTGGCGTAAAGTCCAAGCGGAGTCTTGGTAGCATAAGTCCAATGTGCCTTGGCGGTATAGACACCGTTAGCATGACATAGCCGATGGAAGCACCTGAAGGCTAGCGTATGAATGAACAAGTCATGGATGACTTGGAGGGATCCGATAGGCACGAGGCTGACAGAGGTGGCTAGATGGCTTAGGTCTAGGCTAAGGGTGGTCTACCAAGTATGGGGGAACCATACTTTAGTTAAAACCTCATGTTTGAGGTGTATCAGTCGACTGGTACCATGTGACAGTTGACTGGTGTGAGTTAACTAGGGTTTGACTGCGGGGAGTGCCCTAGCAGTTGACTACCAGAGGTGGGCAGTCGACTCCTCGACCGAGCAGTCGACTGATCTTGTGATCAGTCGACTGGTGCTTGGTATTTCGGGCACAGAATGGAGTCGGACTCAACTGCTGGGGTTAGCAGTCAAGTGAAGGCTCGATCAGTTGACTGATGGACATGATCAGTCGATTGATGTCCTATCCGTTAGATTTTTCTAGCGTGGATTGCATCGTTGTCTCACTGCAACAGTGTCATCAGTCGGCTGATGGTCCCGAGCAGTCGACTGATAGGCGAAATCCAGCCCAGGCAGCAGCTATAAAGGAAGCTCATGGAGGAGGATTTTCCAACCGGTTCTTGAGGAGTTTTGGGGCGATTTGCTATTGCAAATCAGGGTCTCCAAGTGCATTTCAAGCAACCATCAAGCAAGCAATTGTAAAGTGTTGTTTTCTTTACTTGTTGTGTATTTCACTTGTATCTTGCTTGTATTTGTTTCTTACTGTTGTAAGAGCTATTGTACGAGGTTTCTCCACCTCCGGATTGTTCCGAGAAGGAGTTTATTGTTTAGTGGTGTTTGTGGCATCGCTAGAGCTCTTTAGAGCTCGATCCATGGAGTAGGAACCATTCAGTTCCGAACCATGTTATATTCTTATGTAGTGTTTGTGATTGTGTATCGTGTTATTATTTTTATTATTATTCCACAGGCGCACTAACATGATTTGTAGACGCAATCGCAAACGAATTCCATCAATGCATCCAAAACGCTATTCACCCCCCCCCCCCTCTAGCGGCCACCGAATCCTCTGTTGGAATGTATACTGAAAGCCTAGCTCTTTTGTATGAATATTTTATTTTGGAATAAGAATCACATGATCATTATTTGCACTTTATATATTTATATATGTGCATATTGTCTAATATTTTACATTGTAGATAACATGGTGCTTGGTGTGGCACAGAAGATCATGTTATTAGTCCCTTGTAAAATATAAGTAGAGGCTCACGACCAAGATGGTTTTGGACAAACCATTGGCATGGTTGTAGTGTATCTTGGTATTGTTTTGTCTTGAACATAAAGTTACACTAGTACACTTCGGTGTATTGAGCAAGACCGATATAGAGGTGATTCAATTTAGTACTGACTACATAATTGAATCGGACCTCGGATATTATGTTGTACATGCTCTTAATCCCGATATAATAACGGGCACATGTACTTAGTATTTATTTCTTTGATTTACCAGAGGGTGAGATTTAGATGGATTAAATCAATATGCCCGGTAAGTTGGGAAATGATATTATTTACATGGTGTGCCGTTGATTATAGGAGGAAACCGTGTCCTATATATTAGGTTGATGATGTCCCCTTGAGGAGCTCATAAGGTTCATCATGTAAACCCAGCTGGTTGACTTAGTCAACATGATGATAAGGTTGAGTGGTACTACTCAAGGAATTAGATGTTAATTAATTGATGGTCAGTAAATTAATTAATTGACGGACATTCGATATCTTAAACACGGGGAGATTAATGTACAAATAATATATGGAGCCCATATTAATTTATGGGGGTTGGTGAGGTAGTTCAATGATGATTCTCTAGTGGAATGGAATATCATTGATGGATCAAGTTTGTGTGGTTCCGATCCATCGAGTGGCCAAGATCCAACTCCTCCTTATGGTCCCTATCGTAGCCTAATATAATCCTTGTGAAGTCTAGATCCAAGAATGTAAAACAAAACCTAGAACCAACGGTTGGGATTAAATCACTAGATCCGATGGTTAGGATGAAACCCTAGAACCAACGGTTGGGATTAAATCCCTAGATCCGATGGTTAGGATGAAACCCTAGAATCGACGGTTGGGATTAAATCCCTAGATCCGACGGTTTGGATGAAATCCTAGATCCGACTGTTGGGATGAAACCCTAGATCCGACGATTGGGATAAAACCCTAGATCCGACAGTGGAGATTAAATCCCTAGATCCGACGGTGGAGATTAAAGGAGTCCTAAGCCTAACTCTATAAAAGGAAAGCTTAGGGTTGGGCGGCAAGATAGAATTGAATTGGAATTGGGGTTAGGCTCTTCTCAAAGTGGGCGGCTAGGGTTTTGGAGCTAGGGTTTTGGGCGGCAACCTTCATCCTTCTAGTTATTGCCGGCGCCCATCATTCTCCATCAACACTTGGCCGGCGCCCATACTCAAAGCCTCTCTCTTATTCCTTGGCCGACGGTTCTCCTTCCATTGGTGGCCGGCGTTCACTTCTCCAATCTCCAAGGTGGCCGGCGGTTCCTTTTGTATTGGTGGTCGGCGCTTCATCCATTCGTTCCTTGGCCGGCGGTTGCATCAAACTCCCTAGCTTGGTGGCCGGTTCTAGAAAGGATAGGTATTTATTGGTTCTTCTCTTTGTTCACAGCAGACAAGTAAGGGAAGAACGCGATCTAGAAGGCTTCTGCTCGTGGAGGATCTTTGTCCACACGTCGTCCACGAGAAGGATAGGACATATGGTAGAAGATCGTAAGGTATAAAGTTTTTTTTCTTTATTTACGGATCTGATTATGTTCTTTTATGTTTTGATTATACATGTATGCATATGAATATATATTGTATAATCATGGACCCCGAAGACAAACACAAAAACCGGCGATCCGTCCGTCGTTTCTTCCGCGGCTAACCAACTAGAAGAGTTGTGTTGCTTGAACAACTAGTTTGTTCAAGCAACCACTCAAGTTGTTAGCACGACGATGAAATGGTTGTGCTAAGGAAGCTCATCCCATCCGGATTAATTCTTTCATTAGTGAAAATTTTAATCCGGGGACATGGGAGCCAATGAGCCTCCGAAGCAACTCCCTACAAGTGGTATCAGAGCCACGGTTTCCGGTTTTGTGTGTATAGGATTCGGTTAATTTTTATGCACTTATTCATATATTATATGTGTCGGATAATAGTAGGATATGCATAGTTTAACTCTTTGGTTGCAGGCATAAGATCCAAATATTATGGCCATATGTGTGTATGTGATTGGATGTGTGTAAATATATATTATTTGAATCCTCGGGGTTGACGAGGCTAGATTAGTATTTAATTTTTGTAATTAAATACGACATTGTTTAGCCTCTCATTTTAGTTTACTTTCGATCTAGATTATTTGTACACTCCTTCATGGAGTATAGGATCGATGGATGTAAATTAAAATAGTTTTATCTCGGCTCGGATCTCTTTGGTGACTTGCGCACGGGAAAAGATGGAGCGGACGAGGTGGTGACACGACGGGATGCATATTGGAGGACAATGCCATAATAGTTGGAAAAATTCTGTTTTTTCCATATTTATTGCTTATTTATTTTATATGCATGTTGTGTATGTTTTAAAATTCCTCATTTTCAATTTACTAAGTGGGAGAGGGACATTTTAATTAATTCCCACGGCCTCCATTACAATTTGACGTGTGATGCAACAAACTTGCGCGTTGGCTCTGAGTGCCTTCCTCCCCATCAGATGGGTTTGTTTGCGGATCACTAGGTCAAATAATGGTTATAGGAAATTATTAAGGAGCGCGTGTACTTCCCCATCGGTAAGGCACATAATCCGAAATAATTCCCTTAGTATCGTGTAATGGTGCACACTTAGATGCAAATTAAAAGTATCCTCCCCATCGGAGTCACTGCTTTTATTTGTAGGGCCAAAGAGGAACCAACTATTAATTTTATTTGTCAAAAAGTAAGGTTGACAAGATAATAAAATTAATGGGTAAAATCTCCTCTTACAAATGTAGAATTCGTATACGTCCACACTATCGTGGCATGCGATATTCTCGGTGTTTTAAGGTGTTGGTTGATTTCAAAATTTTATTGTTTTTGAGGAATCAATAATATTTGAAATCTAATATTTTGATCATTGTGATTTTTAGGATTTTCAAATGGCTTTCAACCCACTTGCTGTGATTTTAAAAGAAAACAAACTTACTGGACCAAACTACATTGATTGGAAAAGAAACTTGTATATTGTCTTAATCATGAGGAGTACAAATTTGTACTCTTTGAGGTCTGTCCTCCTAAGCCCTCCGATGACTCTGATGAAAAGGAGAAAGAATGTTATAAGAAATGGGTTAAGGCAGATGAGATGGCGCGGTGTTACATTTTGGCATCTATATCAAATGTGTTGCAACATCAGCATCAGGCCATAGCCACAGCTTATGACATGATGTTCAATCTCAAGGAACTTTTCGGACATCAGAGTAGGGCGGCTAGGCAGGAGGCAATGAGAAACTTGATGACGACCACCATGATCGAGGGAACACCCGTTAGGGATCATGTTCTCAAGATGATGGCTCATCTTAATGAGATGGAAGTCCTCGGAGCTGAGATCGATGGGGAAACCCAGGTCGATATCATTCTCCACCGCTTAGGAGTTTTGAGCAGCCGCCTCAACTACAACATGAACAAGAGGTTGTATTCGTTGGCGGAGCTTCGGCAGTAACTCCAGCGACAGAGGGGCTTTTCACAAAGTGCTCAAGCCATGGTCGCTCAGAAGGTTTCTTTCTCTAAACCGAAAGGTAAGAAGAAGAAGAAGCAAGGTGGAGCGAAGAAAGTGGCAGTGGGACCTCAGGCAGGAGTGAAGAAGCCGAAAGGCAAGTGCTTCACTTGCAAGCAGACTGGACATTGGAAGGCGGACTGTCCTCGCCGAAAGAATAAAGGTATATCTTCTTGTTTAGTTGTTGAAACATGTTTAGCGGTGTTATCTACCAGTGCCTGGTGTGTAGATACAAGAGCCACTAATCATGTCTGCAATACTTTGCAGGGGTTCCAGGAAACCCGACGACTAGCTGAGGGAGAGATTACCGTCTTCATGGGCAATGCTTCAAAGGTGGCGGCTATTGCAGTGGGAGACGTTTATTTATCTTTTGATAGGAATAAAGTTTTGGTTTTGAGAAATTGTCTTTATGTACCTACTTTTAGAAAGAATTTAATTTCAGTTTCTAAATTGTTTATGGATGGATATTCTGTTTCTTTTAATGACAAAGTGGTTATAAAAAGGAATAGGGAGATTATCTGTTCTGGTACATTGGTTGGCAATTTATATACTCTTGAACCGAAAACTCCCACGATGCATATAGAAGTAAATAACTCATCTTCTAAATCTAATAAGAGAAAAGAACCTTCGCAGATGAACCAAACATATCTTTGGCATCTAAGGCTTGGTCATATTAACCTAAGTAGAATTCAAAGGTTGATAGCTGATGGACCTTTGGGTTCATTAGTGGTGGAGGATCTCCCAACCTGCGAATCTTGCTTGGAAGGTAAAATGACCAAGAGGTCTTTCAAGGCCAAGGGGTATAGAGCCAAAGATGTGTTAGAATTGGTTCATTCTGATTTGTGCGGTCCTATGTCTATCCAGGCAAGAGGTGGTTTTGAATATTTCATCTCTTTTATAGACGATTATTCAAGATATGGATACATTTACTTGATGCGCATAAGTCCAATGCTTTGACAGGTTCAAAGAATTCAAGGCTGATGTGGAGAACCGTCAAGGTAAAAGTATCAAGACATTATGATCTGATCGTGGTGGCGAGTACCTCTTGGGAGAGTTTAGGAGTTACTTATCAGAGGCTGGGATTCAATCCCAATTGTCCGCACCTGGCACACCCCAGCAGAATGGTGTGGCGGAGCGAAGGAATAGGACTCTTATGGAGATGGTCAGATCGATGATGAGTTATTCTGAGTTACCTGATTCGTTCTGGGGGTTTGCTCTGGAAACAGCAGCACACATTCTGAACTTGGTTCCATCTAAGTCGACTCTACTCCCACAGAGTTGTGGATCAAAGCCTAGTCTAAGACATATTCTGATTTGGGGTAGTCCAAAGACATGTCAAGGGAGATGGTAAGTTGGAATCTCGCATGTAATACGATGATTGTTTGTTGGCTACCCTAAGGGAACGAAGGGTGGTTTATTCTATAGTCCTAGAGATCAGAAGGTGATCGTGAGTACGAATGTCAGATTTCTAGAGGATGACTATGTGATGAACCACAAGCCCACGAGCAGGATTGTTCTTGAGGAGTTGACAGGGGAAGTCCCAACTTCAGTACCACCGGTACAAGAGGAGACACCACAAGTTACTACACCGCGTGTCACAGAGCATACACAGGAGGCACCTCGTCGTAGTGGGAGGGTTGTTAGACAACCCGATAGATTCATGTTTTTGGGAGAGTCTTCGGACTTAGTCCCTGGTGAACATGAACCGGATCCCTGGACATATGACGAGGCACTCCAAGATAGAGATGCGGTATCTTGGCAAAGTGCAATGAATTCAGAGATAGAATCTATGGATTCTAATCAGGTCTGGGAGCTAGTAGAGCCACCCGATGGTGTAAAAACCATTGGATGCAAGTGGATCTACAAGAGAAAGAGAGGAGTAGACGGGAAGGTTGAGACCTTCAAAGCTAGGCATGTTGCGAAAGGGTATACTCAGAAAGAGGGTATCGATTATGAGGAGACCTTTTCGCTGATAGCTATGCTTAAGTCTATCCGGATTCTCTTATCTATAGCTGCTCATATGGATTATGAGATTTGGCAGATGGATGTCAAGACAGCTTTCCTTAACGGAAGTCTTGAGGAGAACATCTATATGCGGCAACCAGAGGGATTCATTGCTAAAGGCAAAGAACATCTTGTATGTAAGCTTAATCGGCCCATTTATGGATTGAAGCAAGCTTCTATATCTTGGAACATCCGCTTTGATGAGGTAATCCAGTCATATGGATTTATTCAAAGTCCGGATGAGCCTTGTGTATACAAGAGATGTGACGGAAACGTAGTGGTGTTTCTTGTACTATATGTAGATGACATTTTGTTAGTTGGCAACAATATCAAAGTGTTATCAGACGTAAGGGTATGGTTGTCCAAACAGTTTGATATAAAGGACTTAGGAGAAGTGGGACACATCCTTGGGATCAAAGTTATAAGAGATCGCAAGAAAAGGATGTTGTGCTTGTCTCAAGCTTCATACATTGACACTATCCTTGCTCGTTTTAGCATGCAGAACTCCAAGAAAGGTTTTCTACCTTTTAGGCATGGAGTTCCTTTATCTAAAGAGATGTGTCCCAAAACATCAAAGGAGATAGAGGACATGAAGGCGGTTCCTTATGCTTGTGCGAGGAAGCCTTATGTATGCTATGCTATGTCACGAGGACGGATATACTGCTTTGCGTGGGCATGGTTAGCGGATATCGAGTAATCTGAGCGAGGACATTGGACTGCGGTAAAGCATATATTGAAGTACCTGAGAAGGACTAGGGATTATATCTTTGGTTTCAGGCGGATCAATTAGTCCTGTGGGTTACCAGATTGATTTCCAATCAGATAGGGACAAGAGTAAGTCTACCTCGGGGTTTGTGTTTACTTTTGAAGGTGGAGCCATAGTATGGAGGAGTGTCAAGCAGAAATGCGTGGCGGACTCTACCATGGAAGCTGAGTATGTGGCAGCCTCTGAGGCAGCCAAGGAAGTTGTATGGCTCAGGAACTTCTTGATGGACTTGGATGTGATTCCTGGTTTGCCCAGAACTATCACAATTTATTGTGATAATAGTGGTGCAGTTGCAAACTCGAAGGAACCACGAGCCCATAAAGCGAGTAAACACATAGGCATAAGTACCACCTTATCGAGAGATCGTAAGCGAGGAGAAGTTGTTATCAAGATTGCATCAGAGGATAACTGGCGGATCCATTCACTAAGGCCCTTCCGGTAGCGTTTGATAGGCATGTGGAGGACATGGGGATCAGATGTATGGCAGAGTGATGATGGCATAGTCTTTTAGTATAAGTGGGAGATTGTTGGAATGTATACTGAAAGCCTAGCTCTTTTTGTATGAACATTTTATTTTGGAATAAGAATCACATGATCATTGTTTGCACTTTATATATTTATATATGTGCATATTGTCTAATATTTTACATTGTAGATAACATGGTGCTTGGTGTGGCACAGAAGATCATGTTATCAATCCCTTGTAAAATATAAGTAGAGGCTCACGACAAAGATGGTTTTGGACAAACCATTGGCATGGTTGTAGTGTAGCTTGGTATTGTTTTATCTTGAACATAATGTTACACTAGTAAACTTAGGTGTATTGAGCAGGACCGACATAGAGGTGATTCAATTTAGTACTGACTACATAATTGAATCGGACCTCGGATATTATGTTGTACATGCTCTTAATCCCGATATAATAACGGGTACATGTACTTAGTATTTATTTCTTTGATTTACCAGAGGGTGAGATTTAGATGGATTAAATCAATATGCCCGGTAAGTTGGGAAATGATATTATTTACATGGTGTGTCGTTGATTATAGGAGGAAACCGTGTCCTATATATTAGGTTGATGATGTCCCATTGAGGAGCTCATAAGGTTCATCATGTAAACCCAGCTGGTTGACTTAGTCAACATGATGATAAGGTTGAGTGGTACTACTCGAGGAATTAGATGTTAATTAATTGATGGTCAGTAAATCAATTAATTGACGGACATTCGATATCTTAAACACGGGGAGATTAATGTACAAATAATATATGGAGCCCATATTAATTTATAGGGGTTGGTGAGGTAGTTCAATGATGATCCTCTAGTGGAATGGAACATCATTGATGGATCAAGTTTGTGTGGTTCCGATCCATCGGGTGGCCAAGATCCAACTCCTCCTTATGGTCCCTATCATAGCCTAATATAATCCTTGTGAAGTCTAGATCTAAGAATGTAAAACAAAACCTAGAACCAACGGTTGGGATTAAATCCCTAGATCCGATGGTTAGGATGAAACCCTAGAACCAACGGTTGGGATTAAATCCCTATATCCGATGGTTAGGATGAAACCCTAGAATCGACGGTTGGGATTAAATCCCTAGATCCGACGGTTGGGATAAAACCCTAGATCCGACGGTTGGGATGAAACCCTAGATCCGACGGTTTGGATGAAATCCTAGATCCGACTGTTGGGATGAAACCCTAGATCCGACGGTTGGGATAAAACCCTAGATCCGACGATGGAGATTAAATCCCTAGATCCGACGGTAGAGATTAAAGGAGTCCTAAGCCTAACTCTATAAAAGGAAAGCTTAGGGTTGGGCGGCAAGATAGAATTGAATTGGAATTGGGGTTAGGCTCTTCTCAAAGTGGGCGGCTAGGGTTTTGGGCGGCAACCTTCATCCTTCTAGTTGTTGCCGGCGCCCATCATTCTCCATCAACACTTGGCCGGCGCCCATACTCAAAGCCTCTCTCTTATTCCTTGGCCGGCGGTTCTCCTTCCATTGGTGGTCGGCGTTCACTTCTCCAATCTCCAAGGTGGCCGGCGGTTCCTTTTGTATTGGTGGCCGGCGCTTCATCCATTCGTTCCTTGGCCGGCGGTTGCATCAAACTCCCTAGCTTGGTGGCCAGTTCTAGAAAGGATAGGTATTTGTTGGTTCTTCTCTTTGTTCGCAGCGGACAAGGAAGGGAAGAACGCGATCTAGAAGGCTTCTACTCGTGGAGGATCTTCGTCCACACGTCGTCCACGAGAAGGATAGGACATACGGTAGAAGATCGTAAGGTATAAAGTTTTTTTTATTTATTTACAGATCTGATTATGTTCTTTTATGTTTTGATTATACATGTATGTGTATGAATATATATTGTATAATCATGGACCCCGAAGACAAACACAAAAACCGGTGATCCGTCCGTCGTTTCTTCCGCGGCTAACCAACTAGAAGAGTTGTGTTGCTTGAACAACTAGTTTGTTCAAGCGACCACTCAAGTTGTTAGCACGACGACGAAATGGTTGTGCTAAGGAAGCTCATCCCATCCGGATTAATTCTTTCATTAGTGAAAATTTTAATCCAGGGATATGGGAGCCAATGAGCCTCCGAAGCAACTCCCTACATCCTCAACAATTGGTATCAGAGCCTAGGGCTCTTCTACGGACTAACTGCCGGGAGAAAACCACTAGAGGAAGAAGATGGAGTGTCAAGAAACACTTGGATGGGATATCAACACACCGGTTCCTTATGCTTTCTATGGATGAGAAGGCTTCAACCAATGGAAGGCAAGGATTGAAGACTTCTTGATGATGAGGGACTTTGAGGAGTAGTCCATCTTAATGGAAGGATTTGAATATCTAAGAGGGCCAAAGGGAGGCTTCCTCAAGAAGAAGAGATGGACCGAGGAGCGACTCCAACAATTTGAGAAAAACAAGAAGGTAATCAAATTCATTTTTGATTTGATTCCTAATGACATCTTGTGTAGCCTAGGGGATTGCATGGATGTCAAGGAGCTTTGGAGGGAATTGGCAAGATTCCATGAAGACCCATCACCGACTCAAGAAGAGGAGGCCGAAGATGAATCCTCATCCTCACAAGCAAGTGAGGATTCGGAAGTTGAAGAGGAGTCAACTTCCGGATCAGTGAAAGAGGAGGTGGAAGAGGTGGAAGAAGCCTCCACCTCTAGGATTGAGGGGAGGAGATTAGGACATCCTCAATACCGGAGCAACAAGAAGAACCATCTATATCCGGTCAAGAGGAAGAGCAAGCTCAAGAGACCCTCACCACCACCCTAGGTGACTCAAACACTTCAATCTCAAATAAAATTCATATAATGTATTTTGAGTGTAGGGAGTTTGGGCACTATAAGAGCAAGTGCCCAAAGAAGGTCAAGAAAAGTCCACCAGCACCTAAAAGTCATGAAAAGTCAAAGGATGCCGGTGTACCCACCAAGAAGACCAAGGAGCTTGTAGATGCTTCAAGTGCCATAAGAAGGGGCACTATAGAAGTCAATGCCCTAGGAAGAAGGAAATAAAAGATAAGGAAGGAGCATCACAAGTAGGGGAAGCCTCTATGGCAAACCCTAAGGTATATTTTAATGCACCTTCTAGTTCTAATTTAAATGTCAAAAAGTATGCTAGGAATAATTTTAACAATCTTGCTATTGTAAATGAAAAGCATGCTAGAAACAATAAATATTTTTGTCTAGGTGCTAAGAGTGTTAATTTTTCAAATAAGGAGAAATTTCGGACTAATGTCCCTAGAAAAACCATACCTAGGGAATCTATTAGAAAAATTGAGGATCGCCTAGGTTTTAATCCCAAAGGGACTAGGCATATGCCTAGAAAGAACAATGCCCAAAGATTAAATCAAAATTCAAAAATTGGGAAATTAGAGTTTGAAAATCAAGCCTTGAGGTCAAGGCTTGAGAAACTTGAAAAGACCCTTGAGAAAATGACAAATCAAATGCAAAGGTCAAATGGTCAAACTCTAGGGTCTAGAAGTCAAAGTCAAAACCTAGGGCCTAGGAGACAAGGGTCATCCAAGGGCAAGCAAGATTTGGGTCACAAACCTAAGCCCAAGGAAACTTATCATAATGTTCCATTTGATTATGGAACTAAATTTAGGTCTAGGAAATCCAAGGTCAATAGGGAAGTCATCCCTAAGGTTGACCAAGGTAGGTGCTTAGTAGCCAAGGTTTCCATGAAACCTAGAAAGACCACTAAGAAGGTTACTAGGGAGGCAATCCCTAAGGTTAACCTAGGCAAGACCACAATGACCAAGGCTAACAAGCCTCGAAGGGTCATTAGGAGAGTATCTAGGGAGGTCATCCCTAAGGAATACCTAATTAACCCAAGGAGCTCAAATAGGTTTTGGGTTCCTAGGAGCGTAATTGATTCACGCTAGATGGGTTTAGGTGTGTCAACCTTGATTGGAAGGGTAGCTAACCCAACCATAGCAAAGTTGGCACTTTAGGATATTTTCAAAGTTATGGGTGCCTTGGAAATAAGTATGGAGCTAAATCCTAAAAGATTTTAGGATGTGCCAATATACTTTGAAGAATATGAAAAATCAATCAAATTGGCACAATTTAGGTTTAGAGGTCTTAGTGTGTCATTTTGGGTTTTTGGCACACTTGGGAGATAATTAGCAATATGGCAAAATATACTTAATTATATCAAATGGCAATTACTATTAAAATTTAGGTATTATTATACCTATATTTTTTGTTTGCCATGTTTTGTTTGTCATATACCATGTCATGACATCATGTTTATTTTTACCATTTATATGTCATGATCATGTTTAGGATTAAGGTTTAATGTCATGTGTTTTTAGATTATATCATATGTCATGACATCATGATCATTGGTCATGCTTAATTATGTTATCATTTATGCCATGATCATTCATGCATTTAATTTGATTAAAATTGAGTTAAGGACAATGGTATGACTTGAAGTCTCATTTATAAGGGAATCAAGTAGTGTTGCCTTAGAAAATGCATGAGGCCTTAGTTTAACATAAACCAAAACCCACATCTCACATCTAAATTGACATATATGTGTATTCTTACACCCTAGATACATGTGAGATGATAGGAAAATAAGTTAATTCAAGGTGCATAGATAGTGCATCTAGATGAACTTAAACTTATCTCAATCATCAATGTGGGTCATTGGGAAAGCTAGTGTACAAGTCATGTACATTAAGCCCAAGGAATATGATCCAATATAGATTTTCAAAAACATTTTAAAATCATTTTAGAAAACCTTGGTGAAGTCTATCTTTTGATAGCAATTACCATTGATGAAATTGATACAAAGTGAGCTCAAATATTGAAGTCTTTCTTCATTTTTGAACTTTGTGTCAATTTCACTATTTTATGGGTAAAATATTTTTCTAACATTTTTCACCCATTATATTGCTTATAAGTAATATACGTATGAATTTTCATGATTTTTCAATATACGTAGAATTACTTATACCTTTCTGAATTTTATTTTTGATAATTGAAATTTTGATTTTTTCAGTTATCAGTCGATTGCCCGTGATGGCAGTCGACTGATTGGCACGTCAGTCGACTGATCTTTGATAAAGTCGACTACCAGGCTGATTTCGGGAAAAACAAGGTTGTTTAGCCCATTTTTAGCTATGGTAAAGTTCCCTAACCACTTCTAACCCTAGGATATGCTTTGGGAAGCATTATAAAGGGTGAAAATCCATTGGATATAGATTAAGAGAGTTGTTAGGGTGATGTATCAAATTTAAGGGGTTGGAAAGTTCAATGTTGAACATTGAACCTTATTTTTTATGGTTGAGAGTTCCTATTGGCTTAGGAACTTCCTAAGGACATTGTTGGTACAATGGTCAAGGGGGAGCAAGCCTTTAGGGGGAGGTATCCATCATGGGATGATGGATGGTATTTTTCCTCATAAAGGGGAAATGGGAATTTTGAGATACCCAATTTGTAAATTGGGAGAGTTTGCAGGATTGCCTCTCTTGAGTGATATGGGACTTATCACTAGGAAGATTGTAGGCATCCTAGGTATTTTTAGACCAAGGGGGAGATTATAAGAT
This sequence comes from Wurfbainia villosa, assembly GCA_025175895.1. Classification (NCBI taxonomy): domain Eukaryota; kingdom Viridiplantae; phylum Streptophyta; class Magnoliopsida; order Zingiberales; family Zingiberaceae; genus Wurfbainia; species Wurfbainia villosa. The sequence continues at coordinate 27,652,051 of CM045986.1, forward strand.
CTCATTGGGACATGAGACATTGACCTCCTTGGAGAAAACCTTTTTGATGTTAGTCAAAAAGGGGGAGAATGTTTGGGAGAATTTATGGGATTACCAATTTGGGATAATTGGTAAGAAGATTTGAGTTAGTGTTCTAACTCAAAGGTATGTGTTTTTGTCAAACATCAAAAAGGGGGAGATTGTTGGTGCAATCGACCCATGTCACGATTGACCGGACTCGAGTTTGACTCGAGCGATGTTTTGATGTTTGACATGAAGGTTTGACATTGATGTTTGACATTGATATCTGATAATATTTTGGGGATATTGTTGGTGCAATCGACCCGAGTCATGATTGACCGGACTCGAGTTTGACTCGAGGGGGATTTTGATGGTTGACTAGGGTTGACCATGTCATGGAAAGTCCAAGTCTTGAGTACTTGGCATGTAAAGTCCAACATGGGTTGGCAAGGGAAAGTCCAAGCTTGAGTCTTGGCATTTGAGAAGTCCAAGGGGTTTGATATTGGCGGCGTAAAGTCCAAGCAGGAGTCTTGGCAGCATAAGTCCAATAGTTGGCAACGTAAAGTCCAAGCAGGAATCTTGGCAGCATAAGTCCAATGGTTGGTGGCGTAAAGTCCAAGCGGAGTTTGACAGCGTAAGTCCAATGTGCCTTGGCAGTGTAGACACCGTTAGCATGATATAGCCGATGGAAGCACCTGAAGGCTAGAGTATGGATGAACAAGTCATGGATGACTTGGAGGGATCCGATAGGCGCGAGGCTGACGGAGGTGGCTAGAAGGCTTAGGTCTAGGCTAAGGGTGGTCTAGCAAGTATAGGGGAATCATACTTTGGTTAAAACCTCATGTTTGAGGTGTATCAGTCGACTAGTACCATGTGGCAGTCGACTGGTGTGAGTCAACTAGGGTTTGACTGCAAGGAGTGCCCTAGTAGTCGACTGCCAGAGGTGGGCAGTCGACTGCTGGACCGAGCAATCGACTAATCTTGTGATCAGTCAACTGTTGCTTGGTATTTCGAGCATAGAATGGAGTCGGACTCGACTGGTGGGGTTAGCAGTCGACTGATGGATATGATCAGTCAACTGATGTCCTATCCGTTGGATTTTTCCAGCGTGGATTGCACCGTTGTCTCACAACAACAGTGTCATCAATCGACTGATAGGCAAAATCCAGCCCAGGCAGCAGCTATAAAGGAAGCTCATGGAGGAGGATTTTGCAATAGGTTCTTGAGGAGTTTTGGGGCGATTTGCTGCTGCAAATCAGAGTCTCCAAGTACATTTCAAGCAACCATCAAGCAAGCAATCAAAAGAGCAATTGTAAAGTGTTGTTTTCTTTACTTGTTGTGTATTTCACTTGTATCTTGCTTGTATTTGTTTCTTACTATTGTAAGAGCTATTGTACGAGGTTTCTCCACCTTCAGATTGTTCCGAGAAGGAATTTATTATTTAGTGGTGTTTGTGGCATCGCTAGAGCTCTTTAGAGCTCGATCAGTGGAGTAAGAACCATTCGGTTTCGAACCATGTTATATTCTTGTGTAGTGTTTGTGATTGTGTATCGTGTTATTGTTTTTATTATTATTCCGCTGCGCACTAACATGATTTGTAGACGCAATCACAAACCAATTCCATCGACGCATCCAAAATGCTATTCACCCCCCTCTAGCGGCCACCGAAGCCTCAACAATAATAGCTGTGAATGGGCCTGATGTCGATTGTGCGACTGTGAATAAAGATGCTCTTGGTTATGAAGGGGTTGTAAGTGGTTGTGAATGGTTGGTTCGGGGTTTACTCGGCTGTGGCTAAGTGAGAAAGGGTCGGGTGGAACGAAGTGGGTCAATTAGGGTGGTTAGATCCCTAATTTGGTGTAATTATGGGATGTGATGCACCGTTTCAAGGTTGTGAATAGAGTTTGGTTTGAGGTTGGTCATGTCCCTAAATTAGTGTGAAATGTCGGTTGTTGATCGAGCTGTGTGATGCTCTGATCTCGACTACAAATGGGGATGTGGATAAATCTGTGATGGTTGTGGATGTGAGTTAGTACGCTTAAGTCATTTAGGTGGAGTGTACTTAAGAGGTTTAATGATTTAAACCTAGTTGGATGTTGTAGAAGGGTTACGCTTTATGATCCGAGGTTTCTAATCGTATTCGATAAAGGAATGTGAATATAGGAACGATATAGTAGTGGATTTGTATATTTGTCGTATGCTTGAATTTAATTATAGTTGATGATATTTGTAGAACGTGGATACGAGGCAGGTCTGCGAGTGTGAAGATATTTATTTCGAGCCTTATAGCAAGTGGGTAATATTTCCTACCCTGGTCAGATAGTAGCTAAACCCTGAAGTATATGACTTCATATTGTTGTCACTTTGTCCTTGACTCCACTCTAGTTTTTTTTATGCTTGATACTTACCTTTGCACTTAAATGCTCTATCATTGTTGTTATCTATTCATTCATCTTTGTTATGAATTATAGATGTTATGATAAGTGGACCTGTAGTGGTTTAGCTATGTGTGCATAGCTAAATTCGATTGTAAAAACTGAATTGTGCAATTTAGATAAATCATCTGGGGGTGGGTGATGTTCTAGAAGTAAAGTTGAGTTTTCATATTATATTCTGATGTTGTGTATATATCTACTATGAATCATGTAGTCGTGTATGGATGTGTGATTTGTCGATACAGCGTCGTTACGGACTGGAAATCCTAGCTTGGTTGTTGTCAGCTGTATATGTCTCTCTATAAAATAGAGAGAGTGTTGTGGACATATGTATGTACTGTCGTGCATTCATTTCATTTACATGCATGCTGAAGACTTGGTCTCCCTTATGGTTGAGAGGGTCGTCAGTCATACTGCCTCCCAGGTTACTCGTGGAGAAGTAACTGGTGTGAGGGAAGAGCAATTGTTATGCTGCACTCACCCCACTATTGACAGTGGTTGTTGGAGTTGCGTGCAGTTGTCCTGGGTGCGTGGCACTCGACCACTCATGGGTAGTGACAGTCGGAGTGGCCAGATATAGGGACTTCCGTTGTGTAGCTAGCTCTTTACGCTTATATGCTACTTCATACTGCCCACTCGGCTACTCGAGAGCAGTGGTTGTTGTTGAGTTGGGACAGTTGTGTAGGAATTGCTTCGGAGGCTCATTGGCTCTCATGTCCCCGGATTAAAATTTTCACTAATGAAAAACTAATCCGGATGGGATGAGTTTCCTAAGCACAACCAATTCGTCGTCGTGCTAACAACTTGAGTGATCGCTTGAACAAACTAGTTGTTCAAGCAACCCAACTCTTCTAGTTGGTTAGCCGCGGAAGAGACGACGGACGGATCCCCGGTTTTTGTGTTTGTCTTCGGGGTCCATGAATATACAAATACATACAAATGCAAACTAGTATAATCAACACATACTAACATAAAGATAAGAACATGCAAAGATCAATAAAAGTTGTAAAACTTTTATACCTCTCGATCTTCTATCGTATGTCCTATCCTCCTCGTGGACGTCGTGTGGGCGAAGATCCTCCACGAATAGAAGCCTCCTAGATCACGTTCTTTCTTTCCTTGCTCTATCCGAACAAAGAGAATAACCAAACAAAAACTCCTTCTCCTATCTAGGACCGACCACCAAGCCAAGGAGCTTGATATAACCGCCGGCCAAGGAGTAGCTTCTTGGCCCTGACCTTCAGAAAGAGTTGCAGCCACCAAGGAGAAAGCAAGAGGCGCCAGGCCTCCAAGGATAAAACCTAGCCCTTGTTTCCACCGGCCAAGGAGAAAAGGAAGAAGGGAAGAGCGCCGGCAAAGGATGAGAAGAGGAAGAGGGGCGCCGGCCAAAATCCTAGGGAGAACAAAGCTTTGCCACCCACTTCTAGCCGCCCAAAACCCTAATCTCCCAAGCATTAGTTTGCCGCCCAAGCCTTAGCCCTTTATTTATAGAGTATGGCTTAAGCCTCCTTTAATCTCCACCGTCGGATCTAGGGATTTAATCTCCACCGTCGGATCTAGGGTTTCATCCCAACCGTCGGATCTAGGGTTTCATTCCAGCCATCGGATCTAGGGTTTCATCCCAACCGTCGGATCTAGGGTTTCATCCCAACCGTCGGTTCTAGAGTTTTGTTTTCCATCCTTGGATCTAGACTTCATGAGGATTATATTACGCTATGATAGGGACCATGAGGAGGAGTTGGATCTTGGCCACCCGATGGATCGGAACCACACAAACTTGATCCATCAATGATGTTCCATTCCACTAGAGGATCATCATTGAATTACCTCACCAACCCCCATAAATCAATATGGGCTCCATATATTATTTGTACATCCATCTCCCCGTGTTTAAGATATCGAATGTCCATTAATTAATTGATTTACTGACCATCAATCAATTAACATCTAACTCCTAGAGTAGTACCACTCAACCTTATCATCATGTTGACTAAGTCAACCAGCTGGGTTTACATGATGAACCTTATGAGCTCCTCAAGGGGACATCATCAACCTAATATATAGGACACGGTTTCCTCCTATAATCAACGGCACACCATGTAAATAATATCATTTTCCAACTTACCGGGCATATTGATTTAATCCATCTAAATCTCACCCTTTGGTAAATCAAAGAAATAAATACTAAGTACATGTGCCCGTTATTATATCGAGATTAAGAGCATGTACAACATAATATCCGAGGTCCGATTCAATTATGTAGTCAGCAATACATTGAATCACCTCTATGTCGGTCCTGCTCAATACACCTAAGTGTACTAGTGTAACTCTATGTTCAAGACAAAACAATACCAAGCTACACTACAACCATGCCAATGGTTTGTCCAAAACCATCTTGGTTGTGAGCCTCTACTTATATTCTACAAGGGACTGATAACATGATCTTCTGTGCCACACTAAGCACCATGTTATCTACAATGTAAAATATTAGACAATATGCATACATATAATAAATATAAAGTGCAAACAATAATCATGTGATTCTTATTTCAAAATAAAAATGTTCATACAAAAAGAGCTAGGCTTTCAGTATACATTCCAACAATCTCCCACTTATACTAAAAGACTATGCTGTCATCACACTGTCATACATCTGATCCCCATGTCCTCCACATGCCTATCAAACGCTTTCGCTGGAAGGGCCTTAGTGAATGGATCCACCAGGTTATCCTCTGATGTAATCTTGGCGACAGCTACTTCTCCTCGCTTTACGATCTCTCGTATCAGGTGGTACTTGCGCTCTATGTGTTTACTCGCCTTATGGGCTCGTGGTTCCTTCGAGTTTGCAACTGCACCACTGTTATCACAATAAATTGTGATAGTTCTGGGCAAACCAGGAATCACATCCAAGTCCATCAAGAAGTTCCTGAGCCATACAGCTTCCTTGGCTTTCTCAGAGGCTGTCACATACTCAGCTTCCATGGTAGAGTCCGCCATGCATTTCTGCTTGACACTCCTCCATACTATGGCTCCACCTCCAAAAGTAAACACAAACCCCGAGGTAGACTTACTGTTATCCCTATCTGATTGGAAATCAGAATCCGTGTAACCCACAGGGACTAATTGATCTGCCCGATAAACCAACATATAATCCCTAGTCCTTCTCAGGTACTTCAATATATGCTTTACCGCAGTCCAATGTCCCTGTCCAGGATTACTCTGATATCTGCTAACCATGCCTACGGCAAAGCAAATATTTGGTCTCGTACATAGCATAGCATACATGAGGCTTCCTACTACCGAAGCATAAGGAACCGCCTTCATCTCCTCTATCTCCTTTGATGTTTTGGGACACATCTCTTTAGATAAAGGAACTCCATGCCTAAAAGGTAGAAAACCTTTCTTGGAGTTTTGAATGCTAAAATGAGCTAGGACCGTGTCTATGTATGAAGCTTGAGATAAGCACAACATCCTTTTCTTGCGATCCCTTATAACTTTGATCCCAAGGATGTGTCCCACTTCTCCCAAGTCCTTCATGTCAAACTATTTGGACAACCATACCATTACGTCTGATAACACTCTGATATTGTTGTCAACTAACAAAATGTCATCTACGTATAGTATAAGAAATACCACTACGTTTCCATCACATCTCTTGTATACACAAGGCTCATCTGGACTTTAAATAAATCCATATGACTGGATTACCTCATCAAAGCGGATGTTCCAAGATCTAGAAGCTTGCTTCAATTCATAAATGGACCGATTAAGCTTACATACAAGATGCTCTTTGCCTTTAGCAATGAATCCCTCTGGTTGCTGCATATAGATGTTCTCCTCAAGACTTCCGTTAAGGAAAGCTGTCTTGACATCCATCTGCCAAATCTCATAATTCATATAAGCAGCTATAGATAAGAGAATCCGGATTGACTTAAGCATAGCTACCGGCGAAAAGGTCTCCTCATAATCGATACCCTCTTTCTGAGTATACCCTTTCGCAACAAGCCTAGCTTTGAAGGTCTCAACCTTCCCGTCTACCTCTCTCTTTCTCTTGTAGATCCACTTGCATCCAATGACTTTTACACCATCGGGTGACTCTACTAGCTCCCAGACCTGATTAGAATCCATAGATTCTATCTCTGAATTCATCGCTCTTTGCCAAGATACCGCATCTCTATCTTGGAGTGCCTCGTCATATGTCCAGGGATCAGGTTCATGTTCACCAGGGACTAAGTCTGAAGACTCTCCGAAGAACATGAATCTCTCGGGTTGTCTAACAACCCTCCCACTACGACGAGGTGCCTCCTGTGTATGCTCTGTGACACGCGGTGCAGTGACTTGTGGAATCTCCTCTTGTACCGGTGGTACTGAAGTCGGGACTTCCCCTGTCAACTCCTCAAGAAAAATCCTACTCGTGGGCTTGAGGTTCATCACATAGTCCTCCTCTAGAAATTTGGCATTCGTACTCACGATCACCTTCTGATCTCTAGGACTATAGAATAAACCACCCTTCGTTCCCTTAGGGTAGCCAACAAACAAGCGTACTTCCGTACGAGATTCTAACTTACCAGCATCTCCCTTCAGCACATGTGCTGGACTACCCCAAATCCAAATATGTCTTAGACTAGGCTTTCGCCCAGTCCACAATTCTTTGGGAGTAGAGGGTACTGACTTAGATGGAACCAAGTTCAGAATGTATGCTGCCGTTTCCAGAGCAAACCCCCAGAACGAATCAGGTAACTCAGAATAACTCATCATCGATCTAACCATCTCCATAAGAGTCCTATTCCTTCGCTCCGCCACACCATTCTGCTGGGGTGTGCCAGGTGCGGACAATTGGGATTGAATCCTAGCCTTTGATAAGTAACTCCTAAACTCTCCCAAAAGGTACTCGCTACCACGATCAGATCGTAGTGTCTTGATACTTTTACCTTGACGGTTCTCCACATCAGCCTTGAATTCTTTGAACCTGTCAAAGCATTCAGACTTGCGGCGCATCAAGTAAATGTATCCATATCTTGAATAATCGTCTATAAAAGAGACGAAATATTCAAAACCACCTCTAGCCTGGATAGAAATAGGACCGCACAAATCAGGATGAACCAATTCTAACACATCTTTGGCTCTATATCCCTTGGCCTTGAAAGGCCTCTTGGTCATTTTACCTTCCAAGCAAGATTCTCAGGTTGGGAGATCCTCCACCACTAATGAACCCAAAGGTCCATCAGCTATCAACCTTTGAATTCTACTCAGGTTAATATGACCAAACCTTAGATGCCAAAGATATGTCTGGTTCATTTTCAAAGGTTCTTTTCTCTTATTAGACTTAGAAGATGAGTTATTTACTTCTATATGCATCATTAGAGTTTTGGTTCAGAGTGTACAAATTGCCAACCAATGTACGAGCAGATAATCTCCTATTCCTTTTTATAACCACTTTGTCATTAAAAAGCAGAATATCCATCCATAAACAATTTAGAAAGCTGAAATTAGATTCTTTCTAAAAGTAGGTACATAAAATAAAGATACTAAAACCAAAACTTTATTTCTATCAAAAAGATAAATGAACGCCTCCCATCGCAATAGCCGCCACCTTCAAGCATTGCCTATGAAGACGGTAATCTCTCCTCACCTAGTCGCTTCGGTTTCGAACCCTCGCAAAGTATTGCAGACATGATCAGTGGCTCTCGTGATCTACACACCAGTGCAATGCAGATAACACCGCTAAACATGTTTCAACAACTAAACAAGAAGATATACCTTTGTTCTTTCGACGAGGACAGTCCGCCTTCCAATGTCCAGTCTGCTTGCAAGTGAAGCACTTGCCTTTCGGCTTCTTCACTCCTGCCTGAGGTCCTACTGCCACTTTCTTTGCTCCACCTTGCTTCTTCTTCTTCTTACCTTTCGGTTTAGAAGAAGAAACCTTCTGAGCAACCATGGCTTGAGCGCTTTGACGAAAAAGCCCCTCTGCCGCCTGGAGTTCTGTCAGAAGGTCCGCCAATGAATACAACCTCTTGTTCATGTTGTAGTTGAGGCAGAACTGCTCAAAACTCCTAGGCAGAGACTGGAGAATGATATCGACCTGGGTTTCCCCATCGATCTCAGCTCCGAGGACTTCCATCTCATTAAGATGAGCCATCATCTTGAGAACATGATCCCTGACGGGTGTTCCCTCGATCATGGTGGTCGTCATCAAGTTTCTCATAGCCTCCTGTCTAGCCGCCCTACTCTGATGTCCGAAAAGTTCCTTGAGATTGAACATCATGTCATAAGCTGTGGCCATGGCGTGATGCTGATGTTACAGCACATTTGACATAGATGTCAAAATGTAACACCGCGTCATCTCATCTGCCTTGATCTATTTCTTATAACTTTCTTTCCCCTTTTCATCAGAGTCATTGGTGGGCTTAGGAGGACAGACCTCGAAGAATACAAATTTGTACTCCTCTACAGTTAAGACAATATCCAAATTTCTTTTCCAATCAATATAATTTGTTCTAGTAAGTTTATTTTCTTTTAATATCACATCAAGTGGGTTGAAAGCCATTTGAAAAACCTAAGAATCACAATGATCAAAATATTATATTTCAAATATCATTGATTCCTCAAACAATAAAATTTCGAAATCAACCAACACCTCAAAACACCGAGAATATCGCATGCCACGATAGTGTAGACGTATACGAATTCTACATTTGTAAGAGGAGGTTTTACCCATTAATTTTATTATCTTGTCAACCTTACTTTTTGACAAATAAAATTAATAGTTGATTCCTCTTTGGCCCTACAAATAAAAGCAGTGACTCCGATGGGGAGGATACTTTTTATTTGCATCTAAGTGTGCACCATTACACGATACTAAGGGAATTATCTCGGATTATGTGCCTTACCGATGTGGAAGTACACATGCTCCTAAATAATTTCCTATAACCATTATTTGACCTAGTGATCCGCAAACAAACCCATCCGATGGGGAGGAAGGCACTCAAAGCCGACGCGCAAGTTTGTTGCATCACACGTCAAATTGTAATGGAGGTCGCGGGAATTAATTAAAATGTCCCTCTCCCACTTAGTAAATTGACAATGAGGAATTTTCAAGCACACACAACATGCATATAAAACAAATCAGCAATAAATATGGAAAAAACAGAATTTTCCCAACTATTATGGCATTGTTCTCCAATATGCGTCTCGTCGTGTCGCCACCTCGTCCGCTCCACCTTTTCCTGTGCGCAAGTCACCAAAGAGATCTGAGCCGAGATAAACTATTTTAATTTACATCCATCGATCCTATACTCCACAAAGGAGTGTACAAATAATCTAGATCGAAAGTATACTAAAATGAGTGGCTAAACAATGTCGTATTTAATTACAAAAATTAAATACTAATCTAGCCTCGTCAACCCCGAGGATTCAAATAATATACATACAATGACACACAAACAATCACATACACACATATAGCCATAATAGTCGGATCTTATGCCTGCAACCAAAAAGTTAGCCTACGCACATCCTACTATTATCCGGCATACTCAATATATGATATGTGCATGAAAGTAACCGAATCCAAAACACACAAAACTGGAAACCGTGGCTCTGATGCCATTTTATAGGAATTGCTACTTCATACTGCCCACTCGGCTACTCGAGAGCAGTGGCTGTTGTTGAGTTACGATAGTTGTGTAGGAATTGCTTCGGAGGCTCATTGGCTCCCATGTCCCCGGATTAAAATTTTCACTAATAAAAAACTAATCCGGATGGGATGAGTTTCCTAAGCACAACCAATTCGTCATCGTGCTAACAACTTGAGTGATCGCTTGAACAAACTAGTTGTTCAAGCAACCCAACTCTTCTAGTTGGTTAGCCGCGGAAGAGACAACGGACGGATCCCCAGTTTTTGTGTTTGTCTTCGGGGTCCATGATTATACAAATACATACAAATAAAAACTAGTATAATCAACACATACTAACATAAAGATAAGAACATGCAAAGATCAATAAAAGTTGTAAAACTTTTATACCTCTCGATCTTCTATCGTATGTCCTATCCTCCTCGTGGACGTCGTGTGGGCAAAGATCCTCCACGAGTAGAAGCCTCCTAGATCACGTTCTTTCTTTCCTTGCTCTATCCGAACAAAGAGAAGAACCAAAAAAAAACTCCTTCTCCTATCTAGGACCGGCCACCAAGCCAAGGAGCTTGATATAACCGCCGGCCAAGGAGTAGCTTCTTGAGCGTCGGCCAACCTTCAAGAAGAGTTGCCGCCGGCCACCAAGGAGAAAGCAAGAGGGCGCCGGCCAAGAGCTCCAAGGATAAAACCTAGCCCTTGTTTCCACCGGCCAAGGAGAAAAGGAAGAAGGGAAGAGCGTCGGTAAAGGATGAGAAGAGGAAGAGGGGCGCCGGCCAAAATCCTAGGGAGAACAAAGCTTTGCCGCCCACTTCTAGCCACCCAAAACCCTAATCTCCCAAGCATTAGTTTGCCACCCAAGCCTTAGCCCTTTATTTATAGAGTATGGCTTAAGCCTCCTTTAATCTCCACTTTCGGATCTAGGGATTTAATCTCCACCGTCGGATCTAGGGTTTCATCCCAACCGTCGGATCTAGGATTTCATCCCAACCGTCGGATCTAGGATTTCATCCCAACCATCGGATCTAGGGTTTCATCCCAACCGTCAGTTCTAGAGTTTTGTTTTCCATCCTTGGATCTAGACTTCATGAGGATTATATTAGGCTACGATAGGGACCATGAGGAGGAGTTGGATCTTGGCCACCCGATGGATCAGAACCACACAAACTTGATCCATCAATGATGTTCCATTCCACTAGAGGATCATCATTGAATTACCTCACCAACCCCCATAAATCAATATGGGCTTCATATATTATTTGTACATCCTGTTGGTGCAGTGGGCACCAAAGTCGAACCGGTATTTTGATTATGGCAAAAGGCTCAATAGTTAAGGGTATATTTGTTATCTTACGAGCTCAATTAAGTGTGCAGAAATGCTAAAGTTGAGCGGAAGGTCTGCGACACCCGGTGGGAACCGAGGTGGTCGGGCAACGCCAGAGGGACTTCGGAGGAAGCCGAGGTACTCGGGTGAAGACCGGAAGCGAGGCTACAAGGTAAGCTCGTGTGAAAGCGAAGCAAGGTCGTTAAGCGTAGATCCGACCCAATACCTCCAATGAAAGGTCTAGGTCGAGATCAGATGGTTAGAACCATCGTACTTTATATTTTAAGCTAACTTGTACTGCAGTCCAAAACCCTTTGACTACAGTCAACTGCTAGTCAAGTTCCAAATCGAGAAGAGCTCGAATTTCAAGGGGGTGAATTTGGACTTGACTCGTGTTTTGGTACAAAGGGTGATGTGGCATCAAGGTGGACATCCAAACCATCACCAAGCTTCCTTGTGGTGGACGCCCAAAATAAGGTGAGTTGGCACAAGATGGTTGGCTCCCATGATGTGGCACAAGTTGAATGGCTCCAACAAGTTGGCGCCCAAGGAGGTTGGAGGTGGCACAAGGTGGTTGGATGAAACACCTCATCCTCAAGTAGGCGCCCAAGGAGGTTGGAGGTGGCACAAGGTGGTTGGATGAAACACCTCATCCTCAAGTTGGCGCCCAAGGAGGTTGGAGGTGGCACAAGGTGGTTGGATGAAACACCTCATCCTTGAGTTGGCGCACAAGAAGGTTGGAGGTGGCACAAGGTGGTTGGATGAAACACCTCATCCTTGAGTTGGCGCACAAGAAGGTTGGAGGTGGCACAAGGTGGTTGGATGAAACACCTCATCCTTGAGTTGGGATAAGAACCTCACCTTGGACACTACCTATGTCTAAATTCATAGATCAATATCCATAAATAGACATGTTCAAGCCAAGCAAATTACAAGAATTCAAGAGCTCTCAACACGCCGTCGTAACGCCGCTACTACTACTCACATTTGCTACGACGAAGTGCCGCCGACAACGAAAGCTACATCTTCTACTTATAAGAGTTGTCGGTATATTTATTTAAGTTCTACTTCTTTAAATTGTCTTTGTGCTTTAATCGTAACAAGGAAAGGGGGAGTGTCCCTTTGCCTTGATTTCTTTTTGTAATCGTTGCTCCTACCTCCAACGAGGAGGAGTGGTTTTAGTGAATTGCCCTCCGTACGTGATCAAGGATCACTAGGGCCGTGGATTAGCAATCGAAAGATTGTGAACCACGTAAAAATATCTTGTCTACTTTATATTTCCGCTGTGCATTCTCTACTTGCTTTTTACTTATTGCAAAAGTTTTTAACGACACCGTATCGCTATTCACCCCCCCCCTCTAGCGACACTTTCGATCCAACACATCCATCTCCCCATGTTTAAGATATCGAATGTCCGTTAATTAATTGATTTACTGAGCATCAATCAATTAACATCTAACTCCTCGAGTAGTAAAACTCAACCTTATCATCATGTTGACTAAGTCAACCAGCTGGGTTTACATGATGAACCTTATGAGCTCCTCAAGGGGACATCATCAACCTAATATATAGGACACGGTTTCCTTCTATAATCAACGGCACACCATGTAAATAATATCATTTCCCAACTTACCGGGCATATTGATTTAATCCATCTAAATCTCACCCTTTGGTAAATCAAAGAAATAAATACTAAGTACATGTGCCCGTTATTATATCGGGATTAAGAGCATGTACAACATAATATCCGAGGTCCGATTCAATTATGTAGTCAGCAATACATTGAATCACCTCTATGTCGGTCCTGCTCAATACACCTAAGTGTACTAGTGTAACTCTATGTTCAAGACAAAACAATACCAAACTACACTACACCCATGCCAATGGTTTGTCTAAAACCATCTTGGTTGTGAGCCTCTACTTATATTCTACAAGGGACTGATAACATGATCTTCTGTGCCACACTAAGCACCATGTTATCTACAATGTAAAATATTAGACAATATGCACACATATAATAAATATAAAGTGCAAACAATGATCATGTGATTCTTATTTCAAAATAAAAATGTTCATACAAAAAGAGCTAGGCTTTCAGTATACATTCCAACAAGTTGTCATGTCTTGCCACCTAGGCATGCACTTCTAATCTTATTACCGCTGTATTTTGTACTCACCACCATAGACCCTGGGTTTTCTTGTCGCCCAGGTAACAAGTAGCCGACTTTGTGATGGGATTGGAGCAATGCAGGTTGGCAACCTCTCATCTCACTTCCAAGGGTCCCAACTTTGGATTTATGTTTTCCTTTACTATCTGATGTTCTTATATTGATCCGGATTTATATGGTGGATGTTGTGTTAGACATTGTTGATATACACACTTGTTGATTCAGGTTTTGACGTTGTTTTCTTTATGTTGTGGTCAGTCATACCAGTATGCACTGTGTGTTGTTGTTATTTCATTGTGATAGTTTCCGCTGTGTTTTATTATATATACATTTATATATATGTTGTTATAATTGTGGCCGAAAGGCCTTGTATCAACATGATATAGTGTCACATACAGGGGAGATGTTGTCCGTTTATTTTTCGGCTCGGCATACTCTCGGGGCGTGACATTTGGGTTCCTACTCCATGGGTTGAGCTCAAACGAGCCCTAGCGATGCCAAACACCACTAATCAACCTCTTCTTCTCGGAAAATACTCCGGAGGTGGAGAAAATCTCTTACAACAGTGTTTACAACAATAAATGAAATATACAAGCAAATACAAAGAAATACAACCGAAATTTAAAGAACACTTTACAAACTAGGACTTTGAATGCTTTGCTTGTTGGTTGTTTGGATGAGCTTCAAGGGCCCTGAAATGCGCCTACACTTTGCCTTCAAATCGCCTCAACAACCTCCTAAGTAACCATGGCCAAAATCCTCCACGAGTTGCTTCTTTTATCCTTGCATCGGGCTGATTCCACACCTGGCAGTCGACTGTGATAAGGCCCCAGTCGACTGCCAATAGTATCGTTGTCTCATAATGACTTAATTCACGTTGGCATTCAAAACAATGGATACACTGGTAGTCGACTTTCATTTCCAGTAGTTGACTGCTCAAGCCCATAGTTGACTGCTCAATCAGCTACCGATCATTTTGTCCTCGCGAACAAAACCAGCAGCAGTGGACTCCCTTCCATGGCAGTCGACTACTCAAGGCCAGTCGACTACCAAGGCCACTTGCCACAGTTAAACACCAGTCGACTCGCAACAGTCGACAAGTCATAATCCCAATCAACTGCTCAGTGTTGACTCGGTTGCCAAGTGTTAAAATACTTTACCAATAGACTGGTTCATAACCCCAGTCGACTACTAAACCTCAACCATGAGGTTTACCCCAAGTATGATACTCTCATACTTGCTAGACCACCCTTAGCCTAGACCTAAGTCTTCTAGCCACCTCCATTAGCCTCACACCTATTGGATCCCTCCAAGTCATCCATGACTTGTTCATCCATACACTAGCCTTCAGATGCTTCCATCGGCTATTGTCATACTAACAATGTCTACACTACCAAGGTACATTTGGATTTACGTTGCCAAGACACATGCTTGCCCTTTATGCTGCCAACCATTGTACTTATGCTGCCAAGACTCCACCCTTGGACTTTACGCAGCCAATATCAAACCTTGGACTTCCCAAATGCGAAGTACCCATGACTTGGACTTTCACCGCCAAGATTACACACTTGGACTTACATGGCCAAGACTACACCCTTGGACTTTCCATTCCAACCCATGTTGTACCTTCCAATTGCCAAGACTCGAGCTTGTGTAGGGTTGCGGTTGGCCGGCTAGAGGGAGGGTGAATAGCCTTTGTCGTAGACGGTGGAAGTCATTCGTTCGTTGCTCATCTACAAATACTATTAGCACAAGCGGAATATACTAATACAAACAATTAAAGATAAAACAAAGGAAGAATAGAAACACAAACGCTAACACCACAATGTAACGTGGTTCACGGCTTTGCCGCTAATCCACGGTCCAATTCGTCCAAGGTGAATCACGCCTCAAGCTTTCACTATTCTCTCCTTTACACCAAGCTAGGTGAAGGTAACCTTTTACACAAGAATCCACTCTTCTTACAATGGAATGAGAATTAGCATAAGTAGAAGAGTGGAAGATCTTTAGAGCACTTTGGGAGATGTTATGAGTTGAAGCATTAGGCCCCCAAAGCCCCTCACCTCTTCTTTTTATAGAAGAAGAGGGTTTCTTCCCGTTAACACAGGATCAGTCAACTGATTCCCCGATCAGTCGACTGGTCTTGTAGCCATTGCCCACTAATGGCTTCTTCCATGTTGGATTTCACCCAACGGCTCCTACATCAATCGACTGATCTTACCATCAGTCGACTGATAGAGCTATCAGTCGAGTGCTAGAAGCGAACACTCCATTCTGTGCCAGAAACCCTTGCGACTAGTCGACTGATGCCTTCATTAGTCGACTGCCAATCCATGGCAGTCGACTGTTGGCACATGAACCGAACTTGAACACTAGTCGAGTCACAGTCGACTTAGAGTAGTCGACTTCCATGACATGACAGTCGACTGATGTCGGGAAATCTCATCCGACACTTAGCCAATTTGCCAAGTTTCACCTAAGAGCACTACCCCTTCCCGGGTTACATTCGCTCACTCTCATTCCTTGGAGTCCCTCGCCTTTGAAGTTATCTTCGACCAGCCACGTTCCTCAGATGCGCCAAGCGCACAACTCTGCAACGCCATCCTTCGCATCTCGCCCTAAAGTCTACTTCCTCCGACTTCACTCCAAGCTTCTCGTCCGACGATCCCTCGGATGCTCCAAGCGCACAGCTTCCACAAAGCCATCCTTCACAGACTCAAAGATCGAGTCATGAGATGTGAAACTCGCCAAGGCTCCATGTGCGAATTACTAAGTCCTGCAAGACTCCAACGCACATATCAAATCTAAACATCCTAACTTAAACCCTTTGCCACACACATCAAAACCATATCACGGGTTGATTGCACTAACAATCTCCCCCTTTTTTATGTGTGGCAATCCGTTTAAGTTAGGTAAAACATTTGATAAAAATACTAAGGTAAGAAAGCATGTAAATAAACATGATTATCACCTCTCCCCCTTAATACATGAAACTTCCCATAAATGCAACTCTCCCCTTACTTAAACATGCATATTTCTCCCCCTTTGACACCATCAAAAATATTAAACAAAGTTTATACAAGCATGACATCAACTCTAGGGAACAAAAATTACCAAAACATGCCTTAAAATCTGATAAAAGAAAGTTACTAGGCATGTTATCAGTCGATCAGTCGACTGGTTCAGACTATCAGTCGACTAGTACTCTGATTTTGAATTTTTCTGATTTTCAGAGTGAATTTCAGAAATGCATTAAAAATTCTACAAAATTCAAAAAATCATGAAATTTTAGGGAACATATTTCTTTTAAGGTCCTTTATCAATGAAAAATAGTTTTCCATGAAAAAAGCATTACATTTTCAAAGATTTGCCAAAAATTCAAAAGCTTCAAAAACAACTAGGTTTTTGATCAAGTTTGTATCAATTTTAACACCTAGTTTTGCTTTGGATTGTTTCAAAACATGAACACACAGATTTTAAAGTAAGAAAATGTTTTGAAAACATATGAAATATCCAACCATGATCTTTGGGCAATATGTCTATGAATTAAACATAAGTCTTCCCCATGATTGGTCTATTATTGCTATTTTGATACTCAAAATGACCATCTAAATGTCATAGGCATTAGTGGACCATTAGTATCATCCTATCATCTCACCCATGCTAAGTTTTCAATCAAGATAGCCTATGGTGAGTGTGAGATGTTTCTAAGGTATTTGTATATACTTAACCTTCAATTTCATGCAATTATATACAAGGTTAAGTATCATCCTAACATACCACATGATCATAAAACTATATATGAATTAATTTTACATTATGATCATGAAACAAATGTATTCATCAATTTGTAATCATGCATTAGGTATGAAATCATGATAATAAATCAAGTATTACCCAAGGCATGATTTAAAACCTTATTGCCCATGACTATGTGTCAAATATCAAGATCATAAATCATGATTGCAAACATGTGTAACAATTACATTAACCATCATGATTTAAACATTATTATCCATTTATGGGCACATTATCATCACCCAACACTATGCTAAAGATTTATAAGTCATGAGTATCAACATATATAACACCAAGTGTTGAGCATGATCTAAACTATTTAAGGGTGCATTATCATCACCCAACACTATTTCTAAAATTAAGTCCCACCATCCTAAGTCAACCAAAACATAAGATATAGGTGAAATCCTTATGGTTGACTATCCTAGGGTTTTCCTAACCCTTAAGGATGGATTTAGGAACCCAAAACAAGTTCTTTCCTATGGGGTTCACTAAAAATTCCTTAGGGATCCATTTTCTAACTATTGTTTTCTTTTTCTCTTGACCCCTAGCAATCAAACATTTATAGGCCTTTTCATTTCTATTTTCCATATATCCTAGGCCTTTCTTATTGAAACTTTCCCTTTGGCTCCCTATAATCATATTAAGGGTGTTGGAGCCAATTGTTAATTTTTCTAGGGCCTTGGTCAAACGGTCTACCTTTTCCCTTAAAGCCCTATTTTCCTCCATACATGCATCACTTACATCAAATGGCATATAGTTATCATGTGAGCATGCATCATCATTATTAATATCAAAACATGCTTTTTCTAATTTTTGTTCTAAGTCCTTAATTTTGTCTAGCATGCTTTTATTCTTTTTCTTAGCCCTAAATAAATCCTTAGTGAGGCTAGAAATCATGGAAGCTATTTTATGGGGTGAGAGATTCGTTACCATAGTCTCCATGTCTTCTTCTTCTTCGGATGAGGATGGTGAAGAAGCTCCCCCTTCACTAGAGCTCTCCTCACTTGTGCTTGATCTTTCTTGTTCGGAGGAGGAGGTGTCTAGGTCATCAAATGTCATTAGTGTCAAATTTGTGACAAAGGCATTTTCTTCCTCCGATGATGATGATGAGGAGGAAGGGTCATCCCAAGTTCTTGCTTTTAGTGCCTTGGCCTTCCCCTTTTCTTTGGCCTTCTTCTCTTCTTCTTTCTTCTTGCTCCCCTTCTTCTTCTTTTCTTCTTTCTTTCTCCTCTCTTCTTTGCTCTTGTTTAAGAGGGGACAATTATCCCTTATGTGTCCCTCTTGTTGGTAATTATAGCAAATTACCTTCCTCCTTGTCCTTTTCCCCCTATCATGAGATTTGTTAAATTTAAAACCTTTTAATGCATGCCTTACCTTCCTTACCATGTAGGCTTCTTCCATGCTATCCATGGAGGAGGAGGAGGATGCTTCATCGGAGAAGGAGGAAGTCTCTATCTTCTTTTTCTTCCCCTTATTTGCTACTAGGGCTACTCCTCTTGATGGCTTGATACTTGATTCTTCAATTACTCCCTCAAGCCTTGTTTCATGGAGCTCCATGGTTGAGAAGAACTCCTCCAAGGTGCTCACTTCTAGGTTCTTCGACCTGTAGAAAGAGTCCACCATTGAGCTCCATTTCGATGACCGGGGAAAAGCATCGATTGTTTTCATAAGCATATCCCGGTTCGAAAGTCTTTCTCCTACACTTGTTAGCCCAATTAAAATTTCCTTAAATCCAGAGTGTAGTGAGGTTACCTTTTCTCCCTTTTCAAGTTTGATATTCGTTAGTTGGGAGCGGAGGAGGTCTCTCCTTGCAAGCTTGGCCTCCGAGGTACCTTCATGAAGCTCTACTAGCTTCTCCCACATCTCCTTGGCACTTGCACACTCCCCTATCCGATTCACTTCTTATTGGGGGAGTACGTTGTAAAGGTGATGTTTGGCTTTTGAGTTCGCCAAGTACTCTTCTCTTTGTCTCTTACTCCACCTTGATTTCTCCAATGACTTCTCTTCTTCATTCCTAGGTAATTCGAAGCCATTTTCCATTATTAATAGAATTTTGAAATCAGTTTCAAAAAATACCTCCATTCGCTTCTTCCACCAAGTGAATTCCCCCTTGAACTTCAGTGGATGAATATTAGATCCGGCCATCTCATGATGTAGTGTTTGTTGCTGCGGTTAGTCCTCGACAAGCGACTTGGCTCTGATACCACTTGTAGGGTCGCAGTTGGCCGGCTAGAGGGGGGTGAATAGCCTTTGTCGTAGATGGTGGAAGTCGTTCGTTCGTTGCTCATCTACAAATACTATTAGCGCAAGCGGAATTTACTAATACAAACAATTAAAGACAAAACAAAGGAAGAATAGAAACACAAATGCTAACACCACAATGTAACATGGTTCACGGCTTCACCGCTAATCCACGGTCCAATTCGTCCAAGGTGAATCACGCCTTAAGTTTTCACTATTCTCTCCTTTGCACCAAGCTAGGTGGAGGTAACCTTTTACACAAGAATACACTCTTCTTACAATGGAATGAGAATTAGCACAAGTAGAAGAGTGGAAGATCTTTAGAGAACTTTGGGAGATGTTATGAGTTGAAGCATTAAGCCCCCAAAGCCCCTCACCTCTTCTTTTTATAGAAGAAGAGGGTTTCTTTCCGTTAACACAGGATCAGTCGACTGATTCCCCGATCAGTCGACTGGTCCTGTAGTCGTTGCCCACTAACGGCTTCTTCCACGTTGGATTTCACCCAACGACTCCTACATCAGTCGACTGATCTTACCATCAGTCGATTGATGGAGCTATCAGTCGAGTGCTAGAAGCGAACACTCCATTCTGTGCCCAAAACCCTTGCGACCAGTCGACTGATGCCTTTATCAGTCGATTGGTGGTCTCGCAGTCGACTGTCAATCCATGGCAGTCGACTGTTGGCACATGAACCGGACTCGAACACTAGTCAAGTCACAATCGACATAGAGTAGTCGACTGCCATGACATGGCAGTCGACTGATGTCGGGAAATCCCATCCGACACTTAGCCAATTGGTCAAGTTTCACCTAAGAGCACTACCCCTTCCCGGGTTACATTCGCTCACTCTCATTCCTTGGAGTCCCTCACCTTTGAAGTTATCTTCGACCGGCCACATTCCTCGGATGCCCTAAGCGCACGGCTCTGCAGTGTCATCCTTCGTGTCTCGCCCTGAAGTCTACTTCCTCCGGCTTCACTCCAAGCTTCTCGTCCGACGGTCCCTCGGATGTTCCAAGCGCACGGCTTCCGCAAAGCCATCCTTCACCGACTCAAAGACCGAGTCATGAGATATGAAACTCGCCAAGGCTCCATGTGCGAATTACTAAGTCCTGCAAGACTCCAACGCACATATCAAATCCAAACATCGTAACTTAAACCCTTTTTCACACACATCAAAACCATATCACGGGTTGATTGCACTAACAGCTTGGACTTTCGCTTGCCAAGACCCTTGCTTGGACTTTCCATGTCAAGTACTCCAAGACTTGGACTTTACCATTGCCAAGATCCATGCTTGGACATTCCATGCCAAGTGTCCCACTTGGACTTCTCCATCATATGGTCAATCCCATGTCAACCATATAGTCAACCCATTGTCAAACAATAGTCAACTCATCGTTAAACATCAAAATACAACTCGAGTCAGACTCGAGTCTGGTCAATCATGACTTGAGTCATTTGCACCAACAATCTCTTTCTTTTTGATGTTGGACAAAAACCAAACACCTTTGAGTTAGAACACTAACTCAATCCAATCCTCTCAATTTTCTAAATTGGGAATTCTCACACATCAATTCTCCCCCTTTTTGACATACATCAAAAAGGCTTTCTCTAAGGGTATTAATGTCTCATATCCCAATGAGATCTTACAATCTCTCCCTTGGTCCAAAAACTTCTAGAATGCCTTCACTCTTCCTAGTGATAAGTCTCATATCACTAAAGAGACGCTATCCTCACTTCTCCAAATTCTCCCCCCTATGAGGAAGAATACATCCATCATCCCATTGATAGATAACCTCCCCCTAAAGGCTTGCTCCCCCTTGACTATTGCACCAACAATGTCCTCAGAGAGTCCCTAAGACTATAGGAACACTAAACCATCAAAATTAAAGGCAAAAGTTCAACCTTGAACTTTCAGAAACCTTAAAATTGATACACACCCTAAACAACTCTCCTAATCCATATTCAATAGATTTTCGCCCTTTCAATGCTTTTCAAAATATATCATAGGGTTAGGAGCAGTTAGGGTAGCCTAACATAGCTGAAACATGAGCTAAACATCCTTGTTTACTCAAAATCATCAGTGACAGTCGACTTTGTCAGTCAACAGTCGACTGCTCTTGACGTTAGTCGACTGCCATCCATGGCAGTCGACTGATTTCTGCAAGTGTAGAAATCGGGTTCAAAAATCGAATTTAGGAAAATCATAAGTAATTATATGTAATTTCAAAAATAGTGAAACTTCATACATATAATACTTATAACAATCATAATGGGTGAAAAATATTTGAAAAATAAAATACCCATTAAATATGGAGATTGATTCAAAATTCAAAACCATTGATAACTTCAATGTTTTTGACCTATTTGTATCAACTTCTTCATTTGTGACTTCTATCAAAAGATAGACTACACTAAGGTTTTTCAAAATAATTTTGAAATGATTTTAAAACCTTATATTGGACCATGGTCTATGGGCTTAATGCACATGATTTGTACATAAGCTTTCCTTATGATTCATCAATGGTGTAAGATGAGTTTGAGTTCATCTAGATGCAAGAACTATGCACCTTGAACTTAACTCATTTTCTAGCATCTCACATGTATCTAGGGTGTATCAATACAACACACATGTAAATGTGATGTGAGATGTGAGTTTTGTTCATCCTAAACTAAGGTCTCATGCATTTTTCTAAGGCAACACTATTTGATTCACTTATACATGGGACTTCAAATCATGTCATAGTCCTTATCTCAATTTTAATTAACCCTAAATGCATGAATGATGATTATGACATAAATGATAACATAAATAAATATGTGCCAATAATCATGATATCATGGCATATGAATAAAATATAAGTATACATGACATAAAACCTTAAACCTAAGCATTATCATGACATATAAAATGATAAAAATGAAATATGATGTCATGACATGACAATGGCAAACAAGGTATGACAAATAAAAGGTAAAGGTATAAAAATACCTAAATTTTAGTATTTATTGTCATTTGTTAGGATTAAATTAATTTTTTCATATTACCACTTATCTCCCAAGTGTGCCA
The DNA here is from genome assembly GCA_025175895.1 of Wurfbainia villosa. Classification (NCBI taxonomy): domain Eukaryota; kingdom Viridiplantae; phylum Streptophyta; class Magnoliopsida; order Zingiberales; family Zingiberaceae; genus Wurfbainia; species Wurfbainia villosa. The sequence continues at coordinate 27,674,718 of CM045986.1, forward strand.
AAAACCCAAAATGACACACTATGACCTCTAAACCTAGTTTGTGTCAATTTGATTGATTTTTCACCTTCCATAAATTATATTGGCACATTCTAAAATATTTTAGGATTTGAATTCTAATCTTATTTTGAAGGTACCCATAATCTTGAAACTGACCTAAAGTATTAACTTTGCTATGGTTAGGTTAACTACCTTACCAATTCAAGTTGACACATCCTGACCCATTTAGCATGAATCGATCACTCTCCTAGGAACCCAAAATCTATTGAAGCTCCTTGGGTTTACTAGGTATTCCTTAGGGATAACTTCTCTAGATACCCTCCTAATGACCCTTCTAGGCTTAGAAGCCTTGGTCATTTAGGTCTTACCTAGGTTAACTCTAGGGGTAACTCCCCTTGTAACATTCTTAGTGGCTTCTCTAGGTTTCCTTGAAACCTTAGCCACTAGGCACTTACCATGATTACCTTTAGGGATGACTTCCCTAGTAACCTTGGTCTTTCTTGACCTAGGTTGTGTTCCATAATCGAATGGAACATTATGGTAGGTCTCCTTGGACTTAGGTTTGTGACCCAAACCTTTCTTGCCCTTGGGTTGACCTTGCCTCCTAGACCCTAGGATTTGACTCCTACACCCTTTAATTGAATTTGTTATTCTTGTAAAGGTCTTTTCAAGTTTCTCAAGCCTTGACCTCAAGGCTTGGTTTTCTAATTCTAATTGCCCAATTTTTTATTTTTTATTTTGTCTTTGGGTATTGTCTTTTCCTTTTAGGCATATGTCTACCCTTCTTAGGGTTAATTCCTAAATGATCTTCTACCTTTCTAACATTTTCCCTAGGTAGAGTTATTTTAGGGGTATTAGTCTCAAATTTCTCCTTAGTTCTAAAATTACAAATCTTAGCACCTAAATAATAGAATTTATTATTTCTAGCATGTTTTTCATAAACAATAGCAAGATTATTAACATTACTCCTAGAATGCTTTTTGACATGAAAATTTGAAGGTGCATTACTTAAATATACCTTAGGGTTTGCTTTTAAAGCTCTCCCTAAATGTGATGCTCCTTCTTGGGTCTTCTTCTTCTCCCTAAGGCATTGACTTCTATCGGGCCCCCCCCCCCCCGCTCGTTGTTAGCATTTGAAGCACACCACATGCTCCTTGCTCTTAATTATTGGGGCTCCGACATCCTTGACCTTTGGCACTAGTTGAGCCTTCTTGACTTTCTTGGGACACTTGCTCTTGTAGTGTCCATTTTTGCTATACTCAAAGAACATAATATAATTTTTTTTTTAATTAAGGTGCTTGAGTTACCTAGGTCGGTGGTGGAATTTTGAGCTTCTTCATCTTCTCGACCGGAGGTAGTGAAGGGAGAAACTTCGCTTCCCACTTCAACTCAGTCGCTTGTGCATGGTGATCCCATCTACGTCCCTGGATTAAAAAATAATAATCCTTGACAAAGAGGGATTAGCCAAGCAACCGATCCATCATCGTGTTATTCGATTAGAGTGGTCACTTGAACAAACTTATTGTTCAAGCAACCTACCTCTTTTCTTCGATTAGCCGCGGAATAGACAATGTACGGATCACCGATTTTTGTGTTTGTCTTCGGGGTCCAAGTAAATTAGCCACATACAATACATACAATATACAAAGAAACAAAAGGAAAGCAAAACAAGAATTATACCTCTTGTTTACCTCAAGGTCTTCTATTGTATGTCCTATCCTCCTTTTGGACGTCGTGTGGGCGACGATCTTTCAAAAGTTGAAGCCTCCTAGATCACATTCTTCCCTTCCTTGCTCGCTCCGAACAAAGGGAAGAATAAAACAAAACTTCTTCTCCTATCTAGAACCGACCACCAAGCTCCAAGCTTGATCCTTGCCGCCGGCCAAGGAGAGGAAGGGGAAGTATGGGCACCGGCCAAAAGCTCCAAGGGAAGAAACCCTAACTCTTGTCGCCGGCCAAGGAAGAGGGGAAGAGGGTGGCATCGCCGGCCAAAGGAGAGGGAAAGAGGGTGGCGCCGACAATGAAGAAAAGGAGAAGGAAGATCTCACCTTGCTTATGCCGCCGGCCCTAGGAGAGAAACCCTAGCACACCCTTGCCACCCAAGCCTAAAGCCAACTCCAAACCCTAACCCTAATCTCCTTGAGTTTTCCTTGCCGCCCAACCCTTAAGCCTTATTTATAGAGTTAGGCTTAAGCCTCTTTTCAATCTCCACCGTCGGATCTAGGGATTTAATCTCAACCGTCAGATCTAGAGATTTAATCTCCACCATCGGATCTAGAGATTTAATCTCCACCGTCGAATCTAGAGATTTAATCTCCACCGTCGAATCTAGAGATTTAATCTCAATCGTCGGATCTAGAGTTCCATTTTCCACCATCGGATCTAAGCTTCATGAGGGTTTTAATAGGCTACAATAGGGACCATGAGGAGGAGTTGGATCTTGGCCACCCAATGGATCAAGCCCACATAAAGTCCGATTCATTAATGATAATTCATTCCACTAGAGGATTATCATTGATCTACCTCACCAACCCCATAAATAAATATGAGCTCCATATATTATTTGTACAAATATCTCCCCGTGTTTAAGATCTCAAATGTCCGTCAATTAATTAATTTACTGACAATTAATTAATCAACATCTAACTCGATGAGTAGTACCACTCAACCTTATCATCATGTCGGACCAAGTCCACCTGTAGGGTTTACATGATGAACCTTATGAGCTCTTCAAGGGGACATCATCATCCTAATATATAGGACACGGTTTCCTCCTATAATCAATGGCACACCATGTAAATAATATCATTTTCCAACTTACCTAGCCTATCGATTTAATCTATAAATCTCGCGCATTGGTAAATTAAAGAAATAAATACTAAGTACATGTGCCCGTTATTATATCGAGATTAAGAGCATGTACACCATAATATCCGAGGTTCGATTCAATTATGTAGTCAGCAATAAATCGAATCACCTCTAAGTCGGTCCTGCTCAATACACACAAAGTGTACTAGTGTAATTCTATGGTCAAGACAAACCAATATCAAATCACACTACAACTATACCAATGGTTTGTCCAATTTGTGAGCCTTTACTTATACTCTACAGGGAACTGATAACATGATTTCCCGTGTGACACTACACACCATGTTATCTACAATGTAATGTATTAGACAATATGCATAACCATAAATATGCAAACAATGATCATGTGATTCTTATTTCAAAAATAAAGATGTTCATAAAAAAGATAGACTTTTCAGTATACATCTCAACAGGTAGATGGTTCCTCTTGAGTTTGCTCCAATGTGGAAGTTCTCTCCTCCCCCTCAATCCTATAGGTGGAGGCTTCTCCTACTTCTTCCACTTCTTTTACTGATCCGGATGTCGAACACCTCTCGACCTCCGAATTTCACTTTCTTGTGAGGATAAGCTTTCTTCTTCGTGTTGGAGATTTGAGGCCGCTAGAGGGGGGGTGAATAGCACGTTGCCCGTACGTAGATGGAATTCGTTCGCGTTGCTTGTCTACAATCTTGTTAGTACGCAGCGGAATAAACAATAACAAATACTAACACAAGATACAATCACAACACGCACGATATAATGTGGTTCGGAACCGTAACGGTTCCTACTCTACGGATTGGGTTCGTACGAACCCTAGCGATGCCACAAACACCACTAAGCACTAAAGCTCCTTCTCGACAACAAGTCGGAGGTGGAGAAACCTCGTACAATGAATTACAACAAGTAATACAAAGTAAACAAGCAAATACAAGTGAAAATGTAAAGAACACTTTACAAACTAGGGTTTTGAGCGCTTGCTTGTCGGTTGCTTGGATGAGCTTGAAGGATCCTGAAATGCACCTGCAAATCGCCTTCAAATCGCCTCACCAAATCCCCCAAAGAACTGATGATTGAGTCTTCCACGAACAGCTGTTTTTATCCTCCATCGGGCTGGATTTCCGCCTAGCAGTCGACTGCCATAAGCCCCCAGTCGACTGCCAGCACTGTAGCTATGAGACAACGGCTTAATCCACGTTGGATAAGTTCCAATGGGACTCTTGGCGCCGATCACAACATTGGCTGATCGCTAATACCGTAGTCGATCGGCGCCGTTTACGGCGGTCTGATCATGCTCGACACGAGAACTAGCGCGATCGGCGACTTGGCGATAATCGCCGTGAACATCGATCGGCTTCGAATGAGCGGTCATGCCAGAGCAATTCCAGCTCTAAATTGGCAGTCGAACTCAAGTCGACTCACGGCAGTCGAACCGGTCATATTGCCAGTCGACTACCAACCTCAAACATGAGGTTTTAACCCAAATATGGTGCCCCCATACTTGCTAGACCACCCTTAGCCTAGACCTAAGCCTTCTAGCCACCTCCATCAGCCTCACGCCTCTCGGATCCCTCCAAGTCATCCATGACTCGTTCATCCATCGTGCTAGTCTCCAGGTGCTTCCCTCGGCTATGTCATGCTAACGGTGTCTACACCGCCAAGGCACATTGGACTTACGCTGCCAAGACTCCGCTTGGACTTTACGCTGCCAAAATCAAACCCCTTGGACTTCCCAAATGCCAAGACTCAAGCTTGGACTTTCCCTTGCCAACCCATGTTGGACTTTCCATGCCAAGACCCATGCTTGGACTTTCCATTTGCCAAGACCCATGCTTGGACTTCTCATTTGCCAAGTCCCATGCTTGGACTTCTCATGTCAAGTACTCAAGACTTGGACTTTCCCAAATGCCAAGTACCCATGACTTGGACTTTCCATGTCAAGTACTCATGACTTGGACTTTACCTTGCCAAGACCCATGCTTGGACTTTCCCACAATCACATGGTCAACCCTGGTCAACCATCAAAGTCAATTATAACTTAGATCGATTGTATAAACAATCTCCCCAACACACTAACCGACATCAACGTCAAACATCAATGTCAAACCACTTTGTCAAACATCAAAACATCACTTGAGTCAAACTCGAGTCTGGTCAATCGTGACCTGGGCCGATTGTACCAACAATCTCCCCCTTTTTGATGTTTGACAAAACACACCTTGAGTTAGGCCACTAACTCAAATTTCCTTACCAATTATCCCAAATTGGTAATCCCAAATACTCTCCCAAAACTTCTCCCCCTTTTTGACTAACATCAAAAAGGTTATCTCTCCAAGGAGGTCAATGTCTCATTGTCCCAATGAGATCTTACAATCTCCCCCTTGATCCAAAAATACCTAGGATGCCTACCATCTTCCTAGTGATAAGTCCCTTATCACTCAAGAGATGCACTCCTATACTCTCTCCCAATTTCCAAATTGAGTTTCTCAAAATCCCATCAATTTTCCCAATTGATGATACTCTCCCAATAACTTCTCCCCCTTTCAAGAAGAGAAACACATCCATCATCCCAAGATGGATAACTCCCCCTAAAGGCTTGCTCCCCCTTGACCATTGCACCAACAATGTCCTTGGGAAGTCCCTAAGCCAATAGAAACTCTAAACCATCAAAACTAAGGTTCAAAGTTCAAACTTGAACTTTCCACACCCTAAATTTGATACTTTGACCTAACACCTCTCCTAATCCATATCCAATGGATTTTCACCCTTTATAATGCTTCCCAAAGCATATCCTAGGGTTAGAAGTGGTTAAGTACATTTTTCATAGATGAACACGAGCTAAACAAACCTTGTTAACCGAATCGACTGACACGACGATGACTCGACAAGAATCATTGATCACATCACATCATCGATCACACCCGTAGCGATCGATAATCAAATTTTCAATTTCATTATCGTAAGATTCATAAATAATTATACGTATATCGAAAAATAATGAAAATTCATACGTATAATACTTATGACCAATACAATGGGTGAAAAATATTTGAAAATTATTTTACCCATAAAATATCAAAATTGATACAAAATCCAAAAATGAACAAAAACTTCAATGTTTTAGCTCACTTTGTATCAATCTCATCAATGGTGATTCCTATCAAAAGATAGGCTTCACCAAGGTTTTCTAAATCGATTTCAAAATGTTTTTGAAAACCTATTTTGGATCATATTCCTTGGGCTCTATGTACATGACTTGTACACAAGCTTTCCCAATGATCCACAAATTGGAATTAGATGAGTTTTAGTTCATCTAGATGCAAAAACTATGCACCTTGAACTTAACTCATATCCTAGCATCTCACATGTATCTAGGGTGTATAAATACATATACATGTCAATTGGATGTGAGATATGGGTTTTGATTCATTTTATCTAGGGTTTCATGCATTTCCTAGGCAACCCTACATGATTCTCTTATAAATGGGACTTCAAGTCATGCCATAGTCCTTAAATCAATTTCAACCAATTGTCTTAAATGCATGAATGATTATGGCATTAGAAATAATATAAGTAAGCATATGCTCATAATCATGATGTCATGGCATAAGATGAAATCTAAAAACACATGACATTTAAAAACCTTAATCCTAAAACATGAACATGACATATAAAATGATTAAAAGTAAGCATGATATCATGGCATGTTATATGGCAAACAAAGCATGGCATATAAAATATATAAGTATAATAATACCTAAATTTTAATATTAATTGTCATTTGATATAGTTAGATATATTTTTGCCATATTATCATTAATCTCCCTAGTGTGCCAAAAACCCACAATGGCACACTAACACTCTAAACCCTAATTGTGCCAATTTGATCATTTTATCAAACTTCATAACTAATATTGGCACATCCTAAAATCTTTTAGGATTATAATTCAACCCTATTTCCAAGATATCCATAACCTTGAAAATAACCTAAAATGTCACTTTTATCATGGTTGAGTTAACTACCCATCCACTCAAGGTTGGCACATCCTAAACCCACCTAGCGTGAATCAATCACGCTCTTAGGAACCCAAAACCGATTTGAGCTCCTAGGGTTAATTAGGTATTCCTTAGGGATAACCTCCCTAGATACCTTCCTAATGACCCTCCTAGGCTTGTTAGCCTTGGTCATTTGGGTCTTACCTAGGTTGACTCTAGGGGTAACTCCCCTTGCAACCTTCTTAGTGGCCACCCTAGGTTTCCTAGAAACCCTAGCCACTAGGCACACCCTTTGGTCAACTCTAGGGATAACCTCCCTATTGACCTTGGTCTTCCTAGACCTAGTCAATGTTCCATAACCTAATGGAACACTATGGTAAGTCACCTTGGGCTTAGGTTTGTGACTCAAACCTTTCTTGCCCTTAGTTGACTTTTGACTCTTATGTCCTAAGTGTTGACTTTGAGATTTTGACCTAGACTTTTGATCATTTGACCCTTTAAATTGGTTTTGTATATTCCTAAGAGTCTTTTCTAGTTTTTCAAGCCTTGACCTCAAGGCTTGATTTTCAACCTCTAATTGCCCAATTGATTTTTGATTAAGTTTTTGGGCATTTGACTTCTTAGGCATATGCCTAGTCCATTTAGGATTGAAACCTAGGTGCTCTTGCACCTTTCTAATGGTCTCCCTAGGTAAAATTTTTCTAGAGTTATTTGACCTAGGTTTATCCTTAGATAAATTGTTTTTAGGGACATTAGTCCCAAATTTCTCCTTACTTTTGAAGTTAACTCTTTTAGCTCCTAAACAAATATATTTATCTCTAGCATGCTTTTCATGGTGAATTGCAAGAGAATTAAAATTTCTAGCATGCTTTTGACTTTTAAATTTGGAAGGTGCATTATTAAAATATACCTTAGGGTTAGCTATAGAAGCTCCCCCTACTTGTGATGCTCCTCCTTGCCCCTTCTTCTTCCCCCTAGGGCATTGACTCCGATAATGCCCCTTTGAATTGCACTTGAAGCATATGATGTGCTCCTTGCCTTTAGGTGTTGGGGAACCGGCATTCTTGACTTTTGGTGCCGATGGAGCTTTCCTAATCTTCTTTGGGCACTTGCTCTTATAGTGCCCAAATTCCCTACACTCAAAACACATAATATTATTTTTATTTGAAATTAGAGTGTTTGAGTTACCTAGGTTAGTGGTGGAGTTCGGAATTGACACTTCTTCATCTTGACTGGATGTAGAAGCTTCTTCTTGATGCTCCGGTGTTGAGGAAACTCTAATCTCCTCCTCAATCCTAGAAGTGGATGCTTCTTCCACTTCTTCCACCAACCCGGAAATTGACTCCCTATCAACTTCCGATTCTACTTCCTCTTCCTCTTTGGATGTTGATGATCTCTCAACCTCCAAGTCCTCACTTCCTTGTGAGGGTGATGCATTAGCCTCTTCGGTCTCTTCCTCTTGAACCATTGATAGGCTTTCATTGAGCTTGGCCACTTGGTTCCATAGCTCGTTTGCATCTACATAATTACCTAACATACACAAGATATTGTTAGGTATTAAATCAATTAACAACTTCATTACCTTCTCATTCTTTTCGAAGGCTTGGACTTGCTCTTCGGTCCATCTCTTTTTCATGAGGAATCCACCTTTTGGTCCTCTTCGATAGCTATATCCTTCCATTAAGATAGACCATTCTTCGAAGTCCCTCATCATTAGGAAGTCTTCAATTCTCGACTTCCATTGCTTAAACCCTTCTTGTCTATAGAAGGAGTAAGGGATCGGTGTGTTAATATTCCATCCCAATTGTTCTTCCATCTTCACCCTCTAGCTTCTTTGTCCTAGCTTCCGGCGGTTAGTCCGTAGAAGAGCTCCGGGCTCTGATACCACTTGTTGGAGATTTAAGGCCACTAGAGGGGGGGTGAATAGCACGTTGCCCGTACGTAGATGGAATTCGTTCGCGTTGCTTGTCTACAATCTTGTTAGTACGCAGCGGAATAAACAATAACAAATACAAACACAAGATACAATCACAACACGCATGATATAACGTGGTTCGGAACCGTAACGGTTCCTACTCCACGGATTGGGTTTGTACGAACCCTAGCGATGCCACAAACACCACTAAGCACTAAAGCTCCTTCTCGACAATAAGTCGGAGGTGGAAAAACCTCGTACAATGAATTACAACAAATAATACAAAGTAAACAAGAAAATACAAGTGAAAATGTAAAGAACACTTTACAAACTAGGGTTTTGAGCGCTTGCTTGTCGGTTGCTTGGATGAGCTTGAAGGACCCTGAAATGCACCTGCAAATCGCCTTCAAATCGCCTCACCAAATCCCCCAAAGAACTGATGATTGAGCCTTCCATGAACAGCTGCTTTTATCCTCCATCGGGCTGGATTTCCGCCTAGCGATCGTCATAAGTCCCGATCAGCCAAGATCAGCGTGAGACAACGGCTCAATCCACGCTGACAAGTTCCAAGGAACTCTTGGCGGCCGATCGCTAACGCCCGTAGTCGATCGTCGGCTACGGCCGCCTGCGGCTCGACACGTAACTAGCAATGATCGCCGACTTGGCGATCGGCCATTGCTCGATGAGCAATCATTGCGGAGTAATTCCGGCTCTAAATTAGCGGTCGAACTCAATTCGACTCACGGCAGTGATCAGGCAAACCATATTGTCAATCATTTGCCAACCTCAAACATGAGGTTTAACCCAAATATGGTGCCCCAGTACTTGCTAGACCACCCTTAGCCTAGACCTAAGCCTTACAGCCACCTCTCTGTGACCTCCGCCTCCGGATCCCTCAAGTCATCCATGACTCGTTCATCCATCGTGCTAGCCTCCGGTGCTTCCCTCGGCTATGTCGTACTAGCGGTGTCTACACTTAAGGCACATTGGACTTACGCCGCCAAGACTCCGCTTGGACTTTACGCTGCCAAAATCAAACCCCTTGGACTTTCCAAATGCCAAGACTCAAGCTTGGACTTTCCCTTGCCAACCCATGTTGGACTTTCCATGCCAAGACCCATGCTTGGACTTTCCATTTGCCAAGACTCATGCTTGGACTTCTCATTTGCCAAGACCCATGCTTGGACTTCTCATGCCAAGTACTCAAGACTTGGACTTTCCCAAATGCCAAGTACTCATGACTTGGACTTTCCATGTCAAGTACCCATGACTTGGACTTTACCTTGCCAAGACCCATGCTTGGACTTTCCCACAATCACATGGTCAACCCTGGTCAACCATCAAAGTCAATTATAACCTGGATCGATTGTATAAACAATCTCCCCAACACACTAACCGACATCAACGTCAAACATCAATGTCAAACCACTTTGTCAAACATCAAAACATCACTCGAGTCAAACTCGAGTCTGGTCAATCGTGACCTGGGCCGATTACACCAACACTTCAGGCTCTCTCTCTACTTGAGCCACGGATGGTTCTTCATGGAGCTTGGCCAATTTATCCAATAGCTCCTTAGCCTCTTTAAATTCACCTATCTTGGACAATAACTCGTTAGGTATTAAATCAACTAACATATTGATTACCTTGTCATTTATTTCGGATTTTCGGAGTTAATCTTGGGTCCATCTCTTCTTCTTGAGATATCCTCTCTTCGGCCCTCTTGGATATTCGAATCCTTCCATTAGATGGATCAATCTTCGAAATCCCTCATCATAATGAATTCTTCAATCCTTTTCTTCCATTGATTGAAGCCTTCTCGTCCATAGAATACATATGGAACTGGAGTGTTGATATCTCATCCCAATCCGTCGTTGGACAACTCCATCTTCCTTCTACCCTCTACTGCGTTTGCTCCCAGTTGTTAATCCGTAGAAGAGTTCCCGACTCTTATACCAATTGTAGGAACTTCGATGAGAGCTAGAGGGGGGGTGAATGGCGCATTCATTGCTTGACGATGGAATTCGTTTGCGTTTGTCAACAAGGCTTGTTATGCACAGCGGAAATAATAGTAAAGCAATAACAAAAAGCGACAAATATAAACACAAGACAACAATATAACGTGGTTCAGAACCTTAGGGTTCCTACTCCACGAGTTGAGCTCAAACGAGCCCTAGCGATGCCAAACACCACTAATCAACCTCTCCTTCTCCGAAAATACTCCGGAGATGGAGAAAATCTCTTACAACGGTGTTTACAACAATAAATGAAATATACAAGCAAATACAAAGAAATACAATCGAAATGTAAAGAACACTTTACAAACTAGGGGTTTGAATGCTTTACTTATTGGTTGCTTGGATGAGCTTGAAGGACCCTGAAATGTGCTTACACTTCGGCTTCAAATCACCTCAACACCTCCAAAGTAACCATGGCCAAAATCCTTCACAAGATGCTCCTTTTATCCTTGCATTGGGCTGATTCCGGGCCTGGCAGTCGGCTGCCATAAGGCCCCAGTCGACTGCCAACAGTGTCATTGTCTTACAATGACTTAATCCACGTGGGCATTCCATCCAATGGATACACTGGCAGTCGATTGTCATTCCCAGCAGTCGACATCTCAAGCCCGTAGTCGACTGCTCAGTTGGCTACCGAGCGTTCTGCCTTCGCGACCAAAACTAGCAGCAGTCAATTGCCCTCCATGGCGATCGCTACTACTCATGGCGATTGGCGCCGCCTAATGCCGCAATGACCGAGGCATCTTGTCGTAGTCGAACACCAGTCGACTCTCGACACTCGACTAGTCATAATCCCAGTCGACTGTTCAGTGTCGACTCGATTGCCAAGTATCAAACACTTGACCAGTCGACTGCTAAAACCTCAACCATGAGGTTTACCCCAAGTATGATACCCTCATACTTGCTAGACCACTCTTAGCCTAGACCTAAGCCTTCTAACCACCTCCATCAGCCTCACGCCTATTGGATAATTCCAAGTCATCCATGACTTGTTCATCCATACGCTAGCCTTTAGGTGCTTTCATCGGCTATTATCATGCTAACGGTATCTACAGTACCAAGGTACATTTGGACTTACGCTGCCAAGACACACGCTTGGACTTTACGCTGCCAACCATTGGACTTATGTTGCCAAGACTTCACCCTTGGACTTTACCCTGCCAATATCAAACCTTGGACTTCCCAAATGTCAAGTACTCGTGACTTTGACTTTCACCACCAAGACTACACACTTGGACTTACGTGGCCAAGACTACACCCTTGGACTTTCCATGCCAACCCATGTTAAACTTTTCAATTGTCAATACTCATGCTTGAACTTTCCCTTGCCAAGACTCATGCTTGGACTTTCCCTTGCCAAGACTCATGCTTGGACTTTCCATGTCAAGTACTCAAGACTTGGACTTTACCATTACCAAGACCCATGCTTAGACTTTCCATGTCAAGTGTCCCATTTGGACTTCTCCATAATATAGTCAATCTCATGTCAACCATATAGTCAACCCATTGTCATGCAATGGTCAACTCATCGTCAAACATCAAAACACAACTCTAGTCAAACTCGAATCTGGTCAATTGTGAGCTTGGCCGATTGCACCAACAAATCTCAATCGATTGCTCAATGTCAACTCGCTTGCCAAGTGTCAAAACACTTGACCAGTCGACCGGTACATAATCCTAGTCAACTACTATACCTCAACCATGAAGTTTACCCCAAGTATGATACCCTCATACTTGCTAGACCACTCTTAGCCTAAACCTAAGCCTTCTAGCCACCTCCATCAGTCTCACGCCTATCGAATCTCTCTAAGTCATCCATGACTTGTTCATCCATATGCTAGCATTCAGGTGCTTCCATCGGCTATTGTTATGCTAAGGTGGTCTACACCGTCAAGGCACATTTGAGCTTATACTGCCAAGACCCACGCTTGGACTTTACGTTGTCAACCATTGGACTTATGTTACCAAGACTCCACCCCTAGACTTTACGCAGCCAATATCAACCCTTGGACTTCCCAAATGCCAAGTACCCATGACTTGGACATTCACTGCCAAGACTACACACTTGGACTTACGTGGCCAAGACTACACCCTTGGAATCTCCATGTCAACCCATGTTGGACTTTCTAATTGCCAAGACTCATTCTTGGATTTCCAATTGCCAAGTACCCAAGACGTGAACTTTACTATTACCAAGACCCATGCTTAGACTTTCCATGCTAAGTGTCCCACTTGGACTTCTCCATCATATGATCCACCCCATGTCAACCATATAGTCAACTCATTGTCAAACAATGGGCAACTCATCATCAAACATCAAAACACTACTCGAGTCAAACTCGAGTCTGGTCAATTGTGACTTGGGTCGATTGCACCAATACCTTCCTCCCCGTTGTGAGTTTTCGATGCTTTTCAGAGCACCGGTGTGACATTCTAGCCGTCTGACCCCCCCTCCTAGGATTTGGGCGTGTCTTTTTTTATAGACGTGAAATCGGCTATGCATAAATCCCACGAAAAACCCTAGTTGCGTCAAAACACTACAACAAATATGACTTCCGCAGTACGTTATCAACAACACACAATTATAGCACGCTATTAATAATAGTTTTTATAGCGCGCCCAATTTTATACACTACAGATAATAATAATTTTTTGCAAACAACAGCATGCAAAAATAATACGTTGTCAATACTCATTTTAATAGTGTGCAGTGTACGCTTTTAATATTAAATAATAACAACGTACATTTTATGCGCTGTTAAAAATCTTATTATAAAAAATTAAACTTTTTGCAATGCATCAATCATGTGTGCTGCAGATAATATTAGATTTATTAATATGAAATACTAACAGTGTGCATTTTGCACGCCGTTAAAAGTCTCACTATAAAAAAATTAAAATTTTCGCATGACGTCAATCAAGTGTGCTGCGGATAATACAATGTTTGTTAATATGAAATAATAACGACGTATAATTTGTACGCCATTAAAAGTATCATTATAAAAGATTAAATTTTTCACAGCATGCAAATCAAGCATGCTGCGGATAATACTAAACTTGTTAATATGAAATAATAATAACGTACAATTTGCATGCCATTAAAACTTTCATTATAAAAAAATAAACTTTTTGCAGCATGTCAATCAAGTGCGCCGCGGATAATAACTATAATATTATCCGTAACATACATTTTGTACGCCATTAAAAATATCATTATAAAAAATTAAATTTTTCAAAGTGCGCCAATTTAGTGCGCTGCAGATAATATTATATTTGTATGATAATAAAAATAAAAATTTTAAAATTTAACAATACATTTGCTATTAATATTAAACAATTTATTATTTTTTAATCTGAAAATAATTTTTTTAAAAAAATAATTAACAACACATTTGCTATTAGTATTCTTATTAATTATATTTCTTTTTTAGCACTACAACAAATTTTACTTTCTGCAGTGTGTTGTCTTCAACGACACACATATATAACATGATATTAATAATAATTTTTACGGCGTGCCCAATCAAATATATTATGGATAGTAATTTATTTTTATAAATAACAATGTGTATTAAAATGTGTACCGTTAAAAATTTATTATTCGCAAAAACCTGTTCGCAGCGCGCGTGCGCTACGAATTATAGGTTTAATAGGTTACTTTAAACCTCCGTTCTTTACTTTCCCTTTTCGACGTGATTTCACGCACCTAGCCCTTCTTCCTTTGCCGACCGGGAAGCTCCTTTCATCACTCTCCATCGCCCTGGTTTCATCTCTCTATTCGCGGCGATTTCATGCACACATCGCCCTCCTTTCGTCTCTGTCCATTGGCCTCCTTCCTTTGCTATCCACCAGCCTCGTTCCGTCCCCCTTTCCGTCGTGATTTCATGCACCTCGCCCTCCTTCCATTGTCGTCTGTCAGCCTCCTTCTGTCGCTGTCTGCTAGCCTCGTTCCGTCTCCCTTTCCACCGCGATTTCATACACCTATCGGCCTCCTTCCGTCGATGTTCGTCGGCTTCCTTCCATCGCTGTTCACTGGCCTTGTTCCGTCTCCCTTTCTTCCGTACCTATCGTCTTTAGCCCTAATGTTGTTCTTATTAATTATGGCAAAGGCTGGAAGTTGCAGACTATTGCAGCTGAAGATATAACTGTAATTAAAGTTTAAAATAATTGCTTTGCATTCTCTTATTTGTCTGATTTTCTTACTGTTCCTCATGCTAAATATCTTTTCATAGGACACGAGGAGCCACTTGGAGAGCATTAGAGATCAAAAAAAATTTCGGACATCATGGTATTTTAGCTTCTTTGTCTCTAGAACTTTGCTTTAGTAGAATGTATAAATGATAGCATTTCAGCTTTCTTGTCTCTTGAACTTTGCTTTAGCAAAATGCATAAATGATGGCATTTTAGCCTCCTTATTTCTGGTGCTTTGCTTTGATAAAATAATTGCATATATAATTTTTATTGAGGACTCTCAAGATGCCTGAGTTAAGTTCCAAACAAGTTGAGGTGCACAGTTATAACATTTGAGATGGTATCATTGAGGTAGAAGTAGAAGGCGTTATATAATAGCATATCTGTAACTTATATAATACAAGTAGCCTTTGAAAAAAATTTAATGAATGCTTCACTGAATGGTGCCCAACCAAACACTGTCACACGTATTGGTATAGGCAATACTCATTTTAGTTACCAATTCATGCAGATTATTTCTTTTTCCATATGGAGAAAAATTAGGATTCTATGTTATATTTCAATTATGAACTGTAGGTGCTTCTTTGCCACATAAGAGTATGTTGTAATATGATACAGCATATTTGTGGGCTTGAACATGACATCATGTGGCATTGCTGAACTTTATAACCAAGGAATTGACAGTTTTGTTTTCTAGGATTCCATGCGGCATATGTATTATTTTTTTTTTCAAGTTGCCAATTAGTTCAGTTGGTAATGAAAAATATGTTATTTCTTCTAAAGTTTGCGCATCAAGTTCTTTTCGAGTACCTGTAATCATACTATATTGAATTATGTGTTCCCATGAACAACCCAATTGGCATCATATATGAAACGGGAAAAAAAATACTACCACTAAAACTTCAAATGCATGCCAAATGAAATTTTTTTCTTGGCCATGTTTTGGTTTCTTAAGTAATCAATTTTTTGTTTGGTGGAAATTGTCAGCAATCACCCAACTCCAAATCTTTAGAAAAGCCTAAAACAATAGGTCAGCAAAGTTCAACATTCAATCTCTTGTACATTAGAAAAATATTATTAGTCTTTGCTCTGATGTTCCTGTTCAGAGGAGCACTCACCTTCTTACTAGAAAATCTATCAGCTGTTAAACTCTCATCCGTATATACTTTATGAATATATTGTTGCACAAAGATGCTTATTGTGGAATGTAATAGGATAGAAGTTTTAAATAAAACCTGCGTCATTAATATCCATTTGAAATATTTGTGGCAGCTATTGAGTCCCTTGTGTTTTTTACACATATTTTACTCTGAATTGTCATTCCCCAGTGGTGTCTTTGTAAACATCTTACTTGAGTTGTATTTTGTACTGTAATAAGAATACTAATAAGTGTTTGTTTAAATGCCCTTGATATTAGGTAGGCTGCTTCATTGGTTTGTTGATAAAGTTGTTGCAGAAGATCGAATTGCATCCACAGATCCAAAAGCAAAAGTGCATCATGTTCCTCTTGGTGGATCTTGTTGGAAAGTTTGGGTTGATGGAGTTTTTGTGGAGAAGGTGGATCTAATTTGACCAAATGAAGAAATGCTTTTTCTCGAGGATGCAATAGGAAGCGCTTTTTCTCAAGGATGCAATAGGAAGCACAGTCACTTAGTTATCGAAGTTTATAGTTTTGTGTGACTGATATAGATTATATTGCTTTGGTCATATATATAATTTTTGTAGTAAGGAAATCATGTAAGTGAATTTCTATTACTAGTTTGGATTATTTTCTCGGAGTAAGTGAATTATTATTTTCTTTAAATGTGATGTCGATGGTTATCTCTGGTATATATTATAATTGTTTTAGTTTAGGTTTTATGATTGTGTATGTAATATTATAATTTTATATGGTATTTGTATGTGGTATTATAATTGTGTGTGATATTTGTGTTGCATTATAATTGTTAAAGTTTTGATTTTATAATTATTTGTATTTGATATTATAATTGCAGCTCGTGATTGCGCGTTGCGAATGCACTTAATCATAGTGCGCAGCTGTACGTTGCGAATGCACTTAACAACATCGTGCAATCGTGTGCTACGAATGCACTTTGTTAGGGGCAATTAACCCATGAGATGTGATTTTGATGTGTGTGGTAAAAGGGTTTAAGTTAAATTGTTATAGGTTTAATATGTGCGTTGAAGTCATGCAGGACTTAGTAATTCGCACATGGATGGCTAATGGCTTAACAATAGCATTGGCAAGATTCACCATCTCATTACTCGGTCCTTGAGTTGGTGAAGGATAGCATTGCGGAAATTGTGTGCTTGGTGCATCCGAGGGACTGTCGGACGAGGAGCATTGGAGTGAAGCCGAAGGAAGTAGACTTCAGGGCAAAACGCGAAGGATGACGCTGTGAAGTCGTGCGCTTGGCGCATCCGAGGGACGTGGTCGGACGAAGAGAACTTCAAGGCGAGGGACTCCAAGGGAAGATGAGAATGAGCGATTGTAACCCGGGGCGGGGTAGCTCGTAGGTGAACTTGGCCAAATGGCTAAGTGTCGGATGAGTTTTCCCGACATTAGTCGACTGACATGAAGTAGCAGTCGACTGCTCCAAGTCGACTGAAGACTCGACTGGTGTTCGAGGTTTCTGACCGAACAGTCGACTACCAAGGGATGACAGTCGACTGATCTCGCCATCAGTCGACTGCCAAGGATGACAGTCGATTGCTCGCGAGGGTTTTTGGCACAGAAGGTTGGAGAGTCGACTGATCGGACTGATCACTCGACTGTTGGCTCCATCAGTCGACTGATGGGACAACCAGTTGACTGATGTGGGAGCTGTTGGTTGGAATCCAACGTGGAAGGAGTCGTTGCGAGGCAACAGCCACAGCATCAGTCGACTGATAGCTTCATCAGTTGACTGCTCGAGGCCCAGCGGGAAGAATAGCTTCTTCCCTATAAGAAGGGGCCTTGGGTGTCTTGGGATGGTTAACTTGAGTGGCTACAACAAATATGACTTTCCACAGCACGTTATCAACAACGCACAATTGTAGCACGTTGTTAATAATAGTTTTTACAGCGCGCCTAATTTTGTACGCTGCGGATAATATTATAATTTTGCAAACAACATGCAAAAATAATACGCTGTCAATACTCATTTTAACAGTATACAGTGAACGCCGTTAATATTAAATAATAACATGTATTTTGTGTGCTGTTAAAAATTTTATTATAAAAAATTAAATTTTTTACAGCGCGCCAATCATGTGTGCTACAGATAATATTAACAGCGTGCATTTTGCACGTTGTTAAAAGTCTTCCTATAAAAAATTAAATTTTTCATAGCGCGCTAATCAAGTGCATTGCGGATATTACAATGTTTGTTAATATAAAATAATGACAACATAAAATTTGCACGTCGTTATAAAAAATTAAATTTTTCATAGTGCATCAATCTAGTAAGCTACGGATAATATTATATTTGTATGATTACAAAAATAAATTTTTAAAATTTAACAACACATTTGCTATTAGTATTAAACAATTTATTATTTTTTAATCTGAAAATATTTTTTTTAAAAAAAAATTAACAACGCATTTGTCACCTATACGAGAAGAATAAAAAAAATCCAATTATATTATAACTAAAAAAGCTTTAAAAAGAATCCTCAAATAAACTTATCTTACAACAGTTACTGCTATTCATTGCCATTTTTATTAATTATATTACTAATTAATAATCATATTACTAATTAATTATAATTATGTTTTAGGTTAAAATTTTCTCAAACCCTATTCTCGTCGCAGCTTTCTCACGCTCGCTCGTCTCCACCATTCTCTTCACCTTCCTCATCGCTTTCTACACGATCTTCTCACGCTCGCCACATTCTGTCTCCATCCATTCTCTTCACCCTTCGTCTCCATTCTCTTCACCCTTCGTCGTGCTGACCTGATCTCTGTCCGTCACTTTCTCAGCACATCCTTCGTTCGTCAGCTTTCATCCGTCGACCTCTTTCTCACGCACAACCTCCGTTCGTAATTATGGAAATGGTTCCTAATTTGATAGAAATGAATCCTAAAGCTACTCCTTTCTTTGGATTTGTCCATTTCTAAAAATTAGGAACCATTTCCATAATTCTCAAACCTATTAATTAAATACTTTATATTTTTTAGCCAATCTTTCTATTATTTTATTTATTGAGTCTAAATATTTAAATCTTCAAATCAATTAATCATAAAAATTAAATGATTCAGTGGACGATCAACATTTTAATATTTCAGTTTTTATTTTACTGTAAAAAAAATATCTTATGGTGTATCATAAATTGAAAATTGAATTATAGATATTTAAAAAATATATAAACATTATGTGGACCGTGGATTATTACGTGCATACTAATTGACAGTAACCTTTTGGCTTGAAAATGAACAACAAAATAAATTTAAAAAGGAAAAAATAAAATAATATTTGGATGCATTTTGGTAAAATTTTCATAATTTGTTACTATTCAGAACATTCTTAAGCAAAAAAGATTGACAAATTTATTTATTTTATTTTTGCTATTCTGTTTTCATCCAAGCAAATACACTATAAATAAATTATTTGTAGGTGGATAATTTGTTGCAAAAGGTTATAATCTCGTCGAGCCCGATGAAACGGAGCGAAACCCAATCCAGACCACGGCGAGGACGTTGTCGTGGTATCGCCGCCGAACCCTCGTCGGTTGCCAGCGCTGAGCGGAAGACGATAGTAAAGGAGCGAGAAGAAGGTGAACAATGGATTCTCCAATTCGGCATTTGGAGATTGCTAGGTTTCCCTTTGTAGTTTTTTTATTTTTTCCTGCACTCGGTATGTGGTGTTATCGGACTAGGGTTTCAACCAGGATCGACGGAGATGGAGGCGGCCGGCGAGGAGGAGCAAGACGGGCTCTCGATCCACTCGGCCGGCCAGGAGCCGCCTTCCTCCGTTTCCTCTTTGGCTAAGGTTGGTAGTCTTCCACTCTTTCTTCTGCCTTTTGTCTGTCTCTGTACTTGTTTCTTTCCATACTCTATTTTGCCATGTCTCTGTATGATACTTTGGATGCATCTATAAATTCTTGTCCTTCTATGTTTATTTTATGTTAATCTTCTAGTACCATCAGGAGCAATCGCAGGTTGAAGTGGAATTGAGGCTTTTAGAAGCTCTAGAAATCTATCCTCCTTCTCGATTACAGGGTGAGTTTCATGATTTTATGCTTTGTGGTCGTAAAGTTGTAATTTTTCTCACATTTGGGACGTTGTCTTCTGTGACAATCTTTATTGCCACTAAGTGAATAAAAGATGAAATGATTTGAACTTCTTGCGCTAGTTTGGAAATTACTGTTGTTGTTGGAGATTTGACGCCACTAGAGGGAGGATGAATAGCGTTGAATTCGTACGTAAATGAAATCGTTCGCGTTGCTTGTCTACAATCTTGTTAGTACGCAGCGGAATAAACAATAACAAATACAAACACAAGATACAATCACAACACGCACGATATAACGTGGTTCGGAACCGAACGGTTCATACTCCACGGATCGAGCTCTAAAGAGCCCTAGTGATGCACACGCACTCACTAATTACAAATACTCCTTCTCGATACAAGTCGGAGGTGGAGAAACCTCTTACAATAAGATTACAACAATAATCTAAATACAACAAGCAAATATAAGAAGAAATATAACAAGAAAAGTAAAGAACACTTTACAAAAAAACTCTTTAGAAGCTTGCTTGTTGATTGCCTTGGACTAGCACTTGAAAGCCCTGATTTGCAGCAGCAAATCGCTTCAAAACGTCCAAGAAAATCGGTTGCAAAAACCCTCCCGTCGAGCTCCTTTTATCCTCGGCGACACGGATTTCCGTCCATCACCGATCGCCATAAGTCACCCCGATCGATGCCATCGTTGTCGTGAGACAACGGCCGATCAACGCAAAAAACTCCAACGCGGATCTCTTGCCGACGATCACACCGCGATCGACCGCCAACGGCTACGAGCATTCTGCGCTCGGTGAACTAGCGATCGCACGACTCGACATGATCGTGCCGTAGACATCGGGCCGATTGCTCCCATGAGCAATGATCGCGCGGCGATTCAGCTTTAAACGGCAAATAAACTGTCGACTCACGACAGTCGAACCGCCCATAATGTCAGTCGACTGCCAACCTCAAAGATGAGGTTTTAATCCAAGTATGGTGCCCCCATACTTGCTAGACCACCCTTAGCCTAGACCTAAGCCTTCTAGCCACTTCCATCAGTCTCACGCCTCTCGGATCCCTCCAAGTCATCCATGACTTGTTCATCCATCGCGCTAGCCTCCAGGTGCTTCCCTCGGCTATGTCATGCTAACGGTGTCTACACCGCCAAGGCACATTGGACTTACGCCGCCAAGACTCTGCTTGGACTTTACGCCAAAAATTTTCAATGCCAAGACCCATGCTTGGACTTTCCATTTGCCAAGACCCATGCTTGGACTTCTCATTTGCCAAGACTCATGCTTGGACTTCTCATGCCAAGTACTCAAGACTTGGACATTCCCAAATGTCAAGTACCCATGACTTGGACTTTCCATGCGCCAAGTGTCCCACTTGGACTTTTCATGCCAAGTACTCAAGACTTGGACTTTACCAAATGCCAAGTGTCCCACTTGAACTTTCCATGCCAAGTACCCATGACTTGGACTTTACCTTGCCAAGACCCATGCTTGGACTTTTCCATAATCACATGGTCAACCCCAGTCAACCATCAAGGTCTTCCTCGAGTCAAACTCGAGTCCGGTCAAACATGATCCGGGTCGATTGCTCCAACAATCTCCCCAACATATTAACCGACATTAATGTCAAACCACTTTGTCAAATTCCTTTGTTAAACATCAAAACATCACTCGAGTCAAACTCGAATCTAATCAATCATGACCTGGGCCGATTGCACTAACAGTTGTGATTCTGGATTGAAGATAGCAGGGTGAGCAAAAATCATCGCAGCTGTTGCTGGTCCAATCAGGAGAACATTACTAGTTAAACTACAATGATCCCTGATTCCCTGCTAAAATAGTTAAATTGATTAACTTAATATGCTACATCTACTTTGAAAGGCAAACTATCTTAACTGTACAGGTGGTCATAATCGAAAGCTTTTTGACAATCTTAAATAGGGATAGTATAACTGATGATGGTTCGAATTCAGTCTGATAAATACTCTCACTGATGGATTTGTGATTTTCAAAGTTCTTCCATCCCGATTAATATTGTTACTCTGTGTCCAAATAGTTAATTAATCACTACCAATCTCTTAAGTTCGTGTCATATATGGAAATGGTTCCTAATTATTATTTATAAAACATTTTGAAAAATTCTACAAATACACTTATTAATTTTATTATTTGTCCCTATCTATTTTTTATATATTTATATATGTTTTATATTTAAGAAAAAAGTAAGTCCTGCAGATACACCAATTACAAGATCAAAAATTTGGATTGAAGGTCACACGAAGAAAAATGGACAACCTATTAGTCAAGTTGTTGGAGATAAAATAGTAATAAGATTATTTCTTGTTATTATTTCTAAAAGTGTTCATACCAATTACATCACTAGTAATCTAAAAGTGTTATTTTACAAAAGTTCTATCTTGATATTTTACAAAAGTGTTATTTCTTGTCTAATAATATTTGACAAAATTTATTTAAAAAATTAGGTTGTTAGTGGTGGCATTGATGACGATATTAGGAATTATGTTAGTGGTGGTAGTGATGTCAATGGAGCAAAAAAGAATGACAATATTGTAACTGTTGGGATGTATACTGAAAAGTATATCTTTTGTATGAACATCTTTATTTTGAAATAAGAATCACATGATCATTGTTTGAATATTTATGGTTATACATATTGTCTAATACATTACATTGTAGATAAAATGATATGTAGTGTCACACGGGAGATCATGTTATTGGTTCCTTGTAAAGTATAAGTAAAGACTCACAACCGAGATGGTTATGGACAAACCATTGGAATAGTTGTAGTGTGATTTGGTGTTGGTTTGTCTTGACCATAGAATTACACTAGTACACTTTGTGTGTATTGAGCAGGACCGACTTAGAGGTGATTCGATTTATTACTGACTACATAATTAAATCGGACATCAGATATTATGTTGTTCATGCTCTTAATCCCGATATAATAACGGGCACATATACTTAGTATTCATTTCTTTGATTTACCAATGGGCGAGATTTATAGAGTAAATCGATAGACTCGGTAAGTTGGGAAATAATATTATTTATATAGTATGTCGTTGATTATAGGAGGAAATCGTGTCCTATATATTAGGATGATGATGTCCCCTTGAGGAGCTTATAAGGTTCATCATGTAAACTCTGCAAGTGGACTTGGTCCGGCATGATGATAAAATTGAGTGGTACTACTTATGGAGTTAGATGTTGATTAATTAATTGTCAGTAAATTAATTAATCTACGGACATTCGAGATCTTAAACACGGAGAGATAAATGTACAAATAATATATGGAGCTCATATTAATTTATGAGGGTTGGTGAGGTAGATCAATGATAATCCTCTAGTGGAATGGACTATCATTAATGGATCGGACTTTATGTTGGCTTAATCCATTAGGTGGCCAAGATCCAACTCCTCCTCATGGTCCATATTGTAGCCTATTAAAACCTCATGGAGCCTAGATCCAATGATGGAAAATAAAACTCTAGATCCGACAGTGAAGATTAAATCTCTAGATCTGACGGTTGAGATTAAATCTCTAGATCCGACGGTTGAGATTAAATCCCTAGAACCGACGGTGAAGATTAAAAGAAGACTTAAGCCTAGCTCTATAAAAGGGGGCTTATGGCTTGGGCGACAACCAATGGCTTAGGAGATTAGGGTTTGCTTCCCTTTAGCTTGGGCGATAAGAAACCCTAGGAAGATTAGGGTTTAGGTTGGGCGGCAACAATTGGAGAGCTTTTTTTCTTCTTCCTAAGGTGTTGCTGGCGCCCATAATTCTCCCCTCTACCTTGGTCGACGCTCAACCTATTCCTCTTCTTCTCCTTGGCCGGTGGAAACAAGAGCTAGGGATTCTTCCCTTGGAGCTTTTGGTCGACGCCTACACTTCTATCTTCATCTCCTTGGCCGGCGGCAACCACCAAGCAAGGTAGCTTGGTGGCCGGTTCTAGATAGGAGAAGAGTTTTATTTTATGATCTTCCTTTGTTCGGAGCGAGCAAGGAAGGAAGATTGGTGATCTAGGAGGCTTCGACTTTTGGAAGATCGTCGCCCACACGACGTCCAAAAGGAGGAAGGACATACAATAGAAGATCAAGAGGTATAACAAGAGGTATAATCTTGTTTATTTTGATTAGTGTTCTTTTGTATTATGTATGTGATTGTATGTTTTGTTTTGTGGCTAAATTAACTTGGACCCCGAATACAAACACAAAAGTCGGCGATCCATACATCGTCTATTCTGCGGCTAATCGTAGAATAGAGGTTGGTTGCTTGAACAACCAGTTTGTTCAAGTGACTACTTTAATCGAATAGCACGACGATGAAACGGGAGCTTGGGTAATCCCTCTTGTTAAGGATAAATTTTTTTATCCGGGGACGTAGAAGGGATCACCATGAACAAGCGACCGAGTTGAAGTGGGAAGCGAAGTTTCCTACCTTCAAGTGGTATCAGAGCCACGATTTTCGGTTTTGTGTGTTTAGGATTCGGTTACTTTTATGCACTTTTCATATATTATATGTGTCGGACAATAGTAGGATGTGCGTAGGTTAACTTTTTGATTGCAGACATAGAATCCAACTATTATGGCTATATGTGTGTATGTAATTGTATGTGTGTAATTATATATTTTGTTGAATCCTCGGGGTTGACGAGGCTAGTATTTAATTTTTGTAATTAGATACGGCATTGTTTAGCCACTCTTTTTATTTTAGTTTACTTTCGATTTAGATTTCATATACACTCCCTCCTGGAGTATAGGATCGATGGATGTAAATTAAAATAGTTTTTCTCGGCTCGGATCTCCGGATGGCTTGTACATAGCATAGGGAGGAGCGGACGAGACGGCGATACGACGGGAGACATATTGAAGACAAAAGCCATAATAGTTGGAAAATATTTATTTTTTATATTTATTGCTTATTATTTGATATGCATGTCGTAGGCTAGAAAATTCCTCAATTTTAAATTACTAAATGGGAGAGGGATATTTTTATAAATTCCCACGGCCTCCATTACGATTTGACATGTGATGCAAACAAACTTGCGCGTCGGCTCTGAGTGCCTTCCTCCCCATCGGATGAGTTTGTTTGCGGATCACAAGGTCGAATATGGTTATAGGAGATTATTAAGGAGCGTGTGTACTTCCCCATCAGAATGCACATAACCCGAGATAATTACCTTGGTACCAAGTAATGGTGAACACTTAGATACAAATATAAGAATCCTCTCCATCGGAGTCACTGCTTTTATTTGTATGGCCAAAGAGAAATCAACTATTAATTTTATTTGTCAAAAAGTTAGGTTGACAAGATAGTAAAATTAATGGGTAAAACCTCCTCTTACAAATGTAGAATTCGTATACGCCCACACTATCGTGGCATACGATATTCTCGGTGTTTTGAGGTGTTGGTTGATTTTAAAATTTTATTGTTTGAGGAATCAATAATTTTTTGAAATCTAATGTTTTGATCTATGTGATTCTTAGGTTTTTCAAAAATGACTTTCAATCCACTTGCTATGATACTAAAGAAAAATAAACTTACTGTACATAATTATGTTGATTGGAAAAAGGAATCTAGATATTGTCTTAACTGTTGAGGAGTACAAGTATGTACTCTTTGAAGAGTGTCCTCCTAAGCCTGCGAATGAGCTAGAAGTCCTTGGAGATGAGATTGATGGGGAAACCCAGGTCGATATCATACTTCAGTCTCTACCTAGGAGTTTTGAGCAGTTTCACCTGAATTACAACATGAATAAGAGGTTGTATTCGTCGGCGGAGCTCCTGACAGAACTCCATGCGGCAGAAGGGATTGCTCAGGCTCAGGCCATGGTTGCTCAGAAGGTTTCTACTTCTAAGCTGAAAGGCAAGAAGAAGAAGAAACAAGGTGGAGCAAAGGTGGCGGGAGGATCTCAGGGAGGAGTGAAGAAGCCGAAAGGCAAGTGCTTCACTTGCGAGCAGACTGGACATTGGAAGAAGGACTGCCCCAACCGGAAGCAGAACAAAGGTATATCCTTTGGTCTAGTCGTTGAAACATGTTTAGCGGTGTTATCTACCGGCACCTGGTTTGTAGTTAAGGGAGCTACTGATCATCTCTGCAATACGTTGCAGGGGTTCTAGGAAACCCGACGACTAGCTGAAGGGGAGATTACCATTTACTTGGGCGATGTCACGAAGGTGGTGGCTATTGCAGTGGGAGATGTTTATTTGTCTTTCGAGAGGAATAAAACTTTGGTTCTGGAAAATTGTCTTTATGTACTTTTATTTAGAAAAAAATTTGATTTCAGTTTCTAAATTGTTTATGGATGGATATTCTATTTCTTTTAATGACAGAATTGTTATGAAAAGCAATAGGGAGATTATCTGTTCTGGTGCATTGATAGGCAATTTGTATACACTTGAACCAAAAGCTCCCACGATGCAAATAGAAGTAAATAACTCATCGTCTAATTCTAATAAAAGAAAAGAACCTTCGAAGATGAACCAAACATATCTTTGACATCTAATAAGGCTTGGTCACATTAACCTAAGCAGAATTCAAAGGTTGATAGCTGATGGACCTCTGAGTTCATTAGTGGTGGAAGACTTCCCAACCTGCGAATCTTGCTTGGAAGGCAAAATGACCAAGAGGCCTTTTAAGGCCAAAGGGTATAGAGCCAAAGATGTGTTGGAGTTGGTTCATTTTGATTTGTGTGGTCCTATGTCTCTCCAGGCAAGAGGTGGTTTTGAGTATTTCGTCTCTTTCATAGACGATTATTCAAGATATGGATACATTTACTTGATGCGCCGCAAGTCTGAATGCTTTGACAAGTTCAAAGAATTCAAGACTGATGTGGAGAAACGTCAAGGTAAAAGTATCAAGACACTACGATCTGATCGTAGTGGTGAGTACCTCTTGGGAGAGTTTAGGAATTACTTATTAGAGGTTGTGATTCAATCTCAATTGTCTGCACCTGGCACACCCCAGCAGAATGGTGTAGCAGAGCGAAGGAATAAGACTCTTATGGAGATGGTTAGATCGATGATGAGTTATTTTGAGTTGCCAGATTCGTTCTGGGGATATGCTCTAGATACGACAATGTATATTCTGAACTTGGTACCATCTAAATCAGTGTCTTCTACTTCCATAGAATTGTAGACTAGGCGAAAGCCTAGTCTAAGACATATTCGGATTTGGGGGTGTCTAGCACATGTGCTGAAGGCAGATACTGGTAAGTTGGAACCTCGTACAGAAGTGTGCATGTTCGTTGGCTATCCTAGAGGAACGAAAGGTGGTTTGTTTTATAGTCCTAGAGATCAGAGGGTGATCGTTAGTACGAACGCCAGATTTCTAGAGGAAGACTATGTGATGAACCACAAGCCCATGAGTAAGATTGTTCTGGAGGAATTGAAAGGGGAAGTCACTACTTCAGTACCACCGGTACAAGAGAATATACCACTGTTAGTAATATATGAGAGATGTCCTAAGGCAATCGCCTTATGTATGAACCATTTATATGATAAATGAAGATTCACTATTTGAGTATACATGTTTTATGTATTTGATTGGATCTTAAACTCATTTACTGAATGTCCACGATACGATTCACAGCATGAGAGAATTTGTGATTGGATCACAACTAGTAAGTATCTCTACATGTGTAATTGTGATGTATCGGAATTATCCCTAGTCGATGAATTGATGGATTTGGACACCATCAATTCTGTCGAGACTAGCACGAGGTATACTCCTTGGTGTATCCAAGCAATGATTCTTCTTGGGGAGACATAGTGATGTCCGAGTTAATCGTGGATGCTAGTTATGGTAACTAGTTCATTGAGTGACCACCGTAAGACTTCATATGGTTCTCTGCATATATAGATATGTCAATGAAGTTCTTACTGTGGCTTAAGTGCGATGTTCCTTTGACTTGCGGTATTCAAGTCATCTTGATCATGGAGACTTATGCTTTGACATCTTAAGCAAACATCTCTAAGGAGATGTGGACCCGGGATGATTGGGTATAAGTCGAAGTGATTGAAGGTGTTTGAATAACCTATAAAGGATTCACCACTCCTTGCGAGGAGATGTATACCCATGGCCTCTCGTCGGATTGTTACTAAAGTCTTTGGCCAAAGCATTACATGTTTAGAGTAAGGTACTCTTCGATACATGTGGAGTAACTAGAATCAGAGGACGAGGAAATAATACTGGGCTAGGTGTGACATAGTCACCTAGTGGGGACCGGCACAATAGACTATGTCCCAACCAAGTGGGTATAAGATGAGTGAAGGGAATGGGGCACGATTCATTCGAAGCATCAAGGGTTTCGTAAATAGTTCGGATCAACCGCTGATCTTTTGATTAATTGGGGATCATGATGTACTACTAGGTGCCACTCATGATCGCTCTATAATTAATGGTTAATTATAGACGGCCAACATAAACCGAGAACCTATTTGGTCACACGACAACGAGTGTAATCCAAAGGATTTAAAACGAGCTTGAGAATGGGATTCTCGCATCGAGAGAAACTATGTTTGGTTGGACCAAACATAAAGCGAGCATGAAATTGTTTCAGTCGCAATGGAAGCGTGGATGGGCCGTGTCTTATGAAGACATAATGGATGGACCAAAATGGTTTGGTTCTAATCCAATGGATGAGAATAAACCAAAGGGTGTGGTGTATATTAAACGAATGAACCAAAGGTTGGTTCGGATCGTTTTAACTTAAAATAAACCATCATGGTTTGGTTTATTTTAACTTATCTTAATGGAGCGGGTTAACGGGCTTTATGGATATGATCCATTAACCATTAAGAGAATTAGTTCTCTATAAAATAGGGCTTAAACCCTAACCCTAAACCCAATGAAGTTGTTGCCGCCCAACATGTTGTTGCCGCCCAACATGGTGTTGCCGCCAACTTCATGGAGCTGCTGCCACCTCCTTGCCGCCGACATCCAAGCTTCAGCCGGCGATGCTCCGGCGACCCTCCGGTGATCTCTTGTGGGTTCGGTGATAAGGTGAGCTCCACATCTCCTTTGGCCGGCCTCTATTCCTCCACCAAAAGCTGTCCAGTTTTTCTGGACAGCTTGTTTCTTTGTTGTCGGAGAGTCGTTTGGACGACGGTTAGTGCTCCGACAGCGACTAACTTACCGGGGATTTGATCTCCGATAATCCTCTGAGGTGGAGGACGAAGGATTCGTCAAACGGTTGACGAATACCTCTCCGGAGAATCGAGTTTTGAGGACTCGGTTTTAGGATCCGAATTTGGATTCGGATCGTGATCATCTCTCGATCACGTCGTCTTCATCACGAGGCTAGTAACCCGTACGAAGACGAAGCTCGTGACTTAGCGAAGTCATCCCGAGGAGCTCGGCGTGGATACGGATAGAGACGATTCTTACGAGGATCGTTCCGGTTGATGTCGTTCCCGCTACACGTCATACGAAAGGTATAACGTAGATAATTTTCCTTTTATTGCAAATTTTAATTTACGGTTATGTCTACACTTGTTGTAATATGCATGCGTGTGTTGTGTGTGTTGTAATAAATATAGATTTATTATTTTTAATTGCTTCCGCTGTGCTCATGTTTACGAAACATGATCGAACACACACACGCCGCGGTGCCGGAAACACAACAGTAGTATCAGAGCCCAGGTTGTGTTTCGACATAATCGTAAAAATGATTTTGCGATAGTCATAATGTATTTCTGGAAATTTTCTAAATTTTGGAAATTTAGAAATATTTATGGAAATTTTTCAATTTTGGAAAGTCTAGAAGTATTTATGGAAATCTTCCACTTTTGGAAAGTTGGAAGTATTTATGGAAATTGATATTTTCCATAAATAAAATATTTGATTAGATTCTGGAAATTTATTTCCTAATTTAATCATGATTTGATTTGGCAAATCAAATCTTAAAATATTTTATTTCCATAAGTAGTTTTAATAATTTAGGAAATTGGTTTCCTAAATAGATTTTTTTTAATCAAATAATTCCATGAATAAAATATGTGATTAGATTTGGAAATTTGTTTCCTAATTTAATTATGATTTGATTTGGAGAATCAAATCTTAAACATATTTTATTTCCATAAATAGTTATGACATATAAGGAAATTATATACATGACATAATTGTATGTCATGTAATTGCATTAGATGCATAACATTATGCCATGCGTGTCGTGACATGTAGATGTATGCCATGTCATGTAGATAATAGTTATTTGCATGCAAAGAGGATGAGACATAAAAACCCTTAATCAATATTAAAGCCTACACCTTCCATTAATATGGTTAGAACCAGAGTTCTGTTTCTTGTTTGGGTTGTTGGACTCTCTCCAAGCCCGGCTCGAACCTGAATATGTTCAAACCATGGAATAGTTTAATACTAATATGGTAAGAGTCAGAGGTCAATCGTTAGCTTTGGTTGTTGGACTCTCTCCAAGCTGGGCTAATTGGTTGAATGCGCTCTAACCATATTAAAACTATGTCCTGATTAATGGGTTGGCTTTAACCTGGAGCATCGGCTTGTTGGACTATCTCCAAGGTCGATGTAAAGGGAGGTGAAGTTGGGTGCTATGCATATGATGCATACTTGTTAATGTGTTAACAACCCGATGTATGTGTGAACATTCAATTAGTTGATAGCACATTGTGATAGTTGCATATACGGGATATGCAATCGGTATAGATGATACCTACCGTCGTAGTTATGAATGGATATCAGCCCATTCGGAGATGGACCTACAATCTCCCGAAGTGATTTTGGGGTTTTTGAAATTCGAAAAATGAATGGGATTTATAAATGTATATTGATGCATTTTTAAAATCATTTTCTCATATATGCTCGTTTTGTATTTCTAAGATTGATCCTGATGTCTTTGAATTTGCGTTCCATTTTGGATTCAAATAAATTGACTGGGCCGAACTTCTTGGACTGGCTTAGAAACTTGAGAATTGTTCTCAAGGTGAAAAGCTTGTGTATGTCCTCGAAGCGCCTCTTCCCGCCCGTCTTAGTGACGATGCAACTTTGGACCAATTGTTGGCCTATCAGAAACATGTGAGTGATTCTGAACAAATGAGTTGCATCATGCTAGCCACGATGGAACCCAAGCTACGAAAGAAGCATGAGCATATGGATGCTCATATCGTAGTCCTTCATCTTTGTGAGTTGGTTGATGAGCAAGTGAGATTCGAAAGGTTCGAAGTCTCAAAGCTCCTCTTCACCTCTGAGATGCTAGGAGGTTCATTCGTAATGCTTTCAATATCAAGAGCGTGGAGTCTTGAGAAGCATGAGCGAGGGGCGGTGTCGTTAGTTGATTCCTCGAAGAAAGGTTCTAAGAGGAAGTCAAAGGAACAGCAGAAGGGAAAGAAGAGAAGGGCTAAGAAGGTAGAACTAGCACAAAAGGAAACTTGCCATCATTATGGCAAGGAGAGCCATTTGCGAAGAAAGTACAAGATTTATCTTGAGTCCGTGAAGAAGGATAAGGCATCGGATGCCCCATCTTCTTCAGAAATCTTCTTTATTGATTGTCATTCTATTTCCTCAGACACTTGGGTATTCGATACTGGATGTGACTCACATATATGTAATGACATACATGGGCTAAGGAATAGAAGAAGACTCGTCAAGGGGAGAGTCAAATTTACGTGTTAGGAATGGAGCAACGGTTGCTGCACTCGCCATCGGAACGTATTTGTTGGAACTCCCTGTAGGACTTGTCTTAGAACTGGACAATTGCTTTTATGTTCCTTCGTTGATAAAGAACATCATTTCTATTTCTTGTTTAAATAGAAATGGGTACCATTTGACTTTTAGTAACAATTGTTGTTACATAACTTTGAATGGAGTTCTTTATGGGACTGGAACTTTAAGCAATGGTGTTTATACGTTGGACGTATCCAGTGACATTTTCAATATCGAAGCGAGCAACACGCGTGCTCGAAAGGATAATCAAATAGACTCCTATATGTGACATTGTCTTCTTGGCTATATAAGCAAGAAATGCATGTCCGAATTACACCAATGTGCAATTCTGGAATCGTTTGAATTGGATTCATACGATACATGCGAATCATGCTTAAAAGGCAAGATGACTAAGTTATCTTTTACTGGAAAAGGTGAACGAGTGGGAGAGTTACTAGGTCTAGTACATACTGATGTATGTGGACCTATGTCAACTCAAGCTTTAGGAGGCTATAGCTACTTCATTACCTTCACCGATGATCACTCACGGTTTGGGTATGTGTTCCTGATGAAACACAAGTCTAAAGCCTTTTAAAGGTTCAAAGAATTCAGAAATGAAGTAGAGAAACAACATGACAAAAGTATTAAAATACTTCGATCGGATCGAGGTGGTGAATACTTAAGTCAAGAGTTTCTTGATTATCTAAGAGACAATGACATATTGTCTCAATGGACTCCGCCCTATACACCACAGCATAATGGTGTATCTGAGAGGCGTAACCGGACCTTGTTGGACATGGTCAGGTCAATGATGAATCATGCAACTCTTCCCAAGTCCTTTTGGGGCTATATACTTCAGACAGCTGTTTACTTGTTAAACAGAATGCCTACCAAGGTAGTCTCAACTACTCCATATGAGATATGGAATGGTAAGAAACCTCATGTATCTTACTTGAAGATATGGGGTTGTCCTGCTTATGTGAAGCGGTGAATTGGATGCTAAGTCTGATAAATGTCTATTTATTGGATACCCTAAGGAAACAAGGGGTTACCAATTCTATCATCCTGTGGAACAAAAGGTGTTTGTTTCAAGGCCTGCTGTGTTTCTAGAGAAAGAGTTTCTCTTGCAAGAAAACAGTGGGAGTGTCGTCGAGCTTGAGGAGGCTCGAGAGACTCAAATAGACATTGATGAGATACCTGGTGAAGCACAACAGCCGACAACTCAGAGTGATGAGCAATCGGCTGGACCTATTGTAACACCACATCTTCGTAGATCTGGTAGAACACGCAATATTCCCGAGAGATATGGATTTCTCGTAAGTGAATCGAATGACGTGTTACTCATTGATGATGAGGAGCCTACCAGTTATGAAGAAGTGCTGACAAGTTCAGAAAGGGATAAGTGGCTTGGTGCCATGAAGTCAGAAATGGATTCCATGTATGAAAACCAAGTTTGGAACTTGGTTGACCCACCTGAAGGCATAAAGCCTATAGGGTGCAAGTGGGTTTTCAAGAAGAAAACCGACATGGATGGTAATGTGATTATCTATAAGGCTAGATTGGTGGCGAAAGGATATCGTCAAAAACAAGGTGTTGATTATGATGAAACCTATTCGCCTGTAGCTATGCTTAAATCCATTCGGATGCTCCTGGCCATAGCGGCTCATTATGATTATGAGATATGACAGATGGATGTGAAAACAGCTTTCCTTAATGGAAACCTGCTCGAGGACGTGTATATGATACAGTCTGAGGGTTTCACATCGGTTGATAAAACCAAGGTATGCAAATTGCGACGGTCCATTTATGGATTGAAGCAAGCATCCAGGAGCTGGAATATCCATTTTGATGAGACAATCAAAAAGTTTGATTTCTCACAAAATCCAGACGAACCTTGTGTGTACAAGAAGGTTAGTGGGAGGCAAATCGTATTCTAGTATTGTATGTCGATGACATACTACTTATAGGAAACGATGTTTCAATCTTACAAGATCGGTGAAGGTTTGGTTATCCAAGACATTCTCCATGAAAGACACGGGAGAAGCAACCTACATCCTCGGGATTAAGATCTATAGAGATAGATCGAAACGGTTGCTTGGTCTTTCGCAGCCTATATATATGTAACCGAGTGCTAAAGAGGTTTAGCATGTCGGAATCCAAGAAAGGTTTCCTACCCATCAGGCATGGGGTACACCTTTCGAAGTCTATGTGTCCGCGCACAGAAGACGAGAGGATTTGCATGAGTAAGATTCCCTATGCATCCGCTATAGGATCTTTCTTGTATGCTATATTATGTACGAGGCCCGATGTATCGTATGCTCACGAGTGTCACGGCGGATACGGTGTGATCGAGAATGGATCATTGGGTGGTCATTAAGACGATCCTTAAGTGCTTGAGAAGACTAAGGATCGCGTTCCTAATATATATGGAGAAAGTACATGGTGATACGTGGGTATCACGGATGCGACTCGAGACGGACAAGGATGATTCCATGTCTCGATGCAGGTATGTATTCACCTAAAATGGAGCGCGATAAGTTGGAAAGGTTCCAAGCTTTGACACTATAGCGGATTACGCCACTAAGGCGAGAATACGTTGCGACTTTCGAGGAAGCGGTTTGGATCAATAAGTTCATCTATGAACTTGATGTGGTCTCATCGATGATCCAAACATGTAACTTCGCCGCTATCATCTTATCGGAGAGATCATCGGTAGGAACGAAATACAAATCGAGAAAATTCCCCTTTGAAAGGAACTTAGCGGATCCTTTGACTAAAGCATTACCTCAAAGTAAGTTTGAGGGTCATGTTAGAGCTTATGGTATTGGATACCATAGCGATTGGCATTAGGCCAAGTGGGAGTCTGTTAGTAATATATAAGAGATGTCCTAAGGCAATCGCCTTATGTATGAACCATTTATATGATAAATGAAGATTCACTATTTGAGTATACATGTGTTTATGTATTTGATTGGATCTTAAACTCATTTACTGAATGTCCACGATACGATTCACAGCATGAGAGAATTTGTGATTGGATCACAACTAGTGAGTATCTCTACATGTGTAATTGTGATGTATCGGAATTATCCTAGTCGATGAATTGATGGATTTGGACACCATCAATTACAGCCGAGACTAACAGTATACTCCTTGGTGTATCAGCGGTGATTCTTCTTGGTGGAGACATAGTGATGTCGGAGTTAATCGTGGATGCTAGTTATGGTAACTAGTTCATTGGAGTGACCGGTAGTAAGACTTCATATGGTTCTCTGCATATATAGATATGTCAATGAAGTTCTTACTGTGGCTTAAGTGCGATGTTCCTTTGACTTGCGGTATTCAAGTCATCTTGATCATGGAGACTTATGCTTTGACATCTTATGCAAACATCTCTAAGGAGATGTGGACCCGGGATGATTGGGTATAAGTCGAAGTAATTGAAGGTGTTTGAATAGCCTATAAAGGATTCACCACTCCTTGCGAGGAGATGTATACCCATGGCCTCTCGTCGGATTGTTACTAAAGTCTTTGGCCAAAGCATTACATGTTTAGAGTAAGGTACTCTTCGATACATGTGGAGTAACTAGAATCTGTAGGACGAGGAAATAATACTTGGGCTAGGTGTGACATAGTCAGCCTAGTGGGGACTGACACAATAGACCATGTCCTGAACCAAGTGGGTATAAGATGAGTGAAGGGAATGGGGCACGATTCATTCGAGCTACTGAAGGGTTTCAGAAATAGTTCTGGATCAACCGTTGATCTTTTCGGTTAATTGGGGATCATGATGTACTACTAGGTGTCACTCATGATCGTTATATAATTAATGGTTAATTATAGACGGCCAACATAAATCGAGAACCTATTTGGTCACACGCACAACGAGTGTAATCCAAAGGATTTAAAACGAGCTTGAGAATGAGATTCTCAGACCGAGAGAAACTATGTTTGGTTGGACCAAACATAAAGCGAGCATGAAATTGTTTCAGTCGCAATGGAAGCGTGGATAGGCCGTGTCTTATGAAGACATAATGGATGGACCAAAAGGGGTATACTCAGAAAGAGGGTATCGATTATGAGGAGACCTTTTCGCCGGTAGCCATGCTTAAGTCTATCTGGATTCTCTTATGCATTGTTGCTCATATGGATTATGAGGTATGACAAATGGATGTCAAGATAGCTTTCCTTAATGGAAGTCTTGAGGAAAACATCTACATGAAGGAACCAGAGGGATTCATTGCAAAGGGCAAGAGCATCTTGTGTGCAAGCTTAATCGGTCCATTTATGGATTGAAGCAAACTTCGAGGTCTTGGAACATCCGCTTTGATGAGGTAATCTAGTCTTATGGATTTATTCAAAGTCCGGATGAGTCTTGTGTATACAAGAGATGTGACGGAAACATAGTGGTATTTCTTCTACTATACGTAGATGACATTTTGTTAATTGGCAACAATGTCAAGGTGTTATCGGACGTAAGAGTATGCGTGTCCAAACAGTTTGATATGAAGGACTTGGGAGAATTGGGACACATCCTTGGGATCAAGGTTATAAGGGATCGCAAGAAAAGGATGTTGTACTTATCTCAAGCTTCATACATAGACACCATTTTGGCTTGTTTTAGCATGCAAAACTCCAAGAAGGGTTTTCTACCTTTCAGGCATGGAGTTCCTTTATCTAAGGAGATGTGTCCTAGAACATCTGAGGAGATAGAGGAGATGAAGGTGGTTCCTTATGCGTCAGCAGTAGGAAGCCTCATGTATGCTATGTTGTATACGAGACCGGATATCTGCTTTGCCGTTGGCATGGTTAGCAGATATCAGAGTAATCCAGGACAGAGACATTGGACTGCGGTAAAGCATATATTGAAGTATCTGAGAAGGACTAGGGATTATATGCTGGTTTACCAGGCAGACCAATTACTCCCTGTGGGTTACACAGATTCAGACTTCCAATCAGATAGGGATAACAGTAAGTCTACTTCAGGTTTTGTGTTTACTTTGGGAGGTGGAGCCATTGTATGGAGGAGTGTCAAGCAGAAATGCGTGGCGGATTCCACCATGGAAGCTGAGTATGTGGCAGCCTCTGAGGCGGCCAAAGAAGTTGTATGGCTCAGAAACTTCTTGGACTTGGATGTGATTCCTGGTTTGCCCAGAACTATCACAATTTATTGTGACAACATTGGTGCAGTTGCAAACTCGAAGAAACCACAAGCCCATAATGCAAGTAAACACATAGAGCGCAAGTACCACCTGATACGAGAAATCGTAAAGGAGGTAGAAGGTGTTGTCGCCTAGATTGCATCAGAGGATACCCTAGTAGATCCTTTCACTAAGGCCTTTCTAGCGAGAGCTTTTGATAGGCATATGGAGGGAATCAGATGTATGACAGTATGAGGACAGCATAATCTTTTAGTATAAGTGGGAGATTGTTGGGATGTATACTGAAAAGTCTATCTTTTGTATGAAAATCTTTATTTTGAAATAAGAATCAGATGATCATTGTTTGCATATTTATGGTTATGCATATTGTCTAATACATTACATTGTAGATAACATGGTGTGTAGTGTCACATGAGAGATCATGTTATCGGTTCCTTGTAAAGTATAAGTAAAGGCTCACAACCGAGATGGTTATGGACAAACCATTGGAATGGTTGTAGTGTGATTTAATGTTGGTTTGTCTTGACTATAGAATTACATTAGTACACTTTGTGTGTATTGAGCAGGACCGACTTACAGGTGATTCGATTTATTGTTGACTACATAATTGAATCGGACATAAGATATTATGTTGTACATGCTCTTAATTCCGATATAATAACGAGCACATATACTTAGTATTCATTTCTTTGATTTACCAATGGATGAGATTTATAGAGTAAATCGATAGGCTCGGTAAGTTGGGAAATGATATTATTTATATGGTGTGTCATTGATTATAGAAGGAAACCGTATCCTATATATTAGGATGATGATGTCCCCTTGAGGAGCTCATAAGATTCATCATGTAAACCCTGCAGGTGGACTTGGTCCGGCATGATGATAAGATTGAGTGGTACTTCTCATGGAGTTAGATGTTGATTAATTAATTGTCAGTAAATTAATTAATCGATAGACATTCGAGATCTTAAACACGGGGAGATAAATGTACAAATAATATATGAAGCTCATATTAATTTATGGGGGTTAGTGAGATAGATCAATGATAATCCTCTAGTGGAATGGACTATCATTAATGGATCAGATTTTATGTGGGCTTGATCCATTGGGTGACCAAGATCTAACTCCTCCTCATGGTCCCTATTGTAGCCTATTAAAACCTCATGGAGCCTAGATCCAATGATGGAAAATAAAACTCTCGATCCGACGGTGAAGATTAAATCTGTAGATCCGACGGTTGAGATTAAATCTCTAGAACCGACGGTGGAGATTAAAAGGAGGTTTAAGCCTAGCTCTATAAAAGGGGGCTTATGGCTTGGGCGGCAACTAATGGCTTAGGAGATTAGGGTTTGCTTCCCTTTAACCGCAGCGTGCGATTGCACGTTGTGAGTGCACTTAACAACAGCGTGCAATCGTGTGCTACGAATGCACTTAATCACAACGTTTGATCGCGCGCTGCGAATGCACTTAACCGTAGCGCGCGATCGTATGCTGCGAATGCCTTATGACTTTCAATAGCTTAGCGTTGTGCAACATGTAATGCACGCTGCGGATAACATATTTGCGCATTGCGAAAAGTCAAATTTGTTGTAGTCTACTCTAAAGTTCTCCCAAAGTTCCCAAACGTTTTTCCTCCTCTTCCTTGTGTTTAATTTCATCTTATTGTAAGAGGAGAGATTCTTGTAAGAAAGGTTACCTCCACCTAGCTTTGTGCAAATGAGAGATTAGTGGATTGGTTAAAGAGTGATTCACCTTGGAACGAATCGGGTCGTGGACTAGTGCATGACAAGGGTCGTGAACTACGTTATATTGGTTTGTTAACGCTTGTTTCTTAATTGTCTTTATTACTAGTATTTCCGTTGTGCTAATCTTAAGTGTAGACGATCAAGAACGAGCAAATTTCACCATCCACGATAAAGGACTATTCACCCCCCTCTAGCCGGCCACCGATCCTCTAACACACTTATCGCAGCACGCGACTGCGTGCTGCGAATGCACTTAACCGCAGTGCGTGATCGTGTTCTGCGAATGCCTTATGACTTTCAACAACTTAGCGTTGTGCAGCATGCGATGTCCACTGCGGATAGTATATTTGCGCGCTGCAAAAAGTCAAATTTGTTGTAGTCTACTCTAAAGTTCTCCCAAAGTTCCCAAATGATTTTCCTCCTCTTCCTTGTGTTTAATTTCATCTTATTGTAAGAGGAGAGATTCTTGTAAGAAAGGTTACCTCCACCTAGCTTTGTGCAAATGAGAGATTAGTGGATTGGTTAAAGAGTGATTCACCTTGGAACGAATCGGGTCGTGGACTAGTGCATGACAAGGGTCGTGAACTACGTTATATTGGTTTGTTAATGCTGGTTTCTTAATTGTCTTTATTACTAGTATTTCCGTTGCGCTAATCTTAAGTGTAGACGATCAAGAACGAGCAAATTTCACCATCCACGATAAAGGGCTATTCACCCCCCTCTAGCCGGCCACCGATCCTCCAACACACTTATCGCAGCACGCGACTGCGTGCTGCGAATGCACTTAACCGCAGCGCGTGATCGCGTTCTGCGAATGTCTTATGACTTTCATCAGCTTAGCGTTGTGCAACATTCGATGTCCACTGCGGATAGTATATTTGCGCGCTGCAAAAAGTCAAATTTGTTGTAGTGTAAACATCCCAGCGCCACACGGTCGTGTGGATCCACACGGTCGGCCGTGTGTGGCGCTGGGCCTGACCATCTTCGTGGTTTGGACACAGCCGTGTGAAATTCACACGGACGGCCGTGTCCGCCTCTGCTCTACCCGTTGAATGTCTTCCTTTTTCTCCAAAAGTGTGTCGTTTTTCATGTAAAATGTCATCCTACATATAAAAGCAACAAGAACAGATCTCCGAATCAGAAATTAAAAAATACATACAAAATAAAGTAGAATATACATAAAACAAGTATAAAATATAATAAAATTTTAGCGAAATTACTCTTAAAATCTTATATATTTTGTTCACATCAACCGACAATCCAACCTCCACATGTTGTTACGGATACAATTTAATTTAATTTCTAATTTCGAGAAGACTTATCACATGATCATTAACAACCTGTCTAGCGATATATTAGCTATCGACTGTTCGCTTGAAGCTGCATTTCTCCAACATAAAACAAGTTACTATTTTTTATACAGATTCCAAGATTCTCCACTAATCAATTAAGCTCTTATGAGCAACAACCCGACTGCCGTGACGATGATCGTCGACAAACACCCAAATGGTAGATGCGCGAAGAAGGATAGCGTGTAGCCATTCGACCCTCGCCGAGCCTGCTCACACACTATCAAGTTGGCCGCTGATCCCAACAGCGACAAGTTCCCGGCCACCGTACTCACCCACGCCAGTATCAGCCATGCCTTCGTTGCTTCGGCACTGGAGATTCTTGCTGCAGACGCCGCCACCCGAGCTCCAAGCAACAGGACTTAGTATTAATCCAATAAAAACAAAACAAAACAAAACGAGTTTAGTGAGTTTGTGGAAGATTAGATTGTGCAATTCAATAAGAATATATGTTGCACACTATACCTGTCGGTACGTTGGAGGCGATGTTGGAGAGGACGATGATGACGAGAGCGAGGAGTGCGATTCCGTTGGGTTTATCGATGCGAGCATGAGGCTGCATGGCATCCCAAAAGGCGCTTGGGATCCCTGTTCTTTTGAACCCTTCGACGGTGATGAACATCCCGCAGAAGAAAATCAAGAGGGAGTAGGAGACCTTTTCCAGGCATGGCTGGGCGTCGGTGAAGTCGAGGACGATGAGGGCGAGCGAGGCGGTGAGCGCCGTCCACGCCATGTTGAGCCCCATGAGTAGCGCCACCAGCGCGCCGACAGTGACCAGGTACACGCACGTCCTCCACAGGTACTGCTTCTTGAACCGCTTCGCCATGTACTCTACCCACCTTCTTCGACCTTGTTTCGCCGCCGGCGCCGCTTCTTCGATTCCGTCTCCGGCTACTGCTGGCGGTTCTTGCGATGGGTTTGAGTTCCCTGAAGCTGTTGACTCCATTGCGTCGTCCTCTGCTCCCGATCCTGATCTGTTTCTCAATGTCTCTGTAATCCAATGAAAAAATTGATGATGGATTGATAAACTGGATCAGAAAAGTCGATTAGTTTTTGGTTGATCGATGTTTGACGCACCGTTAATCGATGAGTTACGAGAAATAGAGGTAAGCGGGTTGATACAATCGTCGGAATCCATGAAGGTGACGTGGGACATGGTGGCGGGGCAAAAGCGGTGGGAGGTAGCATCGTCGGCAACGATCGGATCTCCGGCGGATGCCCGATTGATATTGGCCTCGACGTCGTCCTTGTTAATGGAGAGTTGCTTGAAGAAGAATATTAGAAGAATAGCGGCGTTGACGAAGACCCCGGCGAGCATGGCGGGAAGGAGGCAGAGCAAGAACCTGCCGAAGGTGATACCGCTGAGTCCGGCGATGACCAAGTTCTGGGGGTTGCCGATGGGGGTTACGGAGGAGCCAACGTTGGCGCTTGAGGCGAGCGCTAGAAGGAAGGGTCTCGGCGGAAGATTGTTACGACGCGCAAGCCTGAGGACGAAGGCAGTGAGGACGACGCAGACGGTGTCATTCGTGAAGAAGGCAGAGGAGACGGCGGCGACGATGCAGACACGGCATAGAAGGTCTTTCGGGCCCTTGCTTCGCCACGACAGCAGGACACCGAGGTGGGCGAAGAGGTCGGCGCGCTCCAGGTAGGTGCTGACGACCATGGTGCCAAAGAGGAGGGCGACAATGGGGAGGTCGATGGAGGCGAATGCCTGCTCCGGCGTCATCACCCCGAACAGAATCATCAGCATTGCGCTAAGAAGTGCGCCCGCGGTGCGCCCAATAGGTAGCACGGGCACCGCCGGGAACACGGCCAGCACCCAGAACACAGCGAAGGCCACCGAGCCGAGCACCACCTTCGACGTCGCCGCCAACACCATGATCTTTAATTTTCATGCACAAGGATTGCATCGCTTCTACCCTCACTCACATCTCTTAAATAAGCAAAAATTTTATGTAGATCTTCAATTTACCGAATATTATATTTTACCTTAAATAAATAGTAAAATCACATTTTTCTTTCTCCGACACTGACGAACGACTTACTGTCTGCGACACGAGCGAGCGGAATTTAAAAAAAAAAATTGGCAAGGCAAAAGAGACGAAAAAATATAAAATTTTGATTTACAAGGAGTAAAATGAAATTTTGTCCTTTCAGCCAGGAAAAGAGTGGCGATGGAAGTTGGAGCTTGAGAGCTGGACGCTTGTCTAGACCTTTTGTATATCATTCACAGCTCACCCGTTGACAGTTGCAGAAACGACGAGCAGAATTCAAAAGTTGATTTGATATTTTCGGATTAAATTGCGATTCTTCACCGTCTTGTCCGTCATCTCCGGCCAAAGAGTTTTGAGCTGTTAGTGAGTTAATAGGTCTGACATGGTGTCCGATATGATCTCGTCGACGGTCGACATCGCTGTTTTGGGGATGCATAGAGCATATCGCTTACTGTTTGGGACGACGTAGCTCCGGCCGCCTTTATGGGTTGCAGCGGGCAGTGGCAGCTGGTGGCCAATCTTAATCCGCCACTAACTGTGTCTTCGTACTGTAACTAAACCGTGTCATGGTGCAAAGATTTGGGGTATGCTTTTTGGTGGTTAGTCATCCACGCGCAAGCATGAGAATTTAGTATGATTTCTCTCATTCTGTCTTGTCGTCGTTAGGGTTGAATAATTGGGATTACGAATGAATGATTTAACGACGCGTCAACAAATGGTCAACCATTTGCCGTCTCGGAGGTCGCCCACGGCCACCTCAGAACCACGTCGCTTCCATGGAGTTTTTCCTCCGCACGTGGCTCAGCCGATTTGGGTCTGCTTTATTCATCGGCGTCAGTCGTAGGGTTCCACAACGCAACCGTGCTGTGGCGATGCTGCTGGGGGGAAATCAATCAGAACATATGAGAATCTGCAATTGATATCTCGTGTCTTTTGCACTTTCTGTCAATTTAGCTGTTCGCTCCATGTGTTCCGTGATTATTATATGAGAAATAAATCGTGAAAGATTTTAAAAGTTTTAACATGATGATCAAAATTTGTGGAACTTTCTAAATTCAAAAAAGGAGTTTAGATCTTTTTCAAAATCAATTTATGTTCATTCTGTAAATATCGTCATGTCTTAATCACCATATCATTTTCATAGAAAAAGGCCACTTGATCGGCTTGATGATGATTGTCGGTAATGTGTATGTCACTGTGCAATAGAAATTGATTAATGACTGAATCAAATGTTATGGTAATTTCAGAAGTTGTAGAACGAGGAGAAAAGAAACGAGGAGAAAAGAATGGACGAGCTAGACCTGGCCACGGTCCGGGTTCGGTCCGGGTCGAAATCGCCGGGTCCGGGTTGACAAAATACCGACCCTTAACCGGCCCGTGGCCAGATTCTGATCCGGGTCATGGAACCGCCGGCCGATCCGGTCCGGTCCGCCCGTGTCGTGGATGAAGAGAGCAACACGCCTCGCTGTAACGGAAAACAATGATACGCCCGTGTCATGGGGAAAATGACGCGCCTATGTATACCGGTTTGGCGACACGCCGTGTCGTGTAACGAAAACTGACACGCCTATGTTTACCGTCGCGATACGCCCGTGCTCGGCTACGAAATCCGATTTTTTTATTTTCCGATTCGATTTTTTAAAAAACCGGGACCGGACCGCCTAATAGACGGTCCGGTCACGGGTCCGGGTCAAACCCATTGACCCGGTTAACCGGACCGTTGACCACGGTCCGATTCCGCGTCAGATCCGGGTTTGACCTGGACCTTGGCAAGGTCTAGAACGAGCATAAAAATCTGCAGGAGACAGAGACCATCTTAGCAACATATGAGGTTTTTTATGAAGCTTTTACTTTTGGAATAGTAAGCAGTACATACAAGTTTGCTGTGTTGTTGTTGATACCATGTAGGATATTTTTTTTTCAATTTGATATTAAAGATGAAAAAAATATTTGATCTGTGGAGATTAAATTTTTTAATTCCTTTAGATAAAAGTAATGAAGATACAAAATTACGTAAATTATAAAAATAATAAACTAATAAATTATATTATGAAACTATAAGAAAAAATAATAAAAAATTTAAAAATAAATATCATAGCGATCAAAAATCAATTCGAATATATACTGAAAAGATTGACAATTAAATTTATACATCTTTTTAAACAACTAATTAAAAAGTATCAAGAATAAAAGTATGATTTAGACATGATATTTATTGATTTTGATAAGAGTGAAAACGTCATTAAAAT
This sequence comes from Wurfbainia villosa, assembly GCA_025175895.1. Lineage (NCBI taxonomy): Eukaryota > Viridiplantae > Streptophyta > Magnoliopsida > Zingiberales > Zingiberaceae > Wurfbainia > Wurfbainia villosa. The sequence goes on from CM045986.1 coordinate 27,719,091, forward strand.
TAACCAAAGTATTCACCGTACAAATAGAGTTATATTAAAGATTAACTTTAAGTTTCTATTTTTTTGCATTAATCATAGATGAACTCGTTAGAGACATCCAAAATACGATACCATAATGGATATTATTTGCAAATGATAATATTGTTTTGGTAGATAAAACATATAAAAAAGTAAATGCTAAATTTGAATTTTGGAAAGAAATGTTATAAGTGAAAGGTCTTACACTCACTAGAGTAAAGATATAATATATAAAATTTAAATTTAGAAATGTCAGATGCATTAAAACAATTGTTAAGTTAGGAGATAATGAATTATCTATAATTGAATGTTTTAAATATATAAAATTATTCTTGCAAAAAAATAGAGAGATTGAAAGAAATGTCTTACATTTAATATAAATAGGATAGTTAAAATTGAGGGATATCTTAAAGGACTTGACATGATGATCAAAATACATGGGATTTTCTGAATTCAAAAAAGAAGTTTAGATCTTTTTCAAAAAACGATTCATGTTTATTTTGTAAATATCGTCATATTTTAATTACCATATCATTCCCATAGAGAAAGGCCACTTGATCGGCTTGGTGATGGTTGTCGGTAATGTGCATGTCAATGTGCAATTGAAATTGATTAACGACTGAGTAACTTCAGAAGTTGTAGAACGAGAAGAAAAGAATGGACGAGGAGAAAAACCTGCAGGAGACAGCTGAAGGGACCATCTTTGCAACAGATGAGGTTTTTTTTGTGAAGCTTTTACTTTTGGAATAGTAAGCAGTACATACAAGTTTTCTGTGTTGTCGTTGATACCAGGATATTTTTTTTTTCAATTTGATATTAAAGATAGAAAAATATTTGATCGGTGGAGGTTAAATTTTTTAATTCCTTTAGATAAAATTAATGAAGATACAAAATTACGTAAATTATAAAAATAATAAACTAATAAATTATATTATGAAACTATAAGAAAAAATAATAAAAAATTTAAAATAGATATCATAGTGACTAAAAATGTAAGATACTGAATAATAATAATAATAATAATAATAATAATAATAATAATAATAATAATAATAATAATAATAATAATAATAATAATAATAATAATAACAGTTGTTAATTAGGAAAATACCCTATGGAATTTTTCAGGAATTTTCCTGAGCTTAATTGGAAATTTCTGTGGCAGTTACGAGGAAAGATTTAATTGGCTTTGGGAAAGCCTGTTTGAGATCAATTAAATTGATGCAACATGGTTAGAAGTTAACCTAAACCTAACTTAGGTTTAAGTCTATTGGGTTTAATTATTTGAACCAAGATTTAATTGAACTCAGGGTTAGTCTTATAGGGTTGTAAACCCAACCCGTTATTAAACTCGATCCATTTTCTTACTTAAACGCCTTTCCATTTCCTCTCCCTCCGCCGAACGACTGCAAACCATTTCTTTCTCGTTTCTTTCACGGCGCGACTCCTCTTCTCCGGATCCTGATTCCTCTCCTCTTCTTCCCGATCGCCTCCTCTTCGCCCCTCTTCGTCTCTGAAGCGACCAGAGGCCGATCCCTCTCCCGATCGCGACTCCTTTCCGTGCTCATTGTTGTCGACTGCTTACATCGTCGGAGAAACTGGAAGATCATGCGCCACTCATCTCCTTTCCTCGTGTTCTCGCTCGCCTTCGCCGAGCCAGCTTATCGTGCCCTAACTCGTCGCTGCCGCGAGTTTGAAGATGCTGGCATCACAGCTCCTCCGGGCCTCTGTTCTACTGAGCAGCAAGTATCGCCGCCCTTTCTCGTTCTTGATCTCCGACATTTCATTCTTTTTCCCTCTGATCCCGACGGTAGCAACTCGCTACCATCGTTGGCACCCTGAGCTAAGCCATCGCCACTGATCTTTACTACGAGCATGCAGTGAAGGCCGACCATGGTCATTTCCTTCGGCCGATGGTCGTCGGAGCTAGGTAAGGGTTTATTCTTCCTTACTACCTTGGATGAGATATATACCTAACTGTGGATTCCGGTTGAGCTCAATTTATGCTGAGGGGCAGTTGTTTGTTTCCGATGAACAGGGCAGAATTGGGGGCTCGATCGACAGTCCAGTGCAGTCTTCCCCTTGATGGTGATTGATTTTGTTTTGGTAGCTTCCTTTTACCTGCTAGTTCGTGGGATTAGATTGCTGTTGTTGCCGTTGGAGAAGGGAGGTAAGGCTGTGGAATCGATTTTGGGTTAAATTAGTTGAGTTTATGAGTTTGGTTGATGTATTGTACAGGGCCAAGATACCGGATCCAGAAGTTCAATTGATGCTAAGCGAGGTTAGTAAGGTTGGAATTGGATTGATGATACTATATAATTGGATTAAGAGGTTGCTGTGATTTCAGGTGAAGGAGTTGGGTTGTTACCTCTGTTCACTTGAATTGTATAGGTCGGTGTTGTTCCCACAGTGGATCAAGAAGTTGCGGCTGATTGATGTAGGGAGAGGTAAGAATTTTGTATGTTAATTAAGTTAACATATTCCTATAGGATGAACATATCTCCTATAGCAGATCTAGGAGTTGTGCAACTGCGATTGTGCAAGGTAAGTTGGGTTGGATTAGTTTATAATGAATACCATTACCCTTGTAATTTAATTGATCTAGTGATAGTTGATGTCAGAAGTTGACCTGGATTTGGATATGGTTATTGATTCGATATGATATGTTACAGTAGTATTATTTGTGAAGTAATCATAGATCAAATATGATTAGTAAATGAAGTGTAGAGGAGTACACTACTACATGATTAAATTGACTAATCAAGGGTAAAGATGTGATTTAGAGAATTATTCTAGCATTAGGGTTATGCTAGCAGTTAGTTACTCTTTATGTTTTGTAACTGCAGGACCTTGATTCGGAATAGTCTTTTGGATGTGAAGACAGTTACGGTTTACATAGAAGGTGGGTAATTTTCTACCCTGGTTAGGTAGTTGTAATTGCATTCAGACTTAGATATAGATATGATCATCTTATATGTTCATATTATCTTGACCCTGCTCTTATTTATCCTTATCCTTGATACTTGTCGTTGGCTATATATACTCAAATATTAATATTACATTTTCCTTTATCATGATTTAGGAGTTACAGATGTGATGTAAGTAGATCTATAAATGTTTAGTAGGGTGTAGATGTTAGAGTACAGATGATGACCTGATTTATAAATTGGGTAAAAGGTCATCCATGGGTAGGTAACGCCCTAAATGTGGGATTTATTTCAATACCCGTATGTTGCATACTTATTACCAACCATGTGTTGTGTAATGGTCAGGTGAATCGTGATTAGTGTGTCGCTACGGACCGATGGTCCTAGCTTGTTATGATCAGTTGAGTACGACTCTCTACAGGATAGAGAGACCATCGATCAATTGAGTACAACTCTCTACAGGATAGAGAGTGTATTGATCAGATGGGTACGACTCTCTATTGAACAGAGAGTCTATGGTAGATGTCTTTATGTGTGTACTACATTTATGTCATTTGCATACATTCTGACGACATAGTCTCCCTTGGGATTGAGAGAGTCGTCAATCATCCTGCCTCCCAGGTTACTCCCCGAGGAGTAACTAGTGTGAGGAGCAGAGCATTTGTTGTGCCGCACTCTACCACTATAGACAGTGGTAGTTAGAGTTGCATGCAGTTGTCCTGGGTGCATGGCACTCGACCACTCATAGATAGTGTCAGTCAGAGTGGCCAGCAGTAGGGACCTCCGTTGTGTAACGAGATTTTTACGCTCATATGCTACTTGATCATACTGCTCACTCGGCCACTCTAGAGCAGTGATTGGTGTTGAGTTGGGACAGTTGTCATGTCGTTCCACCTAGGCCACACTGGGGTCGTGGTAGCGAGTAGGGGTGCGCAGGCATGACCGTGCATGCTGCATTGCCGTATCATACGACATTTTGCATATTACTATATATATATACATATATGCATGGATGATTGTGATTAGTATACATATAGATGCAATCTATATGTATACTCACTCTGATGATGCATTTGTATGTACTATGCTTGTTGCATTTGTTTGTACATATTCATACATGCTATTGCATTTTATGTATTGTAGTAGGCTGGGTACCTGTATACTTGTGGGTCGGACACTGTGATACCCTCGACCCGTATCATGATGTAGTGTGAGTTAGTATTACTCTTTATACCTTATGTTGTGGATATATGCCCAGGTTGGATGAGTGTAGAGTAGCTGACTGTCAGGTATGTCAGCATCTTTTGTTGTTCAGTTTGTTTAGTGGTATGCATGTATGTATATTTATTATGTTGATGTATACCTGTCGTACCTGTAGATTATACTATTGAATTACATGTGATATTGATATATTTACATGTTCTATCTCATTACCTGCTGAGTTATACTCACCACCATGGACCCTGGGTTTTTTTGTCGCCCAGGTAACAGGTAGAAGTCTTCGTGACGGCTTGGAGAACCGCTGGCTAGCATCGTCTCATCTAAACTCCGAGGGTCCGAGCTTTTGGGATTTATCGTTGATGTTTCGATGTCTTTGGTTTTTATGTGATGATTTGTAGTCTGTGACACTATTGTTGTTGTACCTTTCTTTTCTGATTTTGTTATGATGTTTCTTAGTTTTGGTGTTAGTCATACCGGTATGCATGTGTGTGGGATTGTATTGTTGATGTATTGTTTCCACTGTGTTTTGTTGTGTTATTATGGTTACATTTATATATGTTATTGTTATTGTGGGCCCAAGGGCCTTGTATTAACACGATATGTTACCACGTACAGGGGAGATGTCGTCCGTTTGCTTTTCGGCACGGCATACTCTCGGGGCGTGACAAAAAATCAATTCGAATATATACTAAAATGATTGACAATGGAATTTAAACAACTTTTCAAACAACTAATTGAAAAGTATCAAGAACAAATGTATGATTTACACATGATATTTATTGATTTTGATAAGAGTGAAAACGTCAGTAGAATTAACCGAAGTATTCACCATAAAAATAGAATTATATTAAAGATTAACTTTAAGTATCTATTTTTTTTTATATTAATCATAGATGAACTCGCTAGAGACATCCAAAATATGATACCATAGTGGATATTATTTGCAAATGATAATATTGTTTTGGTAGATAAAACATGTGAAAGAGTAAATGTAAACTTGAATTTTGGAAAGAAATGTTATAAGCGAAAGGTCTTACACTCACTAGAGTAAAGATATAATATATAAAATTTAAATTTAGCAATGTTAGATACATTAAAATAATTGTTAAGTTAGGAGATAATGAGTTGTCTATAACTTAATGTTTTAAATATATAAAATCATTCTTGCAAAAAGATGGAGAGAATGAGAGAAATGTCTTACATTTAATACAAGTAGGATAGTTAAAATTGAGGAATATCTTAAAGGTCTTGACGTGATGATCAAAATACGTGGGACTTTCTGAATTAAAAAAATGAGTTAAGATCTTCTTCAAAATCGATTCATGTTCATTCTGTAAATATCGTCATGCCCATAGAGAAAGGCCACTCGATCGGCTTGGTGATGGTTGTCAGTAATGTGTATGTCAATGTGCAATTGAAACTGATTAACGACTGAATCAAATGTTGTGGTAATTTCAGATGTCGTAGAACAAGGAGAAAAGAAACGAGGAGAAAAACTTGCAGGAGACAGCTGATGGGACCTTCTTAGCAACATATGAGGTTTTTTGTGAAGCTTTTACTTTTGGAATAGTAAGCAGTACATACAAGTTTTCTATGTTGTTGTTGATACCTGTAGGATATTTTTTTTCAATTTGATATTAAAGATGAAAAAAATATTTGATCGGTGGAGGTTAAATTTTTTAATTCCTTTAGATAAAAGTAATGAAGATACAAAATTATGTAAATTATAAAAATAATAAACTAATAAATTATATTATGAAACTATAAGAATAAATAATAAAAAATTAAAAATAGATATAATAGCGACCAAAAATCAATTCGAATATATACTGAAAAGATTGACAATAGAATTTATACATCTTTCAAACAACTAATTGAAAGTATCAAGAATAAAAGTATGGTTTACACATTATATTTATTGATTTTGATAAGAGTGAAAATGTCAGTAGAATTAACCGAAGTATTCACCATAAAAATAGAGTTATATTAAAGATTAACTTTAAGTCTCTATTTTTTTATATTAATCACAGATGAACTCGCTAGAGACATCCAAAATACGATACCATAGTGGATATTATTTGCAAATGATAATATTGTTTTGGTAGATAAAACATGTGAAAGAGTAAATGCTAAACTTGAATTTTGGAAAGAAATGTTATAAGTGAAAGGTCTTACACTCACTAGAGTAAAGATATAATATATAAAATTTAAATTTAGTAATTGTTAGTGAAAGCCCCAGATCCAATCATGTGATAATTGTTGTATAGACTTTGTTGTATCATATTCCTATTTATAAAGGCATAATTATATTTACTTGTATTGGTGCCAAATAACTACATATAATAACGTCCTTGAGTAGAAGGTTCTTATCTATATCAATTGATTGGTTGAATCGATAATGAGATGATATCAAGAACACTATTCTTAATCATTCCTAGTCAAGTATTAACATTCAGGGACAATGTTAATGCAACGAGACTACCATGTAGGTCAACTCGATGACTTGATCTCACAAGTCATGGATATGTGATATCAAGTTGACACATGGATATTCATTGGAGAATGTATACTGAATGACCTGCCATGAGAAAGTATTATGGATCATTATATGAGTGTCATATACTTTCTCATGTGACTATTAGTATGACTATTAGTCCTTGGACCTGAAGTCACTATGGTTCCCTACATAAGGAGTTGCATACTTTGGCTTCGTCAAACGTCACCCGTAAATGGGTGGACTATAAAGGCGATTACTGGGTATGTAACAAATTATGCGGAGGGATGTGAGTGATGTAGATGAGATCTATCCCTCCTATATGACGGGAGTGACATCGTTATTCTTGATAGAGTGAGATCACTAAGTGCATGGCCATGCCCAAATGAGTCAATATGAGATATTGAGCTCATTTGATTAGAGTGAGTCTACTTGGAGTTCAAGATATAGATTGTACCGAGGATGACATGGTCTATGCCTCAATTGGTCAATCTAAATGTCAAGGATAGAGGGACATTATCACATATTGTGAGAGTCACAATTAGTAGTCACAAAGGTGATGTTGGATCTCAACATTCTTGTAACTTGGGTAGCAATGATGTGTTGTTAGATACCGCTCATTACTTATGTTCCTAAATCGGTTTAGGAGCATTGGCAACGTTACAAGAACTTATAGGGTCACACACAAAGGGCAATTAGATGGAGATTAGATTCATATGATGAACTATGAGGATGAGGTTCATGGGATGAACCAAATTGGATTAAGAGTAATCCAAATTAGACTAATTGAGTTGGACTCAAGTTGATTCAAGTGTTGAATGAGTCTAATTTAGATTTGATTCATCGAGTCAATTTAAACTAATGAATTGAGATTCATTAAATCAAATTGACTTGAATCAAATGATTGGATTTGATCAACCATGCGAGATAAGAGGTCAAGTTTGACTTGACTTGAGAGGGAAGATGAATGATCAATCTTGACTTGACTTGAGAGGGAAGATGAATGATCAATCTTGACTTGACCAATTGCCATGTCAAGGTGACTTGGCATGGGGCCGGCCAATGATAATGCTCCACATCATCATGGACACATCATGGGGTGCCACCTCATGAGGGAGACCAAGAGTCATTGACTATTGGAGTTACATGCATGCATGTAACCCCCTTATAGTGGGTTATGAAAGTGTGAAGTTATGTTGTGAAACTTCATCTTCTTCCTCCTCTCTTTCCTCAAGCTCTCTCTTCCTCATCTTGTCGTGAACCTATAAGGGGTGCTAGCACACGCTAGGTTGCTTTTCTCCACCTATTGCTTATGTGGATACCAATAGAGGAGTGTACACTTGACACTCTCGAGTTCCGGCAAGCCGTTTGGACGAGCGGGATAAGTGAAGGGCATTGCATCAAGGGTAAAACTCTTAACATGTAGATCTATAGTAGATCTAAGATTTTTAAACATGTACATGTAGTTTTGTTTATCTTCGCATGGATCCGTGGCCGACTTCCAGGGTTTCCGCAATGCAAAAAGCGGTTTTTGCGGCTCGTATACTCCAACAGTGGTATCAGAGTCACGTGCGAAGCATGTATGTGGTTTAGTTTTGTAGTTTTTATATTAGATATAAAAATTACAGATATGTAAGTTTTTGTAAATTTCCTATTTTTATAGATTTTTTGGGTATTTTTCTCGAAGAGTCGAAGCAACAAGTGTTGGGACACTTGTAGGCTTCAACCACCGATAAAAACTCTCCGAAACAGTGAATTCTCGCTTTAGGTTTTTGGGACAGTGACTTAAGTCGCTGTAAGATCAAGATGGGATACTCACAAGATTGATTTTGTGAGTAGTGGCGCTGCCCCTAACCCCGAAAGGGGCATTGTCCCGCGATCGCGCCCGGAAATCGCTTAGCGGGACCGTTATGGAGATGTGACTCATAAAATTGAAAAGAAAATAGGAAAAATTATAGAAATTTCTGTAAAATATATAATTTAGAATTATGTATAATACTGTGATGGTAATGGCCCAAGAACCCCAATGTGATTGGATAAATGTGTTGTAATTCATAATACGGCTTACGCGCCGTTTTTGTGATTGTGCATATTGTATAATGTATGTGACCTGCGTGTCGTGCCTCTTCTTTTAATATTCTAGCTGTAAATAGTTTTAGACTCGAATATAACTCGAGTTTCATGATTGTAATGTACAAAAATGGAGCGGTGGAAGGTCCACTAGTAGACGAAGTTACGAGAAGGGTGTCGACGACACATGGCGGTCAAAGGAGGTGCTTGGAGAAGCCGCTAACCCTAGGTTGACCGTCCGATCTTCTCATTGGCTTGAGAAGATCGTAGTAGGGCCATGATCTCATCACAATTTATGTGTGTGTGTGTATATATATATATATATATATATATTTGTTTTTTGCTTGTATGTATGTGATGCATGCTAGTAAATTTTGCTTGTATGTATATGATGCATGCTAGGATATTTTGCTTGTATGTATATGATGCATGCTAGTAAATTTTGCTTGTATGCATGTGATGCATGCTAGTGTAGGGTAATAAAGGCCTTAATGCGTATATGATACACATTTACGATTAGATTAGATATTAATTGAATCAACTCGAAAATCGCCTAGTTAACTCAATTGGATCGAGTAAAACTAGTTAACTCAATTGGATCGAGTAAAACTATAGGCATATTCCAACCGTTGGAAAGATAGGATAAGATCACATTTACACTAAATCTTAGGCGATTTTGCCAAAGCTAACTCAAGGTCTTTTATAAATGTGGATCTTGATCATATAAATAAGAGTTGCATAGAGATGTAATTGGTAATTTATTACCTACCGATCATACTAAATCTTGGGCGATTTAGCCAAAGCTAACTCAAGGCGTAGTATGATGTGGATCTTGTCCCGCGAGAATTATAGCTAGTTTGTATGAATCTAGTAATGTAGTTTGACCACATCCATGACTCGATTCTACAAAAGTCCTATAATTCAGTAGGAGCATCATTTGATTAAAGGCCTAATTTAATGATAAATGGAATATGAAATTAATTTTCTGCATTGTGTATGTTATAGATTACCATGTCGACAGACACGAACACTCTCTCCTTGCGTTCTGTCCTTGAGAAGGACAAGCTCAATGGAGCTAATTTCCTGGACTGGTACAGGAATTTGAGAATCTTTCTCACCCAAGAAAGAAAACTGTACGTCCTGGAGCAACCCATTCCAGAGGCACCTCCTGCCACTACCTCACGAGCTGACCGAGATGCTTACAAGAAGCATCAAGATGATGCATTAGATGTGTCATACCTCATGCTCATGACCATGAACTCTGAGCGTTAGAAGCAACACGAGTTCATGAATGCTTTTGATATGGTTGAACATCTTCATCAACTGTATCAAGGACAAGCAAGGCATGAGAGATATGAGATCTCTAAGGCACTGTTTCAGTCCAAGATGCAAGATGGGACTCCCGTAGGTCCATATGTACTCAAGATGATTGGATATATAGAGAACCTACAGAGGTTGGGATTCTCACTTGGCCAAGAGCTAGCCACTGACTTGATCTCGTAATCTTTGCCACAAAGCTACAATCAATTTGTCATGAATTACAATATGAATGAAATTGATAAGCAATTGCCTGAGATGCTTAGCATGTTGAGAACTGCTGAGCTCAACCTTAAGAAGGAAAAACCTGACTCCATTTTTGATGGTTCAAAAGAAGAAAGGCAAGGGCAAGCCTAAAGGTAAGGGAAAGTCCTAAGCCAAGGGTAAAGGCAAGGCACTGAAACCGAAAGGAGGGGTGGCCAAGGAAGGGACTTGCTTCAACTGTAAGGAAGTTGGACACTGGAAGCGTAACTGCAAAGCATACATGGAAGATCTTAAGAAGAAGAGAAGTGAGACTTCTACTTCAGGTATAAATGTTATAGAAGTCAATCTATCTATTTCTTCATCATGGGTATTAGATACCGGATGTGCATCTCACATTTGTACCAATGTGTAGGCGCTGAGAAATAGCAAGGCTTTGATGAAGGGCGAGGTGGACCTACGAGTAGGCAATGGAGCAAGGGTTGTTGCTGTTGCTGTAGGAAGTTATTTTCTATCTCTGCCCTTTGGGCTTGTACTAGAACTAGATGAATGTTGTTATATGCCTGCTTTGACTAAGAACATAATTTCAGTTTCTTGTTTGGACAAGAAAGACTTTTCATTTATAATAAAGAACAAATGTTCTTCAGTTTATTTAAATGATATGTTCTATTGTAGTGCACCTCTAATGAACGGATTCTACATTCTAGACTTAGAGAGCCCCATAATATAAGTACCAAAGGTTCAAGTCAAATGAGTTGAACCAAACCTATCTCTAGCATTGTCGCTTAGGTCACATAAATGAGAGTCGCTTATCCCAGCTCCAAAGGGATGGGCTGCTGGACTCATTTGATTTTGAATCATATGAGACATGCGAGTCTTGCCTTTTAGGAAAGATGACCAAGACTCCCTTTAGTGGACACAACGAGAGAGCAACAGACTTGTTAGGACTTATACATAGTGATCTATGCGACCCTTTTAATGTTGCTACTAGAGGTGGTTGCAGGTACTTCATTACATTATTTGATGTCTTCAGTAGATATGGTTATATGTATCAGATGACACATAAGTCAGAATCCTTTGAAAAGTTCAAAGAATTCAAAAATGAAGTACAAAACCAGCTTGGCAAGAGTATTAAGATACTTCGATCAGATCGAGGTGGTGAATACCTTATCCATGAGTTTCATGACTATCTTGCCGAGTGTGGGATTCTATCCCAACTCACTCCTCCTCGAACACCACAGTGGAATGGTATATCCGAAAGAAGGAATCGTACCCTATTAGATATTGTACTATTTATGATGAGTCACACAGATCTTCATATATCCTTTTGGGGATATGCTCTAGACACAACAGCCTTCACACTTAACCGTGTACCATTCAAGGCTGTGATAAAGACACCATATACAATATAGACAGGGAGAAATCCCAAGATATCTTTCATGAGGATTTGGAGTTGTGAGGCTTACGTTCGACATCAAGTCTCAGACAAATTGGGACCCAAATCTGATAAGTGCTATTTTGTTGGATATCCCAAGGAAACGAAGGAATATTACTTCTACATTCCCAGTTAGCACAAAGTGTTTGTGGCAAAGACTGAGGTATTTCTAGAAAGGGATTTTGTTTCTAGAAAAACTAGTGGGAGTACGTTCGATCTTAAAGAAATTCAAGATAAGGACCATAACACTGAGGCCTTGATGGAGGTTGAACTGGAACCACAAAGTGTTGTGGGTGATGAGATTGTTGCACAAAGAGTTGTGGAACAACAACCTGTTCAGGTAGACCTACCTCTTCGCAAGTCTGATAGGGTACGTCGTTAGCCTGAGAGATACTTATTTCTCTTGTCTGACTATGATGACATTATGCTCATTGAGAATGAGCCTACCTTCTATCAAAAAGCTGTGATGAGCCCAGATTCTTAGAAATGGCTAGAGGCCATGAGATCCGAGATGGAATCCATGTACACCAACCAAGTATGGACTTTGGTTGATCCACCTGAAAGCGTCAAACCCATTGGGTGTAAGTGGGTCTTTAAGAAAAAGACTGACATGGATGGACTTACGCATACCTATAAGGGCCGATTGATGGCTAAAGGTTTCAAGAAAATTCATGGTATTGACTATGATGAAACCTTTTCTCCAGTGACGATGTTTAAGTCCATTCGAATCATGCTTGCTATTGCATCATACCACGATTATGAGATCTGGCAGATGGATGTCAAAATCGCATTTCTGAATGGAAACTTGCTCGAGGATGTGTACATGACACAACCTGAGGGTTTTGTAAATCCACAACATACTGGGAAAGTATGCAAGCTGCGAAGGTCCATTTATGGGCTAAAGCAAGCTTTTCGGAGCTGGAATCTTTGATTCGATGATGTGATCAAATAGTTTGGTTTCATCAAGAATGAAGATGAACCCTGTGTCTACAAGAGGGTTAATGGAAACACAGTTGTCTTCCTTGTATTGTATGTGGATGACATACTACTCATTGGGAATGACATCCCTTCACTACAGTCTATGAAGACTTGGCTGGGGACGTGCTTCTCAATGAAGGACTTAAGTGAAGCAGCCTGTATTCTAGGCATCAAGATCTATAGAGATAGATCTAAGAGATGGCTTGGACTAAGTCACAGTACATATATTGACACGGTATTACTACGATTTGCCATGCAAAATTCCAAGAAGGGACTTCTGTTGATGTCTTGTATGCTTTGAGCATGACGAGTAGATACTAGTCAGATCTGTTGGTGCAGTAGGCACCTAAGTCGAACCTGAGTTTTGATTATAGCAAACGATACAAAGTTAAGCTTATATTGTTATCTCATGAGCTAAATTAAGTGTGCAAAAAAGTGCCAATGTTGGAGCTGAAGGCTAGTGACACTCGGAGGAAGCCGCGGTGGTCGAGCGACACTCGAGTGATTTCGGAGGAAGCCAAAGGAATCGAGTGGAAGGTCGGAAGCGAAAGAGACACAGTAAGTATCGAGGTAAGCTCGTGTGTGTGTGAGCATAAGAGAGGTCGTATCCTCCTTATGAGGATGGTCTTAAGTGTAGATTCGACCAAAGACATTCCATGGATGGTCTAGGTCGAGATCGGACGGTCGACGTCCATCGAAATAGTGTTTTTGTTAAGCTAATTTTGACTTGCAGCTAGCATCAGTTGACTGCCAGCTTAGAGGACTCATTTATGCGTCCATCGATCGACTACTGCGGTCAACATTTGGTGATCTTGCAATCGGTCGTGATGATGGTCATCGATCGATGGTCATGATCACCGAGAGTCAAGGCTTATCACCTCATTTCAAGAGGATTGGTGCTCAAATCTCATTGGATGAAGTTCCTCTCGAGAAGGGGATTAAAGGCTATAAAAGGAGGGCCTCTCCTAGGGTTTTATCATCAATTCTAAGTTCTAAAAAGCCTCCACAATGATACGACTCTCTGACGACGAAGTGCTACTACTCCGACGATCTATTCTTGAGTTCTCATTTTCTTATTCATCGGTATAAGCTTAATTTAGATTGTTTCTTTAATATTATTGTCTCAGAGTTTTTTTTTATCATAATGAGGAGAGGGGGAGTGTCCCTCTACCTCTAGCTTTTGTGTTTTCTTGTATTCGATTAACTCCTACCTCCAACGAGGAGGAGTTAGTTAGTGCTTTGCCCTCCGTGCGTGGTCAAGGACCACTAGGGCCTTGGAGTAGTATCCAAAAGCTACGAACCAAGTAAAATATCTTCTTGTCTCATTTATTTGTCATTTATCTTCCGCTATGTTTAATTGTCTACTCGAACGAAAAAGTTTTATCGTTATTCACCCCCTCTAGCGATCCGCTCGATTCAACAATTGATATTAGAGTCGGGGGTGCTAAGATTTGGTGAAACCCCCAATCTAGCTTTCTACGGATTTTTTTTCTTTTTTTCTTTTTTATTCATGCAGTTTTTCTTCTCCCGCACTACTGATCCAAGACGCGAGTCTTGGGACATTTCTGTCATTTGTGTTGTTAGGTTTCTTCCGTTTCATCCTCTTGTTTTTTTTGTTTCAATGGCCCATCTTGAGAGTTTTAGCACCGTCTGACCTCCGTTTTACAACGGAGATGACTTCCGTTATTAGAAGGGTCGGATGAAATGCTTTCTTAAAACCCAAATCGAGATGTGGATCATAATCCAAACGGGATTCACACTTCCGATTAATGAAGTGGGCAAATCCTTGGATTATGACCAATGGACCAATGCGATAAAAAGACAAGTCGAAGCCGACGCCAAGGAAACTCAAATCCTCCAATGCGGCTTGTCCAAGGAGGAGCTTAATTGCATCGGCCCCTTCATCAGTGCAAAAGATCTTTGGACAAAACTGGTGGAGCTACACGAAGGGACCGATGAAGCCAAGGTATGTAAGCGCGATCTCTTGTTCAATAAATTATATAATCTAAAAATGCAGGAACATGAGATGGCAACGCAACTTCACGCTCGTGTTCAAGATATCGTCAACAATCTACATGCAATCGGACAAAGGGTCGAAAACCGCGACCTTATTAGTTATGTACTAAATTCATTTCCTAGGACTACCTTGTGGGCATCCATGGTCGATGCCTACAAGGGCTCCAAGGATCTTTCAAAACTTAGATTAGATGAGTTATTTTCCGATTTCGAACTCCATGAACAGTCTAACTCGGAACTCAAGAAGGGTATAACACTTTTTGCAGGTTCAAAGAAGAAAACCGCGAGCAAGCCATCCCCGAAGGAGGAAGAAGATGAATCCGATTTGGAGGTCGACCCGGAAATGGAGGTCGAACTAGTCAACCTAGTTCGGAGGATGGTCAAAGGCCGAAAGCGAACCGTCACTTGACCCAATGAAGGTAAGCCTAAAAGTTCTAACATTAGGTGTTACGAATGCAACAGGTTTGGACACATCAAGTCCGAATGTCCGAAGCTCAAGAACAAAGCACCGAAACACAAAAAGGAACTCAACGCTATGTGGGAAGAAGCGTCCGAGGAAGAAGACGATGATCGCATCTTCATGGATAAACCGGTTGAATCGGAGACGGAGTCGGAACCGGAACACGAATCTAAAACCGAAGACGAATCGGACTGCAAAGCGCTATTCAAGACAAGCCATGGATATGCATCCGGTTCAAAAGATACACTCAAAGTAAGTCGATCTCTTATTAGTATGCTTTATAGTGTAATTAAATTCTTAACTAAGAAATTAGCTAAGTCCGAGTCCAAGGTCGAGACCCTGGTTGAGGAAGTTAAACTCCTCAAACATAAGGTCCCCCTAACCTCTTCGACTAGTCGAGTTCGAGAGGAGGACTCAACTCAAGTTGAAAAGCTCGAAGTTGAGAATTCACTCTTGAAGAGTCAAGTCGAAGATCTTAGGAACACGTTGGAAAGGTTTACTTTGGGATCCAAAGGACTTGACCTCCTACTTGGATCGCAAAGGGCCGTGTATAACAAGGCCGGACTAGGGTTTAGCTCAAATACGACCAACAAGTCGTATATGTCGATTGTAAGTCGACATAAAAAATGTGTCCAAGCATGGGTCCCTAAGATCGCTTTGATTTAAAACTTAGGGTCGAACCAATACTAGATTCCCAAGGACCTATGTGGAGAGACCGAACCGATTCAATGCTCCAGGAGGAGCCAGTACAAAACTTGTTTGTGTTTTAACTTAGAAATTGCATGCTTAGGTTATTTATTTATTTTGATTTTTCTTTGTAGAATGGTTAGATAGGACTATAACTCGTCAATACTTGGTAACATAGTACCAGGACGCGACGAGATGATAGTACGCTAGGAAAGTGGAGTCTTGTGTATTCGGGCTAGATAAGGAGTATCTAGTTCAGTGCACTTGACCGAGTGGAACTAGCTGAAGCTACCTCGCCGTATCCTAGACTAGTTAGACCAGGAAGTGGTCTTAGGTGAGTCAAGTCTCTATTTTATTGAAAATGGCTTTGTCTAAGGAAGTTGTCGTTTTTCCAATTAAAGAAGGCCTCTGTGCCTCGCCACGACCTGGAAGCCATGATCTTGAAAAGGTGACTTGATGAGCCTAAGGTCAAATCCGAATCTAACGCAAGGTTGACAAGTGTTCAAATCATTAAATTTAAATCAAGTAAAATTGGAAGTCATCTCACAAGAACATATAGGGTTAACCTGCTTGATCATGTAGACATGGGCGAGATGATTTAGGATAATAATTTTTAATCAACCTTTAATAAATCCAATATCCGATCCAACTACCTCGCATGTAGGATCAATGGATGTTGGACAGTGGTTGCTCCTGACACATGACTGGGGTGTTAGGGCAATCTCTTGCCGTGATATGGTTTTGATGTGTGTGGCAAAGGGTTTAAGTTATGTTGTTATTATGTTTTGATATGTGCGTTGGAGTCTTGCAGAACTTAGTAATTTGCACATGGAGCCTTGGCGGGTTCACCACTCACTACCTCGTGCTTGAGTCGGAGAAGGAGCATTGCAGAGCCGTGTGCTTGATGCTGCCGAGGGACCGCCAGACGAGATGACTTGAAGTGGAGCCAAGGAAGCAGACTTCGGAGGCAAGAGACGCGAAGGATCATTGCAGAGCCGTGCGCCTGATGCTGCCGAGGGACGTGGTCGCGAACTAAGAGATCTTCGGTGAGGGACTTCGAGTGAGATGAGAGAATGAGTGAATTGTAAGTAGCTCATTAGGTGAACTTGGCCGAATGGCTGAGTGTCGGAGACTCGACCGCAAGGGTTGAGGTTTACCCGACCGCCGGAAGCTCAAACGAATGTTAAGTTTGAGTTTCACACGACACCAATCGACTGCCATGAAATGGCAGTCGATTGCTCTGAGTCGAATGTGGTTCGACTGGTATCCGACTGATGGGTTTATGCCCAGCAGTCGACTGCCATGAAATGGCAGTCGACTTCCAGAGGATGTCATGGGCACAGAACTGCTCGTAGCCGACTGGACAGTCGACTATGGAGGCAGCAGTCGACTGATGGATCCATCAGTCCACTGCCAAGTATTCCATTGGACTACAATGGTCGGGATCCGACGTGTTCGGAGGCCGTTGAAGTGGCAGTAGTCGACTGCCAAGGGCGGCAGTCAACTGGTGGCGGCCAACGGGAAGAAATCAACCCTCTCTATAAAAAGAGAGGGTGTGGGCTTGTGGATGCCTAATGCTTATGCTCCAAGTGATCATCCAAGTGCTCCACAAGATTCAAACTCCTTCTCTTAGTTTTCTTTCACATCTATTGTAAAAGAAGGAGTGTTCTTGAGTTGTAAGGGCTACCTCCACCTAGCTTAGTGCAAAGGAGAGACCGATAGTGATTTGGTTGCGTAGTGATTCACCGAGGACGAATCGGGGACCGTGCATTAGCGGCGTAGCCGTGAACCACGTTACATTTCGGTGTTAGCATTGTTTGTATTCTTATTTCTATTTACTTGTCTTGTTTGTTTCCATTGCGCTAATTTCTTTGTAGACGAGCAAATTTCGTCATCCAATGAAAGAGGGCTATTCACCCCCCTCTAGCCGGCCACATCCACACTTCATCGATCCTACAAGTGGTATCAAAGCCGAGGAAAGCTTGTTGAGGACTAACCGCCGCAACAAGTACTTTATCAAAAATGGCCGGCTCCAACATTCACCCACCAAAGTTTTAAGGAGAATTCTCTTGGTGGAAAAAGATAATGGAGGTATTTTTTGAAACCGACTTTGAAATTCTTTTAATTATGGAAAACGGTTTCGAATTGCCTAGGAATGAAGATGGAGAGCCATTGGAGAAATCAAGGTGGAGCAAGAGGCAAAGGGAAGAATACTTGGAAAATTCAAAGGCCAAGCACCACCTCTACAATGTACTCCCCCAACAAGAAATGAATAGGATAGGGGAATGCTCTAGTGCAAAGGAGATATGGGAGAAGCTAGTAAAGCTTCATGAAGGTACCTCGGAGGCCAAACTTGCAAGAAGAGACCTCCTCCGCTCCCAACTATCAAACATCAAATTAGAAAAGGGAGAAAAGGTAACATCATTGCATTCTAGGTTTAAAGAAATTTTGATTGGACTAACAAGTGTAGGAGAAAGACTTTCGAACCGGGATATGCTCATGAAAGCAATCGATGCTTTTCCTCGGTCATCGAAATGGAGCTCAATGGTGGACTCCTTCTACATGTCCAAGAATTTAGAAGTGAGCACCTTGGAGGAGTTCTTCTCAACAATGGAGCTCCATGAAACAAGACTTGAAGGAATAATAGAAGAGCCAAGATTTCAACCTTCAAGAGGAGTAGCACTTTTGGCCCACAAAGGGAAGAAGAAGATAGAGACTCCCTCCTCCTCCGACGAAGCATCCTTCTCCTCCTCCATGGATAGCACGGAAGAAGCCTATATGGTAAGGAGGGTAAGATGTGCATTAAAAGGTTTTAAATTTAATAAATCTATTGATAGGAGGAGAAGACCAAGGGGGAAAGTTATTTGCTACAATTGCCAAGGGGAAGGACATATAAGGGATAATTGTCCACTCTTGAACAAGAGCAAATAGGAGAAGAGAAAGAAGGAAGAAAAGAAGAAGAAAAAGGGGAGCAAGAGGAAAGAAGAAGAGAACAAAGCCAAAGAAAAGGGAAAGACAAAGGCACTAAAGGCAAGGACTTGGGATGACCCCTCCTCATCATCTTCATCATCATCGAAAGAGGAGAATGCCTTTGTCACCAACTTAGCCCTAATGGCCTTTGATGACCTAGATTGCTCCTCCTCCGAAAATGAAGGATCAAGCACGAGTGAGGAGAGCTCTAGTGAAGGGGGAGCTTCTTCACCATCCTCATCCGAAGAAGAAGAAGACATGGAAGCTATGGTAACAAATCTAACTCCCAAGAAAATAGTTTCCATGGTTTCTAGCTTAACTAGGGATTTATTTAGAGAAAAGAAGAAAAATAAGAGCATGATAGATCAAATTAAGGATTTAGAAAATAAGCTAGAAAAAGCATGCTTAAATGATAATGATAATATTTCTTCTAGCTTAAATGATGCATGCTCACATGAATATATGCCATTTAATGTTAGTGATGCATGTATGGATGAAAATAGGGCTCTAAGGGAAAAGGTAGACTATTTGACCAAGGCCCTAGAAAAATTTACAATAGGCTCTAATACCCTTAACATGATAATTGGGAGCCAAAGGGCAAGCTTCAACAAGAAAGGACTAGGTTATAAGGAAAAGAAAAATGAAAAGGCCTATAAATGTCTAATAGCTAGGGGTCAAGACAAAAAGAAGGCAATAACTAGAAAATGGATCCCTAAAGAATTTTTAGTGAACCCCATAGGCAAGAATTTATATTGGGTTCCTAAATCCATCCTAAAGGGTTTGGAAAACCCTAGGATAGTCAACCATATGGAATTCACCTATATCATATTTTTGGTTGACTTAGGATGTCGGGATAACATTTTTGAAATAGTGTTAGGTAATGATAATGCACCTATAAATAGATAAATCATGCTTTAGGTAATGTTTACCTTATTATCATCATGTAATACCTAATGCATGATAACAATTTGATGAATACATATGTTTCATGGTCATAATATGAAATCAATGCATATGTATATTTATGATCATGTGGATTGTTAGGATGATACTTAACCTTGATAGAATTGCATGAAAATAATGGTTAAGTACATACAAATACCTTTAGGATACATCTCACACTCACCATAGGCTACCTTGATTGAAAATTTAGCATGAGTGAGATGTTAGGATGATACAAATGTCCACTAGTGCCTATGGTATTTAGATGGTCATTTAAAGTATCAAAATAACAATAATAGACCAATCATGGGGAAGACTTATGTTTAATTCATAGACATATTGCCCAAAGATCATGGTTGGATATTTCATATGTTTTCAAAATAATTTCTTACTTTAAAATCTGCATGTTCATGTTTTGAAACAATCCAAAGCAAAACTAGGTGTTAAATGTGATACTAACTTGATCAAAAACCTAGTTGTTTTTAAAGCTTTTGGATTTTTGGTAAATCTTTGAAAATATAATGTCTTTTTATGGAAAACTATTTTTCATTGATAAAGAACCCTAAAAGAAATGTGTTCCCCAAATTTTACTATTTTTTGAATTTTTTGGAATTTATAATGCATTTCTGAAATTCGTCCAGAAAATCAGAAATTCGGATCTCATTGTGCCAGTCGACTGCCATACTGATAGCAGTCGACTGCTCACCTGAAAAACTGCCCAACAACTTTTGATACACGGTTTTAAGGCATGTTTTTGGTTTATGTTTCTCTCTAGACTTGATGCCATGCTGTATAAACTTTGTTGATTATTTTTGATGGTGTTAAAGGGGGAGAAAAATATAGGTTTAAGGGGGAATGCATTTAGGGGGAGTTTCATGTATTAAGGGGGAGAGTTGC
The DNA here is from genome assembly GCA_025175895.1 of Wurfbainia villosa. Classification (NCBI taxonomy): domain Eukaryota; kingdom Viridiplantae; phylum Streptophyta; class Magnoliopsida; order Zingiberales; family Zingiberaceae; genus Wurfbainia; species Wurfbainia villosa. The sequence continues at coordinate 27,739,724 of CM045986.1, forward strand.
TAATCATGTTATTCACATGCTTTCTTTCCTTAATATTTTATCAAATATTTTTACCTAACTTAAACGGATTGCCACACATAAAAAACGGGGAGATTGTTAGGACAATCTCTTGTCGTGATATGGTTTTGATGTGTGTGGCAAAGGGTTTAAGTTAGGTTGTAATTATGTTTTGATATGTGCGTTGGAGTCTTGCAGGACTTAGTAATTCGCACATGGAGCCTTGGCGGGTTCACCACTCACTACCTCGTGCTTGAGTCGGAGAAGGAGCATTGCAGAGCCGTGCGCTTGATACTGCCGAGGGACCGCCGGACGAGATGACTTGAAGCGAAGCCAAGGAAGCAGACTTCAGAGGCAAGAGATGTGAAGGAGCATTGCAGAGCCGTGTGCCTGATGCTGCCGAGGGATGTGGCCGCGAACGAAGAGAGCTTCGGCGAGGGACTTCGAGTAAGATGAGAGAATGAGTGAATTGTAAGTAGCTCATTAGGTGAACTTGGCCGAATGGCTGAGTGTCGGAGGCTCGACCGCAAGGGTTGAGGTTTACCCGACCGCCAGAAGATCAAACGAATGTTAAGTTTGAGTTTCACATGGCACGAGTCGACTGCCATGAAATGACAGTCGATTGCTCTGAGTCGAACACGGTTCGACTGGTATCCGACTGATGGGTTTATGCCCAGCAGTCGACTGCCATGGAATGACAGTTGACTGCCAGAGGATGTCGTGGGCACAGAACCGCTCGTAGCCGACTGGGCAGTCGACTACAGAGGCAGCAGTCGACTAATGGATCCATCAGTCAACTTCCAAGTGTTTCGTTGGACTACTCGGATCGGGATCGCGTGTTCGTGAGGCCGCTGAGTAGGTGATCGCGCCAGGCGTGATCGGCGGTGGCGCTAACGGGAAGAAATCAGCCCTCTCTATAAAAAGAGAGGGTGTGGGCTTGTGGATGCCTAATGCTTATGCTCTAAGTGATCATCCAAGTGCTCCACAAGATTCAAACTCCTTCTCTTAGTTTTCTTTCACATCTATTGTAAAAGGAGTGTTCTTGAGTTGTAAGGGTTACCTCCACCTAGCTTAGTGCAAAGGAGAGACCGATAGTGATTTGGTTGCGGAGTGATTTACTGAGGACGAATCGGGGACCGTGGATTAGTGGCGTAGCTGTGAACCACGTTACATTTTGTTGTTAGCATTGTTTGTATTATTATTTTTATTTGCTTGTCTTGTTTGTTTCCATTGTGCTAATTTCTTTGTAGACGAGCAAATTTTGTCATCCAACGAAAGAGGGCTATTCACCCCCCTCTAGCCGGCCACATCCACACTTCATCGATCCTACATGGGGATCAACTCAAGTTTTCGAAGCTTCGATTCAAACAACAAGGATCGGTAGCCTTCGGAAACAACGACAAGCTCAAAATCATCGGATCAGGTGATATTGAGCTCAACTCTTACTTTATTATTCAAAATGTTTTATTGGTAGAAAATTTTCAATATAATTTACTTAGTGTAAGCCAATTGTGTGATAATAACTATAAGGTCATATTTCTAGAAAATGAATGCATAATTAATACAAATGAAATCTCTAAAACAATTCTTAAGGGAACCAGAAATAACAACATTTATACTATCAATTTAACTAACTCCTCAACCAAGTGTCTTATGACACAGCAAGAGGAATCTTGGTTGTGGCACCGACGACTCGGTCACTCACACCCAAGACTCATCCACAAGATGTGTCAGAGTGACTTAGTCAGAGGTTTGCCTAACCTCAATAACTTGGATAATAAAATATGTAATGCTTGTCAACAAGGTAAACAATCTAGGACACAACATCAACTAACTAATCAAGAATGAACCAAAAATGTTCTTGAGCTCCTACACATGGATCTATTTGATTCACACGGAGCTAAGCCACTTAATGGGAGTCAATTCTGCTTAGTCATAATTGATGACTATTCTAGATTTACTTGGGTTAGGTTCATCAAACATAAAAGTAATACCCTAGACCAACTAATCAACCTATTTAAACTAATAGAAAATCAACAAAATCTTAAAATAAAAAGACTTAGGAGTGATCATGGTGGTGAATTCGAGAACCACAGGTTTACAAAATTTTGTAATCTAAATGGATACCATCATGAGTTCTCATGCCCAAGAACTCAACAACAGAATGGCCTGGTATAACGTAAAAATAGAATCCTACAAGAAGCCGCTTGGACAATGTTAAACGAGTATAACCTACCCGATCGATTTTGGGCAGAAGCTGTTAGTACAACGTGCTATGTCCAAAATAGGATCCTTATGGTAAAGAGGCACCTTAAGACCTCGTACGAGATTTATCATGATAAAATACCTAACATCAAGTACTTTAGGGTATTTGGGTGTAAAGTACATATCCTAAACACTAAGGATTACCTAGGAAAATTTAAATCCAAAACCTCGACCAGAATCTTTCTAGGATACTCGACTACGAGTAGAGCTTATAGAGTATATAACCATGACACCCTTAGAGTTGAGGAGACTATCAATGTAGTGTTTGATGAAGGACACGAACCTACAAAACCCCCGACAACCCCAATTAGCGAGCTGATTCATACCAGACTCAACTCCGATCCGGAGATCAAGTCTAGTATTAATCCTAACCTGAGTCAACCAAGTCATTCTATCGACCAAGTGGTAGATGACTCTAACCAAACTAAGACTTAAACGAGTCATCCTATCGACACAGTGATAGATGACTCTAACCCAAATCAAACTAGGACTCAAACGAATCATCCTATCGACCAAGTGATAGGTGATCCAAGTCTAGGAGTTTGAACTAGAGCCTCATACCGAAACCTTAGTTAAATCTCCTTGATTTCCAAAATTGAACCCAAAACTATTGACCAAGCTCTTCTTGATCCCGATTGGATTATTGCAATGCAAGAAGAGCTGGCTCAATTCACTAGGAACGAAGTATGGGAATTAGTACCACCACCTAAAGATAAAACAATCGTTGGAATAAGGTGGGTGTTTAGAAATAAACTTGATGATAAAGGTGAAGTAGTTAAAAATAAAGCTAGATTAGTCGCTAAAGGGTTTAGTCAAGTCGAAGGTTTAGATTACGATGAGACCTATGCCCCAGTAGCTAGATTAGAGTCCATTCGAATGTTATTAGCATATGCTGCACATCGAGGATTTAAGTTGTTTTAAATGGATGTAAAGTCAGCATTCTTGAATGGATATATTAAAGAGGAGGTTTATGTTAGTCAACCCCCCGATTTCGAAAGCCTAGATAAACCTGACCATGTCCTTAGGTTAAAGAAAGCTCTATATGGACTTAAACAAGCTCCTCGATCTTGGTACGAGAGGCTTTCGGTTTATCTTAAGTCTAAAGGATTTAACCAAGGTTTAGTTGACCTAACCCTTTTCGTAAAAACCGTAGGTAAAGACATATTCATAGCCCAAATCTACATAGATGATATCATGTTCGGAACCACTAACTCGATCCTACTAAACGAATTCATTTCACTTATGGAAAGTGAATTTGAAATGAATTTAGTAGGTGAGTTGAGTTTCTTCTTAGGTCTACAAATTAAACAAACTAAAGATGGAATATACCTACATCAGCGCAAATATACTAGGGAATTAATTAAACGCTTTGGAATGCAAGATGCTAAAATTATTAATACCCCAGTGGCAACGAATGTAAATATAGAAAAAGATGTAACCGGAAATCCAATAGACTTAAAACACTATAGGAGCATGATAGGGAGTCTTCTTTACTTAACTGTGAGCCGACCTAATATCTTATTTGCAGTAAGTATGTGCGCAAGTTTCCAAACCTATGCCAAGGAATCTCACCTAACTCAAATCAGGCGTATCCTTAGATATCTAAAGGGTACACTTAATGTCGGTATTTGGTACCCTAGATCTACCGAGTTCGAACTAACCGGCTACTCCGACTCAGACTATGCCAGTAGTAAGCTCTATAGAAAGAGTACGAGTGGTTGTTGTCAACTTCTCGACTCAGGTCTAGTGAGTTGGTGCAGTAGGAAGCAACACTGTGTTGCCTTATCTACCACCGAAGCCGAATACATCGCGATGGGTGAGTGTGTCACTCAACTTCTTTGAATGAAGCACACTCTCCGAGATTTTAAGTTAGACTTTACAAACACTAAAATTCACATAGATAACATTAGCTCAATTAACCTAACTAAGAATCCAATATGTCATTCTAGGACCAAACATATAGAGGTCAAACACCATTTCATTCGAGAACATGTGGCCAACGGAGCCATACAACTTGAATACGTCGAATCGAAGTCCAACTTGACAGACCTATTTACTAAACCCCTACCCGAAGCCGAATTCAGTCTATTAAGATGAAAATTGAGCATGTGCATAGTAGAATAGGAATTTACAAATTATACTTTCATATTACTATTAATTTTTCATGGAACTAGCATAGGACATACCTTAGATATCATGCACTTATAGATTTAAGGAGCCAATACATCTCACAATACATAGGACTAATGTGTTTGTGTACTTAGCCACGTAGATGGGCGTGAGATGTTAGGACCTTACTCCTGATTCCAGATGTAGAGCTAGTCCATCGCTATGAACCATGGAGTATAGTCATATATATTAACCGACTCTGACCAGGACTTGTTGATCTTTCATATCAATCAAGTCAAATAAGAGTCGAACATTTTATAGATGAGCTTATTTTCAGTATATTATTTTCAAAATAATATGGAACATGCTTGGACTATAAATTTAATACCTATATTTTTTCAAACACCCCCATTCTTTTCGATATATGGCAAAAGGGGGAGAAAAAGGCCAAAGTTAAGGAAATTTTTTATAACTTAACTCACTTCATACTTATTCACATGGCCAAAAGTTAAGTAAATGTTTACTTAACTTTAAGTTTTGAAAATTTACTTAACTTTAATTTCTGCATCTTTACTTGTTTGAGTATAAAGGCCAAGTTAAGAGAATTCTTAACTTAAACTTATTTTTAATACTATGGCGAAACGTTAATGCTTTACTTAAGAAAGGGGGAGAAAGGGCCAAGTTAAGAAGTCCTCTTAACTTAAACGTTTTACTAAGGTCAACTTTAAGTAATGTTAATTACTTAAACTCTTCCTAAATAGCAACCATCAAGGGGGAGGATTAAGGTCTTCTTTCAGGACTCACCCTCGGTCAAGGGGGAGGTTTCCTCAAGGGGGAGTACTTGAAGAAAATCCTTACTACTCCTACTTAATATTTATTATTCTTATTTCTCATGCATATTATAATTCTTCATGCATATTATTTTCTTAACTTTGTATGTGGGTTTTGAAAGCAATATATGAGAGATGTCCTAAGGCAATCGCCTTATGTTTGAACCATTTATATGATAAATGAAGATTCACTATTTGAGTATACATGTTTTCATGTATTTAATTAGATCTTAAACTCATTTACTGAATGTCCACAATACAATTCACAGCATGAGAGAATTTGTGATTGAATCACAACTAGTGAGTATCTCTACATGTGTAATTGTGATCTATCGGAATTATCCCTAGTCGATGAATTGATGGATTTGGACACCATTGATTCTGTCGAGACTAGCACGAGGTATACTCCTTGGTGTATCCAAGCAGCTGATTCTCACTAGATGGAGACATTGTGATGTCTGGAGTTAATCGTGGATGCTAGTTATGGTAACTAGTTCATTGGAGTGACCAGCCGTAAGACTTCATATGGTTCTCTGCATATATAGATATGTCAATGAAGTTCTTACTGCAGCTTAAGTGTGATGTTCCTTTGACTTGCGGTATTCAAGTCATCTTGATCATAAAGACTTATGCTTTGACATCTTAAGCAAGCATCTCTGAGGAGATGTAGACCCGGGATGATTGGGTATAAGTTGAAGTGATCGAAGGTGTTTGAATAGCCTATAAAGGATTCACCACTCCTTGCGAGGAGATGTATACCCATGGACTCTCGTCGGATTGTTACTAAAGTCTTTGGCCAAAGCATTGCATGTTTAGAGTAAGGTACTCTTCGATACATGTGCAGTAACTAGAATCCGTAGGACGAGGAAATGATACTTGGGCTAGGTGTGACGTAGTCAACCTAGTGGGGACTGACACTATAGACCATGTCCTGAACCAAGTGGGTATAAGATGAGTGAAGGGAATGAGGCACGATTCATTCGAGCTGCTGAAGGGGTTCAGAAATAGTTCTAGATCAACCGTTGATCTTTTCGGTTAATTGGGGATCATGATGTACTACTAGGTGCCACTCATGATCGTTCTATAATTAATGGTTAATTATAGACGACCAACATAAACCAAGAACCTATTTGGTCACACGCACAACGAGCGTAATCCAAAGGATTTAAAACGAGCTTGAGAATGAGATTCTCAAATCGAGAGAAACTAGATTTGGTTAGACCAAACATGGAGCGAGCATGAAATCGTTTCAGTCGCAATGGAAGCGTGGATGGGCCGTGTCATATGAAGACATGATGGATGAACCAAATTGTTTTGGTTCTAATCCAATGGTGGAGAATAAACCAAAGGGGTTTGGTTTGTTTTAAACGAATGAACCAAAGTTGGTTCGGTTCGTTTTAACTTAAAATAGCCAAATTGGTTTGGTTTATTTTAACTTAAGTTATTGGAGTGAGTTAACAGGTTTTGGTTATGAACCAATAACCGTTAGGAGAATGTGTTCCCTATAAAAACATGGCTTAAGGGTTTTTCCAAAAACCTAAGGGAATAAGCCATTGAGTTGCCGCCCAAAAACCCTTGCTCCTCTTTTGTTGTTGCCGCCCAACATGGTGTTGCCGCCAACTTCATGGAGCTGCTGCCACCTCCTTGCCACCGGACAAACACCTGCTGCCGCCGGCCACTTGCTACTGTCGGTGATCCTCCGGCGACCCTCCTTGGCTCCGGTGACCAAGGACTAGCTGGTCCTCTTCCCTTTGGCCGGTGCTAACTCCTCCACCAAAGATGTCCAGTTTTCTGGACAGCTTGTTTCCTTCTTGTGGAATGTCATTTGGACGATGTTTGGAGCTCCAACAGCGGAAGCCTTACCGGGGATTCAATCTCCGGTAATTCTCATAGGTGGAGGATGAAGGATTCGTCAAACGGTTGACGAATACCTCTCCGGAGAAGCGAGTTTTTGAGGACTCGTTTTGGATCCGAATTTTGATTCGGATCGTGATCTTCTCTTGATCACATCATCTTCAACACGAGGCTCGTGAATTTGTGAAGTCATCTCGAAGATACTCGGCGTGGATACGGATAGAGACGATTCTAGCAAGAATCATTCCGGTTGATGCCTTTCCCGCTACACGTGATACGTCAGGTTGTAGGGGGTTGCTTCGGAGGCTCATTGGCTCCCATGTCCCCGGATTAAAATTTTCACTAATAAAAGAATTAATCCGGATGGGATGAGCTTCCTTAGCACAACCATTTCATCGTCGTGCTAACAACTTGAGTGGTCTCTTGAACAAACTAGTTGTTCAAGCAACACAACTCTTCTAGTTGGTTAGCCGCGGAAGAGACGACGGACGGATCGCCGGTTTTTGTGTTTGTCTTCGGGGTCCATGATTATACAATATATTTACTAATTTACACATGCATAATCAAAACATAAAAGAACAAGCTCAGATATGTAAATACAGTTAAAATAACTTTATACATCACGATCTTCTACCGTATGTCCTATCCTTCTCGTGGACGACGTGTGGACGAAGATCCTCCACGAGTAGAAGCCTTCTAGATCGCTTTCTTCTCTGCCTTGTCCGCTGCGAACAAAGAGAAGAACTTACAAATACCTATCCTTTCTAGAGCCGGCCACCAAATTAGGGAATTTGGTGCAACCGCCGGCCAAGGATCAAATGGATGATGCGCCGGCCACCAAATGAAGGAGAACCGCCGGCCACCTTGGAGAATAGGGAGGAGGATGAGAACCGGCCACCAATGGGAGGAGAACCGCCGGCCAAGGAAGAAGGGAGAGACCTCTAGGATGGGCACCGGCCAAGGAATGATCAAAGGAGATGGGCGCTGACAATCAACAAGAAGGATGAAGGTTGCCGCCCACTTTGCTTCAAACCCTAGCCGCCCAAAACCCTAACTCCAATTCGAAATCAATAATCATGCCGCCCAAACCTAAGCCCCCTATTTATAGAATTGGGCTTAAGCCTCCTTTAATCTCCGCCGTCGGATCTAGGGATTTAATCTCCACCGTCGGATCTAGGGGTTTATCCCAACCGTCGGATCTAGGGTTTCATCCCAACCGTCGGATCTAGGATTTCATCCCAACCGTCGGATCTAGGATTTCATCCCAACCGTCGGATCTAGGGTTTTATCCCAACCGTCGGATCTAGGGATTTAATCCTAATCGTCGATTCTAGGGTTTTATCCTAACCATCGGATCTTAGGGATTTAATCCCAACCGTTGGTTCTAGGGTTTCATCCTAACCATCGGATCTTAGGGATTTAATCCCAACCGTTGGTTCTAGGTTTTGTTTTACATTGTTGGATCTAGACTTCACAAGGATTATATTAGGCTACGATAGGGACCATAAGGAGGAGTTGGATCTTGGCCACTCGATGGATCGGAACCACACAAACTTGATCCATCAATGATGTTCCATTCCACTAGAGGATCATCATTGAACTACCTCACCAACCCCCATAAATCAATATGGGCTCCATATATTATTCGTACATTAATCTCCCCGTGTTTAAGATATCGAATGTCCGTCAATTAATTGATTTACTGACCATCAATTAATTAACATCTAATTCCTCGAGTAGTACCACTCAACCTTATCATCACGTTGACTAAGTCAACCAGCTGGGTTTACATGATGAACTTTATGAGCTCCTCAAGGGGACATCATCAACCTAATATATAGGACACGGTTTCCTCCTATAATCAACGGCACACCATGTAAATAATATTATTTCCCAACTTACCGGGTATATTGATTTAATCCATCTAACTCTCCCTCTGGTAAATCAAAGAAATAAATACTAAGTACATGTGCCCGTTATTATATCGAGATTAAGAGCATGTACAACATAATATCCGAGGTCCGATTCAATTATGTAGTCAGTACTAAATTGAATCACCTCTATGTCGGTCCTGCTCAATACACCTAAGTGTACCAGTGTAACTCTATGTTCAAGACAAAACAATACCAAGCTACACTACAACCATGCCAATGGTTTGTCCAAAACCATCTTGGTTGTGAGCCTCTACTTATATTTTACAAGGAACTGATAACATGATCTTCTGTGCCACACCAAGCACCATGTTATCTACAATGTAAAATATTAGACAATATGCACACATATAATAAATATATAAAGTGCAAACAATGATCATGTGATTCTTATTTCAAAATAAAATGTTCATACAAAAAGAGCTAGGCTTTCAGTATACATTCCAATAATCTCCCACTTATACTAAAAGACTATGCCGTCATCACTCTGCCATACATCTGATCCCCATGTCCTCCACATGCCTATCAAACGCTTTCGCTGGAAGGGCCTTAGTGAATGGATCCGCCAGGTTATCCTCTAATGCAATCTTAGCGACAACAACTTCTCCTCGCTTTACGATCTCTCGTATAAGGTGGTACTTGCGATCTATGTGTTTACTCGCCTTATGGGCTCGTGGTTCCTTCGAGTTTGCAACTGCACCACTGTTATCACAATAAATTGTGATAGTTCTGGGCAAATCAGGAATCACATCCAAGTCCATCAAGAAGTTCCTGAGCCATACAACTTCTTTGGCTGCCTCAGAGGCTGCCACATACTCAGCTTCCATGGTAGAGTCCGCCACGCATTTCTACTTGACACTCCTCCATACTATGGCTCCACCTCCAAAAGTAAACACAAACCCTGAGGTAGACTTACTCTTGTCCCTATCTGATTGGAAATCCGAATCCGTGTAACCCACAGGGACTAATTGATCTGCCCGGTAAATCAGCATATAATCCCTAGTCCTTCTCAGGTACTTCAATATATGCTTTACCACAGTTCAATGTCCCTGTCCAGGATTACTCTGATATCTTCTAACCATGCCCACGGCAAAGCAGATATTCGGTCTCGTACATAGCATAGCATACATAAGGCTTCCTACTTCCGAAGCATAAGGAACCGCCTTCATGTCCTCTATCTCCTTTGATGTTTTGGGACACATCTCTTTAGATAAAGGAACTCCATGCCTAAAAGGTAGAAAATCTTTCTTGGAGTTCTGCATGTTAAAACGAGCAAGGATAGTGTCAATGTATGAAGCTTGAGACAAGCACAACATCCTTTTCTTGCGATCCCTTATAACTTTGATCCCAAGGATGTGTCCCACTTCTCCCAAGTCCTTCATATCAAACTGTTTGGACAACCATACCCTTACGTCTGATAACACTTTGATATTGTTGCCAACTAACAAAATGTCATCTACGTATAGTACAAGAAACACCATTACATTTCCGTCACATCTCTTGTATACACAAGGCTCATCCGGACTTTGAATAAATCCATATGACTGGATTACCTCATCAAAGCGGATGTTCCAAGATCTAGAAGCTTGCTTCAATCCATAAATGGACCGATTAAGCTTACATATAAGATGCTCTTTGCCTTTAGCAATGAATCCCTTTGGTTGCCGCATATAGATGTTCTCCTCAAGACTTCCGTTAAGGAAAGCTGTCTTGACATCCATCTGCCAAATCTCATAATCCATATGAGCAGCTATAGATAAGAGAATCCGGATAGACTTAAGCATAGCTACCGGCGAAAAGGTCTCCTCATAATCGATACCCTCTTTCTGAGTATACCCTTTCGCAACAAGCCTAGCTTTGAAGGTCTCAACCTTCCCGTCTACTCCTCTCTTTCTCTTAAAGATCCACTTGCATCCAATGGTTTTTACACCATCGGGTGGCTCTACTAGCCCCCATACCCGATTAGAATCCATAGATTCTATCTCTGAATTCATCGCTCTTTGCCAAGATACCGCATCTCTGTCTTGGATTGCCTCGTCATATGTCCAGGGATCAGGTTCATGTTCACCAGGGACTAAGTCCGAAGACTCCCCCAAAAACATGAATCTATCGGGTTGTCTAACAACCCTCCCACTACGACGAGGTGTCTCCTGTGTATGCTCTGTGACACGTGGTGCAGTGACTTATGGTGTCTCCTCTTGTACCGGTGGTACTGAAGTCGGGACTTCCCCTGTCAACTCCTCAAGAACAATCTTACTCTTGGGCTTGTGGTTCATTACATAATCCTCCTCTAGAAATCTGGCGTTCGTGCTAACGATCACCCTCTGATCTTTAAGATTATAAAACAAACCATCTTTCATTCCCTTAGGGTAGCCAACAAACATGCACACTTCTGTACGAGGTTCCAACTTACGATCGACTTTGGCACATGTCTTTGGACTCCCCCATATCCGAATATGTCTCAGACTAGGCTTTCTCCAAGTCTACAATTCTACAGGGGTAGACGGTACTGATTTAGATGGAACCAAGTTCAGAGTGTACATTGCCGTATCCAGTGCATACCCCCAGAATGAAACAGGTAACTCAGAATAACTCATCATCGATCTGACCATCTCCATAAGAGTCCTATTCCTTCACTCCGCTACACCATTCTGCTGGGGTGTGCCAGGTGCAGACAATTGGGATTGAATCCCAGCCTCTGATAAGTAATTCCTAAACTCTCCCAAGAGGTACTCGCCACCACGATCAGATCGTAATGTCTTGATACTTTTACCTTGACGGTTCTCCACATCAGCCTTGAATTCTTTGAACCTGTCAAAGCATTCAGACTTGCGGCGCATCAAGTAAATGTATCCATACCTTGAATAATCATCTATAAAAGAGACGAAGTATTCAAAGCCACCTCTTGCCTGGATAGACATAGGACCGCACAAATCAGAATGAACCAATTCTAGCACATCTTTGGCTCTATACCCCTTGGCCTTAAAAGGCCTCTTGGTCATTTTACCTTCCAAGCAAGATTCGCAGGTTGGGAGATCCTCCACCACTAATGAACCCAAAGGTCCATCAGCTATCAACCTTTGAATTCTGCTTAGGTTAATATGACTAAGCCTTAGATGCCAAAGATATGTTTGGTTCATTTGCGAAGGTTCTTTTCTCTTATTAGACTTAGAAGATGAGTTATTGATTTCTATATGCATCGTGGGAGTTTTTGGTTCAAGAGTATATAAATTGCCAACCAATGTACCAGAACAGATAATCTCCCTGTTCCTTTTTATAACCACTTTGTCATTAAAAGAAACAGAATACCCATCCAAAAACAATTTAGAAACTGAAATTAAATTCTTTCTAAAAGTAGGTACATAAAGACAATTTCTCAAAACCAAAACTTTATTCCTATCAAAAGATAAATAAATGTCTCCCACTGCAATAGCCGCCACCTTTGAAGCATTGCCCATGAAGACGGTAATCTCTCCCTCAGCTAGTCGTCGGGTTTCCTGGAACCCCTGCAAAGTATTGCAGACATGATTAGTGGCTCTTGTATCTACACACCAGGCACTGGTAGATAACACCACTAAACATGTTTCAACAACTAAACAAGAAGATATACCTTTGTTCTTTCGGCGAGGACAGTCCGCCTTCCAATGTCCAGTCTGCTTGCAAGTGAAGCACTTGCCTTTCAGCTTCTTCACTCCTGCCTGAGGTCCCACTGCTACTTTCTTCGCTCCACCTTGTTTATTCTTCTTCTTACCTTTCGGTTTAGAGGAAGAAACCTTCTGAGCGACCATGGCTTGAGCACTCTGACGAAAAATCCCCTCTGCCGCCTAGAGTTCTGTCAGAAGCTCCGCCAACGAATACAACCTTTTGTTCATATTGTAGTTGAGGCGGAACTGCTCAAAACTCCTAGGCAGAGACTGGAGAATGATATCGACCTGGGTTTCCCCATCGATCTCAGCTCCTAGGACTTCCATCTCATTAAGATGAGCCATCATCTTGAGAACATGATCCCTAACGGGTGTTCTCTCGATCATGGAGGTCGTCATCAAGTTTCTCATAGCCTCCTGCCTAGCCGGCCTACTTTGATGTCTGAAAAGTTCCTTGAGATTGAACATCATGTCATAAGCTGTGGCTATGGCCTGATGCTGATGTTGCAGCACATTTGACATAGATGCCAAAATGTAACACCGTGCCATCTCATCTGCCTTGACCCATTTCTTATAACGTTCTTTCTCCTTTTCATCAGAGTCATCGGTGGGCTTAGGAGGACAGACCTCGAAGAGTACAAATTTGTACTCCTCCGCAGTTAAGACAATATCCAGGTTTCTTTTCCAATCAATGTAGTTTGGACCAGTAAGTTTGTTTTCTTTTAAAATCACAGCAAGTGGGTTGAAAGCCATTTGAAAATCCTAAAAATCACAATGATCAAAATATTAGATTTCAAATATTATTGATTCCTCAAAACAATAAAATTCCGAAATCAACCAACACCTCAAAACACCGAGAATTTCGTATGCCACTCTGTGTGGACGTATATGAATTCTACATTTGTAAGAGGAGGTTTTACCCATTAATTTTATTATCTTGTCAACCTTACTTTTTGACAAATAAAATTAATAGTTGGTTCCTCTTTGGCCCTACAAATAAAAGCAGTGACTCCTATGGGGAGGATACTTTTATTTGCATCTAAGTGTGCACCATTACACGATACTAAGAGAATTATTTTGGATTATGTGCCTTACCTCTATGGAAGTACACATGTTCCTAGATAATTTTCTATAACCATTATTTGACCTAGTGATCAGCAAACAAACCCGTCCTCAGGGAGGAAGGCACTCAGAGCCGACACACAAGTTTGTTGCATCACATGTCAAATTGTAATGGAGGCCGCGGGAATTAATTAAAATGTCCCTCTCCCACTTAGTAAATTGCAAATGAGGAATTTTAAATCATACACAACATGCATATAAAACAAATAAGCAATAAATATGGAAAAAATAGAATTTTTCCAACTATTATGGCATTGTCCTCCAATATGCATCCCGTCATGTCGCCACCTCGTCCGCTCCATCTTTTCTCGTGCACAAGTCACCAAAGAGATCCGAGCCGAGATAAAACTATTTTAATTTACATCCATCGATCCTATACTCCACAAAGGAGTGTACAAATAATCTAGATCGAAAGTAAACTAAAATGAGCGGCTAAACAATGCCGTATTTAATTACAAAAATTAAATACTAATCTAGCCTCGTCAACCCTGAGGATTCAAATAATAAATTTTTACACACATCCATTCACATACACACACATGGCCATAATAGTTGGATCTTACGCCTGCAACCAAAGAGTTAAACTACGCATATCCTACTATTATCCGGCACATATAATATATGAAAAATGCATAAAAAAATTAACCGAATCCTAAACACACAAAACCGGAAATCGTGGCTCTGATACCAGTTGTAGGGGGTTGCTTCGGAGGCTCATTGGCTCTCATGTCCCCAGATTAAAATTTTCACTAATGAAAGAATTAATCTGGATGGGATGAGCTTCCTTAGCACAACCATTTCGTCATCGTGCTAACAACTTGAGTGGTCGCTTGAACAAACTAGTTGTTCAAGCAACACAACTCTTCTAGTTGGTTAGCCGCGGAAGAGACGACGGACGGATCGCCGGTTTTTGTGTTTGTCTTCGGGGCCCATGATTATACAATATATTTACTAATTTACACATGCATAATCAAAACATAAAAGAACAAGCTCAGATCTGTAAATAAAGTTAAAATAACTTTATACCTCACGATCTTCTACTGTATGTCCTATCCTTCTCGTGGACGACGTGTGGACGAAGATCCTCCACGAGTAGAAGCCTTCTAGATCGCTTTCTTCTCTGCCTTGTCCGCTGCGAACAAAGAGAAGAACTTACAAATACCTATCCTTTCTAGAGCCGGCCACCAAATTAGGGAATTTGGTGCAACCGTCGGCCAAGGATCAAATGGATGATGTGCCAGCCACCAAATGAAGGAGAACCGCCGGCCACCTTGGAGAATAGGGAGGAGGATGAGAACCGGCCACCAATGGGAGGAGAACCGCCGGACAAGGAAGAAGGGAGAGGCCTCTAGGATGGGCGCCGGCCAAGGAATGATCAAAGGAGATGGGCGCCGACAATCAACTAGAAGGATGAAGGTTGCCGCCCACTTTGCTTCAAACCCTAGCCGCCCAAAAACCCTAGCCGCCCAAAACCCTAACTCCAATTCGAAATCAATAATCATGCTGCCCAAACCTAAGCCCCCTATTTATAGAATTGGGCTTAAGCCTCCTTTAATCTCCACTGTTGGATCTAGGGATTTAATCTCCACCGTCAGATCTAGGGTTTTATCCCAACCGTCGGATCTAGGATTTCATCCCAATCGTCGGATCTAGGATTTCATCCCAACCGTCGGATCTAGGGTTTTATCCCAACCGTCGAATCTAGGGATTTAATCCTAATCGTCGATTCTAGGGTTTCATCCTAACCATCGGATCTTAGGGATTTAATCCCAACCGTTGGTTCTAGGGTTTCATCCTAACCATCGGATCTTAGGGATTTAATCCCAACCGTTGGTTCTAGGTTTTGTTTTACATTGTTGGATCCAGACTTCACAAGGATTATATTAGGCTACGATAGGGACCATAAGGAGGAGTTGGATCTTGGCCACCCGATGGATCGGAACCACACAAACTTGATCCATCAATGATGTTCCATTCCACTAGAGGATCATCATTGAACTACCTCACCAACCCCCATAAATCAATATGGGCTCCATATATTATTCGTACATTAATCTCCCCGTGTTTAAGATATCGAATGTCAGTCAATTAATTGATTTACTGACCATCAATTAATTAACATCTAATTCCTCGAGTAGTACCACTCAACCTTATCATCATGTTGACTAAGTCAACCAGCTGGGTTTACATGATGAACTTTATGAGCTCTTCAAGGGGACATCATCAACCTAATATATAGGACACGGTTTCCTCCTATAATCAACGGCACACCATGTAAATAATATTATTTCCCAACTTACCGGGCATATTGATTTAATCCATCTAAATCTCACCCACTGGTAAATCAAAGAAATAAATACTAAGTACATGTGCCCGTTATTATATCGGGATTAAGAGCATGTACAACATAATATCCGAAGATTCAATTATGCAGTCAGCAATAAATTGAATCACCTCTATGTCGGTCCTGCTCAATACACCTAAGTGTACCAGTGTAACTCTATGTTCAAGACAAAATAATACCAAGCTACACTACAACCATGCCAATGGTTTGTCCAAAACCATCTTGGTTGTGAGCCTCTACTTATATTTTACAAGGAACTGATAACATGATCTTCTGTGCCACACCAAGCACCATGTTATCTACAATGTAAAATATTAGACAATATGCACACATATAATAAATATATAAAGTGCAAACAATGATCATGTGATTCTTATTTCAAAATAAAATGTTCATACAAAAAGAGCTAGGCTTTCAGTATACATTCCAACAGTATACGTAGTATAAATTTCCTTTTATTATAAAATTTGAATTTACGGTTATGTCTACACATGTTGTACTATGCATGTGTGTGATGTATGTGTTGTAATAAATTAGATTTATTATTTTATTCCTTCTACTGTGCACATGTTTACGAAACATGTTCGAACACACACTCACCGCGGTGCCGGAAACCCAACAGTGGTATCAGACCCCAGGTTGTATTTCAACATAATCGTAAAATTATTTTGCGATAGTCATAATGATATTTCTGGAAATTTTCTACTTTTGAAAAGTTAGAAGTATTTATGGAAATTTTTTAATTTTGGAAAGTCTAGAAGTATTTATGGAAATCTTCTACTTTTGGAAAGTTGGAAGTATTTATGGGAATTGATATTTTCCATAAATAAAATATTTGATTAGATTTTGGAAATTTTTTTTCTAATTTAATCATGATTTGATTTGGGAAATCAAATATTTAAATATTATATTTCCATAAGTAGTTTTAATGATTTAGGAAATTGGTTTCCTAAATTGACTTTCCCTAATCAACTCTTTCCACAAATAAAATATGTGATTAGATTTGGAAATTTGTTTCCTAATTTAATCATGATTTGATTTGGAGAATCAAATCTTAAACATATTTTATTTCCATAAATAGTTATGACATATAAGGAAATTTTGTACATGACATAATTGTATGCCATGTAATTGCATTAGATGCATATCATTATGCCATGCGTGTCATGACATGTAGATGTATGCCATGTATGCCATGCCATGTAGATAATAGTTATTTGCATGCAAAGAGGATGAGACATAAAAATCCTAACTCAATATTAAAGCCTACACCTTCCATTAATATGGTTAGAACCAGAGTTCCATTTTTTGTTCGGGTTGTTGGACTCTCTCCAAGCCCGGCTCGAACCCGAACATGTTCAAACCATGGAATAGTTTAATACTAATATGGTAAGAGTCAGAGGTCAATCGTTAGCTTTGGCTGTTAGACTCTCTCCAAGCCGGGCTAATTGGTTGAATGCACTCTAACCATATTAAAACTATTTCTCGATTAATGAGTTGGCTTTAACCTAGAGCATTGCCTTGTTGGACTCTCTCCAAGGTCGATGTAAAGGGAGGTGAAGTTGGGTGCTATGCATATGATGCATACTTATTAATGTGTTAACAACCCGATGTATGTGTGAATATTCAATTAGTTGATAGCACATTGTGATAGTTGCATATACGTGATATGCAATCAGTATATTTGATACCTACCATCGTAGTTATGAATGGCTTGTTGGACTCTTTCCAAGGTTGTTCATATCTATGATGGATATCAGCCCATTCGGAGGTGGACCTACGATCTCCCGAAGTGATTTTGGGGTTTTTGAAATTCAAAAAATGAATGAGATTTATAAATGTATATTGATGCATTTTAAATCATCTTTCTCATATATACTCATTTTGTATTTCTAAGTTAATCTATTGATCATGATGTCTTTGAATTTGCGTTCCATTTTGGATTCAAATAAATTAACTGGGCCGAACTTCTTGGACTGGCTTAGAAACTTGAGAATTGTTCTCAAGGTGGAAAAACTTGCGTATGTCCTCGAAGCGCCTCTTCCCGCCCGTCCTAGTGATAATGCAACTCTGGACCAATTGTTGGCCTATCAGAAACATGTGACTGATTCTGAAATGACGAGTTGCATCATGCTAGCCACGATGGCACCTGAGCTGCGGAAGCAGCATGAGCATATGGATGCTCATACCATAGTCTTTCATCTTTATGAGTTAGTTGATGAGCAAGTGAGATTCGAAAGGTTCGAATTCTCCAAGCTCCTCTTCACCTCTGAGATGCAAGAAGGTTCATCTATGGTACTGCTCAACATGCTGAAGACTGTGGAGCCTTCTGAGAAGCATGAGCAGGGGACGGTGCTGTTAGTTGATTCCTCGAAGAAAGGTTCTAAGAGGAAGTCAAAGGAACATCAGAAGAAGAAGAAGAAAAAGGCTAAAAAGGCAGAACCAGCTCAAAAGGGCACTTGCCATCATTATGGCAAGGAGGGCCATTGGCGAAGAAACTACAAGATTTATCTTGAGTCCGTGAAGAATAAAAAGGCATCAGATGCCCCATCTTCTTCAGATATCTTCGTTATTGATTGTCATTCTATTTCCTCAGACACTTGGGTATTAAATACTGGGTGTGGCTCATATATATGTAATGACATATATGGGCTAAGGAACAGAAGAAGAGTCGTAAAGGGAGAGTCAAATTTACGTGTTGGGAATAGAGCAAAGGTTGCTGCACTCGCCATCGGAACATATTTATTGAAACTCCCTACCAGACTTGTCTTAGAATTGGACAATTGCTTTTATGTTCCTTCGTTGATAAAGAACATCATTTCTATTTCTTGTTTAAATAGAAATGGTTACCATTTGACGTTTAGTAATAATTGTTGTTATATAACTTTGAATGGCGTACTTTATGGAACTGGAATTTTGAGCAATGGTATTTATACGTTGGACGTATCTAGTAAACATTTTCAATATCGAAACGAGCAACAAGCGTGTTCGAAAGGATAATTAATTAGACTCCTACATGTGGCATTGTCGTCTTGGCCATGCAAGCAAGAAACACATGTCTGAATTACACCGATGTAGAATTCTGGAATCGTTTGAATTGGATTCATACGATACATGCGAATCATGCTTAAAAGGCAAGATGACTAAGTTACCTTTTATAGGAAAAGGTGAACGAGTGGGAGAGTTTCTAGGTCTAATACATACTGATGTATGTGGACCTATGTCAACTCAAGCTTTAGGAGGCTATAGCTACTTCATTACCTTCACTGATGATCACTCACGGTTTGGGTATGTGGTCTTGATGAAACACAAGTCTGAAGCCTTTGAAAGGTTCAAAGAATTCAGAAATGAAGTAGAGAAACAACATGACAAGAGTATTAAAATACTTCGATCAAATCGAGGTGGTGAATACTTAAGTCAAGAGTTTCTTGATTATCTAAGAGACAATGGTATATTGTCTCAATGGACTCCGCCATATACACCACAGCATAATGGTGTATCTGAGAGGTGTAACCGGACCTTGTTGGACATGGTCAGGTCAATGATGAATCATGCGAATCTTCCCAAGTCCTTTTGGGGCTATGCACTTCAGACAACTGTTTACTTGTTAAACAGAAAGCCAACCAAGGTAGTCTCCACTACTCCATATGAGATATGGAATAGTAAGAAACCTCATGTATCTTACTTGAAGATATGGGGTTGTCCTGCTTATATGAAGTGGACTGTATCAGACAAATCGGATGCTAAGTCTGATAAATGTCTATTTATTAGATACTCTAAAAAAACAAGAGCTTACCAATTCTATCATCTTGTGGAACAAAAGGTGTTTGTTTCAAGGCATGCTGTGTTTCTAGAGAAAGAGTTTCTCTTGCAAGAAAACAGTGGGAGTGTCATCGAGCTTGAGGAGGCTCGAGAGACTCAAATAGACATTGATGAGATACCTGGTGAAGCACAACAGCCGACAACTCATAGTGATGAGCAATCGACTGGACCTATTGAAACACCACATCTTCGTAGATCTGGTAGAACACGCAATATTCCTGAGAGATATGGATTTCTCATAAGTGAATCGAATGACGTGTTACTCATTGATGATGAGGAGCCTACCAGTTATGAAGAAGTGTTGACAAGTTTAGAAAGGGATAAGTGGCTTGATGCCATAAAGTCAGAAATGGATTCCATGTATGGAAACCAAGATTGAAACTTGGTTGACCCACCTGAAGGCATCAAGCCTATAGGGTGCAAGTGGGTTTTCAAGAAGAAAACCGACATGGATGGTAATGTGATTACCTATAAGGCTATATTAGTGGCGAAAGGATATCGTCAAAAACAAGGTGTTGATTATGACGAAACCTATTCGCCTGTAGCTATGCTTAAATCTATTCGGATGCTCCTGACCATAGCGGCTCATTATGATTATGAGATATGGTAGATGGATGTGAAAACAACTTTCCTTAATGGAAACTTGCTCGAGGACGTGTATATGATACATCATGAGGGTTTCACATTGGTTGATAAAACAAAGGTATGCAAATTGCGACGATCCATATATGGATTGAAGCAAGCATCCATGAGCTGGAATATCCATTTTGATGAGACTATCGAAAAGTTTGATTTCTCACAAAATCCAGACGAACCTTGTGTGTACAAGAAGGTTAGTGGGAGTGCAGTCATGTTCCTAGTATTGTATGTCGATGACATATTACTTATAGGAAACGATGTTTCAGTCTTACAGTCAATTAAGATTTGGTTGTCCAAGAAATTCTCTATGAAAGACCTGGGAGAAGCAACTTACATCCTCGGGATTAAGATCTATAGAGATAGATCGAAACGGTTGCTTGGTCTTTCGCAGTCTACATATATAGATCGAGTGCTAAAGAGGTTTAGCATGTTGGAATCCAAGAAAGGTTTCCTACCCATCAGGCATGAGATACACCTTTCGAAGTCTATGTGTCCACGCACAGAAAACGAGAGGATTTGCATGAGTAAGATTCCCTATGCATCCGCAATAGGATCTATCATGTATGCTATGTTATGTACGAGGCCCGATGTATCGTATGCTCTGAGTGTCATGAGCAGATACGAGTCTGATCCAGGAATGGATCATTGGGTGACTGTTAAGACGATCCTTAAGTACTTAAGAAGAACTAAGGATACGTTCCTAATATATGGAGAAGGGTACATGGTGATACGTGGGTATATGGATGCCAGCTCCAGACATACAAGGGTGATTTCATGTCTCAGTCTGGGTATGTATTCACTTGGAATGGAGGCGCAATAAGTTGGAACGGTTTCAAGCTTGACACTATAGCGGATTCTGCCACTAAGGCAGAATACATTGCAGCTTTGGAAGCAGCAAAGGAAGCGGTTTGGATCAAGAAGTTCATCTCTGAACTTGATGTGGTCTCATCAATGATCCAAACATGTGCTTCGCCGCTATCATCTGATCAGAGAGATCATTAGTAGGAAGGAAATACAAATCGAGAAAATCCACACTGAAAGGAACTTAGCGGATCCTTTGACTAAGACATTACCTCAAAGTAAGTTTGAGGGTCATGTTAGAGCTTATGGTATTGGATACCGTAGCGATTGACATTAGGCCAAGTGGGAGTTTGTTAGTAATATATGAGAGATGTCCTAAGGCAATCGCCTTATGTTTGATCCATTTATATGATAAATGAAGATTCACTATTTGAGTATACATGTTTTCATGTATTTGATTAGATCTTAAACTCATTTACTGAATGTCCACGATACGATTCACAGCATGAGAGAATTTGTGATTGGATCACAACTAGTGAGTATCTCTACATGTGTAATTGTGATGTATCAGAATTATCCCTAGTCGATGAATTGATGGATTTGGCCACCATTGATTCTGTCGAGACTAGCACGAGGTATACTACTTTGTGTATCGAAGCAGCTGATTCTCACTAGCTAGAGATGTTGGTGCAATCGACCCAGGTAGATGATAGTATTTTGATGATAGACAAAACTTATAACATGGGATTGTCATGGGAAATTCCAACATGGTGTTGGCATGGGAAAGTCCAAAGCATTGTGAAGCCGTGCGCTTGGTGCTTGGCATGGGAAATGCATTGCGAAGCCGTGTGCTTGGTACATATGGGAAGTCTTGAGGACTTGGTAAGTTTACTAGGCTAAAGGGAAGCATACTTCTAGGGTATGAGACGTGAAGGATGGCGTTGCGAAGTCGTGCGCTTGGTGCATCCGAGGGACGTAGGCCGAGGGAAGAGAGCTTCGGTGGGGAACTCCATGAGGGATGATGTGGACTTAGCCAAGTGGCTAAGACTGAGTGTCAGAGACTCAAACTTGATGTTTGAGGGTTTACCTGATGGTCGGATGCTCAATCAACTTGGTGTTTGAGGTTTTTCCCGACGTCAGTCGACTGACATAGGTGCCGGTTCGATTGATCCAAGTCGACTAGGGTTCAACTGGTGTAAGGCTAGGGTTTTGTGCTTGGCGATTGCCATGGTAGCGATCGTGATGTCGAGGATGGCGATGTGATGGGAGTATCACGAGCACAGAACTCTCCGTAGCCGACTGGGCAGTCGACTACTAGGTCACCAGTCGACTGATGGGCATCATCAGTCGACTGGTAGGTGATCCGTTGGAACTTGTGTGACGTGGATCTGGCCGTTGTGAGACAACGGCTACAGGGGCAGTCGACTGGGGCCTTTTGGCAGTCGACTGCTAGGCGCGAAAATAACTCGATGCAGGTTATAAAAGGAGCTCGAGATGGAGGTTTTTGCCAAGGTTTTTTTGGAGCTATTGGAGGGGAATTGCTGCTGCATTCCAATGTTTCAAGAGCCAATAAAAGCAAGCAACAAACAAGTGATCAAAAGAAATCGGTGAAAAGTGTTTCTTTTGTATTGTATTTGTATTCTTGTTTGTATTTGTATATTACTGTTGTAATTGCTTGTGAGAGGTTTCTCCACCTCCGACGTGTAATCGAGAAGGAGTTTTGTTAGTGTCGTGCGCATAACTAGAGCTCGGTGAGCTCGCCCATGGAGTAGGAACCATTTGGTTTCGAACCACGTATATCTTGTGTTGTGTGATTGTGTATTGTTGTTAGTTTCATTATTATTGTTATTCCGCTGCGCTAACAACAATCGTAGACAAGCAACGCAATGAGAACGAGTGAATTCTGCCACCAAACGATTGAGGGCTATTCACCCCCCTCTAGCCGGCCGTTCCGATCTCCAACAAGTGGTATCAGAGCCGAGGTCGCTCTTCGAGGACTAACCACCGCGAGAGCACTACAAAATGGCCGGCTTCATCCATCCACCGAAATTCGATGGAGATTTTGCTTGGTGGAGGAAACGGATGGAGGTATATCTCGAAACAAATTTTGATTATATGATTATTGTAGAAAATGGTTTTGAGATGCCTAGGGACAAATACAACAAGCAAATTGAAAAGTCAAGGTGGACCCAAGACCAAATTAAGGACTTCAAGACAAATCTCGAGGTAATAAAATTATTTAGTGATTTGTTACCTAACAAAATTTGGTCTAGTTTGGGTGACTATAGGGATGCAAAGGAATTATGGGAGAAGATAATGAAATTTCAAGAAAACTCCCAACCGACACATGTAGAGGATAATGCCGAAGAAGAAGCACCATCTACTTTTGATGATGTTGATGATTTGGTGGAGACCTCCACCTCTAGCGTTGAGGGGGAGGAAAGGATTTCAATTCCGGAGCAAGATCAAAATGAAGCTTCTACCTCCGGAAGAAGTGAAGAGGCCTCCACCAACTCCCTAGGTAACTCAAGTGTTGTTATTTTAAATAAAAATCACATAATATGCTTTGAGTGTAGGGAGAAAGGGCACTACAAGAGTAAATGCCCTAAATTGGCTAAGGAAAAGGCATCAACACCAAAAGTCAACCCAAAGTCAAAGGATGCCGGTGTTCCCAAAATCAAGAGCAAAGAGCACATTGTGTGCTTTAAATGCAACCAACGGGGACATTACCGAAGCCAATGCCCTAGGGGAGGAAGAAAGGGCAAGAAGGTGTGACTCATGTAGGGGGAGCTTCTAAAGCTAACCCTAAGGTACAGTTAAATAATGCACCTTCAATTTCTAGAATTAAAAAGCATGCTAAGAATTATTTTAGTTCTCTTGCCATTATTAATGAAAAGCATGCTAGGAGAAACAATAAGGTTTATTGCTTAGGTGCTAAGCATGTTAGTTTCTCTAAGGACAAACCTAGGACTCAAAACACTAGATCTATTTTACCTAGGGAGTCAATTAGGAGAATTGAAGAAAACTTGGGTGTTAATCCCAAGAAATCTAGGCATATGCCTAAAAAGAAAAATATTTCCCAAAAGATAAATGAAAATTCAAAATTGGGAAAATTAGAGTTAGAAAACCAAGCCTTGAGGTCAAGGCTAGAAAAATTGGAGAAGACCCTAGCAATAATATCAAATTCGGTTAAGGGGTCTAATGTACAAAAGTCAAGACCTAGAAAACAAGAAATGTCTAAGGGCAAGAAGGGTTTGGGTCAAAAACCTATGTCCTACCATAATGTTCCATTTAATTATGGAACCACATCTAAGTCTAGGAAAACCAAGGCTAATAGGGAAGCCATCCCTAAGTCTAGCCATGGTATGTGTTTAGTGGCTAACACCTCAAAGAAATCAAATGTAGCCACTAAGAAGGTCAATGGAGGAGTCACCTCTAGAGTTGACCCAAGTAAGACCCATTTGACTAAGGCTTCAAAGCCAAAAATGGTCATTAGAAAGGTATCTAGGGAAGTTATCCCTAGGGAATACCTTGTTAACCCAAGGAGCTCCAATAGGTATTGGGTTCCTAAAAGCGTGATTGATTCACGCTAGATGAGTTAGGGTGTGTCAACCCTAAATGGATGGGTAGTTAACCTAACCATAGTAGAGTTGATACATTAGGATGTGCTAATGTGTTTGAGAAGTTTAGAATGGTTTAAATTGGCATAATTAGGTCATAGAGGTCGTGGTGTGCTATTTTAGGTTTTTGGCACACTAGGGAAATGAATGGTTTAAGGCAAAGTGAATTTAATCCCTAGAAATGGCAAATTGATTTTAACACTTAGGTATTTTATACCTTAGTATATTTTTCTTGCCATGCTTTATTTGCCTTGCCATGTCATGACATCATTTTCATTTTTATCTCTAAAAATGTCATGATCATGTTTAGACTTTTCCTTATATGTCATGTATGCTAAAACATCATTCACATGCCATGACATCATGATTTTGGCATATGCTCTTATTTATATTATATCTATGCCATAATCATATCATGCATATAAATAAAATGAAATTAAGGACTATGACATGATTTGATGGGAATCAAATAATATTGCCTAGAAATATGCATGAGACCATTAAAAGAACAAAAACCCACATCTCACTAGATTAATTGCCTTGAATATGTTTTACACATCTAGAGATAAGTGAGATGTTTAAGGAAAAGAAATTAAAGGTTTTGAAAACTTTTTAAAAACATTTTGAAAAACCTTGGTGAAGCCTGTCTTTTGATAGCTATCACCATTGAATGGGATGATACAAAAAGGGCTCTTTATCGAAGCTTTTCTTAAATTTTGGACTTTGTATCAATCTCCTAATTTAATGGGTAATATAATTTTCCAATATTTTTCACCCATAGTCTTTATGATAAGTAATATACATATCAAATTTCAAGAATTTTAAACTTATGTATATTTACTTATAGATTTCGGAAATCCATTTCTGAAATGCTAAAATCTGAATGTAAGTATCGATTGATCGCCATAGACCGGCAATGAATGATGGGGGTGGCAATGATTGATTTCGATTTCGTTGGTTAGGCCCATGTTCATCTAGGTTAAGGTCCCCTAACCACTCCTAACCCTAGGATATGCTTGGGAGAGCATTAGAGAGGGTGGAAATCCATTGGACATGGATTAGGAGAAGGGTTTTAGGGAGAGTATCAACTTTAAGGTGGAAGAGAGTTCATTGTTGAACTTTGCCTTAATTTTGATTTGGTTAATGTTTCTATTGGCTTAGGGATTCTCCAAGGACATTGTTGGTGCAATGGTCAAGGGGGAGCAAGCCTCTAGGGGGAGGTATCCATCATGGGAAGATGGATGTGTATTTCCTCATGGGAGGAAAATTGGGTTGCCTCTCTTAAGTGATATGGGATCACTAGAAAGATTGAGGGCATGCCAAGGGGAAGATTGTAAGATCTCATTGGGATATGAGACATTGAAACCCTTGAGGACCTTTTTGATGTAATGTCAAAAAGGGGGAGGAGTTACTTAGTTATCAATTAGGGTTTGTTGGAATTCTCATTGGGATATGAGAATTGCCAATATGGGAGGATTGGTAGACTTGAGATGGTAGTTTTGTCAATCATCAAAAAGGGGGAGATTGTTGGTGCAATCGACCCAGGTAGATGATAGTATTTTGATGATAGAGAAAACTTATGACATGGGATTGTCATGGGAAAGTCCAACATGGTGTTGGCATGGGAAAGTCCAAACCATTGCGAAGCCGTGCGCTTGGTGCTTGGCATGGGAAATGCATTGCGAAGCCGTGCGCTTGGTGCATATGGGAAGTCTTGAGGACTTGGAAAGTTCACTAGGCTCGGGGTCCTTGAGTCGGTGAAGGATGGCATTGCGAAGTCGTGCGCTTGGTGCATCCGAGGGACCGCCGGATGAGGAGCGAATGGAGTGAGCCCAAAGGGAAGCATACTTCTAGGGTATGAGACGTGAAGGATGGCGTTGCGAAGCCGTGCGCTTGGCGCATCCAAGGGACGTAGGCCGAGGGAAGAGAGCTTCGGTGGGGAACTCCATGAGGGATGATGTGGACTTGGCCAAGTGGCTAAGACTGAGTGTCGGAGGCTCAAACTTGATGTTTGAGGGTTTACCCGATGGTCGGATGCTCAAACAACTTGGTGTTTGAGGTTTTGCCCGACATCAGTCGACTGACATAGGTGCCGGTTCGACTGATCCAAGTCAACTAGGGTTCGACTGGTGTAAGGCTAGGGTTTTGTGCTCTGCGATCGCCATAGGCCGGAAGTCGGTGATGTCGATAGCGGATCGGCTAGGGATGGCGGATCGGTGATGGGAGTGTCGCGAGCACAGAACGCTCCGTAGCCGACTAGGCAATCGACTACTAGGTCACCAGTCGACTGATGGGCATCATCAATCGACTGGTAGGTGATCCGTTGGAACTTGTGTGACGTGGATCTGGCCGTTGTGAGATAATGGCTACAGGCGATCAGGGCCTTTTGGCGATCGCTAGCGCGAAAATAGCTCGTCACGAGTTATAAAAGGAGCTCGAGATGGAGGTTTTTGCCAAGGTTTTTGTGGAGCTATTGGAGGGGAATTACTGCTGCATTCCAGTCCTTCAAGAGCCAGTCAAAGCAAGCAACAAACAAGTGATCAAAAGCAATCGGTGAAAAGTGTTTCTTTTGTGTTGGTGCAATCGGCCCAGGTTGACTCGAGTTTGACTTTGTTAGTGCTTATAAGCTCCACATATCTCCACAATGACATGATATTGTCCACTTTGGGCCTAAGCCCTCATGGTTTTATTTTTGGGCTTTACCCAAAAGGCCTCATACCAATGGAGATATCTTTTTTCTTATAAGCACATGATCTTTTCCATGTCTTACCAATGTGGGACTTTGATTGTATTCCCCATACTCCCAACAATCCCCCCCTCAAACGAAGGACCACATTGGGCCCCCCCTCAAGCCTATCCCTCCTCGAAGGATTTTCTCTGCTTGATGTCCGATCTTCAACCCACCAGGACTTCCTGCCAGTTGTTCGGTCCCCCCGACCCAACTAGACTTCCTTCCTGATGTCTGGTTCTCTTGATCCGGACGTGGGAGCTCAACTTCCTTCGTTCGAGGTTCATGGCTTGACATGGACCATGGCTCTGATACCAATTGTTGGATCGAAAGTGTCGCTAGAGGGGGGGGTGAATAGCGATACGGTGTCGTTAAAAACTTTTGCAATAAGTAAAAAGCAAGTAGAGAATGCAAATGAAATATAAAGTAGACAAGATATTTTTCGTGGTTCACAATCTTTCGATTGCTAATCCACGGCCTAGTGATCCTTGATCACGTCACGGAGGGCAATTCACTAAAACCACTCCTCTTCGTTGGAAGTAGACAGCGATTCCAAAAAGAAATCAAGGCAAAGGGACACTCCCCCTTTCCTTGTTACGATTAAAGCACAAAGACAATTTAAAGAAGTAGAACTTAAATAAATATACCGACAACTCTTATAAGTAGAAGATGTAGCTTTCGTTGTCGGCGGCACTTCGTCGTAGCAAATGTGAGTAGTAGTAGCGGCGTTACGACGGCGTGTTGAGAGCTCTTGAATTCTTGTGTTTTGCTTGGCTTGAACATGTCTATTTATGGATATTGATCTATGAATTTAGACATAGGTAGTGTCCAAGGTGAGGTTCTTATCCCCCAAGACTTGTTCATCCACATCCTTTGCGCCAACTCAAGGATGAGGTGTTTCATCCAACCACCTTGTGCCACCTCCAACCTCCTTGTGCGCCAACTCAAGGATGAGGTGTTTCATCCAACCACCTTGTGCCACATCATGGGACCCAACCATCTTGTGCCAACTCACCTTATTTTGGGCGTCCACCACAAGGAAGCTTGGTGATGGTTTGGATGTCCACCTTGATGCCACATCACCCTTTGTACCAAAACACGAGTCAAGTCCAAATTCACCCCCTTGAAATTCGAGCTCTTCTCGAGGCTGGAACTTGACTAGCAGTTGACTGTAGTAGACGACTGGTCAAAGGGTTTTGGACTGCAGTACAAGTTAGCTTAAAATATAAAGTACGATGGTTCTAACCATCTGATCTCGACCTAGACCTTCCATTGGAGGTATTGGGTCGGATCTACGCTTAACGACCTTGCTTCGCTTTCACACGAGCTTACCTTGTAGCCTCGCTTCCGGTCTTCACCCGAGTACCTCGGCTTCCTCCGAAGTCCCTCTGGCGTTGCCCGACCACCTCGGTTCCCACCGGGTGTCGCAGACCTTCCGCTCAACTTTAGCATTTCTGCACACTTAATTGAGCTCGTAAGATAACAAATATACCCTTAACTATTGAGCCTTTTGCCATAATCAAAATACCGGTTCGACTTTGGTGCCCACTGCACCAACAGACTTGAGCAGTACCTTGATAGTATTTTGATGATAGACAAAACTCATGACATGAGATTGTCATGGGAAAGTCCAACATGGGGTTGGCATGGAAAATCCAAGCATGGAGCTTGGTGTGGAAGTCCAAGGGGGAAGCCCTGGCATGGGAAAGTCCAAAGCATTGCGAAGCCATGCGCTTGGTGCTTGGCATGGGAAATCCAAAGCATTGTGAAGCCGTGCGCTTGGTGCTTGGTGAGAAATGCATTGTGAAGCCGTGCGCTTGGTGCATTTGGGAAGTCTTGAGAACTTGGCAAGTTCACTAGGCTCGGGTCCTTGAGTCGGTGAAGGATGACATTGCGAAGCCGTGCGCTTGGTGCATCCGAGGGACCGCCGGACGGGGAGCGAATGGAGTGAGCCCAAAGGGAAGTATACTTCTAGGGTATGAGACGTGAAGGATGGCATTGCGAAGCCGTGCGCTTGGCGCATTCGAGGGACGTAGGCTGAGGGAAGAGAGCTTCGGTGGGGAACTCCATGAGGGATAAGGTGGACTTGGCCAAGTGGCTAAGACTGAGTGTCGGAGGCTCAAACTTGATGTTTGAGGGTATACCCGACGGTCGGATGCTCAAACAACTTGGTGTTTGAGGTTTTGCCCAACATCAGTCGACTGACATAGGTGCCGGTTCGACTGATCCAAGTCGACTAGGGTTCGACTGGTGTATGGCTAGGGTTTTGTGCTTAGCGATTGGGCCATGTGTGATCGGCCCGATGTCGACAATGATCGGCTTGAGGATGGCGATCGGTGATGGAATATCACGAAACGCGAGCGCTCCGTGGTATGAGGCGATCGACTACTAGGTCACCAGTCGATTGATGGGCATCATCAGTCGACTGGTAGGTGATCCGTTGGAACTTGTCTAACATGGATCTGGCCGTTGTGAGACAACGACTACGAGGCGATCATTCGGGCCTTTGGCGCCGATCGCTAGCGAAGAAACAACTCGATGCAGGTTATAAAAGGAGCTCGAGATGGAGGTTTTTGCCATGGTTTTTATGGAGCTATTAGAGGGGAATTGCTGCTGCATTCTAGTCCTTCAAGAGTCAATCAAAGCAAGCAATAAACAAGTGATCAAAAGCATTCGGTGAAAAGTGTTTTTTTTGTATTGTATTTGTATATTTCTGTTGTAATTGCTTGTGAGAGGTTTCTCCACCTCTGACGTGTAGTCGAGAAGAAGTTTTGTTAGTGCCGTGCGCATAACAAGAGCTCGAGGAGCTCGCCCGCGGAGTAGGAACCATTCGGTTCCGAACCATGTATACCGTGTGTGTTTGCGTGTGCTTATTTATTGTTAGTATTATTATTGTTTTATTGTTTCCACTGCGCTAACGACAATCGTAGACAAGCAATGCAATGAGAACGAGCGAATTCCGACATCCAACGATCGAGGGCTATTCACCCCCCTCTAGTCGGCCGTTTCGATCCCCCAACAAGTGGTATCAGAGCCGAGGTCGCTCTTCATGGACTAACCGTGCGAGAGCACTACAAAATGGCCGGCTTCATTTATCCACCAAAATTCGAAGGAGATTTCCTATGGTGGAGAAGAAAAATAGAGGTATACCTAGAAATCGATTTTGATTTTATGATTATTATAGAAAATGGTTTTGAAATGCCTAGGGATAAAAATAACAAGCAAATTGAGAAGTCAAGGTGGACCCAAGACCAAATTAAGAACTTCAAGACAGATCTCGAGGTAATTAAATTGATTAGTGATTTGTTACCTAACACTATTTGGTCTAGATTGGGTGATTATAGGGATGCAAGGGAACTATGGAATAAGATAATAAATTTCCAAGAAAATTCCCAACCGGCACAAGTAGAAGAAAATGCCGAGGAAGAAGAACCCACAACATTTGAAGATGTTTATGACTTGGTGGAGACCTCCACCTCTAGCATTGAGGGGGAGGAGAGGCAATCTTCCATCCCGGAGCAAGAACAAGAAGCATCCACATCCGGGAGAAGTGAAGATCGGGAAGAGGCCTCCACCACCTCCCTAGGTAACTCAAGTGTTGTTATTTTAAATAAAAATTGCATAATATGCTTTGAGTGTAGGGAGAAAGGGCACTACAAGAGTAAATGCCCTAAATTGGCTAAGGAAAAGGCATCAACACCAAAAGTCAACCCAAAGTCAAAGGATGCCGGTGTTCCCAAAATCAAGAGCAAATAGCACATTGTGTGCTTTAAATGCAACCAACGGGGACATTACCGAAGCCAATGCCCTAGGGGAGGAAGAAAGGGAAAGAAGGTGCAACTCATGTAGGGGGAGCTCCTAAAGCTAACCCTAAGGTAAATTAACTTAATGCACCTTTAATTCCTAGAGTTAAAAAGCATGCTAAGAGTTATTTTAGCTCTCTTGCTATTATCAATGAAAAGCATGCTAGGAGAAACAATAAGGTTTATTGCTTAGGTGCTAAGCATGTTAGTTTCTCTAAGGACAAACCTAGGACTCAAAACACTAGATCTATTTTACCTAGGGAGTCAATTAGGAGAATTGAAGAAAACTTGGGTGTTAATCCCAAGAAATCTAGGCATATGCCTAAAAAGAAAAACATTTCCCAAAAGATAAATGAAAATTCAAAATTGGGAAAATTAGAGTTAGAAAACCAAGCCTTGAAGTCAAGACTAGAAAAATTGGAGAAGACCCTAGCAATAATATAAAATTCGGTTAAGGGGTCTAATGTACAAAAGTCAAGACCTAGAAAACAAGAAGTGTCTAAGGGCAAGAAGGGTTTGGGTCACAAACCTATGTCCTACCATAATGTTCCATTTAATTATGGAACCACATCTAGGTCTAGGAAAACCAAGGCTAATAGGGAAGTCATCCCTAAGTCTAGCCATGGTATGTGTTTAGTGGCTAACACCTCAAAGAAATCAAATGTAGCCATTAAGAAGGTCAATGGAGGAGTCACCTCTAGAGTTGACCCAAGTAAGACCCATTTGACTAAGGCTTCAAAGCCAAAAAGGGTCATTAGAAAGGTATCTAAGGAAGTTATCCCTAGGGAATACCTTGTTAACCCAAGGAGCTCCAATAGGTATTGGGTTCCTAAAAGCGTGATTGATTCACGCTAGATGGGTTAGGGTGTGTCAACCCTAAATGGATGGGTAGTTAACCTAACCATAGTAGAGTTGACACATTAGGATATGCCAATGTGTTTGAGAAGTTTAGAATGATTTAAATTGGTACAATTAGGTCATAGAGGTCGTGGTGTGCTATTTTGGGTTTTTGGCACACTAAGGAAATAATGGCATTAAGGCAAAATGTATTTAATCCCTAAAAATGGCAAATTGATTTTCACACTTAGGTATTCTATACCTTAGTATATTTTACTTGCCATGATTTGTTTTCCTTGCCATGTCATGACATCATTTTCATTTTTATCTATGAAATGTCATGATCATGTTTAGAATTATTTTTAGATGTCATGTATGCTTAGTTCTCATTCACATGCCATGACATCATGATATTGGCATATGTTTTTATCTAAATCATATTTATGCCATAATCATATCATGCATAGTTTAAAATGGAGTTAAGGACTATGACACAACTTGAAGGGAATCAAATTAATGTTGCCTAGAAATATGCATGAGAACATAAATAAAACAAAACCCACATCTCACAAAAATTTGACTTGTATGTGTTTTACACATCTAGATATTGGTGAGATGTTTAGGAAAAAGAAAATAAAGGTTTGGAAAATATTTTGAAAAACCTTGGTGAAACCTATCTTTTGATAGCTATCACCATTGAATGAGATGATACAAAGAGGGCTCTTTATTGAAGCTTTTCATAAAATTTTGAACTTTGTATCAATCTCCTAGTTTAATGGGTAAAATAATTTTCTAATATTTTTCACCCATAATGTTTGTGATAAGTAGTATACATACCAAATTTCAAGATTTATCTACTTATGTATATTTACTTATGAATTTCGGAAAGTCATTTCTGAAATTCAGAAAATTGCAAATGAAGTTATCGATCATTGCCAGGAGGTCGGTCACTGATGATGTCACGATCGTGATTTGGCCAATGATCTGAAAATGTTGATTTCGGGTAAACCTTGTTGGTTAGGCCCATGTTCAGCTGTGTTTTGGTCCCCTAACCACTCCTAACCCTAGGATATGCTTGGGAGAGCATTAGAGAAGGTGGAAATCCATTGGATATGGATTAGGAGTTGGGTTGAGGGTGAGTATCAATTTTAAGGTGGATGAGAGTTCATTGTTGAACTTTGCCTTAATTTTGTTTGGCTTAATGTTCCTATTGGCTTAGGGACTCTCCAAGGACATTATTGGTGCAATAGTCAAGGGGGAGCAAGCCTCTAGGGGGAGGTATCCATCATGGGAAGATGGATGTGTATTTCCTCATGGGAGGAAAATTGGGTTGCCTCTCTTTAAGTGATATGGGATCATTAGAAAGATTGTAGGCATGCGTTCCTCCAAGGGAGAGATTGTAAGATCTCATTGGGATATGAGACATTCATACCCTTGGGGAGGACCTTTTTGATGTAATGTCAAAAAGGGGGAGAAGTTACCAAGTTACCAATTAGGGTTCGTTGGAATTCTCATTGGGATATGAGAATTGCCAATATGGGAGAATTAGTAGACTTGAGATGGTAGTTTTGTCAATCATCAAAAAGGGGGAGATTGTTGGTGCAATCCGCCCAGGTTGACTCGAGTTTGACTCGAGCAGTACCTTGATAGTATTTTGATGATAGACAAAACTCATGACATGGGATTGTCATGGGAAAGTCCAACATGGGGTGGGTTGGCATGGAAAATCCAAGCATGGAGCTTGGTGTTGAAGTCCAAGGGGGAAGCCCTGGCATGGGAAAGTCCAAAGCATTGCGAAGCTGTGCGTTTGGTGCTTGGTGAGAAATGCATTGCGAAGCCGTGCGCTTGGTGCATTTGGGAAGTCTTGAGAACTTGGCAAGTTCACTAGGCTCGGGTCCTTGAGTCGGTGAAGGATGACATTGCGAAGCCGTGCACTTGGTGCATCCGAGGATCAGGACGGGAGCGAATGGAGTGAGCCCAAAGGGAAGCATACTTCTAGGGTATGACGCTAAGGATGGGCGTTGCAAAGCTGCGCTTAGGCGCATTCGAGGGGCGAGGCCGAGGAAGAGAGCTTTGGTGGGGAACTCCATGAGGATAAGGTGGACTTGGCCAAGTGGCTAAGGATCGAGTGTCGGAGGCTCAAACTTGATGTTTGAGGTTTACCCGACGGTCGGATGCTCAAACAACTTGGTGTTTGAGGTTTTGCTGACATCGATCGATTAGCATAGGTGCGGTTCGGTGATCCGTCGACTAGGGTTTGGTAGTGTAAGGCTAGGGTTTTGTGCTTAGCGATGGGTGCCATGGGTAGCGATCGTGATGATCGGCGATCGCTTAGAGGGATGGCGGATCAGTAGTGTCGCGAGCACAAAACGTTTCGTAGCCGACTGGGCAGTCAACAACTAGGTCACCAGTCGACTGATGGGCATCATCAGTCGACTGGTAGGTGATCCGTTGGAACTTGTCTAACGTGGATCTGGCCGTTGTGAGACAACGACTACAGGGGCAGTCGACTGGGGCCTTTTGGCAATCGGTTGCTAGGCGCGAAAACAGCTCGATGCAGGTTATAAAAGGAGCTCGAGATGGAGGTTTTTGCCATGGTTTTTGTGGAGCTATTGGAGGGGAATTGCTGCTGCATTCCAGTCCTTCAAGAGCCAATAAAAGCAAGCAACAAACAAGTGATCAAAAGCATTCGGTGAAAAGTGTTTCTTTTGTATTGTATTTGTATTCTTGTTTGTATTTGTATATTACTGTTGTAATTGCTTGTGAGAGGTTTTTCCACCTCCGACGTGTAGTCGAGAAGGAGTTTTGTTAGTGCCGTGTGCATAACTAGAGCTCGAGGAGCTCGCTCGTGGAGTAGGAACCATTCGGTTCCGAACCACGTATATCGTATGTGTTTGCGTGTGCTTATTTGTTGTTAGTATTATTATTGTTTTATTGTTTCCGCTGCGCTAACGACAATCGTAGACAAGCAACGCAACGAGAACGAGCGAATTCCGACATCCAACGATCGAGGGCTATTCACCCCCCTCTAGCCGGCCATTTCGATCCCCCAACATTTTGTATTGTATTTGTATTCTTGTTTGTATTTGTATATTACTGTTGTAATTGCTTGTGAGAGGTTTCTCCACCTTCGACGTGTAGTCGAGAAGGAGTTTAGTTAGTGCCGTGCGCATAACTAGAGCTTGGTGAGCTCGCCCGTGGAGTAGGAACCATTTGGTTTCGAACCACGTATATCTTGTGTTGTGTGATTGTGTATTGTTGTTAGTTTCATTATTATTGTTATTCCGCTGCGCTAACAACAATCATAGATAAGCAACGCAACAAGAACGAGCGAATTCCGCCACCAAACGATTGAGGGCTATTCACCCCCCTCTAGCTGGCCGTTCCGATCTCCAACAGGAGACATTGTGATGTCCGGAGTTAATCGTGGATGCTAGTTATGGTAACTAGTTCATTGGAGTGACCAGCCGTTGTTAGTAATATATATGAGAGATGTCCTAAGGCAATCGCCTTATGTATAAACCATTTATATGATAAATGAAGATTCACTATTTGAGTATACATGTTTTATGTATTTGATTGGATCTTAAACTCATTTACTGAATGTCCACGATACGATTCATAGCATGAGAGAATTTGTGATTGAATCACAACTAGTGAGTATCAATACATGTGTAATTGTGATGTATCGGAATTATCCCTAGTCGATGAATTGATGGATTTGGACACCATCGATTACATCGAGACTACGCAGGTATACTCCTTGGTGTATCCAAGCACCGATTCTCACCGGGTGGAGACATAGTGATGTCGGAGTTGATCGTGGATGCTAGTTATGGTAACTAGTTCATTGGAGTGACCACCATAAGACTTCATATGGTTCTCTGCATATATAGATATGTCAATGAAGTTCTTCGTGGCTTAAGTGCGATGTTCCTTTGACTTGCGGTATTCAAGTCATCTTGATCATGGAGACTTATGCTTTGACATCTTAAGCAAACATCTCTCGAGGAGATGTGGACCCGGGATGATTGGGTATAAGTCGAAGTGATCGAAGGTGTTTGAATAGCCTATAAAGGATTCACCACTCCTTGCGAGGAGATGTATACCCATGGCCTCTCGTCGGATTGTTACTAAAGTCTATGGCCAAAGCATTACATGTTTAGAGTAAGGTACTCTTCGATACATGTGCAGTAACTAGAATCCGTAGGACGAGGAAATGATACTTGGGCTAGGTGTGACGTAGTCAGCCTAGTGGGGACTGTCACTATAGACCATGTCCTGAACCAAGTGGGTATAAGATGAGTGAAGGGAATGGGGCACGATTAATTCGAGCTACTGAAGGGTTTCAGAAATAGTTCTGGATCAACCGTTGATCTTTTTGGTTAATTGGGGATCATGATGTACTACTAGGTGCCACTCATGATCGTTCTATAATTAATGGTTAATTATAGGCGGCCAACATAAACCGAGAACCTATTTGGTCACACACACAATGAGCGTAATCCAAAGGATTTAAAACGAGCTTGAGAATGGGATTCTCAGACCGAGAGAAACTATGTTTGGTTGGACCAAACATAAAGCGAGCATGAAATTGTTTCAGTCGCAATGGAAGCGTGGAAGGGCCGTGTCTTATGAAGACATAATGGATGGACCAAAATGGTTTGGTTCTAATCCAATGGATGAGAATAAACCAAAGGGTTTGGTTTATATTAAACGAATGAACCAAAGGTTGGTTCGGTTCGTTTTAACTTAAAATAAACCATCATGGTTTGGTTTATTTTAACTTATCTTAATGGAGCGGGTTAACGGGCTTTATGGATATGATCCATTAACCATTAAGAGAATTAGTTCTCTATAAAATAGGGCTTAAACCCTAATCCAAGCACCCTAATTAGAGTTGCCGCCCAACCTAATTGTGCCGCCCCCTCCATCTTCTCTCCTAGTCGGCGCCAACCCTAGGAGTGCCGCCGCCCAGCTTTTGTGCCGCCGTCCAAGTCATTGCCGGCGACCAAGCTTCAGCCGGTGAACACTCCGGCGACCCTCGGGTGATCTCTTGTGGGTTCGGTGATAAGGTGAGCTCCACATCTCCTTTGGCCGGCCTCTATTCCTCCACCAAAAGCTGTCCAGTTTTTCTGGACAGCTTGTTTCTTTGTTGTCGGAGCATCGTTTGGAAGACGGTTAGTGCTCCGACAGCGGCTAACTTACCGGGGATTTGATCTCCGGTAATCCTCTGAGGTGGAGGACGAAGGATTTGTCACGCCCGCCCTTCCGGGACCCTAAATGTCTGGAGAGGCGGCGCGTGACGCGACCGTTCATACATTACATACAGCGGAAGACTTTATACATACTTCTTAATTCTCACAGCGGAAGACTTTAGACATACTTCTTAATACTTTTTTTTTTGTTTTTATTTTAAACATAAACATGCATTAACACATATATACATATATATATACATACTTCTTCTTCTTAGCCTAGAGTATGCTTCATAGCGTGGATAGATACTTCTTCTTACTTCTTCTTTACTTCTTCTTCTTAACATAGAGCATGCATCATATATGCAGATACTTAGTGCTTAGTAAATTCATAACATCATCATCATAAGGAGACATAAGTGAGGACATGAATAGACATCTTCATCATAGGTAAACATGTTTAGACCTAACGGATATTCTCCACCATGCCACTACCACACACATTGGCCCCTCCTGCTGCTCCCTTTAGTTTATCCATCCCTTACCCTTATCTGCAGTACGAGGGAAAGATAAACTATAAGCACATAGGCTTAGTAAGATCCTGTCCTACTCACTAAAACCATACATTATCATTAATCATGCAGCATTCACAACATAGAAGCAATATAACATGTAACATACTTGGTGTCATCAACTTAACATGTAGCATAAGTAACGTAAGTGAAATATAGCATGGATCACCGTATCATCAACATAACTTGTAATGTATCTAACGTAAACATGTAAACATTCATAGCATATCATAAAGCATAACTTTCATAACGTATCTAACGTAAGCATGTAAACATTCATAACATATCATAAAGCATAACTTTCATAACATATAACTTAACATTCTTGGCATATCGTTTAACATAACATGTAACTTAACAATCATGGCATATTATTTAATATAACATGTAACTTAACAATCATGGCATATTATTTAACATAACATGTAACTTAACAATCATGGCATATCATTTAACATAACATGTAACTTAACAATCATGGCATATTATTTAACATAACATGTAACTTAACAATCATGGCATATTATTTAACATAACATGTAACTTAACAATCATGGCATATTATTTAACATAACATGTAACTTAACAATCATGGCATATTATTTAACATAACATGTAACTTAACAATCATGACATACATATGCAAGATGCTTTTGAAAACATATATGCTAGGTACGTAAATATAAATCTCAACATATTTGGGCCCGACATTGTACCACTTCTTCATTATCATAGCGCGCATCCCTAAATAGGCCCGAGGTAGCAAGTCTCGAACCTAATAGGTTTCTAGGCCCGAGTCTTATTCCATCGACCTAGGGGCAATCGTCATAGCGTAGAAGCCCATCCTAGGCCCGAGTCTTACTCCATCGACCTAAGGCATCTTGGAGCCCATCCCGTACTAGGCCCGAATCTTATTCCATCGACCTAGGGGCAATCATACATAGAAGCCCATCCTAGGCCCGAGTCTTATTCCATCGACCTAGGGCATCTTAGGAGCCCATCCCTTCTTGGACCTTGTTAAGGTCTTGGTACAAGCCATGCAGAAGGTAAAATACTTATATGCTTACTTTACTACATGTCTTATTAACATAGCATAGCATACTTCGTTTCATAACACATCATGCTTCATTTCATTTACATAGCGTAGCATACTTCATTTCATACACCTCATGCTTCACTTCATTAACATAGCATAGCATGCTTCATTTCATACACATCATGCTTCATTTCATTTTCATAACATGGCATAATTTATTTCATACACATCAGGCTTCATTTCATTTACATAGCATGGCATACTTCATTTCATAACAACATATCCTATTTTATTAACATAGCATGGCATACTTTATTTCATAACAACATAACTTATTTCATTAACATAGCATGGCATACTTCATTTCATAACAACATAACTTATTTCATTAACATAGCATGGCATGCTTCATTTCATAACAACATAACTTATTTCATCAACATAGCATGACATACTTTATTTCATAACAACATAACTGATTTCATTAACATAACGTAGCATACAATTCATGGTATGAACTTCATTGTACCCTAAAGAGGTCAAAGGTGGCCGAATGGCCCTTATAGGCTTTTTAGGGTTTAGACCTTTAACCTAATTCAAGTAACATACATATGCATACAAATTCCATAAAATTCATGGTATGAACTTCATTGTAACCTAAGAACCAAAGGTGGCCGAATGGTCCATGTAGGGCCTTTAGGTTTAACTTTTGACCTAATCACCTTTTAAAACTTAACCTCATCATATAGTTACAAAACATAGTATGAAACTTCATTGAAACCCTATAGTGGGGTTTGGCCGAATAGAACTATAGTGTTCATTAGGGTTAGCTTTTGTTCTAACCCACTTTAAGCCCTAAAATCATCATCTAGTTCCCATAATATGGCATGGAACTTCATTGAAACCCTAAAAGTAGGGTTGGGCCGAATAGAACTATAGTGTTCATTAGGGTTAGCTTTTGTTCTAACCCACTTTAAACCCTAACATCATAATCTAGTTATAAAACATAGCATAAACATAGCATAGAGCTTCTTTGAGACCCTAGTTCATGACTTGGCAGAATGGGTCATGGAGGCCTCTAGAGTTAGATCTTTATCCTAATCCCTATAACATGCTAACATCATCACTTGCAAGCAAAAACAAGATATAACTTCAATAAAACACCAACAAAACCCATGTTGGCCGAATGGTTCATAGGGTTTTCTAGGGTTAACTTTTGACCTAATCCGTTTTAAGCCCTAACATCATCATCTAATTACATAAGCATGGCATACAACTTCATGGAAACCCTAGATCATATCTTGGCCGAATATAACAATATAGATTTCTTTTATAAAACGTCAACCGAAGCTACTCAAATGCGCAGGTGAGGGATACTTACATCCTTCGCTTTGCTTGGGGTGGGGAAGATAACCTAAAGAAGATCAACACTTAGCCTTCTCTAGCTTGGATAGGATTCGGCCAAAAGAGGGAATGTAGAGGAAAAGCTTTAGGATTTCGGTGAGAAGAGAGGAAGAAGAAGAGAGGAAGTAAACAATTTCAATCTTCCCTCTTCTTTATAAAGGGAGGAGGAAGAGAAGTTCCTCTTTTCTTTTCTATGCCTCTTCATTTACCCTTAGTCCCATTTATCTATAGTTCCCCCCCCTTCCTTAATCATACAATCCTATTGGGCTTATGGTTAGTGGGTACATCTATAGGGCTTGGCTATCTCTAGAGGTCTGGAGTTCAATTCCTAGGTCTTGTATCCATTTTTTGGCTTATTTTCTTTTGTTTTGGAAGAAGGCCTACATAAAGCCCATTATCATCAAGCCAAAAATTCTTGTAAAATTGCTAGGAATTTTACGGGCGTTACAGGATTCGTCAAACGGTTGACGAATACCTCTCCGGAGAATCGAGTTTTGAGGACTCGGTTTTGGATCCGAATTTGGATTCGGATCGTGATCATCTCTCGATCACGTCGTCTTCAACACGAGGCTAGTAACCCGTACGAAGACGAAGCTCGTGACTTAGCGAAGTCATCCCGAGGAGCTCGGCGTGGATACGGATAGAGACGATTCTTACGAGGATCGTTCCGGTTGATGCCGTTCCCGCTACACGTCATACGAAAGGTATAACGTAGATAATTTTCTTTTATTGCAAATTTTAATTTATGGTTATGTCTACACTTGTTGTAATATGCATGCGTGTGTTGTGTGTGTTGTAATAAATATAGATTTATTATTTTAATTGCTTTCGCTGTGCTCATGTTTACGAAACATGATCGAACACACACACGCCGCGGTGCCGGAAACCCAACAGTGGTATCAGAGCCCAGGTTGTGTTTCGACATAATCGTAAAAATGGTTTTGCGATAGTCATAATGTATTTCTGGAAATTTTCTAAATTTTGGAAATTTAGAAGTATTTATGGAAATTTTTCAATTTTGGAAAGTCTAGAAGTATTTATGGAAATCTTCCACTTTTGGAAAGTTGAAAGTATTTATGGAAATTGATATTTTCCATAAATAAAATATTTGATTAGATTCTGGAAATTTGTTTCCTAATTTAATCATGATTTGATTTGGGAAATCAATTCTTAAAATATTTTATTTCCATAAGTAGTTTTAATGATTTAGGAAATTGGTTTCCTAAATAGATTTTCCTTAATCAAATAATTCCATGAATAAAATATGTGATTAGATTTGGAAATTTGTTTCCTAATTTAATTATGATTTGATTTGGAGAATCAAATCTTAAACATATTTTATTTCCATAAATAGTTATGACATATAAGGAAATTATATACATGACATAATTGTATGCCATGTAATTGCATTAGATGCATAACATTATGCCATGCGTGTCGTGACATGTAGATGTATGCCATGTATGCCATGCCATGTAGATAATAGTTATTTGCATGCAAAGAGGATGAGACATAAAAACCCTTAATCAATATTAAAGCCTACACCTTCCATTAATATGGTTAGAACCAGAGTTCTGTTTCTTGTTTGGGTTGTTGGACTCTCTCCAAGCCCGGCTCGAACCTGAATATGTTCAAACCATGGAATAGTTTAATACTAATATGGTAAGAGTCAGAGGTCAATCGTTAGCTTTGGTTGTTGGACTCTCACCAAGCTGGGCTAATTGGTTGAATGCGCTCTAACCATATTAAAACTATGTCCTGATTAATGGGTTGGCTTTAACCTGGAGCATCGGCTTGTTGGACTCTCTCCAAGGTCGATGTAAAGGGAGGTGAAGTTGGGTGCTATGCATATGATGCATACTTGTTAATGTGTTAACAACCCGATGTATGTGTGAACATTCAATTAGTTGATAGCACATTGTGATAGTTGCATATACGGGATATGCAATCGGTATAGATGATACCTACCGTCGTAGTTATGAATGGCTTGTTGGACTCTCTCCAAGGTTGTTCATAACTATGATGGATATCAGCCCATTCAGAGATGGACCTACAATCTCCCGAAGTGATTTTGGGGTTTTTGAAATTCAAAAAATGAATGGGATTTATAAATGTATATTGATGCATTTTAAAATCATTTTCTCATATATGCTCGTTTTGTATTTCTAGGTCAATAAATTGATCATGACGTCTTTGAATTTGCGCACTATTTTGGATTCGAACAAACTGACTGGGCCTAACTTCCTGGACTGGCTTAGAAACCTGAGAATTGTTCTCAAGGCCGAAAAGCTTGCATATGTCCTTGAAGAGCCTCTTCCTGACCGTCCTAAGGACGATGCAACTCCAGACCAAATGTTGGTCTATCAGAAGCATGTGGCAGATTCTGAGCTGGCGAGTTGCATCTTGCTAGCGGCGATGGTACCTGAGCTGCAGAAGCAGCATGAGCATATGGATGCTAACACTATGGTCTTCCATCTTCATGAGTTGTTCGATGAGCAAGCGAGATCCGAAAGGTTCGAGGTCTCTAGGCTCCTCTTCACCACGAAGATGCAAGAAGGTTAGTCTGTAGTACAGTTTGTGCTAAAGATGAACGGGTACATCGAGCGGCTAGCTACCCTCGGTTTTGTGATGGATCATGAGTTAAGTATTGACTTAATTCTGCATTGTTTGCCCAAGAGTTTCTCGCAATTTGTGATGAACTATCGGATGAACAAATTGGAATCCACCATTTTCGAGCTCCTCAATATGCTGAAGACTGTGGAGCCTTCTGTGAAGTATGAGGAGAAGGCGGTTCTGTTAGTTGATTTTTCAAAGAAAGGTTCTAAGAGGAAGGCAAAAGAACAGAAGAAAGGAAAGAACAAAAAGGCAAAGAAGGCGGAACCAGCGCAAAAGGGCACTTGCCATCATTGTGGCAAGGAAGGCCACTGGCGAAGAAACTGCAAGATTTATCTTGAGTCCATGAAGAAGAAGAAGGCATCCGATGCCCCATCCTCTTCAGGTATCTTCGTTATTGATTGCCATTCTATTTCCTTAGACACTTGGGTATTGGATACTGGGTGTAGCTCACATATATGTAATGACATACAGGGGCTAAGGAATAGAAGAAGACTTGTCAGAGGGGAGTCAAATTTGCGAGTTGGCAATGGAGCAAAGGTTGCTGCGGTCGCCATCGGAACTTATTTGCTGAAGCTCCCTAGTGGACTAGTCTTGGAACTGGACAATTGCTATTATGTTCCTTCTCTAATAAAGAACATTGTTTCTATTTCCTGCTTAAATAGAAATGGTTCCATTTGACGTTTAGTAACAATTGTTGTTATATAACTTTGAATGGCGTACTTTATGGAACTGGAACTTTGAGTAATGGCATTTATACGTTGGACGTATCCAGTGACATTTTCAATATCGAAGCGAGCAACACGCATGCTCGAAAGGATAATCACATAGACTCCTATATGTGGCATTGTTGTCTTGGCCATATAAGCAAGAAACGCATGTCCGAATTACACCGATGTGGAATTCTGGAATCGTTTGAATTGGATTCATACGATACATGAGAATCATGCTTAAAAGGCAAGATGACTAAGTTACCTTTTACTGGAAAAGGTGAACGAGTGGGAGAGTTACTAGGTCTAGTACATACTGATGTATGTGGACCTATGTCAACTCAAGCTTTAGGAGGCTATAGCTACTTCATTACCTTCAGCGATGATCACTCACGGTTTGGGTATGTGTTCTTGATGAAACACAAGTCTGAAGCCTTTGAAAGGTTCAAAGAATTCAGAAATGAAGTAGAGAAACAACATGACAAGAGTATTAAAATACTTCGATCGGATCGAGGTGGTGAATACTTAAGTCAAGAGTTTCTTGATTATCTAAGAGACAATGGCATATTGTCTCAATGGACTCCGCCCTATACACCACATAATGGTGTATCGAGGCGTAATCTTAGGACCTTGTTGGACATGGTCAGTCAATGATGAATCATCGACTCTTCCCAAGTCCTTTTGGGGTTATGCACTTACCATTGTTTACTTGTTAAGCAGAATGCCTACAGGTAGTCTCAACTACTCCATATGAGATATGGAATGGTAAGAAACCTCATGTATCTTACTTGAAGATATGGGGTTGTCTGCTTATGTGAAGCGGTGTGTCGGACAAATTGGATGCTAAGTCGATAAATGTCTATTTATTGGATACCCTAAGGAAACAAGGGGTTACCAATTCTATCATCTGTGGAACAAAGGTGTTTGTTTCAAGGCATCTTTGTGTTTCTAGAGAAAGAGTTTCTCTTGCAAGAAAAGCAGGGGAGTGTCGT
This sequence comes from Wurfbainia villosa, assembly GCA_025175895.1. Lineage (NCBI taxonomy): Eukaryota > Viridiplantae > Streptophyta > Magnoliopsida > Zingiberales > Zingiberaceae > Wurfbainia > Wurfbainia villosa. The sequence goes on from CM045986.1 coordinate 27,784,595, forward strand.
CGAGCTTGAGGAGGCTCGAGAGACTCAAATAGACATTGATGAGATACGGTGAAGCACAACAGTATGACTCATAGTGATGAGCAATCAATTTGGACCTATTGTAACACCACATCTTCGTAGATCTGGTAGAACACGCAATATTCCTGAGAGATATGGATTTCTCGTAAGTGAATCGAACGACGTGTTACTCATTGATGATGAGGAGCCTACCAGTTATGAAGAAGTGCTGAAAAGTTCAGAAAGGGATAAGTGGCTTGGTGCCATGAAGTCGGAAATGGATTCCATGTACGAAAACCAAGTTTGGAACTTGGTTGACCCACCTGAAGGCATAAAGCCTATAGGGTGCAAGTGGGTTTTCAAGAAGAAAACCGACATGGATGGTAATGTGATTACCTATAAGGCTAGATTGGTGGCGAAAGGATATCGTCAAAAACAAGGTGTTGATTACGACGAAACCTATTCGCCTGTAGCTATGCTTAAATCCATTCGGATGCTCCTGGCCATAGCGGCTCATTATGATTATGAGATATGGCAGATGGATGTGAAAACAGCTTTCCTTAATGGAAACCTGCTCGAGGACGTGTGTATGATACAGCCTGAGGGTTTCACATAGGTTGATAAAACCAAGGTATGCAAATTGCGACAATCCATTTATGGATTGAAGCAAGCATCCAGGAGCTGGAATATCCGTTTTGATGAGACGATCAAAAAGTTTGATTTCTCACAAAATCCAGACGAACCTTGTGTGTACAAGAAGGTTAGTGGGAGTGCAGTCGTGTTCCTAGTATTGTATGTCGATGACATATTACTTATAGGAAACGATGTGTCAATCTTACAGTCAGTTAAGGTTTGGTTATCCAAGACATTCTCCATGAAAGACCTAGGAGAAGCAACCTACATCCTTGGGATTAAGATCTATAGAGATAGATCGAAACGGTTGCTTGGTCTTTCGCAGTCTACATATATAGACCGAGTGCTAAAGAGGTTTAACATGTCGGAATCCAAGAAAGGTTATCTGCCCATCAGGCATGGGGTACACCTTTCGAAGTCTATGTGTCCGCGCACAGAAGACGAGAGGATTTGCATGAGTAAGATTCCCTATGCATCCGCAATAGGATCTATCATGTATGCTATGTTATGTACGAGGCCTGATGTATCGTACGCTCTGAGTGTCACGAGCAGATACCAATGCGATCCAGGAATGGATCATTGGGCGGCTGTTAAGACGATCCTTAAGTACTTGAGAAGAACTAAGGATGTGTTCCTAATATATGGAGAAGGGGACATGGTGATACGCGGGGTATACGGATGCCAGCTTCCAGACAGACAAGGATGATTCCAGGTCTCAGTCTGGATACGTGTTCACCTTGAATGGGGGCGCAGTGAGTTGGAAAAGTTCCAAACAAGAGACTGTAGCGGATTCTACCAGTGGGGCAGAATATATTGCAGCTTCGGAAGCAGCAAAGGAAGCGGTTTGGATCAAGAAGTTCGTTCATGAACTTGGTGTGATTCCGGCCATTGTTGAAGCAATACCGGTCTACTGCGACAACAATGGAGCAATTGCACAGGCGAAAGAGCCAAGGTCTCATCAACGATCCAAACATGTGCTTCGCCGCTATCATCTTATCAGAGAGATCATCAGTAGGAACGAAATACAAATCGAGAAAATTCCCACTGAAAGGAACTTAGCGGATCCCTTGACTAAGACATTACCTCAAAATAAGTTTGAGGGTCATGTTAGAGCTTATGGTATTGGATACCGTAGCGATTGACATTAGGCCAAGTGGGTGTCTGTTAGTAATATATATGAGAGATGTCCTAAGGCAATCGCCTTATGTATAAACCATTTATATGATAAATGAAGATTCACTATTTGAGTATACATGTTTTATGTATTTGATTGGATCTTAAACTCATTTACTGAATGTCCACGATACGATTCACAGCATGAGAGAATTTGTGATTGGATCACAACTAGTGAGTATCTCTACATGTGTAATTGTGATGTATCGGAATTATCCCTAGTCGATGAATTGATGGATTTGGACACCATCAGTTCTGTCGAGACTAGCACGAGGTATACTCCTTGGTGTATCCAAGCAGCTGATTCTCACTGGCTGGAGACATAGTGATGTCCGGAGTTGATCGTGGATGCTAGTTATGGTAACTAGTTCATTGGAGTGACCAGCCGTAAGACTTCATATGGTTCTCTGCATATATAGATATGTCATTGAAGTTCTTACTGTGGCTTAAGTGCGATGTTCCTTTGACTTGCGGTATTCAAGTCATCTTGATCATGGAGACTTATGCTTTGACATCTTAAGCAAACATCTCTGAGGAGATGTGGACCCGGGATGATTGGGTATAAGTCGAAGTGATCGAAGGTGTTTGAATAGACTATAAAGGATTCACCACTCCTTGCGAGGAGATGTATACCCATGGCCTCTCGTCGGATTGTTACTAAAGTCTTTGGCCAAAGCATTACATGTTTAGAGTAAGGTACTCTTCGATACATGTGGAGTAACTAGAATCCGTAGGACGAGGAAATGATACTTGGGCTAGGTGTGACGTAGTCAGCCTAGTGGGGACTGACACTATAGACCATGTCCTGAACCAAGTGGGTATAAGATGAGTGAAGGGAATGGGGCACGATTAATTCGAGCTACTGAAGGGTTTCAGAAATAGTTCTGGATCAACCGTTGATCTTTTCGGTTAATTGGGGATCATGATGTACTACTAGGTGCCACTCATGATTATTCTATAATTAATGGTTAATTATAGACGGCCAACATAAACCGAGAACCTATTTGGTCACACGCACAACGAGTGTAATCCAAAGGATTTAAAACGAGCTTGAGAATGGGATTCTCAGACCGAGAGAAACTATGTTTGGTTGGACCAAACATAAAGCGAGCATGAAATTGTTTCAGTCGCAATGGAAGCGTGGAAGGGCCGTGTCTTATGAAGACATAATGGATGGACCAAAATGGTTTGGTTCTAATCCAATGGATGAGAATAAACCAAAGGGTTTGGTTTATATTAAACGAATGAACCAAAGGTTGGTTCGGTTCGTTTTAACTTAAAATAAACTATCATGGTTTGGTTTATTTTAACTTATCTTAATGGAGCGGGTTAACGGGCTTTATGGATATGATCCATTAACCATTAAGAGAATTAGTTCTCTATAAAATAGGGCTTAAACCCTAATCCAAGCACCCTAATTAGAGTTGCCGCCCAACCTAATTGTGCCGCCCCCTCCATCTTCTCTCCTAGTCGGCGCCAACCCTAGGAGTGCCGCCGCCCAGCTTTTGTGCCGCCGTCCAAATCATTGCCGGTGACCAAGCTTCAGCCGGTGAACACTCCGGCGACCCTCCGGTGATCTCTTGTGGGTTCGGTGATAAGGTGAGCTCCACATCTCCTTTGGCCGGCCTCTATTCCTCCACCAAAAGCTGTCCAGTTTTTCTGGACAGCTTGTTTCTTTGTTGTCGGAGCGTCGTTTGGACGACGGTTAGTGCTCCGACAGCAGCTAACTTACCAGGGATTTGATCTCCGGTAATCCTCTGAGGTGGAGGACGAAGGATTCGTCAAACGGTTGACGAATACCTCTCCGGAGAATCGAGTTTTGAGGACTTGGTTTTGGATCCGAATTTGGATTCGGATCGTGATCATCTCTCAATCACGTCGTCTTCAACACGAGGCTAGTAACCCGTACGAAGACGAAGCTCGTGACTTAGCGAAGTCATCCCGAGGAGCTCGGCGTGGATACGGATAGAGACGATTCTTACGAGGATCGTTCCGGTTGATGCCGTTCCCGCTACACGTCATACGAAAGGTATAACGTAGATAATTTTCTTTTATTGCAAATTTTAATTTACGGTTATGTCTACACTTGTTGTAATATGCATGCGTGTGTTGTGTGTGTTGTAATAAATATAGATTTATTATTTTAATTGCTTCCGCTGTGCTCATGTTTACGAAACATGATCGAACACACACACGCCGCGGTGCCGGAAACCCAACAGCCGTAAGACTTCATATGGTTCTCTGCATATATAGATATGTCAATGAAGTTCTTACTGTAGCTTAAGTGCGATGATCCTTTGACTTGCCGTATTCAAGTCATCTTGATCATAAAGACTTATGCTTTGACATCTTAAGCAAGCATCTCTGAGGAGATGTGGACCCGGGATGATTGGGTATAAGTCGAAGTGATCGAAGGTGTTTGAATAGCCTATAAAGGATTCACCACTCCTTGCGAGGAGATGTATACCCATGACCTCTCATCAGATTGTTACTAAAGTCTTTGGCCAAAGCATTACATGTTTAGAGTAAGGTACTCTTCGATACATGTGCAGTAACTAGAATCCGTAGGACTAGGAAATGATACTTGGGCTAGGTGTGACGTAGTCAGCCTAGTGGGGACTGACACTATAGACCATGTCCTGAACCAAGTGGATATAAGATGAGTGAAGGGAATGGGGCACGATTCATTCGAGCTGCTGAAGGGTTTCAGAAATAGTTCTGGATCAACCGTTGATCTTTTCGGTTAATTGGGGATCATGATGTACTACTAGGTGCCACTCATGATCGTTCTATAATTAATGGTTAATTATAGACAACCAACATAAACTGAGAACCTATTTGGTCACACGCACAACGAGCGTAATCCAAAGGATTTAAAACGAGCTTGAGAATGAGATTCTCAGACCGAGAGAAACTAGATTTGGTTGGACCAAACATGGAGCGAGCATGAAATCGTTTCAGTCACAATGAAAGCGTGGATGGGCCATGTCTTATGAAGACATGATGGATGAACCAAATTGTTTTGGTTCTAATCCAATGGTGGAGAATAAACCAAAGGGGTTAGGTTTGTTTTAAACGAATGAACCAAAGTTGGTTCGGTTTGTTTTAACTTAAAATAGACCAAATCGGTTTGGTTTATTTTAACTTAAGTTATTGGAGCAGATTAACGGGTTTTGGTTATGAACCAATAACCGTTAGGAGAATGTGTTCTCTATAAAAACACGGCTTAAGGGTTTTTTCAAAAACCTAAGGGAATAAGCCATTGAGTTGCCGCCCAAAAACCGTAGCTCATCTTTTGTTGTTGCCGCCCAACATGGTGTTGCTGCCAACTTCATGGAGCTGCTGCCACCTCCTTGCCGCCGGACAACCACCTGCTGCCGCCGGCCACTTGTTGCTGCCGGTGATCCTCCGGCGACCCTCCTTGGCTCCGGTGACCAAGGACTAGTCGGTCCTCTTCCCTTTGGCCGGTGCTAACTCCTCCACCAAAGCTGTCTAGTTTTCTGGACAACTTGTTTCCTTCTTGTCGGAACATCGTTTGGATGACGTTTGGAGCTCCGACAGCGGTAGCCTTACCGGGGATTTAATCTCCGGTAATCCTCATAGGTGCAGGACGAAGAATTCGTCAAACGGTTGATGAATACCTCTCCGGAGAAGCGAGTTTTTGAGGACTCGTTTTGGATCCGAATTTTGATTCGGATCGTGATCTTCTCTCGATCACATCGTCTTCAACACGAGGCTAGTAACCCGTACGAAGATGAGGTTCGTGACTTTGTGAAGTCATCCCGAAGATATTCGGCGTGGATACGGATAGAGATGATTCTAGCAAGAATCGTTCCGGTTGATACCTTTCTCGCTACACGTGATACGTCAGGTATATGTAGTATAAATTTCCTTTTATTGCAAAATTTGAATTTACGGTTATGTCTACACATATTGTACTATGCATGCGTGTGATGTATGTGTTGTAATAAATTAGATTTATTATTTTATTCCTTCCGCTGTGCACTTGTTTACGAAATATGTTCGAACACACACTCGCCGCGGTGTCGGAAACCCAATAGGTTTACCATAGATCAAAAAGGGGGAGATTGTTAGTGCAGTAGACACCTAAGTCGAACTTGAGTTTTGATTATAGCAAACGATACAAAGTTAAGCATATATTATTATCTCACGAGCTAAATCAAGTGTGCAGAAAAGTGCCAACACTGGAGCTGAAGGCTATCGACACCCGGAGGAAGCCGCGGTGGTCAGGCGACACTCGAGTGATTTCGGAGGAAGCCGAAGGAATCGAGTGGAAGGCCAGAAGCGAAAGTGACACAGTAAGTATCGAGGTAAGCTCGTGTGTGTGTGTGAGCGTAAGAGAGGTTGTATCCTCCTTACGAGGATGGTCTTAAGCGTAGATCCGACCAAAGACATCCCATGGATGGTCTAGGTCGAGATCGGACGGTTGACGACCATCGAAATAGTGTTTTTGTTAAGTTAATTTTGACTTGCAGCTAGCATCAGTCGACTGCCAGCTTGGAGGACTCGACTGTCGTCCATCAGTCGACTACCTGCGGTCAGCATTCAACTGATGCTGCAATCAGTCGACTGATGATGGCCATCAGTCAACTGATGGTCAAGGATCAGCTTCGAGGAGTCAAGGCTTATCACCTCATTTCAAGGGGATTGGTGCTCAAAACTCATTGGCTAGAGTTCCTTTCGAGAAGGGGCTCAAAGGCTATAAAAGGTGGGCCTCTCCTAGGGTTTTATCATCAATTCTAAGTTCTCAAAGGCCTCCGCAATGCTACGACTCTCCGACGATGAAGTGCTACTACTCCGACGATCTATTCTTGAGTTCTCATTTTCTTATTTGTTGATATAAGCTTAATTTAGATTGTTTCTTTAATATTATTGTCTCGGAGTTTTTTTTATCGTAACGAGAAGAGGGGGAGTGTCCCTCTACCTCTAGCTTTTGTGTTTTCTTGTATTCGATTAATTCCTACCTACAACGAGGACGAGTTTGTTAGTGCTTTGCCCTCCGTGCGTGCTCAAGGACCACTAGGGCCTTGGAGTTGTAGCCGAAGGCTACGAACCAAGTAAAAAAATCTTCTTGTCTCATTTATTTGTCATTTATCTTCCACTGTGTTTAATTATCTACTTGAACGAAAAAGTTTTATCGCTATTCATCCCCCCTCTAGTGATCCGCTCGATCCAACAAGATCCAGGTGAGCGTCACTGGATAACAGTCAAGAATATTCTTAAGTACTTGAGAAGGACTAAAGAATATTTCTTGATATTTGGAGGCGATGAGGAGCTAGCTGTAAAGGGTTACAATGATGTCAGCTTCCAAACTAACCATGATGATTATAGATCACAGTCAGGGTTCGTGTTTTGCTTGAATGGTAGCCTTTGTGAGCACGGAAGAGTTCGAGCGAGGACCGCGATTCTTGATTTTTACAGAGAGGCGAGTATATCGCATCGGAGGCAAAGGAAGGATTTGGATCCGCAAGTTCATTACTAAGCTTAGGGTGGTTCCTAGCATAGCAGATCCTATAGAGCTCTATTGTGACAACAATTGAGCGATTGCGCAGGCTAAGGAACCTCGCTCACACCAACGGACCAAACACATACTACGGTGCTTCCATCTCATTCGAGAGATTATCGATAGAGGAGATGTGAAGATTTACAGAGTACCCACAGAGGCTAACATCACAGATCCCTTGACCAAGGCTTTGGTACAGAAAAAGCATGATGGTCACAATAGGTCATTGGGTATTAGATACTACAGTGATTGCCACTAGTGCTAGTGGGAGATTGTTAGTGAAAGCCCTAGAGCTAATTATGTGATGATTGTTGTATGGACTTTGTTGTATCATATTCCTATTTATAAAGGCATGGTTATTATATTTACTTGTATTGGTGCCAAATAACTAAGTATAATAATGTCATTGAGTAGAAGGTTCTTATCTATATCAATCGATTGGTTGAATCGATAATGAGATGATATAGAGAACATTACTCTTAATCATTCCTAGTCAAGTATTAACATTCAGGAACAATATTAATGCAACGAGACTAGCATGTAGGTCAACTCAATGACTTGATCTCACAAGTCATGTATATGTGATATCAAGTTGACACATGGGTATGTATTGGAGAATGTATACTGAATGATCCGCCATGAGAAAGTATCATGGATCGTTATACGAGTGTCATATACTTTCTCATGTGACTATTAATATGATTATTAGTCCTTGGACCTGAAGTCACCATGGTTCCCTACATAAGGAGTTGCATACTTTGGCTTCGTCAAACATCACCCGTAAATGGGTGGACTATAAAGGCGATTACTGGGTATGTAACAAATTATGAGGAGGGATGTGAGTGATGTAGATGGGATCTATCCCTCCTATATGACGGGAGTGACATCGTTATTCTTGATAGAGTGAGATCACTAAGTGCATGGCCATGCCCAAATGAGTCAATATGAGATATTGAGCTCATTTGATTAGAGTGAGTCTACTTGGAGTTCAAGATATAGATTATACCGAGGATGACATAGTCTATGTCTCAATTGGTCAATCTAAATGTCAAGGATAGAGGGACATTGTCACATATTGTGAGAGTCACAATTAGTAGTCACAAGGGTGATGTTGGATCTCAACATTCTTGTAAATTGGGTAGCAATGATGTGTTGCTAGATACCGCTCATTGCTTATGTTTCTAAATCGATTTAGGAGCATTACCAACGTTACAAGAACCTATAGGGTCACACACAAAGGGCAATTAGATGGAGATTAGGTTCATATGATGAACCATGAGGATGAGGTTCATGGGATGAACCAAATTGGATTAAGAGTAATCCAAATTAGAATAATTGAGTTGGACTCAAGTTAATTCAAGTGTTGAATGAGTCTAATTTAGATTTGATTCATCGAGTCAATTTAAACTAATGAATTGAGATTCATTAAATCAAATTGACTTGAATCAAATGGTTGGATTTGATCAACCGTGGGAGATAAGAGGTCAAGTTTGACTTGACTTGAGAGGGAAGATGAATGGTCAATTTTGACTTGACCAATATCCATGTCATGGTGACTTGGCATGGGGCTGGCCAATGATGATGCTCCACATCATCATGGACACAACATGGGGTGCCACCTCATGAGGGAGACCAAGAGCCATTGGCTCTTGGAGTTACATGCATGCATGTAACCCCCTTATAGTGGGTTATGAAAGTGTGAAGTTAAGTTGTGTAACTTCATCTTCTTCCTCCTCTCTTCCCTCAAGCTCTCTCTTCCTCATCTTGTCGTGAGCCTCTAAGGGGTGCTAGCACACTCTAGGTTGCTTTTCTCCACCTATTGCTTGTGTGGATACCAATAGAGGAGTGTACACTTGACACTCTCGAGTTCCGACAAGCCGTTTGGACGAGCGGGATAAGCGAAGGGCATCACATCAAGGGTAAAACTCTTAACATGTAGATCTATAGTAGATCTAAGGTTTTTAAATATGTACATGTAGTTTTGTTTATCTTCGCATGGATCCGTGGTCGACTTCCGGGGTTTCGCAGTGCAAAAAGCGGTTTTTGTGGCTCGGATAGTCCAACAGTAATGTCAGATGCATTAAAACAATTGTTAAGTTAGGAGATAATGAGTTGCCTATAACTGAATGTTTCAAATATATAAAATCATTCTTGCAAAAAGGTGGAGAGATTGAGAGAAATGTCTTACATTTAATACAAGTAGGATGGTTAAAATTGAGGAATACTTAGGTGTTTTTTTGTGATAGTAAAATATCTTTAAAAATTAAAGGAAAGTTTTACAAAATGACAGTTAGACTAGCTATGTTAGATGAAGCTAAATATTGAACTATGACTCGAGCACATGAGCAAAAGATGAGAATTATAGAGATGATGATGTTAAAATGGATATGCGAATATACGAGAATAGTTAAAATAAATAATAAAAATATTAAACAAAAATTTAGATTGCATCTATTGAGAAAAAACTCCGAAAGATATATTTAAGATGGTATGGATATGTACTTAGACGATCGATAAATATTTTAATTAGACAATGTGAAACTATTACAAATATTAAATCAAACAAGAAAGAAGAAAATCAAAGAATACTTGATTAGAAATAATAAAATAAGATAAAATTTATTTAAATATAGATGGTGATATAGTAGGGAATAGAATCCAATGATATAGAAAGATTCATATATCTGACTTCATCTAGTAAGATAAGAATTTGATTGATATTATTGATGATACTTGTAAGAGTCTATGGTCTCTTAAGCATAAGTTGATCCCTATGTTTGTAACATAGGGAAGGATGTGGTGTGTATCTGATGTTAGTTATTTACATATAGTTTTTGGAGTCAACATCTTTGCTCTTTGTCTTTTTTCTTCTTTTTTTTAGTGCATACGAAGTTGCCCATTCATATGAGGACATGGAAAATATTAGATAATAGTTCTCTGCTCGTACCACTAACTTGAATTATTCCCTCAACTAGCGAAATTCATAGTCGTATAGTTTGCTCCAACAGAAAAATTTGACTCCCTACAACCCTTTTATGTTGATGCAAGGAGCATCACTCCGTAGTTTTGATGTATGAATCACAAGTTAAAGTTAGAAATTACTTGTGTTTTGATGTGTGTTAAGTGTGCAGGCTTAACATGAAATCCCTAGTAGGTAAGGTAGACTAGATACTAGACAAAGTATTGAAAGTCCTAGTAGGTCGTATTGATCAGATACTAGACAGAAGACTTGATAGATCAGGAGGATCGGACACCAAACAGGAAGTCCATATGGGGCAGAAGATCGGACATCTAGCATTAAGACTGATTGTGTCAAGAGATCAGACAATCGACATGAAACCCAAGTGGGGCAGGGAGATCGAACAACTAGCAGAAGTCCTGGTGGGTCAGATTGGATGTCAAGCATGGTAAGTACGGCTAGGCAACCGGCAAGTAAGCCTCAAGTGAAGAGATGAGGCTGAGTCTTCTGTAGGGGGACAATGTTAGGCGTCGATCTGACAGATATTCCATGTGAGACTAAGAAGTCGAGATCGGACAGTATTACCACTGCCATTTCATTTCATATTGTATTTTGTGCTAATCCCATTTTGCAGGTATCCAGTCGACTGATTGGTTTCCAGTCGACTGAGGTCCAGTCAACTGGGTACATATGGTTCAATCGACTAGGATGCTTAGTTGGCAAGGCAGCTAGTGATTGACCAGAAATCTAGTGACCAAGATGGCAAGAGCTCCAGTCGACTGGGGAGGTCTAGTCGATTGGAAAGACAAATTTCTCGATGCGGAGCCAAGTTACTGGAGTCGACTGGACCAGGTCCAGTCTACTGGAAAGATCGATGTACCAAATCGACGAGATGATTTGGAGTCTTACTAGAGGATGTTCCAGTGGACTGAAATAGACTTATAAAAGAAATGGAGAATTAGCTCTGAGTACAATTGTTGGGTTTCCCAGGCACCGCGGTGGGTGTGTTCGAACATGTTTCATAAACATGTGCACAGTGAAAGAAATAAAAGCAATAAATATAATTTATTACAACACACACACCACATGCATGCAAGATACAACATGTGTAAACATAATCACAGTTTCAAATTTTGCAATAAAAGGAAATTACACTAGTTATACCTGACGTATCACGTGCAGTGGGAATGTCATCAACTGGAGCAACTCACGTTATAATTGCCTCTATCCGTATCCACGCTGAGTACCATTGGGATAGCTTCGCCAAGCTATGAGCCTTGCCTTCGTAGGAGTCACTAGCCTCGTGTCGAAGATGATGTGATCGAGAGAAGATCACAATCCGAATCAAAATTCGGATGCAAAAATGAGTCCCCAAAACTCGCTTCTCCGAAGAGGTATTCGTCAACCGATTGAGGAATCCTTGGTCCTCTACCTATGAGGATTGCTAGAGATCCAATTCCCAGCAAGAAAGTTGCTGTCGGAGCTCCAAAAGCCATCCAAATGATGCTCCGACAAGAAGGAAGTAGGCTGTCCAAAAACTGGATAGATTGGTGGAGAACTTGGCACTGGCCAAAGGAAAAGGGCCGGCTGGTCCTTGGTCACCAGAGCCAAGGAGGGTCGCAGGAGGATCGCTGGAAGTAGCAGGAGGCCAGCAGCAGCAGGTGGTGTCGGTGGCAATAGCTAGCTTCGGTGGCAAGAGTCCCTTGGTGGCGGCGGCAAGGAGAATAGAGGAAAGGATGCTAAGGTTTCCAAAACCCTTGAACCAATTAATTCCACTCGAAAAACCCTTAAGCCGTATTTTTTATAGAGAACACATTCTCCTAACGGTTATTGGTTCATAACCAAAACTCATTAACCCTCTCCAATAACTTAAGTTAAAATAAACCAAACTGCATTGGTCTATTTTAAGTTAAAACGAATTGAACCAACTTTGGTTCATTCGTTTAAAACAAACCAAACCACTTTGGTTTATTTTCCACCATTGAATTAGAACCAAACCAATTTGGTTCATCCATCGGCCCATCCAAGCTTCAGATGCGACTGAAACAATTTCATACTCGCTCTTTGTTTGGTCCAACCAAACCAAGTCTCTCTCGATCTGAGAATCCTATTCTCAAAATCATTTTAAATCCTTCGGATTGCACTCGTTGTGCGTGTGACCAAATAGGTTCCCGGTTTATGTTCGCCATTTATAATTAACCATTAATTATAGAATGATCATGAGTGACACCTAGTAGTACATCATGATCTCCAATTAATCAGAAAATCAACGGTTGATCCCATAACCATTTCTGAAATCCTTCAGCAGCTACAATGAATTGTGCCCCATTCCTTTCACTCATCTTATACCCACTTGGTTCAAAACAAGGTCTATTGTGTCAGTCCCCATTAGGTTGACTACGTCACACCTAGCCCAAGTATTACTTCCTCGTCCTCCGGATTCTAGTTACTGCACATGCATCCAAGAGCACCATACTCTAAACATGTAATGCTTTGGACAAAGACTTTAATAACAATCTGACGAGAGGCCATAGGGTATACATCTCCTCGCAAGGAGCGGTGAATCCTCTGTAGGCTATTCAAACACCTTCGGCCACTTCAACTTATACCCAATAATCCCAGGTCCACATCTTCTCGGAGATTCTTGCTTAAGATGTCAAAGCATAAGTCTTCATGACCAAGATGACTTGAATACCGTAAGTCGAAGGAACATCACACTTAAGCTTGTAGAGGAAATGTTGACCGCTAGAGGGGGGGGGGTGAATAGCGTTGTGCTCGTACGATGGAATTCAATCGTGCTTGTCTCTACAATTTTCGTTAGCATGGAACGGAATAATAATAAAGCAATAACGAAATAGACAAACACAAATACACCAATACACAAGTATTTAATGTGGTTCGGAACTGAATGGTTCATACTCCACGGATCAAGCTCTAAAGATCTCTAGTGATGCACACGCAACTACTAATCACAAATAACTCCTTCTCGGAACAATCCAGAGGTGGAGAAACCCCTTACAAGTGATTACAAAAGTAATACAATAAGAATACAATCAACTACACTAAAATGCAAGTAAAGAAAACTTTACACCGAGCTTTTGAATGCTTGCTTGCTAGGTTGATCGAGTAGCACTTGGAAACCCTGAATTGCAGCAGCAACTCGCCCCAAAACACCTCAAAGAACCTTGTTGATTTCCTCCTCCACGAGCTCCATTTAAAGCTTTTGTATGGGTTGGAAATCGCCGATCAGTCGACTGCTCGGGACCATCAGTTGATTGATGACACTGTTGTTGTGAGACAATGGTGTAATCCACGCTGGAAAATTCCAACGGATAGGACATCAATCGACTGATCATGTCCATCAGTTGATTGATGGAGCCTTCACTCGATTGCTAACCCCACAGTCGAGTCTCGACTCCATTCTGTGCCGAAATTCTCGAGCACCAATCGACTGATCACACGATCGATCGTTGTTGAGCCGATCATTTGCCCACCTCCGCAAATTGACCATCGACACTTCCTGTAGTCAAACCCTAGTTGACTCACACCAGTCGATTGCCATATGACACCAGTCGACTGGCACACCTCAAACATGAGGTTTTAACCCAAGTATGGTGCCCCCATACTTTCTAGACCACCCTTAGCCTAGACCTAAGCCTTCTAGCCACCTCCGTCAGCCTCACACCTCTCGGATCCCTCCAAGTCATCCATGACTTGTTCATCCATGCGCTAGCCTTCAGGTGCTTCCATCGGCTATGTCATGCTAATGGTGTCTACACCGCCAAGGCACATAGGACTTACGCTGCCAAGACTCCCACTTGGACTTTACGCCACCAACCATTAGACTTATGCTACCAAGACTCCCGCTTGGACTTTATGCCGCCAATATCAACCCCTTAGACTTCTCAAATGCCAAGACTCAAGCTTGGGCTTTCCCTTGGCAACCCATGTTGGACTTTCCATACCAAGACCCATGCTTGGACTTTTCCTTGCCAAGACCCATGCTTGGAATTTTCCTTGCCAAGGCCCATGCTTGGACTTTTCCTTGACATGGTCAATCCCAGTCAACCATCAAAATCCCCCTCGAGTCAAACTCGAGTCTGGTCAATCATGACCCGGGTCGATTGTACCAATAATCTCCCTAAAACATTACCAGGCATCAATGTCAAACATCAATGTCAAATCTCCATGTCCAACACTTCCATGTCAAACATCAAAACATACCATTTCCATGTCAAATATCAAAACATCACTCGAGTCAAACTCGAGTCCGGTCAATCGTGACCTGAGCCGATTGCACCAATAATCTCCCCTTTTTTGATGTTTGACAAAAACACATACCTTTGAGTTAGAACACTAACTCTAATCTCCTTACCAATTATCCCAAATTGGTAATCCCTAACATTCTCCCCAATTCTCCTAATTTACAATTGATAACATCAATTGATAACACTCTCCATAACATTCTCCCCCAAAATATTCTCCCCCTTTTTGACTAACATCAAAAAGGTTTTCTCTCCAAGGAGGTCAATGTCTCATGCCCCAATGAGATCTTACAATCTCCCCCTTAGTCCAAAAATACCTAGAATGCCTACCATCTTCCTAGTAATAAGTCCCATATCACTCAAGAGAGGCAATCCTATACACTCTCCCAATTTCCAAATTGGGTATCTCAAAATTCCATTTTCCCCCTCATGAGAAAAAATACCATCCATTATCCCATGATGGATACCTCCCCCTAAAGGCTTGCTCCTCCTTGACCATTGCACCAACAATGTCCTTGGGAAGTCTCTAAGCCAATAGGAACTCTAAACCATCAAAAATAAGGTTTAAAGTTTAACATTGAACTTTTCAGCCCTTAAATTTGATACATCACCCTAACATCTCTCCTAATCTATATCCAATGGATTTTCACCCTTTATAATGCTTCCCAAAGCATATCCTAGGGTTAGGAGTGGTTGGGGACCTTTACCGTAGCTGAAAATGGACTAAACATACCTTGTTTTCCCGAAATCAGCTTTGGCAGTTGACTCTATCAGAGATTAGTCGACTACCACTCTCATCAGTCGACTGCCACAAAGGGTAGTCGACTGATAACTGAAAAAAATCCAATTTTCAATTATCAGAGTTGAATTTCAGAAATTCATAAATAATTATACGTATATCAAAAAATTGTGAAAATTTATACGTATAATACTTATGACACATACAATTGGTGAAAATATTGGAAAAATATTTTATCCATAAAATATCGAAATTGATGCAAAGTTCAAAAGTGAAGAAAAACTTTAATGTTTTAGCTCACTTTGTATCAACTTCATCAATGGTGATTGCTATCAAAAGATAGACTTCACCAAGGTTTTCTAAATTGATTTTAAAATGATTTTGAAAACCTATATTTGATCATATTCCTTGGGCTTAATGTACATGACTTGTACACAAGCTTTCCCAATGATCCACACATGATTTTAGATGAGTTTAAGTTCATCAAGATGCAAAAACTATGCACCTTGAACTTAACTTATATCCTAGCATCTCACATGTATCTAGGGTGTATAAATACACATACATGTCAATTTAATGTGAGATGTGGGTTTTGGTTTATCTTAAACTAAAGCCTCATGCATTTTCTTAGGCAACACTACTTGATTCCCTTATAAATGGGACTCCAAGTCATGCCATTGTCCTTAAATCAATTTTCATTAACTTAAATGCATGAATGATCATGGCATAAATGATAGCAATAATTAAGCATGGCCAATGATCATGATGTCATGGCATATGATATAATCTAAAAACACATGACATTTATCCTTAATCCTAAACATGATAATGACATATAAAATGGTTAAAAATTAAACATGATGTCATGACATGTTATATGGCAAATCAAGCATGGCACATAAAATGTATAGGTATAATAATACCTAAATTTTACTATTTGTTGCCATTTGATATAATTAAGTATATTTTGCCATATTCCTACTAATCTCCCAAGTGTGCCAAAGACCCAAAATGACACACTATGACCTCTAATCCTAAATTGTGTCAATTAATGGTTAAGAAACACGTTCTTTATAAATAACAGGGTTGAGAGATATTTCGTAGACGAATTAGGTTTTGTGAAACCCTAGCCGTTTTTCTCTTCTCCTCTCCTTGCTTGTGCGCCGCCCAACCTAGTTGTCGCTGCCCAAGCTTGGCCACCCCTCCTCCTCCTCTAGCCACTGGCAGCCCACCAACCACCGACCATCTTCTGGCCAGCAACCCAGCTATCGATTCATCCTGTCGTCGGCCACATAGCTACCGCCGGCCAACTTGTTTGGCCGACAACTCCTCCACCGCCCTCCTTTTGGATAACCCTTTGTCCATTGTAAGGAGAGCTCGCTTGGTCAGCATTTGGAACTAAGGCAGCGATCTCTTTGCCAGGGATTGGACCTCCGACAATCATCTTTGGTGGAGGACAAAGGGTTTTATCAATTGTTGAAAAAACCACTTCCGAAGAAACGAGTTCGTGGAACTTGTTTAGTGATTGTCTCTCGGATCACAATGTCTTCGATGTGAGACTAGTATCTCTCGTGAAGATGGGGCTCATAGCTTGAGAAGTTATCCCGACGATACTCGGCGTGGACTCGGATAAAGGCAAAACTTACGAGGGTCGCTAAAGTTGATGCTCTTTCCACTGCATGTTATTCGTCAGGTATACCTAGTATAATTTCCTTTATTGCAAAAATTTAAATGTATGATTATGTCTACACTGTTGTATCTTGCATTCATGTGGTGTGTGTACTGTAATAAAATAGTTTATTACTGATTTTATTTGCTTCCACTGTGCATGTTTACGAAACATGTTCGAACATACACCCACGTCGGTGCCCCGTAAACCCAATAGTGATATCAGAGCCCGGCTATGTTTCGACATAATCATAAAATTGTTTTGCGATGAATGTTTGTCATAATTGTATTTTTGGATATTTTCTAATTTTTGAAATTTTAGAAAAATTGTGGAAATTTGAATTAGTTAAGGAATTCAAATTAGGAATTTCCTAATGTGATTAGGAAATTAGAATTTAGGAAATTTGTTTCCTAAATTAAATTTGAATTTTCTTAATTGATATTTCCATAAATAAAGTATGTGATTAGATATGGAAATTTATTTCCTAATTTAATCAATGAGATTTGATTTGAGATATCAAACCACAAACATATTTTATTTCCAAAATTAATTATGACAATTAAAAAATTACTTGAACATGTCATAATTGTATGTCATGTAATTGCATTAGATGCATATCATTATGCCATGCGTGCCGTGACATGTAGATGTATTAGTTTCACATATGTATGTCATGCGTGCCATGCCATGTAGATAATAGTTATTTGCATGGAAAGGAGGATGAGACCACAAAACCTTTACACAATATTAAAGCCTACACCTTCCATTTATATGGTTAGAATCGGAGTTTCATTTCTTGTTTGGGTTGTTGGACTCTCTCCAAGCTCGGCTCGAACCTAAACATGTTCAAACCATTGAAATAGTTTAATACTAATATGGCAAGAGTCAAAGGTCAATCTTTAGTTTGGATTGTTGGACTCTCTCCAAGCCTGGCTAAACGATTAAATGCACTCTAACCATATTAAAACTACTTCTTGATTAATGGGTCGGCTTTAACTTAGAGCAATGGCTTGTTGGACTCTCTCTAAGGTCAATGTGAAGGGAGGTGAAGTTGGGTGCTATGCATATGATGCATACTTGTTAATGTGTTAACAACCCAATGTCTGTGCGAACATTCAATTAGTTGATAACACAATGTGATAGTTACATATACGTGATATGTAATTGGTATATTTGATATCTACCATCGTAGCTATGAATGACTTGTTGGACTCTCTCCAAGGTTGTTCTTATCTATGTTGAATATCAAACTATTCGGAGATGAACCTACGATCTCCAAAATTTATTTTAAGGGTTTTTCCGAATTCGAAAATGAATGAGACTTATAAATGTATGTTGATGCATTTTAAATCATCTTTCTCATATATGCTCGATTTGTATATCTAGGTTAATTGCTTGATCATGACGTCTATAAACATGTGCTCTATATTCAAATAAGTTGACTGGGCAAAACTTCTTGGACTGACTTTGAAACCTGAGAATTATTCTCAAGGCGGAAAATCTTGCTTATGTCCTCGAAGTGCCTCTTCCCACCTGTCCTAAAGATGGTGCAACTCCGGACCAATTGTTGGCCTATCAGAAATATGTGAATGATTCTGAACTGACAAGTTGCATCATGCTAGCAGCGATGGTACCCGAGCTTCAGAATAAGCATGAGCATATGGATGTTAATACCATAGTCTTTCATCTTCAAGAGTTGTTTGATGAGCAAACGAGATCCGAAAGGTTCGAAGTCTCCAAGCTCCTCTTTACCTCCAAGATGCAAGAAGGTTCATTTGTAGTGAAATTTGTGCTAAAGATGAATGGGTACATCGAGCGTTTAGCTACACTCGGGTTTGTGATGGATCATCAATTAATTATTGACTTAATTCTACATTGTTTGACCAAGAGTTACTCACAGTTTGTGATGAACTACCAGATGAACAAACTTGAATCCACCATTCATGAACTCCTCAACATGCTGAAAACTGTGGAGCCTTTTGTAAAGCATGAGGATAAGACGATGCTGTTAGTTGATTCCTCAAAGGAAGGTTCTAAGAGGAAATCAAAGGAACAACATAAGGGGAAGAAGAAGGCAAAACCAGCTCAAAAGGGATCTGATGCAAGATTTATCTTGAGTCTTTGAAGAAGAAGGCATCTGATGCCCCATCCTCTTCAGGTATTTTCGTTATTGATTGTCATTCTATTTCCTTAGACACTTGGGTATTAGATATTGGGTGTGGCTCACATATATGTAAGGACATACAGGGGCTAAGGAATATAAGAAGTCTCATTAAGGAAGAATCAAATTTGTGAGTTGGCAATGGAGCAAAGATTGTTGTAGTCGCCATCGGAACATATTTGTTGAAGCACCCTATAGGACATGTCTTAGAACTAGATAATTACTATTATATTCCTTCGTTAATAAAGAATATTATTTCTATTTCCTGCTTAAATAGAAATGGGTACCATTTGACTTTTAGTAACAATTGTTGTTACATAACTTTGAATGACATTCTTTATAGGACTGGAACTTTATGCAATGATATATATATATTAGACGTATCCAGTGACATTTTCAATATCGAAGCGAGCAACAAGCGTGCTCGAAAAGATAATCAATTAGCCTCCTATATGTGGCATTATCGTCTTGGCCATGTAAGCAAGAAATGCATGTCCGAATTACACCGATGTGGAATTCTGGAATGTTTGAATTTGATTCATTCGATACATGAGAATCATGCTTAAAAGGTAAGATGACTAAGTTACCTTTTATTGGAAAAGGTGAACCGGTGGGAGAGTTGCCTGGTCTAATACATACTGATGTATGTGGACCTATGTCAACTCATGCTCTAAAAGGTTATAGCTACTTCATTACCTTTATCGATATCACTCACAATTTGGGTATGTGTTCTTGATGAAACATAAGTCTGAAGCCTTTGAAAAGTTCAAAGAATTCAGAAATGAAGTAGAGAAACAACTTGAAAAAAGTATTAAAATACTTCGATCTAATCGAGGTGGTGAATAATTGAGCCAAGAGTTTCTGGATTATCTAAGGGACAACGGTATATTGTCTCAATGGACTCCGCCGTATACACAACAACATAATGGTGTATCAGAGAGGAGAAATCGAACCTTGTTGGACATGGTTAGGTTGATGATGAATCATGCGAATCTTCCCAAGACCTTTTGGGGCTATACACTTCAGACAGTTGTTTACTTGCTAAACAGAGTCCCGACCAAGGTAGTCTCTACTTCCCCATATGAGATATGGAATAGTAAGAAACTTCATTTATCTTACTTGAAGATATGGGGCTGTCTTGCTTATGTGAAGAGGACTTTATCAAATAAATCAGATGCTAAGTTTGATAAATGTCTATTTATTGGATACCCTAAGAAAACGAGGGGTTACTAATTCAATCACGCTGCGGAAAAAAATGTATTTGTTTCAAGGCATGTTGTGTTTCTAGAGAAAGAGTTTCTCTTGCAAGAAAACAGTGGGAGAGACGTTGAACTTGAGAAGGTTCAAGAGACACCAATAGACATTGATGAGATACCTGGTCAAGCACCTCAACTGATAATTTATAGAGATGAGCCATCGACTGAACCTATTGTAACACCACATATTCGTAGATCTGGTAAAACACACAACATTCCTAAGAGATATGGATTTCTCGTAAGTGAATCGAACAACGTGTTACTCATTGATGATGAGGAGCCTACCAATTATGAAGAAGTTCTGAAAAAGTTTAGAAAGGGACAAGTGGCTTGAAGCCATGAAGTTGAAAATGGATTCCATGTATGAAAATTAAGTTTGGAACTTGGTGGACCCACTTGAAGGGATTAAGCCTGTAGGGTGCAAGTGGGTTTTCAAGAAGAAGACTGACATGGATGTTAATGTGATAACCTATAAGGCTAGATTAGTGGCGAAAGGTTATCGTCAAAAGCAAGGTGTAAATTTTGACGAGACCAATTCACCAGTGGCTATGCTTAAATCCATTCGGATGCTCCTGACAATAGTGGCTCATTATGACTATGAGATATGGAAGATGGATGTGAAAATGACTTTCCTTAATGAAAACCTACTCGAGGACGTGTATATGATACAACCTGAGGGTTTCACATTAGTTGATAAAATCAAGATATGCAAACTTCGACGCTCCATATATGGACTGAAACAAGCATCCAGGAGCTGGAATATCCATTTTGATGCGACAATCAAAAGGTTTGATTTCTCACAAAATCCAAACGAACCTTGTGTGTACATGAAGGTTAGTGGGAGTGCAGTCGTGTTCCTAGTATTGTATGTCGATGACATATTACTTATAGAAAATGATATATCTATCTTACAGTCGGTTAAAATTTGGTTATCCAAAACATTCTCCATGAAAGACTTGGGAGAAGCGACCTACATCATCGGGATTGAGATCTATAGAGATAGATCGAATTGGTTGCTTGGTCTTTCGCAGTCTACATATATAGACCGAGTGCTAAAGAGGTTTAACATGTCAAAATCCAAGAAAGGTTTCATTCCCATCAGGCATGGGATCACCTTACAAAGTCTATGTGTCTGGGCACAGAATATAAGAGGATTTGCATGAGTAAGATCCCTTATGCATCCGCAATAGGATCTATCATGTATGCTATGTTATGTATGAGGTCCGATGTATCGTATGCTCTGAGTGTCATAAGCAGATACCAGTCTAATCCAAGAACGTATCGTTGGGTGGGTGTTAAGACAACCCTTAAGTACTTAAGAAGAACTAAGGATGTGTTCCTAATATAGGGAGAGGTGTTAGTGCCTATAAGATTCACATATCTCCACAATGGTATGATATTATCCACTTTGGGCCCAAGTCCTCATGGTTTTGTTTTTGGGTTTTACCCAAAAGACCTCATACCAATGGAGATATCTTTTCATCTTATAAGCATATGATCTTTTCCATGTCTTACCAATGTGGGACTTTGATTGTATTCCCAATACTCCAACAATCCCCCCCTCAAATGAAGGACCACATTGACCCCCCTCCCTCAAGTCTATCCGTCCTCGAAGGACATTCTCTGCTTGATGTTCGGTCCTCAACCCACCAGGACTTCTTGCCAACTATCTAATCCTTCTGACCCAGCTAGACTTCCTGCCAGTTGTCCAACCCTTTTGGCCTAACTGGACTTTCTGTGAGTTGTTTGGTCCTTCCGACCCAACTGGACTTCCTACCTGGTGTCTGGTTCTCTTGATCCGGATATGGGAGCTTAATTTTCTTTGTTCGAGGTTCATGGTTTGACATGGACCATGACTCTAATATCAATTGTTAGTCCCTGAGATCCACATATCTCTATAATGGTATGATATTGTCCACTTTGGACCCAAGTCCTCAAGGATTTGTTTTTGGGCTTTACCCAAAAGGCCTCATACCAATGGAGATATTTTTCATCTTATAAGCACATGATCTTTTTCATGTCTTACCAATGTACGACTTTGATTGTATTCCCAATACTCCAACAAGAGGGTGATATGGTAATATGCGGGTATATGGATGGCAACTTCTAGACAGATAAGGATGATTCCAGGTCTCAATCTGGGTACATATTCACCTTGAATTGAAGCACAATAAGCTGGAAAAGTTCCAAGCAAGACACTATAGCGAATTCTGCCACCGAGGCAGAATACATTGCAGCTTCAGAATCACCAAAGGAAGCGTTTGGATCAAGAAGTTCATCTCTGAACTTGGTGTGGTCTCATCAACGATCCAAAAATGTTCTTCACCACTATCATCCGATCAGAGAGATCATCAGTAGGAAGAAAATACAAATCGAGAAGATTCCCACTGAAGGAAACTTAGTGGATCGTTTAACTAAGGCCTTACCTCAAAGTAAGTTTGAGGGCGATGTTAGAACTTATGGTATTGGATACTATGGCGATTGGCATTAGGCCAAGTGGGAGTTTGATAGTTATATATGAGAGGTGTCCTAAGGCAATCACCTTATGGTTGTGTTAGTTATATATGAGAGATGTCCTAAGGCAATTGCCTTATGGTTGTACCATTTATTTGATAAGTGAAGATTCACTATTTGAGTATACATATTTTCATGTATTTGATTGGATCTTAAACTCATTTGCTGAATGTCCATAATACGATTCATAGCATGAAAGAATTTGTGATTGTATCACAAATAGTGAGTATCTCTACATGTGTAAATGTGATGTATTGGAATTATCCTTAGTCAATGAATTGATGTATTTAAACACCATTAATTCTGTTGAGACTAGCACGAGTTATACTCTTTAGTTTATCCAAGCAGCTGTTCCTCATTGGCTGGAGAAATTGGGATGTCCGGAGTTAATCATGGATGCTAGTTATGGTAACTAGTTCAATGGAGTGACTAGTTGTAAGACTTCATATGGTTCTCTTCATATATGGATATGTCAATGAAGTTCTTACTGTAGCTTAAGTGCAATGTTCCTTCGACTTGCAGTATTCAAGTCATCTTGGTCATGGAGACTTATGCTTTGACATCTTAAGCAAGCATCTTCGAGGAGATGTGGACACAGGATGATTGAGTATAAGTCAAAATGCCCGAAGGTATTTGAATAGCCTACAGAGGATTCACCACTCCTTGCGAGGAGATGTATACCCTATAGCCTCTCGTCGGATTGTTACTAAAGACTTTGGCCAAAGCATTACCTATTTAGAGTATGGTACTCTTGGAAACATGTGCAGTAACTAGAATCTATAGGACGAGGAAGTAATACATGGCTAGGTGTGACGTAGTCAGCCTAGTGGGGATTGACACATAGACCATGTCCTGAACCAAGTGGGTGAAAGTTGAGTGAAGGGCACAAAGCACAATTCACTATAGCTGCTGAAGTTTTTCAGAAGCATTCTGGGATCAACTGTTGATTTTTTGGTTAATTGGGGATCATGATGTACTACTAGGTGCCACTCATGATCGTTCTATAATTAATGGTTAATTATAGATGACCAACAAAAAATGGGAACCTATTTGGTCACACGCACTACGAGTGTTATCCGAAGGGTTTAAAATGAGCTTGAGAAAAGGATTCTCAGATCGAGAGAGACTTGGTTTGGTTGGACCAAACAAAGAGCGAGTATGAAATTGTTTCAGTCGCATCGGAAGCATGGATAGGCCATGTCTTATGAAGACATGATTGATGAACCAAATTAGTTTGGTTTTAATCCTATGGTGGAAAATAAACCAAAAGGGTTTGGTTTGTTTTAAATTAATGAACCAAAATTGGTTCGGTTCATTTTAACTTAAAATAGACCAATGCATTTTGGTTTATTTTAACTTAAGTTAATGGAGTGGGTTAACGGGTTTGGTTGTGAACCCATAACCCTTTAAGAAAAGTTTTCTTGAGAAAAGGTTTTAGAGAAGAGGTCTTGAGAAAAGGCCTTGAGAAAAAATCTCTTAATGGATAAGAGTTATGTCCTCTCTAAATAACAGGGTTGAGAGATATCCCGGAATGATTTGGTTCAAGGTTTGCAAAATCCTTGCCATTTTCTCCCCTCTCCCTCTCCTTTTCTTGTGTGATGCCCAAGCTTGGTGTCGTCCAAGCTCCAACCATCGGTCTGCCACCAGTCGTCGGCTCCCCTTGGCTGCCATCGGCCTTCTTTGATTGACCGTCCACCTTCCTCCACCAAGCTGCCCTCTTGTACAGCTTGTGTCCTTTGCGACGAATGCGTTGTTTAGCCGGTGTTTGGAACTCTGACAGTGACCTCCTTGCTGAGAATTAGATCCTCGGCAATTCAATTTAGTGGAGGAACGAAGTTTTTTCAATCAGTTGACGATAGTCGCTTCCGAGAAGCGAGTTCGTGGAACTCGATTTTTCGATCCGAATTTGATTTGGATTGTGATCATCTCTCGATCACAACGTCTTCGATTCGAGACTAGTATCTCATGAGAAGACGGGGCTCATGGCTTTGTTAAGCTATCCCGATGATACTCGATGTGGATACGGATAGAGTCGAGACTTGCAAGTGTCACTCAGTTGATGTCAATCCCGCTTCATTTAATCCGTCAGGTATACCTAGAGTAGTTTTCCTTTTTTTTCAAAATTTGAAATGACGATTATATCTACACATGTTGTATCCTTTGCTTGCGTGTGGTGTGTGTATTGTAATAAATAGTTTATTACTTATTTTTCTTTCGTTGTGTGCATGTTTACGAAACGTGTTCGAACACAACACCCACGTCGGTGCCCGAGAAAACCCAATAGTGGTATCAGAGCCAGACTGTGTTCTGGCATAATCGTAAAATTATTTTACGATAGTCATAATTGTATTTTGTAGAAATTTTCTACTTTTGGAAAGTTTAGAAATAATTATGGAAATTTTAATTAGTAAATAAATTGAAATTGGAATTTTTCTAATGTCATTAGGAAATTACAATTTAGGAAATTTATTTCCTGAATTAAATTTGAATTTCCTTAATTAATATTTTCCATAAATAAAATATGTGATTAAATTTAGAAATTTGTTTCCTAATTTAAATCGGGATTTGATTTAGGAAATCGAATCACAAACATATTTTATTTCCAAAATTAATTATGACAATATGGAAACTACTTGTACATGTCATAATTGTATGCCATGTAATTGCATTAGATGCATATCATTATGTCATGCGTGGTGTGACATGTAGATGCATTAAATGCACATATGTATTCCATGTGTGTCATGCCATATAGATAATAGTTATTTGCATGAAAAGAGAATGAGAATTTAAAGCCCTTGCGCAATATTAAAGCCTACACCTTCCATTAATATGGTTAGAATCAGAGTTCCGTTTCTTGTTTAGATTGTTGGACTCTCTCCAAGCCTGGCTTGAACCTGAACATGTTCAAACCATTGGAATAGTTTTTTACTAATACGGTATGAGTCAGAGGTCAATCGTTAGTTTGGGTTGTTGAACTCTCTCCAAGCCTGGCTAATTGGTTGAATGCGTTCTAATAATATTAAAACTATTTCATGATTAATGGGTCAGCTTTAACTTGGAGCATCGGTTTGTTGGACTCTCTCCAAGGTCGATGTGAAGGGAGATGAAGTTGGGTGCTATACATATGATGCATACTTGTTAATGAGTTAACAACTCAATGTATGTGTGAACATTCAATTAGTTGATAGCACATTGTGATAGTTGCATATATGTGATATGAAATTGGTATACTTGATACCTACCATTGTAGCTAAGAATGACTTGTTGGACTCTCTCCAAGGTCATTCTTATCTATGTTGAATATCAACCCATTCGGAGATGGACCTACTATCTCCCGAATTTATTTTGAGGGTTTTGATTTTGAAAAATGAATGAGATTTGTAAATGTATGTTCATGCATTTTAAAATCATTTTCTCATATATGCTTGATTTGCATTTTTAGGTTAATTGCTTGATCATGACATCTTTAAGTTTGCGATCTATTTTGGATTCGAATAAATTGACTAGGCCGAACTTCTTGGACTGTCTTAGAAACCTAAGAATTTTTCTCAATGCTGAAAAGCCTTCCTATATCCTCGAAGCGCCTCTTCCCGCCCATCCTAGTGATGATGCAACCCCGGACCGTTTGTTGGCCCATCATAAACATGTGAGTGATTCTGAACAAGTGAGTTGCATCATGCTAGCTGTGATGATACACGAGCTACGAAAGCAGCATGAGCATATGGATGCTCATACCATAGTCTTTCATCTTTATGAGTTATTTGATGAGCAAGTGAGATCCAAAAGGTTCGAAGTCTCCAAGCTCCTCATCACGTCTGATATGCAAGAAGGTTCATCTTTGGTACTACTCAACATGCTGAAGACTATGGAGCCTTCTATGAAGCATGAGCAAGGGATGGTGTTGTTAGTTGATTCCTCAAAGAAAGGTTCTAAGAGGAAATTGTAGGGGATCCTTCGAACACTAGAGGGGGGTGAATAGCTTGTTCTCGTTCGTGATGGAATTTGTTTTGCGTTTGTCTACAATTTTCGTTAGCGCGCAGCGGAATAATAATAAAGCAATAATGAAATAGACAAACACACCACAACACAAGGATATAACATGGTTCAGAACCTCAAGGTTCCTACTCCACGGATCGAGCTCTACAAGCTCAGTGATGCACACACAACCACTAATACACTCTCCTTCTCGGAACAATCCGGAGGCCGAGAAATCTCGTACAATAGTTTACAACAATAAACTAAATACAACAAGCAAATAATATGAAATACAATGCAATACAAGTAAATAAAACACTTTACAAATGCCTTTGGATTGCTTGCTTTTGGTTGCTTGAAGAATGACCTTGGAGACCCTGATTTGCAACAACAAATTGCCCCAAGGATGCTCAAGAACTGGATGCTTTTTTCTCCTCCACGAGCTCCATTTAAAGCTTCTTCCTGGGTTGGAAAATGTCGATCAGTCGATGATGTGAGAAAAACATATAGGGTTTTAGGAGTAGTTTTCGCTCATATCTTGTTACATTTTGCGTTAGTTTCATGCATATGTTACTCTATTCTTGCACGCATCGCCTATTTTCTGGTTTGAAGGTGTGCTCATTGTACTTTTGTGTGTAGGTTAGCTTTTCTGGAGATAAAGATGCATTTTCAGAGCAAAAGAAGGACTTTCACAGCTAGACATAGAGTGGGACACGACCAGGGCATGTGGATTCACACGGCCGTGTCCAATGGGCGAAGAACACCACCCCAAGGCCGCACACGGCCTGGCCATGTGGCAGGCCGACGGATTTGCATGACTAGGGATTTTTTTGGATTTTGTAGCGGTTCGAGGTGATGTCTATATAAGGATGGCTCTGCCCAAACCCTAGGGGGAGGCACGACAGCTAGGACGACACGCCGAAGCCCTAAAAAGCTTCGGTAACTCACAGCGGGGAGGAGGAATGCCGCCGAAGGTCCACAACTTGCAATACAACGCCGGAGAGAGGATCACGAAGCATTGTATATCTCTATTTCTATGCTTTATCTCTATTGTATTCAAACTTAAACATGTTTTGTGATTCTTCCTTCGTGGTTATAGAACTTTCGAATCTAGGATTAGGGAGTAGCTTGTGTACAAAGACAACGTTGGTTCATATTAAATTCTGCCCATAAGTTTAATTTGACAATTTATAGTTGATCTTTATTATATATACGTGTATTTGGCTTTCTTTCCACTGAGCTTAGGTGATACGAGGTGGCGATAGCCCTCGCAATCTAGATATAGGAGGTTTGATCAAGGAACCTGAGGGTAAACCTGACCTCCCGTAACTGCGGAGAGAAGGGAGTGGTGAAATCGGAAACGGTCCTCCACAAGGATTGATTTGGCATCCTCATACCCTCTATCCCATCCTTTTGGGCGAGGATAGTTCTCGGTGAATGTGGCAGCTATGCGGGAGATGTAGGGAGTTGCTTCGGAGGCTCATTGGCTCCCATGTCCCCGGATTAAAATTTTCACCAATGAAAGAAATAATCCGGATGGGATGAGTTTCCTTAGCACAACCCATTCGTTGTCGTGCTAACAACTTGAGTGATCGCTTGAACAAACTAGTTGTTCAAGCAACACAACTCTTCTAGTTGGTTAGCCGCGGAAGAGACGACGGACGAATCGCCGGTTTTTGTGTTTGTCTTCGGGGTCCATGATTATACAAAATATATACATACACACACTTGTATAATCAACACATAAAAGAACATGCTAAGATCAGAAAATAAAGTTGTAAAACTTTATACCATACGATCTTCTACCGTATGTCCTATCCTCCTCGTGGACGACGTGTGGGCGAAGATCCTCCACGAGTAGAAGCCTTCTAGATCGCGTTCTTCCCTTCCTTGTCCGGTGCAAACAAAGAGAAGAACCAACAAAACCTTTCCTTTCTAGAACCGGCCACCAAGCAAGGGAGTTTGATGCAACCGCCGGCCAAGGAACGAATGGATGAAGCGTCGGCCACCAATGCAAGGAGAACCGCCGGCCACCTTGGAGAGTATGAAGGAGTGAACGCCGGCCAACCTTGAAGAGAGGTTGCCGCCGGCCAAGGAATAAGAGAGAGACCAAGAGGATGGGCGCCGGCCAAGTCTTGATGGAAGAAGATGGGCACCGGTTCTTGTCACAATGTTGCCGCCCAAGCCTAAGCTTCCAAACCCTAGCCGCCCAACCTAAACCCTAACTCCAATTGAACCAAAAATCCTTGCCGCCCAACCTAAGCCCTCTATTTATAGAATTGGGCTTAAGCCTCCTTTAATCTCCACCGTTGGATCTAGGGTTTTATCCCAACCGTCGGATCTAGGGTTTCATCCCAACCGTCGGATCTAGGATTTCATCCCAACCGTCGGATCTAGGGTTTCATCCCAACCGTCGGATCTAGGGTTTCATCCCAACCGTTGGATCTAGGGTTTCGTCCCAACCGTCAGATATAGGAATTTAATCCCAACCGTCGATTCTAGGGTTTCATCCAAACCGTCGAATCTAGGGATTTAATCCCAACCATTGGTTCTAGAGTTTTGTTTTACATTCTTGGATCTAGACTTCACAAGGATTATATTAGGATATGATAGGGACCATAAGGAGGAGTTGGATCTTGGCCACCCGATGGATCGGAACCACACAAACTTGATCCATCAATGATGTTCCATTCCACTAGAGGATCATCATTGAACTACCTCACCAACCCCCATAAATCAATATGGGCTCTATATATTATTTGTACATTCATCTCCCCGTGTTTAAGATATCGAATGTCCGTCAAATAATTGATTTACTGACCATCAATTAATTAACATCTAACTCCTCAAGTAGTACCACTCAACCTTATCATCATGTTGACTAAGTCAACCAGCTGGGTTTACATGATGAACCTTATGAGCTCCTCAAGGGGACATCATCAACCTAATATATAGGACACGGTTTCCTCCTATAATCAACAGCACACCATGTAAATAATATCATTTCCCAACTTACCGGGCATATTGATTTAATCCATCTAAATCTCACCCTCTGGTAAATCAAAGAAATAAATACTAAGTACATGTGCCCGTTATTATATTGGGATTAAGAGCATGTACAACATAATATCCGAGGTTCGATTCAATTATGTAGTCAGCAATTAATTGAATCACCTCTATGTCGGTCCTGCTCAATACACCTAAGTGTACTAGTGTAACTCTATGTTCAAGACAAAACAATACCAAGCTACACTACAACCATGCCAATGGTTTGTCCAAAACCATCTTGGTTGTGAGCCTCTACTTATATTTTACAAGGGGCTGATAACATGATCTTTTGTGCCACACCAAGCACCATGTTATCTACAATGTAAAATATTAGATAATATGCACACACATATAATAAATATACAAAGTGCAAACAATGATTATGTGATTCTTATTCCAAAATAAAATGTTCATACAAAAAGAGCTAGGCTTTCAGTATACATTCCAACAATCTCCCACTTATACTAAAAGACTATGCCATCATCACACTGCCATACATCTGATCCCCATGTCCTCCACATGCCTATCAAATGCTTTCGCTGGAAGGGCCTTAGTGAATGGATCCGCCAGGTTATCCTCTGATGCAATCTTCGCGACAGCAACTTCTCCTCGCTTTATGATCTCTCGTATAAGGTGGTACTTGCACTCTATGTGTTTATTCGCCTTATGGGCTCGTGGTTCCTTCGAGTTTGCAACTGCACCACTGTTATCACAATAAATTGTGATAGTTCTGGGCAAACCAGGAATCACATCCAAGTCCATCAAGAAGTTCCTGAGCCATACAACTTCCTTGGCTGCCTCAGAGGCTGCCACATACTCAGCTTCCATGGTAGAGTCCGCCACACATTTCTGCTTGACACTCCTCCATACTATGGCTCCACCTCCAAAAGTAAACACAAACTCTGAGGTAGACTTACTCTTGTCCCTATCTGATTGAAAATCCGAATCCGTGTAACCCATAGGGACTAATTGATCTGCCCGGTAAACCAGCATATAATCTCTAGTCCTTCTCAGGTAATTCAATATATGCTTTACCACAGTCCAATGTCCCTATCCAGGATTACTCTGATATCTGCTAACCATGCCCACGGCAAAGCAGATATCTGGTCTCGTACATAGCATAGCATACATGAGGCTTCCTACTACCGAAGCATAAGGAACCACCTTCATGTCCTCTATCTCCTTTGATGTTTTGGGACACATCTCTTTAGATAAAGGAACTCCATGCCTAAAAGGTAGAAAACCTTTCTTGGAGTTCTGCATGCTAAAACGAGCAAGGATAGTGTCAATGTATGAAGCTTGAGATAAGCACAACATCCTTTTCTTGCGATGCCTTATAACTTTGATCCCAAGAATGTGTCCCACTTCTCCCAAGTCCTTCATGTCAAACTGTTTGGACAACCATACCCTTATGTCTGATAACACTTTGATATTTTTCCAACTAACAAAATATCATCTACGTATAGTATAAGAAACACCACTACGTTTCCATCACATCTCTTGTATACACAAGGCTCATCCGGACTTTGAATAAATCCATATGACTGGATTACCTCATCAAAGTGGATGTTCCAAGATCTAGAAGCTTGCTTCAATCCATAAATGGACCGATTAAGCTTACATACAAGATGCTCTTTGCCTTTAGCAATGAATCCCTCTGGTTGCCGCATATAGATGTTCTCCTCAAGACTTCCGTTAAGGAAAGCTGTCTTGACATCCATCTGCCAAATCTCATAATCCATATGAGCAGCTATAGATAAGAGAATCCGGATAGACTTAAGCATAGCTACCGGCGAAAAGGTCTCCTCATAATCGATGCCCTCTTTCTGAGTATACCCATTCGCAACAAGCCAAGCTTTGAAGGTCTCAACCTTCCCGTCTACTCCTCTCTTTCTTTTGTAGATCCACTTGCATCCAATGGCTTTTACACCATCGGGTGGGTCTACTAGCTCCCAGACCTGATTAGAATCCATAGATTCTATCTCTGAATTCATCGCTCTTTGCCAAGATACCGCATCTCTATCTTAGAGTGCCTCGTCATATGTCCAGGGATCAGGTTCATGTTCACCAGGGACTAAGTCCGAAGACTCTCCCAAAAACATGAATCTCTCGGGTTGTCTAACAACCCTCCCACTATGACGAGGTGCCTCCTGTGTGTACTCTGTGACACGCGGTGCAGTGACTTGTGACATCCCCTCTTGTACCGGTGGTACTGAAGTCGGGGCTTCCCCTGTCAACTCCTCAAGAACAATCCTACTCTTGGGCTTGTGGTTCATTACATAATCCTCCTCTAGAAATCTAGCGTTCATGCTAACGATCACCCTCTGATCTCTAGGATTATAAAACAAACCACCTTTCGTTCCCTTAAGGTAGCCAACAAACATGCACACTTATGTACGAGGTTCCAACTTACCAGCATCAGCCTTCATCACATGTGATGGACTCCCCCATATCCAAATATGTCTCAGATTAGACTTTCGCCCAGTCCACAATTCTACAGGGGTAGAAGGTACTGATTTAGATGGAACCAAGTTCAAAGTATACATTGCCGTATCCAGCGCATACCCCCAGAACGAAATAGGTAACTCAGAATAACTCATCATCGATCTGACCATCTCTATAAGAGTCCTATTCCTTCGCTCCGCTACACCATTCTGCTGGGGTGTGCCAGGTGCAGAAAATTGGGATTGAATCCCAGCCTCTGATAAGTAATTCCTAAACTCTCCCAAGAGGTACTCGCCACCACGATCAGATCGTAATGTCTTGATACTTTTACCTTGACGGTTCTCCACATCAGCCTTGAATTCTTTGAACCTGTCAAAGCATTCAGACTTGCGGCGCATCAAGTAAATGTATCCATATCTTGAATAATCGTCTATAAAAGAGACGAAATATTCAAAACCACCTCTTGCCTAGATAGACATAGGACCACACAAATCAGAATGAACCAATTCTAACACATCTTTGGCCCTATACCCCTTGGCCTTGAAAGGCCTCTTGGTCATTTTACCTTCCAAGCAAGATTCGCAGGTTGGGAGATCCTCCACCACTAATGAACCCAAAGGTCCATCAGCTATCAACCTTTGAATTCTGCTTAGGTTAATATGACCAAGCCTTAGATGCCTAAGATATGTTTGGTTCATTTGCGAAGGTTCTTTTCTCTTATTAGACTTAGAAGATGAGTTATTGATTTCTATATGCATCGTGGGAGTTTTCGGTTCAAGAGTATATAAATTGCCAACCAATGTACCAGAACAGATAATCTCCCTATTCCTTTTTATAACCACTTTGTCATTAAAAGAAACAGAATATC
The DNA here is from genome assembly GCA_025175895.1 of Wurfbainia villosa. Lineage (NCBI taxonomy): Eukaryota > Viridiplantae > Streptophyta > Magnoliopsida > Zingiberales > Zingiberaceae > Wurfbainia > Wurfbainia villosa. The sequence goes on from CM045986.1 coordinate 27,817,824, forward strand.
CATCCATAAACAATTTAGAAACTGAAATTAAATTCTTTCTAAAAGTAGGTACATAAAGACAATTTCTCAAAACCAAAAATTTATTCCTATCAAAAGATAAATAAATGTCTCCCACTGCAATAGCCGCCACCTTTGAAGCATTGCCCATGAAGATGGTAATCTCTCCCTCAGCAAGTCGTCGGGTTTCCTGGAACCCCTGCAAAGTATTGCAGACATGATCAGTGGTTCCTGTATCTACACACCAGGCACTGGTAGATAACACCGCTAAACATGTTTCAACAACTAAACAAGAAGATATACCTTTGTTCTTTCGGCGAGGACAGTCCGCCTTCCAATGTCCAGTCTGCTTGCAAGTGAAGCACTTGCCTTTCGGCTTCTTCACTCCTGCTTGAGGTCCCACTGCCACTTTCTTCGCTCCACCTTGCTTCTTCTTCTTACCTTTCGGTTTAGAGGAAGAAACCTTCTGAGCGACCATGGCTTGAGCGCTTTGATAAAAAAGCCCCTCTGCCGCATGGAGTTCTGTCAGAAGCTCCGCCAACGAATACAACCTCTTGTTCATGTTGTAGTTGAGGCGGAACTGCTCAAAACTCCTAGGCAGAGACTGGAGAATGATATCGACCTGGGTTTCCCCATCGATCTCAGCTCCGAGGACTTCCATCTCATTAAGATGAGCCATCATCTTGAGAACATGATCCCTAACGGGTGTTCCCTCGATCATGGTGGTCATCATCAAGTTTCTCATCGCCTCCTGTCTGGCCGCCCTACTCTGATGTCCGAAAAGTTCCTTGAGATTGAACATCATGTCATAAGCTGTGGTCATGGCATGATGCTGATGTTGCAGCACATTTGACATAGATGCCAAAATGTAACACCGCGCCATCTCATCTGCCTTGACCCATTTCTTATAACGTTCTTTCTCCTTTTCATCAGAGTCATCGGTGGGCTTAGGAGGACAGACCTCGAAGAGTACAAATTTGTACTCCTCCGCAGTTAAGACAATATCCAGATTTCTTTTCCAATCAATATAGTTTGGTCCAGTAAGTTTATTTTCTTTTAATATCACAACAAGTGGGTTGAAAGCCATTTGAAAATCCTAAAAATCACAATGATCAAAATATTAGATTTCAAATATTATTGATTCCTCAAAACAATAAAATCCCGAAATCAACCAACACCTCAAATCACCGAGAATATCGCATGCCACGCTGTGTGGACGTATACGAATTCTACATTTGTAAGAGGAGGTTTTACCCATTAATTTTATTATCTTGTCAACCTTACTTTTTGACAAATAAAATTAATAGTTGGTTCCTCTTTGGCCCTACAACTAAAAGCAGTGACTCCGATGGGGAGGATACTTTTATTTGCATCTAAGTGTGCACCATTACATGATACTAAGGGAATTATTTCGGATTATGTGCCTTACCACTGTGGAAGTACACATGCTCCTAGATAATTTCCTATAACCATTATTTGACCTAGTGATCCACAAACAAACCCGTCCGCAGGGAGGAAGGCACTCAGAGCCGACACACAAGTTTGTTGCATCACACGTCAAATTGTAATGGAGGCCACGGGAATTAATTAAAATATCCCTCTCCCACTTAGTAAATTGAAATTGAGGAATTTTAAAGCATACACAACATGCATATAAAACAAATAAGTAATAAATATGGAAAAAACAGAATATTTCCAACTATTATGGCATTGTCCTCCAATACGCATCTCGTCGTGTCGCCACCTCGTCCGCTCCATCTTTTCCCGTGCGCAAGTCACCAAAGAGATCCGAGCCGAGATAAATCATTTTAATTTACATCCATCGATCCTATACTCCACGAAGGAGTGTACAAATAATCTAGATCGAAAGTAAACTAAAATGAGCGGCTAAACAATGCCGTATTTAATTACAAAAATTAAATACTAATCTAGCCTCGTCAACCCCGAGGATTCAAATAATATACATACAATCACACACAAAACAATCACATACAACCAAATAGCCATAATAGTTAGATCTTATGCCTACAACCAAAAAGTTAGCCTACGCACATCCTACTATTATCCGGCATACTCAATATATGATATGTGCATGAAAGTAACCGAATCCAAAACACACAAAACCGGAAACCGTGGCTCTGATACCAATTGTAGGGAGTTGCTTCGGAGGCTCATTGGCTCCCATGTCCCCGGATTAAAATTTTCACCAATGAAAGAAATAATCCGGATGGGATGAGTTTCCTTAGCACGACCTATTCGTCGTTGTGCTAACAACTTGAGTGATCGCTTGAACAAACTAGTTGTTCAAGCAACACAACTCTTCTAGTTGGTTAGCCGCGGAAGAGACGACGGACGAATCGTCGGTTTTTGTGTTTGTCTTCGGGGTCCATGATTATACAAAATATATACATACACACACTTGTATAATCAACACATAAAAAGAACATGCTAAGATCAGAAAATAAAGTTGTAAAACTTTATACCTTACGATCTTCAACAGCATGTCCTATCCTCCTCGTGGACGACGTGTGGGCGAAGATCCTCCACGAGTAGAAGCCTTCTAGATTGCGTTCTTCCCTTCCTTGTCCGCTGCGAACAAAGAGAAGAACCAACAAAACCTTTCCTTTCTAGAACCGGCCACCAAGCAAGGGAGTTTGATGCAACCGCCGGCCAAGGAACGAATGGATGAAGCGTCGGCCACCAATGCAAGGAGAACCGTCGGCCACCTTGGAGAGTATGAAGGAGTGAACGCCGGCCAACCTTGAAGAGAGGTTGCCACCGGCCATGGAATAAGAGAAGGATCAAGAGGATGGACGTCGGCCAAGTCTTGATGGAAGAAGATGGGCGCCAGCAACAACTTGATGGAAGAAGATGGGCGCCGGTTCTTGTCACAATGTTGCCGCCCAAGCCTAAGCTTCCAAACCCTAGCCGCCCAACCTAAACCCTAACTCCAATTGAACCAAAAATCCTTGCCGCCCAACCTAAGCCCTTTATTTATAGAATTGGGATTAAGCCTCCTTTAATCTCCACCATCGGATCTAGGGTTTTATCCCAACCATCGGATCTAGGGTTTCATCCCAACCGTCGGATCTAGGATTTCATCCCAACCGTCGGATCTAGGGTTTCATCCCAACCATCGGATCTAGGGTTTCATCCCAACCGTCGGATCTAGGGTTTCATCCCAACCGTCGGATCTAGGGATTTAATCCCAACCGTTGATTCTAGGGTTTCATCCTAACCGTCGGATCTAGGGATTTAATCCCAACCGTTGGTTATAGAGTTTTGTTTTACATTCTTGGATCTAGACTTCACAAGGATTATATTAGGCTACGATAGAGACCATAAGGAGGAGTTGGATCTTGGCCACCCGATGGATCGGAACCACACAAACTTGATCCATCAATGATGTTCCATTCCACTAGAGGATCATCATTGAACTACCTCACCAAGCCCCATAAATCAATATGGGCTCCATATATTATTTGTACATTCATCTCCCCGTGTTTAAGATATCGAATGTCCGTCAATTAATTGATTTACTGACCATCAATTAATTAACATCTAACTCCTCGAGTAGTACCACTCAACCTTATCATCATGTTGACTAAGTCAACCTACAGGGTTTACATGATGAACCTTATGAGCTCCTCAAGGGGACATCATCAACCTAATATATAGGACACGGTTTCCTCCTATAATCAACGACACACCATGTAAATAATATCATTTCCCAACTTACCGGGCATATTGATTTAATCCATCTAAATCTCACCCTCTGGTAAATCAAAGAAATAAATACTAAGTACATGTGCCCGTTATTATATCGGGATTAAGAGCATGTACAACATAATATCCGAGGTCCGATTCAATTATGTAGTCAACAATTAATTGAATCACCTCTATGTCGGTCCTGCTCAATACACCTAAGTGTACTAGTGTAACTCTATGTTCAAGACAAAACAATACCAAGCTACACTACAACCATGCCAATGGTTTGTCCAAAACCATCTTGGTTGTGAGCCTCTACTTATATTTTACAAGGAACTGATAACATGATCTTCTGTGCCACACCAAGCACCATGTTATCTAGAATGTAAAATATTAGACAATATGCACACACATATAATAAATATATAAAGTGCAAACAATGATCATGTGATTCTTATTTCAAAATAAAATGTTCATACAAAAAGAGCTAGGCTTTCAGTATACATTCCAACAGGAGAGTGTATGATGTCCCTTCCCCAAAATCATAGGTAGACGTTTAGACGATGCCAATTGACAACATTGTTCTATAGTTCACAAGTGAAACCAAAGTCCTAGGATCGCCTTTTAAGACCCCGACACACTCTTTTCCTCCTCCGTGTGACACCGCATAGAGTAGTGTCCACCGATAGTCCTCACCAACCGACTCTCTCTCAGAGATCACGTCCGAACAATCGTAACCACTTTGTGTATTGGTACTCGAATCCCAGTCCCTGTGGGATCGATAATCTTTATTAATTGATGATATCCGTGCACTTGCGGGCATTGAGCGCAAACGCGCACTTTGAGTCCACGACGGTATCCATCGTGAGATTTGAGGATGCGTCCGTGTGCATCAAGTTTTTGGTGCCGTTGTCGGGGACTATTGATTCAATATCAAATCGAACGGTGGTAGATTGGATCAGACTTAGGATTAGATTAATTTCCTACTTTATTTTTCTTTTAGTTTATCTTACCTGCTTAGTTCTATTTTCCATATTTAGATTTAGTTTTTATTTTCAGAAGTAGTTTCCTGTTTACTTATTGCATCTTAGGTTTTTATTTGCTAGATTTATTTATTTTCTGCTTTTAGCATTAGGTTAGCACTCTTACTTTTGTGTGTTGGTTCATCGTATGCTTAGAAGACTAGGATCGGAAGGTCTAATTCCGATCGATTTAGAGATTGAGCGAACCTTTCACTGTCGGAGAGCAGCACAACGAAAGATGGAAGATCAAGCTGCATCTGAGGTGAACATGGGCAGCCGACCTCTGCGGGACTATGCAGCTCCTAGCGCTAGAAGATTCAGGTCGAGCATAGCTGGACCATCGATTTTGGTAAATAACTTTGAGCTGAAGCCGACACTTATACATATGGTCTAGTAGAGCCAATTTGGGGGAGCTGCAATTGAAGACCTGAACCGACATCTTGAGGCTTTTCTCGAAATTTTCTCAACTATGAAATTGAACGGAGTCCCTTCTAACTTAATCCGCTAGAGCTTGTTTCCATTTTCACTGTGGGATAAGGCTAAGGCATGGTTTCACTCCTTTCCCTTTGGCAGCATCACCACATGGGAGCAATGTGAGCAGCAGTTTCTTAATAAATACTTCCCACCAAGTAAGACTTCTCACATGTGCCACCTTATCACTAGCTTTCGCCAGAAGGAGGGGGAGTCCTTATTTAAAAAATGGGATCGCTACAAGGGGCTACTTTATCAATGCCCATACCATGGATTAGAGAGGTGGTTGGTGATCCACATTTTCTATAATGGGATCACTTACACCACAAAGATGTCCCTAGATTTTGCCGTAGGAGGAGCTCTAATGAACAAGACCATAGAGGAGGCGGAGGAGCTTATCGAAGAGGTGGCCCAAAACCACCATCAATGGGCCTCCGAACGAGGTAAACCCACGCCTGCGGCAGGACGATACACTGTCAACTCCATGGACCACCTTTCAGCGAGGATGGACGTGCTAAGCAGACAGTTTGAATCTTTGAATCCTTCATCTGCATGCGAGGCCATCGACTTTGGAGAAGGAGCGGCAGCGTATCGTAAGGACCACTATGTAGGGCAGGGGACCGCAGACGAGCAGATTGAGCATTGTGACATGATTGGGGACTAAGATCAAAGGCCCCACAACACATACTCTAATACCTACAATCCCGGATGGAGGAGTCACCCAAATTTCTCCTACAAAAATAACTCGAAAAACCCCCAACCATCCGGAGGATACGGGTAGTAGCAGGGCAATGGGCAGCGACCATAGAAGTCCAGACTGGAACAGATGATGAAGGACTTCATCGCTACCCAAACTAAGGCCAATGAGGAATTCCGTCGCCAACATCAAAAGTATGAAGAAGCATTGAGAGAATTGAAGGCCACTGTTGACGGCCTTGCAAGTCATACCAGGATGTTGGAGACACAAGTGGCCCAAATAGCCCAATCTGTGTCACAACCTGTGAAGAACTCTCTGGAGAGCCAAGGAAAGGAGGAAGGAGTAGGGCAAAGTAGACAATTTGCCAAGGGGTGTGCAGCCATGATTTCCACCCTACCTGACCAAGCTAAGTTCGAAGAGAAGATTCCAGTACAGCTTGAGGACCTTGGTAAATTCATTATTCCCTGCTCGATTTATAGGGAGAGTTTCGATAAAGCGCTATGCGACTTGGGGTCATTAGTCATTGTGATGCCCTACGCATATTTTCTGAAGATGGGACTGAGTGGGCTCCAACTAGCGAATCTTGGTATTCGTATGGGGGATGACTCAGTGAAGGAGCCCGTTGGTTTGCTACCACACGTTCCTGTGATGATTGAAGATTTTGTGATACCCAAAGACTTCATCATACTAGACACATGACTGAATCCCCATAATCCTATCATTCTCGGAAGGCCTTTTCTAGCAACCGCAGGGGCGTGCATAGATGTGAAGGCACACCAGATCTCCCTGGAGGTAGATGGGGAGATCATTTTTTTAGCCTTTCGGAGCACAGAGCTTCCTACTTTGACGGCTTCACGATTAGCAGATTAAAGCTGGAACCTCCAAATGACAGAATTTAGTTGTTATAAAAAGGAATAGGGAGAATATCTGTTCAGGTACATTGAAAGGAAATTTATATACAAAGCCTCCCACGATGCAAATTGAAGTTAATAACTCATCTTCTAAGTCCAATGAGAGAAAAGAACCTTCGAAGATGAACCAAACATATCTTTGGCTTCTTAGGCTTGGTCACATTAACCTAAGAAGAATTCAAAGGTTGATAGCTGATGGACCTTTGGGTTCATTAGTGGTAGAGGATCGTCCAACCTATGAATCTTGCTTAGAGGGTAAGATGACCAAGAGGCCTTTTTAAGGCCAAGGGGTATACAGCCAAAGATGTGTTAGAAATGGTTCATTCTGATTTGTGTGGTCCTATGGCTATCCAGGCAAGAGGTGGTCTTGAATATTTCGTCACTTTCATAGATAATTATTCAAGATATGGATGACACTACAATCTGATCGTGGTGGAGAGTACCTCTTGGGAGAGTTTAGGAACTACTTATCAAAGGCTGGGATTCAATCCCAATTGTCTGCACCTGGCACACCCCAGTAGAATGGTGTAGCAGAGCAAAGGAATAGGACTCTTATGGAGATAGTTAGATCGATGATGAGTTATTCTGACTTGCCAGATTTGTTCTGGGGATATGCTCTAGAAACGACGGTGTACATTCTGAACTTGGTTCCATCTAAATCATTGCCTTCTACTCCCACAGAATTATGGACTGGGCGAAATCCTAGTCTAAGACATATTCAGATATGGGAGTCCAGCACATATGCTGAAGGCAGATACTGATAAGTTGGAACCTCGTACAGAAGTACGCATGTTCGTTGGCTATCCCAAGGGAACGAAGGGTGGATTGTTTTATAGTCCTAGAGATCAGAGGGTGATCGTTAACACGAACGCCAGATTTCTAGAGGAGGACTATATGATAAACCACAAGCCCACGAGTAAAATTGTTCTGGAGGAGTTGAAAGGGAAAGTCACTTCTTTAGTACCACCGGTACAAGAGGATATACCACATGTCACTGCACCGCGTGTCACAGAGGATACACAGGTGATACCTCGTCGTAGTGGGAGGGTTGTGAGACAGCCTCTTAGATTCATGTTCTTGGGTGAATCTTCTGATTTGGTCCCTGGCAAACATGAACCTGAAACCTAGACATACGACGAGGTAATCCAAGATATAGATACAACATCTTGGCAAAGTGCAATGAATACTGAGATTGAATCTATGGATTCAAGTCAGGTCTGGGAGCTCTTATGCATAGCAGCTCATATGGATTATGAGGTGTGGCAGATGGATGTCAAGACAGCTTTTCTTAAAGAAAGTCTTGAGGAAAACATTTATATGAAGCAACCAGAGGGATTCATCGCTAAGGGCAAAGAGCGTATTGTATGTAAGCTTAATCGGTCCATTTATGGATTGAAGTAAGCTTCAAGGTCTTGGAACATCCGCTTTGATGAGGTAAATCCAGACTTATGGATTTATTCAATGTTCGGATGAGTCTTGTGTATACTAGAGATGTGACGGAAGCGTAGTGGGATTTTTTGTACTATACGTAGATGACATTTTGATAGTTGGCAACAATATCAGAGTGTTATCGGGCGTAAGGGTATGGTTGTCCAAACAGTTTGATATAAAGGACTTGGGACAAGTGGGACACATCCTTGGGATCAAGGTTAGTGTGCTAATCCCAAGCTTCATACATAGACACGATAATGGATCGTTTTAGCATGCAAAACTCCAAGAAGGGTTTTCTACCTTTCAGGCATGGGGTTCCTTTATCTAAGGAGATGTGTCCTAGATCATCAAAGGAGATAGAGGAGATGAAGGCGGTTCCTTATGCTTCGGCAGTAGGAAGCCTCATGTATGCTATGCTATGTACGAGACCAGATATCTGCTTTGCCATGGGCATGGTTAGCAGATATCAGAGTAATCTAGGACAGGGACATTGGACTGTGGTAAAACATATATTGTAGTGCCTGAGAAGGACTAGGGATTATATGCTAGTTTACCGGGCAGACCAATTACTCCCTGTGGGTTACACGGATTCCGATTTCCAATCTGATAGGGATAACAGTAAGTCTACCTCAGGTTTTGTGTTTACTTTGGGAGGTAGAGCCATTGTATGGAGGAGTGTCCAGTAGAAATGCGTGGCGGACTCCACCATGGAAGCTGAGTATGTGGCAGCCTATGAGGCGGCCAAAGAAGCTGTGTGGCTCAGGAACTTCTTGATGGACTTGGATGTGATTCCTAGTTTGCCCAGAAATATCACAATTTATTGTGATAATAATGGTGCAGTTGCAAACTCGAAGAAACCACGAGCCCATAAGGTAAGTAAATGCATAGAGCGCAAGTACCACCTGATACGAGAAATCGTAAAGGAGGCAGAAGTTGTTGTTGCCTAGATTGCATCAGAGGATGACCTGGTAGACCCTTTCACAAAGCCCTTCTAGCGAGAGCTTTGATAGGCATGTGGAGGGAAGGGGAATCAGATGTATGACAGTATGAGGACAGCATAGTCTTTTAGTATAAGTGGGAGATTTTTGGAATGTATACTGAAAGCCTAGCTCTTTTGTATGAACATTTTTATTTTGAAATAAGAATCACATGATCATTGTTTGCACTTTATATTTATTATATGTGTGCATATTGTCTAATATTTTACATTATAGATAACATGGTGCTTGGTGTGGCACAGAAGATCATGTTATCAGTCCCTTGTAGAATATAAGTAGAGGCTCACAACCAAGATGGTTTTGGACAAACCATTGGCATGGTTGTAGTGTAGCTTGGTGTTGTTTTGTCTTGAACATAGAGTTACACTAGTACACTTAGGTGTATTGAGCAGGACCAACATAGAGGTGATTCAATTTATTGCTGACTACATAATTGAATCGGACCTCGGATATTATGTTGTACATGCTCTTAATCCCGATATAATAACGGGCACATGTACTTAGTATTTATTTCTTTGATTTACCAAAGGGTGAGATTTAGATGGATTAAATCAATATGCCCGGAAATTTGGGAAATGATATTATTTACATGGTGTGTCGTTGATTATAGGAGAAAACCGTGTCCTATATATTAGGTTGATGATGTCCCCTTGAGGAGATCATAAGGTTCATCATGTAAACCCTACAGGTTGACTTAGTCAACATGATGATAAGGTTGAGTGGTACTACTCGAGGAGTTAGATGTTAATTGATTGATGGTCAGTAAATCAATTAATTAACGGACATTCGATATCTTAAACACGGGGAGACGGATGTACAAATAATATATGGAGCCCATATTAATTTATGGGGGTTGGTGAGGTAATTCAATGATGATCCTCTAGTGGAATGGAACATCATTGATGGATCAAGTTTGTGTGGTTTCGATCCATCGGGTGGCCAAGATCCAACTCCTCCTCATGGTCCCTATCGTAGCCTAATATAATCCTCATGAAGTCTAGATCCAATGATGGAAAACAAATCTCTAGAATCGACGGTTGAGATTAAATCTCTAGAACCGACGGTGGAGATTAAATCTCTAGATCCGACGGTTGAGATTAAATCTCTAGAACCAACGGTTGAGATTAAATCTCTAGAACCGATGGTTGAGATTAAATCCCTAGATCTGACGGTTGATATTAAATCTCTAGAACCGACAGTTGAGATTAAATCCCTAGAACTGACGATTGAGATTAAATCTCTAGATCCGATGGTTGAGATTAAATCTCTAGATCCGACGGTTGAGATTAAATCTCTAGAACCAACGGTGGAGATTAAACCAAGGCTTATCCCTAACTCTATAAAAGGGTGGCTTAGGGTGGGCGGCAAGAGGTTGTTGGTTTTTGAGGGAGATTAGGGTTTGCCAATCAAAAGGTTGGTTTTGGAGATTAGGGTTTTGCCAATCCTAAGGTGGGCGGCAAGAAACCCTAAGGGAGTTAGGGTTTTGCCTATCTTAAGGTGGGTGGCAAGAAATCCAAGGAGGAAAAGGTTTTGCTTGGGCGGCTAGGGTTTGGAAGTTGGAGTGGGCGGCAACTATAGGAGAGGATCTCTTCTTCTTCCTTAGGTGTTGCCGGCACCTATCTCCTTTCCCTCTACCTTGGTCGAAGCTCAACCTACTCTTCTTCTTTTCCTCTTGGCCGGCGGTACAAAGGAGCTAGGGTTTGTCCCTTGTTTGGTTCCTTGGTTGGCCATCTTGTTCTCTCTATTCTTGGGGCCGGCAACATCAAGCATTTGTGGCTTGGTGGTTGGCTCAAGCAAGAAGGGAAGGAGAGTTCTTCTTTCTTTTGATTGAAGAAGGTCTAGGAAGCTTCAACTTGTGGAAAATCTTCACCCACACGAAGTCTACAAGGAGGATAGGACATACGATAGAAGATCGAGAGGTATAAAAGTTTTACAACTTTTATTATTGATCTTTGCATGTTTTTATTGATATACTAGCTTATGTTCTATATGTTAGTATGTGTTGATTATACTAGTTTACATTTGTATGTATTTGTATAATCATGGACCCCGAAGATAAACACAAAAATCGATGATCCGTCCGTCGTCTCTTCCGTGGCTAACCGACTAGAAGAGTGTTGTTGCTTGAATAACTAGTTTGTTCAAGTGATCGCTCAAGTCGTTAGCACGACGACGAATTGGTTGAGCTTAGGAAACTCATCCCATCCGGATTAGTTTTCATTAGTGAAAATTTTAATCTGGGGACATGGGAGCCAAAGAGCCGACGAGCCATGCCATCACTTTAGAGGCGGAAGTGTTAACGGGTAGAGAGAGCGAGGAGGGTAGGATAACTTTTAGACTTTTTAATATTGAGAATGAATGGACCCTTCACTAATGGAACTCATGCTTTGGCTTGCCAAGTGGGGGAGAGAGAAGAACCCCTAATGGGTATAACTCTCGTTTGATTTGGACTGAGTTGATAGGGGAGCACGTTTATGACCCTTCTAGGGCCAAAGCGTCACGCCTCCAAAACCCCATCTTTCGATACCTTCACCGCGTCATGGCCAGTACTATATTTTGTCATGTGGAGAGTGACAATGTAGTAAGACCCAGTGAGCTGCTTTGCTAATGGGATATGCTACAAGAAAGGAGTAGCATCGATGTAGGGTCCCACTTCATCAGACACTTAGTGAAGATGGGCAAAGCAGCACACGGAGAGATCAATGTGGGAGGCCTACTTACCCACATTTGCTATAGGATGGGGTATGATTACACAACATTGGAGAGTATAGAGGGGAGCCCTAGGATCGACCTAGGAGTATGCATGTCCATGAAGATAATTGTACGAGAAGGAGACTCCTTATGCTTTGTAAGGAAAAATCTTACGACCCTTATGTCGGGAGGGGAAACTTCGCTTCCCACTTCAACTCAGTCGCTTGTTCATGGCGATCCCTTCTACGTCCCTAGATAAAAAAAAATTTATCCTTGACAAGAGGGATTGCCCAAGCAACCTTATCATCGTCGTGCTATTCGATTAGAGTGGTCACTTGAACAAACTTGTTGTTCAAGCGACCAACCTCTATTCTACGAATAGCCACAGAATAGACAATGTACGGATCACCGGCTTTTGTATTTATGTTCGGGGTCCAAGTTATATTAATTAATTTACTGACCATTAATTAATCAACATCTAACTCCATGAGTAGTACCACTCAACCTTTTCATCATGCCGGACCAAGTCCACCGGCAGGGTTTACATGATGAATCTTATGAGCTCCTCAAGGAGACATCATCATCCTAATATATAGGACATGGTTTCCTCCTATAATCAACGACACACCATATAAATAATATCATTTTCCAACTTACCGAGCCTATCGATTTAATCTATAAATCTCGCCCATTGGTAAATTAAAGAAATGAATACTAAGTATATGTGGTCGTTATTATATCGGGATTAAGAGTATGTATAATATAATATCCGAGGTCCGATTCGATTATGTAGTTAGCAATAAATTGAATTACCTCTAAGTCGGTCCTGCTCAATACACACAAAGTGTACTAGTGTGATTCTATGGTCAAGACAAACCAATACCAAATCACACTACAACCATACCAATGGTTTGTCCAAAGCCATCTCGGTTGTGAGCCTATACTTATACTTTACAAGGAGCCGATAACATGATTGTAGGAGATCGATTGGCCGGCTAGAGGGGGGGGGGTGAATAGCCCTCTTACGATGGATGTCGTATTTTGCTCGTCTACAAAATGTTAGTGCAAGCAGAATATGCAAATATAAATAAAGACAAGCAAAATATAAACAAGCAATACAAACACGAGATGTAATGTGGTTCACGGCTTACGCCGCTAATCCACGGTCCGATTCGTCCAAGGTGAATCACTCCTCCAAATCTATCCACTAGATCTCTCCTTTGCACAAAGCTAGGTGGAGGTAACCTCGTTACACAAAAACACTCCTCTTACAAATATAATGGAAATAAGCTTGAGTAAGAGGATGGAAAGCTTTAGGGAACTTGGGAGAATATTAGAGCATAAGCATTACCCTCCCAAACCCCCACCCCCTTCCTTTTTATAGAGGAAGAGGGTTTCTTCCCGTTGACACAGGATCAATCGACTGATGCCCTCGATCAGTCGACTGATCCCGTAGCCGTTGCCCAATAACGGTCGCTTTCCATGTTGGATTCCATCCAACGGTATTGGCATCAGTCGATTGATCCTACCATCAGTCGACTGATGCTCGATCAGTCGAGTGCTCAATGGAGTCGACTCCATTCTGTGCGCCGAGTGCCATCGATCATTGCCATTCCACAGCGATCATTATCGACTTATCGATCATTGCCGATCCATGATGCGATTGCCAAGCACTAAACTGGTTTTATACCAGTCGATCGACCCATCGACTCGGAAGCGGATCGCCATGACATGGCGATCGCGATGTCGGGAAAAACTCATCCGACACTTGGCCAAATGGGCAAGTTTCACTTAAGAGCTATCCCTTCCCGGGTTACATTCGCTCACTCTCATCTCTCGGAGTCCCTCGCCTTCGAAGTTCTCTTCGTTCGCGGTCACGCCCCTCGGCAGCATCAGGCGCACGGATCTGCAATGCTCCTTCGCGTTTCTTGCCTCAAAGTCTACTTCCTCCGGCTTCACTCCAAGCTCCTCGTCCGGCGGTCCCTCGGATGCTCCAAGCGCACGGCTTCCATAAAACTATCCTTCACCGACTCAAGGCACGAGTCATGAGATGTGAAACTTGCCGCGGCTCCATATGCGAATTACTAAGTCCTGCACGACTTCAACGAACATATCAAATCAACATAACAGACTAACTTAAACCCTTTGCCACACCATCAAAACCATATTACGGCAAGAGATTGCCCTAACAATCTCCCCCTTTTTGATGTGTGGCAATCCGTTTAAGTTAGGTAAAAATATTTGATAAAAAATTTTAAGGTAAGAAAGCATGTAAACATAAACATGATATAGCAACATGCAACTCCCCCTTAATCCATGAAGCTCTCTCTACAATTTCTCCCCCTATCATACAAATTTCTCCCCCTATCATTACTTAAACATAATTATTTCTCCCCCTTTGACACCATCAAGAAGATTAATATTAAGTTATAAACTCATGGCATCAAGTCTAAGAGAAGGAAAAATACCAAAAATTGATTTAAATTCGGAATTCGGCCTCAACTGGTCTGATTTACAGGCCATTAGTCGACTGGTTCAGATACCAGTCGACTGGCACATGATTTTCAGGATTTCTTGATTTTTGGACCGAATTTCAGAAATGCATTAAAAATTCCAGAAAATTCTAAAAATCATGAAATTTGGGGAACACATTTCTTTTAAGTATATCTATCAGTGAAAAATAGGTTTTCATGAAAAATCATTATATTTCCACATATTTGCCAAAAATCCAAAAGCTTTAAAAACTACTAGGTTTTTATCATAAAAGTATCAAGTTTAACACTTAGTTTTGATTCCAACTGTTTCAAAACATGAATACATAGATTTTAAAGTAAGAAATTATTTTGAAAACATATGAAATATCCAACCATGATCTTTGGGCAATATGTCTATGAATTAAACATAAGCCTTCCCCATGATTGGTCTATTATTGCTATTTTGATACATTAAATGACCATCTAAATGCCATAGGCACTAGTGGACATTTGTATCATCCTAACATCTCACTCATGCTAAGTTTGCAATCAAGGTAGCCTATGGTGAGTGTGAGATGCATCCTAGGGGGGGTTTGTATATACTTAACCATTATATTCATACAATTCTATCAAGGTTAAGTATCAACCTAACAAACCTCATGATCATAAAAGCATATATCAATTAATTTTACATTATGATCATGAACCTAAAGTATTCATCAATTAATAATCATGCATTAGGTATTATATCATCATAATGAGCAAAGTATCACCTAAAGCATGATTTAACCCTATTTCTCATGATTATGTGCCAAATATCAATAGCATAAATCATGATTGCACATATACATAGCAATTACATTAATCATCATAATTTAAGCATTATTATCTATTTATGGGTACGTTATCATCACCCAACACTATTTAAAAATATTGTCCCGTCATCCTAAGTCAA
This sequence comes from Wurfbainia villosa, assembly GCA_025175895.1. Classification (NCBI taxonomy): domain Eukaryota; kingdom Viridiplantae; phylum Streptophyta; class Magnoliopsida; order Zingiberales; family Zingiberaceae; genus Wurfbainia; species Wurfbainia villosa. Next base: position 27,833,179 of record CM045986.1, read on the forward strand.
CCAAAATATGATATAGGTCAATTGCATATGGTTGACTACCCTAGGGTTATCCTAACCCTTAAGGATGGATTTTGGAACCCAAAATAAGTTCTTTCCTATTGGGTTCACTAAGTACTCCTTGGGGATCCATTTCTTAGCTATTACTTTCTTCTTATCTTGTCCCCTAGCAATTAGGCATTTGTAGGCCTTTTCATTTTTCTTTTCTTTGTATCCTAGGCCTTTCTTATTGAAGCTAGCTCTTTGGCTCCCAATTATCATGTTAAGGGTGTTGGAGCCAATTGTAAATTTTTCTAGGGCTTTTGTCAAGTAATCTACCTTTTCCCTTAGAGCCCTATTTTCATCCATACATGCATCACTAACATTAAATGGCATATATTCATGTGAGCATGCATCATTTAAGCTAGAAGAAATATTATCATTATCATTTAAGAATGCATTTTCTAGCTTATGCTCTAAATCCTTAATTTGATCAAGCATGCTTTTATTTTTCTTTTTCATTCCAAATAAGTCCTTAGTTAAACTAGAAATTATGGAAACTATTTTCTTAGGAGAGGCATTCGTTACCATAGTTTCCATGTCTTCTTCTTCTTCTTGGATGATGAGGATGTAGAAGCTCCCCTTCATTTGAGCTCTCCCCACTTGTGCTTGATTCTTCATTTGAGGAGGAGGAGCAATCCGAGTCATGAAGAGCCATTAGTGCTAGGTTGGAGTAGACATGCTCTTCTTCTTCGGATGAGGATGAAGAGGCAAGGTCATCCCATGTCTTCTCTTTGAGTGCCATGGCCTTTCCCTTTTCCTTGGCCTTCTTTTCTTCTTCCTTTCTCTTGCTCCCCTTCTTCTTCTTCTTTTCTTCTTTCTTCTTCCTTTCTTCCTTGCTCTTGTTTAGGAGGGGACAATTATCCCTTATATGTCCCTCTCCTTGGCAATTGTAGCATATGATCTTCCCTCTTGGTCTCCTATTCCTATCATTTGATTTGTTAAATTTAAAACCCTTTAAAGCACGTCTTACCCTCCTTACCATATATGCTTCTTCGGTGCTATCCATGGAGGAGGATGAGGATGCTTCATCATCGGAGGAGGAGGGAATCTCCATCTTCTTCTTTCCCTTATTTGCCATTAAGGCTACTCCTCTTGAGGGTTGAATTCTAGGCTCTTCTTGTATTCCTTCAAGCCTAGTTTCGTGGAGCTCCATTGTTGAGAAAAACTCCTCCAAGGTACTTACTTCCAAGTTCTTGGAGATGTAAAATGAATCCACCATGGAACTCCATCTTGAGGACCGGGGAAAGGCATCTATGTCCTTCATTACCATATCCCGGTTGGAAAGCTTTTCACCTACACTTGTTAAACCGGTTAGAATTTCCTTAAATCTAGAGTGTAGGGATTTTACCTTCTCTCCCTTTTCAAGTTTGATATTGGATAATTGGGAGCGAAGGACATCTCTTCTTGCTAGCTTTGCCTCGGATGTGCCTTCATGAATCTCTATTAATTTCTCCCACATTTCCTTGGTGCTAGCACACTCCCCTATCCTATTGACTTCTTGTTGAGGGAGCACATTGTAGAGGTGGTGCTTGGCCTTTGAATTTGCCAAATACTCCTCTCTTTGTCTTTTGCTCCATCTCGATTTTTCCAATGGCTCCCCATCTTCATTCCTAGGCAACTCGAAACCGTTTTCCATAATTAACAATATTTCAAAGTCGGTTTCAAAGAATACCTCCATTCTCTTTTTCCACCAAGAGAATTCGCCGTCGAACTTCGGTGGGTGGATGTTTGAGCCGGCCATTTGAGATGTAGAGCTTGTTGCGGCGGTTAGTCCGGTGACAAGCAACCTTGCTCTGATACCACTTGTAGGAGATCGATTGGCCGGCTAGAGGGGGGGGGGGTGAATAGCCCTCTTACGATGGATGTCGTATTTTGCTCGTCTACAAAACTTTAGCGCAAGCGGAATATGCAAATATAAATAAAGACAAGCAAAATATAAACAAGCAATACAAACACGAGATGTAACGTGGTTCACAGCTTACGTCGCTAATCCACGGTTCGATTCGTCCAAGGTGAATCACTCCTCCAAATCTATCCACTAGATCTCTCCTTTGCACAAAGCTAGGTGGAGGTAACATCTTTACACAAAAACACTCCTCTTACAAATATAATGGAAATAAGTTTGAGTAAGAGGATGGAAAGCTTTAGGGAACTTGGGAGAGTATTAGAGCATAAGCATTAGCCTCCCAAACCCCCACCCCCTTCCTTTTTATAGAGGAAGAGGGTTTCTTCCCATTGACACAGGATCAGTCGACTGATGCCCTCGATCAGTCGACTGATCCTGTAGCCGTTGCCCAATAACGGCCACTTTCCACGTTGGATTCCATCCAACGGTATTATCGATCGTGATCCATCGATCGTGATGCTCGATCGGTCGATTGCTCAATGGATCGATCATTGCCATTCATCGCTCATTATCGATCATTGCCGATCCATGTGATCGCCAAGCACTAAATCGGTTTTATACCCGGTCGATCGACCCATCGACTTAGATCATTGCCGCCATGACATGGCAGTCGACTGGTGTCGGGAAAAACTCATCCGACACTTGGCCAAATGGCCAAGTTTCACCTAAGAGCTACCCCTTCCCGGGTTACATTTGCTCATTCTCATCTCTCGGAGTCCCTCGCCTTCGAAGTTCTCTTCGTTCGCGGCCACGTCCCTCGGCAGCATCAGGCGCACGACTCTGCAATGCTCCTTCGCGTTTCTTGCCTCGAAGTCTACTTCCTCCGGCTTCACTCCAAGCTCCTCGTCCGTCGGTCCCTCGGATGCTCCAAGCGCACGGCTTCCGTAAAGCTATCCTTCACCGACTCAAGGCACGAGTCATGAGATGTGAAACTTGCCACGGCTCCATGTGCGAATTACTAAGTCCTGCACGACTTCAACGCACATATCAAATCAACATAACAGACTAACTTAAACCCTTTGCCACACCATCAAAACCATATTACGGCAAGAGATTGCCCTAACAATGATCTCCCGTGTGACACCACACACCATGTTATCTACAATGTAATGTATTAGACAATATGAATAACCATAAAAATGTGTAAACAATGATCATGTGATTCTTATTTCCAAATAAAGATGTTCATACAAAAGATAGACTTTTAAGTATACATCCCAACACCTTAGGCTCCCCGACCCGGATCGTACCACCATCGCTATACGTGCCAATTGGTGCTTAAACCTGATAGTGGAGTCCCCTCCACATGAGGGACCATCCACATCAGCGCCCATCTCTCCACCTTTGTATCACTCTCCCTCTAGTCCACACATGCATAAGAGCCCACCTAGTCCACGCCGACATGAGCCTACACCTTCGCCACCCTCTTTTTCAACTTTTGAGCAGGATGCAGGTACATCGGCATATGATTTCTCGGAGTTCCGATCGTGCCTCGATGACATTTACACTGAGCAGCAGACTCAGAGGCAGCGATGGGAGGAGCAGAGCGCCAACCAGTAGGCAGAGTTCCAAAGATTTCGGAAGCATTTCCAGCGGGTAGAGGAGTTCTATGATGAGGCCCGCATATACTTCCAGGAGGAGGCTATGCGTCGCCAAGATGAGGCAGCTTACCGCAGGGAGATGCGACAGCATATGCATGCCCAGCAGGCATAGTGGGCTAGGGAGGAGGAGCACTATGCAGCCGCTGTATCCACCAGCTCTCAGATCGACCACATGTATATGTGGCATCAGCGGCTCAACAACAGGTTCTCCCAGGATCCAGAGATGCCCAAGCTCCCAGACTTTCCACCTCATCCACCATATTAGAGGTATATTTTTGTTTAAGTCTGGGGGGACCCCAAAATCTATTTTGTTTTTTTTCCTAACAGTAGTTTCTTTTCTGGTATTTTCATTCATTTGTTCATGCATGCATGAGTTGTTTAGTTCCTTTAAGTACTTAATTTTTGGTGTCTATAAAGTTACCTCAGTAGTATTTTTGAAAGTTGCTTGCATGAGTTGTTCTCATAGGTAGCTTAACTCCATTTATCTTGTGGTATTTTATTCTATGTGCTCTATTGAATGTTCTAGACTTGCACTGGTTAGCTCTGTTTTTGCACTCACACATGTTGAACATTCTGAAAGGGAGAATTTAGTACATACCTAGTTATGATTCACTTCAATAGTCTAGTACTTTGGAATCCATAGGTGACTCTAGGTTTAGCATTTTAGTTATTGGAGATGCTCGGATTGTGTAAGCCCATTGGTGACAATTGGTAGTTTCTCTCTAGTATATCTATGTGTATTTGACTTTCTTTCTGCTGTGCTTAGGTGATACGAGGTGGTGATAGCCCTCGCAATCTAAATTTAGGAGGTTTGATCCAAGGAACCTAGGGATAAACCTGACCTCCCGTAACTGCGGGGAGAAGGGAGTGGTGGAATCAGAAACGGTCCACCGCAAGGATTGATTTGGCATCCTCGTACCCTCTATCCCGTCCTTTTGAGCGAGGATAGCTCCCGGTGAATGCGGCGACTCTATGGGAGAGTGTATGATGTCCCTTCCCCAAAATTATAGGTAGACGTTTAGACGACGCCAATTGACAACATTGTTCTATAGTACACAAGTGAAACCGAAGTCCTAGGATCGCCTTTTAAGACCCCGACACACTATTTTCCTCCTCCATGTGACACCGCATAGAGTAGTGTCCATCGATAGTCCTCACCAACCGACTCTCTCTCAGAGATCACGTTTGAACAATCACAACCACTTAGTGTATTGATACTCGAATCCCAGTCCTTGTAGGATCGATAATCTTTATTACTTGACGACATCCATGCACTTGCGGCAATTGAGCACGAGTGTGCACTTTGAGTCCATGATAGTATCCGTAACGAGATTTGAGGACGCGTCCGTGCACATCAGTCGATTACTTGGGACCATCAGTCGACTGATGACACTGTTGCTGTGAGACAACGGTGTAATCCACACTGGAAAAATCCAACGGCTAGGACATCAGTCGACTGATTATGACCATCAGTCGACTGATCAAGCCATCACTCGACTGTTGACCGCATCGGTCGAGTGAGACTCCATTCAGTGCCCCAAAACCCGAGCATCAGTCGACTGATCACAAGATCAGTCGAATGCTCGTCAACTCAGCCGACTGCCATATGGCACCAGTCGACTGCTGGGACATTTCCTGCATTCAACCCCTAGTTGACTTACACCAGTCATCTGCCATATGGCACCAGTCAACTGGCACACGTCAAACATGAGGTTTTAACCTAAGTATTGTTCCCCCATACTTGCTAGACCACCCTTAGCCTATACCTAAGCCTTCTAGCCACCTCCGTCAGCCTCACGCCTCTCAGATCCCTCCAAGTCATCCATGACTTGTTCATCCATTGTGATAGCCTTTAGGTGCTTCCATCGGCTAGTCATGCTAATGGTGTCTACACCGCCAAGGCACATTGGACTTACGCCGCCAAGACTCCGCTTGGACTTTACACCTCCAACCATTGGACTTATGCTGCCAAGACTCCCGCTTGGACTTTACGCTGCCAATATAAACCCCTTGGACTTCTCAAATGCCAAGACTCAAGCTTGGACTTTCCCTTGCCAACCCATGTTGGACTTTCCACGCCAAGTACTCAAGACTTGGACTTTCCTTGTCAACCCATGTTGGACTTTCCATTGCCAAGACCCATGCTTGGACTTTCCCAAATGCCAAGTTTCCCACTTGGACTTTCCATGCCATGTACCCATGACTTGGACTTTCCCATGACAATTACATTGTCATATGTTTTTGTCGAACATCAAAACATCTCTCGAGTCAAGCTCGAGTCCTGGTCAATTGTGACCTAGGCCGATTACACCAACAGAAATAAAAGGAACAACACAAAAGGAAGAAAAAGGCAAGGATGGAAGAACTAGCTCAAAAGGGCACTTGCCATCATTGTGGTGTTGGGTTTCCGGCACCGCGGCGTGTGTGTGTTCGATCATGTTTCGTAAACATGAGCACAGCGGAAGCAATTAAAAATAATAAATCTATATTTATTACAACACACACAACACATGCATGCATATTACATCAAGTGTAGACATAACCGTAAATTAAAATTTGCAATAAAAGAAATTTATCTACGTTATACCTTTCGTATGACGTGTAGCGGGAACGGCATCAACCGGAACGATCCTCGTAAGAATCGTCTCTATCCGTATCCACGCCGAGCTCCTCGGGATGACTTCGCTAAGTCACGAGCTTCGTCTTCGTACGGGTTACTAGCCTCGTGTTGAAGACGACGTGATCAAGAGATGATCACAATCCGAATCCAAATTCGGATCCAAAACCGAGTCCTCAAAACTCGATTCTCCGGAGAGGTATTCGTCAACCGTTTGACGAATCCTTCGTCCTCCACCTCAGAGGATTACCGGAGATCAAATCCCTGGTAAGTTAGTCGCTGTCGGAGCACTAACCGTCGTCCAAACGACGCTCCGACAACAAAGAAACAAGCTGTCCAGAAAAACTGGACAGCTTTTGGTGGAGGAATAGAGGCCGGCTAAGGAAAGATGGAAGCTCACCTTATCACCGAACCCAAAGGAGATCGCCGGAGGGTCGCCGGAGGTTCTCCGGCTGAAGATTGGACGCCGGCAAAGACTTGGACGGCTGCACACAAGCTGGGCGGCGGCAGCTTTAGGTGTTGGCACTGAATAGGAGAGGGAGGGGGTTTGGGCGGCCAAAACTTGATTAGCTTTAGGGTTAGGGTTTAAGCCCTATTTTATAGAGAACTAATTCTCTTAATGGTTAATGGATCATATCCATAAAGCCCGTTAACCCGCTCCATTAAGATAAGTTAAAATAAACCAAACCATGATGGTTTATTTTAAGTTAAAACGAACCGAACCAACTTTTGGTTCATTCGTTTAAAATAAACCAAACCCTTTGGTTTATTCTTATCCATTGGATTAGAACCAAACCATTTTGGTCCATCCATTATGTCTTCATAAGACACGGCCCATCCACGCTTCCATTGCGACTGAAACAATTTCATGCTCGCTTTATGTTTGGTCCAACCAAACATAGTTTCTCTCGGTCTGAGAATCCCATTCTCAAGCTCGTTTTAAATCCTTTGGATTACACTCGTTGTGCATGTGACCAAATAGGTTCTCGGTTTATGTTGGCCGTCTATAATTAACCATTAATTATAGAACGATCATGAGTGGCACCTAGTAGTACATCATGATCCCCAATTAACCGAAAAGATCAACGGTTGATCCAGAACTATTTACAAACCCTTGATGCTTCGAATGAATCGTGCCCCATTTCCTTCACTCATCTTATACCCACTTGGTTCAGGACATGGTCTATAGTGTCAGTCCCCACTAGGCTGACTACGTCACACCTAGCCCAAGTATCATTTCCTCGTCCTACGGATTCTAGTTACTCCACATGTAGCGAAGAGTACCTTACTCTAAACATGTAATGCTTTGGCCAAAGACTTTAGTAACAATCCGACGAGAGGCCATGGGTATACATCTCCTCGCAAGGAGTGGTGAATCCTTTATAGGCTATTCAAACACCTTCGATCACTTCGACTTATACCCAATCATCCCGGGTCCACATCTCCTCGGAGATGTTTGCTTAAGATGTCAAAGCATAAGTCTCCATGATCAAGATGACTTGAATACCGCAAGTCAAAGGAACATCGCACTTAAGCCACAGTAAGAACTTCATTGACATATCTATATATGCAGAGAACCATATGAAGTCTTATGGCTGGTCACTCCAATGAACTAGTTACCATAACTAGCATCCACGATTAACTCCGGACATCACTATGTCTCCAGCCAGTGAGAATCAGCTGCTTGGATACACCAAGGAGTATACCTCGTGCTAGTCTCAACAGAATTGATGGTGTCCAAATCCATCAATTCATCGACTAGGGATAATTCCGATACATCACAATTACACATGTAGAGATACTCACTAGTTGTGATCCAATCACAAATTCTCTCATGCTGTGAATCGTATCGTGGACATTCAGTAAATGAGTTTAAGATCCAATCAAATACATAAAACATGTATACTCAAATAGTGAATTTTCATTTATCATATAAATGGTTCATACATAAGGTGATTGCCTTAGGACATCTCTCATATATTACTAACATGTGGCAAGGAGGGCCATTGGCGAAGAAACTACAAGATTTATCTTGAGTCCGTGAAGAAGAAGAAAACATTCGATGCCCCATCCTCTTCAGATATCTTCGTTATTGATTGTCATTCTATTTCTTTAGACACTTGGGTATTGGATATCGGGTGTGGCTCACATATATGTATTGACATACATTAGCTAAGGAATAGAAGAAGACTTGTTAAGGGAGAGTCAAATTTACATGTTGCGAATGGAACAAAGGTTGCTGCACTCGCCATCGGAACGTATTTGTTGAAACTCCCTACAGGACTTGTCTTAGAATTGGCCAATTGCTATTTCATTCCTTCGTTGATAAAGAACATCATTTCTATTTCTTGTTAAAATATAAATGGGTACCATTTAACTTTTAGTAACAATTTTTGTTATATAACATTGAATGGCATTCTTTATGGGACTAGAAATTTAAGCAATGGTATTTATATGTTGGATGTATCCAGTGACATTGTCAATATCGAAGCGAGCAACAAGCGTGCTTGAAAAGATAATCAATTAGACTCCTACATGTGGCATTGTTGTCTTGGCTATGCGAGCAAGAAACGCATATCCGAATTACACCGATGTGGAATTCTGAAATCGTTTTAATTTGATTCATTTGATACATGCGAATCATGCTTAAAAGGCAAGATGACTAAGTTACCTTTTATGGAAAGGGTGAACCAGTGGGAGAGTTGCTTGGTCTAATACATACTGATGTATGCAGACCTATGTCAACTCATGCTCTAGAAGGCTATAACTACTTCATTACCTTCACTGATAATCACTCACGGTTTGTGCATGAGTTCTTGATGAAACACAAGTCTGAACTCTTTGAATGGTTCAAAGAATTCAGAAATGAAGTAGAGAAACAAATTGGCAAGAGTATTAAAATAGTTCGATCAGATCGAGGTGGTGAATATTTGAGTCAAGAGTTTCTAGTTTATCTAAGGGACAATGGTATATTGTCTCAATGGACTCCACCGTATACACCACAACTTAATGGTGTATCTGAGGGGCAAAACCAAACCTTGTTGGACATGGTTGGGTCGATGATGAATCATGCGAATCTTCCCAAGTCCTTTTGGGGCTATGCACTTCAGATAGTTGTTTACTTGCTAAACAGAGTCCCTACCAAGGTAGTCTCTACTAATCCATATGAGATATGGAATAGTAATAAACCTCATTTATCTTACTTGAAGATATGGGGTTGTCTTACTTATGTGAAGTGGACTGTATCAGAAAAACTTGATGCTAAGTCTGATAAATGTCTATTTATTGGATACCCTAAGGAAACAAGAGGTTACCAATTCTATCATCCTGTGGAACAAAAGTGTTAGTGCAATCAACCCGTGATATGGTTTTGATGTGTGTGGCAAAGGGTTTAAGTTAGGATGCTTGGATTTGATATTTGCGTTGGAGTCTTGCAGGACTTAGTAATTCACACATGGAGCATTTGCGAGTTTCACCACTCATGACTTGGTCCTTGAGTCGGTGAAGGATAGCTTTGCGGAAGTCGTGCTCTTAGAGCATCCGAGGGACCGCCGGACGAGGAGATTGGAGTGAAGCCAGAGGAAGTAGACTTTAGGGCGAGACGCAAAGGATGACATTGTAGAGTTGTGTGCTTGGCGCATCCGAGGGACGTGGCCGGACAAAGACAACTTCAAAGGCGAGGGACTCCAAGGGATGAGAGTGAGCGAATGTAACCCGGGAAGAGGTAGTGCTCTTAGGTGAAACTTGGCCAATTGGCTAAGTGTCGGATGGGATTTCCCGACATCAGTCGACTGCCATGTCATGGCAGTCGACTACTCTAAGTCGATTGTGACTCGACTAGTGTTCGAGTCTGGTTCAAGTGCCAACAGTCGACTGCCATGGAATGACAGTCGACTACGAGACCACCAGTCGACTGATGAAGGCATTAGTCGACTGGTCACAAGGGTTTTGGGCACAGAAGCGAGTCAAGCTCACGAGCACTCGACTGGAAGTCGATATCAGTCGACTGATGAAAGCATCAGTCGACTGATGATGGAGGTGTTAGGTGAAAGCCAACGTGGAAAGCAGCCGTTATTGGGCAACAACTACAGGACCAGTCGACTGATAGGGACATCTGTCAACTGATCCTGTGTCAACGGGAAGAAACCCTGTTCTTCTATAAAAAGAAGAGGTGTGGGGCTTTGGGGGCCTAATGCTTATGCTCTAAACTCCTCCAAAGTGCCCAACACATTTTCCATCCTCTTACTTAAGCTTATTTACATTATATTGTAAGAGGAGTGATTTTTGTAAAGAGGTTACCTCCACCTAGCTTGGTGAAAAGGAGAGAATAATGAAAGCTTGTGGAGTGATTCACCGTGGACGAATCGGACCGTGGATTAGCGGCGCAGCCGTGAACCACGTTACATTGCGGTGTTAGCATTGTTTTGTATCTTGTTTGTCTTTATTGTTGTTTTGTTTGTATATTCCACTTGCGCTAATAGTTTTGTAGACGAGCAACGAACGAATGACTTCCAACGTCTACGACAAAGGCTATTCACCCCCCTCTAGCTGGCCAACATCGACCCTACAAGTGGTATCAAAGCCAAGGCGCTTGTTGAGGACTAACCGCCAACACAAGCACTATATCAAGAGATGGACGACTCAAACATTCATCCACCGAAGTTTGAAGGAGAATTCTCTTGGTGGAAAAAAAGAATGGAGGTGTTTTTCGAAACCAATTTCGAAATTCTTTTAATTATGGAAAACGATTTCGAAATGCCTAGGGATGAAGAAGGGGAGCCATTGGAAAAATCAAGGTTGAGCAAGAGGCAAAGGGAAGAGTACTTGGCAAACTCAAAAGCCAAACATCACCTCTACAACGTACTCCCACAACAAGAAGTCAACCGGATAGGAGAGTGTGCTAGCGCAAAGGAGATGTGGGAGAAGCTCATAGAGATTCATGAAGGCACATCCTGTTTGACTCGAGCAGTACTTTGATAGTATTTTGAAGATAGACAAAACTCATGACATGGGATTGTCATGGGAAAGTCCAACATGGAGTTGGCATGGAAAATCCAAGCATGCAGCTTGGTGTGGAAAAGTCCAACATGGAGTTGGCATGGAAAATCCAAGCATGGGGCTTGGTGTGGGAAAATCCAAAGCATTGTGAAACCGTGCGCTTGGTGCATGTGGGAAGTCTTGAGGATTTGGTAAGTTCACTAGGCTCGGGGTCTTGAGTCGGTGAAGGATGGCATTGCGAAGCCGTGCGCTTGGTGCATCCGAGGGACCCCCGGATAGGGAGCGAATGGAGTGAGCCTAAAGGGAAGCATACTTTGAGGGCATGAGACGCGAAGGATGGCGTTGCGAAGCCGTGCGCTTGACGCATCCAAGGGACATAGGCCGAGGGAAGAGAGCTTCAGTGGGGAACTCCATGAGGGATGAGGTGGATTTGGCCAAGTGCCTAAGACTGTTTGTCGGATGCTCAAACAACTTGATGTTTGAGGTTTTACCCGACATCAGTCGACTGACATAGGTGCCAGTTGACTGCTCTAGGTCGTATGGGTTCAACCAGTGTTCGACTGAACAGAGTTTGGCTGATCAATCGCCATAGGGCAAGCGATCGCTGACAATATCGATCATTTAAGGGAAGCGATCGATCGCCGCACTGCGGCACGCGAAGCTAGTCGAGCCACAAAGACTCGACTGATTGTACCAGTCGACTAATGTGTGATCCGTTGGAACTTAACCAACATGGATCTGGCCGTTGTGAGACAACGACTATAGGACCAGTCGACTGATGGTCACGATCAATCGACTGATGCACGTGAAATCAGCTTGATGCAGGTTTTAAATGGAGCTCAAGATGGGGGATTTCGCCAAGACTTTAAGGAAGCAATTGGAGGGGAATTGCTGCTGCATTCCAGTCCTTCAAGAGCCATCCAAAGCAAGCAACAAGAAAGTGGTTCAAAGCAAAGAGTTGTAAAGCATTCTTTTCTTGTATTTCTTGTGTGTTTGTATTTCTTGTAGTATTACAGTTGTAATAGTTTGTACGAGGTTTCTCCACCTCCGATGTGTAGTCAAGAAGGAGTTTAGTTAGTGTCGTGTGCATAACTAGAGCTCGGAGAGCTCGCCCATGGTGTAGGAACCATTCGGTTCCGAACCACGTATATCGTATGTATTTGCGTATGCTTGTATTGTTGTTAGTATTCATATTTGTATTAGTATTCTACTACGCTAACGACAATTGTAGATGAGCACACAACGAGAACGATCGTATTCCACCGTACGACGATTGAGGGCTATTCACCCCCTCTAGCCGGCCAACATACATATCGATCCCATACAAATGGTATCAGAGCCATGGAGCTTGTCAAGGACTAATCGCCGACACAAGCACTACAAGATGGCCGGCTACAACATCCATCCACCGAAATTCGATGGAGATTTTGCTTGGTGGAAGAAACGGATGGAGGTATATATCAAAATTGATTTTGATTTTATGATTATTGTAGAAAACAGTTTTGAGATGCCTAGGGACAAAGACAACAAGCCAATTGAGAAGTCAAGGTGGACCCAAGATCAAATTAAGGACTTCAAGACAAATCTCAAGGTAATAAAATTACTTAGTGATTTGTTACCTAACCATATTTGGTCTAGATTGGGTGACTATAGGGATGCAAGGGAGCTATGGAATAAGATAACAAAATTCCAAGAAAATTCCCAACCGGCACAAGTAGAGGAGAATGCCGAGGAAGAAGCACCCACCACATTTGAGGATGTGGATGACTTGGAGGAAACCTCCACCTCTAGCATTGAGGGGGAGGAAAGGATTTCCATTCCGGAGCAAGATCAAATTGAAGCATCTACCTCCGGAAGATGTGATCAAGAAGAATCCTCCACCTCCCTAGGTAACTCAAGTGTTGTTATTTTAAATAAAAAACACATAATATGCTTTGAGTGTAGAGAAAAAGGGCATTACAAGAGTAAATGCCCAAAATTGGCTAAGGAAAAGGCATCGACACCAAAAGTCTGTTGGGAGTATGGGGAATACAATCAAAGTCCCACATTGGAAAGACATGGAAAAGATCATGTGCTTATAAGAAAAAAAGATATCTCCATTGGTATGAGGCCTTTTGGGTAAAGCCCAAAAACAAAACCATGAGGGCTTGGGCCCAAAGTGGACAATATCATACCATTGTGGAGATATGTGGATCTTATATGCACTAACAATTGGTATCAGAGCCATGGTCCATGTCAAGCCATGAACCTCGAACGAAGGAAGTTGAGCTCCCACGTCCGGATCAAGAGAACCAGACATCAGGAAGGAAGTCTAGTTGGGTCGGGGGGACCGAACAACTGGCAGGAAGTCCTGGTGGGTTGAAGATCGGACATCAAGCAGAGAAAATCCTTCGAGGAGGGATAGGCTTGAGGGGGGGCCCAATGTGGTCCTTCGTTTGAGGGGGGGATTGTTGGGAGTATGGGGAATACAATCAAAGTCCCACATTGGAAAGACATGGAAAAGATCATGTGCTTATAAGAAAAAAAGATATCTCCATTGGTATGAGGCCTTTTGGGTAAAGCCCAAAAACAAAACCATGAGGGCTTGGGCCCAAAGTGGACAATATCATACCATTGTGGAGATATGTGGATCTTATATGCACTAACAAAGTCAACCCAAAGTCAAAGGATACTGGAGTCCCCACAACTAGAAGCAAAGAGCACATTGTGTGCTTTAAATGCAATCAAAAGGGGCACTACCGAAGCCAATGCCCTAGGGGGAGGAAGAAAGGGCAAGAAGGTGTATCTCATGTAGGGGGAGGTCCCAAAGCTAACCCTAAGGTATATTTAAATAATGCACTTTCAATTTCTAAGGTTAAAAGGCATGCTAAAAATTATTTTAGTTCTCTTGCCATTATTAATGAAAAGCATGCTAGTAGAAATAATAAGGTTTATTGTTTAGGTGCTAAGCATGTTCATGTAACTAAGAACAAACCAAGGACTCATAATTCTAGAAATATTTTACCAAAGGAGTCCATTAGGAGAATAGAAGAAAATTTGGCTATTAATCCCAAAAAGTTTAGGCACATGCCTAAGAACAAGAGGTATTCCCAAAAACCTAATGAAAATTCAAAATTGAGGAAATTGGAGTTAGAAAACCAAGTCTTGAGGTCAAGACTTGAGAGAATGGAGAAAACCCTTAGAATCATAGAAAATTCAATTCTAGGGTCAAATGCTCAAAAGTCAAGACCTAAGGTTCAAAAACGGTCTAAGGGCAAGGAAGGTTTGGGTCACAAACCTAAGCCCAAGAAGACTTATCATAATGTTCCATTTGATTATGGAATAATTTCTAGGTCTAGGAAAACCAAGGCTAATAGGGAAGTTATCCCTAAGACTAGTCATGGTGTTTGCTTAGTGGCCAAGGACTTGAGGAAAACCAAGAAGGCCACTAAGAAGGTCATTGGGGGAGTTACCTCTAGAGTTGACCTAGGAAAGACCCATTTGACTAAGGCTTCAAAGCCTAAAAGGGTCATTAGAAAGGTATCTAGGGAAGTTATCCCTAGAGAATACCTTGTTAACCCAAGGAGCTCCAATAGATATTGGGTTCCTAAGAGCGTGATTGATTCACGCTAAATGGGTTAGGGTGTGTCAACCCTAAGTGGATGGGTAGTTAACCTAACCATAGTAGAGTTGACACATTAGGATGTGCCAATGTGCTTGAGAAGTTAAAAATGATTAAATTGGCACAAATATGTCTTAGAGGTATTGGTGTGCCATTTTGGGTTTATGACATACTTGGGAGATAATGGCATTAAGGCAAAAATGGAATAAATTACTAGAAATGACAATTTAGATTTAACACTTAGGTATTTTATACCTTAGTATATTTTACTTGCCATGATTTATTTGCCTTGCCATGTCATGATATCTTTTTTCATTTTTATCTCTAAAAATGTCATGATTATGCTTAGGGTTATTTATATATGTCATGAATGCTTAAATGTCATTCACATGCCATGACATCATGATTTTGCCACATGCTTAGTTAAATCATATTTATGCCATAATCATCATCATGCATATAATTAAAAATGAATTAAGGACTATGGCATAATTTGATGTGAATCAAAGAATATTGCCTTAGAATATGCATGAGACCATTAAAGAACAAAAACCCACATCTCACCAGATTAATTGTCTTGTATGTGTTTTACACATCTAGATACAAGTGAGATGTTTAGAAGAAATGAATTAAAGGTTTCAAAAACATTTTAAAAACATTTTGAAAAACCTTGGTGAAGTCTATCTTTTGATAGCTATCACCATTGAATGGGATGATACAAAGAGGGCTCAATATTGAAGCTTTTCTTAACTTTTGGACTTTAAATCAATCTATTAATTTAGTGGGTAAAATAATTTTCAAATATTTTTCACCAATAGTGTTTATGATAGGTATTATACGTATGAATTTTCATGATTTTTAAAACTACATATATTTACTTATGGATTTCAGAAATTTGTTTATGAAAATGTTTGAAAATCCAAATCGATTTATCGATCGAATGAATACGAATACGATCGATGATGCGTCATGATCGTAAGCGATAGAGTCATCGACACATACTGATTTCGGGTAAACCTTGATGGTTAGGCCCATGTTCAGCTGTGTTTTGGTCCCTTAACCACTCCTAACCCTAGGACATGCTTGGGAGAGTATTAGAAAGGGTGGAAATCCATTGGACATGGATTAGGAGAAGTGTTTAGGGAGAGTATCAATTTTAAGGTGGATGGAAGTTCATTGTTGAATTTTGCCTTAATTTTGATGCTTTTATGTTCCTATTGGCTTAGGAACTCTCCAAGGACATTGTTGGTGCAATGGTCAAGGGGGAGCAAGCCTCTAGGGGGAGGTATCCATCATGGAAAGATGGATGTGTATTTCCTCATGGGAGGAAAATTTGGTTGCCTCTCTTAAGTGATATGGGATCACTAGAAAGATTGTAGGCATGTGTTCCTCTAAGGGAGAGATTGTGAGATCTCATTGGGATATGAGACATTCATACCCCTGGGGAGGACCTTTTTGATGTAATGTCAAAAAGGGGGAGAAGTTACCAAGTTACCAATTAGGGTTCGTTGGAATTCTCATTGGGATATGAGAATTGCCAATAAGGGAGAATTGGTAGACTTGAGATGGTAGTTTTGTCAATCATCAAAAAGTGGGAGATTGTTTGACTCGAGTAGTACTTTGATAGTATGTTGATGATAGACAAAACTCATGACATGGGATTGTCATGGGAAAGTCCAACATGGAGTTGGCATGGAAAATCCAAGCATGGAGCTTGGTGAGGGAAAGTCCAACATGGAGTTGACATGGAAAATCCAAGAATGGGGCTTGGTGTGGGAAAATCCAAAGCATTGCGAAGCCGTGCGCTTGGTGCTTAGTGAGAAATGTATTGCGAAGTCATGCACTTTGTGCATGTGGGAAGTCTTGAGGACTTGGTAAGTTCACTAGGCTCGGGGTCCTTGAGTCGGTGAAGGTTGACATTGTGAAGCCATGCGCTTGGTACATCCGAGGGACCGCCGGACGGGGAGCGAATGGAGTGAGCCTAAAGGGAAGCATACTTCAAGGGCATGAGACGCAAAGGATGACGTTGCGAAGCCGTGCGCTTGACGCATCCGAGGGATGTAGGCCGAGGGAAGAGAGCTTCGGTGGGCAACTCCATGAGGGATGAGGTGGATTTAGCCAAGTGGCTAAGACTAGTTATCGGATGTTCAAACAGCTTGATGTTTGAGGTTTTACCCGACATCAGTCGACTGACATAGGTGCCAGTCGACTGCTCTAGGTCGTATGGGTTTGACCAGTGTTCGATGAGCAGTCGATTGATCGATCCGACCGCCATGGGAGGCGACCATTATTGACAACATCACCGACCGCTTAAGGGAAGCAATGATCGATCGACCGCACGGGCACAAAAACTAGTCGAGCTCCCCAACACTCGACTGATGGTATCAGTCGACTGATGGGTGCCAACAGTCGACTGATGTGTGATCCGTTGGAACTTAACCACCGTGGATCATGCCGTTGTGAGACAACGACTACAGGACCAGTCGACTGATGGTCATGATCAGTCGACTGATGTGCGCGAAATCAGCTTGATGTAGGTTATAAATGGATCTCAAGATGGGGGATTTCGCAAGGACTTTAAGGAAGAGATTGGAGGGGAATTGCTGCTGCATTCCAGTCCTCCAAGAGTCATCCAAAGCAAGCAACAAGAAAGTGGTTCAAAGCAAAGAGTTGTAAAGCGTTCTTTACTTGTATTTCTTGTAGTATTACTATTGTAATAGCTTGTACGAGGTTTCTCCACCTCCGACGTGTAGTCGAGAAGAAGTTTAGTTAGTGTCGTGTCCATAACTAGAGCTCGGAGAGCTCGCCCGTGGAGTAGGAACCATTCGGTTCCGAACCACGTATATCGTATGTGTTTATGTATGCTTGTATTGTTGTTAGTATTCATATTTGTATTAGTATTCCGCTACGCTAACGACAATTGTAGACGAGCACACAACGAGAATGATCGTATTCCACCGTACGACGATTGGGTTTATTTACCCCCCTCTAGCTGACCAACATACATATCTATCCCCTACACATCCGAGGCCAAGCTAGCAAGGAGAGATGTCCTTCGTGTCACTCCCGCCCTTTCCAGGGGTTGGAAGGGCGGTGCGACGCGATCATACATACATGCACTTACAGCGGAAGACTACATATACTTCTTACAGCGGAAGACTTTAAACTTTTTTTTTTCTTTCTTTTAAACATAAAGCATGCATCATCATTTCATAAGTACTTAGTTCAAGTTCATGACATTCAACTTAATGGGAAACATGCATAAGTATGGGAAACATAAACAGATCTCCTCCACCATGCCACTACCACACACACTTTTCCCCTCCTGCTGCTCCCTTTAGTTTAGCCATTCTTTACCATTATCTGTAGTAAAAGGGAATATAAAACTATAAGAACATAGGATTAGTAAGATCCTTTCCTACTAACAAAAGCCATACATCGAGAATTAGACATAGAGTAGTGACATGATCATTTAAGAACATATAAGCATAACATGCATATAAACATACAAGAATATATAAGCATAGCATGCAGATAAACATACAAGAACATATAAGCATAGCATGCAGATAAACATACAAGAACATATAAGCATAGCATGCAGATAAACATACAAGAACATATAAGCATAACATTCATATAAACATACAAGAATATATAAGCATAATATTCATATAAACATAACATTCATATAAGAGAAATGACAAGAACACTCAGAAACATATAAGCATAACAACCATATAAACATCATAATCACCTAGACATGAAATAAGGGTATATGCAAGATGCTCTTTGAAAACATATATCTTATAGGTACTTAAACATAATCTCAATATATTGGGCCCGACATTGTACCACATATATCATCATCATAGCGCGCATCCCTAATAGACCTGAGGTAGCTAATCTAGAACCTACTAGAGTACTAGGCCCATACTATGTCCATCGTCCTAGGGGAAACATAACATAGAAGCCCATCCTAAGCCCGTACTTATGACCGTCAGCCTAGGGCAACTAGGAGCCCATCCCATACTGGGTCCGTACTACGACCGTCGACCCAGGGCCACGTAGGAGCCCATCCCTTGGACCTTATTAGGGCCCGGTAAAAGTCATGCAGAAAGTAAAATAGCATATCATATTCCTTATCATAACATATCATATTTCTTTTCATAAACATATCATGTTCCTTATCATGGCATATCATGTTCCTTCTTCATAACATATCATATTTATTTTCATAACATATCATATTTCTTTACATAATATATCATGTTCCTTCTTTATAACATATCATATTTCTTTACATAACATATCATGTTTCTTCTTTATGACATATCATACAGTTAACATGACAATGAGCAAAACATAATCATACATTCATAAAATTAACATGGGCATAAGGTAGTGACATAAACCAATCATGCTATCATAAAATCTAACTAACATCATATTTGCATTTTTTTTCCTACATGTAGCATGGCATGGAGGATTTAGTGGAGGGCATATACATGGACTGGCCGAAACCCTAAGGAAGGGTTCTTAGGAGTTTACATGCTAAACAACTTGTGCAAAGTCTACTTAACATCATACTAACATCACACACATATAGTGTAGGGAAATCTCGTATGCCAAATGGCATATGCGCAACGGAAAATAGGATCCCTTCCAAGTGATCCATGCGAAAGCAAACTCGTATAAAATAAATTTCTCTAAACCAAACCTATCTTATAGGAGAGTTCTACCTTTGTTGCGTGCCCTTTGCAATCCCGCTTTTCCTTTCGGTTTGTTGGATCTTTAGCACGTTCAAGTGTCCGTGCCTCTATACGTATCCACACGAGCACGCTCTTGTCTCACAAAAGGAAAACTAGAAGAGCTCTCCTTTACTTCTTGCTAGAGAAGTCCCTAAAGGAGAGGAATCTAGGGAAGAAGAGAAAGGAGGAAGAAGACTACTCTTCTTGCTAGCCTACACTCACAAAGCCACACAACCAAAGCTTCCACCAAGCTTCTCAAGCTCTCTCTCACAACCACACCACAATCACAATCAAAATCATCCTTTGGCCGGCCACTCCATGGGGCCTTTTATAGGGTTGGCAAAACCCTTTCACCTCCTACAATTTAATGCAATCCATTGCATTGAGACCCCTTTTGTTTTGGCCGGCCACTTAAGGAGACAAAAACCATTTTGTCCCCTTCCACCTTATCTAGCTTAGGTGGATGCTTAGGTGGCATGCTTATGTGGCATGCTTATGTGGCATTTATGCATGTTGAATTAATCTTATTAATTCAATTAAGCTTATGTTATCATATTGAATTAATCTTATTAATTCAATTAAGCTTATGTTATCATATTGAATTAATCTCATTAAATCAATAAGGTAACATATTGAATTAATCTCATTAAATCAATTAGCTAAAATTCTCATTAAGCTTAAAGTCCAAAAACCATTTTGTACTTAAGCTTATTCCTAAATTATTCTAGTCAAACTAGAATACTCTAATTCCTCTAATTATCATGCTCTTTGTGTGTGACCCTATAGGCTCTCATAACGTTGGCAGTGGACCTAAACTCTTTTAGATACACAAGCAATGAGCGGCATCTAGCAATACATCATTGCTACCCAAGTTACGAGATAAGTCAAGATCCGACTAACCTTTCCGTGACTACTATAATATATGACCGTGTCCTTCTATCCTTGATATCAGATTGATCAATGAGGCATAGACCGTGTCATCCTCGATCTATCTATGTGTTTCTTGATCCCTGAGTAAACTAACTCAAACAAATGAGCTCAATATCTCATATTGACTCATTCGAGCATGGCCATGTGTTTTAGTAGTTCTACTCAATCAAGGGGCCCACCGATATCACTCCCGTCATATGGAAGGGATAGATCCCATCTACATCACTCACATCCCTCCGCATAATTTGTTACATACCCAGTAATCGCCTTTATGGTCCACCCTGTTACGGGTGACGTTTGACGATACCAAAGTACATAACTCCTTATGTAGGGAACCGTAGTGACTTGAGGTCTAAGGACTATTCATACCAATAGTCACATGAGAAAGTTTATGACACTCATATAACGATCCATGAAACTTTCTCATGGCGATTCAGTATATATTCTCTAATATATACCCATGTGTCAACTTGATATCATATATCCATGACTTGTGAGATCAAGTCATCAATTGACCTACATGCTAGTCTTTATGTATTAATATTGCCCTTGCATATTAATACTCGACTAGGAACATTTAGGAAAGTGTTCTCTACAGCCTCTCATAATCAATTCTGCCAATTGATCTGCTGTAGATAAGAACCTACTTTTCTAGGGCATTATTATATTTAAATTAGCTGGCACAAGCAAGATGTAAATATAATAACCAATCCTTTGCCTTTATAGAATATGATACAAAATGTTCCCTATTCAACCATCACATGATTGGTTCTAGGGCTTTAACTAACAATCTCCCACTAGCACTAGTACCAATCATTATGATATCTAATACCTAGTGACCTAGTGTGACCATCATGCTTCCTCTGTGCCAAAGCCTTGGTCAATGGATCTGCGATGTTAGCTTCTGTCGGTACTCTGCATATCCTCACATCTCCTCTATCGATGATCTCTCGAATGAGATGGAAGCGCGCATATGTGTTTGGTCGCTGATGTGATCGAGGTTCCTTAGCTTCGCAATAGCCCCATTGTTGTCACAATAGAGGTCTATTGGATCCGCAATGCTAGGAACTACCCCAAGTTCAGCGATGAACTTGCGGAGCCAAATGACCTCCTTTCTTTGCATCGGATCTTTGCAAATATACTCTTCATTGTTGTAGAATCGGCAATCGTGTCTCGCTTGAACTCTTCCAGCTCACAGCTCCACCATTCAGGCAAAACACGTACCCCGATTGCGATCTATAGTCATCCTTGTCTGTTTGTAAGCTTGCATCACTGTAACCCTTTACAGTTAGCTCCTCATTGCCTCCAAATATCAGGAAATATTCTTTCGTTCTTCGTAAGTACTTAAGAATATTTTTGATCGCTATCGATGACTTTCACCGGATCCGAAGTATCTACTCGTCATGCTCAAAGCATACGAGGCGTCGGAGACAGTACAAAGCATGGCGTACATGATAGACCCTATAGCTGATGCATAAGGGATCTTATCCATGCGATCTCTCTCCTCCTTAGAAGAGGGACATTGAGTCTTCGAAAGACTCACACCATGTGATAAAGGCAGAAACCCTTTCTTAGAATTTTGCATAGCAAAACGATCTAGCACTTTATCAATGTATGTACTCTGACTTAGGCCAAGTAATCTTCTAGATCTATCTCTATAGATCTTGATGCCTAGAATATAGGCAGCTTCACCTAAGTCCTTCATCGAGAAACAATTCCTTCCCTATTACATCTTCACGGTAGGTGAGAATATCATTTCCGATGAGAAGTATGTCATCTACATACAAGACAAGAAATACAACTGTGCTCCCACTATTTCTCTTGTAGACACAAGGTTCATCTTCATTCTTGATGAAACCAAACTCTTTGATTGCATCATCGAATCGAAGATTCCAGCTTCGAGAGGCTTGCTTTAGTCCATAAATGGACCTTTGCAGTTTGCATACCTTTCTAGGATGCTTTGGATCTTCAAAACCCTCAGGCTGTGTCATGTACACATCCTCGAGTAGCTTTCCATTCAGAAAAGCGGTTTTGACATCCATCTGCCAGATCTCATAATCATGGTAGGCTGCGATAGCAAGTATGATCCGAATGGATTTAAGCATATGTGAAAAGGTTTCATCATAGTCAATACCATGAATTTGTTTGAATCCTTTAGCCACCAATCTACCTTTATAGGTATGCTTATTACCATCCATGTCAGTCTTTACTTTAAAGACCCACTTACACCCAATGGGTTTTACCCCTTCAGGTGGATCAACCAAAGTCCATACTTGGTTAGTGTACATGGATTCCATTTCGGATCTCATGGCCTCTAGCCATTTCTCGGAATCTGGGCTCATCATAGCTTCTTTATAGGATGTAGGCTCGTCAAGATTGATAAGCAATACATCACCGTTGTCAGTCAAGAGAAAAGAATATCTCTCGGGTTGGATCCTATTAGATCTACGAAGAGGTTGGTCTACTTGAACAGGTGTTTGCTCCACAACTCTTTGGGCAACAAATTCCTCATCCACAACACTTTGTGGTGCCTGTTCATTTTCCATCGAAGCCTTAGTGTTATCATCATCTTGAACTTCTTCAAGATGAATTTTACTCCCACTAGTATTTCTAGAAATAAATTCTCTTTCTAGAAAGACAGCATTTCTGGCAACAAACACCTTGCCAAGTGTGGGATTGTAAAAGTAATATCCCTTAGTTTCCTTGGGATATCCTACAAAATAACACTTATCTGATTTGGGTCCTAGTTTGTCTGAGACTTGACGTCTAACGTAAGCTTCACAACCCCAAATCTTTATAAAAGACATTTTGGGACTCTTCCCGGTCCATATCGTATATGGTGTCTTTTCTACGGCTTTTGATGGAACGCGATTAAGTGTGAAAGCGGCTGTCTCTAGAGCTAAACCCCAAAAGGAAGTAGGTAGATCAGTCTGGCTCATCATTGATCGTACCATATCTAATAGAGTACGATTTCTCCTCTCAGATACACCATTCCATTGTGGTGTTCCAGGTGGAGTGAGTTGGGATATTATCCCACACTCAGCCAGGTGATCACGAAACTCTTGACTAAGGTATTCACCACCTCGAAATCTAGAACATAGAGACCATTCATAAGTGGTGCATTACAATAGAACATTTCATTTAAATAAATGGAACAACATTTGTCCTTTATTATAAAAGAAAAGTTTTTCTTGTCTAAACAAGATACAGAAATTATGTTCTTTGTTAATGCAGGTACATAGAAGCACTCCTCTAGTTCTAAGATAAGCCCAGTGGGCAAAGACAAAGAATATGTTCCTACAGCTACAGCAGCAACTTTTGCGCCATTGCCTACTCGTAGGTCCACTTCACCCTTTGCCATTATTCTACTATTTCTCAGTCCCTGCACATTAGTACAAATGTGAGATGCACATCCGGTATCTAATACCCATGTAGAAGAAATAGATAGATTAACTTCTATAACGTGTATACCTGAGGCAGAAGTCCCACTTCTCTTGTTCTTTACTTCCTCAAGGTAGACTTTGCAGTTCCGCTTCCAGTGTCCAGTCTCACCGCACTGGAAGCAGTCCCCTTCCTTAGGTACTTTACCTTTACCCTTTGAAGTGGATGAATTGGCCTTGCCTTTGGCTTGGGTCTTACCCTTGCCTTTGCGCTTACCTTTGTCCTTCTTGACCATTAGTACATTACTAACTTTCTTCTTGAGATTTGGTTCAGCAGTTCTCAACATGCTGAGAATCTCAGGCAAAGGTTTATCAATTTCATTCATGTTATAATTCATGACGAATTGATTGTATGCTTCCGACAACGATTGCAGGATAACATCGGTTGCCAATTCTTGGCTCAGTGGAAAACCTAGTCTTTCAAGGTTCTCAACGTACCCAATCATTTTGAGTACGTGAGTTCCTACAGGTGTTCCTTCTTGCATCTTGCATGCAAAAAGAGCTTTAGACACTTCAAAACGCTCGTGCCTAGCTTGTCCTTGATATAGTTGTTTCAGGTGCTCAACCATATCATAGGCATCCATGTTCTCATGTTGCTTCTGAAGCTCAGAGTTCATAGTGGCAAGCATAAGGCATGACACATCTAATGCGTCATCTTGATGCTTCTTATAAGCATCCTTTTCAGCACGAGTGGCCGCAGGGGCAGGTATTTCAGGGGTAGACTGCTCTAGGACATATAGTTTGCGTTCTTGCTTGAGGATAATCCTCAAGTTCCTATACCAGTCAAGAAAATTTGCTCCATTGAGCTTGTCCTTCTCAAGGACAGATCGCAAGTTGAGGGGGTGTGTCGTGTTAGATGACATGGTGATCTACAACATTAAAATGCAAAGTTAAGTATCATACCTAAATCATTTAATTAGGCCTTTAATTAAATGAGGCTCCCACTAAATTCTCATAGCTACTATTTAGCTATAAATTTATATGGGATAAAGATCCACATCATAATTCGTCTTGAGTTAGCTTTGGCTAATCGCCCAAGACGTAGTATAATTAGGTAGGCAATCTTCTGCCAATTACATCTGATGTAACTCTTTAATAGCTTTGGTTAAGTTTTAGATTAGTTTAGTGTTTATTCCTAAACCAGCTTCCAGGCTGTGGCGAGGCACGGGGCCTTCTTGGATATCTGACAACGACCACTTCTAAGACAAAGCGATGTTCTAAATCACACAAAACTAATGTTAACACTTATGTTCAAAGCTAATATATGCCTCTACTTTCTTAACCAATTAAGAAAACACTTAATTAAGTCTTAACCAAGACTGATAGCGGGACATCACGATTGTCCACTCGCACCCCTCCAAGATAAAATGCATTGCTTTGCTTTGGCAAACCCAATAACAAATGATCGAGGAAGTAGTGAGTACCAACTTTGGTAGACATATCGTTTAGACTTATTAAGAAATAAACATGTATCATATACATATTAGCATACATCACATATAAGCTAAACTAATCATGCATCACATACAAGCTAAACTAACATGCATCACATACATATTAAACTAACGTGTCATGGTTATGGCCCTTATTCTACAATCTTCTCAAGCCAATGAAAAGATTGATTGGTCAACCTAGGGATAGCATCTTCTCCTAAGTGCTTCCTTTTGGTTGTCCTGTGTGTTGACTTCCTCCTTGTAACCTCATCTTCCAATGGACCCTCCATCTTTGTTTTGTACATTACAAAAGGAGAAATACTCGAGTTACATTCGAGTCTAAAACTAATTTTACAACAAGAATATTAGGAGAAAGGCACGACACGCAGGCCGTATTAAGAATTACAACACACAATCACAAACTTTTTGGGACTAGGCCATAACCTATGTCATTTTAACTTTTAAAGACATTGGATATTTTATTATGTTTGAAAATTTGCTAATGCAATTATCAACTCATAATAAAATTTATCCTACTTCTATATCATATATAAAATAGAAAACCTATTTTTATACGATCTTTCATAAGTGGCTCGATACCCTTTGTAGAAATCTCGTATGCCAAATGGCATATGCGCAACGGAAAATAGGATCCCTTCCAAGTGATCCATGCGAAAGCAAACTCGTATAAAATAAATTTCTCTAAACCAAACCTATCTTATAGGAGAGTTCTACCTTTGTTGCGTGCCCTTTGCAATCCCGCTTTTCCTTTCGGTTTGTTGGATCTTTAGCACGTTCAAGTGTCCGTGCCTCTATACGTATCCACACGAGCACGCTCTTGTCTCACAAAAGGAAAACTAGAAGAGCTCTCCTTTACTTCTTGCTAGAGAAGTCCCTAAAGGAGAGGAATCTAGGGAAGAAGAGAAAGGAGGAAGAAGACTACTCTTCTTGCTAGCCTACACTCACAAAGCCACACAACCAAAGCTTCCACCAAGCTTCTCAAGCTCTCTCTCACAACCACACCACAATCACAATCAAAATCATCCTTTGGCCGGCCACTCCATGGGGCCTTTTATAGGGTTGGCAAAACCCTTTCACCTCCTACAATTTAATGCAATCCATTGCATTGAGACCCCTTTGTTTTGGCCGGCCACTTAAGGAGACAAAACCATTTTGTCCCCTTCCACCTTATCTCGCTTAGGTGGATGCTTAGGTGGCATGCTTATGTGGCATGCTTATGTGGCATTCATGCATGTTGAATTAATCTTATTAATTCAATTAAGCTTATGTTATCATATTGAATTAATCTTATTAATTCAATTAAGCTTATGTTATCATATTGAATTAATCTCATTAAATCAATAAGGTAACATATTGAATTAATCTCATTAAATCAATTAGCTAAAATTCTCATTAAGCTTAAAGTCCAAAAACCATTTTGTACTTAAGCTTATTCCCAAATTATTCTAGTCAAACTAGAATACTCTAATTCCTCTAATTATCATGCTCTTTGTGTGTGACCCTATAGGCTCTCATAACGTTGGCAGTGGACCTAAACTCTTTTAGATACACAAGCAATGAGCGACATCTAGCAATACATCATTGCTACCCAAGTTACGAGATAAGTCAAGATCCGACTAACCTTTCCGTGACTACTATAATATATGACCGTGTCCTTCTATCCTTGATATCAGATTGATCAATGAGGCATAGACCGTGTCATCCTCGATCAATCTATGTGTTTCTTGATCCCTGAGTAAACTAACTCAAACAAATGAGCTCAATATCTCATATTGACTCATTCGAGCATGGCCATGCGTTTTAGTAGTTCTACTCAATCAAGGGCCCACCGATATCACTCCGTCATATGGAAGGATAGATCCCATCTACATCACTCACATCCCTCCGCATAATTTGTTACATACCCAGTAATCGCCTTTATGGTCCACCCTGTTACGGGTGACGTTTGACGATACCAAAGTACATAACTCCTTATGTAGGGAACCGTAGTGACTTCAGGTCTAAGGACTATTCATACCAATAGTCACATGAGAAAGTTTATGACACTCATATAACGATCCATGAAACTTTCTCATGGCGGGTCAGTTCAGTATATATTCTCTAATATATACCCATGTGTCAACTTGATATCATATATCCATGACTTGTGAGATCAAGTCATCAATTGACCTACATGCTAGTCTTTATGTATTAATATTGCCCTTGCATATTAATACTCGACTAGGAACATTTAGGAAAGTGTTCTCTACAGCCTCTCATAATCAATTCTGCCAATTGATGTGCTGTAGATAAGAACCTACTTTTCTAGGGCATTATTATATTTAAATTAGCTGGCACAAGCAAGATGTAAATATAATAACCAATCCTTTGCCTTTATAGAATATGATACAAAATGTTCCCTATTCAACCATCACATGATTGGTTCTAGGGCTTTAACTAACATATAGAGTATGACATAAACATCATGAACCAGCATAACATGAGGTGATCTAAACATCATGGGGTTCTAACAAAATTTTAAACCCTAAACAACTTGTACAAGATCTAACTAACTACATGTTAATTCCATCACATATAGATCATGGCATGAGAGGTCCTTAGGAGCCTAAATAGGTCTTGGCCGAGAGTTTCAAGAGGCTTAAGGATCAAACACTTAAATCTTGCTTAGCTATCAACATATTATCTTCATCTACATTTAAAACATAACATGACTACATATAGATCATAGCATAGAAAACCATTAGGAGCCTATATGGGTCTTGGCCGAGAGTTTCAAGAGGCTTAAAGGTCCAACACTTAAACCTAGCTTAGCTATCAACCTATTATCTTCATCTACATTCAAAATATAACATGACCATATATAGATCATAGCATAGAAGTCCATTTGGAGCCTAAATGGTTATTGGCTGAAAGTTTCATGGAGCTTGAAGATCTAACACCTAAACCAAGCCTATCTAGAAACATGTTATCATCATATTCCTACAAAACATAGCATGGACAATCATGGGAAGCATGTATAGGGTCTTGGCCGAAAGTTTCATGAAGCTTGAAGATCAAACACTTAAACAAAACCTATCTAGAAACATGTTATCATCATATTCATTCAAAACATAGCATGGACAATCATGGGAAGCATGTATAGGGTCTTGGCCGAAAGTTTCATGAAACTTGAAGATCAAACACTTAAACCAAACCTATCTAGAAACATGTTATCATCATATTCATACAAAACAAAGCATGGACAATCATGGGAAGCATGAAGAAGGTCTTGGCCGAAAGTTTCATGAAGGGTTTTCTTAACAACCATCAACTGAAACAACTTGACTGCAAGTGAGGGGATAATTACATCCTTCGCTTTGTTTAGTAGTAGAAAATACCCTATGTGATGCCAAGACTAGAGCCCTCTTCTTGCTTGGTTGGTTTTCGAAAATGGGAGGAGAGGGAGTTAGGGTTTCGGTGAGGAAGAAGAGGAGAAGGGAAGAATGACAATTTGTGTTTTTCTTGTCTCCTCATTCTCCTATTTATTCACTTGAAGGTGTCCCTTAGCCTCCCTTACCCTTATCTATCATTTTCCATATCCTTCTAATAGCACAACCCTGCTGAGCTTCTGGTTATTGGATGCATCTTAAGGTTTAGCTATCTACTTGGAGGTTTAGGGTTCAAACCCTGGGCAATGCATCCTTTTTGGCTCTATTTCTTTTATTTTTTGAAAGAGCCCACATAAAGCCCATTATAATCATGCAAAAAAATTTCTTGTAAAATTTCTAGGAATTTTACGGGCGTTACAATCCTTCATACCTTTTAAAAGTTTCGTCCTCGAAACTTAGAATAACTCTGGGTACTTCTATTTCTTGTCCTCCTCGCATTCCCACATGGCTTTTTCGTACTGTTGATTTTGCCACAAGACCTTCTCTAAGGGCACCTCTTTATTCCTTATTCTTTTGACTTCTCAGTCTAGTATCCAGATAGGCTGACTTTCATAACTCAGGTCCTCTTGAACTTGCACTGTTTGTGGCTCGATCACGTGGTCTGTACTGGAAATGCACTTCTTGAGCATCGAAATGTAGAACACGTTGTGAATAGCCGACATCTCTTGAGGCAGCTCTAGCTCGTAAGCTACTTTGCCAACTTTCTTCAATATCGGATACGGTCCCACATACCGCGGACTTAGCTTACCCTTCTTTCCGAATCTCATCACCCCCTTCATAGGGGCTACCTTGAGGAATACCAGATCCCCGACGTCGAATTCCAACGGTCTACACCGCATATCTATATAGCTCTTCTGTCGGCTCTAAGCAGTTTCAATTCTTTGGCGGATGTTCTGTATAGCTCGGGGTGGTGTCGTCAATGAAATCTGTTTGAAGTCCCATCCCCTTCTTTTCACCACCCTCGTACCAGCATATAGGAGATCTACATTTCCTCCCGTATAGAGCCTCGTAGGGCGCCATTCCAATAGTAGCTTGGTAGCTATTATTGTAGGCAAATTCTGGCAAGCATAAGTATCGGCACCACCTCCCTTTGAAATCCAAGGTGCAAGCTCATAACATATCCTCCAGTACTTGATTCACCCTTTCATTCGTCCATCTCGAGGATGAAAGCGATCTTGAATAATAACTTCGTGCCAAGGGCCTTCTGAACTCATTCCCAGAAATGGGAAATAAAGCGACCATCTCTGTCAGAAATGATGGTCTTAGGAATCCCATGTAATCTGATAATTTCCTTAGCAATTAATTGAGCCAGTTGCTCAGTCAAATAGGTCGTCTTGATTGCTAAGAAGTGGGCAGACTTCGTTAATCTGTCCACGATTACCCATATAGCGTCATATCCGTTCGTCGTCTTGGGCAGTCCTAAGATGAAATCCATAGAAATATCTTCCCATTTCCATTTTGGAATTTGGATCGGCTACTGATGTTCCTGTCTCGGTGTTCGCTTTAACCCTTTGATCGACATACTGAGCCACATCTCTTGTCATAGCGAACCACCAGAATTTCCTTTTCAGATCTTGGTACATCTTGGTGGTTCCAGGATGCACCGCATAAGGGGTTCCGTGAGCTTCCTCAAATATCTTCTTCCGTAATTCTGGATCATCGGAAATACACAAGCGATCCCTGAGGTAGAGTACTCAACTGTCAGAGATACGAAATCCATCATCCTTTCCTTCCAGGACCTCTTGCTTGATCCTTTGAATGCTCGGGTCATGGGCTTGCTTTTCTAATATATCGTCGAAGAGCGTCGGTACTATCGTCATGGTAGAAAGTCATCCGGAAATGATTTCAACCCCGTAACACATAATTTCCTTTTCTAAGGGATGTGATAATACTTATAGAGACATCAAGGTGGCACAAGACTTCCTGCTGAGTGCATCGGTCACCTTGTTCGCTTTTCCTGGATGGTAGAAGATCTCGCAGTCATAATCCTTAACGAGCTCGAGCCATCTGCGTTGTCTCATGTTTAGGTTCTTCTGTGTGAAGAAATATTTCAGACTCTGGTGGTCTGTATAAATCCTACACTGAGCTCCATATAGATAATGCCTCCATGTTTTGAGAGCAAAGACCACGACCGCTAGCTCTAGATCGTGAGTGGGATAATTCCTTTCATGTTCCTTGAGTTGCCTAGAGGCGTAGGCAATGACCTTGCCATTCTGCATGAGTACAACTCCGAGTCCCAACTTGGAAGCGTCGCTGTACATGTTGAAGCCTTCGTTACTGTCTGGAAGAGCAAGGATTGGAGCGCTGGTCAGTCTCTTTTTCAATTCCATGAAACTCTTCTCGCAGGCATCCGCCCATTCATACTTTTTGTTCTTTCAAGTGAGAACTGTCATAGGGGATGCAATTCTAGAGAAGTTCTCTACAAACTTCCTGTAGTAGCTTGCTAGCCCAAGAAAGCTTCTGATCTCGCTGGCATTCTTTGGCCTGTTACATTTACTCACAACTTCAATCTTTACTGGGTCTACCATCACTCCATGCTTGGATATAATGTGACCCAAAAATGATATTTGATCGAGCTAGAATTTGCATTTGGAGAACTTTGCATACAACTATTTTTCGCGAAGAATCTGTAATACCATATTAAGGTGTTCTGCATGCTCTTCTTGGGTTCTCGAATATATCAGTATATTCTGGATGAAAATTATTACAAATTTGTCAAGGAATGCCGAGAATACCTGATTCATCAGATCCATGAACATAGCAGGTGCATTCGTCACTCCGAAGGGCATAACTACGAACTCATAATGTCCGTATCTTGTTCGAAAAGTCGTCTTTGGTATATCATCTGGTTTCACTTTCACTTGATGATAGCCATACCTCAAATCAATCTTAGAGAAGATGGTGACACCCTTTAACTGGTCGAACATGTTGTCAACCCGTGGTAAAGGGTACCTGTTCTTGATCGTCATATTATTTAGCGCTCAGTAGTCTATGCACATTCGCATAGACCCATCTTTTTTCTTTACCAACAGTACTGGAGCTCCCCATGGAGAGAGAAATACTGTCTCATCGACTCTATTACTATGTCTTCCATCTATTACTATCTCATCGACTCTATTACTACATCTTCCATATATTACTGTCTCATCGACTCTATTACTACGTCTTTCATATATTACTGTCTCATCGACTTTACTACGTCTTCCATATATTACTGTCTCATCGACTCTATTACTATGTCTTCCATATATTACTGTCTCATCGACTCCATTACTATGTCTCCCAGCCATGTTTATCTTCATATATTATAATAAGGCTACTATAAGATTATCATTCATTTATTTATGCATATTTAAACTAAAGGCTAGCATAAGGTTATCATACATATATTCATGCATATTTAAACTAAAAGCATGTCTTAACATACATGAAAGAAATAAAGGCTAGAATTTCTTACTTGGAGCGGCAGGATTTGAAACTTGATGTGTGTGTAGTGGAAAGGCAGATCTACTCTGATACCAACCTGTCACGCCCGCCCTTTCCAGGGGTCGGAAGGGCGGCGCGACGAGATCATACATACATGCACTTACAGCAGAAGAATACATATACTTCTTACAGCGGAAGACTTTAAACTTCTTTTTTTCTCTTTCTTTTAAACATAAAGCATGCATCATCATTTCATAAGTACTTAGTTCAAGTTCATGACATTCAACTTAAAGGGAAACATGCATAGGTATGGGAAACATAAACAGATCTCCTCCACCATGCCACTACCACACACACTTTGCCCCTCCTGCTGCTCCCTTTAGTTAAGCCATTCTTTACCCTTATCTACAATACAAGAGAACATAAAACTATAAGCACATAGGTTTAGTAAGATCCTTTCCTACTCACAAAATCCATACATCGAGAATTAGACATAGAGTAGTGACATGATCATTTAAGAACATATAAGCATAGCATGCATATAAACATATAAGAACATATAAGCATAGCATGCAGATAAACATACAAGAACATATAAGCATAGCATTCATATAAACATACAAGAACATATAAGCATAACATTCATATAAACATAACATTCATATAAGAGAAATGACATGAACACTCAGAAACATATAAGCATAACAACCATATAAACATCATAATCACCTAGACATGAAATAAGGGTATATGCAAGATGCTCTTTGAACACATATATCTTATAAGTACTTTAACATAATCTCAACATATTGGGCCCGACATTGTACCACATACATCATCATCATAGCTTGCATCCCTAATAGACCCGAGGTAGCTAATCCCGAACCTACTAGAGTACTAGGCCCATACTATGTCCGTCGGCCTACGAGCAACATAACATAGAAGCACATTCTAAGCCCGTACTTATGACCGTCGAACTAGGGAAACTAGGAGCCCATGCCGTACTGGGTTCGTACTATGACCGTCGACCCAGGGGCACGTAGGAGCCCATCCCTTGGACCTTATTAGGGTCCGATACAAGCCATACATAAAGTAAAATAGCATATCATGTTCCTTATCATAACATATCATATTTCTTTTCATAAACATATCATGTTCCTTATCATGACATATCATGTTCCTTCTTCATAACATATCATATTTCTTCTTCATAACATATCATATTTCTTTACATAACATATCATGTTCCTTCTTTATAACATATCATATTTCTTTACATAACATATCATGTTCCTTCTTTATGACATATCATACATTCATACAGTTAACATAGTAATGAGCAGAACATAATCATACATTCATACAATTAACATGGGCATAAGGTAGTGACATAAACCAATCATGCTATCATAAAATCTAACTAACATCATATTTGCATTTTTTTTTCCTACATGTAGCATGGCATGGAGGATTTAGTAGAGGGCATATACATGGGCTGGCCGAAACCCTAAGGGAGGGTTCTTAGAAGTTTACATGCTCAACAACTTGTGCAAAGTCTACTTAACATCATACTAACATCACACACATATAGAGTATGGCATAAACATCATGAACACGCATAACATGAGGTGATCTAAACTTCATGGGGTTCTAACAAAATTTTAAACCCTAAACAACTTGTACAAGATCTAACTAACCATATGTTAATTCCATCACATATAGATCATGGCATGGGAGGTCCTTAGGAGCCTAAATAGGTCTTGGCCGAGAGTTTCAAGAGGCTTAAGGATCCAACACTTAAATCTAGCTTAGCTATCAACATATTATCTTCATCTACATTTAAAACATAACATGACTACATATAGATCACATAGCATAGAAAACCATTAGGATCCTATATGGGTCTTGGCCGAGAGTTTCAAGAGGCTTAAAGGTCCAACACTTAAACCTAGCTTAGCTATCAACCTATTATCTTCATCTACATTCAAAACATAACATGACCACATATAGATCATAGCATAGAAGTCCATTAGGAGCCTAAATGGTTATTGGCCGAAAGTTTCATGGAGCTTGAAGATATAACACCTAAACCAAGCCTATCTAGAAACATGTTATCATCATATTCCTACAAAACATAGCATGGACAATCATGGCAAGCATGTATAGGGTCTTGGCCGAAAGTTTCATGAAGCTTGAAGATCAAACACTTAAACCAAACCTATCTAGAAACATGTTATCATCATATTGATACAAAACATAGCATGGACAATCATGGGAAGCATGTATAGGGTCTTGGCCGAAAGTTTCATGAAACTTGAAGATCAAACACTTAAACCAAACCTATCTAGAAACATGTTATCATCATATTCATACAAAACAAAGCATGGACAATCATGGGAAGCATGAAGAAGGTCTTGACCGAAAGTTTCATGAAGGGTTTTCTTAACAACCATCAACCGAAGCAACTTGACTGCAGGTGAGGGGATACTTACATCCTTCGCTTTTTTTAGTAGTAGAAAATACCCAATGTGATGCCAAGACTAAAGCCCTCTTCTTGCTGGGTTGGTTTTCGAAAATGGGAGGAGAGGGAGTTAGGGTTTTGGTGAGGAAGAAGAGGAGAAGGGGAGAATGACAATTCGTGTTTTTCTTCTCTCCTCATTCTCCTATTTATTCACTTGAAGGTGTCCCTTAGCCTCCCTTACCCTTATCTATCATTTCCCATATCCTTCTAATAGCACAACCCTGCTGGACTTCTGGTTATTGGATGCATCTTAAGGTTTAGCTATCTACTTAAAGGTTTAGGGTTCAAACCCTGAGCCATGCATCCTTTTTGGCTCTATTTCTTTTATTTTTTGAAAGAGCCCATATAAAGCCCATTATAATCATGCAAAAAAAAATTCTTGTAAAATTGCTAGGAATTTTATGGGGGTTACACTTCGTTCCCAACTATCCAATATCAAAATCGAAAAGGGAGAGAAGGTAAAATCCCTACACTCTAGGTTTAAGGAAATTCTAACCAATTTGACAAGTGTAGGCAAAAATCTCTCCAATCGGGATATGGTAATGAAGGCTATAGATGCCTTTCCCTGGTCCTCAAGATGGAGCTCAATGGTGGATTCCTTCAACATCTCCAAGAACTTAGAATTTACCACCTTGGAGGAATTCTTTTCAACCATGGACCTCCATGAAACAAGGCTCGAAGAAGTAGTAGAAGAGCCAAGGTGTCAACCATCAAGGGGAGTGGTGCTATTAGCCAACAAAGGGAAGAAGAAGATGGAGACTCCCTCCTCCTTCGACGAAGCATCCTCCTCTTTCTCCATGGATAGCACGGAAGAAGCATACATGGTAAGGAAGGTAAGGCGTGCTTTGAAAATTTTTAAATTTAATAAATCTAATGATAGGAGAAGAAGACCAAGGGGTAAGGTAATTTGCTATAATTGCCAAGGAGAGAGACACATAAGGGACAATTGTTCCCTCTTGAACAAGAGCAAAGAGGAGAGTAGAAAGAAAGAAGAAAAGAAGAAAAAGGGGGGCAAGAAGAAAGAAGAAGAGAAGAAGGCCAAAGAAAAGGGAAAGGCCAAAGCACTAAAGGCAAAGTCATGGGATGATCCCTCTTCCTCATCCTTATCCGAAGAAGAAGAACATGTCTACTCAAATCTTGCCCTAATGGCATTTGATGACCTAGACTCCACCTCCTCCTCCGAAAAAGAAGAAGCAAGCTCAAGTGAGGAGAGCTCAAGTGAAGGGGGAGCTTCTTCTACACCCTCATCATCGAAAGAGAATTTGGTAAGTGAGGTAAAGAATCTACCTCCCAAGAAAATTATGTCAATGATTTCTAGCCTCACTAAGGAATTATTTAGAGCTAAAATGAAAAATAAATGCATGCTAGCTCAAATTAAGGATTTTGAAGAAAAATTAGAACAAGCATGTTCAAATATTAATGATAATATTTCCTCTAGTCTCAATGATGCATGCTCACATGATAACTATATGCCTTTTGATGTTAATGATGCATGCATTGAAGAAAATAGGGCCTTAAGAGAGAAAGTAGATCATTTAACTAAGGTCCTAGAAAAATTTACAATAGGCTTCAACACCCTTAACATGATTATAGGGAGCCAAAGAGCAAGCTTCAATAAGAAAGGCCTAGGATATAAGGAAAATAAAAATGAAAAGGCCTATAAATGTTTAATTGCTAGGGGTCAAGATAAAAAGAAAACAATAGCCAGAAAATGGATCCCTAAGGAATTTTTAGTAAACACAATAGGAAGGAATTTGTTTTGGGTTCCTAAATCCATCCTTAAGGGTTAGGAAAACCCTAGGATAGTCAACCATATGGAATTTACCTATATCATATTTTTGGTTGACTTAGGATGGCGGGACTAAGTTTTTGAAATAGTGTTGGGTGATGATAATGCACCCATAAATAGTTTAAATCATGCTCAACACTTAGTGTTATTTGATACTCATGACCTATACATTTTTAGCATAGTGTTGGGTGATGATAATGTGCCCATAAATTGATAATAATGCTTAAATCATGATAGTTAATGCAATTGCTATATATGTTTGCAATCATGATTTATGATCTTGATATTTGATAGATAATCATGGGAAATAAGGTTTAGATCATGCTTTAGGTGATAACTTACTTATTATCATAATTCATACCTAATGCATGATTATAATTTGATAAATACATTTGTTTCATGATCATAATGTGAAATTCATACATATATGCTTTTATGATCATGTGGGATGTTAGGATGATACTTAACCATGGGTAGAATTGCATGAAATTAATGGTTAAGTATATACAAATACCTTTAGGATACATCTCACACTCACCATAGGCTACTTTGATTGAAAAGTTTGTTTGTGCAACAATGCTCCAAGCATTTATATGTTTTGATGTTTAGATAATCATCTAAGTTAGGAAATATCTTGTGATCTAATTGCGAATATGTTTTTAAGTAACAGGGAAATCCAAGGATGAAGACTTGGTAAAAGAGAAGTCCAAGTATGATCTTGGCAAGGAAAGTCCAAGGGATGGACTTGGCAGCATAAGACCAAGCTTGTAGTCTTGGCAGCGTAAAGTCCAAGTGAACCTTGGCAAAGGAAGTCCAAAGTAAGGTCTTGGCAGCATAAGTCCAAGTTTGTAGTCTTGGCGGTATAAAGTCCAAGCATTTGGCAAACCCAAGACATGACGAAACCGAAGGAAGCTCCTGGAAGCAAAGCGCAAAGGATGAACAAGTCGCAGACTCGGAGGGATCCTGAAGGCGCAAGGCTTAATGAGGAGCTAGAAGGTTGAGTCTAGGTCTAGGGTATAAAATCAAGTGTGAATTACTCATACTTGATGAGTATCGATCGGCCCGATATGATGTATGATCGATCGGTGGTCGGCGCCGACTAAGTCGGTGAAACCACGACCATCGATCGGCTGCCTTGGTCATGTGATCGGTGATGTTGCGATCGATCGGCGCCAAGCAGCGATCGCCCGATCAAGAAAAATATCGCCGCAGAATGTAGTCTCACTCATTCGCCTTGATCACTCGATCACTCCATCGATCGGTGATGGAGGATCGGTCGGTGATCACCTGGCCGTTGGAGATTGCGGCTACGAATCTCCACGGAGATCACGTTTCAGAAGCCGTTGGCTTCGGCGGCAATCGACTGATGGTAAGCATTAGTCGACTGATCGAAGCCCAACGGAAAAATAGCCTCTCTTCTATAAAAAGGGGCCATGGGGAGCTTGGTGAAGCTAGTGCTCTTGCTCCTAACTACACCCTCATGCTCACCAAGCTTTCCAAGTGTTTTTAGTGATTCAAAACCTCCTCTTCTCTTGTTCTTGATCATCCATCATTGTAAAGAAGAGGAGAGCATTGTAAGAAAGGTTTCTCCACCTTGGTTCATCCAAAGGAGAAGATAGTGAAGCTTGGCTAGGACTAATCCACCTTACGGATTGCCGTGGAGTAGGAGCGTCATCTCCGAACCACGTACATCGGGTGTTAGCATTTGGTTTCTTATTTCTTATTCGTATTCGTTTTCATATTTGTATTGCTTCCGCTAACTTACTTGTAGAAACGAAGAAAGGCTAATCACCCCCCCTCTAGCCATTCCAATATTCCTAACAAAGTTAGCATGGGTGAGATGATAGGATGATACTAATGGTCCACTAATGCCTATGGCATTTAGATGGTCATTTAATGTATCAAATAGCAATAATGGACCAATCATGGGGAAGGCTTATGTTTAATTCATAGACATATTGCCCAAAGATCATGTTTGGATGTTTCATATATTTTTAAAACAATTTCTTACTTTAAAATCTGTGTATTCATGTTTTGAAACAATCTAAAGCAAAACTATGTGTTAAAAGTGATACAAACTTGATCAAAAACCTAGTTGATTTTGAAACTTTTGGATTTTTGGCAAATACTTGAAAATATAATGATTTTCAAGGAAAACTATTTTTCTTTGATAAAGGACCTTAAAATAAATGTGTTCCCCAAATTTCATGATTTTTTAAATTTTGTAGAATTTTTACTGCATTTCTGAAATTCACCCTGAAAATCAGAAAAATTCGAAATCAGAGTGCCAGTCGACTGGTAGTCTGAACCAGTCGACTGATTGACTGATAACATGCCCAGTAACCTTTTTTATCCGATTTTAATGCATGTTTTGGTTTTTGTTTCCCTCTAAACTTGATGTCATGCTTATATAAACTTTGTTTAATATATTTGATGGTGTCAAAGGGGAGAAATATATATGTTTAAGTAAGGGGGAATTGTATTTAGGGGGAGTTTCATGTATTAAGGGGGAGAGTTGCTAATCATGTTATTTACATGCTTTCTTACCTTAATATTTTTATCAAATGTTTTACCTAACTTAAACGGATTACCACACATCAAAAAATGGGAGATTGTTAGTGCAATCAACCCGTGATATGGTTTTGATGTGTGTGACAAAGGGTTTATGTTAGGATGCTTGGATTTGATATGTGTGTTGGAGTCTTGCAGAACTTAGTAATTCGCACATGGAGCATTGGTGAGTTTCACCTCTCATGACTCGGTCCTTGAGTCGGTGAAGGATAGCTTTGCGGAAGTCGTGCGCTTGGATCATCCGAGGGACTGCCGGACAAGGAGATTGGAGTGAAGTCAGAGGAAGTAGACTTCAGGGCGAGACACGAAGGATGGTGCTACAGAGCCGTGCACTTGGCGCATCTGAGGGACGTGGCCGGACGAAGACAACTTCAAAGGCGAGGGACTCCAAGGGATGAGAGTGAGAGAATGTAACCCAGGAAGGAGTAGTGCTCTTAGGTAAAACTTGGCCAATTGGCTAAGTGTCGGATGGGATTTCCCGACATCAGTCGACTGTCATGTCATGGCAGTCCACTACTCTAAGTCGACTGTGACTCGACTAGTGTTCGAGTCTGGTTCAAGTGCCAATAGTCGACTGCCATGGAATGGCAATGATCAAGATTGACTCAATCGGCGATGAAGGCATCTACCGGGTCGGGGTTTCGGGCAGAGAAGCGAGTCGAGCTCGCGAGCACTCGACTGGAAGTCAATATCAGTCGACTGATGAAAGCATCAGTCGACTGATGATGGAGCCTTTAGGTGAAAGCCAACGTGGAAAGCAGCCGTTATTGGGAAACGACTACAGGACCAGTCGACTGATCCTGTGTCAACGGGAAGAAACAATCTTCTTCTATAAAAAGAAGAGGTGTGGGGTTTTGGGGGCCTAATGCTTATGCTCTAAACTCCTCCAAAGTGCCCAACACATTTTCCATCCTCTTACTTAAGCTTATTTACATTATATTGTAAGAGGAGTGATTCTTGTAAAGAGGTTAGCTCCACCTAGCTTGGTGCAAAGGAGAGAATAGTGAAAGCTTGCGGAGTGATTCACCGTGGATGAATCAGACCGTGGATTAGCGGCGCAGTCATGAACCACGTTACATTGCAGTGTTAGCATTGTTTGGTAACTTGTTTGTCTTTATTGTTGTTTTGTTTGTATATTTCTCTTGCGTTAATAGTTTTGTAGACGAGCAACGAATGAACGACTTCCAACATCTACGACAATGGCTATTCACCCCCCTCTAGCCAGCCAACATCGACTCTACAAAAATGTGCTTGTTTCAAGGCATGCTGTGTTTCTAGAGAAAGAGTTTTTCTTTCAAGAAAACAGTGGGAGTGTCGTTGAACTTGAGGAGGTTCAAGGGACTCTAGTAGACATTGAGGAGATACCTAGTCAAGCACCTCAACCGATAACTCATAGTGATGAGACATCGACTAAACCTATTGTGACACCAAATTTTCATAGATCTGGTAGGACACACAACATTCTTGAGAGATATGGATTTCTCGTAAGTGAATCGAATGATGTGTTACTCATTGACGATGAGGAGTCTACTAGTTATGAAGAAGTTCTAAAAAGTTCAGAAAGGGACAAATGGCTTGATGCCATGAAGTCAGAAATGGATTCCATGTATGAAAATCAAGTTTGGAACTTTGTGGACCCACCTAAAGGCATAATACCTATAGGGTGCAAGAGTATTTTCAAGGAAAAAATCGACATGGATGGTAATCTCATTACTTATAAAGCTAGATTAGTGGTGAAAGGCTATCGTCTAAAGCAAGGTGTTGATTATGACGAGACCTATTCACCAATAGCTATGCTTAAATCCATTCGGATGCTCCTAGCCATAGCGGCTCATTATAATTATGAGATATGGCAGATAAATGTGAAAATGACTTTCCTTAATGGAAACCTCCTCGAAGACGTGTATATGAAACAACCTGAGGGGTTCACATCGGTTGCTAAAACCAAGGTATGCAAACTTTGACGGTCCATTTATGGACTAAAGTAAGCATCCAAGAGCTAGAATATCCATTTTGATGAGACAATCAAAAGATTTAATTTCTCACAAAATTTGGACGAATCTTGTGTGTACAAGAAGGTTAGTGGGAGTGCATTCGTGTTCCTAGTGTTTTATGTCGATGACATTTTACTTATAGAAAATGATATATCTGTCTTACAGTCAGTTAAAATTTGATTATCTAAAACATTCTCCATAAATGACCTAGGAGAAGCGACCTACATCCTCGAGATCAAGATCTATAGAGATAGATTGAAACAGTTGATTGGTCTTTTGCAGTCTACATATATAGACTGAGTGTTAAAGAGGTTTAGCATGTCGGAATCCAAGAAAGGTTTCCTTCCCATCAGGCATGGGATACACCTTTCGAAGTCTATGTGTCCGCACACAAAAGATGAGAGGATTTGCATGAGTAAGATTCCCTATGCATCCACAATAGGATCTATCATGTATGTTATGTTATGTATGAGGCCCGATGTATCGTATGCTCTGAGCGTCATGAGAAGATACCAATCTAGATCATTGGGCAGCTGTTAAGACAATCCTTAAGTACTTAAGAAGAACTAAAGATGTGTTCCTAATATATGGTAATATGCGAGTATATGGATGCCAGCTTCCAGACATACAAGGATGATTCTAGGTCTCAATCTTGGTACATATTCACCTTGAATGGAGGCGCAATAAGTTGGAAAGGTTCCAAGCAAGACCCTATAGCGGATTCTTCCATTGAGGCAGAATACATTGTAGCTTCAGAAGCAGCAAAGGAAGCGATTTGGATCAAGAAGTTCGTCTCTGAACTTGATGTGGTCTCATCAACGATCCAAACATGTGCTTCGCCACTATCATTTGATCAGAGAGATCATAAGTAGGAAGGAAATACAAATCGAGAAGATTCCCACTGAAAGGAACTTAGCAAACCCTTTAATTAAGGCCTTACCTCAAAGTACGTTTGAGGGTCATGTTAGGGCTTATGGTATTGGATACCGTGGCGATTGGCATTAGGCCAAGTGAGAGTTTGTTAGTTATATATGAGAGATGTCCTAAGGCAATCGTCTTATGGTTGTACCATTTATTTGATAAATGAAGATTCACTATTTGAGTATACATGTTTTCATGTATCTGATTGGATCTTAAACTCATTTGCTGAATTTCCGCAATACGATTCACAACATGAGAGAATTTGTGATTGGATCATAACTAGTGAGTATCTCTACATGTGTAATTGTGATATATTGGAATTATCCCTAGTCAATGAATTGATGTATTCGGACACCATTAATTCTATTGAGACTAGCATGAGTTATACTCTTTGGTTTATCCAAGCAGTTGTTCCTCACTGGCTAGAGACATTGAGTTGTCCAGAGTTAATCGTGGATTCTAGTTATAGTAACTTGTTCATTGGAATGACTATCTGTAAGACTTCATATGGTTCTCTGCATATATGGATATGCCAATGAAGTTCTTACTACAGCTAACACGACCTCAAATCTCGTGATGTAGACCGTCGAGGACTCGAAGCGCGTGCTTGTGCTCAACTCCCATAAGTGCACGAATGTCATCAAGTAATAAAAATATTATCAATCCCACAGGGACTGA
Organism: Wurfbainia villosa; assembly: GCA_025175895.1. NCBI lineage: Eukaryota > Viridiplantae > Streptophyta > Magnoliopsida > Zingiberales > Zingiberaceae > Wurfbainia > Wurfbainia villosa. Next base: position 27,875,844 of record CM045986.1, read on the forward strand.
GATTTGAGTACCGATTTGGTAAGTGGAGATTATTGTTCGGAATTCAGATCTAAGGGTTGTGATTGCGAGGTTTGACGACGGTCCCCACTCAATACGGTGTCACACGGAAGAAGAAAGAAACTAGTTGCGAGTCTTTGAAAGGGATTCTAGGATTTCAGTTTTGTTTGTGTGTCACAGAACACATTGTCAATTGGGTTTTTGTCTAGGTTTCTAGCTATGATTTTATGGAAAGGACATCATACACTCCCCCGATGAGCCTTCGCATCTATCGGAAGCTACCTCTGCCATTACCTAGTCGACCCCTAGACTTAGGACAAGATAGTCGGTACGAGGATGCCAAATCGATCCCTGTGACGAGTCAAAAATGGGGCGTGTTTCCTACTCTATCGCATCCTTCTACCCACGATTACGGGAGGTGAGGCCAAAACCCTAGGTTCCTCCTTAATTCTCCTAAATCTTAGATACAAGGGCTGTCACCCCTCGTATAGGCTAGAATAGTAGATAGAAAACCAAAATAATAGTTATATTTCTAAACCAAACACCAATTGCAAATATAAATTCAAGAACAAAAAGATATTTGAACCAACATGTTCTAACTCAACACAAACTACTCCCTAGTCCTAGAATCAAAGAGTCTACTCCATAAATAAGAGAGGAGAAACATAAAGCATGATCATGTTTGTATAAACAATGGAAATTATGCAAAGAACAGAATTTACAATGCGATTTGACTCTTCTCTTCGACGTTGAAGTGCAGAATTTGGATCTCTGGCGGCTTTCTTCCTCCTTGACGTTAAAGTGACATCCCGACCCTCGTGTCTCCTCTCTAGGGTTTGGGCATAACCTCCTTTATATAGACATCAACCTGGATCTCTCTAAAACCTGGAAAATAACTGACTCGGGTCGAAATCGCACAACGCCACACGACCATGTGTTTCTACACAGCTAGGCCGTGTGTGGCACCGTGGTGGCCAATTTCCACCCTTGGACATGACCGTGTGTAGCCACACGCCCTAGCCGTGTCCCCTTCTGCGTCCAACTGCAAAATGTCCTTCTTTTGCTCCGAAAGTGGATCATTTTCCCATGAAATGCTATCCTGCACACAAAAGTACAAAGAGAAAATCTCTAAACTAAAAAATAGGAAATGCATGCAAAACAAAGTAAAATATACATGAAACAAACATAAAATGTAATGAGATGAGAGCGAAAACTACTCCTTAAACCTTATATATTTTGCTCCCATCAGAGACTTATGTTGTGACATCTTAAGCAAGAATCTACGAGGAGATGTGGACCTGGGATGATTGGGTATAAGTCAAAATGGCCAAAGGTGTTTAAATAGCCTATAGAGGATTCACCACTCCTTGCAAGGAGATATATACCCTATGGCCTCTCGTCGGATTGTTACTAAAGTCTTTGGCCAAAGCATTACATGTTTAGAGTATGATACTCTTGGAAACATGTGCAGTAACTAGAATCCGTAGGACGAGGAAGTAATACTTGGGCTAGGTGTGATGTGGTCAGCCTAGCGGGGGCTGACACATAGGTTATGTCCTAAACCATGTGGGTGTAAGATTAGTGAAGGGAACAGAGCACGATTCACTATAGCTAATGAAAGGTTTCAAAATCATTCTGGGATCAACCATTGATTTTCCAGTTAATTGGGGATCATGATGTACTACTAGGTGTCACTCATGATCATTCTATAATTAATGGTTAATTATAGATGACAAGCATAAACTGGAAACCTATTTGGTCATACGCACTACGAGTGTTATGCGAAGGATTTAAAATGAGCTTGAGAATCAAATTCTCAGATCGAGAGAGACTTGGTTTGGTTGGATCAAACAAAGAGCGAGTATGAAATTATTTCAGTCGCATCAGAAGCATGGATGAATCAAGTCTTTTGAAGACGTGATGGATGAACCAAATCAGTTTGATTCTAATCCTATGGTGGAAAATAATCCAAAGGGGTTTGGTTTGTTTTAAATGAATGAACCGAAATTGATTCGGTTCGTTTTAACATAAAATACACCAACACAGTTTGGTTTATTTTAACATAAGTTAATGGAGTCGATTAATGGGTTTTGGTTATGAACCAATAACCCTTTAAGAAAAGGTTTCTTGAGAAAAGATTTTAGAGAAGAGGTCTTGAGAAAAGGCCTTGAGAAAAAGCTTCTTAATGGAAAATAGATACGTTCTCTATAAATAACGGGGTTGAGAGATATCCCGAATGATTCGGTTCAAGGTTTGCGAAACCCTAGTCATTTTCTACCCTCTCCCTCTCCTTTTCTTTTGTGCAGCCAAGCTTTGTCGCTGCCTAAGCTCCAACCGCCTGTCTTCCACCAGTCGTCGGCTCCCCTTGGCTATGGCCGACAATCTTTGATTGGCCGACCACCTTCCTCTACCAAGCTGCCCTCTTGGACAACTTTGTGTACTTTGTGATGAGAGCATCTTTTAGCCAACATTTGGAACTTCAACAGCAACCTCCTTACTGAGGATTGGATCCTCGGCAACTCACTTTAGTGGAGGAACGAAGTTTCGTCAATCGGTTGACGAAAATCACTTTCGAGAAGCAAGTTCGTGGAACTCGATTTTTGGATCCGAATTTGATTTGGATTGTCATCATCTCTCGATCACAACGTCTTCAATTCGAGACTTGTATCTCGTGAGAAGACTGGGCTCAAGGCTTTGTGAAGCTATCCCGATGATACTCAGCGTGGATACGGATCGAGGCAAGACTTGCAAGTGTCGCTCAGTTGATGCCATTCACGCTTCACGTAATCTGTTAGGCATACCTAGAGTAGTTTTCTTTTATTGTAAAATTTGAAATGACGATTATGTCTACACTGTTGGGATCCTACTATGCGTGCGAACCGATTCGCAAAATTACAGCGGAAACAAAATTTTGGATCCCACTAGAGATCCAAGTGAAAACATATAAATTGTTTTTAACCATCTAGATCCTATCTAGAAGAAGTATTATACCTTTGAAGCAATTCGTTCGGTTACGTATTGCTGTGTTGGGGGAGAAAACCGCGGTGTATATGTCGAATGAAGGCTTTATAGGGCGGTGAAAAGTGGGGACTCATAGACTTGATTCGGCAATTGAATTGATTATATGCTTCATTGGCCACAAAATTAGGAGGATGAAGAAGTGAATAAGAAGAAAGAACACCCAACTATTAGATCTCTCTTTTCCCCAAGGCAACACTTGCACACACAAGCCAAAAACCTTCTCACCCTTTTCTTTTCTCTAACCAAAACCAATATCTCAACATTGAAGTCCATTTTATATTATCATGCTTGAATTCCAAAATCAATGCATCAAATGCATCATTGAAAATCCACTATCCTCTTCCCATTCTACATGTTGAAAATCCAATGCATAAAAATGCATTGAATTGTAATCAAATGCATTATTGAAAAGCCACTAGACTCTTCAAATTCTTCACGTTAAAATCCAATGCAATTTTTAATGCATCATGCACGCATTAAAACTTTTTGCATGTGACTTGGGTTTAACTCAAGTATAACATGAGTTTTGCATGTGATTTGGGTTTAACTCAAGTTTAACTTGAGTTTTGCATGTGATTTGGGTTTAACTCAAGGCTAACTTGAGTTTTGCATGTGACTTAGGTTTAACTCAAGTCTAACTTGAGTTTTGCATGCGGATTGAGTTTAATTCAAGTCTCAACATGATTCTAACTCAAATCTAGTCTACATCCATCCAATTTAGTTTGAGTCTAACTCAAAAGTAACCTGCTTGAGTCTAACTCAACCAACTTGATTTTAACTCGAGCCTTGACCATTCATTATTCTCATTGTTCTTTTAGTCAAACTAAAAGAACCCATTTCCAAAATAGAATGTCATTTGTGTGTGACCCTAGCTATAGGTGTTGGGATGTATACTGAAAAGTCTATCTTTTGTATGAACATCTTTATTTTGAAATAAGAATCACATGATCATTGTTTGCACATTTTTATGGTTATACATATTATCTAATACATTACATTGTAGATAACATGGTATGTGATATCATACGGGAGATCATGTTATCGGCTCCTTGTAAAGTATAAGTATAGGCTCACAACCGAGATGACTTTGGACAAACCATTGGTATGGTTGTAGTGTGATTTGGTATTGGTTTGTCTTGACTATAGAATCACACTAGTGCACTTTGTGTGTATTGAGTAGGACCGACTTAGAGGTGATTCGATTTATTGCTGACTACATAATTGAATCGGACCTCAGATATTATTTAGTACATGCTCTTAATCCCGATATAATAATGGGCACATATACTTAGTATTCATCTCTTTGATTTACCAATGGGCGAGATTTATAGATTAAATCGATAGGCTCAGTAAGTTGAGAGATGATATTATTTATATGGTGTATCGTTGATTATAGCAGGAAACCGTATCCTATATATTAGGATGATGATGTCCCCTTGAGGAGCTCATAAGGTTCATCATGTAAACCCTACAGGTGGACTTGGTCCGACATGATAAAGAGGTTGAGTGGTATTACTCATGGAGTTAGATGTTGATTAATTAATGGTCAGTAAATTAATTAATCGATAGACATTCGAGATCTTAAACACGGGGAGAAAATGTACATATAATATATGGAACCCTTATTAACTTATGGGGGTTGGTGAGGTAGATCAATGATAATCCTTTAGTGGATTGGAGTATCATTAATGGATTAGACTTTATGTGGGTTTGATCCATTGGGTGGCCAAGATCCAACTCCTCCTCATGGTCCCTATTGTATCCTATTAATACCTCATGAAGCTTAGATCCAATGGATAGAAACAAAACTCTAGATCCAAAGGTAGAGATTAAATCTCTAGATCCGACGGTTGAGATTAAATCTCTAGATCCGACGGTTGAGATTAAATCCCTTGAACCAATGGTGGAAATTAAAACAAGGCTTATCCCTAACTCTATAAAAGGAGGGCAAGGGGTGGGCGACAACTAAGAATCCAATTAGAGATAGGATTAGCGTTTTGGGTGGCATGGCTTGGAGGCTAGGGTTTGGAGTTGGCGGCACCTATTAAGGAAATTTTTTCCTTATCTCCTTCTTCTTCTTTGGTGGCCGACATCCATACAACACCTTCCTCAACTTGGCCGGCATCCATAGCAGCTCTTCTTCTTCTCCTTGGCCGGTGGAACCAAGGCTTAGGGTCCTCTCTTGAAGCTCTTGGCCGGCAATCATCTCTTCTCCCTTCTCCTTGTTGGCCAGCGGCAAGCAACTTGCTTGTTGCTTGTTGGTGGGCTAAAGGAAGAAGAAAAGTCTTGTTTCTATTCTTCCTCTTGCTCGGAACGAGCAAGGAAGGAAGATTGGTGATCTAGGAGCTTCAACTTTTGGTAGATCGTCGCCCACACGACACCCGAAAGGAGGAAGGTCATACAATAGAAGATCGAGAGGTATATCGATTCTCTACTTTCATTTGTTAATTGTTTATATTTGCTTTTCAATTATATGCATGATATATATTTTGTTTTATGGCTAAATATACTTGGACCCCGAACATAAACACAAAAGTCGGCGATCCGTACATCATCTATTCCGCGGCTATTCGTAGAATAGAGGTTGGTCGCTTGAACAACACGTTTGTTCAGGTGACCACTCTAATCGAATAGCACGATGATGACAAGGTTTCTTGGGCAATCCCTCTTGTCAAGGATAAATTTTTTTTATCCGGGGACATAGAAGGGATTGCCAAGAACAAGCGACCGAGTTGAAGTGGGAAGCGAAGTTTCCCCTCCCAACAATAGGCTCTTGTAACATTGGAAATGTGTCTAGAACCCCTTTTAAACACATAAGCAATGAGCAAAATCTAGCAATACATCATTGCTACCCCAGTTATAAGATCGTCGAGATCCGACAACCTTTCCATGGCTATTATCATGTATGACGGTGTCCTTCTATCTATGATATCTTACATCGATCAATGAGGCATAGACCGTGTCATCCCCTTATCGATCTTTATGTTTCTTGATCCCCAAGTAGACTCACTCAAACAAATGAGCTCAATACCTCATATTGACTCATTTGAGCATGGCCATGCATTTCGTGGTCCTACTCTATCAAGAGGCCAAAGATATCACTCCTGTCATATAGGAGGGATAGATCCCATCTTCATCACTCACATCCCTCCGCATAATTCATTACATACCCAGTGCTCGAAGTTATAGTGCACTCTATTACGGTGTGATGTTAGACGATACCAAAGTACATAAGTCCTTATGTAGAGAACCGTAGCGACTTCAAGTCTAAGGACTATTCATACCAATAGTCACATGAGAAAGTATATGACACTCATATAACGATCCATGACACTTTCTCATGGCGGATCAATTGAGTATATATACTCTCCAATTTATATATCCATGTGTCAATGTGATATCACATATCCATAACTTGTGAGATCAAGTCATCAATTGACTTACATGCTAGTCTCAGTGTATTAATATTGCCCTTGTCTATTAATACTCTACTAGGAAGATTAATAATAGTGTTCTCTATAGCTTCTCATAATCAATTCTACCAATTGATATACTGTAGATTAGAACATACTATTCAAGGGTATTATTATATTTATTTAGCTGGCACATGCATAAAGTAAATATAATAACCAATGTTTGCCTATATTAATATAAGATATAATACAAAAGTTTCCCTCACCAATCATCTCATAATTGGCAATAAGGGCTCATACTAATAATTTCCCACTAGCACTAGTGCCAATCACTGTAATATCTCATACCCAGTGATCTGGTATGACCATCATGCTTTCTCTGTGCCGAAGCCTTGGTCAAGGGATCTGCAATGTAGCATCAGAATCTACTCCGCATATTTTCACATCTCCTCGATCGATGATCTCTCAAATGAGATAAAACCGCTGTAGTATGTGTTTAGTCCTCTGATGAGAGTGAGGTTCCTTAGCCTGAGCAATAGCCCCATTGTTGTCACAATAGAGGGATATAGGATCTGCTATGCTAGGAACCACGCGAAGTTCAGCAATGAACTTCCTAATCCAAACAACCTACTTTGTTGCATCAGATGCAGCAATGTACTCGGCTTCTGTTTTAGAATCTGCAACTGTGTTCTACTTCGAACTCTTCCAGCTCACAACACCACAATTCAGACAAAATACATACTCTGACTGCGATCGCGAATCATCTATGTCGGTTTGGAAGCTTGCATCGCTATAACCCTTTACAACTAGCTCCTCATCACCTCTAAAGATCAAGAAATATTCTTTCGTCCTTCTCAAGTACTTAAGAATATTCTTGACTGTTGTCCATGTAGGGTTGTATACTGAAAAGTCTATCTTTTGTATGAACATCTTTATTTTGAAATAAGAATCACATGATCATTGTTTGCATTTTATGGTTATGCAATATTATCTAATACATTACATTGTAGATAACATGGTGTGTGGTGTCACACGGGAGATCATGTTATCGGCTCTGTATAAAGTATAAGTAAAGGCTCACAACCGAGATGACTTTAGACAAACCATCGGAATGGTTATAGTGTGATTTGGTATTGGTTTGTCTTGACCATAGAATCACACTAGTGCACTTTGTGTGTATTGAGTAGGACTGACTTAGAGGTGATTCGATTTATTGCTGACTACATAATTGAATCGGACCTCAGATATTATTTAGTACATGCTCTTAATCCCGATATAATAACGGGCACATATACTTAATATTCATCTCTTTGATTTACCAATGGGCGAGATTTATAGATTAAATCGATAGGCTCGGTAAGTTGGGAGATGATATTATTTATATGGTATGTCGTTGATTATAGGAGGAAACCGTGTCCTATATATTAGGATGATGATGTCCCCTTGAGGAGCTCATAAGGTTCATCATGTAAACCCTATAGGTGGACTTGGTCCGGCATGATGAAAAGGTTGAGTGGTACTACTCATGGAGTTAGATGTTGATTAATTAATGGTCAGTAAATTAATTAATCGACGGACATTCGAGATCTTAAACATGGGGAGAAAATGTACATATAATATATGGAGCCCATATTAACTTATGGGGGTTGGTGAGGTAGATTAATGATAATCCTTTAGTGGATTGGATTATCATTAATGGATCGGACTTTATGTGGGCTTGATCCATGGGTGGCCAAGATCCAACTCCTCCTCATGGTCCCTAATGTAGCCTATTAACACCTCATGAAGCTTAGATCGAATGGATATAAACAAAACTCTAGATCCAAAGGTAGAGATTAAATCTCTAGATCCGACGGTTGAGATTAAATCTCTAGATCCGACGGTTAAGATTAAATCCCTAGAACCATTGGTGGAGATTAAAAGGAGGCTTATCCCTAACTCTATAAAAGGAGGGAAATGGGTTGGCGTGGAGAATAATCCAAGAGGAGCTAGGGTTTTGGGCTGCAAGGCTTGGAAGCTTGGGTTTAGGGGTTGGCGGCACCAAATAAGGGAGGTAATTCCTTTCTTCTTCTTCCTTCAAGGTGGCCGGCGTCCAACAGGTGTTTCCAGATTTTTCCAGCAATTGTACGACGCCCAAACCTCTATTCTCCTTCTCTTTGAGTGGTGGAAACAAGACTTAGGGCTTTCCCTTAGTGTCTTGGTAGGTTTCCATCATCATCTCCTCCTCTTAGTTGGCCGGCGACAAGGATTTCCCTTGTTGCTTGTTGATTGTCTATAGGAAGGAGAAGAACCTTGTTTCTATTCTTCCTCTTACTTTAGAAGAGCAAGGAAGGAAGATTTGCAATCTAGGAGCTTCAACTTTTGGTAGATCGTCGCCCACACGACGTCCGAAAGGAGGAAGGTCATAGATTAGAAGATCGAGAGGTATATCTATTCTCTATTCTTTTTTGTTACTTGCTTGTATTTGTTTTTCCAATTATGAGCATGATATAAATCTATTTGTGGTTAAATAATACTTGGATTCCGAACATAAACACAAAAATCGGCGATCCAGACATCGTCTTTTTCGCGGCTACTCGTAGAATAGAGGATGGTCGCTTGAACAACGAGTTTGTTCAAGTGACCTCTCTAAACGAATAGCACGACGATGACTTGGTTGTTTGGGCAATCCCTTTTGTCTAGGATTATATTTTTTTTAATCCGGGGACATCGATGGGATCGCCATGAACAAACAACCAAGGTGAAGTGGGGAGCGATGTTTCCCCTCACGGACTCGATAAGCTAAACCCTTCAATTGGTATCAGAGCCAAGGTTTCTGGTTTTGTGTGTTTAGGATTCGGTTAATTTTTATGCACTTTTCATATATTATATGTGTCGGATAATAGTAGGATATGCGTAGTTTTACTCTTTGGTTGCAGGCATAAGATCTGACTATTATGACCATATGTGTGTATGTGATTGTATGTGTGTAAATGTTTATTTTATTGAATCCTCGGGGTCGACGAGGCTAGTATTTGATTTTTTGTAAATTAGATACGGCATTGTTTAGCCACTCTTTATTTTATTTTACTTTCGATCTAGATTTCATGTACACTTTCTTGTGGAGTATAGGATCGATGGATGTAAATTAAAATAGGTTTTAGTCTCGGCTTGGATCTCCGGATGGCTCGTACATGGCGTAGGAGGAGCGGACGAGATGGCGATGCAACGGGAGACATATTGAAGACAAAAGCCATAATAGTTGGAAAATAATTTATTTTTCATATTTATTGCTTTTTGTTTGATATGCATGTCGTAGGCTAGGAAAATTCCTCAATTTCAAATTACTAAGTGGGAGAGGGAATTTTTTTTAAAATTCCCACGGCCTCCATTACGATTTGACAAGTGATGCAAACAAACTTGCGCGTCGGCTCTGAGTGCCTTCCTCCCCATCGGATGAGTTTGTTTGCATATCACAAGGTCAAATATGGTTATAGGAAATTATTAAGGAGCGTGTTCACTTCCCCATCGGAAGGCACATAACCCGAGATAATTTCCTTGGTACCGAGTAATGGTGAACACTTAGATACAAATATAAGTATCCTACCCATAGGAGTCACTGCTTTTATTTGTTAGGCCAAAGAGGAACCAACTATTAATTTTACTTGTCAAAAAGTTAGGTTGACAAGATAGTAAAATTAATGGGTAAAACCTCCTCTTACAAATGTAGAATTCGTATACGTCCACACTATCGTGGCATACGATATTCTCGGTGTTTTGAGGTGTTGGTTTATTTTAAAATTTTATTGTTTGAGGAATCAATAATTTTTTGAAATCTAATGTTTTGATTTATGTAATTCTTAGGTTTTCTTTCAAAATGACTTTCAACCCACTTGCTGTGATACTGAAAGAGAACAAACTTACTAGACCCAACTATGTTGATTGGAAGAGGAATCTAGACATTGTCTTGACTGTTGAGAAATACAAATATGTACTCCTCGAAGTGTGCCCTCCTAAGCCTGCAGAAGATTCTGGGAAAAGGAGAGAGAGAGTTATAAGAAGTGGGTAAAGGCCGATGAGATGGCGCGGTGTTATATTTTGGCATCTATATCAAATGTACTGCAACATCAGCATCAAGCCATGCCCACAACTTATGACATGATGTTCAATCTCAAAGAGCTTTTCGGACACCAGAATCGGGCTACAAGGCAAGAAGCCATGAGAAACTTGATGACTACCACCATGATCGAGGGAACACCAGTGAGGGATCATATTCTCAAGATGATGACTCATTTGAATGAGTTGGAAGTCCTCAGAGCTGAGATCGATGGGGAAACCCAGGTCAATATCATTCTCCAGTCTCTACCTAGGAGTTTTGAGCAATTTCGCCTGAACTACAACAAGAACAAGAGGTTGTATTTGTTGGCGGAACTTTTGATAGAACTCCAGGCTACAGAGGGTCTATTTCGTCAGAGTGCTCAGGCACATGCCATGGTGACCCAAAAGGTTTCTACTTCTAAGCTTAAAGGAAAGAAAAAGAAGAAACAAACTGGGGCAAAGGCGGTGGGAGGTACTCAGGGAGGAGTGAAGAAGCCGAAAGGCAAGTGCTTCACTTGTAAGCAGACTGGACACTGGAAGAAGGACTACCCCAACCGCAAGAACAAAGGTATATCTTTTGGTCTAGTCGTTGAAACATATTTAGCGGTGTTATCTACTGGCACCTGGTGTGTAGATACGGGAGCCACTGATCATGTTTGCAATACTTTGCAGGGGTTCTAGGAAACCAGACGACTAGCTGAGGGGGAGATTACCATGTACTTGGGCGATGCCACGAAGGTGGCGGCTGTTGCAGTGGGAGATGTTCATTTATCTTTTGAGAAAAATAAACTTTTGGTTCTTAAGAATTTCCTTTATGTACCTTTATTTAGAAACAATTTAATTTTAGTTTCTAAATTTTTTATGGATGGATATTCCATTTCTTTTAATGACAGAGTTATTATAAAAAGGAATAGAGACATTATCTATTCGAGTGCATTGATAGAAAATTTGTACACACTTGAACCAAAAGCTCCCATGATGCATATTGAAATTAATAACTCATCTTCTAATTCCAATATGAGAAAAGAACCTTCGAAGATGAACCAAACATATCTTTGACATCTTAGGCTTGGTCATATTAACCTAAGCAAAATTCAAAGGTTGATAGCTGATGGACCTTTGGGTTCATTAGTGGTGAAGGATCTCCCAACCTGCGAATCTTGCTTGGAGGGTAAGATGACCAAGAGGCCTTTTAAGGCCCAGGGGTATAGAGCCAAAGATGTGTTAGAATTGGTTCATTCTGATTTGTGTGGTCCTATGTCTATCCAGGCAAGAGGTGGTTTTGAGTATTTCGTCTCTTTTATAGATGATTACTCAAGATATGGATACATTTACCTGATGCGCCGCAAGTCTGAATGCTTTGACAAGTTCAAAGAATTCAAGGCTGATGTGGAGAAATGTCAAGGTAAAAGTATTAAGACACTACAATCTGATCGTGGTGGTGAGTACCTCTTGGGAGAGTTTAGGAACTACTTATCAAAGACTGGGATTCAATCCTAATTGACTGCACCTGGCACACCCCAGCAGAATGATGTAGCAGAACGAAGGAATAGGACTATTATGGAGATGGTTAGATCGATGATGAGTTATTCTTAGTTGCCAGATTCGTTCTGGGGATATGGTCTACATACGGCAGTGTACATTCTGAACTTGGTTCCATCTAAATCAGTGCCATCTACTCCCACAGAATTGTGGATTGGGTGAAAGCTTAGTCTAAGACATATTCGGATATGGGGGAGTCCAGCACATGTGCTGAAGGCAGATGCTGATAAGTTGGAATCTCGTACATAAGTACGCATGTTCGTTGGCTATCCTAGAGGAACGAAAAGTGGTTTATTTTACAGTCCTAGAGATCAGAGGGTGATCGTTAGCACAAACGCCAGATTTCTAGAGAAAGACTATGTGATGAGCCACAAGCCCAAGAGTAAAAATGTTCTAGAGGAATTAAAAGGGGTAGTCACTTCTTTAGTACCACCGGTACAAGAGGATATACCACATGTCACTGCACCACATGTCGTAGAGGATACATAGGAGATACCTCGTCGTAGTGGGAGGGTTGTGAGACAGCCTGATAGATTCATGTTCTTGGGAGAATCTTCTGATTTGGTCCCGGGCGAACATGAACCAGATCCCTGGACATATGACGAGGCAATCCAAGATAAAGATGCAGTATCTTGGCAAAGTGCAATGAATGCTGAGATTGAATCTATGGATTCAAATCAGGTCTGGGAGCTAGTAGAACCACCCGATGGTGTAAAAACCATTGTATGAAAGTGGATCTACAAGAGAAAGAGAGGAATAGATGGGAAGGTTGAGACCTTCAAAGCGAGGCTTGTTGCGAAGGGGTATACTCAAAAAGAGGATATCGATTATGAGGAGACCTTTTCGCCGGTAGCCATGCTTAAGTCTATCTGGATTCTCTTATGCATAGAAGCTCATATGGATTATGCGGTGTGGCAGATGGATGTCAAGACAGCTTTTCTTAATGGAAGTCTCGAGGAAAACATCTATATGAAGCAACCAGAGGGATTCATTTTGTAGGGCAAAGAGCATCTTATATGTAATCTTAATCGGTCCATTTATGCATTGAAGTAAGCTTCGAGGTCTTGGAACATCCGATTTGATGAGGTAATCCAGTCTTATGGATTTATTCAAAGTCCGGATGAGTCTTGTGTATACAAGAGATGTGACGGAAACGTAGTGGCATTTCTTGTACTATACGTAGATGACATTTTGTTGATTGGCAACAATATTAAAGTGTTATCGGACGTAAGTGTATGGTTGTCCAAACAGTTCGATATGAAGGACGTCGGAGAAGTAGGACACATCCTTAGGATCAAGGTTATAAGGGATCGCAGGAAAAGGATGTTGTTCTTGTCCCAAGATTCATACATAGACACGATTATGGATCGTTTTAGCATACAGAACTCCAAGAAGGGTTTTCTACCTTTCAGGCATGTAGTTCCTTTATCTAAGGAGATGTGTCCTAGATCATCTGAGGAGATAGAGGAGATGAAGGTGGTTCCTTATGCTTCGGCAGTAGGAAGCCTCATGTATGCGATGCTATGTACGAGACCAGATATCTGCTTTACCGTGGGCATGATCAGCAGATATTAGAGTAATCCAGGACAGGGATATTGGACTGCGGTAAAGCATATATTGAAGTACCTGAGAAGGACTAGGGATTATATGCTGGTTTACCGGGCATACCAATTACTCCCTGTGGGTAACACGGATTCCGACTTCCAATCTAATAGGGATAACAATAAGTCTACCTCAGGTTTTGTGTTTACTTTGGGAGGTGGAGCCATTGTATGGAGGAGTGTCAAGCAGAAATGCGTGGCAGACTCCACCATGGAAGCTGAGTATGTGGCAGCCTCTGAGGCGCCCAAAGAAGTTGTGTGGCTCAGGAACTTCCTGATGGACTTGGATGTGATTCCTGTTTTGCCCAGAACTATCACAATTTATTGTGATAATAGTGGTGCAGTTGCAAACTCGAAGGAACCACGAGCCCATAAGGCTAGTAAACACATAAAGCGCAAGTACCACATGATACGAGAAATCGTAAAGAGAGGAGAAGTTGCTGTGGCCAAGATTGCATCGGAGGATAACCTGGCAGATCCTTTCACTAAGGCCCTTTCGGCGAGAGCTTTTGATAGGCATGTGGAGGGAATAGGGATCAGATGTATGACAGTTTGAGGATAGTATAGTCTTTTAGTATAAGTGGGAGATTGTAGGGATGTATATTGAAAAGTCTATCTTTTGTATGAACATCTTTATTTTGAAATAAGAATCACATGATCATTGTTTGCATTTTTATAGTTATGCAATATTGTCTAATACATTACATTGTAGATAACATGGTGTGTGGTGTCACACGGGAGATCATGTTATCGGCTCCTTGTAAAGTATAAGTAAAGGCTCACAACCGAGATGACTTTGGACAAACCATCGGAATGGTTGTAGTGTGATTTGGTATTGGTTTGTCTTTACCATAGAATCACACTAGTGCACTTTGTGTGTATTGAGCAGGACCGACTTAGAGGAGATTCGATTTATTGTTGACTACATAATCAAATCCGACCTCAGATATTATTTAGTACATGCTCTTAATTCCGATATAATAACGGGCACATATACTTAGTATTCATCTCTTTGATTTACCAATGGGCGAGATTTATAGATTAAATCGATAGGCTCGGTAAGTTGGGAGATGATATTATTTATATGGTGTGTCGTTGATTATAGGAGGAAACCGTGTCCTATATATTAGGATGATGATGTCCCCTTGAGGAGCTCATAAGGTTCATCATGTAAACCCTGCAGGTGGACTTGGTCCGACATGATGAAAAGGTTGAGTGGTACTACTCATGGAGTTAGATGTAGATTAATTAATGGTCAGTAAATTAATTAATCGACGGACATTCGATATCTTAAACACGGGGAGAAAATGTACAAATAATATATGGATCCCATATTAACTTATGGGGGTTGGTGAGGTAGATCAATGATAATCCTTTAGTGGATTGGATTATCATTAATGGATCGGGCTTTATATGGGCTTGATCCATTGGGTGACCAAGATCCAACTCCTTCTCATGGTCCCTATTGTAGCCTATTAATACCTTCAAGGTTGCCGGCGTCTTTAAAGTCCTTCAAGATCATGACCAAATAAGCAAGGTAATTCCTTTCTTCTTCTTCCTTCAAGGTGGCCGGCGACCAACAGGTGTTTCCAGATTTTTCCAGCCATTGTCCGGCATCCAAACCTCTATTCTCCTTCTCCTTGAGTGGTGGAAACAAGTCTTAGGGCTTTCCCTTAGTGTCTTGGTAGGTTTCCATCATCATCTCCTCCTCTTAGTTGGCCGACGACAAGGATTTCCCTTGTTGCTTTTTGATTGGCTATAGGAAGGAGAAGAGCCTTGTATCTATTCTTTCTCTTGCTTTGGAAGAGCAAGGATGGAAGATTTGCGATCTAGGAGCTTCAACTTTTGGAAGATCGTCGCCCACACGACGTCCGAAAGGAGGAAGGTCATACATTAGAAGATCAAGAGGTATATCTATTCTCTATTCTCTTTTGTTACTTGCTTGTATTTGTTTTTCCAATTATGAGCATGATATAAATCTGTTTGTGGCTAAATAATACTTGGATCCAGAACATAAACACAAAAGTAGAAGATCCAGACATCGTCTATTCCGCGGCTACTCGTAGAATAGATGATGGTCGCTTCAACGAGTTTGTTCAAGTGACCTCTCTAAACGAATAGCACGACAATGACTTGGTTGTTTGGGCAATCCCTTTTGTCTAGGATTAAATTTTTTTTTTAATTCGGGGACATCGATGGGATCGCCATGAACAAACAACCAAGGTGAAGTGGGAAGCGAAGTTTCCCCTCACGGACTCGATAAGCTAAACCCTTCAGTCCAGTGACACTCACCGGGATCTGACTGGTACCTACTCATCATACTCAAAGCATACGTGACATTGGGGTGAGTACAAATCATGGTGTACATGATAGATCATATAGTAGATGCATAAGGGATCTAATCCATGCATTGTTTCTCTTCCGCAGAAGAGGGATATTGAGTCTTCGAAAGACTTACACCATGTGACATTGGTAGAAATCTCTTCTTGGAATTCTGCATGGAAAAATGCTTAAGCACCTTGTCAATATATGTACTCTGACTCAGGCCAAGCAATCTCCTAGTTCTATCCCTATATATCTTGATGCCAAGAATATAGGCTGCTTCACCTATGTCCTTCATTGAGAAACAATTCCCAAGCCAAGCCTTCATAGACTCCAACATAGAGATATCATTTCCAATGAGTAGGATGTCATCTACATACAAAATGAGGAAAACAACTATGCTTCCACTAGCCTTCTTGTAGACACAAGGTTCATCTTCGTTCTTAATGAAATCAAACATTTTATTGCATCATCGAATCGAAGATTCCAGCTTCTAGAAGCTTGCTTTAAACCATAAATGGACCTATGCAACTTATAGACCTTTCCAGCATCCTTTGGATTGACAAAACCCTCAGGTTGTGTCATATACACATCCTCGAGTAAATTTCCGTTAAGAAATGCAGTTTTGACATCCATCTGCCATATTTCATAGTCATAGTAAGCCATAATAGCAAGCATAATCCGAATGGATTTGAGCATCGCAATTGGAGAAAAGGTTTCATCAAAGTCAATACAATGAATCTGTTTGAATCCTTTTTCTACCTATCGCACTTTATAGGTATGCACATTGCCATCCATATCAGTCTTTCTCCTAAAGACCCACTTACACCCAATGGGTTTGACCCATTTAGGTGGAGAAACCAAAGTCCATACTTGGTTAGTGTACATGGATTCCATTTCGGATATCATGGCCTCAAGCCATTTTTCAGAATCTGGGCTCATTATAGCTTCCTGATAGGATGTTGGCTCATCAAACATGACACTATCGTTATCATCCAAGAGAAAAGAATATCTCTCAGGTTGACGACATATTCTATCAGACCAGCACAAAGCTTGGTCTACCTGAACAGGTTGTACCACAACTCCTTGTGATGACGTTGATTCATAATGCTCATCACCTTGTGGTGTTTGTTCTTGTTGCATTAAGGCATCAATGCTCTTTTGTGTATCTTGAACATCTTCAAGATAAATTTTACTACCACTAGCCTTTCTAGAAATAAATTCCCTTTCAAGAAAAATACCATTTCTAGCGACAAACACTTTGCCTACCATGGGATTGTAAAAGTAATATCCCTTACTTTCTTTGGGATATCCAACAAAATAACATCTATCTAATTTGGGGCCTAATTTATTTGAAACATGACGTCTCACATAAGTTTCACATCTCCAAATCCTTATAAAAGACATCTTGGGACTCTTCCCAGTTCATATTGCATATGATGTCTTTATGACTACCTTAGATGGATCACGATTAAGTGTGAAAGCAACTGTCTCAAGAGTATATCCCCAGAAGGAAGGAGGAAGATCAGTATGACTCATCATTGATCATACCATATCTAATAGAGTACGATTTCTCCTCTCGAATACACCATTCAACTGTGGTGTTCCAGGTGGAGTGAGTTGAGATCATATACCACACTTAATTAGATAGTCATGAAACTCTTGGCTAAGATATTCCCCACCTCGATCTGATCGAAGCATCTTAATACTCTTTCCAAGTTGGTTATGTACTTCATTCTTTAATTCTTTGAAATTTTCAAAGGATTCTGATTTGTGCCTCATAAGATACACATATCCATATCTACTGAAATCACTAGTAAATGTAATGAAGTACTTATAACCACATCTGGCTGCGACTTTGAAAGGACCACAAACATCACTATGTATGAGGCCTAACAAATCTGTCGCTCGTTCGTCTTGTCCACTAAATGGAGTCTTGGTCATCTTGCCTAAAAGACAAGATTCACATGTCTCATATGATTCAAAATCAAATGAGTCCAGTAATCCATCTCTATGGAGCTGGGATATGCGACTCTCATTTATGTGACCCAAGCGACAATGCCAAAGATATGTCTGATTCAAATCATTAGATTTGAATTGTTTGGTATTTATGTTATAGACTGGGTTTTCTAGATCTAGAACATAGAGTTCATTCATCAAATGTGCACTGCAATAGAACATTTCATTTAAATAAATAGAACAATGTTTGTCCTTTATAGTAAATGAAAAACCTTTCTTGTCCAAACAATAAAAAGACATAATGTTCTTTGTTATTACAGGTACAAAATAGCACTCATCAAGTTCTAAAATCAAACCACTCCGCAATAATATGGAATATGTTCCTACAGCTATAGCAACAACTCTTGCGCCATTGCCCACACGCAGGTCCACTTCTCCTTGTGTCAATGATCTACTTCTTCTCAGGCCCTGCACATTAGTACAAATGTGAGAAGCACAACCGGTATCCAATAACCATGAAGAAGAAATAGATAGGTTAACTTCTATAATATGTATACCTGAAGCAGAAGTCTCACTTTGCTTCTTCTTGACTTCCTGAAGATACTTTTTACAGTTCCTCTTCCAATGTCCAGATTTCTTATAGTGGAAGCAAGTCCCTTCCTTGGCCACCCCACCTTTGGGATTCAATGCTTTCTTGCCCTTTTCCTGGTTCTTGCCTTTAGACTTCTTCTTACCTTTTCTGTTTTTAACAATAAGTACATCACTAGTACTAGGTTGTATCTTCTTTAGAATGCTCTCAGGAGTTCTTAACATGCTTAAGAGCTTAGGCAACGGTTTGTCAATTTCACTCATATAATAATTCTTGACAAATTGACTAAAGCCTCTAGGCAAGGACTGTAGAATAAGGTCAGTGGCCAACTCTTGGCCTAAAGGAAATCCCAATCAATCAAGGTTCTCCACATACCCTATCATCTTGAGTACGTGAGTTCCTACGGGTGTTCATTCTTGCATCTTGCATTGAAACAATGCCTTAGATACCTCAGATCTCTTGTGCCTCGCTTGCCCTTGATATAGTTGCTTCAGGTGTGCAACCATAGCAAAGGCATCCATGTTCTCATGTTGCTTCTGAAGCTCAGAGTTCATGGTTGCAAGCATAAGGCATGATGCATCTAATGCATCATCTTGATTCTTCTTGTAAGCATCCTTATCAGCACGAGTGGCATTGTTGGTGGGTGGTTCAGGAATGGGTTGCTCTAGGACATATAGTTTTCTCTCTTGTTTGAGAACTATTCTCAAATTCTTATACCAGTCAATAATTTTTGCTCCATTGAGCTTGTCCTTCTCAAGGACCGATCACAGAGATAGGGTATTTGACGTATTTGAAGACATAGTGATCTATAACAGAAATAATATGCAAAAAAAAAATGAGTATCATATCTTTAAATCATTTAATTAGGCCTTTGATTAAATGAGACTCCCACTGAATCATAGATGCTTGTGGGGCAAAATCCATATCATACTTCACCTTGAGCTAGCTTTAGCTAATTGCCCAAGATGTAGTATGACTAGGTAGGTAACAATTTACCAATTGCATCACATGCAAATCTTGCATAAAGAGGGGCCAAGATCCATATTACACATCATCTTGAGTTAGCTTTGGCTAATCGCCCAAGACTTAGTGTAGATGCTCTCTAAACCATGTTTCCTAACTATTAGGATATGTCTCTAGGTGTTTCTCAATCTAATTGAGACACATAGTTAAGTCTCATCCAAATTTTGATAGCGTGACATCACAATTATCCTCTCACACTCTACAAAGATAAAATTCATTGCTTTTCTTTGGCAAACCCAACAACAAATGATCGAGGTAGTTTATGAGTACCAAACTTTGGTAGGCATATTAAATTGACTTAATTTAAAATAAGATTATTATTTAGCATCACATACACACATAGCATATACATGTATTACATACACACATAGCAAATAATCTTAAACGTGACATGGTTATGGCCTTAATCTACGATCTTCTCAAGCGAATGAGAAGAGCGAATGGTGAACCTGGGGATGTCATCTTCTCCAAGTGCTTCCTTCGGTCACCCTATGTTATCGGCATCCTCCTTGTAACTTCAACCTTCAATGGACCTTCTATTTCTTTATTTTGTACATTACAAAATAAGAACACTCGAGTTACATTCGAGTCTAAATCTATTTTACAACAGGAAAAATAGATATGAAGGTGCGACATGCAAGTCGCATTATGAATTACAACATGCACACACAACACACAACCACAATGATATTGGGTCCTAGGCCATAACCATGCACCATGCATCATATCATTCATAATGATGTGATTTTATAAAATTGATTATACATACACGAAATTTCAAGCCGCTTTGCCGATAAGCCGCAACGCCATGGCGGGTTCCGCTAGGGTGAACAGTGGCGTCCATAGCTAGGTCGTAGACTCCCTGTTTTGCTTCTTTAGGACAATTACAACCCTAAAATTCGTGTACCCAAAATACACACATTTTATATCTCATATAAAACATGAAAATATAAATTTATATCACATATAAATTATATAAATAACAAATTGAATGTTTCGCAAGTGGCTCTGATAGCATGGTTTGGATTCATCTATGCGTACGAACTGATTTACAAAATCGCAGCGAAAACAAAATTTTGGATCCACTAGAGATCCAAGCGAAAACTTATAAATTTTTTTTAACCCTCTAGATCCTATCTAGAAGAAGTATTATACCATTGAAGCGAGCCCTTCGCAATTCTGCTAGTCCAAAGTTGTCGGATCTAAAAATGGTAAGGATAACCGTATCTCTAAGGTATCCACACTGACACTCAGCCCTTTTGGAAATATGGTTGTGCTAGCAACCTCTGTATAACAACTAGCCAAAATTAGGAGGATGAAATAAGTGAAGAAGAAGAAAGAACACCCAACTATAAGATCTCTCTTTTCTCGAAGGCAACACTTGCACACACAAGCCAAAAACCTTTTCAACCTTTTCTTTTCTCTCACCAAAACCAATATCTCAACGTTGAAGTCCATTTTATATTATCATGCTTGAATTCAAAAATCAATGCATCAAATGCATCATTGAAAATCCACTTGCCTCTTCCCATTATACATGTTGAAAATTCAATGCATCAAAATGCATTGAATAGTAATCAAATGCATTATTGAAAAGCCACTAGCCTCTTCCAATTCTTCACGTTGAAATCTAATGCAATTTTTAATGCATCATGCACGCATTAAAACTTTTTGCATGTGACTTGGGTTTAACTCAAGTCTGACTTGAGTTTTGCATATGATTTGGGTTTAACTCAAGGCTAACTTGAGTTTTGCATGTGACTTGGGTTTAACTCAAGTCTAACTTGAGTTTTGCAAGCGGATTGAGTTTAATTTAAGTCTCACTTGATTCTACCTCAAATCTAGTCTTCATCCATCCAATTTAGCTTGAGTCTAACTCAAAAGTAACCCACTTGAGTCTATCTCAACCAACTTGATTTTGACTCGAGCCTTGACCATCCATTATTCTCATTGTTCTATTAGTCAAACAAAAAGAACCCATTTCCAAAATAGAATGTCATTTGTGTGTGACCCTATAGGCTCTTGTAACGTTGGCAATGTGTCTAAAACCCTTTTTAGACACATAAGCAATGAGCGGCATCTAGCAATACATCATTGCTACCCAAGTTACAAGATCTTCGAGATCCGACAACCTTTCAGTGGCTATTATCATGTATGATAGTGTCCTTCTATCTCTGATATCTTAGATCGATCAATGAGGCATAGACCATGTCATCCCCTTATCGATCTTTATTTTTCTTGATCCCCAAGTAGACTCACTCAAACAAATGAGCTCAATACCTCATATTGACTCATTTGAGCATGACCATGCATTTCGTGGTCCTACTCTATCAAGAGGCCAAAGATATCCCTCCTGTCATATAGGAGGGATAGATCCCATCTACATCACTCATATCCCTCCACATAATTCATTACATACCCAGTGGTCTCCATTATAGTGCACCTTATTACGGTGTGACGTTAGACGATACCAAAGTACATAAGTCCTTATGTAGGGAACCGTAGTGACTTCAGGTCTAAGGAATATTTATACCAATAATCACATGAGAAAGTATATGACATTCATATAACGATCCATGACACTTTCTCATGGCGGGTCAATTCAGTATATATATTCTCCAATATATATACCCATGTGTCAATGTAATATCTCATATCCATGACTTATGAGAACAAATCATCCATTGACCTACATGCTAGTCTCAATGTATTAATATTGCCCTTGTCTATTAATACTTGACTAAGAATATTAAGAATAGTATTCTATACAACTTCTCATAATCAATTCTACCAATTGTTATACTGTAGATTAGAACCTACTATTCAAGGGTATTATTATATTTATTTAGCTGGCACATGCATAAAGTAAATATAAACCAATGTTTGCCTATATTAATATAAGATATGATAAAAAAAGTTTCCCTCACCAATCATCTCATAATTGGCACTAAGGGCTCATACTAACAATCGCCCACTAGCACTAGTGTCAATCACTGTAATATCTCATACCCAGTGATATGATATGACCATCATGATTTCTCAGTGCCAAAGCCTTGGTCAAGGGATCTGCAATGTTAGCATCATAATCTACTCTGCATATTCTCACATTTTCTCGATCGATGATCTCTCGAATGAGATAAAACCGCCATAGTATGTGTTTAGTCCTCTGATGAGAGCGAGGTTTCTTAGCCTGAGCAATAGCCCCATTGTTGTCACAATATAGGGCTATAGGATCTGCTATGCTAGGAACCACCCCAAGTTCAGCAATGAACTTCCTGATCCAAACAGCCTCCTTTGTTGCATCAGAAGTAGCAATGTACTCGGCTTTTGTTACTGAATCTGCAACTGTGTTCTGCTTCGAACTCTTCCAGCTCACAGCACCACCATTCAGACAAAATACATACTCTGACTACGATCGCAAATCATCTCTGTCGGTTTGAAAGCTTGAATCGCTATAATCCTTTACAACAAGCTCCTCATCACCTCCAAAGATCAAGAAATATTCTTTCATCCTTCTCAAGTACTTAAGAATATTCTTGACTGTTATCCAGTGTCACTCATCGGTATTTGACTAGTACCTACTCATCATGCTCAAAGCATACGAGACATCGGGGTGAGTACAAATCATGGCGTACATGATAGATCCTATAGTAGAGGCATAAGGGATCTGATCCATGTGTTGTTTCTCTTCCGCAGAAGAGGGACTTTGAGTCTTCGAAAGACTTACACCATGTGACATTGGTAGAAATCCCTTTTTGGAATTTTGCATGACAAAATGCTTAAGCACCTTGTCAATATATGTACTCTGACTCAGGCCAAGCAATCTCCTAGATCTATCCCTATAGATCTTGATGCCAAGAATATAGGCTGCTTTACCTAAGTCCTTCATTGAGAAATAATTCCCAAGCCAAGTCTTCATAGACTCCAGCATAGAGATATCATTTCCAATGAGTAGGATGTCATCTACGTACAAAATGAGGAAAACAACTGTACTCCCACTAGCCTTCTTGTAGACACAAGGTTCATCTTCGTTCTTAATGAAATCAAACGTTTTGATCGCATCATCGAATCGAAGATTCCAGCTTCTAGAAGCTTGCTTTAAACCATAAATGGACCTATGTAACTTACAGACCTTTCCAGCATCCTTTGGATTGACAAAACCCTCAGGCTGTGTCATATACACATCCTTGAGTAGTTTCCGTTAAGAAATGCAGTTTTGACATCCATCTGTCATATTTCATAATCATAGTAAGCAGCAATAGAAAGCATGATCCGAATGGATTTGAGCATCGCAACTGGAGAAAATATTTCATCATAGTCAATAACATGAATCTACTTGAATCCTTTTGCTACCAATCGCCCTTTATAGGTATGCACATTGCCATCCATATTTTTCTTTCTCCTAAACACCTACTTACACGCAATGGGTTTGACCCCTTTAGGTGGATCAACCAAAGTCTATACTTGGTTAGTATACATTGATTCCATTTTGGATCTCATGGCCTCAAGCCATTTCTCAGAATCTGAGCTCATTACAGCTTCTAGGATGTTGGCTAATCAAGCATGACACCATCGTTGCCATCCAAGAGAAAAGAATATCTCTCAAGTTGACGACGTATCCTATCAGACCTGTGTAGAGCTTGGTCTACCTGAACAGGTTGTACCACAACTCCTTGTGATCACCTTGAATCATAATGCTCATCACCTTGTGGGGTCTATTCTTGTTGCATTAAAGCATCAGTGCTATTTTGTGTATCTTGAACTTCTTCAAGATCAATTTTACTCCCACTAGCCTTTCAAGAAATAAATTCCCTTTCTAGAAAAATACCATTTCTGGCGACTAACACTTTGCCTACCGTGGGATTATAAAAGTAATATTCCTTACTTTCTTTGGGATATCCAACAAAATAACATCTATCTGATTTGGGGCCTAATTTATCTGAAACTTGACATCTCACGTAAGTTTCACATCCCCAAATCCTTATAAAAGGCATCTTGGGACTCTTCCCAGTCCATATCACATATGGTTTCTTTATGACTGCCTTATATGGAACACAGTTAAGTGTGAAGTAGCTGTCTCTAGAGCATATCCCCAGAATGAAGGAGGAAGATCTGTATGACTCATCATTGATCATACCATATCTAATAGAGTACGATTTCTCCTCTCGGATACACCATTCAACTGTGGTGTTCCGGGTGGAGTGAGTTGAGATCGTATCCCACACTCAATTAGATAGTCATGAAACTCTTGGCTAAAGTATTCCCCACCTCGATCTGATCGAAGCATCTTAATACTCTTTCCAAGTTGATTTTGTACGTCATTCTTGAATTCTTTGAACTTTTCAAAGGAATCTGATTTGTGCCTCATAAGATACACATATCCATATCCACTGAAATCATCAGTAAATATAATGAAGTACTTATAACCACCTCTTGTTGTGACTTTGAAAGGACCACAAACATCGCTATGTATGAGGCCTATCAAATCTGTCGCTCGTTCGTCTTGTCCACTAAATGGAGTCTTGGTCATCTTGCCTAAAAGACAAGATTCACATGTCTCATATGATTCAAAATCAAATGAGTCCAGTAATCCATCTCTATGGAGCTGGGATATGCGACTCTCATTTTTGTGACCCAAGCGACAATGCCAAAGATATGTCTAATTCAAATCATTAGATTTGAATCGTTTGGTATTTCTGTTATAGACTGGGTTTTCTAGATCTGGAACATAGATTCCATTCATCAAATGTGCACTGCAATAGAACATTTCATTTAAATAAATAGAAGAACGTTTGCCCTTTATAGTAAATGAAAAACCTTTCTTGTTCAAATAAGAAACAGAACAAATGTTCTTAGTTATTGCAGGTACAAAATAACACTGATCAAGTTCTAAAATAAAACCACTCGGCAACAATAAGGAATATGTTCCTACAGCTAGAGGAGCAACTCTTGCGCCATTTCCCGACCCTATACATTAGTACAAATGTGAGAAGCACAACCGGTATCCAATACCCATGAAGAAGAAATAGACAGGTTAACTTCTATAATATGTATATCTGAAGCAGAAGTCTCACTTTGCTTCTTCTTAACTTCCTCAAGATACTTTTTACAGTTCTTCTTCCATTGTCTAGCTTCCTTACAGTGGAAGCAAGTCCCTTCCTTTGGGCTTCAATGCTTTCTTGCCCTTTTCCTGGGTCTTGCCTTTATACTTATTCTTACCTTTT
Organism: Wurfbainia villosa; assembly: GCA_025175895.1. Taxonomy (NCBI): domain Eukaryota; kingdom Viridiplantae; phylum Streptophyta; class Magnoliopsida; order Zingiberales; family Zingiberaceae; genus Wurfbainia; species Wurfbainia villosa. The sequence continues at coordinate 27,901,612 of CM045986.1, forward strand.
CCCTTTTTAACTATAAATACATCACTAGTACGAGGTTGTATCTTCTTAAGATTTCTCTCAGCAGTTCTTAACATGCTTATGAGCTCAGGCAATGGTTTGTCAATTTCACTCATATAATAATTCTTGACAAATTGACTAAAGTCTCTAGGCAAGAACTATATAATAAGGTCAGTAGTCAACTCTTGGCCTAAACGAAATCCCAATCTATCAAGGTTCTCCATGTACCAAATCATCTTGAGTACGTGAGTTCCTACGGGTGTTCTTTCTTGCATCTTGCATTGAAACAATGCCTTGGATACCTCGGATCTCTCGTGCCTCGCTTGCCCTTGATATAGTTGCTTCAGGTGTGCAACCATATCAAAGGCATCCATATTCTCATGTTGCTTCTGAAGCTCAGAGTTCATGGTTTCAAGCATAAGGCATGATGCATCTAATGCATCATCTTGGTGCTTCTTGTAAGCATACTTATCAGCATGAGTGGCATTGTTGGTGGGTGGTTCAGGAATGGGTTTCTCTAGGACATATAGTTTCCTCTCTTGTTTGAGAACTATTCTCAAATTCCTATACCAGTCAATAAAGTCTGCTCCATTGAGCTTGTCCTTCTCAAGGACCGATCACAGAGATAGGGTATTTGACGTATTTGAAGACATAGTGATCTACAACAGAAATAATATGCAAAAAAAAAAGAGTATCATATCTTTAAATCATTTAATTAGGCCTTTGATTAAATGAGACTCCCACTGAATCATAGATGCATGTGGGACAAAATCTACATCATACTTCACCTTGAGTTAGCTTTGGCTAATCGCCCAAGATGTAGTATGACAAGGTATGTAATAATTTACCAATTGCATCACATGCAATTCTTGCATAAAGAGGGGCCAAGATCCATATTACACATCATCTTGTGTTAGCTTTGGCTAATCGCTCAAGACTTAGTGTAGATGCTCTCTAACCCATGTTTCCTAACTATTAGGATATACCTCTAGGTGTTTCTTAATCAAATTGAGACACTTAGTTAAGTCACATTCAAAGTTTGATTGTGGGACATCACAATTGTCCTCTCACACTCTACCAAGATAAAATGCGTTGCTTTGATTTGGCAAACCCAACAACAAATGATCGAGGTAGTTTATGAGTACCAAACTTTGGTAGGCATATTAAATTGACTTAATTTAAAATAAGATTAATATTTAGCATCACATACACACATAGACCATACATGTATCACATACACACATAGCAAATAATCTTAAACGTGATATGGTTATGGACTTAATCTACGATCTTCTCAAGCTAATGAGAAGAGGGAATGGTGAACCTAGGGATGACGTCTTCTCCAAGTGCTTCCTTCGGTCACCCTGTGTTGTCGGCATTCTCCTTGTAACTTTAACCTTCAATGGATCTTCCATTTCTTTGTTTTGTACATTACAAAATAAGAACACTCGTGTTATATTAGAGTCTAAATCTATTTTACAACATGAAAAATAGAGATGAAGGCACGAAATGCAAGCCGCATTATGAATTACAACATGCACACACAACCACAATCATATTGGGTCCTAGGCCATAACTATGCACCATGCATCATATCATTCATAATGATGTGATTTTATAAAATTTATTATACATACATGAATTTTAAAGTTGCTTTGCCGATAAGTTGCAACGCCACGGTTGTTCCGCTAGGGTGAACAGAGGCGTCCACGACTAGGCTGTAGACTCCCTGTTTTGCCTCTTTAGGATAATTGCAAGCCTAAAATTCGTGTACACATAATACACACATTTTATATCTCATATAAAACATGAAAATCTAAATTTATATCACATATAAATTATATAAACAACAAAATGTATGTTTCGCAAGTGGCTTTGATACCACTGTTGGGATCCTTCTATGTGTGCGAACCGATTCGCAAAACTGCAGCGGAAACAAAATTATGGATCCCACCAAAGATCCAAGCGAAAACATATAAATTATTTTTAACCATCTAGATCCTATCTAGAAAAAGTATTATACCTTTGAAGTGATCCCTTCACAATCCCGCTAATCCAAAGTTGTCGAATCTAAATACAGTAAGGATAACCATATCTCTAAGGTGTCCACACTGACACTCAACCCTTTTGGAAATATGGTTGTGCTAGCATCCTTTGTAGAACAACTAGCCAAAATTAGGAGGATGAATAAGTGAAGAAGAAGAAAGAACACCCAACTATTAGATCTCAATTTTCTCCAAGGCAACACTTGCACACACAAGCCAAAAACCTTCTCACCCTTTTCTTTTCTCTCACCAAAACCAATATGTCAACGTTGAAGTCCATTTTATATTATCATGCTTGAATTCCAAAATCAATGCATCAAATTCATCATTGAAAATCCACTAGCCTCTTCCCATTCTACATGTTGAAAATCCAATGCATCAAAATGCATTGAATTGTAATCAAATGCATTATTAAAAAGCCACTAGCTTCTTCCAATTCTCCACGTTGAAATCCAATGCAATTTTTAATGCATCATGCGTGCACTAAAACTTTTTGCATGTGACTTGCGTTTAACTCAAGTCTAACTTAAGTTTTGCATGTGATTTGGGTTTAACTCAAGTCTAACTTGAGTTTTGCATGTGATTTGTGTTTAAATCAAGGCTAACTTGAGTTTTGTATGTGACATGGGTTTAAGTCAAGTATAAATTGAGTTTTGCATGCGAATTGAGTTTAATTCAAGTCTCACTTGATTCTAACTCAAATCTAGTCTTTATCCATTCAATTTAGTTTGAGTCTAACTCAAAAGTAACCCGCTTGAGTCTAACTCAACCAACTTGATTTTGACTCGAGCCTTGACCATCCATTATTATCATTGTTCTTTTAGTCAAACTAAAAGAACCCATTTCCAAAATAGAATGTCATTTGTATTTGACCCTATAGACTGTTGTAATGTTGGTAATGTGTCTAAAACCCCTTTTAGACACATAAGAAATGAGTGACATATAGTAATACATCATTGTTACCCAAGTTACAAGATCGTCGAGATCTGACAACCTTTCCATTGCTATTATCATGTATGATGGTGTCCTTCTATCCCTGATATCTTAGATCGATCAATGAGGCATAGACTGTGTCATCCCCTTAACTATCTTTATGTTTCTTGATCCCCATGTAGACTCACTCAAACAAATGAGCTCAATACCTCATATTAACTCATTTGAGCATGACCATGCATTTAGTGGTGCTACTCTATCAAGAGACCAAAGATATCACTCCTGTCATATAGGAGGGATAGATCTCATCTACATTACTCACAACCCTCCGCATAATTCATTACATACCTAGTGGTTGCCGTTATAGTGCCCCCTGTTACGGTGTGACTTTAGACGATACCAAAGTGTTGGGAGTATGAGGAATACAATCAAAGTCCCACATTGGTAAGACATGGAAAAGATCATGTGCTTATAAGAAAAAAGATATCTCCATTGGTATGAGGCCTTTTGGGTAAAGCCCAAAAATAAAACCATGAGGGCTTAGGCCCAAAGTGGACAATATCATGTCATTGTGGAGATATGTGGAGCTTATAAGCACTAACAATTGGTATCAGAGCCGTGGTCCATGTCAAGCCATGAACCTCGAACGAAGGAAGTTGAGCTCCCACGTCCGGATCAAGAGAACCAGACATCAGGAAGGAAGTCTAGTTGGGTCGGAGGGACCGAACAACTGGCAGGAAGTCCTGGTGGGTTGAAGATCGGACATCAAGCAGAGAAAATCCTTCGAGGAGGGATAGGCTTGAGGGGGGGCCCAATGTGGTCCTTCGTTTGAGGGGGGGATTGTTGGGAGTATGGGGAATACAATCAAAGTCCCACATTGGTAAGACATGGAAAAGATCATGTGCTTATAAGAAAAAAGATATCTCCATTGGTATGAGGCCTTTTGGGTAAAGCCCAAAAATAAAACCATGAGGGCTTAGGCCCAAAGTGGACAATATCATGTCATTGTGGAGATATGTGGAGCTTATAAGCACTAACACAAAGTACATAAGTCCTTATGTAGGGAACCGTAGTGAGTTCAGGTTTAAGGACTATTCATACCAATAGTCACATGAGAAAGTATATGATATTCATATAACGGTCCATGACACTTTCTCATGGCGAGTCAATTCAGTATATATATTCTCCAATATATATACCCATGTGTCAATGTGATATCTCATATCCATGACTTGTGAGATCAAGTCATCCATTGACCTACATGCTAGTCTCAATGTATTAATATTGCCCATGTCTATTAATACTTGACTAAGAATATTAAGAATAGTATTCTCTATAGCTTCTCATAATCAATTCTACCAATTGATATACTGTAGATTAGAACCTACTATTCAAGGGCATTATTATATTTATTTAGCTGGCACATGCATAAAGTAAATATAATAACCAATGTTTGCCTATATTAATATAAGATATGATACAAAAGTTTCCCTCCCCAATCATCTCATAATTGACACTAAGGGCTCATACTAACATACACATGTTGTATCCTTTGCATACGTGTGGTGTGTGTATTGTAATAAATAGTTTATTACTTGTTTTTCTTCCGTTGTGTGCCTGTTTATGAAACGTGTTCGAACACCGCCCACATCGGTGCCTGGGGAAACTTAAAAGGTTGTACCATTTATTTGATAATTGAAGATTCACTATTTGAGTATACATATTTTCATATATTTGATCGGATCTTAAACTTATTTACTGAATGTCCACAATACGATTCATAGCATAAGAGAATTTGTGATTGGATCACAACCAGTGAGTTTCTCTACATGTGTAATTGTGATGTATTGGAATTATCCCTAGTCAATGAATTGATGTATTCGGAGACCAACAATTCTGTTGAGACTATCACGAGTTATACTCTTTGGTTTATCCAAGGAGTTGTTTCTTACTGGTTGGGGACATTGGGATGTCCGGAGTTAACCGCATATGCTAGTTATGGTAACTTGTTCATTGGAGTGACTAGCTATAAGACTTCATATGGTTCTTGTTAGGGCAATCTCTTGCCATGATAAGGTTTTGATGTGTGTGGCAAAGGGTTTAAGTTAGTTTGTTATGATTTGATGTGCGTTGAAGTCGTGCAGGACTTAGTAATTCGCACATAGAGACGTGGCGAGTTTCACAACTCATGACTCGGTCCTTGAGTCGGTGAAGAGTGGCTTTGCGAAAGCCGTGCGCTTGGAGCTTCCGAGGGACCGCCGGACGAGGAGCTTGGAGTGAAGCCGGAGGAAGTAGACTTCGAGGCAAGAAACGTGAAGGAGCATTGCAGAGTCGTGGGTCTGATGCTGCCGAGGGACGTGGCCGAGGATGAAGATAACTTCGAAAGCGAGGGACTCTGAGAGATGAGAGTGAGCGAATGTAACCCGGGAAGGGGTAGTAGCTCTTAGGTGAAATTTGGCCATTTGGCTAAGTGTCGGATGGGATTTCCCGACACGATCGTATCATGGAATGACATCAAGCCTCGAGTCAAACGTGGTTCGACCGTATTCGATTAGCTATTTTGAGGCGTGATCGACTACCATATGTGGCGATCGCCAGAAGACCATCGATCATCGAAGGCAAAATGATCGGTCGAAAAGGGTTTGCCATAGAACCACTCGTGAGCCGTATGCGATCGACTACGGAGGAGCGAATGATCGATGAGGTCCATCGATTGGCCAAGTGTTCCATTGTACTACAGCGGTCGGGATCCGGCGTGTTCGGAAGCCGTTGAGTGGGCGATCGCCGCCAAGGGCGTGATCGACTAGTGGTGGCCAACGGGAAGAAAAGCTTCCTCTTTATAAAAAGAGAGGGTGTGAGCTTTTGGATGCCTAATGCTCATACTCCAAACGACCATCCAAGTGCCCCACAAGCTTTATACTCTTCTTACTAGCTTTTACTTCAATCTTATTGTAAGAAGAGTGATCTTGATTGTAAAGGTTACCTCCACCTAGCTTGGTGCAAAGGAGAGACCAATGGTGATTGACTTTGAAGGAGTGATTCACCTCGGACGAATCGGGATCGTGGATTAGCTACGTAGCCGTGAACCACGTTACATCTTGCATTAGCGTTTTGATTCTTGTCTTGTATATTTACTTGTCTTGTCTTATTATATTCCGCTTGCGCTAACCTTTTGTAGACGAGTAAATTACGACATCCTTCAATTGAGGGCTATTCACCCCCTCTAGCCGGCCATCCGATCTCCAACAAGTGGTATCAGAGCCAAGGAAAGCTTGTCGAGGACTAACCGCCACAACAAGCAACTTTCAAAATGGCCGGCTCCAACATCCATCCACCGAAGTTTGAAGAAGAATTCGCTTGGTGGAAGAAGCGAATGGAGGTATTTTTCGAAACGGATTTTGATATTATGATTACAATGGAATCCGATTTCGTTTTGCCTAGGGATGAAGAGGGAAAGCTAATAGAGAAGTCAAGGTGGACCAAGAGGCAAAGAGAGGAGCACCTTGCAAATTCAAAAGCAAAGCACCATCTCTACAATGTGCTTCCTCAACAAGAAATAAATAGAATTGGAGAATGCCTAAGTGCCAAGGAGATGTGGGAGAAGCTAATTGAGCTTCATGAAGGCACATCCGAGGCGAAGCTAGCAAGGAGAGACCTCCTCCGCTCCCAACTCAACAACATTAAACTAGAAAAGGGAGAAAAAGTAATTTCCTTACATTCTCGTTTCAAGGAAATTATAACCGGTTTGTCAAGTGTAGGTGAGAAGCTATCAAATCGGGATATGGTTATGAAGGCTATAGATGCCTTTCCGCGATCCTCAAAGTGGAGCTCCATGGTGGACTCCTTCTATATTTCGAAGAATTTAGAAGTGAGCACCTTGGAGGAGTTCTTCTCAACAATGGAGCTTCACGAAACAAGGCTTGAAGGAATACAAGAAGAGCCTAGAATCCAACCTTAAAGGTGAATGACACTATTGGCAAACAAGGGGAAGAAGAAGATAGAGATCCCTTCCTCCTCCGATGACGAAGCTTCCTCCTCCTCCTCCATGGATAGCACGGAAGAAGCCTATATGGTAAGGAGGGTAAGACGTGCATTAAAAGGTTTTAGATTTAACAAATCAAATGATAGGAATAGAAGACCAAGGGGGAAAATCATTTGCTACAATTGCCAAGGAGAGGGCCACATAAGGGATAATTGTCCCCTCCTAAACAAGAGCAAGGAAGAGAGGAAAAAGAAAGAAGAAAAGAAGAAGAAAAAGGGAAGCAAGAAAAAAAAGGAAGAGGAGAAGAAGGCAAAGGAAAAGGGGAAGGCCAAAGCATTAAAAGCTAGGACTTGGGATGATCCTTCCTCCTCCTCATCATCATCATCCGAAGAAGAGAACACATTTGTCACCAACTTAGCATTGATGGCATTTGATGACTCAGATTGCTCCTCCACCGAAAATGAAGAATCAAGCTCAAGTGGAGAGAGCTCTAGTGAAGGGGGAGCCTCCTCTACATCCTCATCCGAAGAAGAAGAAGAAGACATGGAAGCTATGGTAACAAATCTAACTCCTAAGAAAATAGTTTCCATGGTTTCTAGCTTAACTAAGGACTTATTTAGAGCAAAGAAGAAGAATAAAACCATGCTTGATCAAATTAAGGAATTAGAGCAAAAATTAGAAAAAACATGTTTTAATGATAATAATGATGATGCATGTTCACATGATCTTTATGTACCATTGGATGTTAGTGATGCATGTATAGAAGAAAATAGGGCTTTAAGGGAAAAGGTAGACTATTTGACAAAAGCCCTAGAAAAATTCACAATTGGCTCCAACACATTGAATATGATATTTGGGAGCCAAAGGGCAAGTTTTAATAAGAAATGCCTAGGTTATAAAGAAAAGAAAAATGAAAAGGCCTATAAATGCCTAATTGCTAGGGGACAAGATAAAAAGAAGGTAATAGCTAGGAAATGGATCCCCAAGGAGTATCTTGTGAACCCCATAGGAAAGAACCTATTTTGGGTTCCAAAATCCATCCTTAAGGGTTAGGAAAACCCTAGGATAGTCAACCAAATGGAATTCACCTATATCTTATTTTTGGTTGACTTAGGATAGCGGGAGAACATTTTTGAAATAGTGTTGGGTGATGATAATGTGCCCAAAAATAGATAATAATGCTTAAATCATGATATTTAATGAAATTGCTATGTATGTTTGCAATCATGATTTATGACTTTAATATTTGGCACATAATCATGAGAAATGGGTTTTAAATCATGTTTTAGGTGATACTTTGTTTATTATCATGATATAATACCTAATGCATGATAACAATTCAATCAATACATGTGTTTCATGATCATAATGTGAAATTAATTCATACATGTCTTTATGATCATGAGGATTGTTAGGATGATACTTAACCTTGATAGAATTGCATGAATATAATGGTTAAGTATGTATAAATACCCTCTAGGATACATCTCACACTCACTATAGGCTACCATGATTGAAAACTTAGCATGGGTGAGATGTTAGGATGATACAAATGTCCACTAATGCCTACGGCATTTAGATGGTCATTTAAGGTATCAAAATAGCAATAATAGACCAATCATGGGGAAGGTTTAAGTTTAATTCATAGACATATTGCCCAAAGATCATGGTTGGATATTTCATAAGTTTTCAAAATGATTTCTTACTTTAAAATCGATGTATTCATGTTTTGAAACAATCTAAAGCAAGACTAGGTGTTAAAATGGATACTAACATGTTCAAAAACTAGTGGTTTTTAAAGTTTTTGTATTTTTGGCAAATCTCGGAAAATATAATGACTTTTCATGAAAAACTATTTTTCAATGATAGATATACTTAAAAGAAATATGTTCCCCAAATTTCATGATTTTTCGAATTTTCTGGAATTTTTAATGCATTTCTGAATTTCGTCCAGAAAATCATAATTTCAGAATTCATTGTGCCAGTCGACTGCCATACTGATAGCAGTCGATTGGTGACCTGAAAATCAGACTAGTTAAGGCCGAATTCAGGTTTTAGACCAAGTTTTGGTATTTTCCTTCTATTATACTTGATGCCATGAGTTTATAACTTAGTGTTAATCTTTTTGATGGTGTCAAAGGGGGAGAAATAATTATGTTTAAGTTAATTATGATAGGGGGAGAGAGTTTCATGAATTAAGGGGAAGTTGCATGTTGTTATATCATGTTTATGTTTACATGCTTTCTTACCTTAGAAATTTATATCAAATGTTTTTACCTAACTTAAACGGATTGCCACACATCAAAAAGGGGGAGATTGTTAGGGCAATCTCTTGTCATGATAAGGTTTTGATGTGTGTGGCAAAGGATTTAAATTAGTTTGTTATGATTTGATATGTGCGTTAAAGTCATGCAGGACTTAGTAATTCGCACATAGAGCCGTGGCGAGTTTCACATCTCATGACTCGTGCCTTGAGTCGGTGAAGGATAGCTTTGCGGAAGCCGTGCGCTTGGAGCATCCGAGGGACCGCCGGACGAGAAGCTTGGAGTGAAGCCGGAGGAAGTAGACTTCGAGGCAAGAGACATGAAGGAGAATTGCAGAGCCGTGCGCCTGATGGTGCCGAGGGACATGGTCGAGGATGAAGATAACTTCGAAGGCGAGGGACTCCAAGAGATGAGAGTGAGCGAATGTAACCCATGAAGGGGTAGTAGCTCTTAGGTGAAATTTGGCCATTTGGCTAAGTGTCGGATGGGATTTCCCGACACTAGTCGACTGCCATGGAATGGCAGTCGACTGCTCTGAGTCGAACATGGTTCGACTGGTATTCGACTGGCTATTTTGAGGCCAGCAGTCGACTGCCATATGTGGGCAGTCGACTGCCAAGACCATCAGTCGACTGCTGAAGGCAGCAGTCGACTGGTTGAAAGGGTTTGGCCATAGAACCACTCGTAGCCGACTGGGCAGTTAACTACGGAGGCAACAGTCGACTGATGAGGTCCATCAGTCGATTGCCAAATGTTCCGTTGGACTATAATGGTCGGGATCCGACGTGTTCGGAGGCCGTTGGAGTGGTGGCAGTTGACTGCCAAGGGCAGCAGTCGACTGGTGGCGGCCAACGGGAAGAAAAGCTTCCTCTCTATAAAAAGAGAGGGTGTGGGCTTTTGGATGCCTAATGCTCATACTCCAAACGACTATCCAAGTGCCCAACAAGCTTTATACTCTTCTTACTAGCTTTTACTACAATAAGATTGTAAGAAGAGTGATCTTGATTATAAAGGTTACCTCCACCTAGCTTGGTGCAAAGGAGAGACCAATAGTGATTGGCTTTGAAGGAGTGATTCACCTCGGACGAATCAAGATCGTGGATTAGCGGCGTAGCCGTGAACCATGTTACATATTGCATTAGCGTTTTGATTCTTGTCTTGTATATTTACTTGTCTTGTCTTATTATATTCCGCTTGCGCTAACCTTTTGTAGACGAGTAAATTACGACATCCATCTATTGAGGGCTATTCACCCCCCTCTAGCTGGCCATCCGATCTCCAACAGTTCTTTGCATATACAGATATGTCAATTAAGTCTTTACTGCTACTTAAGTGCGATGTTCCTTGGCCTTGTGGTATTCAAGTCATCTTGGTCATGGAGACTTATTCTTTGACATCTTAAGCAAGCATTTCCGAGGAGATGTGGACCCAGGATGATTGGGTATAAGTCGAAGTGCCTTAAGGTGTTGAATAGCGTACAAAGTATTCACCACTCCTTGCGAGGAGATGTATACCCTATGGCCACTCGTCGGATTGTTACTAAATTCTTTGGCCAAAACATTACATGATTAGAGTATGATACTCTTGGATACATGTGAAGTAACTAGAATCCACAGGATGAGAAAATTATACTTGGGCTAGGTGTGACGTGTCAGCCTAGTGGGGACTCACACAATAGACCATGTCCTGAACCAAGTGGGTATAAGATAAGTGAGGGGAATGGGGCATGACTCACTATAGCTGCTGAAAGGTTTCATAAGTTGTTCTGGGCTATTGATTTTTCAGTTAATTAGCGATCATGATGTACTACTAGATGTCACTCATGATCATTTTATAATTAATGATTAATTATAGACGACCAACATAAACCAAGAATCAATTTGGTCACATGCACTATGAGTGTTATCTAAAGGATTTAAAACGAGTTTGAGAATGTGATTCTCAGATCGAGAGAGACTTGGTTTGGTTGGACCAAACAAGGAGCGAGCATGAAATTATTTCAGTCACATCGAAAGCATGGATAGGCCGAGTCTTTTGAAGACATGATGGATGAACCAAATTGGTTTAGTTCTAATCCAATGGAGGAAAATAAACCAAAGCGGTTTGGTTTTCTTTAAATGAATAAACTAAAATTGGTTTGATTTATTTTAACTTAAAATATACCAACGCAGTTTGTTTATTTTAACTTAAATTGATGGAGCGAGTTAACGAGTTTTTGTTGTGAATCAATAACCCTTGAGAAAAGGTCTCTTAATGGTTAAAAAACATGTTCTTTATAAATAACAAGGTTGAGAGATATTTTATAGACGAATTAGGTTTTGTGAAACCCTAGTCATTTTCCTCTTCTCCTCTCCTTGCTTGTGCGCCGCCCAACCTAGTTGTCATCGCCCAAGCTTGGTTGTCCCGCTCCTCCTCCAACCGTCGGTCAGCCACCAGTCGGCACCATCTTCTGGCTAGCAGCCTAGCGGTCATTTTTTGCAGTTGTCGGCAACAAAGCTGCCACCGACCAACTTGTTTGGCCGGCAACTCCTCCACCACCCCACCTCCTTTTGTACAACCCTTTGTCTATTGTGAGGAGAGCTCACTTGGTCGACATTTGGATCTTGGGAAGCGATCTCTTTGCCGGGGATTGGACCTCCGGCAATCCTCTTCGGTGGAGGACAAAGGGGTTTTCCAATTGTTAACAAAACCACTTCCGAAGAAATGAGTTGGTGGAACTTGTTTAGTGATCATCTCTCGGATCACAACGTCTTCGATGCGAGACTAGTATCTCTCATGAAAAAGGGGCTCGTAGCTTGAGAAGCCCTTTCTACTGAGTGTTATTTGTCAGGTATACCTAATGTAATTTTTTTTATTGCAAAAATTCAAATGTATGATTATTGTTGGTGCAATCGGCCCATGTCACGATTGACTGGACTCGAGTTTGACTCGAGAGATGTTTTGATGTTTGACATTTGACATTGATGTTTGACATTCATGTCTGATAATATTTCGGGGAGATTGTTGGTGCAATCGACCTGGGTCATGATTGACCGGACTCGAGTTTGACTCGAGTGGGATTTTGATGGTTGACTATGGTTGACTATGTCATGTAAAGTCCAAGTTTTGAGTATTTGGCATGTAAAGTCCAAGCATAGGTCATGGCATGGAAAGTCCAAGATGGGTTGGCAAAAGAAAGTCCAAGGTTGAGGCTTAGCATTTGAGAAGTCCAAGGGGTTGATATTGGCAGCGTAAAGTCCAAGCGGGAGTCTTGACAGAATAAGTTCAATGGTTGGCGGTGTAAAGTCCAAGCGGAGTCTTGGCAACGTAAGTCCTGTTGGGTTTCCGGCACCGCGGCGTGTGTGTGTTCGATCATGTTTCGTAAACATGAGCACAGCGGAATCAATTAAAATAATAAATCTATATTTATTACAACACACACAACACACGCATGCATATTACAACAAGTGTAGACATAACCGTAAATTAAAATTTGCAATAAAAGAAAATTATCTACGTTATACCTTTCGTATGACGTGTAGCGGGAACGGCATCAACCGGAACGATCCTCGTAAGAATGGTCTCTATCCGTATCCACGCCGAGCTCCTCGGGATGACTTCGCTAAGTCACGAGCTTCGTCTTCGTACGGGTTACTAGCCTCGTGTTGAAGACGATGTGATCGAGAGATGATCACGATCCGAATCCAAATTCGGATCCAAAACCGAGTCCTCAAAACTCGATTCTCCGGAGAGGTATTCGTCAACCGTTTGATGAATCCTTCATCCTCCACCTTAGAGGATTACCGGAGATCAAATCCCCGGTAAGTTAGCCGCTGTCGGAGCACTAACCGTCGTCCAAACGACGCTCCGACAACAAAAAAACAAGCTGTCCAGAAAAACTGGACAGCTTTTGGTGGAGGAATAGAGGCCGGCCAAAGGAGATGTGGAGCTCACCTTATCACCGAACCCACAAGAGATCACCGGAGGGTCGCCGGAGTGTTCACCGGCTGAAGCTTGGTCGCCGGCAATGACTTGGACGGCGGCACAAAAGCTGGGCGGCGGCACACCTAGGGTTGGCGCCGACTAGGAGAGAAGATGGAGGGGGCGGCACAATTAGGTTGGGAGGCAACTCTAATTAGGGTGCTTGGATTAGGGTTTAAGCCCTATTTTATAGAGAACTAATTCTCTTAATGGTTAATGGATCATATCCATAAAGCCCGTTAACCCGCTCCATTAAGATAAGTTAAAATAAACCAAACCATGATGGTTTATTTTAAGTTAAAACGAACCGAACCAACCTTTGGTTCATTCGTTTAATATAAACCAAACCCTTTGGTTTATTCTCATCCATTGGATTAGAACCAAACCATTTTGGTTCATCCATTACGTCTTCATAAGACGCGGCCCATCCACGCTTCCATTGCGACTGAAACGATTTCATGCTCGCTTTATGTTTGGTCCAACCAAACTTAGTTTCTCTCGGTCTGAGAATCCCATTCTCAAGCTCGTTTTAAGTCCTTTGGATTACACTCGTTGTGCGTGTGACCAAATAGGTTCTCGGTTTATGTTGGCCGTCTATAATTAACCATTAATTATATAACGATCATGAGTGACACCTAGTAGTACATCATGATCCCCAATTAATCGAAAAGATCAACGGTTGATCCAGAACTATTTCTGAAACCCTTCAGTAGCTCGAATTAATCGTGCCCCATTCCCTTCACTCATCTTATACCCACTTGGTTCAGGACATGGTCTATAGTGTCAGTCCCCACTAGGCTGACTACGTCACACCTAGCCCAAGTATCATTTCCTCATCCTACGGATTCTAGTTACTCCACATGTATCGAAGAGTACCTTACTCTAAACATGTAATGCTTTGGCCAAAGACTTTAGTAACAATCCGACGAGAGGCCATGGGTATACATCTCCTCGCAAGGAGTGGTGAATCCTTTATAGGCTATTCAAACACCTTCGATCACTTCGACTTATACCCAATCATCCCGGGTCCACATCTCCTCAGAGATGTTTGCTTAAGATGTCAAAGTATAAGTCTCCATGATCAAGATGACTTGAATACCGCAAGTCAAAGGAACATCGCACTTAAGCCACAGTAAGAACTTCATTGACATATCTATATATGCAGAGAACCATATGAAGTCTTACGGCTGGTCACTCCAATGAACTAGTTATCATAACTAGCATCCACGATCAACTCCGGACATCACTATGTCTCCAGCCAGTGAGAATCAGCTGCTTGGATACACCAAGGAGTATACCTCGTTCTAGTCTCGACAGAACTGATGGTGTCCAAATCCATCAATTCATCGACTAGGGATAATTCCGATACATCACAATTACGCATGTAGAGATACTCACTAGTTGTGATCCAATCACAAATTCTCTCATGCTGTGAATCGTATCGTGGACATTCAGTAAATGAGTTTAAGATCCAATAAAATACATAAAACATGTATACTCAAATAGTGAATCTTCATTTATCATATAAATGGTTTATACATAAGGCGATTGCCTTAGGACATCTCTCATATATATTACTAACAGACTCCCACTTGGCCTAATGCCAATCGCTACGGTATCCAATACCATAAGCTCTAACATGACCCTCAAACTTATTTTGAGGTAATGCCTTATTCAAGGGATCCGCTAAGTTCCTTTCAGTGGGAATTTTCTCGATTTGTATTTCGTTCCTACTGATGATCTCTCTGATAAGATGATAGCGGCGAAGCACATGTTTGGATCATTGATGAGACCACATCAAGTTCAGAGATGAACTTCTTGATCCAAACCGCTTCCTTTGCTGCTTCCAAAGATGCAATGTATTTGCCTTAGTGGCAGAATCCTCTATAGTGTCAAGCTTGGAACCTTTCCAACTTATTGCGCCTCCATTCCAGATGAATACATACCCAGACAAAGACATGGAATCATCCTTGTCTGTCTGGAGCTGGCATCTGTATACCCACGTATCACCATGTACTCTTCTCCATATATTAGGAACGTATCCTTAGTTCTTCTTAAGTACTTAAGGATCGTCTTAACAGTCACCCAATGATCCATTCCTGGATCAGACTGGTATCTGCTCATGACACTCAGAGCATACGATACATCGGGCCTCGTACATAACATAACATACATGATTGATCCTATTGCGGATGCATAGGGAATCTTACTCATGCAAATCCTCTCGTCTTCTGTGCGCGGACACATAGACTTCGAAAGGTGTACCCCATGCCTGATGGGTAAGAAACCTTTCTTGGATTCCGACATGCTAAACCTCTTTAGCACTCGGTCTATATATGTAGACTGTGAAAGACCAAGCAACCGTTTCGATCTATCTCTATAGATTTTAATCCCGAGGATGTAGGTTGCTTCTCCCAGGTCTTTCATGGAGAATGTCTTGGATAACCAAACCTTCACTGACTGTAAGATTGAAACATCGTTTCCTATAAGTAGTATGTCATCGACATACAATACTAGGAATACGACTGCACTCCCACTAACCTTCTTGTACACACAAGGTTCGTCTGGATTTTGTGAGAAATCAAACTTTTTGATTGTCTCATCAAAACGGATATTCAAGCTCCTGGATGCTTGCTTCAGTCCATAAATGGACCGTCGCAATTTCCATACCTTGGTTTTATCAACCGATGTGAAACCCTCAGGCTGTATCATATACACGTCCTCGAGCAGGTTTCCATTAAGGAAAGCTGTTTTCACATCCATCTGCCATATCTCATAATCATAATGAGCCGCTATGGCCAGGAGCATCCGAATGGATTTAAGCATAGCTACAGGCGAATAGGTTTCGTCATAATCAACACCTTATTTTTGATGATATCCTTTTGCCACCAATCTAGCCTTATAGGTAATCACATTACCATCCATGTCGGTTTTCTTCTTGAAAACCCACTTGCACCCTATAGGCTTTATGCCTTCAGGTGGGTCAACCAAGTTCCAAACTTGGTTTTCGTACATGGAATCCATTTCCGACTTCATGGCACCAAGCCACTTATCCCTTTCTGAACTTGTCAGCACTTCTTCATAACTGGTAGGCTCCTCATCATCAATGAGTAACACGTCGTTCGATTCACTTACGAGAAATCCATATCTCTCAGGAATATTGCGTGTTCTACCAGATCTACGAAGATGTGGTGTTACAATAGGTCCAGCCGATTGCTCATCACTATGAGTTGTCAGCTGTTGTGCTTCACCAGGTATCTCATTAATGTCTATTTGAGTCTCTCGAGCCTCCTCAAGCTCGACGACACTCCCACTGTTTTCTTGCAAGAGAAACTCTTTCTCTAGAAACACAACATGCCTTGAAACAAACACCTTTTGTTCCACAGGATGATAGAATTGGTAACCCCTTGTTTCCTTAGGGTATCCAATAAATAGACATTTATCAGACTTAGCATCCAATTTATGCGATCTGATCGCTTCACATAAGCGAGACAACCCGATATCTTCAAGTAAGATACATGAGGTTTCTTACCATTCCATATCTCATATGGAGTAGTTGAGACTACCTTGGTAGGCATTACATTTAACAAGTAAATAGGTCATGCAAGTGCATAACCCCAAAAGGACTTGGGAAGAGTCGCATGATTCATCATTGACCTGACCATGTCCAACAAGGTCCGGTTACGCCTCTCAGATACACCATTATGCTGTGGTGTATAGGGTGGAGTCCATTGAGACAATATGCCATTGTCTCTTAGATAATCAAGAAACTCTTGACTTAAGTATTCACCACCTCGATCCGATCGAAGTATTTTAATACTTTTGTCATGTTGTTTCTCTACTTCATTTCTGAATTCTTTGAACCTTTCAAAGGCTTCAGACTTGTGTTTCATCAAGAACACATACCCAAACCGTGAGTGATCATCGGTGAAGGTAATGAAGTAGCTATAGCCTCCTAAAGCTTGAGTTGACATAGGTCCACATACATCAGTATGTATTAGACCTAGTAACTCTCCCACTCGTTCACCTTTTCCCGTAAAAGGTAACTTAGTCATCTTGCCTTTTAAGCATGATTCGCATGTATCGTATGAATCCAATTCAAACGATTCCAGAATTCCACATCGATGTAATTCGGACATGCGTTTCTTGCTTACATGGCCAAGACGACAATGCCACATGTAAGAGTCTATTTGATTATCCTTTCGAGCACTCTTGTTGCTCGCTTCGATATTGCAAATGTCACTGGATACGTCCAACGTATAAACACCATTGCTTAAAGTTCCAGTCCCATAAAGAACCCCATTCAAAGTTATGTAACAACAATTGTTACTAAACGTCAAATGGAAACCATTTTTATTTAAACAAGAAATAGAAATGATGTTCTTTATCAACAAAGGAATATAAAAGCAATTGTCCAGTTCTAAGACAAGTCCTGCAGGGAGTTTCAACAAATACGTTCCGATGGCGAGTGCAGCAACCTTTGCTTCATTCCCAACACGTAAATTTGACTCTCCCTTGACGAGTCTTCTTCTATTCCTTAGCCCATGTATGTCATTACATATATGTGAGCCACACCCAGTATCCAATACCCAAGTGTCTAAGGAAATAGAATGACAATCAATAAAGAAGATTTCTGAAGAAGATGGGGCATCCGATGCCTTATCCTTCTTCACGGACTCTTGATAAACCTTGCAATTTCTTCGCCAATGACCCTCCTTGCCATAATGATGGCAAGTGCCCTTTTGAGTTGGTTCTGCCTTTTAGCCTTTTTCTTCTTCCCCTTCTGTTGTTCCTTTGACTCCCTCTTAGAACCTTTCTTCGAGGAATCAACTAACAACACTGTCCCCTACTCATGCTTCTCAGAAGGCTCCACAGTCTTCAGCATGTTGAGCAGTACCACAGATGAACCTCCTTGCATCTCAGAGGTGAAGAGGAGCTTGGAGACTTCGAACCTTTCGAATCTCACTTGCTCATCAACCAACTCACAGAGATGAAGGACTACAATATGAGCATCCATATGCTCATGCTGCTTTCGTAGCTTGGGTTCCATCGCGGCTAGCATGATGCAACTCATTTGTTCAGAATCACTCACATGTTTCTGATAGGCCAACAATTGGTCCAAAGTTGCATCGTCACTAGGACGGGCGGGAAGAGGCGCTTCGAGGACATACACAAGCTTTTCACCTTGAGAACAATTCTCAAGTTTCTAAGCCAGTCCAAGAAGTTTGGCCCAGTCAATTTATTTGAATCCAAAATGGAACGCAAATTCAAACACATCATGATCAATATATTAACCTAGAAATACAAAACGAGCATATATGAGAAAATAATTTTAAAATGCATCAATATACATTTATAAATCCCATTCATTTTTCGAATTTCAAAAACCCCAAAATCACTTCGGGAGATTGTAGGTCCATCTCCGAATGGGCTGATATCCATCATAGTTATGAACAACCTTGGAGAGAGTCCAACAAGCCATTCATAACTACGACGGTAGGTATCATCTATACCGATTGCATATCCCGTATATGCAACTATCACAATGTGCTATCAACTAATTGAATGTCCACACATACATCGGGTTGTTAACACATTAACAAGTATGCATCATATGCATAGCACCCAACTTCACCTCCCTTTACATCGACCTTGGAGAGAGTCCAACAAGCCGATGCTCCAGGTTAAAGTCAACCCATTAATCAGGACATAGTTTTAATATGGTTAGAGCGCATTCAACCAATTAGCCCAGCTTGGAGAGAGTCCAACAACCAAAGCTAACGATTGACCTCTGACTCTTACCATATTAGTATTAAACTATTCCATGGTTTGAACATATTCAGATTCGAGAGAGTCCAACAACCCAAACAAGAAAGCAGAACTCAGTTCTAACCATATTAATGGAAGGTGTAGGCTTTAATATTGATTAAGGGTTTTTATGTCTCATCCTCTTTGCATGCAAATAACTATTATCTACATGGCATGGCATACATGACATACATCTACATGTCACGACACGCATGGCATAATGTTATGCATCTAATGCAATTACATGGCATACAATTATGTCATGTATATAATTTCCTTATATGTCATAACTATTTATGGAAATAAAATATGTTTAAGATTTGATTCTCCAAATCAAATCATAATTAAATTAGGAAACAAATTTCCAAATCTAATCACATATTTTATTCATGGAATTATTTGATTAAGGAAAATCTATTTAGGAAACCAATTTCCTAAATCATTAAAATTACTTATGGAAATAAAATATTTTAAGATTTGATTTCCCAAATCAAATCATAATTAAATTAGGAAACAAATTTCCAGAATCTAATCAAATATTTTATTTATGGAAAATATCAATTTCCATAAATACTTCCAACTTTCCAAAAGTGGAAGATTTCCATAAATACTTCTAGACTTTCCAAAATTGAAAAATTTCCATAAATACTTCTAAATTTCCAAAATTTAGAAAATTTCCAGAAATACATTATGACTATCGCAAAACTAATTTTACGATTATATCAAAACACAACCTGGGCTCTGATACCACTGTTGGGTTTCCGGCACCGCGGCGTGTGTGTGTTCGATCATGTTTCGTAAACATGAGCACAGCGGAAGCAATTAAAATAATAAATCTATATTTATTACAACACACACAACACACGCATGCATATTACAACAAGTGTAGATATAACCGTAAATTAAAATTTGCAATAAAAGAAAATTATCTACGTTATACCTTTCGTATGACGTGTAGCGGGAACGGCATCAACCGGAACGATCCTCGTAAGAATCGTCTCTATCCGTATCCACACCGAGCTCCTCGGGATGACTTCGCTAAGTCACGAGCTTCGTCTTCGTACGGGTTACTAGCCTAGTGTTGAAGACGACGTGATCGAGAGATGATCACGATCCGAATCCAAATTCGGATCCAAAACCGAGTCCTCAAAACTCGATTCTCCGGAGAGGTATTCGTCAACCGTTTGACGAATCCTTCGTCTTCCACCTCAGAGGATTACCGGAGATCAAATCCCCAGTAAGTTAGCCGCTGTCGGAGCACTAACCGTCGTCCAAACGACGCTCCGACAACAAAGAAACAAGCTGTCCAGAAAAACTGGACAGCTTTTGGTGGAGGAATAGAGGCCGGCCAAAGGAGATGTGGAGCTCACCTTATCACCGAACCCACAAGAGATCACCGGAGGGTCGCCGGAGTGTTCACCGGCTGAAGCTTGGTCGCCGGCAATGACTTGGACGGCGGCACAAAGCCCACACCTAGGGTTGGCGCCGACTAGGAGAGAAGATGGAGGCGGCACAATTAGGTTGGGCGGCAACTCTAATTAGGGTGCTTGGATTAGGGTTTAAGCCCTATTTTATAGAGAACTAATTCTCTTAATGGTTAATGGATCATATCCATAAAGCCCGTTAACCCGCTCCATTAAGATAAGTTAAAATAAACCAAACCATGATGGTTTATTTTAAGTTAAAACGAACCGAACCAACCTTTGGTTCATTCGTTTAATATAAACCAAACCCTTTGGTTTATTCTCATCCATTGGATTAGAACCAAACCATTTTGGTTCATCCATTACGTCTTCATAAGACGCGGCCCATCCACGCTTCCATTGCGACTGAAACGATTTAATGCTCGCTTTATGTTTGGTCCAACCAAACTTAGTTTCTCTCGGTCTGAGAATCCCATTCTCAAGCTCGTTTTAAATCCTTTGGATTACACTCGTTGTGCGTGTGACCAAATAGGTTCTCGGTTTATGTTGGCCGTCTATAATTAACCATTAATTATAGAACGATCATGAGTGACACCTAGTAGTACATCATGATCCCCAATTAACCGAAAAGATCAACGGTTGATCCAGAACTATTTCTGAAACCCTTCAGTAGCTCGAATGAATCGTGCCCCATTCCCTTCACTCATCTTATACCCACTTGGTTCAGGACATGGTCTATAGTGTCAGTCCCCACTAGGCTGACTACGTCACACCTAGCCCAAGTATCATTTCCTTGTCCTACGGATTCTAGTTACTCCACATGTATCGAAGAGTACCTTACTCTAAACATGTAATGCTTTGGCCAAAGACTTTAGTAACAATCCGACGAGAGGCTATGGGTATACATCTCCTCGCAAGGAGTGGTGAATCCTTTATAGGCTATTCAAACACCTTCGATCACTTCGACTTATACCCAATCATCCCGGGTCCACATCTCCTCAGAGATGTTTGCTTAAGATGTCAAAGTATAAGTCTCCATGATCAAGATGACTTGAATACCGCAAGTCAAAGGAACATCGCACTTAAGCCACAGTAAGAACTTCATTGACATATCTATATATGCAGAGAACCATATGAAGTCTTACGGCTGGTCACTCCAATGAACTAGTTACCATACCTAGCATCCACGATCAACTCCGGACATCACTATGTCTCCAGCTAGTGAGAATCAGCTGCTTGGTACACCAAGGAGTATACCTCGTGCTAGTCTCGACAGAACTGATGGTGTCCAAATCCATCAATTCATCGACTAGGGATAATTCCGATACATCACAATTACACATGTAGAGATACTCACTAGTTGTGATCCAATCACAAATTCTCTCATGCTGTGAATCGTATCGTGGACATTCAGTAAATGAGTTTAAGATCCAATCAAATACATAAAACATGTATACTCAAATAGTGAATCTTCATTTATCATATAAATGGTTTATACATAAGGCGATTGCCTTAGGACATCTCTCATATATATTACTAACAAGTCCAATGTACCTTTGCGGTGTAGACACCATAAGCATGACATAGCCGATGGAAGCACCTGAAGGCTAGCATATGGATGAACAAGTCATGGATGACTTGGAAGGATCTAATAGCCGCGAGGCTGACGGAGGTGGCTAGAAGGCTTAGGTCTAGGCTACGGGTGGTCTTGCAAGTTTGAGGGCACCATACTTGGGTTAAAACCTCATGTTTGAGGTGTATCCGTCGACTAGTATCATGTGGCAGTCGACTGGTGTGAGTCAACTAGAGTTTGGTGAGAGTACCCCGTGATCAATCGCGAGGTGGGGATCATTCTTGGCGGAGCGATCGGCCCGATCTTGTGATCAGTCGATTGGTGCTCGGTATTTTAGGCACAGAATGGAGTCAGACTTGACTGCTGGGGTTAGCAGTCGAGTGAAGGCTCGATCAGTCGACTAATGTTCTATCCATTGGATTTTTCCAACGTGGATTGCACTGTTGTCTCACAAAGATGTCATCGATCGGCCCGATCTTTGTCGGCGATCGTGATAGGCAGCTCGTGGAGAAGGTTTGGAGTAGCAATTTCTTGAGCATTGTTGAGGCGATTTACTAGTGCAAATCAGGGTCTTCAACCACGATTCAAGCAATCAAAGATCAAGCAATCAAGTTCACATTTGTAAAGGTATTCCTTACTTGTATTTGTGTAGCTTACTTGTATTTTCTTGTATTTTATTCTTATTGTTGTAAGAATATTTGTACGAGGTTTCTCCGCCTCCGACTTGTGTCAAGAAGGAGTTTATTTAGTAGTTGTGTGTGATTGGCATCGCTAGGGCTCTTATGAGCCCAATCCGTGAAGTAGGAACCATTCGGTTCCGAACCACGTTACATAGTTGTGTTTGCGTGTTTGTATATTGTTATTGTTTTATTTCCGCTGCGCACTAATCATTTGTAGCAAGCATCGCGAACGGATTCCATCGAGCATCGAAACACTATTCACCCCCTCTAGCGGTCACCGAATCCTCTACAATTGGTATCAGAGCTAGGAGCTCTTCTACGGACTAAGTGTCAGGAGCGAACCGCTAGGGGAAGAAGATGGAGATTCAAGAGACGTTGGGATGGGATATCAACACGCCAGTCCCTTACGCATTATATGGACGAGAAAGCTTCAATTCTTGGAAGAGAAGAATTGAAGATTTCATCATGATGAGAGACTTTGAAGAATGGTCTATTTTGATGGAAGGATTTGAATATCCAAAAGGACCAAAGGGAGGATTTCTCAAGAAGAAGAGATGGACCGAAGAGCAAGTCCAAGCCTTCGAGAAAAATGATAAGGTAATGCAATTTTTGATTGATTTAATACCTAACAATATCTTGTGTATCTTAGGTAATTATATAGATGCCAAGGAGCTATGGATCCAAGTGGAAAAGCTCCATGAAGATTCATTACCGGTCCAAGATGAGGAGTGTTCATCGGCTCAAGAAGAGGTAGAGGCCGATGAAGCGAGTTCATCATCCTCACAAGCAAGTGAGGATTCGGAAGTTGGAGAGGAGTCAACTTCCGGATCGGTGGAAGAGGAGGTGGAAGAGGTGGAAGAAGTCTCCACCTCTAGGATTGAGGGGGAGGAGGGAATTCCCACTCCGGAGCATGATCAAGAGGAATCATCCACTTCTGGTAAAAAAGATGAACAACTTCAAGAGACTTCCACCACGGATCTAGGTAACTTGAGCATGTTAATTAAAAGTAAAAACCATATAACATGCTTTGAGTGTAGGGAATTCAGGCACTATAAGTGTAAGTGCCCAAAAAGAGTAAAGAAGACTCCACCGGTACCTAAAAGATATGAAAAGTCAAATGAAGTCGGAGTCCCCACCAAGAAGATCAAGGAGCACGTGGTGTGCTTCAAATGCCAACAACCGGGACACTATAGGAGTCAATGCCCTAGGAGAAAAGGAGAAGCTACACATGTAGGGGGAGCCTCTAAGGTAAACCCTAAGGTAAAATTCAATAATGCTTCTACCTTAATTTATAGGCAAAAGCATACTAGGAATTTTAATTCTCCTGTAATTTATTATAAAGAGCATGCTAGAAATAGGGAATATTGTTTAGGAGCTAATAAAGTCAACCTTAGGAATAAGGAGAAATTTGGGACTAATGTCCCTAAAAATATTTTACCTAAGACATCTATTAGAAAAATTGAGGACTATCTAGGTTTTAATCATAAATGGACTAGGCATATGCCTAGGAAGAACAATGCCCAAAGATTAAATCAAAATTCAAAAATTGGGCAATTAGAGTTTGAAAATCAAGCCTTGAGGTCAATGCTTGAGAAATTAGAAAAGACCCTTAGGAATATACAAAATCAATTTAAAGGGTCAAATGATCAAAAGTCTAAGTCAAATAGTCAACACCTAGGGTCTAAGAGACAAGAGTCAACTAAGGGAAAGTATGGGTTGGGCCACAAACCTAAGCCTAAGGTGACTTAACATAATGTTCTATTTGATTATTGAACTAAACCTAGGTCTAGGAAGACCAAGGTCAATAGGGAAGTCATCCCTAAGGTTGACCAAGGTAGGTGCTTAGTGGCCAAGGTTTCCATGAAACCTAGGAAGACCACTAATAAGGTTACTAGGGAGGCAATCCCTAAGGTTAACCTAGGCAAGACCACAATGACCAAGGCTAACAAGCCTAGAAGGGTCATTAGGAGGGTATCTAGGGAGGTCATCCCTAAGGAGTACCTAATAAACCCTAGGAGCTCAAATAGGTTTTGGGTTCCTAAGAGCGTGATCGATTTACACTAGATGGGTTTAGGTGTGTCAACTTTAAATTGATGGGTAGTTAACCAAACCATGGTAAAGATGGCACTTTAGGTCATTTTCAAGGTTATGGATACCTTGGAAATATATTTGAATTATGATCCTAAAAGATTTTAGGATGTGGCAATACATTGTTGGAATTATGAAAAAAAAACAATCAAATTGGCACAATTTAAGTTTAGAGGTATTTGTGTGTCATTTTGGGTTTTTAGCACACTTGGGGGATTAGTAGCAATATGGAAAAATATACTTAATTATAACAAATGGCAACAAATATTAAAATTTAGGTATAGTATACCTTATATTTTATTTGCCATGCTTGATTTTCCATATAACATGCCATGACATCATATCTATTTTTTAATCATTTAATATGTCATGATCATGTTAGGATTAAGGTTTAATGTCATGTGTTTTTAGATTATATCATATGTCATGGCATCATGATCATTGGTCATGCTTAATTATGATATTATTTATACCATGATCATTCATGCATTTAGTTTGATTAAAATTGATTTAAGGACAATGACATGACTTGGAGTCTCATTTATAAGGGAATCAAGTAGTGTTCCCTTAGAAAATGCATGAGGCTTTAGTTTTAAGATAAACCAAAACCCACATCGCACATCTAAATTGATATGTATGTGTATTTATACACCCTAGATACATGTGAGATGATAGGATATGAGTTATGTTTAAGGTGCATAGTTTTTGCATCTAGATGAACTAAAACTCATCTTTTACTAAAGGTGGATCATTGGGAAAGCTTGTGTACAAGTCATGTACACTAAGCCCAAGGAATATGATCTAATATAGGTTTTCAAAATCATTTTAAAATCCTTTTAGAAAACCTTGGTGAAGTCTATCTTTTGATAGTAATCACCATTGATGAAGTTGATACAAAGTGAGCTAAAACATTGAAGTTTTTCTTCACTTTTGAACTTTGTATCAATTTCAATATATTATGGGTAAAATATTTTTCTAACATTTTTCACCCATTGTATTGGTCATAAGTATTATACGTATGAAGTTTCATGATGTTTTGAATTACGTATAATTATTTATGAATTTTTGAAATTCGAGTCTGATAACTGAAATTTGGAAATTTTAGTTATCAATCGTCTGATGTGCAATGATCGATAGACACTTGGTCGTGATATCTAAGACGATCGTGATAAGTCGATTTCGAGAAAAGCAAGGTTGTTTAGCCTGTTTTCAGCTACGGTAAAGTTTCCTAACCACTCCTAACCCTAAGATATGTTTTCGGAAGCATTATAAAGGGTGAAAATCCATTGAACATGGATTAGGAGAGTTGTTAGGGTGATGTATCAAATTTAAGGGGTTGGAAAGTTCAATGTTGAACTTTGAACCTTATTTTTGATGGTTTAGAGTTTCTATTGGCTTAGGGACTTCCCAAGGACATTGTTGGTGCAATGGTCAAGGGGGAGCAAGCCTTTGGGGGGGAGGTATCCATCATGGGATGATGGTTAGTATTTTTCCTCATGAGGAGGAAAATGGAATTTTGAGATACCCAATTTGGAAATTGGGAGAGTGTATAGGATTGCCTCTCTTGAGTGATATGTGACTTATCACTAGGAAGATTGTAGGCATCCTAGGTATTTTTTTGGACCAAGGGGGAGATTGTAAGATCTCATTGGGACATGAGACATTGACCTCCTTGGAGAGAAGACCTTTTTGATGTTAGTCAAAAAGGGGGAGAATATTTGGGGGAGAATGTTTTTGGGAGAATTTATGGGACTACCAATTTGGAATAATTGGTAAGAAGTTTTGAGTTAGTGTTCTAACTCAAAGGTATATGGTTTTGTCAAACATCAAAAAGGAGAAGATTGTTGGTGCAATTGGCCAGGTCACGATTAACCGGACTCGAGTTTGACTCGAGAGATGTTTTGATGTTTGACATTTGACATTGATGTTTGACATTAATGTTTGATAATGTTTTGGGGAGATTATTGGTGCAATCGACTCGGGTGTTAATTGACCGAACTCGAGTTTGACTCGAGGGGGATTTTGATTGTTGACTAGGGTTGACCTGTTGGGATGTGAACTGAAAAGTCTATCTTTTGTATGAACATCTTTATTTTGAAATAAGAATCACATGATCATTGTTTGAATATTTGTGATTATGCATATTGTCTAATACATTGCATTGTAGATAACATGGTGTGTAGTGTCACACAGTAGATCATGTTATCAGCTCATTGTAAAGTATAAGTAAAGGCTCACAACCGAGATAACTTTGGACAAACCATTGGTCTGGTTGTAGTTTGATTTGGTATTGGTTTGTCTTGACCATAGAATCATACTAGTGCACTTTGTGTGTATTGAGCAGGACTGACTTAGAGGTGATTCGATTTATTGCTGACTACATAATCGAATCGGACCTCAGATATTATATTGTACATGCTCTTAATCCCGATATAATAACGGGCACATATACTTAGTATTCATTTATTTGATTTACCAATGGGCGAGATTTATAGATTAAATCAATAGGCTCAGTAAGATGGGAAATGATATTATTTATATGTTGTGCCGTTGATTATAGGAGAAAACCGTGTCCTATATATTAGGATGATGATGTCCCCTTGAGGAGCTCATAAGGTTCATCATGTAAATACTGCAGGTGGACTTGGTCCGACATAATGATAATGTTGAGTGGTACTACTCATGGAGTTAGATGTGGATTAATTAATTGTCAGTAAATTAATAAATTGATGGACATTCGAGATCTTAAACACGGGGAGAAAAATATACAAATAATATATGGAGACCATATTAACTTATGAGGGTTAGAGAGGTAGATCAATGATAATCCTCTAGTGGATTGGATTATCATTAATGGATCGGACTTTATGTGGGCTTGATCCATTGGGTGGCCAAGATCCAACTCCTCATGGTCCCTATTGTAGCCTATTAAAACCTCATGAAGCCTAGATCCAATGGATGAAAACAATTGAAGAGGGGCTAGGGTTTTGGCGGCTAGGGTTTGGAGGTTGGGCGACCACAATTAAGGAAATATTTTCCTTTCTTTTCTTCTTCCTTAAGGTGGTCGGCGCCCATCATCTTCTTCTCCCCCTTTGTCGGCGTCCAAAGCTCCTCCTTCTCTTCTCCTTGGCCGGTGGAAACAAAGCTTAGGCTCTTCCCTTGAAGCTCTTGGCCTGCCCACTTATCTCCTTCTCCTCTCTCCTTGAGGCTGCAAGCAAGCAAGGTTTGGAGCTGTTGGTTGGTCCTAAAGGAAGAAGAAGTGTTTTGTTTCTATACTTTCTCTTGTTCGGAGCGAGCAAGGAAGGAAGATTGGTGATCTAGGAGCTTCGACTTTTGGAAGATCGTCGCCCACACGACGTCCAAAAGGAGGAAGGACATACAATAAAAGATCGAGAGGTATAACGCTTGTCTATTTTCTTTTGTAACATGTCTATAATTTTTTTTCAATCATATACATGTTATATATTCTATTTTTTGGTTAACTTAACTTGGACCCCGAATACAAACACAAAAGCCGGCGATCCGTACATTGTCTATTCCATGGCTAATCGTAGAATAGAGGTTGGTTTCTTGAACAACAAGTTTGTTCAAGTGCCCACTCTAATCTAATAGCACGATGATGAAATGCTAGCTTGGGGAATCCCTCTTGTCAAGGATAAATTTTTTTATCAGGGGGCGTAGAAGGGATCGCCATGAACAAGCGACCGAGTTGAAGTGGGAAGTAAAGTTTCGTACCTTCAAGTGGTATCAGAGCCACGGTTTCCGATTTTGTGTGTTTAAGATTCGATTACTTTTATTTACTTTTCATATATTGTATGTGTCGGATAATAGTAGGATGTGCGTAGGTTAACTTTTGGTTGCAGACATAGGATCCAACTATTATGACAATATGTGTGTATGTTATTGTATGTGTGTAATTGTATATTTTGTTGAATCCTTAGGATTGACGAGGCTAGTATTTAATTTTTGTAATTAGATATGACATTGTTTAGCCACTCTTTTTATTTTAGTTATTTTTGATCTAGATTTCATGTACACTCCCTCGTGGAGTATAGGATCGATAGATGTAAATTAAAATAGTTTTTTCTCGACTCGGATCTCTGGATGGCTTGTACATGGTGTAGGGAGGAGCGGACGAGATGACAATACGACGGGAGACATATTGAAGACAAAAGCCATAATAGTTGGAAAATATTTATTTTTCATATTTATTACTTATTGTTTGATATGCATGTCGTAGGCTAGAAAATTCCTCAATTTTTAAATTACTAAGTGGGAGAGGGATATTGTTATAAATTCCCACGGCCTTAATTACGATTTGACATGTGATGCAAACAAACTTGCGCGTCGGCTCTGAGTGCCTTCCTACCCATCGGATGAGTTTGTTTGTAGATCACAAGGTCGAATATGGTTATAGGAAATTATCAAGGAGCGTGTGTACTTCCCCATCGGAAGGCACATAACCCGAGATAATTACCTTGGTACCGAGTAATGGTGAACACTTAGATATAAATATAAGTATCCTCCCCATCGGAGTCACTGCTTTTATTTGTAGGGCCGAAGAGGAACCAACTATTAATTTTATTTGTCAAAAAGTTAGGTTGATAAGATAGTAAAATTAATGGGTAAAATCTCCTCTTACAAATGTAGAATTTGTATACGTCCACACTATCGTGGCATACGATATTCTGGGTGTTGGTCGATTTTAAAATTTTATTGTTTGAGGAATCAATAAATTTTGAAATCTAATGTTTTTGATCTATGTGATTCTTAGGTTTTCTTTCAAAATGACTTTCAACCCGCTTGCTGTGATAGTGAAAGAAAATAAACTTACTGGACCCAACTATGTTGATTGGAAGACGAACCTTGACATTGTCTTGATTGCTTAGGAATACAAATATGTACTCCTCGAAGAGTGCCCTCCTAAGCCTACAGATGATTCTGGGGAAAAGGAGAAGGAGAGTTATAAGAAGTGGATAAAGGCCGATGAGATGGCGCGGTGTTACATTTTGGCATCTATGTCAAATGTACTACAACATCAGCATTAAGCCATGCCCACTGCTTATGACATGATGCTCAATCTTAAAGAACTTTTCGAACACCAGAATCGGGCTGCTAGGCAGGAAGCCATGATGAACTTTATGACGACCACCATGATCGAGGGAACACCCATGAGGGATCATGTTCTCAAGATGATGACTCATTTGAATGAGCTAGAAGTCCTCAGAGCTGAGATCGATGGGGAAACCCAGGTCGATATCATTCTCGAGTCTCTACCTAGGAGTTTTCAGTAGTTTCGCCTGAACTACAACATGAACAAGAGATTGTATTCGTTGGCAGAGCTTCTGACAGAACTCCAGGCTGCAGAGGGGCTTTTTCGTCAGAGTGCTATGGCGTAAGCCATGGTTGCCCAAAAGGTTTCTACTTCTAAGATGAAAGGCAAGAAGAAGAAGAAACAAGCTGGGGCTAAGGCGGTGTGCGGAACTCATGGAGGAGTGAAGAAGCCGAAAGGCAAGTGCTTCACTTATAACCAGACTGGACACTGGAAGAAGGACTGCCCCAATCAGAAGCAGAACAAAGGTATATCTTTTGGTCTAGTCGTTGAAACATGTTTAGCGGTGTTATCTATCGACACCTGGTGTGTAGATACGGGAGCCACTGATCTTGTCTGCAATACTTTGCACGGGTTCCAAGAAACCAGACGACTGGCTGAGGGGGAGATTACCGTATACTTGGGCAATGTCACGAAGGTGGCGGCTGTTGCAGTTAGAGATGTTTATTTACCTTTTGAGAAAAATAAAGTTTTGGTTCTTAAGAATTGCCTTTATGTACCTTTATTTAGAAAGAATTTGATTTCGATTTCTAAATTGTTTATGGATGGATATTCTATTTCTTTTAATGACAGATTTGTTATAAAAAGGAATAGGGAGATTATCTGTTCGGGTGCATTGATAGGAAATTTGTATACACTTGAACCAAAAGCTCCCACGATGCAAATAGAAGTTAATAACTCATCTTCTAATTCCAATAAGAGAAAAGAACCTCCGAAGATGAACCAAACATATCTTTGGCATCTAAGACTTGGTCATATTAACCTAAGCAAAATTCAAAGGTTGATAGCTGATGGACCTCTGGGTTCATTAGTGGTGGAAGATTTCCCAACCTGCGAATCTTGCTTGGAGGGTAAAATGACCAAGAGGCCTTTTAAGGCCAAGGGGTATAGAGCCAAAGATGTGTTGGAATTGGTTCATTCTGATTTGTGTGGTCCTATGTCTATCCATACTATAGGTGGTTTTGAATATTTCGTCTCCTTCATAGACGATTATTCAAGATATGGATACATTTACTTGATGCACCGCAAGTCTGAATGCTTTGACAAGTTCAAAGAATTCAAGGCTGATGTGGAGAAACGTCAAGGTAAAATTATAAAGACACTGTGATTTGATTGTGGTGGTGAGTACCTCTTGGGAGAGTTTAGGAATTACTTATCAGAGGCTTGGATTCAATTCCAATTGTCTGCACCTGGCACACCCCAGCAGAATGGTATAGCAGAGCGAAGGAAAAAGACTCTTATGGAGATGGTTAGATCGATGATGAGTTATTCTGAGTTGCCAAATTTGTTCTGGGGGTATGCTCTAGATACGACAGTATACATTCTGAACTTGGTTCCATCTAAATCAATGCCTTCTACTCCCACAGAATTGTGGACTGGGCGAAAGCCTAGTCAGAGACATATTCGGATTTGGGGGAGTCCCGCACATGTGCTGAAGGCATATGCTAGTAAGTTGGAACCTCGTACAGAAGTGTGCATGTTCGTTGGCTATCCTAGAGGAACAAAAGGTGGTTTGTTTTATAGTCCTAGATATCAGAGGGTGATCGTTAGCACGAACGATAGATTTCTAGAGGAAGACTATGTGATGATCCACAGGCCCATCAGTAAGATTGTTCTGGAGGAATTAAAAGGGAAAGTCACGTCTTCAGTACCGACGATACAAGAGGATATACCACAAGTCACTGCACCGCGTGTCATAGAGGATACATAGGTGATACCTCGTCGTAATGGGTGGGTTGTGAGACAACCTGATAGATTCATGTTCTTGGGAGAATCTTCTGATTTGGTCCTTGGCGAACATGAACCGGATCCCTGGACATATGATGAGGCAATCCAAGATAAAGATGCAGTATCTTGGTAAGGTGCAATGAATACTGAGATTGAATCTATGGATTCAAATCAGGTCTGGGAGCTAGTAGAACAGCCCGATTGTGTAAAATCCATTGGATGCAAGTGGATCTATAAAAGAAAGAGAGGAATAGACGGGAAGGTTGAGACCTTCAAAGCAAGGCTTGTTGCGAAAGGGTATACTCAGAAAGAGGGTATCGATTATGAGGAGACTTTTTTGCCGGTAGCCATGCTTAAGTCTATCCGGATTCTCTTATGCATTGCTGCTCATATGGATTATGAGATATGACAGATGGATGTCAAGACAACTTTCCTTAATGGAAGACTTAAAGAAAACTTCTATATGAAGCAACCAGAGGGATTCAATGCAAAGGGCAAAGAGCATCTTGTGTGCAAGCTTAATCGATCCATTTATGGATTGAATCATGCTTTGAGATCTTGGAACATCTTCCTTGATGAGGTAATCTAGTCTTATGGATTTATTCAAAGTCCGGATGAGTCTTGTGTATACAAGAGATGTGACGGAAACGTAGTGGTATTTCTTGTACTCTACGTAGATGACATTTTGTTGATTGGCAACAATGTCAAGGTGTTATCGGACGTAAAGGTGTGGTTGTCCAAACAGTTTGATATGAAGGACTTGGGAGAAGTGAGACACATCCTTGGGATCAAGGTTATAAGGGATCGCAGGAAAAGGATGGTATGCTTATCTCAAGCTTCATACATAGGCACCATTATGGATCATTTTAGCATGTAGAACTCCAAGAAAGGTTTTCTACCTTTCAGGCATGGAGTTCCTTTATCTAAGGAGATGTGTCCTAGAACATCTTAGGAGATAGAGGAGATGAAGGCGCTTCCTTATGCTTCGGTAGTAGGAAGCCTCATGTATGTTATGCTGTGTACGAGACCGGATATCTGCTTTACCGTCGGCATGGTTAGCAGATATCAAAGTAATCCAGGACAGGAACATTGGACTACGGTAAAGCATATATTGAAGTACCTGAGAAAGACTAGGGATTATATCTAGTTTACCAGACAGACCAATTACTCCCTGTAGGTTACATAGATTTTGACTTCCAATCAAAAAGGGATAACAGTAAGTCTACCTCAGATTTTGTATTTACTTTGGGAGGTGGAGCTGTTGTATGGAGGAGTGTCAAGCAGAAATGCGTGGCGGACTCCACCATGGAAGCTGAGTATGTGGCAGCCTCTGAGGCGGCAAAAGAAGTTGTATGGCTCAGGAACTTCTTGATGGACTTGGATGTGATTCTTAGTTTGCCTAGAACTATCACAATTTATTGTGATAATAGTGGTGCAGTTGCAAACTCGAAGGAAACACGAGCCCATAAGGCAAGTAAACACATAGAGCGCATGTACCACCTGATAATAGAAATCGTAAAGAGAGGAGAAGTTGCTGTGGACAAGATTGCATCAAAGGATAACCTGGTAGACCCTTTCACTAAGGCCCTTCTAGCGAGAGCTTTTGATAGGCATGTGGAGGGAATGGGAATCAGATGTATGACAGTTTAAGGATAGCTTAGTCTTTTAATATAAGTGGGAGATTGTTGGGAAGTATACTGAAAAGTATATCTTTTGTATGAACATCTTTATTTTGAAATAAAAATCACATGATCATTGTTTGCATATTTGTGATTATGCATATTGTCTAATACATTACATTGTAGATAACATGGTGTGTAGTGTCACACAGTAGATCATGTTATCAGCTCATTGTAAAGTATAAGAAAATGCTCACAACTGAGATGGCTTTGGACAAATCATTGGTATGGTTGTAGTGTGATTTGGTATTGGTTTGTCTTGGCCCTTAGAATCACACTGGTACACTTTGTGTGTATTTAGCAGGACTGACATAGAGATGATTCGATTTTTTGCTGACTATATAATCGAATCGGACCTCAGATATTATATTGTACATCCTTTTAATCTCGATATAATAACGAGCACATATAGTTAGTATTCATTTCTTTGATTTACCAATGGGCGAGATTTATAGATTAAATCGATAGGCTTGGTAAGTTGGGAAATGATATTATTTATATGATGTGTCATTGATTGTAGGAGGAAACTGTGTCCTATATATTAGGATGATAATGTCCCTTTGAGGAGCTCATAAGGTTCATCATGTAAACCCTGCAGGTGGACTTGGTCCGACATGATGATAAGGTTGAGTGATACTACTCATGGAGTTAGATGTTGATAAATTAATTGTCA
Source organism: Wurfbainia villosa (assembly GCA_025175895.1). Taxonomy (NCBI): domain Eukaryota; kingdom Viridiplantae; phylum Streptophyta; class Magnoliopsida; order Zingiberales; family Zingiberaceae; genus Wurfbainia; species Wurfbainia villosa. Next base: position 27,935,778 of record CM045986.1, read on the forward strand.
GTAAATTAATTAATCGACGGACATTCGAAGTCTTAAACATGGGGAGAAAAATTTACGAATAATATATGGAGCCCATATTAACTTATGAGGGTTGGAGAGGTAGATAAATGATAATCCTCTAGTGGAATGGATTATCATTAATTGATCGGACTTTATGTGGGCTTGATCCATTGGATGGCCAAGATCCAACTCCTCCTCATGGTCCCTATTGTAGCCTATTAAAACCTCATGAAGGCTATATCCAATGGATGAAAACAATTGAAGAGGGGCTTGGGTTTGGGTGGCTAGGGTTTGGAGGTTGGGCGACCACAATTAAGGAAATATTTTCCTTTCTTCTCTTCTTCCTCAAGGTGGCCGGCGCCCATCATCTTCTTCTCCTCCTTTTCCGGCGTCCAAAGATCCTCCTTCTCTTCTCCTTGGCCGGTGGAAACAAAGCTTAGGTTCTTCCCTTGAAGCTCTTGGCCGGCGTCCAATTCTCCTTGTTCTTCTTCTTTGCCGGCGGCAAGCACCAAGCTTGGAGCTTGGTGGTTGGTTGAAATAAGAAGTGTTTTGTTTCTATACTTCCTCTTGTTCGGAGCAAGCAAGGAAGGAAGATTGGTGATCTAGGAGCTTTGACTTTTGGAAGATCGTCACCTACACGACATCCAAAAGGAGGAATGACATACAATAGAAGATCGAGAGGTATAACGCTTGTCTATTTTCTTTTGTAACATGTCTATAATTGTTTTTCAATCATATACATGTTGTGTATTCTATTTTTATGGTTAAATATGCTTGGACCCCGAATACAAACACAAAATCCGACGATCCGTATATCGTCTATTCCGCGGCTAATCGTAGAATAGAGGTTGGTTGCTAGAACAACAAGTTTGTTCAAGTGACCACTCTAATTGAATAGTCCGACGATTAAACGGTAGCTTGGGTAATCCCTCTTGTCAAGGATAAATTTTTTTATCCGGGGACGTAGAAGGGATCGCCATGAACAAGCGACCGAGTTGAAGTGGGAAGTGAAGTTTCCTACCTTCATGCCCATGTCATAGAAAGTCCAAGTCTTGAGTACTTGTCATGTAAAGTCCAAGCATGGGTCTTGGCATGGAAAGTCCCACATGGGTTGGCAAGGGAAAGTCCAAGCTTGAGTCTTGGCATTTGAGAAGTCCAAGGGGTTGATATTGGTGATGTAAAGTCCAAGCGGGAGTCTTGGCAGCATAAGTCCAATGGTTGGCGACGTAAAGTCCAGGCGGAGTCTTGGCAGCGTAAGTCCAATGTGCCTTGGCGGTGTATACACTGTTAGCATGACATAGCCGATAGAAGCACCTGTAGGCTAGCGTATGGATGAACAAGGCATGGATGACTTGGAGGGATCCGATAGGCGCGAGGCTAACGGAGGTGACTAGAAGGCTTAGGTCTAGGCTAAGGGTGGTCTAGCAAGTATGGGGGCACCATACTTGGGTTAAAACATCATGTTTGAGGTGTATCAGTCGACTAGTATCATGTGGCAGTCGACTGGTGTGAGTCAACTAGGGTTTGACTGAGGGGAGTGCCCCAACAGTCGACTGCCAGAGGTGGGTAGTCACCTGCTGGACTGAGCAATCGACTGATCTTGTAATCAGTTGAATGGTGCTTGGTATTTTGGGCACAGAATGGAGTCGAACTCAACTGCTGGGGTTAGTAGTCGAGTGAAGGCTCGATCAGTCGACTGATGGACATGATCAGTCGACTGATGTCATATCCGTTGGATTTGTCCAACGTGGATTCCACTATTGTCTCATAGAAATAGTATCATCAGTGGACTGATGGTCCCGAGCAGCCGACTGATAAGCGATTTCTAGCCTAGGCAACAACTTTAAATGGAGCTCTTGGAAGAGGTTTGGAGTAGTGATTTCTTGAGCATTGTTAAGGCGATTTGCTGGTGCAAATCAGGGTATTCAACAATGATTCAAGCAATCAAGGATCAAACAATCAAGTTCACATTTGTAAAGGTTTTCCTTACTTATATTTGTGTAGCTTACTTTTATTTGCTTGTATTTTATTCTTATTGTTGTAAGAATATTTGTACGAGGTTTCTTCACCTCCGACTTGTGTCGAGAAGAAGTTTATTTAGTAGTGGTGTATGATTGGCATCGCTAGGGCTCTTACGAGTCCAATCCGTGGAGTAGGAACCATTCAGTTCCGAACCATGTTACATAGTTGTGTTTGTGTGTTTGTATATTGTTTTTGTTTTATTTCCGCTGCGTACTAATCATTTGTAGCAAGCATCGCGAATGAATTCCATCGAGCATCGAAACGCTATTCACCCCCTCTAGCCGTCACCGAATCCTCTATAATTATGTCTACACTGTTGTATCCTACATGCGTATGGTGTGTGTACTATAATAAAATAGTTTATTACTGATTTTATTTGCTTCCACTATGCATGTTTACGAAACATGTTCTAACACACACCCACGTTGGTGCCTCGGAAACCCAACATTTACTTGATCTCTTTTGGTCGCTTTGGAATGTCTATGAAGACCTGAAATGCAACAACACTTCACCTTAAAATCGCTCCAAGAACCCTATAACGAAATCTCATCCGCAGCTCCTTTTATTGCCCCACATCGGGCTGATTTTCTACTCCCAATCGACTGGCCTTACCCACTAGTCGACTAGGTACAATGTCGTTTGTCTCACAATAGACTAATCCACATCAGATTATTATCGATCAGTCGACTGTCCTCACCTAGTAATCGACTGCCATTGCTAATAGTGGAATGTCATAAGTCAACAGTCGACTGCCAAACCTTCTGTACCCATGTCCATCGAAATTAGTCGACTACTCAAACCTAGCAGTTGACTGTCAGTGGTCAGTCGACACCTCAATCCTAGTAGTCGACTGTCGGAGCCATAGTCCACAGTTGAGCCTCAATCGACTCCATGACTAGACAACTGGATCATAATCTCAGTCGACTGCCTGAGTCAACTAGGGCTCATGAGTATCATGCACTCAACCAATCAAGTGGTCAGTACCACCAATCGACTGGTCAGTACCACCAATCGACTAGTAAACCTCAAACATAAGGTTTAACCCAAGTATGATGCCCTCATACTTGATACTCACCCTAGGCCTAGGCCTAGACCTAAGCCTTCTAGCCACCTCCATTAGTCTCGCTCTCTCAGGATGCATTCGAGTCCTCCACGACTCCTTCACCCTTCGCGTTAGCCTTTAGGTGCTTCCATCGACTTTCTCATGCCATCACATACCCTTAGTCTAGAACTCAGCCTTCAAGCCACTTCCATTATCCTCAAGCCCTTGGTTCGTGTCCACAACTCCTCACCCTTGGCCTTCAAGTACTTCTATCGACCTTGTCATGCTAACGAGTCTCCTTTGCCAAGTCTCCAAACTTTGACTTTCATTGCCAAGACTACACCCTTGGACTTTCCTTTACCAAATATCGATATTTTGACTTTTGCTTGCCAAGACTTCACCCTTGGACTTTTCCTTTGACAAGTATCCATACATGGATTTTCCTTGCCAAGAATCCATTCTTGGACTTCTCCATTTCCAAATATCCATACTTGGACTTTTCCTTGCCAAGTCTCCAAACTTGGACTTCCACTTGAGTCTCACTTGAGCTTGGTTAACCTTTGACCTAAAGGTCGATTGCTTCAATAATCTTCTCATAACAGTCTACCTCATATGACCTTGGATGTCCCACACCATCCACTTGTCATATGGTCAAACCCATATTGTCAAACCAATTGACAAACTCATTGTCAAACATCAAAACCCTACTCGAGTCCCACTCGAGTCTGGTCAATCATGACCTGGACTAATTGGACCAATAATCTCCCTCTTTTTGATGTTTGACAATACCTTTAAGTTAGGTGATAATACCTCTGAGTTCGACTATCCCATAAGCCTTACTCGACTCTTCTTATGCCAAAGCATAATGAAGGTTTACCTAACTTAAACCCTCATTTCTCCCCCTTTGTCATATATCAAAAAGCCAACCAAGGGTTTCTATGTCTCATCTTTCAATGAGATCTTTCATTCTCCTCCTAGTCAAGAATCATTTGGAATGCCTTCATTCTCCTCAGTGATACTCCCTTATCACTAAATGCAAGGAATTCTTCCATTCTCCCTCTTTTAACATTCATTCATCATCCCATGATGGACAAACTCCCCCTAAAGGCTTATTCCCCCTTGACCATTGCACCAACAATATTCTGTAGGACCATTGGCGTCGCTAGAAGGGGGGGGATGAATAGTGATGCTCGTCTCTTTGATTTGTCATGCTTGTCTATAGTTGTTAGTACACAGCAGAAACACGAATACAAGTACAAAAAACACAAGCACAACACGAAGAATTTACGTGGTTCGAAACCCAAGTTCCTACTCCATGGTTGAGCCCTAGTCGACTCTAGTGATACACAACACCACTATAATACTTCTCCTTCTCGGTGACACACCGGAGGTGGAGAAACCTCTTAATACAGATTTTCAGATGTTTTCTCAAAACTTATAGCCGTAGGAAATGAAGAAGAGCAGATTACAAGAGTTGCAGTTAAAACAAGAACCCTTCTTCTTTTCAGAATCGTTGATTGCCTTTAAGGATGATCAAAACTTGGAGGATCAAGAAACTCTCGCTAGAGTAATCGCTTCCAAGGTTGTCGTGAGTAGTAATAACTTTCTTAAGGAAAAACAGTCGTGTAAACCTTTTAAATCGAGCCAGATTAGGGCTTTTTTGGCCCGCACAGTCGAGTCGCCTCGACTGGCGCATCGACTCACATTTAATGATGGTTCCAATGGTAAGTTTTCCACCATAATTAGAATTATTTATCCGTTGAAACATAGGTCCAGTCGAGGCGCTGGTCCATCGCCTCGACTGGTAGACTTTAGTCGAGCCTTCAGTCGAGCCTACCTCGCTTCTATTTCAACTGAACAGAGCAATAGTCGAGCTTACAGTCGATAGGCCCTTGCGTCTGTTCAATTGAACCAAAGTTTCAGTCGAGGCGCCACCTCCTCTGTTATAGGTTTTTCCTTCGAACACGCAGACCCCAGTCGAGGCATTAATCAAATGCTTCTTGCTTCTATTTGTGAGAAATAACCCCAGTCGAGGTGTCGCCTCGACTGCTACGGTCTTCTCAATGGTTTGTAGGGAAGTCAAGGTGGAATATGAAGGAATCAACACATCCAGTCGAGGCGCCGCCTCGACTGATGAGGTAAACAATCGAGGTGCTGCCTCGACCACTGCCTTGACCGTTTCAACTTGTTTAGAGTTGAAACCATGCCTAAGAAAGGGTCTACCCTGTACCCTTTACTTGATGCATGTGAACCACTGTTCATAGGTCTTCTCTGCCAAGAATTGCTTCCGGGACTTCATACCAAGACTCCTCGTCCGGGTCTTCACTTGCCAAGACTCCTCGTCCGGGTCTTCACTTGCCAAAACTCCTCTTCCGGGTCTTCACTTGCCAGGATTCTTCGTCCGGGTCTTCACTTGCCAGGACTCCCTGTCCGGGACTTCACTTGCCAGGACTCCTCGTCCGGGTCTTCACTTGCCAGGACTCCTCGTCCAGGTCTTCACTTGCTAGGACTCCTCATCTGGGTCTTCACCACCTTGCATCCAGTCCTCGGCCTACAAGGAATTTCCTAAAAATACATCTCGACCAACCGCATGAGATAACACATAATTATCACCTTGACTTGAACCCTTGTCAAACACCAAAACATCATTTGGGCCTAATTGCACCAATAATCTCCCCCTTTTTGATGTTTGACAACATGGTTTAAGTTTAGGTGATGAAATCATAACACAGTATAATATTCTTGAAATTGTATAAAATTTTTAGTATTTAAGAACTTCATCAAGTCATCAAATCAGGATGTGTAATAAGATTTTCATTTCAAAAGTGATATAGATTTGAACTACGTTTGACATTTTAGGAAATTTGCAATTCATGTTATTTTCAAACGAGATATAAATTTGCAGCTTAAACTCCACTTATTCCACTTATCTTCCCACTTTAAACTTAAAACCCACTCATCTCTCCCCCTTTGGCAAATAAACAAAAAGAGCAATCTATAGGATCACTCCCCCTGAATTCATTACCCTTAGTTATCCAATGCACCAACAATATATGTTAACAAAGTAGATATCGATCGTGTATATATATTGAAAGGTATAGACAATCGGAAAATTTTTGGCAGAACAATTTTCCCCTAAACATGGTTGTGATAAACCTGTTCATAACATTAAAATACACATCTAAATATACAGGAACAATCATATTCAAAAACAAAATATATATGCAGTCAACATTTTATACATATAACTCAAATGTTAACCAAACATCCTGATATATAATTTTCTCGAATTTAAAAGGTTAATACATACATATATATATATATAAAATAGATGTCTTAAAAACTACATGGCTAGCGACGATGGTCCCGACGAATCCGTCATCATGGCATGTAGGAGAGTAAGAATCTCCTGCTGTTGGGCAGAGACTTCTGAAAACCATGTATCCATCCTGGTTTGAAGCTCCTCGAATCTAGTATCAATCGTTATACAGATATCCTCGTACTTAGTATCAACCTCCTCCATGAACTCAGCATAGTTGCTATGCAGTCTCTCTAGCTGCTCAGACACAGAAGAATACGGTTCGTCAGCTAGGGCTAGATGTGCTTCTTCTTCTTCTTCTTCCATATCCCATCTCTCACCAGCCTGGTGCCCATCAGCCCACTTAACACTTCTACCTACTTGGGACATGGCGACCAATGAAAAATTTCTCCACTTTATGAAATCAAAGTCTGTCATTTGCTTAATTTTGCCCTTGCTTGTGTTGATGCCTATCGATTCTAACCAAAATGTGATGATATGTCCAAAAGGCATGTAAATTTTCTTTTGGACTGGGATGGTAAAGTAAATGATGCAAAGAAACATGTTCAATGCTATGTTAAAATCTAGATGATTATTAAGAAGATGTAATGTAAGTAAATGATGTGGCCTTATTTTGGCCTGCCCCCTAGTGACAATGGGGAGTATGCAACCTACTATGACCTTATATAGGACATTATCAAGGGTAGCCAGTGCCATGGCTGGAAACAGATTAACACTGGGTTGTCGTGGTTTTTTAAAGAAATACTGATGAATGACATTGATTGAGTAATCCTCAAGTGGTTCTTGAATGCTTGGATAGCATTCAAGGGCTGAGTTCGACTCTCGGCACTCTAGAAATGCCCTAAGGATATCAGGAGTGAATGATATGCCCCTTATGGTCACTCTACTCTTATAGATGAGCCTATCACCTGTAGGCTATAGGTTATTGTAGAATTCACTAACTAAGTCTACATTGATGTCGTGATCACAGTACACTAGTTTATTGAGCCCATAGTAGTCAACTATCTGTACGACATTTTGGGCATACCTATCAAAGAAATCCTTATCCAATGACCTAGTATGCATCATCTTAAATTTGTGGGCGGCGAATGAGAAGGGAGGGGAAACTTCAATTCCCACTTCAACTAGGTCACTTGTTCATGGCGATCCCGTCGTCATCTCCGGATTAAAAAAATTAATCCTCGACAAAGAGGGATTACCAAAGCAACTGTTCCATCGTCATGCTATTCGATTAGAGTGGTCACTTGAACAAACTTGTTGTTCAAGCAACCAACCTCTATTCTTCGAATAGCCGTAGAATAGACGATGTATGGATCGCTGGTTTTTGCGTTTGTATTCGGGGTCCAAGTAAATTTAGCCACATGCCATACATACAATATACAAAGAAACAAACAAGGAAAACAAAACAAGATTTATACCTCTTGTTTACCTCAAGATCTTCTATCGTATGGCCTATCCTCTTCTTGGACATTGTGTGGGCAACGATCCTACAAGAGATGAAGCCTCCTAGATCACGATCTTCTTTCCTTGCTCGCTCCGAACAAGAAGAAGAATAGAAATGAAACTCCTCCCTATCTAAGACTGGCCACCAAGTCAAGAGACTTGATGATGCTGCCGGCCAAGGAATAGAGGAGGAAGTGGGCGCCAGCCAAGAGTTCCAAAAAACCACCCTTACCCTTGTTTCTACCGGCCAAGGAGAAGAGGAAGAAGAGGTTGAGCGCCGGCCAAGGTTGAGAAAAGGAAAGGGGCGCTAGCCAAAACCCTAGGAAGGAGAAGGTCTTGCCGCCCAAGTCTCAACCAAACCCTAGCCGCCCAAAGCAATAATCTCCAAGATTGTTGTTGTCGCCCAACCCTTACCCTATATTTATAGAGTTAGGATTAAGCCTCCTTTAATCTCCACCATCAGATCCAGGGATTTAATCTCAACCATCAGATCTAGGGATTTAATCTCAACCGTCGGATCTAGAGTTTTAATCTTCACCGTCAGATTTAAAGATTTAATCTCCACCTTCGGATCTTAGAGTTTCATTTTCCATCATCGGATCTAGGCTTCATGAGGGTTTTAATAGGCTATGATAGGGACCATGAGGAGGAGTTGGATCTTGGCCACCTAATGGATCAAGCCCACATAAAGTCCAATCCATTAATGATAATCCATTCCACTAGAGGATTATCATTGATCTACCTCACCAACCCCCATAAGTTAATATGAGCTCCATATATTATTTGTACATATATCTTTCCATGTTTAAGATCTCGAATGTCTGTCGATTAATTAATTTACTGATAATTAATTAATAAACATCTAACTCCATGAGTAGTACCACTCAACCTTATCATCATGCCGAACCAAGTCCACCTGTAGGGTTTACATGATGAACCTTATAAACACCTCAAGGGGACATCATCATCCTAATATATAGGACACGATTTCTTCCTATAATCAACGACAGACCATATAAATAATATCATTTCCCAACTTACCGAGCCTATCGATTTACTCTATAAATCTCGCCCGTTGGTAAATCAAAGAAATGAGTACTAAGTATATGTGCCCATTATTATATCGAGATTAAAAGCATGTACAACATAATATCTGAGGTCTGATTCGATTATGTAGTCAGCAATAAATCGAATCACCTCTAAGTCGGTCATGCTCAATACACACAAAGTGTACTAGTGTAATTCTATGGTCAAGATAAACCAATACCAAATCACACTACAACCATGCCAATGGTTTGTCCAAAACCATCTATGTTGTGAGCCTTTACTTATACTCTACAAGGAGATGATAACATGATCTACCGTGTGACACTTCACACCATGTTATCTACAATGTAATGTATGAGATAATATGCATAACCATAAATATGCAAACAATGATCATGTGATTCTTATTTCAAAATAAAGATGTTCATATAAAAGATAGACTTTTCAGTATACATCCCAACTATCTCCCACTTATACTAAAAGACTATGCTGTCCTCAAACTGCCATACATCTGATTCTCATTTCCTCCACATGCCTATCAAAAGCCCTCGCTGGAAGGGCCTTAGTGAAAGAATCTGCCAGGTTATCCTCCGATGCAATCTTAGCCACAACTACTTCTCCTCTCTTTACGAGTTCTCATATCAAGTGGTACTTGCGCTCAATGTGTTTACTTGCCTTATGGGCTCGTGGTTCCTTCGAGTTTGCAACTGCACCACTGTTATCACAATAAATTGTGATAGTTCTGGGCAAACCAGAAATCACATCCATGTCCATCAAGAAGTTCCTGAGCCATACAACTTCTTTGGTCGCCTAAGAGGATGCCACATACTCAGCTTCCATGGAGGAGTCTGCCATGCATTTCTACTTAACACTCCTCCATACAATGGATCCACCTCCCAAAGTAAGCACACAACCTGAGGTAGACTTACTATTATCCCTATCTGATTGGAAGTCAAAATCTATGTAACCCACAGGGAGTAAATGATCTGCATGGTAAACTAGCATATAATCCCTAGTCCTTCTCAGGTACTTCAATATATGCTTTACCGCAGTCCAATGTCCCTATCTTTGATTACTCTGATATCTGCTGACCATGCCCACGATAAAGCAGATATCCAATCTCGTACATAGCATGACATACATGAGGCTTCCTATTAACGAAGCATAAGGAACCACCTTCATCTCCTCTATCTTCTTAGATATTCTAAGACACATCTCCTTAGATAAATGAACTCTATGCCTGAAAGGTGGAAAACCTTTCTTGGAGTTTTGCATGCTAAAATGATCCATAATGGTGTCTATGTATGAAGCTTGAGACAAGCACAACATCCTTTTCCTGTGATCCCTAATAACCTTGATCCCAAGGATGTGTCCCACTTCTCCCAAGTCCTTCATATCAAACTGTTTGGACAATCATACCCTTACATATGATAACACCATGACATTGTTGTCAATTAACAAATTGTCATTTACGTATAGTACAAGAAATAACACTACGTTTCCGTCACATCTCTTGTATACACTAGACTCATCCGGACTTTGAATAAATCTATAAAACTTGATTACCTCATCAAAGCGGATGTTTCCAAGATCTCAAAGCTTGCTTCAATTCATAAATGGACCGATTAAGCTTGCACACAAGATGCTCTTTGCCCTTTGCAATGAATCCCTCTGGTTGCTTCATATGGATGTTTTCCTCAAGACTTCCATTAAGGAAAGCTGTCTTGACATCCATCTGCCATACCTCATAATCCATATGAGCAGCAATACATAATAGAATATGGATAGAGTTAAGCATGGCTACTGGCGAAAATGTCTCCTCATAATTGATACCCTCTTTCTGAGTATACCCCTTCGCAACAAGCCTTGCTTTGAAGTTCTCAACCATCCCGTCTATTCCTCTCTTTATTTTGTAGATTCACTTGCATCCAATGGCTTTTACACCATTGGATGGTTCTACTAGCTCCTAGACCTGATTTGAATCCATAGATTCTATCTCAGAATTCATCGTACTTTGCCAAGATACCGCATCTTTATCTTGGATTGCCTCGTCATATGTCTAGAGATCAGGTTCATATTCGCTAAGGACCAAATCAGAAGATTCTCCCAAGATCATGAATCTATCAGGCTGTCTAACAACCCTCCCACTACGACGAGGTATCACCTGTGTATCCTCTGTGACACGGGGTGTAGTCACTTGTTGTATATCCTCTTGTACCGATGGTACTGAAGTAGTGACTTCCCCTCTCAATTCCACAAGAACAGTCGTACTCATGGGTTTATGGTTCATCACATAGTCTTCCTCTAGAAATCTAGCGTTCGTGCTAATGGTCACCCTCTGATCTCAAGGACAATAAAATATACCACCTTTCATTCCTCTAGGATAGCCAACGAACATGTGCACTTCTGTACGAGGTTCCAACTTACCAGCATCTGCCTTCAGTACATGTGCTGGACTCCCCCAAATCCGAATATGTCTCAGACTAGGCTTTCGCCCAGTCCACAATTCGGTGGGAGTAGAAGGCACTGATTTAGATGGTACCAAGTTCAAAATATACACTGTCGTATCCAGAGCATACCCCCAGAATGAATCTGGCAACTTAGAATAACTCATCATCGATCTAACCATCTCCATAAGAGTCTAATTCCTTCGCTCCTCTACACCATTCTACTAGGGTGTGCCAGGTGCAGACAATTGGGATTGAATCCTAGCCTGTGATATGTAATTCCTAAACTCTTCCAAGAGGTACTCACCACCACAATCAGATCGTAGTGTCTTGATACTTTTATCTTGACGTTTCTCCACATCAGCATTGAATTCTTTGAACGAGTCAAAGCATTCAGACTTGCGCGCGCATCAAATAAATGTATCCATATCTTGAATAATCGTCTATAAAAGAAACGAAATATTCAAAACCACCTCTAGCTTGGACAAACATAGGACCACACAAATCAGAATGAACCAATTCCAACACGTCTTTGGCTCTATACTCCTTGGCCTTAAAAGACATCTTGGTCATTTTACCTTCCATGCAAGATTCACAGGTTGGGAAATCTTCCAACACTAATGAACCCAGAGGTCCATCAGCTATCAACCTTTAAATTATGCTTAGGTTAATATGACATAGCCTTAGATGCCAAAGATATGTTTGGTTCATCTTCGAAGGTTCTTTTCTCTTATTGAAATTAGAAGATGAGTTATTTACTTCTATTTTCATCGTGGGAGCTTTTGGTTCAAGTGTATATAAATTTCCTATCAATGCACCAGAATAGATAATCTCCCTATTCTTTTTTATAACAACTCTGTCATTAAAAGAAATAGAATATCCATCAATTAACAATTTAAAAATCGAAATCAAATTCTTTCTAAATAAAGGTACATAAAGGCAATTTTTCAGAACCAAAGTTTTATTCCTCTCAAGAGATAAATAAACATCTCCCACTGCAATAGCCGCCACCTTCGTGGCATTGCCCAAGTAAATGGTAATCTCCCCCTTAGCTAGTCATCGAGTTTTTTGGAACCCCTGCAAAGTATTGCAGACATGATTAGTGGCTCCCGTATCTACACACCAAGTGCCGGTAGATAACACAGCTAAACATGTTTCAATGACTAGACCAAAGGATATACCTTTGTTCTGCTTCCGATTGGGACAGTCCTACTTCTAGTGTCCAGTCTGCTTGTAAGTGAAGCACTTTCCTTTCAGCTTCTTAACTCCTCCCTGAGTTCCTCCCGCCGCCTTTGCCCCAGCTTGTTTCTTCTTCTTCTTGCCTTTCGGTTTAGAAGTAGAAATTTTTTGGACAACCATGGACTGAGCCTGAGCACTTTGATGAAAAAGCCCCTCTGCCACCTGGAGTTCTGTCAGAAGCTCCGCCAATGAATACAACCTTTTATTCGTGTTGTAGTTCAGGCGAAACTACTCAAAACTCTTAGGTAGAGACTGGAGAATGATATCGACCCGCGTTTCCCCATCGATCTCAGCTCCAAGGACTTCCAGCTCATTCACAGGCTTAGGAGGACACTCTTCGAAGAGTACATATTTGTACTTCTAAGCAGTCAAGATAATGTCAAGATTCCTCTTCCAATCAACATAATTGGGTACAGTAAGTTTATTTTCTTTCAGTATCACAACAAGAGGGTTGAAAGTCATTTTTGAAACACCTAAGAATCACATAGATCAAAACTTTAGATTTCAAAGAATTTTATTGATTCCTCAAACAATAAAATTTTAAAATCAACCAACACCTCAAAACACCGAGAATATCGTATGCCTTGATCGTGTGGACGTATACGAATTCTACATTTGTAAGAGGAGGTTTTACCCATTAATTTTACTATCTTGTCAACCTAACTTTTTGACAAATAAAATTAATAGTTGGTTCCTCTTCGACCCTACAAATAAAAGCAGTGACTCCGATGGGGAGGATACTCCTATTTGCATCTAAGTGTTGACCATTACTTGGTACCAAGGTAATTATCTCGGGTTATGTGCCTTTCGATGGGGAAGTACACATGCTCCTTAATAATTTCTTATAACCATATTCAACCCTGTGATCCGCAAACAAACTCATTCGATGGGGGAGGAAGGCACTCAGAGCCGACGTGCAAGTTTGTTTGCATCACATGTCAAATCGTAATGGAGGCTGTGGGAATTTATAAAAATATCCCTCTCTCACTTAGTAATTTATAATTGAGGAATTTTCTTAGCCTACGACATGCATATCAAACAAAAAGCAATAAATATGAAAAAATATTTTCCAACTATTATGACTTTTGTCTTCAATATGCCTCCCATCGTATCGCCATCTCGTTCGCTCCTCCTTACGCCATGTACGAGCCATCCGGAGATCCGAGCCGAGACTAACTATTTTAATTTACATCCATCGATCCTATACTCCCCGAAGGAGTGTACATGAAATCTAGATCGAAAGTAAACTAAAATAAATGAGTGACTAAATAATGCCATACTTAATTACAAAAAATTAAATACTATCCTCGTCAACCCTGAGGATTCAAACAATATTACACATATGGAATAACATACACACATATGGCCATAATAGTTGGATCTTATGCCTACAACCAAAGAGTTAGCCTACACACATCCTACTATCATCAGACATATACAATATATGATAAGCGCATAAAATAACCGATTCCAAAACACACAAAACCAGAGATCGTGGCTCTGATAATAATTGAAGGGAGGGGAAACTTCGCTTCCCACTTAAACTCGGTCACTTATTCATGGTGATCCCGTCGTCGTCTCTGGATTAAAAAAATTAATCCTTGACAAAGAGGGATTACCAAAGAAACCGTTCTATCATCGTGCTATTCGATTAGAGTGGTCACTTGAACAAACTTGTTGTTCAAGCAACCAACCTCTATTCTTTGAATAGCCGTGAATAGAGGATGTACGGATCGCCGGTTTTTGCATTTGTATTCGGGGTCCAAGTAAATTTAGCCACATGCCATACATACAATATACAAAGAAACAAACAAGGAAAACAAAACAAGATTTATACCTCATGTTTACCACAAGATCTTCTATTGTATGTCCTATCCACCTCTTGGATGTTGTGTGGGCAACGGTCCTCCAAGAGATTAAGTCTCCTAGATCACGATCTTCTTTCCTTGCTCGCTCCGAACAAGAAGAAGAATAGAAACGAAACTCCTCCCTATCTAAGACCGGCCTGTTGGGAGGGGAAACTTCGCTTCCCACTTCAACTCGGTCCCTTCTACGTCCCTGGATAAAAAAAATTATCCTTGACAAGAGGGATTGCCCAAGCAACCTTGTCATCGTCGTGCTATTCGATTAGAGTAGTCACTTGAACAAACTTGTTGTTCAAGCGACCAACCTCTATTCTACGAGTAGCTGTGGAATAGACGATGTACGGATCGTCGACTTTTGTGTTTATGTTTGGGGTATAAGTATATTTAGCCACAAAACAGAATATATATCATGCATATAATTGAAAAGTAAATGTAAACATGTAACAAATGAAAATAGAGAATCGATATACCTCTCGATCTTCTATTGTATGACCTTCCTCCTTTCGGACGTCGTGTGGGCGACGATCTACCAAAAGTTGAAGCTCCTAGATCACCAATCTTCTTTCCTTGCTCGTTCCGAGCAAGAGGAAGGATAGAAACAAGACTTTTCTTCTTCCTTTAGCCAACCAACAAGCAACAAGCAAGTTGCTTGCCGCCGGCCAACAAGGAGAAGGGAGAAGAGATGATTGCCTGACAAGAGCATCAAGGGAGGTCCCTAAGCCTTGGTTCCACCGGTCAAGGAGAAGGAGAAGAGCTGCTATGGACACCGGCCAAGTTGAGGAAGGTGTTGTATGGATGCCGACCACCAAAGAAGAAGAAGGAGATAAGGAAAAAATTTCCATAATAGGTGCCGCCAACTCCAAACCCTAGCCTCCAAGGCTTGCCGCCCAAAACCCTAATCTTATCTCTAATTGGATTCTTAATTGCCGCCCACCCCTTGCCCTCCTTTTATAGAGTTAGGGATAAGCCTTGTTTTAATCTCCACCATTGGTTCTAGGGATTTAATATCAACCGTCGGATCTAGAGATTTAATCTCAACCATCGGATATAGAGATTTAATCTCTACCTTTGGATGTAGAGTTTTGTTTCTATCCATTGGATCTAAGCTTCATGAGGTCTTAATAGAATACAATAGGGACCATGAGGAGTAGTTGGATCTTGGCCACCCAATGGATCAAGCCCACATAAAGTTCGATCCATTAATGATAATCCAATCCACAAAAGGATTATCATTGATCTACCTCACCAACCCCCATAAGTCAATATGGCTCCATATATTATATGTACATTTTCTCCCCGTGTTTAAGATCTCGAATGTCAGTTGATTAATTAATTTACTGACCATTAATTAATCAACATCTAACTCCATGACTAGTACCATTCAACCTTTTCATCATGTCAGACCAAGTCCACCTGCAAGGTTTACAAGATGAACCTTATGAGCTCTTCAAGGGGACATCATCATCCTAATATATAGGACACAGTTTCCTCCTATAATCAATGGCACACCATATAAATAATATCATTTATCAACTTACCGAGCCTATCGATTTAATCTATAAATCTCGCCCAATGGTAAATCAAACAAATGAACACTAAGTATATGTGCCCGTTATTATATTGGGATTAAGAGCATGTACAGAATAATATCTGAGATCTGATTCGATTATGTAGTCAGCAATAAATCGAATCACCTCTAAGTCGGTTCTGCTCAATACACACAAAGTGTACTAGTGTGATTCTATGGTCAAGATAAACCAATACCAAATCACACTACAACTATACCCATGGTTTGTCCAAAGCCATCTCTGTTGTGAGCCTATACTTATACTTTACAAGGAGCCGATAACATGATCTCCCGTGTGACACCACACACCATATTATTTACAATGTAATGTATTAGACAATATGCATAACCATAAAAATGTGCAAACAATGATCATGTGATTATTATTTCAAAATAAAGATGTTCATATAGAAGATAGACTTTTCAGTATACATCCCAACAATCTTCCACTTATACTAAAAGACTATGTTGTCCTCAAACTGTCATACATCTGATCCCCATTCCCTCCACATGCCCATCAAAAGCTCTCACCGGAAGGGCCTTAGTGAAATGATCTGTCAGGTTATCCTCCGATGCAATCTTGGCGACAACAACTTCTCCTCTCTTTACGATTTCTCATAGCAGGTGGTACTTGCGCTCTAGGTGTTTACTAGCCTTATGGGCTCGTGGTTCCTTCGAGTTTGCAACTGCACCACTATTATCACAATAAATTGTGATAATTTTTGGTAAACTAGGATTCACATCCAAGTCCATCAGAAAGTTCCTGAGCCACACAGCTCCTTTGGCTGCATCAGAGGCTGCCAAATACTCAGCTTCCATGGTGGAGTCCGCCACACATTTCTGCTTGACACTCTTCCATACAATGGCTCCACCTCCTAAAGTAAACCCAAAACCTGAGGTAGACTTACTGTTATCCCTATCAGATTGGAAGTCGGAATCCGTGTAACCCACAGTGAGTAATTAGTCTTTCTGGTAAACCAGCATGTAATCCGTAGTCCTTCTTAGGTACTTTAATATATGCTTTACCGCAGTCCAATGTCCCTGTCCTGGATTACTCTGATATCTGCTGACCATGCCCACGGCAAAGCAGATATCTGGTCTCGTACATAACATTGCATACATGAGGCTTCCTACTGCTGAGGCATAAGGAACCGCCTTCATCTCCTCTTTCTCCTCAGATATTATAGGACATATATCCTTAGATAAAGGAACCCCATGCCTGAAAGATAGAAAACCCTTTTTGGAGTTCTGCAAGCTAAAACGATCCATAATCGTGTCTATGTATGAAGCTTGGGACATGCACAACATCCTTTTCCTACGATCCCTTATAACCTTGATCCCAAGGATGTGTCCCACTTCTCCCAAGTCATTCATATCGAATTGTTTGGACAACCATACCCTTACATCTGATAACACTTTGATATTGTTGCCAATCAAAAAAATGTCATCTACGTATAATACTTCCGTCACATCTCTTGTATATACAAGACTCATCCGGACTTTGAATAAATCCATAAGACTAGATTACCTCATCAAATCGGATGTTCCAAGACCTCGAAGCTTGCTTCAATCCATAAATGGACCGATTAAGCTTACACACAAGATGCCCTTTACCCTTTGCAATGAATCCCTCTGGTTGCTTCATATAGATGTTTTCCTCAAGACTTCCATTAAGGAAAGCTGTCTTGACATCCATCTGCCACACCTCATAATCCATTTGAGCTGCAATGCATAAGAGAATCCGGATAGACTTAAGCATGGCTACCGGCGAAAAGGTCTCCTCATAATGGATACCCTCTTTCTGAGTATACCCCTTTGCAACAAGTCTTGCTTTGAAGGTCTCAACCTTCCCATCTATTCCTCTCTTTCTTTTGTAGATCATCATGCATCCAATGGTTTTTACACCATCGGGTGGTTCTATTAGCTCCCAGACCAGATTTGAATCCATAGATTCAATCTCAGTATTCATTGCACTTTGCCAAGATACTGCATCTTTATCTTGGATTGCCTCGTCATATGTCAAGGGATCAGGTTCATGTTCGCCAGGGACCAAATCAGAAGATTCTCCCAAGAACATGAATCTATCAGGCTGTCTCACAACCCTCCCACTACGACGAGGTATCACCTGTGTATCCTCTGTGACACGAGGAGCAGTGACTTGTGATATATCCTCTTGTACCGGTGGTACTGAAGAAGTGACTTCCCTTTTTATTTCCTCCAGAACAATCTTACTCATGGGCTTGTGGTTCATCACATAGTCTTCCTCTAGAAATCTGGCGTTCATGCTAACAATCACCCTCTGATCTCTAGGACTATTAAACAAACCACCTTTCGTTCCTCTAGGATAGCAAATGAGCATGCGTATTTCTGTAAGAGATTCCAACTTACCAGCATCCGCCTTCGGCACATGTGCTGGACTCCCCCACATTCGAATATGTCTTAGACTAGGCTTTTATCCAGACCACAATTCTGTGGGAGTAGAAGGCACTGATTTAGATGGAACCAAGTTCTGAATGTACACCGCCGTATCTAGAGCATATCCCCAGAACGAATCTGGCAACTTAGAATAACTCATCATCGATCTAACCATCTCCATAAGAGTCCTATTCCTTTGCTCTGCTACACCTTTATGCTGGGGTGTGCCAGGTGCAGACAATTGGGATTGAATCCCAGCCTCTGATAAGTAATTTCTAAACTCTCCCAAGAGGTATTCACCCCCACGATCAGATCGTAGTGTCTTGTTACTTTTACCTTGACATTTCTCCACATCATCCTTGAATTCTTTGAACTTGTAAAAGCATTCAGACTTGCGGCGCATCAAGTAAATGTATCCATATCTCGAATAATCGTCTATAAAAGAGACGAACTACTCAAAACCACCTCTAGCATGGATAGTCAGAGGACCACACAAATCAAAATGAACCAATTCTAACACATCTTTTGCTCTATACCCCTTGCCCTTAAAAGGCCTCTTGGTCATTTTACACTCCAAACAAGATTTGCAGGTTGGGAAATCTTCCACCACTAATGAACCCAAAGGTCCATTAGCTATCAACCTTTGAATTCTTCTTAGATTAATATGACCAAGCATAAGATGCCAAAGATATGTTTGGTTCATCTTCGAAGGTTCTTTTCCCTTATTGGAATTAGAAGATGAGTTATTAACTTCAATTTGCATCGTGGGAGGTTTTGGTTGAAGTGTGTATAGATTTCCTATCAATGCACCTGAACAGATAATGTCCCTATTCCTTTTTATAAAAACTCTGTCATTAAAAGAAATAGAATATCGATCAATAAACAATTTAGAAATTGAAATTAAATTTTTTTATAAATAAAGGTACATAATAGCAATTCTTAATAACCAAAACTTTATTTTTCTCAAAAGATAAATGAACATCTCCCACTGCAACAGCCGCCACCATCGTGACATTGCCCAAGTACACGGTAGTCTCCCCCACAACCAGTTGTCTAGTTTCCTTGAACCCCTACAAAGTATTGCAGACATGATCAGTCGCTCCTGTATCTACACATCAGGTGCCGGTAGATAACACCGCTAAACATGTTTCAACGACTAGACCAAAAGATATACCTTTGTTCTGCTTGCGGTTGGGGCAGTCCTTCTTCTAGTGTCTAGTCTGCTTACAAGTGAAGCAATTGCCTTTCGGCTTCTTCACTCCTCCCTGAGTTCCTCCCACCGCCTTCGCCCCAGATTTTTTCTTCTTCTTCTTGCCTTTCGGCTTAGAAGTAGAAACCTTTTGGGTCACCATGGCATGCGCATGAACACTTTGACGAAATAGCCCCTCTGCCGCCTGGAGTTCTGTCAGAAGCTCCGCCAACGAATACAACCTCTTGTTCATGTTATAGTTCAAGCGAATATGCTCAAAACTCTAAGGTAGAGACTGGAGAATGATATCGACCTGGGTTTCCCCATCGATCTCAGCTCCGAGGACTTTCAACTCATTCAAATGAGGCATCAACTTGAGAACATGATCCCTTACGGGTGTTCCCTCGATCATGGTGGTCGTCATCAGGTTCCTCATGGCTTCCTGCCTTGCAACCCGATTCTGGTGTCCGAAAAGCTCTTTTAAATTGACCATCATGTCATAAGCAGTGGGCATGACTTGATGCTGATGTTGCAGTACATATGACATAGATGCCAAAATGTAACACCGCGCCATCTTATCAACTTTTATCCACTTCTTATAACTCTCTTTCTCCATTTCCCCAGAATCATCTGCAAGCTTAGGAGGGCACTCTTCGGGGAGTACATATTTGTATTCCTCAGCAGTCAAGACAATGTCAAGATTCCTCTTCCAATCAATATAGTTGGATCCAGTAAGTTTATTCTCTTTTAGTATCACAGCAAGCGGGTTGAAAGTGATTTTGATAGAAAACCTAAGAATCACATAGATCAAAACATTAGATTTCAAAAAATTATTGATTCCTCAAACAATAAAATTTTAAAATCAACCAACACCTCAAAACACCGAGAATATCATATGCCACGATAGTGTGGACGTATACGAATTCTACATTTGTAGGAGGAGATTTTACCCATTAATTTTACTATCTTGTCAACCTAACTTTTTGACAAGTAATATTAATAGTTGGTTCCTCTTTGGCCCTACAAATAAAAGAAGTGACTCCGATGGGGAGGATACTTATATTTGTATCTAAGTGTTCACCATTACTTGGTACCAAGGTAATTATCACGGGTTATGTGCCTTCCAATGGGGAAGTACACACGCTCCTTAATAATTTCCTATAATCATATTTGACCTTGTGATCCGCAAACAAACCCATCCGATGGGGAGGAAGGCATTCAGAGCCGACACACAAGTTTGTTTGCATCACTTGTCAAATCGTAATGGAGGTCGTGGGAATTTATAAAAATTTCCCTCTCCCACTTAGTAATTTGAAATTGAGGAATTTTCTAGCCTACGACATGCATATCAAACAATAAGCAATAAATATTAAAAATAAAATTTTTCCAACTATTATGGCTTTTGTCTTCAATATGTCTCCCGTCGTATCACTTTCTCGTCCGCTCCTCATTTGCCTTGTACGAG
Source organism: Wurfbainia villosa (assembly GCA_025175895.1). NCBI lineage: Eukaryota > Viridiplantae > Streptophyta > Magnoliopsida > Zingiberales > Zingiberaceae > Wurfbainia > Wurfbainia villosa. The sequence continues at coordinate 27,956,838 of CM045986.1, forward strand.
CCATCCGGAGATTCGAGTCAAGACTAAAAACTATTTTTATTTACATCCATCGATCTTATACTCCACGAGGGAGTGTACATGAAATCTAGATAGAAAGTAAACAAAAATAAAAAGAGTGGCTAAATAATGCTGTATCTAATTTACAAAAAATTAAATACTAGCCTCGTCAACCCCGAGGATTCAACAAAATATACTATTACACACATACAATCACATACACACATATGACCATAATAGTTGGGTCTTATGCCTACAATCAAAGAGTTAACCTACGCATATCCTACTATTATCCGACACATATAATATATGAAAAATGTATAAGAGTAACCGAATCCTAAACATACAAAACCGAAAACCGTGGCTTTGATACCAAATGTTGGGAGGGAAACTTAGCTTCCCACTTCAACTCGGTCGCTTGTTCATGGCGATCCCTTCAACGTCCTTGGATAAAAAAAAATTATCCTTGAAAAAAGGGTTTGGCCAAGCAACCTTGTCATCGTCGTGCTATTCGATTAGAGTAGTCACTTGAACAAACTTGTTGTTCAAGCAACCAACCTCTATTCTAAGAGTAGCCACGGAATAGACGATGTACAGATCGTCGGCTTTTATGTTTATGTTCGTGGTCCAAGTATATTTAGCCGTAAAACAAAATATATATCATGGATATAATTGAAAAGAAAATATAAACATGTAACAAATGAAAATAGAGAATCAATATCCCTCTCGATCTTCTATTGTATGACCTTCCTCCTTCCGGACATTGTGTGGGCGACGATCTACGAAAAGTTGAAGCTCCTAGATCACCAATCTTCTTTCCTTGCTCGTTCCGAGCAAGAGGAAGAATAGAAACAATACTTTTCTTCTTCCTTTAGCCAACCAACAAGAAAAAACAAGTTGCTCCGCCACCAACAAGGAGAAGAGAAGAGATGATCTTGGCCAAGAGCTTCAAGGAGGACCCTTTAGACTTTGTTCCACCGCCAAGGAGAAGGAGAAGAGATGGACCAAGGTGAGGAATCTATGTATGTTAGTAATATATGAGAGATGTCCTAAGGCAATCGCCTTATGTATGAACCATTTATATGATAAATGAAGATTCACTATTTGAGTATACATGTTTAATGTATTTGATTGGATCTTAAACTCATTTATCAATGTCCATGATACGATTCACAAAGATGAGAGAATTTGTGATTGATCACAACTAGTGAGTATCTCTACATGTGTAATTGTGATGTATCGAATTATCCCTAGTCGATGAATTGATGGATTTGGACACCATCAATTTGCCGAGACTAGCACGAGGTATACCTTGGTGTATCCAAGCAAATTGATTCTCACCGGGCTAGAGACATGTGATGTCCGAAGTTAATCGTGGATGCTAGTTATGGTAACTAGTTCAAGTGACCACCGTAAGACTTCATATGGTTCTCTCGTGCATATATAGATATGTCAATGAAGTTCTTATCGTGGCTTAAGTGCGATGTTCTTCGACTTGCGGTATTCAAGTCATCTTGATCATGAGACTTATGCTTTGACATCTTAAGCAAACATCTCTAAGGAGATGTGGACCCGGATGATTGGGTATAAGTGTGATCGAAGGTGTTTGAATAGCCTATAAAGGATTCACCACTCCTTGCGAGGAGATGTATACCCATGGCCTCTCGTCGGATTGTTACTAAAGTCTTTGGCCAAAGCATTACATGTTTAGAGTAAGGTACTCTTCGATACATGTGAAGTAACTAGAATCCGTAGGACGAGGAAATGATACTTGGGCTAGGTGTGACGTAGTCAGCCTAATGGGGACTGACACAATAGACCATGTCCTGAACCAAGTGGGTATAAGATGAGTGAAGGGAATGGGGCACGATTCATTCGAGCTACTGAAGGGTTTCAGAAATAGTTATGGATCAACCGTTGATCTTTTCGGTTAATTGGGGATCATGATGTACTACTAGGTGCCACTCATGATCGTTCTATAATTAATGGTTAATTATAGACGGCCAACATAAACCGAGAACCTATTTGGTCACACGCACAACGAGCATAATCCAAAGGATTTAAAACGAGATTGAGAATGGGATTCTCAGATCGAGTGAAACTAGGTTTGGTTGGACCAAACATAAAGCGAGCATGAAATCGTTTCAGTCGCAATGGAAGCGTGGATGGGCCGAGTCTTATGAAGACGTAATGGATGAACCAAAATGGTTTGGTTCTAATCCAATGGATGAGAATAAACCAAAGGGTTTGGTTTATTTTAAACGAATGAACCAAAAGTTGGTTCGGTTCGTTTTAACTTAAAATAAACCATCATGGTTCGGTTTATTTTAACTTATCTTAATGGAGCGGGTTAACGGGCTTAATGGTTATGATCCAATAACCATTAAGAGAATTAGTTCTCTATAAAAGAGGGCTTAAGGGATAATTAAGCCCTAATCCAAAACCCTAGCCCTATGATTGCCGCCCACCTCCTCCTTGGAGTTCACGGCGCCAACCTCCATTGCCGCCCAGCTCTTGTGCCACCGTCCAAGTCCTTGCCGGTGTCCAAGCTTCAGCCAGTGATCCTCCGGCGACCCTCCGGTGATCTTCCTAGGCCTCGGTGAAAAGGTGAGCACTTGGCTTCCTTGTTTTGGCCGGCGCCTACTCCTCCACCAAGCTGTCCAGTTTTCTGGACAGCTTCTTCTCCTCTCGTCGGAGCGTCGTTTGGACGACGGTTAGAGCTCCGACAGCGGATAACTTACCGGGGATTCGATCTCCGGTAATCCTCTGAGGTGGAGGACGAAGGATTCGTCAATTGGTTGACGAATACCTCTCCGGAAAAGTGAGTTTTGAGAACTCATATTAGGATCCGAATTTGGATTCGGATCGTGATCATCTCTCGATCACGTCGTCTTCAACACGAGGCTAGTAACCCGTACGAAGACGAAGCTCGTGACTTAGCGAAGTCATCCCGAGGAACTCGGCGTGGATACGGATAGAGACGATTCTAGCGAGGATCGTTCCGGTTGATGCTGTTCCCGCTACACGTCATACGAAAGGTATAACGTAGATAAATTTCCTTTTATTGCAAATTTAAATTTACTATTATGTCTACACTTGTTATAATATGCATGCGTGTGTTGTGTGTATTGTAATAAATGTAAATTTATTATTTTTATTGCTTCCGCTGTGTTCATGTTTACGAAACGTGATCGAACACACACACACCGCGGTGCCGGAAACCCAACAGTGGTATCAGAGCTCAGGTTGTGTTTCGACATAATCGTAAAAATGGTTTTGCGATAGTCATAATGTATTTCTGAAAATTTAGATGTATTTATGAAAATTTTTCAATTTTGGAAAGTCTAGAAGTATTTATGGAAATCTTCCACTTTTGGAAAGTTGGAAGTATTTATGGAAATTGATATTTTCTATAAATAAAATATTTGATTAGATTCTGGAAATTTGTTTCCTAATTTAATCATGAATTGATTTGGGAAATCAAATCTTAAAATATTTTATTTCCATAAGTAGTTTTAATGATTTAGGAAATTGGTTTCCTAAATAGATTTTCCTTAATCAAATAATTCCATGAATAAAATATGTGATTAGATTTGGAAATTTGTTTCCTAATTTAATTATGATTTGATTTGGAGAATCAAATCTTAAACATATTTTATTTCCATAAATAGTTATGACATATAAGGAAACATATACATGACATAATTGTATGCCATGTAATTGCATTAGATGCATAACATAATGTCATGCGTGTCGTGACATGTAGATGTATGTCATGCCATGTAGATAATAGTTATTTGCATGCAAAGAGGATGAGACATAAAACCCTTAAACAATATTAAAGCCTACACCTTCCATTAATATGGTTAGAACCAGAGTTCCGTTTCTTGTTTGGGTTGTTGGACTCTCTCCAAGCCCGGCTCGAACCCGAACATGTTCAAACCATAGAATAGTTTAATACTAATATGGTAAGAGTCAGAGGTCAATCGTTAGCTTTGGTTGTTGGACTCTCTCCAAGCTGGGCTAATCGGTATAGTTGATACCTACTGTCGTAGTTATGAATGGCTTGTTGGACTCTCTTCAAGGTTGTTCATAACTATGATGAATATCAGCCCATTCGGAGATGGACCTACGATCTCCCGAAGTGATTTTGGGGTTTTTGAAATTCGAAAAATGAATGGGATTTATAAATGTATATTGATGCATTTTAAAATCATTTTCTCATATATGCTCGTTTTGTATTTCTAGGTCAATAAATTGATCATGACGTCTTTGAATTTGCGCACTATTTTGGATTCGAACAAACTGACTGGGCCTAACTTCCTGGACTGGCTTAGAAACCTGAGAATTGTTCTCAAGGTGGAAAAGCTTGCATATGTCGTTGAAGAGACTCTTCCTGACCGTCCTAAGGATGATGCAACTCCAGACCAAATGTTGGTCTATCAGAAGAAATGTGGTAGATTCTGAGCTGGCGAGTTGCATCATGCTAGCGGCGATGGTACCTGAGCTGCAAAAGCAGCATGAGCATATGGATGCTAATACTATGGTCTTCCATCTTCATGAGTTGTTCGATGAGCAAGCGACATCCGAAAGGTTCGAGGTCTCTAGGCTCCTCTTCACCACGATGATGCAAGAAGGTTCGTCTGTAGTGCAGTTTGTGCTAAAGATGAACTGGTACATCGAGCGGCTAGCTACCCTCGATTTTGTGGTGGATCATGAGTTAAGTATTGACTTAATTCTGCATTGTTTGCCCAAGAGTTTCTCGCAATTTGTGATGAACTATCGGATGAACAAATTGGAATCCACCATTCCCGAGCTCCTCAATATGCTGAAGACTGTGGAGCCTTCTGTGAAGCATGAGGAGAAGGCGGTTCTGTTAGTTGATTCCTCAAAGAAAGGTTCTAAGAGGAAGGCAAAAGAACAGAAAAAAGGAAAGAACAAAAAGGCAAAGAAGGCGGAACCAGCGCAAAAGGGCACTTGCCATCACTGTGGCAAGGAAGGCCACTGGCGAAGAAACTGCAAGATTTATCTTGAGTTCATGAAGAAGAAGAAGGCATCCGATGCCCCATCCTCTTCAGGTATCTTCGTTATTGATTGTCATTCTATTTCCTTAGACACTTGGGTATTGGATACTGGGTGTGGCTCACATATATGTAATGACATACAGGGGCTAAGGAATAGAAGAAGACTTGTCAGAGGGGAGTCAAATTTGCGAGTTGGCAATGGAGCAAAGGTTGCTGCGGTCGCCATCGGAACTTATTTGCTGAAGCTCCCTAGTGGACTAGTCTTAGAACTGGACAATTGCTATTATGTTCCTTCTCTAATAAAGAACATTGTTTCTATTTCCTGTTTAAATAGAAATGGTTTCCATTTGACGTTTAGTAACAATTGTTGTTATATAACTTTGAATGGCGTACTTTATGGAACTGGAACCTTGAGTAATGGCATTTATACGTTGGACGTATCCAGTGACATTTTCAATATCGAAGTGAGCAACACGCGTGCTCGAAAGGATAATCAAATAGACTCCTATATGTGGCATTGTCGTCTTGGCCATATAAGCAAGAAATGCATGTCCGAATTACACCGATGTGGAATTCTGGAATCGTTTGAATTGGATTCATACGATACATGCGAATCATGCTTAAAAGGCAAGATGACTAAGTTACCTTTTACTGGAAAAGGTGAACAAGTGGGAGAGTTACTAGGTCTAATACATACTGATGTATGTGGACCTATGTCAACTCAAGCATTAGGAGGCTATAGCTACTTCATTACCTTCACCGATGATCACTCACGGTTTGGGTATGTGTTCTTGATGAAACACAAGTCTGAAGCCTTTGAAAGGTTCAAAGAGTTCAGAAATGAAGTAGAGAAACAACATGACAAAAGTATTAAAATACTTCGATCGGATCGAGGTGGTGAATACTTAAGTCAAGAGTTTCATGATTATCTAAGAGACAATGGCATATTATCTCAATGGACTCCGTCATATACACCACAGCATAATGGTGTATCTGAGAGGCATAACCGGACCTTGTTGGACATGGTCAGGTCAATGATGAATCATGCGACTCTTCCCAAGTCCTTTTGGGGTTATGCACTTCAAACAGCTGTTTACTTGTTAAACAGAATGCCTACCAAGGTAGTCTCAACTACTCCATATGAGATATGGAATAGTAAGAAACCTCATGTATCTTACTTGAAGATATGGGGTTGTCCTGCTTATGTGAAGCGAACTGTATCAGACAAATTGGATGCTAAGTCTGATAAATGTCTATTTGTTGGATACCCTAAGGAAACAAGGGGTTACCAATTCTATCATCCTGTGGAACAAAAGGTGTTTGTTTCAAGGCATGCTGTGTTTCTAGAGAAAGAGTTTCTCTAAGAAAACAAAGGGGAGTGTCGTCGAGCTTGAGGAGGCTCGAGAGACTCAAATAGACATTGATGAGATACCTGGTGAAGCACAACAGCCGACAACTCATAGTGATGAGCAATCGGCTGGACCTATTGTAACACCACATCTTCGTAGATCTGGTAGAACACGCAATATTCCTGAGAGATATGGATTTCTCGTAAGTGAATCGAACGATGTGTTACTCATTGATGATGAGGAGCCTACCAGTTATGAAGAAGTGCTGACAAGTTCAGAAAGGGATAAGTGGCTTGGTGCCATGAAGTCGGAAATGGATTCCATGTATGAAAACCAAGTTTGGAACTTGGTTGACCCACCTGAAGGGATAAAGCATATAGGGTGCAAGTGGGTTTTCAAGAAGAAAACCGACATGGATGGTAATGTGATTACCTATAAGGCTAGATTGGTGGCGAAAGGATATCGTCAAAAACAAGGTGTTGATTATGATGAAACCTATTCGTTTATAGCTATGCTTAAATCCATTCGGATGCTCCTAGCCATAGTGGCTCATTATGATTATGAGATATGGAAGATGGATGTGAAAACAACTTTCCTTAATGGAAACCTGCTCGAGGACGTGTATATGATACAGCCTGAGGGTTTCACATCGGTTGATAAAACCAAGGTATGCAAATTGCGACGGTCCATTTATGGATTGAAGCAAGCATCCAGGAGCTAGAATATCCGTTTTGATGAGACAATCAAAAGGTTTGATTTCTCACAAAATCCAGACGAACCTTGTGTGTACAAGAAGGTTAGTGGGAGTGCAGTCGTGTTCCTATTATTGTATGTCGATGACATATTACTTATAGGAAATGATGTCTCAATCTTACAGTCAGTGAAGGTTTGGTTATCCAAGACATTCTCCATGAAAGACCTGGGAGAAGCAACCTACATCCTCGGGATTAAGATCTATAGAGATAGATCGAAACGGTTGCTTGGTCTTTCGCAGTCTACATATATAGACCGAGTGCTAAAGAGGTTTAGCATGTCGGAATCCAAGAAAGGTTTCTTACCCATCAGGCATGGGGTACACCTTTCGAAGTCTATGTGTCCGCACACAGAAGACGAGAGGATTTGCATGAGTAAGATTCCCTATGCATCCGCAATAGGATCTATCATGTATGCTATGTACAGGCTCGATGTATCGTGACGCCTGAGTGTCACGAGCAGATACAATCCGATCCAGAATGGATCATTGGCGGTATTAAGACGATCCTTAAGTACTTGAGAAGAACTAAGGATGTGTTCCTAATATATGGAGAAGGGTACATGGTGATACGTGGGTATACGGATGCCAGCTCCAGACAGACAAGGATGATTCTGTGTCTCACCGGATCGTGTTCACCTTGAATGGGGGCGCAGATGAGTTGGTAAAGTTCCAAACAAGAGATCAGAGCGGATTCTACCACCGAGGCGAATACATTGCGCCTTAGGCAAAGAGGAAGGCGGTTTGGATCAAGAAGTTCGTTCATGAACTTGGTGTGATTCCGCCATTGTTGAAGCAATATCGGTCTCATGCGACAACAATGGAGCAATTGTACGAAAGAGCCAAGGTCTCATCAACGATCCAAACATGCTTCCCGCTATCATCTTATCGAGAGATCATAAGTAGGGAACGAAATACAAATCGAGAAAATTCCCATCGAAAGGAACTTAGTGGATCCTTGACTAAGGCATTACCTCAAAATAAGTTTGAGGGTCATGTTCGAGCTTATGGTATTGATAACGAGCGATTGGCATTAGGCCAAGTGGGAGTCTGTTAGTAATATATGAGAGATGTCCTAAGGCAATCGCTTTATGTATGAACCATTTATATGATAAATGAAGATTCACTATTTGAGTATACATGTTTTATGTATTTGATTGGATCTTAAACTCATTTATCAATGTCCACGATATACGATTCACAACATGAGAGAATTTGTGATTGGATCACAACTAGTGAGTATCTCTACATGTGTAATTGTGATGTATCAATTATCCTAGTCGATGAATTGATGGATTCGGACACCATCAATTCCGAGACTAGCACGAGGTATACTCCTTGGTGTATCCAAGCAAAGGTGATTATCACCGGCCGGAGACATAGTGATGTCCGAGTTAATCGTGGATGCTAGTTATGGTAACTAGTTCATTGGAGTGACCAGTAAGACTTCATTGTTCTCTACATATATAGATATGTCAATGAAGTTCTTACTGTGGCTTAAGTGCGATGTTCCTTTGACTTGCGGTATTCAAGTCATCTTGATCATGGAGACTTATGCTTTGACATCTTAAGCAAACATCTCTAAGGAGATGTGGACCCGGGATGATTGGGGATAAGTCGAAGTGATCGAAGGTGTTTGAATAGCCTATAAAGGATTCACCACTCCTTGCGAGGAGATTTATACCCATGGCCTCTCGTCAGATTGTTACTAAAGTCTTTGGCCAAAGCATTACATGTTTAGAGTAAGGTACTCTTCAATACATGTGGAGTAACTAGAATCCGTAGGACGAGGAAATGATACTTGGGCTAGGTGTGACGTAGTCAGCCTAGTGGGGACTGACACAATAGACCATGTCCTGAACCAAGTGGGTATAAGATGAGTGAAGGGATTGGGGCACGATTCATTCGAGCTACTGAAGGGTTTCAGAAATAGTTATGGATAAACCGTTGATCTTTTCAGTTAATTGGGGATCATGATGTACTACTAGGTGCCACTCATGATCGTTCTATAAATTATGGTTAATTATAGACGACCAACATAAACCGAGAACCTATTTGGTCACACGCACAACGAGCATAATCCAAAGGATTTAAAATGATCTTGAGAATGGGATTCTCAGACCGAGACAAACTAGGTTTGGTTGGACCAAACATAAAGCGAGCATGAAATCGTTTCAGTCGCAATGGAAGCGTGGATGGGCCGAGTCTTATGAAGACGTAATGGATGAACCAAAATGGTTTGGTTCTAATCCAATGGATGAGAATAAACCAAAGGGTTTGGTTTATTTTAAACGAATGAACCAAAAGTTGGTTCGGTTCATTTTAACTTAAAATAAACCATCATGGTTCGGTTTATTTTAACTTATCTTAATGGAGCGGGTTAACGGGCCTAATGGTTATGATCCAAGAACCATTAAGAGAATTAGTTCTCTATAAAAGAGGACTTAAGGGAAAATTAAGCCCGAATCCAAAACCCTAGCCCTAAGATTGCCGCCCACCTCCTCCTTGGAGTTCACGGCGCCAACCTTCATTGTCGCCCTGCTCTTGTGCCGCCGTCCAAGTCCTTGCCGGCATCCAAGCTTCAGCTGGTGATCCTCCGGCGATCCTCCGGTGATCTTCCTAGGCCTCGGTGAAAAGGTGATCACTTGGCTTCCTTGTTTTGGCCGGCACCTACTCCTCCACCAAGCTGTCCAGTTTTCTGGACAGCTTCTTCTCCTCTCGTCGGAGCGTCGTTTGGACGACGGTTAGAGCTCCGACAGCGGCTAACTTACCGGGGATTCGATCTCCGGTAATCCTCTGAGGTGGAGGACGAAGGATTCATCAATTGGTTGACGAATACCTCTCCGGAGAAGCGAGTTTTGAGAACTCATATTAGGATCCGAATTTGGATTCGGATCGTGATCATCTCTCGATCACGTCGTCTTCAACACGAGGCTAGTAACCCGTACGAAGATGAAGCTCGTGGCTTAGCGAAGTCATCCCGAGGAACTCGGCGTGGATACGGATAGAGACGATTCTAGCGAGGATCGTTCCGGTTGATGCCGTTCCCGCTACACGTCATACGAAAGGTATAACGTAGATAAATTTCCTTTTATTGCAAATTTAAATTTACAGTTATGTCTACACTTGTTGTAATATGCATGCGTGTGTTGTGTGTGTTGTAATAAATGTAGATTTATTATTTTTATTGCTTCCGTTGTGTTCATGTTTATGAAACGTGATCGAACACACACACACCACGGTGCCGAAAACCCAACAGCTGTATGGTCACCGGCCACCAAAGAATAAGAAGGAGATAAGGAAAAATTTCCTTAATATATGCCGCCAACTCCAAACCCTAGCCTCCAAGCCTTGCCACCCAAAACCCTAATCCTATCTCTAATTGGATTCTTATTTGCCGCCCACCCCTTGCCCTCCTTTTATAGAGTTAGGGATAAGCCTTGTTTTAATCTACACCATTGGTTCTAGGTATTTAATCTCAACCATCGGATCTATAGATTTAATCTCAACCGTCGGATCTAGTGATTTAATCTCTACCTTTGGATCTAGAGTTTTGTTTATATCCATTGGATCTAAGCTTCATGAGGCATTAATAGGCTACAATAGGGACCATGAAGAGGAGTTGGATCTTGGCCACCCAATGGATCAAGCCCACATAAAGTCCGATCCATTAATGATAATCCAATCCACTAAAGGATTATCATTGATCTACCTCACCAACCCCCATAAGTCAATATGGGCTCCATATATTATATGTACATTTTCTCCCCGTGTTTAAGATCTCGAATGCCAGTCGACTAATTAATTTACTGACCATTAATTAATCAACATCTAACTCCATAAGTAGTATCACTCAACCTTTTCATCATGTCGGACCAAGTCCACCTGCAGGGTTTATATGATGAACCTTATGAGCTCCTCAAGGGGACATCATCATCCTAATATATAGGACATGGTTTCCTCCTATAATCAACGACACACCATATAAATAATATCATTTTTCCAACTTAACGAGCCTATCGATTTTATCTATAAATCTCGCCCATTGGTAAATCAAAGAAATGAACACTAAGTATATGTGCCCGTTATTATATCGGGATTAAGAGCATGTACAAAATAATATCTGAGGTCTAATTCGATTATGTAGTCAGTAATAAATCTAATCACCTCTAAGTCGGTCCTACTCAATACACACAAAGTGTGCTTGTGTGATTCTATGGTCAAGACAAACTAATTCCAAATCACACTACAACCATACCAATGGTTTGTCCAAAGTCATCTCGGTTGTGAGCCTATACTTATACTTTACAAGGAGCCGAAAACATGATCTCCCGTGTGACACCACACACCATGTTTTCTACAATGTAATGTATTACACAATATGCATAACCATAAAAATGTGCAAACAATGATCATGTGATTCTTACTTCAAAATAAAGATGTTCATACAAAAGATAGACTTTTTAGTATACATCCCAACAATCTTCCACTTATAATAAAAGACTATGCTGTCCTCAAACTACCATACATCTGATCCCCATTCCCTCCACATGCCTATCAAAAGCTCTCGCCGGAAGGGCCTTAGTGAAAGGATCTGCAAGGCTATCCTCCGATGCAATCTTGGACACAACAACTTCTCCTCTCTTTACGATTTCTCGTATCATGTGGTACTTGCGCTCTTTGTGTTTACTAGCCTTATGGACTCGTGGTTTCTTCGAGTTTGCAACTGCACCACTATTATCACAATAAATTGTAATTATTCTCGGCAAACCAGGAATCACATCCATGTCCATCAGGAAGTTCCTGAGCCACACAGCTTCTTTGGCCCACTCAGAGGCTGCCACATACTCAGCTTCCATAGTGGAGTCCGCCACGCATTTCTGCTTAACACTCCTCCATACAATGGCTCCACCTCCCAAAGTAAACACAAAACCTGAGGTAGACTTACTGTTATCCCTATCAGTTTTGAAGTCGGAATCCGTGTAACCCACAAGGAGTAATTGGTCTGCCTGATAAACCAGCATGTAATCCCTAGTCCTTCCAAGTACATCAATATATGTTTTACCGCAGTCCAATGTCCCTGTCTTGGATTACTTTGATATCTGCTGACCATGCCCACATCAAAGAAGATATCTGGTCTCGTACATAGCATCGCATACATGAGGCTTCCTACTGCCGAGGCATAAGGAACCGCCTTCATCTTCTCTTTCTCCTCAGATGTTCTAGGACACATTTTTTAGATAAAGGAATCCCATGCTTGAAAGGTAGAAAATCCTTCTTGGAGTTCTGCATGCTAAAACGATCTATAATCGTGTCTATGTATGAATCTTGGGACAAGCACAACATCCTTTTCCTACGATCCCTTATAACCTTGATCCCAAGGATGTGCCCCACTTCTCCCACGTCCTTCATATCAAACTGTTTGGACAACCATACCCTTACGTCCGATAACACTTTAATATTGTTGCCAATCAACAAAATGTCATCTGCTTAAAGTACAAGAAATACCACTACGTTTCCGTCACATCTCTTATATACACAAGACTCATCCGGACTTTGAATAAATCAATAAGACTGGATTACCTCATCAAATCGGATGTTCCAAGACCTCGAAGCTTACTTCAATGCATAAATGGACTATTAAGATTACATACAAGATGCTCTTTGCCCTTCACAATGAATCCCTCTGGTTGCTTCATATAGATGTTTTCCTCAAGACTTCCATTAAGGAAAGTTGTCTTGACATCCATCTGCCACACCTCATAATCCATATGAGCTGCAATGCATTAGAGAATCTAGATAGACTTAAGCATGGCTACCAGCGAAAAGGTCTCCTCATAATCAATACCCTCTTTCTGAGTATACCCCTTTGCAACAAGACTTTCTTTGAAGGTCTCAACATTCCTATCTATTCCTCTCTTTCTTTTGTAGATCCATTTGCATCCAATAGTTTTTACACCATCGGGTGGTTCTACTAGCTCCCAGACCTGATTTGAATCCATAGATTCAATCTCAGTATTCATTGCACTTTGCCAAGATACTACATCTTTATCTTGGATTGCCTCGTCATATGTCCAGGGATCAGGTTCATGTTCGCCAGGGACCAAATCAGAAGATTCTCCGTAGAACATGAATCTATCAGGCTGTCTAACAACCCTCCCACTACGACGAGGTATCACCTGTGTATCCTCTGTGACACACGGTGCAGTATCATGTGGTATATCCTCTTGTATCGGTGGTACTGAAGAAGTGACTTTCCCTTTTATTTCCTCTAGAACAATCTTACTTATGGGCTTGTGGTTCATCACATAGTCTTCCTCTAGAAATCTGGCATTCGAGCTAACGATCACCCTCTGATCTCTAGGACTATAAAACAAACCATCTTTTGTTCCTCTAGGATAGCCAACGAACATGCATACTTTTGTACGAGGTTCCAACTTACCAGCATCCGCCTTCAGCACATGTGCTGGACTCCACCATATCCGAATATGTCTTAGACTAGGCTTTCGCTCAGTCCACAATTCTTTGGGAGTAGAAGACACTGATTTAGATGGAACCAAGTCCAGAATGTACACCGTCGTATTTAGAGCATATCCCCAAAACGAATCTGGCAACTCAGAATAACTCATCATCGATCTAACCATCTCCATAAGAGTCCTATTCCTTTGCTATGCTACACCATTCTGCTGGGGTGTGCCAGGTGCAGACAATTGGGATTGAATCCTAGCCTCTGATAAGTAATTTCTAAACTCTCCCAAGAGGTACTCACCCCCAAGATCAGATCGTAGTGTCTTGATACTTTTACCTTGACGTTTCTCCACATCAGCCTTGAATTCTTTGAACTTGTGAAAGCATTCAGACTTGCGGCGCATCAAGTAAATTTATCCATATCTCGAATAATCATCTATAAAAGAGACGAAAAACTCAAAACTACCTCTAGCCTGGATAGTCATAGGATCACACAAATCAGAATGATCCAATTCTAACACATCTTTGGCTCTATACCCTTTGGCCATAAAAGGCCTCTTGGTCATTTTACCCTCCAAGCAAGATTCGCAGGTTGGGAAATCTTCCACCACTAATGAACCCAAAGGTCCATCAGCTATCAACCTTTGAATTCTTCTTAGAATAATATGACCAAGCATAAGATGCCAAAGATATGTTTGGTTCATCTTCGAAGGTTCTTTTCTCTTATTGGAATTAGAAGATGAGTTATTAACTTCAATTTGCATCGTGGGAGGTTTTGGTTCAAGTGTGTATAGATTTCCTATCAATGCACCTGAACAGATAATGTCCCTATTCCTTTTTATAACAACTCTGTCAATAAAAGAAATAGAATATCCATCAATAAAGAATTTAGAAATCGAAATTAAATTCTTTCTAAATAAAGGTATATAATGCCAATTCTTAAAAACCAAAACTTTATTTTTCTCAAAAGATAAATGAACATCTCCCACTGCTACAGCCGCCACCTTCGTGACATCGCCCAAGTACACAGTAATCTCCCCCCAGCCAGTTGTCTGGTTTCCTGGAACCCCTGCAAAGTATTCCAAACATGATCAGTGGCTCCTGTATCTACACACCAGATGTCGATAGATAACACCGCTAAACATGTTTCAACGATTAGACCAAAAGATATACCTTTGTTCTGCTTGCGGTTGGGGTAGTCCTTCTTCCAGTGTCTAGTATGCATACAAGTGAAGCAATTGCCTTTCGGCTTCTTCACTCCTCCCTGAGTTCCTCTCACCGCCTTCGACCTAGTTTGTTTCTTCTTCTTCTTGCCTTTCGGCTTAGAAGTAGAAACCTTTTGGGTCACCATGGCATGCACCTAAGAACTCTGACGAAATAGCCCCTCTGCCGCCTGGAGTTCTGTCAGAAGCTTCGCCAACGAATACAACCTCTTTTTTGTGTTGTAGTTCAAGCGAAGATGCTTAAAACTCCAAGGTAGAGAATGGAGAATGATATCGACCTGGGTTTCCCCTCGATCTCAGCTCCGAGGACTTCCAACTCATTCAAATGAGGCATCATCTTGAGAACATGATCCCTTACAGGTGTTCCCTCGATCATGGTGGTCGTCATCAGGTTCCTCATGGCTTCCTGCCTTGTAGCCCGATTCTGGTGTCCGAAAAGCTCTTTGAGATTGAGCATCATGTCATAAGCAGTGGGCATGACTTGATGCTTATATTGCAGTACATATGACATAGATGCCAAAATGTAACACCACGCCATCTTATCAGCTTTTATCCACTTCTTATAACTCTCTTTCTCCTTTTCCTGAGAATCATCTGCAGGCTTATGAGGGCACTCTTCGGGGAGTACATATTTGTATTCCTCAACAGTCAAGACAATGTCAAGATTCCTCTTCCAATCAATATAGTTGGATTCAATAAGTTTATTCTCTTTCAGTATCACAGCAAGCGGGTTGAAAGTCATTTTGATAGAAAACCTAAGAATCACATAGTTCAAAACTTTAGATTTCAAAAATTTATTGATTTCTCAATCAATAAAATTTTAAAATCAACCAACACCTCAAAACACCGAGAATATCATATGCCACGATAGTGTGGACGTATACGAATTCTACATTTGTAGGAGGAGGTTTTACCCATTAATTTTACAATCTTGTCAACCTAACTTTTTGACAAGTAAAATTAATAGTTGATTCCTCTTTGGCCCAACAAATAAAAATAGTGACTCCGATGGGGAGGATACTTATATTTGTATCTAAGTGTTCACCATTACTTGGTACCAAGGTAATTATCTCGGGTTATGTGCCTTCCAATGGGGAAGTACACACGCTCCTTAATAATTTCCTATAACCATATTTAACCTTGTGATCCGCAAACAAACCCATCCGATGGGGAGGAAGGCACTCAGAGCCGATGCGCAAGTTTGTTTGCATCACTTGTCAAATCGTAATGGAGGCCGTGGGAATTTATAAAAATTTCCCTCTCCCACTTAGTAATTTGAAATTGAGGAATTTTCTAGCCTACGACATGCATATCAAACAATCAGCAATAAATATTAAAAATAAAAATTTTCCAACTATTATGGCTTTTGTCTTCAATATGTCTCCCGTCTTATCGCCTTCTCGTCCGCTCCTCATTTGCCTTGTACGAGCCATCCAGAGATTCGAGTCGAGACTAAAAACTATTTTAATTTACATCCATCGATCCTATACTCCACGAGGGAGTGTACATGAAATCTAGATAGAAAGTAAACAAAAATAAAAAGAGTGGCTAAATAATTCCGTATCTAATTTACAAAAAATTAAATACTAGTCTCGTCAACCCCGAGGATTCAACAAAATATACTATTACACACATACAATCACATACACACATATTGCCATAATAGTTGGGTCTTATGCCTACAACCAAAGAGTTAACCTACGCATATCCTACTATTATCCGACACATATAATATATGAAAAATGCATAAGAGTAACCGAATCCTAAACATACAAAATCAGAAATCGTGGCTCTAATACCAAATGTTGGGAGGGAAACTTAGCTTCCCACTTCAACTCGGTCGGCTGTTCATGGCGATCCATTCTACGTCCTCGGATAAAAAAAATTTATCCTTGACAAGAGGGATTGCCCAAGCAACCTTGTCATCATCGTGCTATTCGATTAGAGTAGTCACTTGAACAAACTTATTGTTCAAGCGACCAAACTCTATTCTACGAGTAGCCGCGGAATAGACGATGTATAGATCGCCGGCTTTTGTGTTTATGTTCGTGGTCCAAGTATATTTAGCCGTAAAACAGAATATATATCATGGATATAATTGAAAAGGAAATATAAACATGTAACAAATGAAAATAGAGAATCAATATACCTCTCGATCTTCTATTGTATGACCTTCCTCCATTCGGACATCGTGTGGGCGACGATCTACGAAAAGTTGAATCTCCTAGATCACCAATCTTCCTTCCTTGCTCGTTCTGAGCAAGAGGAAGAATAGAAACAAGACTTTTCTTCTTCCTTTAGCCAACCAACAAGCAACAAGCAAGTTGCTTGCCGCCGACCAGCAAGGAGAAGGGAGAAGAGATGATTGCCGGCCAAGAGCTTTAAGGGAGGACCCTTAGCATTTGTTCCACCGGCCAAGGAGAAGGAGAAGAGCTGCTATGGATGCCGACCAAGGTGAGGAAGGTGTTGTATGGTCGCCGGCCACCAAAGAATAAGAAGGAGATAAGGAAAAATTTCCTTAATATGTGCCGCCAACTCCAAACCCTAGCCTCCAAGCCTTGCCATCCAAAACCCTAATCCTATCTCTAATTGGATTCTTAGTTGCCGCCCACCCCTTGCCCTCCTTTTATAGAGTTAGGGATAAGCCTTGTTTTAATCTACACCATTGGTTCTAGGGATTTAATCTCAACCGTCGGATCTAGAGATTTAATCTCAACCGTCGGATCTAGTGATTTAATCTCTACCTTTGGATCTAGAGTTTTGTTTCTATCTAGTGGATCTAAGCTTCTTGAGGTATTAATAGGCTACAATAGGAACCATGAGGAGGAGTTGGATCTTTGCCACCCAATGGATCAAGCCCACATAAAGTCCGATCCATTAATGATAATCCAATCTACTAAAGGATTATCATTAATCTACCTCACCAACCCCCATAAGTCAATATAGGCTCCATATATTATATGTACATTTTTTCCCCGTGTTTAAGATCTCGAATGTCAGTCGATTAATTAATTTACTAACCATTAATTAATCAACATCTAACTCCATAAGTAGTACCACTCAACCTTTTCATCATGCCAGACCAAGTCCACCTGCAGGGTTTATATGATGAACCTTATGAGCTTCTCAAGGGGACATCATCATCCTAATATATTGGACACGGTTTTCTTCTATAATCAACGACACACCATATAAATAATATCATTTGCCAACTTACCGAGCCTATAGATTTAATCTATAAATCTCGCCCATTGGTAAATCAAAGAAAATGAACACTAAGTATATGTGCCCGTTATTATATCGGGATTAAGAGCATATACAAAATAATATCTGAGGTCCAATTCGATTTTGTAGTCAGCAATAAATCTAATCACCTCTAAGTCGGTCCTGCTCAATACACACAAAGTGTGCTAGTGTGATTCTATGGTCAAGACAAACCAATACCAAATCACACTACAACCATACCAATGGTTTGTCCAATGTCATCTCGGTTGTGAGCCTATACTTATACTTTACAAGGAGCCGATAACATGATCTCCCGTGTGACACCACACAACATGTTATCTACAATGTAATGTATTAGACAATATGCATAACGATAAAAATGTGCAAACAATGATCATGTGATTCTTATTTCAAAATAAAGATGTTCATACAAAAGATAGACTTTTCAGTATACATCCCAACAATCTTCCACTTATACTAAAAGACTATGCTATCCTCAAACTGCCATACATCTGATCCCTATTCCCTCCACATGCCTATCAAAAGCTCTCACCGGAAGGGCCTTAGTGAAAGGATCTGTCAGGTTAACCTCCGATGCAATCTTTGCCATAGCAACTTCTCCTCTCTTTATGATTTCTCGTATCATGTGGTACTTATGCTCTATGTGTTTACTAGCCTTATGGGCTCGTGGTTTCTTCGAGTTTGCAACTGCACCACTATTATCACAATAAATTGTGATAATTCTGGGCAAACCACGAATCATATCCATGTCCATTAGGAAGTTCCTGAGCCACACAGCTTCTTTGGCCCCCTCAGAGGCTGTCACATACTCAGCTTCCATGGTGGAGTCCGTCACGCATTTCTGCTTAACACTCCTCCAAACAATGGCTCCACCTCCCAAAGTAAACACAAAACCTGAGGTAGACTTACTGTTATCCCTATCAGTTTTGAAGTCAGAATTCGAGTAACCCACGAGGAGTTATTGGTCTGCCTGGTAAACCAGCATGTAATCCTTAGTCCTTCTCAAGTACATCAATATATGCTTTACCGCAGTCCAATGTCCCTGTCCTGGATTACTCTGATATCTGCTGACCATGCCCACATCAAAGAAGATATCTGGTCTCGTACATAGCATCGCATACATGAGGCTTCCTACTGCCGAGGCATAAGGAACCACCTTCATCTTCTCTTTCTCCTCAGATGTTCTAGGACACATCTTTTTAGATAAAGGAACCCCATGCCTGAAAGGTAGAAAATCCTTCTTGGAGTACTGCATGCTAAAACGATCTATAATCGGTTCTATGTATGAATCTTGGGACAAGCACAATATCCTTTTCCTGCGTTCCCTTATAACCTTGATCCCAAGGATGTGTCCCACTTCTCCCACGTCCTTCATATCGAACTGTTTGGACAACCATACCCTTATGTCCAATTACACTTTGATATTGTTGCCAATCAACAAAATGTCATCTACGTATAGTACAAGAAATACCACTACATTTCCGTCACATCTCTTTTATACACAAGACTCATCCGGACTTTGAATAAATCCATAAGACTGGATTACCTCATCAAATCAGATGTTCCAAGACCTCGAAGCTTACTTCAATGCATAAATGGACCGATTAAGCTTATATACAAGATGCTCTTTGCCCTTCACAATGAATCCCTCTGGTTGCTTCATATAGATGTTTTCCTCAAGACTTCCATTAAGGAAAGATGTCTTGACATCCATCTGCCACACCTCATAATCCATATGAGCTGCAATGCATTAAAGAATCCGGATAGACTTAAGCATGGCTACCGGCGAAAAGGTCTCCTCATAATCGATACCCTCTTTCTAAGTATACCCCTTTGCAACAAGACTTGCTTTGAAGGTCTCAACCTTCCTATCTATTCCTCTCTTTCTTTTGTAGATCCACTTGCATCCAATGGTTTTTAAACCATCGAGTGGTTCTACTAGCTCCCAGACCTGATTTGAATCCATAGATTCAATCTCAGTATTCATTGCACTTTGCCAAGATACTGCATCTTTATCTTGGATTGCCTCGTCATATGTCCAGGGATCAGGTTCATGTTCGCCAGGGACCAAATCAGAAGATTCTCCCAAGAACATGAATCTATCAGGTTGTCTCACAACCCTCCCACTACGATGAGGTATCACCTGTGTATCCTCTGTGACACGCGGTGCAGTGTCTTGTGGTATATCCTCTTGTATCAGTGGTACAGAAGAAGTGACTTTCCCTTTTATTTCCTCTAGAATAATCTTACTCATGGGCTTGTGGTTCATCACATAGTCTTCCTCTAGAAATCTGACGTTCATGCTAACGATCACCCTCTGATCTCTAGGAATATAAAACAAACCACCTTTCATTCCTCTAGGATAGCCAACGAACATGCATACTTTTGTACGAGGTTCCAACTTACCAGCATCCGCCTTAAGCACATGTGCTGGACTCCCCCTTATCCGAATATGTCTTAGACTAGGCTTTCACCCAGTCAACAATTCCGTGGGAGTAGAAGGCACTGATTTAGATGGAACCAAGTCCAGAATGTACACCGTCATATTTAGAGCATATCCCCAGAATGAATCTGGCAACTCAGAATAACTCATCATCGATCTAACTATCTGCATAAGAGTACTATTCCTTCGCTCTGCTACACCATTCTGTAGGGGTGTGCCAGGTGAAGACAATTGGGATTGAATCCCAGCCTTTGATAAGTAATTCCTAAACTCTCCCAAGAGGTACTCACCCCCACGATCAGATCGTAGTGTCTTGATACTTTTACCTTGACGTTTCTCCACATCAGCCTTGAATTCTTTGAACTTGTGAAAGCATTCAGACTTGCGGCGCATCAAGTAAATTTATCCATATCTCGAATAATCATCTATAAAAGAGACGAAAAACTCAAAACTACCTCTATCCTGGATAGTCATAGGATCACACAAATCAGAATGATCCAATTCTAACACATCTTTGGCTCTATACCCTTTGGCCATAAAAGGCCTCTTGGTCATTTTACCCTCCAAGCAAGATTCGCAGGTTGGGAAATCTTCCACCACTAATGAACCCAATGGTCCATCAGCTATCAACCTTTGAATTCTTCTTAGAATAATATGACCAAGCATAAGATGCCAAAGATATGTTTGGTTCATCTTCGAAGGTTCTTTTCTCTTATTGGAATTAGAAGATGAGTTATTAACTTCAATTTGCATCGTGGGAGGTTTTGGTTCAAGTGTGTATAGATTTCCTATCAATGCTCTTGAACAGATAATGTCCCTATTCCTTTTTATAACAACTCTGTCATTAAAAGAAATAGAATATCCATCCATAAACAATTTAGAAACCGAAATTAAATTCTTTCTAAATAAAGGTACATAAAGGAAATTCTTAAGAACCAAAACTTTATTTTTCTCAAAAGATAAATGAACGTCTCCCACTGCAACAGCCGCCACCATTGTGGCATCGCACAAGTACACGGTAATCTCCCCCTCATCCAGATGTCTGGATTCCTGGAACCCCTGCAAAGTATTGCAGACATGATCAGTGGCTCCCGTATCTACACACCAGGTGCCAGTAGATAACACCGCTAAACATGTTTCAACGACTAGACCAAAAGATATACCTTTGTTCTGCTTGCGGTTGGGGCAGTCATTCTTCCAGTGTCCAGTCTCCTTACAAGTGAAGCACTTGCCTTTCGGCTTCTTCACTCCTCCTTGAGTTCCTCCCACCGCCTTCGCCCCAGTTTGTTTCTTCTTCTTCTTGCCTTTCAGCTTAGAAGTAGAAATCATTTGGGTCACCATGGCATGCACCTAAGCACTCTGACAAAATAACCCCTCTGTCGCCTGGAGTTCTGTCAGAAGCTCCGCCAATGAATACAACCTCTTGTTCATGTTGTAGTTCAGGCGAAACTGCTCAAAACTCTTAGGTAGAGACTGGAAAATGATATCGACCTGGGTTTCCCCATCGATCTCAGCTCCGAGGAATTCCAACTCATTCAAATGAGGCATCATCTTGAGAACATGATCCCTTACGGGTGTTCCCTCGATCATGGTGGACGTCATCAGGTTCCTCATGGCTTCCTGCCTTGCAGCCCAATTCTGGTGTTCGAAAAACTATTTGAGATTGAGCATCATGTCATTAGCAGTGGGCATGGCTTAATGTTGATGTTGCAGTACATTTGACATAGATGCCAAAATGTAACACCACGCCATCTTATCGGCCTTTATCCACTTCTTATAACTCTCTTTCTCCTTTTCCTTAAAATCATCTGCAAACTTAGGTGGGCACACTTTGAGGAGTACATATTTGTATTCCTCAGCAGTCAAGACAATGTCAAGATTCCTCTTCCAATCTACATAGTTGGGTCCAGTAAGTTTATTCTCTTTCAGTATCACAGCAAGCGGGTTGAAAGTCATTTTGAAACAAAACCTATGAATCACATAGATCAAAACATTAGATTTCAAAAAATTATTGATTCCTCAAACAATAAAATTTTAAAATCAACCAACACCTCAAAACACCGAGAATATCGTATGCCACGATAGTGTGGACGTATACGAATTCTACATTTGTAGGAGGAGGTTTTACCCATTAATTTACTATCTTGTCAACCTAACTTTTTGACAAATAAAATTAATAGTTGGTTCCCCTTTGGCCATACAAATAAAAGCAGTGACTCCGATGGGGAGGATACTTATATTTGTATCTAAGTGTTCACCATTACTTGGTACCAAGGTAATTATCTCGGGTTATGTGCCTTCCGATGGGAAAGTACATATGCTCCTTAATAATTTCCTATAACCATATTTGACCTTGTGATCCGTAAACAAACCCATCCGATGGGGAGGAAGGCACTCAGAGCCGACGCGCAAGTTTGTTTGCATCACTTGTCAAATCGTAATGGAGGCCGTGAGAATTTATAAAAATTTCTCTCTCCCACTTAGTAATTTGAAATTGAGGAATTTTCTAGCCTATGACATGAATATCAAACAATAAGCAATAAATATAAAAAATAAAAATTATCCAACTATTATGGCTTATGTCTTCAATATGTCTCCCATCGTATCGCCTTCTCGTCTGCTCCTCCTTTGCCATGTACGAGCCATCCGGAGATCCGAGCCGAGACTAAAAACTATTTTAATTTAAATCCATCGATCCTATACTCCATGAGGGAGTGTACATGAAATCTAGATCGAAAGTAAACTAAAATAAAAAGAGTGGCTAAACAATGTCGTATCTAATTTACAAAAAATTAAATACTAGCCTCGTCAACCCCGAGGATTCAACAAAATATATTATTACACACATACAATCACATACACACATATGGCCATAATAGTCAGGTCTTATGCCTGCAACCAAAGAATTAACCTAAGCATATCCTACTATTATCCGACACATATAATATATGAAAAATGCATAAGAGTAACCGAATCCTAAACACACAAAACTGAAAACCGTGGCTCTGATACCAAATGTTGGGAGGGGAAACTTCGCTTCCCACTTCAACTCGGTAGCTTGTTCAAGGCGATCCCTTTTACGTCCCTGGATAAAAAAAAAATTATCCTTGACAAGAGGGATTTCCCAAGCAACCTTGTCATCGTCGTGCTATTCGATTAGAGTATTCACTTGAACAAACTTGTTGTTCAAGCGACCAACCTCTATTCTACGAGTAACCGCAGAATAGACGATGTATGAATCGCCGGCTTTTGTGTTTATGTTCGGGGTCCAAGTATATTTATCCATAAAACAAAATATATATCATGCATATAATTGAAAAGCAAATATAAATATGTAACAAATGAAAATAGAGAATCGATATACATCTCGATCTTCTATTGTATGACCTTCCTCCTTTTGGACGTCCTGTGGGCGACGATCTACCAAAAGTTGAAGCTCCTAGATCACCAATCTTCCTTCCTTTCTCGTTCCAAGAAAGAGGAAGAATAGAAACAAGACTTTTCTTCTTCCTTTAGCCAACCAACAAACAACAAGCAAGTTGCTTGCCGCCGGCCAACAAGGAGAAGGGAGAAGAGATGATTGCTGGCCAAGAGCTTCAAGGGAGGACCCTAAGCCTTGGTTCCATCGGCCAAGGAGAAGGAGAAGAGCTGCTATGGACGTCAGCCAAGGTGAGGAAGGTGTTGTATGGGCGCCGACCACCAAAGAAGAAGAAGGAGATAAGGACAAATTTCCTTAATAGGTGCCGCCAACTCCAAACCCTAGCCTCTAAGTCTTGCCGCCCAAAACCCTAATCCTATCTCTAATTGGATTTTTAGTTGCCGCCCACCTCTTGCCCTCCTTTTATAGAGTTAGGGATAAGCCTTGTTTTAATCTCCACCATTGGTTCTAGGGATTTAATCTCAACCGTCGGATCTAGAGATTTAATCTCAACCGTCGGATCTAGAGATTTAATCTCTACCTTTGGATCTAGAGTTTTGTTTCTATCCATTGGATCTAAGCTTCATGAGGTATTAATAGGATACAATAGGGACCATGAGGAGGAGTTGGATCTTGGCCACCCAATGGATCAAGATCACATAAAGTCCGATCCATTAATGATAATCCAATACACTAAAGGATTATCATTGATCTACCTCACCAACCCCCATAAGTCAATATGGGCTCCATATATTATATGTACATTTTCTCCCTGTGTTTAAGATCTTGAATGCCCGTCGATTAATTAATTTACTAACCATTAATTAATCAACATCTAACTCCATGATTAGTTCCACTCAACCTTATCATCATGCTGGACCAAGTCCACCTGCAGGGTTTACATGATGAACCTTATGAGCTCCTCAAGAGGACATCATCATCCTAATATATATGACACGATTTCCTCCTATAATCAATGGCACACCATATAAATTATATCATTTCCCAACTTACCGTGCCTATCGATTTAATCTATAAATCTCGCCCATTGGTAAATCAAAGAAATGAACACTAAGTATATGTGCTCATTATTATATCGGGATTAAGAGCATGTACAAAATAATATCTGAGGTCTGATTCGATTATGTAGTCAGTAATAAATCAAATCACCTCTAATTCGGTCCTGCTCAATACACACAAAGTGTACTAGTGTGATTCTATGGTCAAGACAAACCAATACCAAATCACACTACAACCATACCAATGGTTTTCCAACGCCATCTCTGTTGTGAGCCTATACTTATACTTTACAAGGAGCCGATATCATGATCTTCCGTGTGACACCACACACCATGTTATCTACAATGTAATGTATTAGAAAATATGCATAACCATAAAAATATGCAAACAATGATCAAGTGATTCTTATTTCAAAATAAAGATGTTCATACAAATCATAGACTTTTCAATATACATCCCAACACGGCCACCAAGTCAAGAGACTTGATGATGCCGCCGGCCAAGGAATAGGGGAGGAACTTGGCGCCGACCAAGAGCTCTAAGGAACCACCCTTACCCTTGTTTCCACCGACCAAGGAGAAGAGGAAGAAGAGGTTGAACGCCGGCCAAGGTTGAGAAAAGGAAAGGGTCGTCGGGTAAAACTCTAGGAAGGAGAAGGTCTTGCTGCCCAAGTCTCCACCAAACCCTATCCGCCCAAAGCTCTCCAAACCCTAGCCGCCCAAAGCAATAATCTCCAAGATTGTTGTTGACGCCCAACCCTTCCCCTATATTTATAGAGTTAGGCTTAAGCCTCCTTTAATCTCCACCGTCGGATCCAGGGATTTAATCCCAACCATCGAATCTAGGGATTTAATCTCAACCGTCGGATCTAGAGTTTTAATCTCCACCATCGGATCTAAAGATTTAATCTCCACCGTTGGATCTCGCGATTTAATCTCCACCTTCGGATCTAAGAGTTTCATTTTCCATCATCGGATCTAGGCTTCATGAGGGTTTTAATAGGCTATGATAGGGACCATGAGGAGGAGATGGATCTTGGCCACCCAATGGATCAAGCCCACATAAAGTCCGATCCATTAATGATAATCCATTCCATTAGAGGATTATCATTGATCTACCTCACCAACCCCCATAAGTTAATATGGGCTCCATATATTATTTGTACATATATCTCCACAAGTTTAAGATCTCGAATGTCCGTCGATTAATTAATTTACTGACAATTAATTAATCAACATCTAACTCCATGAGTAGTAGCACTCAACCTTATCATCATGCCGGACCAAGTCCACCTGCAGGGTTTACATGATGAACCTTATAAACTCCTCAAGGGGACATCATCATCCTAATATATAGGACACAGTTTTCTCCTATAATCAACGACACACCATATAAATAATATCATTTCCCAACTTACCAAGCCTATCGATTTACTCTATATATCTCGCCCATTGGTAAATCAAAGAAATGAGTACTAAGTATATGTGCCCGTTATTATATCCGGATTAAGAGCATGCACAACATAATATCTGAGGTTTGATTCGATTATGTAGTCAGCAATAAATTGAATCATATCTAAGTTGGTCCTGCTCAATACACACAAAATGTACTAGTGTAATTCTATGGTCAAGACAAACCAATACCAAATCACACTACAACCATGCCAATGGTTTATCCAAAACCATCTTGGTTGTGAGCCTTTACTTATACTGTACAAGGAGCTGATAACATGATTTACCGTGTGACACTACACACCATGTTATCTTCAATGTAATGTATGAGACAATATGCATAAGCATAAATATGCTAACAATTATCATGTGATTCTTATTTCAAAATAAAGATGTTGATATAAAAGATAGACTTTTCAGTATACATCCCAACATAATGTGGGGGAATTGCTTCCCGCTTCGGTCGTTCGTGCATGGCGATCCTATCTACGTCCCCGGATTAAAAAAAATAATCCTTGACGAAGACGGATTGCCCAAGCAACCGATCCATCATCGTGCTATTCGATTTGAGTGGTCTCTTGAACAAACTTGTTGTTCAAGCAACCTAACTCTTTTACTCGATTAGCCGCAGAATAGATGATGTAAGGATCGCCGGTTTTTTTGTTTATCTTTGGGGTCCAAGTAAATTAGCCACATGCATTATACAAAAGAACTAAATCAAAACAAACATGATTATACCTCTTGTATACCTCTTAATCTTCTATTGTATGACCTCTCCACCTCTTGAACGTTGTGTGGGCAACGATCCTCCAAGAGTTGAAACCTCCTAGATCGCGTATTTTCATTTCCTTGTTCGCTCTGAACAAAGGAAGATAATCAAACAATTCTTCTCCTATCTAGATCCAACCACCAAACCACCAACCTTGGTTATTGCCGCTGGCCAAGGAGAGGAAGAAGGGATATGGGCGCCGGCCAAGAGCTCCAAAGGAAGAACCATAACTCTTGTCGCCGGCCAAGACTTGAGGGAAGAAGGTGCCGCCCTAGGAGATGAGAAGGATGAGCTGGCCAAGAACAAAGGAAAAGAATTAAAACCCTAATCCTCCTCTTGGTTGCCGCCAGCCCTAAGGGAGAAACCAAACCAATGTTGCCGCCCAACACCTCCAAACCCTAGCACCCAAAAACCCTAGATGGATAATCACCCTTGCCGCCCAAGCCTTGTAACCTATTTATAGATTTTTCTCAAACCTCCTTTTAATCGTGTCCGTTGGATCTAGGTTTCATGTGGGTTTTAATAGGCTACAATAGGGACCATGAGGAGGAGTTGGATCTTGGCCACCCAATGGATCTAGCGCACATAAAATCCAATCCATTAATGATAATAGATTTCACTAGAGGATTATCATTGATCTACCTCACCAACCCCCATAAATAAATATGGGCTATATATATTAATTGTACAAATGTCTCCCCGTGTTTAAGATATCGAATGCCCATCAATTAATTAATTTACTGACAATTAATTAATCAATATCTAACTCCATGAGTAGTACAACTCAACCTCATCATCATGTCGGACCAAGTCCACCTGCAGGGTTTATATGATGATCCTTATGAGCTCCTCAAGGGGACAACATCATCCTAATACATAGGACACGGTTTCCTCCTATAATCAATGGCAAACCATGTAAATAATATCATTTCCCAACTTACCGAGCCTATCAATTTAATCTATAAATCTTGCCCATTAGTAAATAAAAGAAATAAATACTAAGTACATGTGCCCGTTATTATATCACGATTAAGAGCATGTACACCATAATATCCGAGGTCCGATTCAAATATGTAGTAAGCAATAAATTGAATCACCTCTAAGTCGATCTTGCTCAATACACACAAAGTGTACTAGTGTAATTCTATGGTCAAGACAAACCAATACCAAATTACACTACAACCATACCAATGGTTTTGCCAAAACCATCTTGGTTGTGAGCCTCTACTTATACTCTACAAGGACCTGATAACATGATCTTCCGTGTGACACCACACACGATGTTTTCTACAATGTACAATATTAGACAATATGCATAACTATAAATATGCAAACAATGATCATGTGATTCTTATTTCAAAAATAAAGTTGTTCATGCAAATGATAGACTTTTCAGTATACATTCCAACAATCTCCCACTTCTACTAAAAGACTATGATGTCCTCATACTTCCATACATTTAATTCCATTCCCTCCACTTGCCTATCAAAAGCTCTTGCTGGATGGGCCTTAGTGAAAGGAGCTACCAGGTTATCCTCTGATGCAATCTTGGCTACAACAACTTCTCCTCGCTTTACGATCTCTCGTATCAGGTGGTACTTACGCTATATGTTTTTACTTGCCTTATGGGTGTTGGATTGAGCGGATCGCTAGAGGGGGGGGGCGGGTGAATAGCGCTAAACACGAGTAGACACAGCGGAAGATAAATTCAAAACAAATGAGACAATAGAGTTTTTTACTTGGTTCGTAGCCTTCGGCTACTACTCCAAGGCCCTAACTGTCCTAGACCGCGTACGAAGGGCAAAATACTAAAAATACTCCTCCTCCTTAGAAGTAGGAGTAAGCGATGAAACAATCGAATGGGCTGATATCCATTATAGATATGAACAACCTTGGAGAGAGTCCAACAAGCCATTCATAACTACGATGGTAGGTATCAAATATACCGATTGCATATCACGTATATGCAACTATCACAATGTGCAATCAAATAATTGAATGTTCACACATACATCGGGTTGTTAACACATTAACAAGTATGCATCATATGCATAGCACCCAACTTCACCTCCCTTTACATTGACCTTGGAGAGAGTCTAACAAGCCGATGCTACAGGTTAAAGCCAACCCATTAATCGAGAAATAGTTTTAATATGGTTAGAGTGCATTCAACCAATTAGCCCAGCTTGGAGAGAGTCCAACAACCAAAGCTAACGATTGACCTCTGACTCTTACCATATTAGTATTAAACTATTCCATGGTTTGAACATGTTCGGGTTCGAGCCGGGCTTGGAGAGAGTCCAACAACCCGAACAAGAAACGAAACTCTGGTTCTAACCATATTAATGGAAGGTGTAGGCTTTAATATTGAGTTAGGGTTTTTATATCTCATCCTCTTTGCATGAAAATAACTATTACCTACATGGAACGACATACATTGCATACATCTACATGTCACGACACACATGGCATAATGATATGCATCTAATGCAATTACATGACATACAATTATGTCTTGTACAGAATTTCCTTATATGTCATAACTATTTATGGAAATAAAATATGTTTATTATTTGATTCTCCAAATCAAATCATGATTAATTTAGGAAACAAATTTCCAAATCTAATCACTTATTTTATTTGTGGAAAGAGTTGATTAAGGAAAGTCAATTTAGGAAACCAATTTCCTAAATCATCAAAACTACTTAATAAAATATTTTAAGATTTGATTTCCAAAATCAAATCAAGATTAAATTAGGAAACAAATTTCCAAATCTAATCAAATATTTTTATTTATGGAAAATATCAATTTCCATAAATACTTCCAACTTTCCAAAAGTAGAAGATTTCCATAAATACTTCTAGACTTTCCAAAATTAAAAATTTTCATAAATACTTCTAACTTTCCAAAAGTAGAAAATTTCCAGAAATACCATTATGACTATTGCAAAATAATTTTATGATTATGGCGAAACACAACCTGGGCTCTGATACCACTGTTAGGTTTTCGACACCGCGGCTAGTGTGTGTTCGAACATGTTTCGTAAACATGTGCACAACGGAAAGATTAAAATAATAAATCTAATTTATTACAACACACACATCACATGCATGCATAGTACAACATGTGTAGACATAACTGTAAATTCAAATTTTGCAATAAAAGAAAATTTATACTACGTATACCTGACATATCACGTGTAGCGGGAAAGGCATCAACCGGAACGATTCTCGCTAGAATCGTCTCTATCCGTATCCACACCGAGTATCTTCGGGATGACTTCACAAAGTCACGAGCCTCATCTTCGTACGGGTTACTAGCCTCGTGTTGAAGACGATATGATCAAGCGAAGATCACGATCCGAATCAAAATTCGGATCCAAAATGAGTCCTCAAAAACTCGCTTCTCCGGAGAGGTATTCGTCAACCGTTTGACGAATCCTTCGTCCTCCACCTATGAGGATTACCGTGTTGGGGATCGATTGGCCGGCTAGAGGGGGGTGAATAGCCCTCTTACTATGGATGTTGGAATTCTCTCATTCGTTTGCTCGTCTACACAATCGTTAGCGCAAGCGAAAACATAAACAATAAAGACAAAGCGATAAACGAAAATACAAACGCTAACAAAGGATGTAACGTGGTTCACGGCTACGCCGCTAATCCACGGTCCCCGATTCGTCCGAGGTGAATCACTCCTCCAAAGCCAATCACTATTGGTCTCTCCTTTGCACCAAGCTAGGTGGAGGTAACCTTTACAATCAAGATCACTCTTCTTACAATAAGAATGAAGTAAAAACAAGTAAGAAGAGTTTAGAGCTTGTGGGGCACTAGGAAGATCACTCAGAGCATAAGCATTAGCCTCTCAAAGGCTCACACCCTCTCTTTTTATAGAGAGGGCTGATTTCTTCCCGTTGGCCGCCACCAGTCGACTGCTGCCCTTGGCAGTCGACTGCCGTCACTACAACGGCCTCCGAACACATCGGATCCCGACCGTTGTAGTCCAACAGAACTCTTGGCCGATCGATGGACCTCATCACGATCCCGCCTCCGTAGTCGATCGACTGGCCACGAACGGTTCTGACGAAAACTCCTATTGACTACCGATCGATTGCTTTAGCCGATCGACCGATGAGTCGGCATGATCGCCCACGATGGCAATGATCATGGCTACAATCCGCTTAATCGGATACCAATCGAACTACATTCGATTGAGGCCGATCGCCATGACATGGCAATGATCGTGTCGAAACCCATCCGACACTTGGCAAAATGGCCAAGTTTCACCTAAGAGCTACCCCTTCCCGGGTTACAATCGCTCACTCTCATCCCTTGGAGTCCCTCGCCTTCGAAGTTCTCTTCGTTCGCGGCCACGTCCCTTGGTAGCATCAGGCGCACGGCTCTGCAATGCTCCTTCACGTCTCTTGCCTCGAAGTCTACTTCCTCCGGCTTCACTCCAAGCTTCTCGTCCAGCGGTCCCTCGGATGATCCAAGCGCACAACTTCCGCAAAGCAATCCTTCACCGACTCAAGGCCCATGTCATGAGATGTGAAACTCGCCACGGCTCCATGTGCGAATTACTAAGTCCTGCACGACTTCAACGCACATATCAAATCATCATAACAAACTAACTTAAACCCTTTGCCACACACATCAAAACCTTATCATGGCAAGAGATTGCCCTAACAATCTCCCCCTTTTTTTATGTGTGGCAATCCGTTTAAGTTAGGTAAAAACATTTGATAAAAATCTAAGGTAAGAAAGCATGTAAATATAAACATGATATAGCAACATGCAACTCCCCCTTAATCCATGAAACTCCCCATAAAAATGTTCTCCCCCTATTATAAGCATAATCATTTCTCCCCCTAAATATGTTCCCCTTTACTTAAACATACATTTCTCCCCCTTTGACACCATCAAAAAGATTAATCATAATTTATAAACTCATGGCATCAAGTATAGTAGAAAGAGAACACCAAAAACTTGATTAAAATCTGAAATCAGAAAATATTGGGCTGTTTTTCAGGTTATCAGTCGACTTCTATCAGTATGGCAATCGACTGGCACAATGGATTCCGAAATTCTGATTTTCTGGGCAAATTTCAAAAATGCATTAAAAATTCCAGAAAATTCAAAAAATCATGAAATTTTGGGAACACATTTCTTTTAGGTATATATATCAGTGAAAAATAGGTTTTCATGAAAAATCATTATATTTCTACGTTTTTGCCAAAAATCCAAAAGCTTTAAAAACTACTAGGTTTTTGATCATAAGAGTATCCATTTTAACACCTAGTCTTGCTTTGAATTGTTTCAAAACATGAATACATGGATTTTAAAGTAAGAAATTGTTTTGAAAACATATGAAATATCCAACCATGATCTTTGGGCAATATGTCTATGAATTAAACAAAAGTCTTCCCCATGATTGGTCTATTATTGCTATGTTGATACTTTAAATGACCATATAAATGCCATAGGCATTAGTGGACATTTGTATCATCCTAACATCTCACCCATGCTAAGTTTGCAATCAAGTTAGCCTATAGTGAGTGTGAGATGCATCCTAGGGGGTATTTGTATATACTTAACCCTTGTATTCATGCAATTCTATCATGGTTAAGTATCAACCTAACAATCATCATGATCATAAAGGCATATGTCAATTAATTTTACATTATGATCATGAAATACATGTATTCATTGAATAATAATCATGCATTATGTATTATATGATAATAAGCAAAGTATCACCTAAAGCATGATTACGTGCCAAATATTAAAATCATAAATCATGATTTCAAACATACATAGCAATTACATTAATCATCATGATTTAAGCATTATTATCTATTTATGGGCACGTTATCATCACCCAACACTATTCTAAAAATGTTGTCCCGCCATCCTAAGTCAACCAAAATATGATATAGGTCAATTGCATATGGTTGACTACCCTAGGGGTTTTCTAACCCTTAAGGATGGATTTTGGAACCCAAAATAAGTTCTTGCCTATTGGGTTCACTAGATACTCCTTGGAGATCCATTTCCTAGCTATTACCTTCTTTTTATCTTGTCCCCTAGCAATTAGGCATTTATAGGCCTTTTCATTTTTCTTTTCTTTATAACCTAGGCCCTTTTTGTTGAAACTAGCTCTTTGGCTCCCTAAGATCATGTTCAATGTGTTGGAGCCAATTGTGAATTTTTCTAGGGCTTTTGTTAAATAATCTACCTTTTCCCTTAAGGCCCTATTTTCATTTATACATGCATCACTAACATCTAATGGCACATAAAGGTCATGTGAGCATGCATCATTTAAGCTAGAAGAAATATTATCATTTAAGCATGCATTTTCTAGCTTATTTTCCAATGCCTTAATTTGATTAAGCATGCTTTTATATTTCTTTTTCATTCCAAATAAGTCCTTAGTTAAATTAGAAATTATGGAAACTATTTTCTTAGGAGAGGCTTTCGTTACCATAGTTTCCATATCCTCTTCTTCTTCTTCGGATGAAGAGGATGTAGAAGCTCCCCCTTCACTTGAGCTCTCTCCTCTTGAGCTTGATCCTTCATTTTCGGATGAAGAACAATCCAAGTCATCAAAGGCCATCAAGGCCAAATTGGTGACAAAGGCATTCTCCTCATCTGATGATGATGAGGAGGATGAGGATGGGTCATCCCAAGTCCTTGCCTTTAGAGCTTTGGTCTTCCCCTTTTCTTTTGTCTTCTTCTCCTCTTCCTTCTTTTTCTTGCTCCCCTTTTTCTTCTTCTTTTCTTCTTTCTTTTTCCTCTCTTCCTTGCTCTTGTTTAGGAGAGGACAATTGTCCCTTATGTGCCCCTCTCCTTGGCAATTGTAGAATATGACCTTCCCCCTTGGTCTTCTATTCCTATCATGAGATTTATCAAATCTAAAATTCTTAAATGCACGTCTTACCTTCCTTACCATATAGGCTTCTTCGGTGATATCCATGGAGGAGGAGGAAGACGCTTCGTCATCGGAGGAGGAGGAGATCTCTATCTTCTTCTTTCCCTTATTTGCCAACAATGCTACTCCCCTTGAAGGTTGTATTTTTGGCTCTTCTTGTATTCCTTCAAGCCTAGATTCATGTAATTCTATAGTGGAGAAAAATTCATCTAGAGTACTTACCTCTAGATTCTTTGAAATGTAAAATGAGTCCACCATTGAACTCCACTTGGATGATCGGGGGAAAGCATCTATGGCCTTCATTATCATATCGCGATTGGAGAGCCTTTCTCCTACACTTGTTAGTCCATTTAAAATTTCTTTGAATCTAGAATGCAAAGAAGTTACCTTTTCTCCCTTTTCTAATTTAATGTTGGATAGTTGGGAGCGGAGGAGATCTCTCCTTGCTAGCTTTGCCTCGGATGTGCCTTCATGAAGCTCAATTAGCTTCTCCCACATCTCCTTGGCGCTTAGGCATTCTCCTATTTGGTTGATTTCTTGTTGGGGGAGCACATTGAAGAGATGATGCTTGGCTTTTGAATTTGCAAGGTGATCTTCCCTTTGCCTTTTGGTCCACCTAGATTTCTCTATTGGTTTCCCCTCTTCATCCCTAGGCAAAACGAAACCGGATTCCATTGTAATCATAATATCAAAATTTGTTTCGAAAAATACCTCTATTCGCTTCTTCCACCAAGCGAATCCTCCTTCAAACTTCGGAGGATGGATGTTGGAGCCGGCCATTTCGAAAGTTGCTTGTTGTGGCGGTTAGTCCTCGACAAGCTTTTCTTGGCTCTGATACCACTTGTAGGGGATCGATTGGCCGGCTAGAGGGGGGTGAATAGCCCTCTTACTATGGATGTTGGAATTCTCTCATTCGTTTGCTCGTCTACACAATCGTTAGCGCAAGCGGAAGCATAAACAATAAAGACAAAGCGATAAACGAAAATACAAACGCTAACAAAGGATGTAACATGGTTCATGGCTACGCCGCTAATCCACGGTCCCCGATTCGTCTGAGGTGAATCACTCCTCCAAAGCCAATCACTATTGGTCTCTCCTTTGCACCAAGATAGGTGGAGGTAACCTTTACAATCAAGATCACTCTTCTTAAAATAAGAATGAAGTAAAAAAAAGTAAGAAGAGTTTAGAGCTTGTGGGGCACTAGGAAGATCACTTAGAGCATAAGCATTAGCCTCTCAAAGGCTCACACCCTCTCTTTTTATAGAGAGGGTTGATTTCTTCCCGTTGGCCGCCACCAGTCGACTGCTGCCCTTGGCGATCGCATTGCCGTCCTCTACGGCCTCCGAACACGTCGGATCCCGACCGTTGTAGTCCAACGGAACTCTTGGCGATCGGTGATGGACCTCATCGATCATTTCGCTCTCGTACCAGCGCGATCGGCTACGAATGGTTCTGTGACCAAAACCCTATTGACCTATGATTTGCCCATGTATGGCGATCGAATCCAGATTAGTCGGATACGGTCGAACTACATTCGAGATGTCCTAAGGCAATCACCTTATGTATGAACCATTTATATGATAAATGAAGATTCACTATTTGAGTATACATATTTTATGTATTTGATTGGATCTTAAACTCATTTACTGAATGTCCACAATACGATTCACAGCATGAGAGAATTTGTGATTGGATCACAACTAGTGAGTATCTCTACATGTGTAATTGTGATGTATCGAAATTATCCCTAGTCGATGAATTGATGGATTTGGACACCATCAATTCTGTCGAGACTAGCACGAGGTATACTCCTTGGTGTATCCAAGCAACTGATTCTCACTGGCTGGAGACATTGTGATGTCCGAAGTTAATCGTGGATGCTAGTTATGGTAACTAGTTCATTGGAGTGACTAGCCGTAAGACTTCATATGGTTCTCTGCATATATAGATATGTCAATGAAGTTCTTACTGTGGCTTAAGTGCGATGTTCCTTTGACTT
The DNA here is from genome assembly GCA_025175895.1 of Wurfbainia villosa. NCBI lineage: Eukaryota > Viridiplantae > Streptophyta > Magnoliopsida > Zingiberales > Zingiberaceae > Wurfbainia > Wurfbainia villosa. The sequence goes on from CM045986.1 coordinate 27,992,921, forward strand.
GTGGTATTCAAGTCATCTTGATCATAGAGACTTATGCTTTGACATCTTAAGCAAGCATCTCTAAGGAGATGTGGACCCGGGATGATTGGGTATAAGTCGAAGTGATTGAAGGTGTTTGAATAGCCTATAAAGGATTCACCACTCCTTGCGAGGAGATGTATACCCATGGCCTCTCGTCGGATTGTTACTAAAGTCTTTGGCCAAAGCATTACGTGTTTAGAGTAAGGTACTCTTCGATGCATGTGGAGTAACTAGAATCCGTAGGACGAGGAAATGATACTTGGGCTAGGTGTGACGTAGTCAGCCTAGTGGGGACTGACACTATAGACCATGTCCTGAACCAAGTGGGTATAAGATGAGTGAAGGGAATGGGGCACGATTCATTCGAGCTGCTGAAGGGTTTCAGAAATAGTTCTGGATCAGCCGTTGATCTTTTCGGTTAATTGGGGATCATGATGTACTACTAGGTGTCACTCATGATCGTTCTATAATTAATGGTTAATTATAGATGGCCAACATAAATCGAGAACCTATTTGGTCACATGCACAACGAGCGTAATCCAAAGGATTTAAAACGAGCTTGATAATGGGATTCTCAGACCGAGAGAAACTAAGTTTTGTTGGACCAAACATGGAGCGAGCATGAAATCGTTTCAGGCGCAATGGAAGCGTGGATGAGCCGTGTCTTATGAAGACATAATGGATGGACCAAAATGGTTTGGTTCTAATCTAATGGAGGAGAATAAACCAAAGGGTTTGGTTTATTTTAAACGAATGAACCAAAGGTTGGTTCAGTTCGTTTTAACTTAAAATAAACCATCATGGTTTGGTTTATTTTGACTTATCTTAATGGAGCGGGTTAACGGGCCTAATGGTTATGATCCAATAACCATTAAGAGAATTAGTTCTCTATAAAAGAGGGCTTAAGGGATAATTAAGCCCTAATCCACAACCCTAAGTTGCCGCCCACCTCTCCTTGGAGAAATTCGGAGCCAACTCTCCTCCTCCTTGCCGCCGTCCACCTTGAGGCTCCAAACGGCGTCCAGAAGGTGCTGACCTTCCCCCTCGCCAGTGTCGAGCTGCTGCCTGTGGTACTCCGGCGATCTTCTTTAGGTTTGGCATCAAGGTGAGCTCTATCTTCCCTTGGTTAGCCGGCGCCTATCTCCTCCACCAAAGCTGTCCAGTTTTCTGGACAGCTTGTTCTCCTCTCGTCGGAGCGTCGTTTGGACGACGGTTAGAGCTCCAACAGTGGCTAACTTACCGGGGATTCGATTTCCGGTAATTCTCTGAGGTGGAGGACGAAGGATTCGTCAATTGGTTGACGAATACCTCTCCGGAGAAGCGAGTTTTGAGAACTCGTATTAGGATCCGAATTTGGATTCCGATCATGATCATCTCTCGATCACGTCGTCTTCAACACGAGGCTAGTAACCCGTACGAAGACGAAACTCGTGGCTTAGCGAAGTCATCCCGAGGAACTCGGTGTGGATACGGATAGAGACGATTCTAGCGAGGATCGTTCCGGTTGATGCTGTTTCCGCTAGACGTCATACGAAAGGTATAACGTAGATAAATTTCCTTTTATTGCAAATTTAAATTTACGATTATGTCTACACTTGTTGTAATATGCATGCATGTGTTGTGTGTGTTGTAATAAATGTAAATTTATTATTTTTATTGCTTCAGTTGTATTCATGTTTACGAAACGTGATCGAACACACACACGCCGCGGTGCCGGAAACCCAACAGTGGTATCAGAGCCCAGGTTGTGTTTCGACATAATCGTAAAAATGGTTTTGCGATAGTCATAATGTATTTCTGGAAATTTTCTAATTTTTGAAATTTAAAAGTATTTATTGAAATTTTTCAATTTTGGGAAGTCTAGAAGTATTTATGGAAATCTTCCACTTTTGGAAAGTTTGAAGTATTTATGGAAATTGATATTTTCCATAAATAAAATATTTGATTAGATTCTGGAAATTTGTTTCCTAATTTAATCATGATTTGATTTGGAAAATCAAATCTTAAAATATTTTATTTCCATAAGTAATTTTAATGATTTAGGAAATTGGTTTCCTAAATAGATTTTCCTTAATCAAATAATTCCATAAATAAAATATGTGATTAGATTTGGAAATTTGTTTCCTAATTTAATTATGATTTGATTTGGAGAATCAAATCTTAAACATATTTTATTTTCATAAATAGTTATGACATATAAGGAAATATATACATGACATAATTGTATGCCATGTAATTGCATTAGATGCATAACATTATGTCATGCGTGTCGTGACATGTAGATGTATGCCATGTATGTCATGCCATGTAGATAATAGTTATTTGCATGCAAAGAGGATGAGACATAAAAACCTTTAAACAATATTAAAGCCTACACCTTCCATTAATATGGTTAGAACCAGAGTTCTGTTTCTTGTTTGGGTTGTTGGAATCTCTCCAAGCTCGGCTCGAACCTGAATATGTTCAAACCATGGAATAGTTTAATACTAATATGGTAAGAGTCAGAGGTCAATCATTAGCTTTGGTTGTTGGACTCTCTCCAAGCCGGGCTAATTGGTTGAATGCGCTCTAACCATATTAAAACTATGTCCCGATTAATGGGTTGGCTTTAACCTGGAGCATCGGCTTGTTGGACTCTCTCCAAGGTCGATGTAAAGGGAGGTGAAGTTGGGTGCTATGCATATGATGCATACTTGTTAATGTGTTAACAACCCGATGTATGTGTGAACATTCAATTAGTTGATAGCACATTGTGATAGTTGCATATACGTGATATGCAATCGGTATAGTTGATACCTACCGTCGTAGTTATGAATGACTTGTTGGACTCTCTCCAAGGTTGTTCATAACTATGATGGATATCAGCCCATTCGGAGATGGACCTACGATCTCTCGAAGTGATTTTGGGGTTTTTGAAATTCGAAAAATGAATGGGATTTATAAATGTATATTGATGCATTTTAAAAATCATCTTTCTCATATATGCTCGTTTTGTACTTCTAAAATTGATCATGTTTTCTTTTAATTTGCGTTCCATTTTGGATTCGAATAAATTGACTGGGCCGAACTTCTTGGACCGGCTTAGAAACTTGAGAATTGTTCTCAAGGTGAAAAGCTTGCGTATGTCCTCGAAGCGCCTCTTCCCGCCCATCCTAGTGACGATGCAACTCCGGACCAATTGTTGGTCTATCAGAAACATGTGACTGATTCTGAACTAACAAGTTGCATCATGCTAGCCACGATGGAACCCAAGCTACGAAAGCAGCATGAGCATATGGATGCTCATATCGTAGTCCTTCATCTTTATGAGTTGTATGATAAGCAAGTGAGATTCGAAAGGTTTGAAGTATCCAAGCTCCTCTTCACCTCTGAGATGCAAGAAGGTTCATCTGTGGTACTGCTCAACATGCTGAAGACTGTGGAACCTTCTGAGAAGCATGAGCAGGGGACGGTGTTGTTAGTTGATTCCTTGAAGAAAGGTTCTAAGAGGGAGTCAAAGGAACAACAGAAGGGGAAGAAGAAAAAGGCTAAAAAGGCAAAACCAGCTCAAAAGGGCACTTGCCATCATTATGGCAAGTAGGGCCATTGGCGAAGAAATTACAAGATTTATCTTGAGTCCGTGAAGAAGAATAAGGCATAAGATGCTCCATCATTTTCATATATCTTCGTTATTGATGGTCATTCTATTTCCTCAGACACTTGGGTATTGGATACTGGGTGTGGCTCATATATATGTAATGACATACATGGGCTAAGGAATAGAAAAAGACTCGTCAAGGGAGAGTCAAATTTACGTGTTGGGAATAGAGCAAAGGTTGCTACACTGGCCATCGGAACGTATTTGTTGAAACTCCCTGCAGGACTTGTCTTAGAACTGGACAATTGTTTTTATGTTTCTTCGTTGATAAAGAACATCATTTCTATTTCTTGTTTAAATAGAAATGGGTACCATTTGACTTTTAGTAACAATTGTTGTTACATAACTTTGAATGGAGTTCTTTATGGGATTGGAACTTTAAGCAATGGTGTTTATACGTTGGATGTATCCAGTGACATTTGCAATATCGAAGCGAGCAACAAGCGTGCTCGAAAGGATAATCAAATAGACTCCTACATGTGGCATTGTCATCTTGGCCATGTAAGCAAGAAATGCATGTCCGAATTACACAAATGTGGAATTCTGGAATCGTTTGAATTGGATTCATACGATACATGCGAATCATGCTTAAAAGGCAAGATGACTAAGTTACCTTTTACTGGAAAAGGTGAACGAGTGGGAGAGTTACTAGGTCTAATACATACTAATGTATGTGGACCTATGTCAACTCAAGCTTTAGGAGGCTATAGCTACTTCATTACCTTCACCGATGATCACTCACGGTTTGGGTATGTGTTCTTGATGAAACACAAGTCTGAAGCCTTTGAAAGGTTCAAAGAATTTAGAAATGAAGTAGAGAAACAACATGACAAGAGTATTAAAATACTTCGATTGGATCGAGGTGGTGAATACTTAAGTCAAGAGTTTCTTGATTATCTAATAGACAATGGTATATTGTCTCAATGGACTCCGCCATATACACCACAGCATAATGGTGTATCTGAGAGGCGTAACCGGACCTTATTGGACATGGTCAGGTCAATGATGAATCATGTGATTCTTCCCAAGTCCTTTTGGGCCTATGCACTTCAGACAGCTGTTTACTTGATAAACATAATGTCTACCAAGGTAGTCTCAACTACTCCATATGAGATATGGAATGGTAAGAAACCTCATGTATCTTACTTGAAGATATGGGGTTGTCCTGCTTATGTGAAGCGGACTGTATCAGACAAATTGGATGCTAAGTCTGATAAATGTCTATTTGTTGGATACCCTAAGGAAACAAGGGCTTACCAATTCTATCATCCTGTGGAACAAAAGGTGTTTGTTTCAAGGCATGCTGTGTTTCTAGAGAAAGAGTTTCTCTTGAAAGAAAATAGTGGGAGTGTCATCGAGCTTGAGGAGGCTCGAGAGACTCAAATAGACATTGATGAGATACCTGGTGAAGCACAACAGCCGACAACTCATAGTGATGAGCAATCGGCTGGACCTATTGTAACACCACATCTTCGTAGATCTGGTAGAACATGCAATATTCCTGAGAGATATGGATTTCTCGTAAGTGAATCGAACGACGTGTTACTCATTGATGATGAGGAGCCTACCAGTTATGAAGAAGTGCTGACAAGTTCAGAAAGGGATAAGTGGCTTAGTGCCATGAAGTCGGAAATGGATTCCATGTATGAAAACCAAGTTTGGAACTTGGTTGACCCACTTGAAGGGATAAAGCCTATAGGGTGCAAGTGGATTTTCAAGAAGAAAACCGACATGGATGGTAATGTGATTACCTATAAGGCTAGATTGGTGGCGAAAGGATATCGTCAAAAACAAGGTGTTGATTATGACGAAACCTATTCGCCTGTAGCTATGCTTAAATCCATTCGGATGCTCCTGGCCATAGCGGCTCATTATGATTATGAGATTTGACAGATGGATGTGAAAACAACTTTCCTTAATGGAAACCTGCTCGAGGACGAGTATATGATACAGCCTGAGGGTTTCACATTGGTTGATAAAACCAAGGTATGCAAATTGCGACGGTCCATTTATGGATTGAAGCAAGCATCCAAGAGCTGGAATATCCGTTTTGATGAGACCATCAAAAAGTTTGATTTCTCACAAAATTCAGACGAACCTTGTGTGTACAAGAAGGTTAGTGGGAGTGCAGTCGTGTTCCTAGTATTATATGTTGATGACATATTACTTATAGGAAACGATGTTTCAATCTTACAGTCAGTGAAGGTTTGGTTATCCAAGACATTCTCCATGAAAGACCTGGGAGAAGCAACCTAAATCCTCGGGATTAAGATCTATAGAGATAGATCGAAACGGTTGCTTGGTCTTTCGCAGTCTACATATATAGATCGAGTGCTAAAGAGGTTTAGCATGTCGGAATCCAAGAAAGGTTTCATACTCATCAGGAATGGGGTATACCTTTCGAAGTCTATGTGTCCGCGCACAAAAGATGAGAGGATTTGCATGAGTAAGATTCCCTATGCATCCGCAATAGGATCTATCATGTATGTTAAGTTATGTACGAGGCCCGATGTATCGTATGCTCTGAGTGTCACGAGCAGATACCAGTCTGATCCAGGAATGGATCATTGGGTGGCTGTTAAAATGATCCTTAAGTACTTAAGAAGAACTAAGGATGTGTTTCTAATATATGGAGAAGGGTACATGGTGATACGTGGGTATACGGATGCCAGCTCCAGACAGACAAGGATGATTCCATGTCTCAGTCTGGGTATGTATTCACCTAGAATGGAGGCTCAATAAGTTGGAAAGGTTCCAAGCTTGACACTATAGCGGATTCTGCCACTAAGGCAGAATACGTTGCAGCTTTGGAAGCAGCAAAGGAAGCGGTTTGGATCAAGAAGTTCATCTATGAACTTGATGTGGTCTCATCAATGATCCAAACATGTACTTCGCCGCTATCATCTTATCAGAGAGATCATCAGTAGAAACGAAATACAAATCGAGAAAATTCCCACTGAAAGGAACTTAGCGGATCCCTTGACTAAGGCATTACCTCAAAATAAGTTTGAGGGTCATGTTAGAGCTTATGGTATTGGATACCGTAGAGATTGGCATTAAGCCAAGTGGGAGTCTGTTAGTAATATATGAGAGATGTTCTAAGGCAATCGCCTTATGTATGAACCATTTATATGATAAATGAAGATTCACTATTTGAGTATACATGTTTTATGTATTTGATTGGATCTTAAACTCATTTACTGAATGTCCACGATACGATTCACAGCATGAGAGAATTTGTGATTGGATCACAACTAGTGAGTATCTCTACATTGTAGGGGATCGATACGGCCGTCTAGAGGGGGGTGAATAGCCCTCGTTCGTTCTCGTTGCGTTGCTTGTCTACGATTGTCGTTAGCGCAGCGGAAACAATAAAACAATAATAATACTAACAACAAATAAGCACAAGCAAACACACACGATATACGTGGTTCGGAACCGAATGGTTCCTACTCCACGAGCGAGCTCCTCGAGCTTTAGTTATGCGCACGACACTAACTATAACACTCCTTTTCGACTACACGTCGGAGGTGGAGAAACCTCTCACAAGCAATTACACTAAGTAATGAAATACAAGCAATACAAAGACAAATACGAAATACACGTAAAGAACACTTTACAACGCTTGCTTTGAATCCTTTGCTTGTTGCTTGCTTTAGATGGCTCTTGAAGGTCTGGAATGCAGCAGCAATTCCCCTCCAATAGCTTCACAAAAGTCTTGGAGAAATCCTCCAACTCGAGCTCCATTTATAACCTGCATCAAGCTGTTTTCGCCCATCGATCGGCGCCAAAGGCCCGGATCAGCGCCCGATCTTCGTTCTCTACAACGGCGGATCCATGTCGGACAAGTTTCAACGGATCTCCTACGATCATTGCCGGTGGCGATCGGGTGACTAATAATCGGCGCTTGATCGGCTACGAGCGCTCTCTCGACACTTCCATCGATCGAGCCATCCCAGCGGATCGCTGCTCGACATCGATCATTGCCAGTCCATGGAAGTCGACTACAAAGCATCAAAACGCAGCCTTACACCAGTCGAACCCTAGTCGACTTGGACCAGTCGAACCGACACCTATGCCAGTCGACTGCTGTCGGGCAAAACCTCAAACACCAAGTTGTTTGAGCCTCCGACACTCGCCTTAGCCACTTGGCTAAGTCCACATCCTCATTTCGTTCCAGTTGCGTATGCCAAGTACAGCATACGGCTTCACAATGCTGGACTTTCCTTGCCAGGCTTCCCATGGACTTCCACAACCATGCTTGGATTTTCATGCCAACCCCACCGTTGATGACTTTCCACAGCTCCGTACTTGGTTTTCCATCACCAACACCATATTGGACTTTCACCGAGCTCCATGCCCTCGAGCCTAGTGAACTTGCAAGTCCTCAAGACTTCCCATATGCACCAAGCGCCGCGGCTTCACAATGCTTTGGATTTCCCCATGCCAAGCACAGCGCCTGACCGCCAATGCTTTGGACTTCCACACCAAGCTCCATGCTTGGATTTTCCATGCCAACCCATGTTGGACTTTCCCATGACAATCCCATGTCATGAGTTTTGTCTATCATCAAAATACCATCAAGGTACTGCTGGGCCGATTGCACCAACAATCTCCCCCTTTTTGATGATTGACAAAACTACCATCTCAAGTCTACCAATTCTCCCATATTGGCAATTCTCATATCCCAATGAGAATTCCAACGAACCCTAATTGGTAACTTGGTAACTTCTCCCCCTTTTTGACATTACATTAAAAAGGTCCTCCCCAAGGGTATGAATGTCTCATATCCCAATGAGATCTTACAATCTCTCCCTTGGAGGAACACATGCCTACAATCTTTCTAGTGATCCCATATCACTTAAAGAGAGGCAACCCAATTTTCCTCCCATGAGGAAATACACATCCATCTTCCCATGATGGATACCTCCCCCTAGAGGCTTGCTCCCCCTTGACCATTGTACCAACAATGTCCTTGGAGAGTCCCTAAGCCAATAGGAACATTAACCAAATCAAAATTAAGACAAAGTTCAACAATGAACTCTTTTCCACCTTAAAATTGATACTCACACTCAACCCAACTCCTAATCCATATCCAATGGATTTCCACCCTCTCTAATGCTCTCTCAAGCATATCCTAGGGTTAGGAGTGGTTAGGGGACCTTAACCTAGCTGAACATGGGCCTAACCAACAAGATTTACCCGAAATCAGCTTGGGCGATCATTCGAAATCGATCATTGACACCACATCAAGCCGATCGCCATCCATGTGGTCAACTGATAACATTTTTTGACATTTTAAATGGACTTCCGAAATCCATAAGTAAATATACGTAATTTTAAAAATCTTGAAAATGCATACGTATAATACTTATCCTAAACACTATGGGTGAAAAATATTGGAAAATTATTTTACCCACTAAATTAGGAGATTGATACAAAGTTCAAAAGTTTAGAAAAGCTTCAATAAAGAGCCCTCTTTGTATCATCCCATTCAATGGTGATAGCTATCAAAAGATAGGCTTCACCAAGGTTTTTCAAAATGTTTTCAAAAAGTTTTTCAAAAACTTTATTTTCTTTTTCCTAAACATCTCACCAATATCTAGATGTGCAAAACACATACAAGTCAAATTTTTGTGTGAGATGTGGGTTTTGTTTTGTTTATGTTTTCATGAATATTTCTAGGCAACATTATTTGATTCCTTTCAAATTATGCCATAGTCCTTAACTCCATTTTAATTCATGCATGATATGATTATGGCATAGATATGATATAGATAAAAACATATGCCAATATCATGATGTCATGGCATGTGAATGAAACTTAAGCATACATGACATCTAAACATAAATCTAAACATGATCATGACATTTTATAGATAAAAATGAAGATGATGTCATGACATGGCAAGGCAAATAAAGCATGGCAAGTAAAATATACTAAGGTATAGAATACCTAAGTATTAAAAATTAAGTTGCCATTTCTAGGAATTAAATTCATTTTGCCTTAATGCCATTCATTTCCCTAGTGTGCCAAAAACCCAAAATGGCACACCAATACCTCTAAGACGTAATTGTGCCAATTTAAATCATTTTTAACTTCTCAAACCATATTGGCACACCCTAATGTGTCAACTCACAATGGCTAGGTTAACCACCCATCCACTTAGGGTTGACACATCCTAACCCATTTAGCGTGAATCAATCACGCTTTTAGGAACCCAATATCTATTGGAGCTCCTTGGGTTAACAAGGTATTCCCTAGGGATAACTTCCCTAGATACCTTCCTAATGAGCCTTTTAGGCTTTGAAGTCATAGTCTTTTGGGTCTTTCCTAAGTCAACTCTAGAGGTGACTCCTCCATTGACCTTCTTAGTGGCTACATTTGATTTCTTTGAGGTGTTAGCCACTAAACACATACCATGGCTAGACTTAGGGATGGCTTCCCTATTAGCCTTGTTTTTCCTAGACCTAGAAATAGTTCCATAATTAAATGGAACATTATGATAAGTCTTCTTGGGCTTAGGTTTGTCACCCAAACCTTCCTTGCCCTTAGACCGTTTTTGAACCTTAGGTCTTGACTTTTGGGCATTTGACCCTAGAATTGAATTTTCTATGATTCTAAGGGCTTTCTCCATTCTCTCAAGTCTTGACCTCAAGACTTGGTTCTCTAGCTCTAATTTTCTCATTTTTGAATTTTCATTAGGTTTTTGGGAAAAACTCTTCTTCTTAGGCATGTGCCTAGACTTTTTGGGATTAATACCCAAATTTTCTTCTACTCTCCTAATTGACTCCCTAGGCAAGATATTTCTAGAATTATGAGTCCTAGGTTTGTCTTTAGTCATATGAACATGCTTGGCACCTAAGCAATAAACCTTATTGTTTCTCCTAGCATGCTTTTCATTAATAATGGCAAGAGAGCTAAAATGATTCTTAGCATTCTTTTTAACTCTAGGAATTAAAGGTGCATTAACTAAATGTACCTTAGGGTTAGCTTTAGGAGCTCCCCCTATATGAGTTGCACTTTCTTGCCCTTTCTTCCTCCCCCTAGGGCATTGGCTTCGGTAGTGTCCCTTTTGATTGCATTTGAAGCACACAATGTGCTCTTTGCTCTTGATTTTGGGAACATCGGCATCCTTTGACTTTGGGTTGACTTTCGGTCTTGATGCCTTTTCCTTAGCCAATTTAGGGAATTTGCTCTTATAATGCCCTTTCTCCTTACACTCAAAGCATATTATGTGATTTTTATTTAAAACAATAACGCTTGAGTTACCTAGGGAGGTGGTGGAGGCCTCTTCATGATCTTCACTTCTCCCGGATGTGGATGCTTCTTGTTCTTGCTCCGGGATGGAAGATTGTCTTTCCTCCCCCTCAATGCTAGAGGTGGAGGTCTCCACCAAGTCATCAACATCTTCAAATGTTGTGGGTTCTTCTTCGGCATTCTCCTCTTCTTGTGCCGATTGGGAATTTTCTTGGAATTTCATTACCTTATTCCATAATTCCCTTGCATCCCTATAATCACCCAATCTAGACCAAATAATGTTAGGTAACAAATCACTAATCAACTTGATTACCTTGAGATTTGTCTTGAAGTCTTTGATTTGGTCTTGGGTCCATTTTGATTTTTCAATGAGCTTGTTGTGTCTGTCCCTAGGCATCTCAAAACCGTTTTCTATAATAATCATAAAATCAAAATCGGTTTCGAGATATACCTCCATCCATTTCCTCCACCAAGAAAAATCTCCATCGAATTTCGGTGGATGGATGAAGCAGGCCATTTGTAGTGCTCTCGCGGCGGTTAGTCCTTGAAGAGCGACCTCGGCTCTGATACCACTTGTAGGGGATCGATACGGCCGGCTAGAGGGGGGTGAATAACCCTCGTTCGTTCTCGTTGCGTTGCTTGTCTACGATTATCGTTAGCGCAGCGGAAACAATAAAACAATAATAATACTAACAACAAATAAGCACAAGCAAACACACACGATATACGTGGTTCGGTACCGAATGGTTCCTACTCCACGGGCAAGCTCCTCGAGCTCTAGTTATGCGCACGACACTAACTATAACACTCCTTTTCGACTACACGTCGGAGGTGGAGAAACCTCTCACAAGCAATTACACTAAGTAATGAAATACAAGCAATACAAAGACAAATACGAAATACACGTAAAGAACACTTTACAACGCTTGCTTTGAATCCTTTGCTTGTTGCTTGCTTTAGATGGCTCTTGAAGGTCTGGAATGCAGCAGCAATTCCCCTCCAATAGCATCACAAAAGTCTTGGCGAAATCCTCCAACTCGAGCTCCATTTATAACCTGCATCAAGCTATTTTCGCACCCATCACGATCGCCAAAGGCCCCGACCCGTTCGTTGTCTCACAACGGCCAGATCCACATCGGACAAGTTCCAACGGATCTCCTACGCTGATCGCCATGTGGCGATGATCGGTGACTTAGTAGTCGATCGCCTCCGCTCCGAGCATTCTCTTCATCGATCATTGCCATCCCATGGCGGTCGGGATCTCAGAGATCATCACGATCCGCGATCATGGCGCGATCGCCAAGCACCAAAACGCAGCCTTACACCAGTCGAACCCTAGTCGACTTGGACCAGTCGAACCGGCACCTATGCCAATCGACTACTGTCGGGCAAAACCTCAAACACCAAGTTATTTGAGCCTCCGACACTCAGTCTTAGCCACTTGGCTAAGTCCACATCCCTCATGGAGTTCCCTACCGAAGCTCTCTTCCCTCGGCCTACGTCCCTCGGATGCGCCAAGCGCACGGCTTCGTAACGCCATCCTTCTCGTCTCATGCCCTAGAAGTATGCTTCCCTTTGGGCTCACTCCATTCGCTCCCCGTCCGGCGGTCCCTCGGATGCACCAAGGGCACGGCTTCGCAATGCCATCCTTCACCGACTCAAGGACCCCGAGCCTAGTGAACTTACCAAGTCCTTAAGACTTCCCATATGCACTAAGCGCACGGCTTCGCAATGCATTTCTCACCAAGCACGAAGCGCACGGCTTCGCAATGCTTTGGATTTCCAATGCCAAGCACCAAGCGCACGACTTCGCAATGCTTTGGACTTTCCCATGCCAAGGCTTCCCCCTTGGACTTCCACACCAAGCTCCATGCTTGGATTTTCCATGCCAACCCATGTTGGACTTTCCCATGACAATCCCATGTCATGAGTTTTGTCTATCATCAAAATACCATCAAGGTACTGCTGGGCCGATTGCACCAACATACATGTATAATTGTGATGTATCGAAATTATCCCTAGTCGATGAATTGATGGATTTGGACACCATCAATTCTGTCGAGACTAGCACGAGGTATACTCCTTGGTATATCCAAGCAGCTGATTCTCACTGACTGGAGACATTGTGATGTCCGGAGTTAATCGTGGATGCTAGTTATGGTAACTAGTTCATTGGAGTGACCAGCCGTAAGACTTCATATGGTTCTCTGCATATATAGATATGTCAATGAAGTTCTTACTGTGGCTTAAGTGCGATGTTTCTTTGACTTGGTGTATTCAAGTCATCTTGATCATAGAGACTTATGCTTTGACATCTTAAGCAAGCATCTCTAATGAGATGTGGACCCGGGATGATTGGGTATAAGTCGAAGTGATCGAAGGTGTTTGAATAGCCTATAAAGGATTCACCACTCCTTGCGAGGAGATGTATACCCATGACCTCTCATCGGATTGTTACTAAAGTCTTTGGCCAAAGCATTACATGTTTAGAGTAAGCTACTCTTCGATGCATGTGGAGTAACTAGAATCCGTAGGACGAGGAAATGATATTTGGGCTAGGTATGACGTAGTCAGCCTAGTGGGGACTGACACTATAGACCATGTCCTGAACCAAGTGGGTATAAGATGAGTGAAGGGAATGGGGCACGATTCATTCGAGCTACTGAAGGGTTTCAGAAATAGTTATGGATCAACCGTTGATCTTTTCGGTTAATTGGGGATCATGATGTACTACTAGGTGCCACTCATGATCGTTCTATAATTAATGGTTAATTATAGACGGCCAACATAAACCGAGAACCTATTTGGTCACACGCACAATGAGCGTAATCCAAAGGATTTAAAACGAGCTTGAGAATGGGATTCTCAGACCGAGAGAAACTAGGTTTGGTTGGACCAAACATAAAGCGAGCATGAAATCGTTTCAGTCGCAATGGAAGCGTGGATGGGCCGAGTCTTATGAAGACGTAATGGATGAACCAAAATGGTTTGGTTCTAATCCAATGGATGAGAATAAACCAAAGGGTTTGGTTTATTTTAAACGAATGAACCAAAGGTTGGTTCGGTTCGTTTTAACTTAAAATAAACCATCATGGTTTGGTTTATTTTAACTTATCTTAATGGAGCGGTTTAATGGGCCTAATGGTTATGATCCAATAACCATTAAGAGAATTAGTTCTCTATAAAAGAGGGCTTAAGGGATAATTAAGCCCTAATCCACAACCCTAAGTTGCCGCCCACCTCTCCTTGGAGAAATTCGGAGCCAACTCTCCTCCTCCTTGCCGCCGCCCACCTTGAGGCTCCAACCGGCGTCCAGAAGGTGCTGACCTTCCCCCTCGCCGGTGTCGAGCTGCTGCCGGTGGTACTCCGGCGATCTTCTTTAGGTTTGGCATCAAGGTGAGCTCTATCTTCCCTTGGTTGGCCGGCGCCTATCTCCTCCACCAAAGCTGTCCAGTTTTCTGGACAGCTTGTTCTCCTCTCGTCGGAGCGTCGTTTGGACGACGGTTAGAGCTCCGACAGTGGCTAACTTACCGGGGATTCGATCTCCGGTAATCCTCTGAGGTGGAGGACGAAGGATTCGTCAATTGGTTGACGAATACCTCTCCGGAGAAGCGAGTTTTGAGAACTTGTATTAGGATCCGAATTTGGATTCGGATCGTGATCATCTCTCGATCACGTCGTCTTCAACACGAGGCTAGAAACCCGTACGAAGACGAAGCTTGTGACTTAGCGAAGTCATCCCGAGGAACTCGGCGTGGATATGGATAGAGACGATTCTAGCGAGGATCGTTCCGGTTGATGCCGTTTCCGCTACACGTCATACGAAAGGTATAACGTAGATAAATTTCCTTTTATTGCAAATTTAAATTTACGGTTATGTCTACACTTGTTGTAATATGCATGCGTGTGTTTTGTGTGTTATAATAAATGTAGATTTATTATTTTTATTGCTTCCGTTGTGTTCATGTTTACGAAACGTGATCGAACACACACACGCCGCGGTGCCGGAAACCCAACACATTCGACTCAGAGCAGTCGACAGCCATGACATGGCAGTCGACTGGTGTCGGGAAAACCCATCCGACACTTGGCCAAATGGCCAAGTTTCACCTAAGAGCTACCCCTTCCCGGGTTACAATCGCTCACTCTCATCCCTTGGAGTCCCTCACCTTCGAAGTTCTCTTCGTTCGCGGCCACGTCCCTCGGTAGCATCAGGCGCACGACTCTGCAATGCTCCTTCGCGTCTCTTGCCTCGAAGTCTACTTCCTCCAGCTTCACTCCAAGCTTCTCGTCCAGCGGTCCCTCGGATGCTCCAAGTGCACGGCTTCCGCAAAGCAATCCTTCACCGACTCAAGGCCCGAGTCATGAGATGTGAAACTCGCCACAGCTCCATGTGCGAATTACTAAGTCCTGCATGACTTCAACGTACATATCAAATCATCATAACAAACTAACTTAACCCCTTTGCCAGACACATCAAAACCTTATCATGGCAAGAGATTGCCCTAACAGGATGGGCCTTAGTGAAAGGAGCTGCCAGGTTATCCTCTAATGCAATTTTGGCTACAACAACTTCTCCTCGCTTTACGATCTCTCGTATCAGGTGGTACTTACGCTATATGTTTTTACTTGCCTTATGGGTGTTGGATCGAGCGGATCGCTAGAGGGGGGGGGGCGGGTGAATAGCGCTAAACACGAGTAGACACAGCGGAAGATAAATTCAAAACAAATGAGACAATAGAGTTTTTTACTTGGTTCGTAGCTTTCGGCTACTACTCCAAGGCCCTAACGGTCCTAGACCACGTACGAAGGGCAAAGCACTAAAAATACTCCTCCTCCTTAGAAGTAGGAGTAAGCGACGAAACAATCGATACAAGAAAGATCAAGGTAGAGGGACACTCCCCCTCTCCTTGTTACGATTAAAGCTTGATAAGTTCGAAACAAAATAACAATATACCAATGACTTATAGAAGAATGAATCTTAAGCTCTTATCATCGGAGATGCGATAGCACTTCGTCGTCGTAAGATCATCGTAGAAGAGTAGCGTAACACGAGCACTTTTGAGCACTTAGAATTGATGAAAAGCCATTAAAGAAGCCATCCTTTTATAGCCTTTGAGCCCCTCCTCGAGGGGATCTTCAGCCAATCAAATTTAAGCACCAAGCTCCTTGGAATGAGGTGATAAGGCATGACTCCTCGAAGTTGATCCTTGACCATCAGTCGACTGATGGCCATAATCTGTCGACTGATGGCAGTGCCAGTCGAGTCGCAACACTCAGCAGTCGACTGATTTCAAGCAGTTGAGTTGCTCTTGTGGGCAGTCTGCTAATGCTAGCTGGAAAACACAAGTTAACTTAATAAAAACATAATTTAGATGGTCATCGACCATCTGATCTCGACCTAGAACATCCATGGGATGTCTTTGGTCAGATCTTCACTTAAGACCTTCCCCATAAGGAGGATACGACTTCACTTATGCTCACACACACATGAGATTACCTCGATACTTACTTTGTAGCTCTTGCTTCCGGCCTTCCACTTGATTCCTTCGGCTCCCTCCGAAGTCACTCGAGTGTCGCACGACTATCGTGGCTTCCTCCCGGTGTCACTATTCTTCAGCTCTAGCTTTAGCACTTTTCTGCACAGTCGATTAAGCTCGTGAGATAACGATGTAATCTTAACTTTGCATCTTTTGCCATAATCAAAACACATGTTCGATCATCTAGTGCCCCTGCACCAAAAATCTCCCCCTTTTTGATCTATGGCAAACTTACGAAATTTAAGGAAAAATATAATGTGGAAAATGAGTAAATGTAAACGATGCACTCATTAATTTTTGTTCTCCCCTTATCCTCAGGTGAAGTTAACCTTATAAAGAAGTTAATCTTAAAAATTTTTAAAATTTTTGTTTAAAATTTTGTTCTCCCTCTTAACTTTTGCTCTTCTCCCCCTTTTGCCTTAAATAAAAAAAATTGGGGTTGTATATAAAAAGTAGGGTTTTTTTTTAACAAAAAGTAGCATGCATAAAGATTATCTAACATGAGTCTAAGCATATGTCTCGATTTACTTTGTTTTGAGGTATTGTTAGTAATATATGAGAGATGTCCTAAGGCAATCGCCTTATGTATGAACCATTTATATGATAAATGAAGATTCACTATTTGAGTATACATGTTTTATGTATTTGATTGGATCTCAAACTCATTTACTGAATGTCCACGATACGATTCACAGCATGAGAGAATTTGTGATTGGATCACAACTAGTGAGTATCTCTACATGTGTAATTGTGATGTATCGGAATTATCCCTAGTCAATGAATTGATGGATTTGGACACCATCAATTCTGTCGAGACTAGCACGAGGTATACTCCTTGGTGTATCCAAGCAGCTGATTCTCACTGGCTGGAGACATTGTGATGTCCGGAGTTAATCGTGGATGCTAGTTATAGTAACTAGTTCATTGGAGTGACCCGGTAGTAAGACTTCATATGGTTCTCTGCATATATAGATATATCGATGAAGTTCTTCTTTGTGGCTTAAGTGCGATGTTCCTTTGACTTGCGGTATTCAAGTCATCTTGATCATGGAGACTTATGCTTTGACATCTTAAGCAAACATCTCTAAGGAGATGTGGACCCGGGATGATTGGGTATAAGTCGTGATCGAAGGTGTTTGAATAGCCTATAAAGGATTCACCACTCCTTGCAAGGAGATGTATACCCATAGCCTCTCGTCGGATTGTTACTAAAGTCTTTGGCCAAAGCATTACATGTTTAGAGTAAGGTACTCTTCGATACATGTGGAGTAACTAGAATCCATAGGCGAGGAAATGATACTTGGGCTAGGTGTGACGTAGTCAGCCTAGTGGGGACTGACACAATAGACCATGTCCTGAACCAAGTGGGTATAAGATGAGTGAAGAGAATGGGGCACGAATCATTCGAGCTACTGAAGGGTTTCAGAAATAGTTCTGGATCAACCGTTGATCTTTTTGGTTAATTGAGGATCATGATGTACTACTAGGTGCCACTCATGATCGTTCTATAATTAATGGTTAATTATAGACGGCCAACATAAACCGAGAACCTATTTGGTCACACGCTCAGCGTAATCCAAAAAATTTAAAAGCGAGCTTGAGAATGAGATTCTCGGGCCGAGAGAGAAACTAGGTTTGGTTGGACCAAACATAAAGCGAGCATGAAATTGTTTGATCGCAATGGGCGTGGATGGGCGAGTCTTATGAAGACGTAATGGATGAACCAAAATGGTTTTGTTCTAATCCAATGGAGGAGAATAAACCAAAGGGTTTGGTTTATTTTAAACGAATGAACCAAAAGTTGGTTCGGTTCATTTTAACTTAAAATAAACCATCATGGTTTGGTTTATTTTAACTTATCTTAATGGAGCGGGTTAACGGGCCTAATGGTTATGATCCAATAGCCATTAAGAGAATTAGTTCTCTATAAAATAGGGCTTAAGGGATAATTAAGCCCTAATCCAAAAACCCCTTGCCCTAAGGTTGCCGCCCACCCCATTGAGGGAGCTCTCGGCTCCAACCCTAAACCGCCACCCATTGCTCCTCCAACCGGCGTTCAGAAGGCTGCTTCCTTCCCCCTCGCCGGCGTCGAGCTGCTGCCGGTTAGTGCTCCGGTGATCTCCTTCAAGTTTGGCATCAAGGTTAGCTCTATCTCCCTTGGTTGGCCGGCGCCTATCACCTCCACCAAAGCTGTCCAGTTTTATGGACAGCTTGTTCTCCTCTCGTTGGAGCGTCTTTTGGACGACGGTTAGAGCTCTGACAGTGGCTAACTTACCGGGGATTCGATCTCCGGTAATCCTCTGAGGTGGAGGACGAAGGATTCGTCAATTGGTTGACGAATACCTCTCCGGAGAAGCGAGTTTTGAGAACTCGTATTAGGATCCGAATTTGTATTTGGATCGTGATCATCTCTCGATCACGTCGTCTTCAACACGAGGCTAGTAACCCGTACGAAGACGAAGCTCATGGCTTAGCGAAGTCATCCCGAGGAACTCGGCGTGGATACGGATAGAGACGATTCTAGCGAGGATCGTTCCGGTTGATGCCGTTCCCGCTACACGTCATACGAAAGGTATAACGTAGATAAATTTCCTTTTATAGCAAATTTAAATTTACGGTTATGTCTACACTTGTTGTAATATGCATGCGTGTGTTGTGTGTGTTGTAATAAATGTAGATTTATTATTTTTATTGCTTCCGCTGTGTTCATGTTTACGAAACGAGATCGAACACACACCTTGAGTCTTGGAAACCTTGATGGTATCGAGCCCAGGTT
Organism: Wurfbainia villosa; assembly: GCA_025175895.1. Lineage (NCBI taxonomy): Eukaryota > Viridiplantae > Streptophyta > Magnoliopsida > Zingiberales > Zingiberaceae > Wurfbainia > Wurfbainia villosa. The sequence goes on from CM045986.1 coordinate 28,012,156, forward strand.
GTGTTTGACATAATCATAAAATGGTTTTAAGTCATAATGTATTTCTAGAAATTTTCTAATTTTGGAAATTTAGAAGTATTTATGGAAATTTTTCAATTTTGGAAAGTCTAGAAGTATTTATGAAATCTTCCACTTTTGGAAAGTTGGAAGTATTTATGGAAATTGATATTTTCCATAAATAAAATATTTGATTAGATTAAAATTTGTTTCCTAATTTAATCATGATTTGATTTGAAATCAAATCTTAAAATATTTTATTTCCATAAGTAGTTTTAATGATTTAGGAAATTGGTTTCCTAAATAGATTTTCCTTAATCAAATAATTCCATGAATAAAATATGTGATTAGATTTGGAAATTTGTTTCCTAATTTAATTATGATTTGATTTGGAGAATCAAATCTTAAACATATTTTATTTCCATAAATAGTTATGACATATAAGGAAATTATATACATGACATAATTGTATGCCATGTAATTGCATTAGATGCATAACATTATGCCATGCGTGTCGTGACATGTAGATGTATGTCATGTATGCCTTGCCATGTAGATAATAGTTATTTGCATGCAAAGAGGATGAGACAAAAAAACCCTTAAATAATATTAAAGCCTACACCTTCCATTAATATGGTTAGAACCAGAGTTTCGTTTCTTTTTTGGGTTGTTGGACTCTCTCCAAGCTCGGATCGAACTCGAACATGTTCAACCCATAGAATAGTTTAATACTAATATGGTAAGAGTCAGAGGTCAATCGTTAGCTTTGGTTGTTGGACTCTCTCCAAGCTGGGCTAATTGGTTGAATGCGCTCTAACCATATTAAAACTATTTCCCGATTAATGGGTTGGCTTTAACCTGGAGCATCGGCTTGTTGGACTCTCTCCAAGGTCGATGTAAAGGGAGGTGAAGTTGGGTGCTATGCATATATATGATGCATACTTGTTAATGTGTTAACAACCCGATGTATGTGTGAACATTCAATTAGTTGATAGCACATTGTGATAGTTGCATATACGTGATATGCAATCGGTATAGTTGATAACTACCGTCGTAGTTATGAATGGCTTGTTGGACTCTCTCCAAGGTTGTTCATAACTATGATGGATATCAGCCGATTCGGAGATGGACCTACGATCTCTCGAAGTGATTTTGGGGTTTTTGAAATTCGAAAAATGAATGGGATTTATGAATGTATAATGATGCATTTTAAAATCATCTTTCTCACATATGCTCGTTTTGTATTTCTAAGATTGATCATGATGTCTTTGAATTTGCGCACTATTTTGGATTCAAACAAACTGACTGGGCCTAACTTCCTGGACTGGCTTAGAAACCTGAGAATTGTTCTCAAGGTGAAAAGCTTGCGTATATCCTCGAAGTGCCTCTTCCCGCCCATCCTAGTGACGATGCAACTCCGGACCAATTGTTGGTCTATCAGAAACATGTGATTGATTCTGAACTGACAAGTTGCATCATGCTAGCCGCGATGGAACCCAAGCTACGAAAGCAGCATGAGCATATGGATGCTCATATCGTAGTCCTTCATCTTTATGAGTTGTTTGATAAGCAAGTGAGATTCGAAAGGTTCGAAGTCTCCAAGCTCCTCTTCACCTCTAAGATGCAAGAAGGTTCATCTGTGGTACTGCTCAACATGCTGAAAACTGTGGAGCCTTCTGAGAAGCATGAGCAGGGGACGGTGTTGTTGGTTGATTCCTCGAAGAAAGGTTCTAAGAGGGAGTCAAAGGAACAACAGAAGGGGAAGAAGAAAAGGGCTAAAAAAGGCAAAACCATCTCAAAAGGGCACTTGCCATCATTATGGCAAGTAGGGCCATTGGCGAAGAAATTGTAAGATTTATCTTGAGTCTGTGAAGAAGAATAAGGCATAAGATGCTCCATCTTTTTCATATATCTTCGTTATTGATTGTCATTCTATTTCCTCAGACACTTGGGTATTGGATACTGGGTGTGGGTCACATATATGTAATGACATACATGGGCTAAGGAATTGAAGAAGACTCGTCAAGGGAGAGTCAAATTTACGTGTTGAGAATGGAGCAAAGGTTGCTGCACTCGCCATCGGAACGTATTTGTTGAAACTTTCTGCAGGACTTGTCTTAGAACTGGACAATTGCTTTAATGTTTCTTCGTTGATAAAGAACATCATTTCTATTTCTTGTTTAAATAGAAATGGGTACCATTTGACTTTTAGTAACAATTATTGTTACATAACTTTGAATGGAGTTCTTTATGGGATTGGAACTTTAAGCAATGGTGTTTATACGTTAGACGTATCCAGTGACATTTGCAATATCGAAGCGAGCAACAAGCGTGCTCGAAAGGATAATCAAATAGACTCTAACATGTGGCATTGTCGTCTTGGCCATGTAAGCAAGAAATGCATGTCCGAATTACACAAATGTGGAATTCTGGAATCGTTTGAATTGGATTCATACGATACATGTGAATCATGCTTAAAAGGCAAGATGACTAAGTTACCTTTTACTGGAAAAGGTGAACGAGTGGGAGAGTTACTAGGTCTAATACATACTTATGTATGTGGACCTATGTCAATTCAAGCTTTAGGAAGCTATAGCTACTTCATTACCTTCACCGATGATCACTCACTGTTTGGGTATGTGTTCTTGATGAAACACAAGTCTGAAGCCTTTGAAAGGTTCAAAGAATTCAGAAATGAAGTAGAGAGACAATATGACAAGAGTATTAAAATACTTCGATCGGATCGAGGTGGTGAATACTTAAGTCAAGAGTTTCTTGATTATCTAAGAGACAATGACATATTGTCTCAATGGACTCCTCCATATACACCACAACATAATGGTGTATCTGAGAGGCGTAATCGGACCTTGTTGGACATGGTCAGGTCAATGATGAATCATGCGAATCTTCCCAAGTCCTTTTGGGGCTATGAACTTCAGACAGCTGTTTACTTGTTAAACAGAATGCCTACCAAGGTAGTCTCAACTACTCCATATGAGATATGGAATAGTAAGAAACCTCATGTATCTTAATTGAAGATATGGGGTTGTCCTGCTTATGTGAAGCGGATAGTATCAGACAAATTAGATGCTAAGTCTGATAAATGTCTATTTATTGGATACCCTTAGGAAACAAGGGGTTACCAATTCTATCATCCTGTGGAACAAAAGGTGTTTGTTTCAAGGCATGCTGTGTTTCTAGAGAAAGAGTTTCTCTTGCAAGAAAACAGTGGGAGTGTCGTCAATCTTGAGGAGGCTCGAGAGACTCAAATAGATATTGATGACATACCTGGTGAAGCACAACAGCCGACAACTCATAGTGATGAGCAATCGGCTGGACCTATTGTAACACCACATCTTCGTAGATCTGGTAGAACACGCAATATTCCTGAGAGATATGGATTTCTCGTAAGTGAATCGAACGACATGTTACTCATTGATGATGAGGAGCCTACCAGTTATGAAGAAGTGCTGACAAGTTCAGAAAGGGATAAGTGGCTTGGTGCCATGAAGTCGGAAATGGATTCCATGTATGAAAACCAAGTTTGGAACTTGGTTGACCCACCTGAAGGGATAAAGCCTATAAGGTGCAAGTTGGTTTTCAAGAAGAAAACCGACATGGATGGTAATGTGATTACCTATAAGGCTAGATTGGTGGCGAAAGGATATCATCAAAAACAAGGTGTTGATTATGACGAAACCTATTCGCCTGTAGCTATGCTTAAATCCATTCGGATGCTCCTGGCCATAGCGGCTAATTATGATTATGAGATATGGTAGATGGATGTGAAAACAACTTTCCTTAATGGAAACCTGCTCGAGAACGTGTATATGATACAGCTTGAGGGTTTCACATCGGTTGATAAAACCAAGGTATGCAAATTGCGACGGCCCATTTATGGATTGAAGCAAGCATCCAGGAGCTAGAATATCCGTTTTGATGAGACCATCAAAAAGTTTGATTTCTCACAAAATCCAGACGAACCTTATGTGTACAAGAAGATTAGTTGGAGTGCAGTCGTGTTCCTAGTATTATATGTTGATGACATATTACTTATAGGAAACGATGTTTCAATCTTACAGTCAGTTAAGGTTTGGTTATCCAAGACATTCTCCATGAAAGACCTGGGAGAAGCAAACTACATCATCGTGATTAAGATCTATAGAGATAGATCGAAACGGTTGCTTGGTCTTTCGCAGTCTACATATATAGACCGAGTGCTAAAGAGGTTTAGCATGTCGGAATCCATGAAAGGTTTCCTACCCATCAGGCATGGGGTACACCTTTCGAAGTCTATGTGTCCGCGCACAGAAGACGAGAGGATTTGCATGAGTAAGATTCCCTATGCATCCGCAATAGGATCTATCATGTATGCTATGTTATGTACGAGGCCCGATGTATCGTATGCTCTGAGTGTCACGAGCAGATACCAGTCTGATCCAGGAATGGATCATTGGGTGGTTGTTAAGACGATCCTTAAGTACTTAAGAAGAACTAAGGTTGTGTTCCTAATATATAGAGAAGGGGACATGGTGATACGCGGGTATACGGATGCCAGCTTCCAGACAGACAAGGATGATTCCAGGTCTCAGTCTGGATACGTGTTCACCTTGAATGGGGGCGCAGTGAGTTGGGAAAGTTCCAAACAAGACACTGTAGCGGATTCTACCACTGAGGCAGAATACATTGCAGCTTCGGAAGCAGCCAAGGAAGTGGTTTGGATGAAGAAGTTTGTTTATGAACTTGGTGTGATTCCGGCCATTGTTGAAGCAATACCGGTCTACTGCGACAACAATGGAGCAATTGCACAGGCGAAAGAGCCAAGGTCTCATCAATGATCCAAACATATGCTTCGCCGCTATCATCTTATCAGAGAGATCATCAGTAGGAACGAAATACAAATCGAGAAAATTCCCACTGAAAGGAACTTAGCGGATCCTTTAACTAAGGCATTACCTCAAAATAAGTTTGAGGGTCATGTTAGAGCTTATGGTATTGGATACCGTAGTGATTGACATTAGGCCAAGTGGGAGTCTGTTAGTAATATATGAGAGATGTCCTAAGGCAATCGTCTTATGTATGAACCATTTATATGATAAATGAAGATTCACTATTTGAGTATACATGTTTTATGTATTTTATTGGATCTTAAACTCATTTACTGAATGTCCACGATATGATTCACAGTATGAGAGAATTTGTGATTGGATAACAACTAGTGAGTATCTCTACATGTGTAATTGTGATGTATCGGAATTATCCCTTGTCGATGAATTGATGGATTTGGACACCATCAATTCTGTCGAGACTAGCACGAGGTATACTCCTTGGTGTATCCAAGCAGCTGATTCTCACTGGCTGGAGACATTGTGATGTCCGGAGTTAATCGTGGATGCTAGTTATGGTAACTAGTTCATTGGAGTGACCAGCTGTAAGACTTCATATGGTTCTCTGCATATATAGATATGTCAATGAAGTTCTTACTGTGGCTTAAGTGCGATGTTCCTTTGACTTGCGGTATTCAAGTCATCTTGATCATGGAGACTTATGCTTTGACATCTTAAGAAAACATCTCTAAGGAGATGTGGACCCGGGATGATTGGGTATAAGTCGAAATGATCGAAGGTGTTTGAATAGCCTATAAAGGATTCACCACTCCTTGCGAGGAGATGTATACCCATGGCCTCTCGTCGGATTGTTACTAAAGTCTTTGGCCAAAGCATTACATGTTTAGAGTAAGGTACTCTTCGATACATGTGAAGTAACTAGAATCCGTAGGACGAGGAATTGATACTTGGGCTAGGTGTGACGTAGTCAGCCTAGTGGGGACTGACACTGTAGACCATGTCCTGAACCAAGTGGGTATAAGATGAGTGAAGGGAATGGGGCACGAATCATTCGAGTTGCTGAAGGGTTTCAGAAATAGTTATGGATCAACCGTTGATCTTTTCGGTTAATTGGGGATCATGATGTACTACTAGGTGCCACTCATGATCGTTCTATAATTAATGGTTAATTATAGACAGCAAACATAAACCGAGAACCTATTTGGTCACACGAATAACGAGCGTAATCCGAAGGATTTAAAACGAGCTTGAGAATGGGATTCTCAGACCGAGAGAAACAAACTTTGGTTGGACCAAACATAAAGCGAGCATGAAATTGTTTCAGTCGCAATGGAAGCGTGGATGGGCCGAGTCTTATGAAGACGTAATGGATCATAATGGATGAACCAAAATGGTTTGGTTCTAATCCAATGGAGGCGAATAAACCAAAGGGTTTGGTTTATTTTAAACGAATGAACCAAAAGTTGGTTCGGTTCGTTTTAACTTAAAATAAACCATCATGGTTTGGTTTATTTTAACTTATCTTAATGGAGTGGGTTAACGGGCCTAATGGTTATGATCCAATAACCATTAAGAGAATTAGTTCTCTATAAAAGAGGACTTAAGGGATAATTAAGCCCTAATCCAAAAACCCCTTGCCCTAAGGTTGCCGCCCACCCCATTGAGGGAGCTCTCGGCGCCAACCCTAAACCGCCGCCCATTGCTCCTCCAACCGGCATCTAGAAGGCTGCTTCCCTCCCCCTCGCCGGCGTCGAGCTGCTGCCGGTTAGTGCTCCGGTGATCTCTTTCAAGTTTGGCATCAAGGTGAGCTCTATCTCCCTTGGTTGGCCGGCGCCTATCACCTCCACCAAAGCTGTCCAGTTTTCTGGACAGCTTGTTCTCCTCTCGTCGGAGCATCGTTTGGACGACAGTTAGAGCTCCGACAGCGGCTAACTTACCGGGAATTCGATCTCCGGTAATCCTATGAGGTGGAGGACGAAGGATTCGTCAATTGGTTGACGAATACCTCTCTGGAGAAGCGAGTTTTGAGAACTCGTATTAGGATCCGAATTTGGATTCGGATCGTGATCATCTCTCGATCACGTCGTCTTCAACACGAGGCTAGTAACCCGTACGAAGACGATGCTCGTGGCTTAGCGAAGTCATCCTGAGGAACTCGGCGTGGATACGGATAGAGACGATTCTAGTGAGGATCGTTCCGGTTGATGTCGTTCCCGCTACACGTCATACGAAAGGTATAACGTAGATAAATTTCCTTTTATTGCAAATTTAAATTTACGGTTATGTCTACATTTGTTGTAATATGCATGCGTGTGTTGTGTGTGTTGTAATAAATGTAGATTTATTATTTTTATTGCTTCCGCTGTGTTCATGTTTACGAAACGTGATCGAACACACACACGCCGCGGTGCCGGAAACCCAACAGGTATAACCCTCTGCACCAACACTATAAGTCTTGAGACTAATTTGATTTTCAAAATACATATAAAATTATATTTGTGTTTCGAAATACTTATACGCTAATAACTTTTGAAAATATATTACCCTTAGGGTTAGTTTGCTCTCCCCCTTAATCAAGTATATAAGTTATAAAAGAGTTAGAGGGTCGTAAACATTGACCTAGAATGTTGTATATTTAGAGTTTTGTCTGAGTATAAGTAAATGTTTAAGCTCGATAGTTTGTAAAATAGATAACATTTTTGAAAGGATTATGTAAATTGAAATTGTTCCTTATTCATCTCACCCATTCTAAGTGTCTTAGAATTGGTTCACCTTATATGTTGTGTGAGATGATTCCAATTTTATCTTGATTAAATTTAATGATTTGAAACTGGTCAACCTTGCGTTAGATTCAGATTTGACCCTAAGGTCATCATGTCACCTTTTTAAGATCTTGGCTTCTAGGTCGTGGCGAGGCACAGGGCCTTCTTTGATCAAAAAAATGACCCCTTCCTTAGACAAAGCCAATTTCGAGAAAATAGTAACTTGACTCACCTAAGACCACTTCCTGGTCTAACTAGTCTAGGATACGGCGAGGTAGCTTCAGCTAGTTCCACTCGGTCAAGTGAACCGAACTAGATACGCGTTATCTAGCCCGAATACACGAGACTCCGTTTTTCTAGCGTACTATCATCTCACCGCATCCTGGTACTATGTTATCAAGCATTGACGAGTTATAGTCCATTCTAACCATAAAAAAAAATTTAGGTTACCAAATATACTATTTTGGTATTAGCTTCCCCTGGATCATTGAACCAATATGGTATGGTCAAGTAATGAAATTGATCCTGGGGAATCAAAAACTTATTGGTCCTTATATGTGAGTTTAATAAAGTTTTCGGGACCCACACTTGGACTCGATGATGACTACAGTTTACGATTGACATGTAAGATCTATTCGTAGTCTTTGAGCTATATCCGAGTCCAGCTCTATTGTGCATGACTCTCTGAGTTGCAAGAAGTCAATTAAGATTCTTGGACCCCGTCGAGAACTTGTTCAACCGAGCTTCGAGCTCTTGGACTCGTCCTTTTAAGAGAGACTTCTCTTCTTCGAGTTTTTCAACTCGAGTTGAGTCCTCCTCTTGAATTCGACTAGTTGAAGAGTTTAGGGGTGTCTCTTGTTTGAGGGTTTCAACCTCCTCAACCAAGGACTCGACCCTAGACTTGGATTTAGCTAATTTCCTAGTTAGCAATTTAATTGTATTGTAAAGCATATGAATTAGTGAGCGGCTAACCTTAATTTTCCCTTCCCGTCCGGCTTTGAGTTGCTTCTCAAAGTAGTCCTCGAGTTTGGAGTCGGTGTTGTAGTTGGATTTAGATTTGGACTCTGACTCGGACTCTTAGGGTCTTGCCATACACGCTTTGCCGACACCATCTTTGTTGTCCCATGTTGCATGAAAAGCCTTCTTTTGATTTGATTTGAATTTGTCCCCTCTTTTGGTTCTTTAGTAGCCTCCTTTCCCTCCGAACGATCTTCCGCACTAAGTTCACTATTGCTTCCACCTATTCGGATTCGAACTCTGATTCATCTTCGGGTTCAAGTCCATCTTCTTGCCTGGTAAGTGGCTTGCTTCTTTGTCCTGCAAGTAGAGCAATACCTCTCTCGGCCCAGACCACGTTAATCTGCTTGTGAAGTTCAAACTCGGAAAATAACTCGTCTAACCTATGCTTCGAAAGGTCCTTAAAGACCTTGTAGGCATCAGCCATGGATGCCCACAAGGTAGTCCTAGGAAATGAATTAAGAATGTACCTTAGGAGGTCACGGTTTTTGACCTTGTGTCCGATGGTGTGCAAGCCATTGACAATGTCCTAGACGCAGGCGTGTAGTTGCATCGCCGTCTCGTGTTCCTGCATCTTAAGGTTATACAATTTATTGAAAAGAAGGTCACATTTACAAACTTTAGCATCAGACGTTCCTTCATGTAGCTCGATTAATTTGTTCCACAGGTCCTTTGCACTGATGAAGGGTCCGATGTGGTTGAGCTCCTCTTTGGACAAACCGCACTGCAACATTTTGGTCGCCTTTGCATCGGCTTCAATTTGCCTCTTGGTTGCATTGGTCCACTTGTCGAAGTCCAAGGGCTCACCTCGATCATTGGTGGGTAGAGAAAATCCGGTTTGGATGATTATCCAAGTCTCGACTTGTGTTTTTAGAAAACACTCCATCCGACCTTTCCAATAACGGAAATCATCTCCGTTAAAGAACGGAGGTCGGATGGTGTTGTACCCCTCAATGTGGGTCATTTGGAAGAAAAACATTGAACAAAAAATAATAAAAAAAACACGAAAAAAGTTCCAAGACTTCGCCTTGGATTAGCAATATAGGAAATGAAAAGAAACAAAAGGAATAAACGAGAAATAACCAACTAAAATAAAAGATGAGCACTTACAACCTTCGATGTCCCTGAAAGGGTACTAAATGTTGGTTTTTGGGGATGAAGACAGCTTGTTACTGAAGGGTGTGGATCCGAAGCTTCGCTTCCCACCTCGGTCGCTTGTGCCTGGCGATCCCATCTACGTCCCTGGATTAAAAAAAATTAATCCTTGACGAAGAGGGATAACCCAAGCAACCGATCCATCGTCGTTCTATTCGAATAGAGTGGTCACTTGAACAAACTAGTCGTTCAAGCAACCCACCTCCTTTCTTCGATTAGCCGTGGAATAGACGATGTACGGATCGCCAGTTTTTATGATTGTCTTCGGGGTCCAAGTAAATTAGCCACATATAATACATACAACTTGCATAGAATAAGAAAACATGCATAAACAAGAATTATACCTCTTGTTTACCTCAAGGTCTTCTATTGTATATCCTTCCTCCTTTTGGACATCGTGTTGGTGATGATCTTCCAAAAGTCGAAGCCTCCTAGATCACGATCTTCCTTTCCTTGCTTGGTCCAAACAAAAGGAAGAAGAAAATCACCCTTCTTCTCCTTACTTGCACCAACCACCAAAGACAAACTCCTAGGTGTCCGTCGGCCCTAGGGAGAGGGAGAGGGTTGAGCGCCGACCAACCTCAATGGACGTCGGCCTTGCTTCAAGAGATGATTGCTGACCATGCTTCAATGAATGAGCGCCGGCAACCTTCAATGGAGGGTGCCGACCAAGGGAGTAGAATCCACCAAACCCTAGTCGTTGGCCAAGGATACAAAACCCTAACCTTCAATATCTTGCCGCCTAAAAACCAAGGAAGCAAAACCCTAATCTCCAAAAGATGTTGTGCCGCCAAAGCCTAAGCCCTTATTTATAGTGTTAGGCTTAAGCCTTTTTTTAATCTCCACCGTAGAATCTAGAGATTTAATCTCAACCGTCGGATTTAGAGATTTAATCTCCACCATCGGATCTAGATATTTAACCTCCACCATCGGATCTAGAGTTCCAATTCCCACCATCGGATCTAGGCTTCATAAGGGTTTTAATATGCTACAATAGGGACCATGAGGAGTTGGATCTTGGCAACCCAATGGATCTAGCCCACATAAAATCGGATCGATTAATTATAATCTATTCCACTAGAGGATTATCATTGATCTACCTCACCAACCCTCATAAATAAATATGGGCTCCATATATTAATTGTACAAATATCTCCCCGTGTTTAACATCTCAAATGTCCGACAATTAATTAATTTACTGACAATTAATTAATCAACATCTAACTCCATGAGTAGTACCACTGAACCTTATCATCATGTCGGACCAAGTCCACTTACAGAGTTTACATGATAAACCTTGTGTGCTCCTCAAGGAGACATCATCATCCTAATATATAGGATATGGTTTCCTCCTATAATCAATGACACACCATGTAAATAATATAATTTTCTAACTTACCGAGCCTATCAATTTACTCTATAAATCTCACCCATTGGTAAATCAAAGAAATAAATACAAAGTACATGTGCCCGTTATTATATCGGGATTAAGAGCATGTACACCATAATATCCGAGGTCTGATTCAATTATGTAGTCAGCAGTAAATTGAATCACCTCTAAGTCGGTCCTGCTCAATACACACAAAGTGTACTAGTGTAATTCTATGGTCACGACAAACCAATATCAAATCACACTACAACCATACCAATGGTTTCTCCAAAACCATCTCGGTTGTGAGCCTTTACTTATACTTTACAAGGAACTGATAACATGATCTCCCGTATGAGACTACACACCATGTTATCTACAATGTAATGTATTAGACAATATGTATAACCATATATATGCAAACAATGATCATGTGATTCTTATTTCAAAAATAAAGATGTTCATACAAAAGATAGACTTTTCAGTATACATCCCAACAATCTCCCACTTATACTAAAAGACTTTGCTATCCTCATACTGCCATACATCTGATTCCCATTCCCTCCACATGCCTATCAAAGCTCTCGCTAGAAAGGCCTTAGTGAAAGGATCTACCAGGTCAACCTCTGATGCAATCTAGGCGACAACAACTTCTACCCATTTTACGATCTCTCATATCAAGTGGTACTTGGCGCTCTATATGTTTACTTGCCTTACGGGCTCATGGTTCCTTCGAGTTTGCAACTGGACTAATGTTATCACAATAAATTGTGATAGTTCTGGGCAAACCAGGAATCAGATCCAAGTCCATCAAGAAGTTCCTGAGCCATACAGCTTCTTTGGCCGCCTCAGAGGCTGCCACATACTCAGCTTCCATGGTGGAGTCCGCCAAGCATTTCTGCTTGACACTCCTCCATAAAATGGCTCCACCTTTCAAAGTAAATGCAAAACCAGAGGTTGACTTACTGTTATCCCTATCTGATTGGAAGTCAGAATCTGTGTAATCCATAGGGAGAAATTGATCTTCCTGGTATACCAGCATATAATTCCTAGTCCTTCTCAGGTACTTCAATATATGCTTTACCGCAGTCCAATGTCCCTGTCATGGATTACTCTGATATCTGCTAACCATGCCAACAATAAAGCAGATATCCGATCTCATACATAGCAAAGCATACATGAGGCTACCTACTACCGAAGCATAAGGAACTGCCTTCATATCCTCTATCTCCTTTGATGTTCTAGGACACATCACTTTAGACAAAGGTACTCCATGCCTAAAAGGTAGAAAACCTTTCTTGGAGTTCTGCATGTTAAATCGAGCTAAAATGGTGTCTATGCATGAAGCTTGAGAAAAGCACAACATCCTTTTCCTGTGATCCCTTATAACCTTGATCCCAAGGATGTGTCCCACTTCTCCCAAGTCCTTCATATCAAACTATTTGGACAACCATACCCTTACGTCCGATAATACCTTGAAATTATTGCCAATTAACAAAATATCATCTACGTATAGTACAAGAAATACCACCACGTTACTGTCACATCTCTTATATACACAAGACTCATCCGGACTTTGAATAAATCCATAAGACTGGATTACCTCATCAAAGCGGATGTTCCAAGATCTCGAAGCTTGCTTCAATCCATAAATGGACCGATTAAGCCTACACACAATATGCTCTTTGCCCTTTGCAATGAATCCCTCTGGTTGCTCCATATAAATGTTTTCCTCAAGACTTCCATTAAGGAAAGATGTCTTGACATCCATTTGTCATAACTCATAATCCATATGAGCAGCAATACATAAGAGAATCCGGATAGACTTAAGCATGGCTACCGGCGAAAAGGACTCCTCATAATCGATACCTTCTTTCTGAGTATACCCTTTCGCAACAAGCCTTGCTTTGAAGGTCTCAACCTTCCCATCTCTTCCTCTCTTTCTTTTGTAGATCCACTTGCATCCAATGGTTTTTACACCATTGGGTGGTTCTACTAGCTCCCAGACCTGATTTGAATTCATGGATTCTAACTCAGAATTCATCGCACTTTGCGAAGATACTGCATCTTTATCTTGGATTGCCTCGTCATATGTCTAGGGATCAGGTTCAGGTTCGCCAGGGACAAAATCAGAAGATATTCCAAAGAACATAAATATATCAGGCTGTCTAACAACCCTCCCACTACGACGAGTTATCTCCTATGTATCCTCTGTGACACGCGGTGTAGTCACTTGTGGTATATCCTCTTGTACCGGTGGTACAGAAGTAGTGACTTCCCCTCTCAATTCCCCAGAACAATCTTACTCATGGGCTTGTGGTTCATCACATAGTCTTCCTCTAGAAATCTGGCATTCGTGCTAACGATCACCCTCTGATCTCTAGGACTATAAAACAAACCACCTTTCGTTCCTCTAGGATAGCCAACGAACATGTGCACTTCTGTACGAGGTTCCAACTTACTAGCATCTACCTTTAGCACATGTGCTGGACTCCCCCATATCCGAATATGTCTCAGACTAGGCTTTTGCCCAGTTAACAATTCTATGGGAGTAGAAGGCACTAATTTAGATGGTACCAAGTTCAGAATATACAGTGTCATATCCAGAGCATACCCCCAGAATGAATCTGGCAACTCAGAATAACTCATCATCGATCTAACCATCTCCATAAGAGTCCTATTCCTTCACTCCGCTACACCATTCTGCTGGGGTGTGCTAGGTGCAGACAATTGGATTTGAATCCCAGCCTCTGATAAGTAATTCCTAAACTCTCCCAAGAGGTACTCACCCCCACGATCAGATCGTAGTGTCTTGATACTTTTGACGTTTCTCCACATCAGCCTTGAATTCTTTGAACCTGTCAAAGCATTTAGACTTGTGATGCATCAAGTAAATGTATCAATATCTTGAATAATCATCTATAAAAGAGACGAAATATTCAAAACCACCTCTAGCCTAGATAGACATAGGACCACACAAATCAGAATGAACCAATTCCAACACATCTTTTGCTCTATACCCCTTGGCCTTAAAAGGCATCTTGGTCATTTTACCTTCCAAGGAAGATTCGCAGATTGTTAAATCTTCCACCACTAATGAACCCAGAGGTCTATCAGCTATAAACCTTTGAATTCTACTTAGGTTAATATGACCTAACCTTAGATGCCAAAGATATGTTTGGTTCATTTTCGAAGGTTTTTTTCACTTATTAGATTTAGATGATGAGTTATTTACTTCTATTTGCATCGTGCGAGCTTTTGGTTCAAGTGTATATACATTTCCTATCAATGCACCAGAACATATAATCTCCTTATCCCTTTTTATACAACTATGTCATTAAAAGAAATAGAATATCCATCCTTAAACAATTTAGAAACCGAAATCAAATTATTTCTAAATAAAGGTACATAGAGGCAATTTTTCAGAACCACAATCTTATTCCACTCAAAAGATAAATGAAAATCTCCAACTACAACAGCCGCCACCTTTGTAGCATCACCCAAGTAAATGGTAATCTCCCCCTCAGCCAGTCGTCTGGTTTCCTAGAACCCCTGCAAAGTATTGCAGACATGATCAGTGGCTCCCGTATCTACACACCAGGTGTCGATAGATAACACCGCTAAACAAGTTTCAACGACTAAACCAAAATATATACCTTTGTTCTGCTTCCGGTTGGGGCAGTCCTTCTTTCAATGTCCGGTCTGCTTGCAAGTGAAGCACTTGCCTTTCGGCTTTTTCACTCCTCCCTGAGATCCTCCCGCCACCTTTGCTCCACCTAGTTTCTTCTTCTTTTTGCCTTTCGTCTTAGAAGTAGAAACCTTTTTGGCAACCATGGCCTAAGCCTGAGCCCTCTGACGAAAAAGCCCCTCTGCCGCTTGGAGTTTTGTCAGAAGCTTCACCAATGAATACAACCTTTTATTCATGTTGTAGTTTAGGCGAAACTTCTCAAAACTCCTAGGTAGGGACTGAAGAATGATATCGACCTGGGTTTCCCCATCGATCTAAGCTCCAAGGACTTCCAGCTCATTCAAATAAGCCATCATCTTGAGAACATGATCCCTCACGGGTGTTCCCTCGATCATGGTGGTCGTCATCAAGTTCCTCATGGCTTCCTGCCTTGCAGCCCGATTCTGGTGTCCGAAAAGCTCTTTAAGATTGAGCATCATGTCATAAGCAGTGGGCATGACTTGATGCTGATGTTGCAGTACATTTGACATAGTTGCCAAAATGTAACACCGCGCCATCTCATCGGCCTTGATCCACTTCTTATAACTCTCCTTCTCCTTTTCCCCAGAATCATCCGCAGGCTTAGGAGGGCACTCTTCGAGGAGTACGTATTTGTATTCCTTAGTAGTCAAGACAATGTCAAGATTCCTCTTCCAATCAACATAGTTGGGTCCAGTAAGTTTATTCTCTTTTAGTATCACAGCAAGCAGGTCGAAAGTCATTTTTGAAAAACCTAAGAATCAAATAGATCAAAACATTAGATTTCAAAAAATTATTGATTCCTTAAACAATAAAATTTTAAAATCAACCAACACCTCAAAACACCGAGAATATCATATGCCACGATAATGTGGACGTATACGAATTCTACATTTGTAAGAGGATGTTTTACCCATTAATTTTACTATCTTGTCAACCTAACTTTTTGACAAATAAAATTAATAGTTGGTTCCTCTTCGACCCTACAAATAAAAGCAGTGACTCCGATAGGGAGGATACTTCTATTTGCATCTAAGTGTGCACCATTACTTGGTACCAAGGCAATTATCTCAGGTTATGTGCCTTCCGATGGGGAAGTACACATGCTCCTTAATAATTTCTTATAACCATATTTGACTCTATGATCCGCAAAACAAACTCATCCGATGGGGAGGAAGGCACTCAGAGTCGTGCGTAAGTTTGTTTGCATCAAATGTCAAATCGTAATGGAGGTTGTGAGAATTTATAAAAAATATCCCTCTCCCACTTAGTAATTTAAAATTGAGAAATATTTCTAGCACACTACATGCTTATCAAACAAGAAGAAATATATATGAAAAAAAAAATATTTTCCAAATATTATGGCTTTTGTTCTCCAATATGTTGGATCGATGCGGTTCGCTAGAGGGGGGGGGGGGTGAATAGCGAAAAGCCTTTTTCTTTCGAATTCGTTTCAAGACAAATATACGCAATGAAACTGTAAATGAAACAAAAAGAGACAAGTTTATTTTTTTACTTGGTTCGTAGCCTTCGGCTACTACTCCAAGGCCCTAACGGTTCTAGACCGTGTACGGAGGGCAATTCACTAAAACACTCCTCCTCGTTGGAGGTAGGAGTTTGATGATTACAAGAAAAACTTTTGAAGCAAAATGATAGAGAGACAAACCCTTTCTTCTATTAGAGTAAAATGCAACGATAGAAAAACCTCGAGTAAAAGAGTTGAAATATTGAAAACAATAACAAGAATTATACCAACAACTAAAAAGAAAGACCTTAAGCTAGGGTTGTTGGCAGCACTTCATTGTCGTAGAGTCGTCGGAGAGTCACAGCGTTGCGGAAGCTTTTGAGCACATAGAATTTTCTTAAAACCCTAGGTTAGGACCTCCTTTTATAGCCTTTGAGCCCCTTTTCGAGAGGAACCCTAGCCAATCATGTTTGAGCACCACTCCCCTTGAAATTTGGTGATAAACCTTGACTCTGATCGATGGCCATCACCAATCGATCACCGCCGCAACATCAGTCGAGTGCTAGCCATAGTCATCCGACTGATGGACGGCAGTCGAGTCCTTCAGGTTGGCAGTCGACTGATGCTGGCTGCGAGGCAATGTTAGCTTAATGAAAACATTATTTCGACGGTCGTCGACCGTCCGATCTCGACCTAGACCACCTATGAGATGTCTTGGGTCGGATCTACACTTAAGTCTTTCCCCGTAACGAGGATACGACCTTACTTACACTCGCACACACGAGCTTACCTCGATACTTACGTGTTGCTTTTGCTTCCAGCCTTCCACTCAATTCCTTCGGTTCCCTCCGAAGTCACTTGAGATAGTTGGTCCAGTAAGTTTATTCTCTTTTAGTATCTCAGCAAGCAGGTCGAAAGTCATTTTTGAAAAACCTAAGAATCACATAGATCAAAACATTTGATTTCAAAAAATTATTGATTCCTAAACAATAAAATTTTAAAATCAACCAACACCTCAAAACACCGAGAATATCGTATGCCACGATAGTGTGGACGTATACGAATTCTACATTTGTAAGAGGATGTTTTACCCATTAATTTTACTATCTTGTCAACCTAACTTTTTGACAAATAAAATTAATAGTTGGTTCCTCTTCGACCCTACAAATAAAAGCAGTGACTCCGATAGGGAGGATACTTCTATTTGCATCTAAGTGTGCACCATTACTTGGTACCAAGGCAATTATCTCAGGTTATGTGACTTCCGATGGGGAAGTACACATGCTCCTTAATAATTTCCTATAACCATATTTGACCCTATGATCTGCAAAACAAACTCATCCGATGGGGAGGAAGGCACTCAGAGTCGTCCGTAAGTTTGTTTGCATCACATGTCAAATCGTAATGGAGGTCATGGGAATTTATAAAAAATATCCCTCTCCCACTTAGTAATTTGAAATTGAGAAATATTTCTAGCACACTACATGCTTATCAAACAAGAAGCAATAAATATGAAAAAAAAATATTTTCCAAATATTATGGCTTTTGTTCTCCAATATGTTGGATCGATGCGGTTCACTAGAGGGGGGGGGGTGAATCAAGAAAAGCCTTTTTCTTTCGAATTCGTTTCAAGACAAATATATGCAGTGGAACTGTAAATGAAACAAAAAGAGACAAGTTTATTTTTTTACTTGGTTCGTAGCCTTCGGCTACTACTCTAAGGCCCTAACGGTCCTAGACCGTGTACGGAGGGCAATTCACTAAAACACTCCTCCTCGTTGGAGGTAGGAGTTTGAGGATTACAAGAAAAACTTTCGAAGCAAAATGATAGAGAGACAAACCCTCTCTTCTATTAGAGTAAAATGCAACGATAGAAAAACCTCGAGTAAAAGAGTTGAAATATTGAAAACAATAACAAGAATTATACCAACAACTAAAAAGAAAGACCTTAAGCTAGGGTTGTTGGCAGCACTTCGTTGTCGTAGAGTCGTCGGAGAGTCGCAGTGTTCCGGAAGCTTTTGAGCACTTAGAATTTTCTTAAAACCCTAGGTTAGGACCTCCTTTTATAGCCTTTGAGCCCCTTTTTGAGAGGAACCCTAGCCAATCATGTTTGAGCACCACTCCCCTTGAAATTTGGTGATAAACCTTGACTCCTCGAGGCTGATCCTTTGACCTGATCGATGGCCATCACCCTGATCCAAGATCGGCCGAGTGCTAGCCGTAGTCATCCGACTGATGGACGGCAGTCGAGTCCTTCAGGTTGGCAGTCGACTGATGCTGGCTGCGAGGCAATGTTAGCTTAAAGAAAACATTATTTCGACGGTCGTCGACCGTCCGATCTCGACCTAGACCACCTATGAGATGTCTTGGGTCGGATCTACGCTTAAGTCTTTCCCCGTAACGAGGATACGACCTTACTTACACTCGCACACACGAGCTTACCTCGATACTTACGTGTTGCTTTTGCTTCCGGCCTTCCACTCAATTCCTTCGGTTCCCTCCGAAGTCACTTGAGTGTCGCCCGACCACCGCGGCTTCCTTCGGGTGTCGCTAGCCTTCAGTTCCAGCTATAGCAATTTTCTGCACACTCGATTCAGCTCGTGAGATAACAACATGAGCTTAACTTTGTATCGTTTGCTATAATCAAAACTCAGGTTTGACTTAGGTGCCTACTGCACCAACAATCTCCCCCTTTTTGATTTATGGCAAACCCACATACAAAGTTAAGTGCATTAAGAAAAGATATGCATGAATGAGCAGGAGTGTTAAGAGCATGAATGAACAGGAGTATAAAAACTCTTTTTCAAGTGCTCCCCCTTGAGGAATCCTCCCCCTTGACCGAGGGTGAGTACTTGAGAAAGAGTTTTGACTCTCCCCCTTGACGTTTGCTACTAAAAAAGAATTAAGTAACCGAAATTACTTAATATTGGCCATAGTATTTAAAATAAATAAGTTCAAGTGTCGTATATCGAAAAAATTTGACCCCTTAACTTTGACCTTTTAACTTTGGCCTTTTTCTCCCCCTTTTGTCGTATATCGAAAAGAGTAAGGGGTGTATGGAAAACAAAATAAGTGTTAAATTTAAAGTCCAAGCATGTTCCCCATTTTTTATAAAAAAATATACTGAAAATAATCTCATCTATAAAATGTTCGACTCATATTTGGCTTGATTGATATAAAAGATCAACCAGTCCTGGTCAGAGTCGGTTAGTGTGTATGATTATACTCCATGGTTCATGGCGATGCACTAGATCTACATCTGGAACCAGGAGTAAGGTCCTAACATCTCACGCCCATCTACGTGGCTAAGTACACAAACACATTAGTCCTATATGTTGTGAGATGTATTGGCTCCTTAAGTCTATAGGTGCATGATATCTAAGGTATGTCCTATGCTAGTTCCATAAAAATGAAAATTTAAGAAATATTAGTAAGAAAATATAATTTGCAAGTTCCTATTCTACTACGCACATGCCCAATTTTCGTCTTAATAGACTAAATTCGGCTTCGGGTAGGGGTTTAGTAAATAGGTCTGCTAAGTTTAGTATTCGTAAAGTCTAACTTAAAGTCACGGAGAGTGTGCTTCATCCAAAGGAGTTGAGTGACACACTCACCCATCGCGATGTATTCAGCTTCGGTGGTAGATAAAGCGACACAGTGTTGCTTCCTACTGCACCAACTTACTAGACTTTGTTTAGAATTTGACAACAACCACTCGTGCTCTTTCTATCGAGCTTACTACCGGCATAGTCCGAATCGGAGTAGCCGATTAGTTCGAACTCCGTAGATCTAGGGTACCAAATACCAACGTTAAGTGTACCCTTAAGATATCTAAGGATACGCTTAACTAGGGTTAGGTGAGACTCCTTAGCACAGGTTTGAAACCTGGCGCACATACTTACTGCGAATAGGATGTCGGGTCGACTCACAGTTAAGTATAGGAGACTTCCTATCGCGCTCCTATAGTACTTTAAGTCAATGGACTTACTCGGTCTTCCTATGTTAACATTAATCGCCATTGGGGTGTTTATTATCTTAGCGTCTTGCATTCCAAATCTTTTAATTAACTCCTTAGTGTATTTCATTGATATAGGTATATACCATCCTTAGTTTGTTTAATTTGTAGACCTAAAAAGAAACTTAACTCGCCTACCAAGTTCATTTCGAACTCACTTTCCATGAGTGAAACGAACTCGTTTAGTAAGGCTGAGTTAGAGGTTCCAAAAATTATATCGTCTATGTAAATTTGAGCTATGAATATTTCTTTACCTAAGGTTTTTACGAAGAGAGTTGGGTCAACTAAGCCTTGGTTAAACCCTTTTGACTTAAGATGGATTGAAAGTCTCTCGTACCAAGCTCGAGGAGCTTGTTTAAGTCCATAGAGAGCTTTCTTAAGTTTTAGAACATGGTCGGGTTTATCTAGATTTTCGAATCCGGGGGGTTGGCTAACATAAACTTCTTCTTTAATGTATCCATTTAGGAATGCCGACTTAACATCCATTTGAAACAGCTTAAATCCTCGATGTGCGGCATAAGCTAGCAACATTCGAATGGATTCGAGTCTAGCTACTGGGGCATAAGTTTCGTCGTAATCTAAGCCTTCGACTTGACTAAACCCTTTGGCGACCAACCTAGCCTTGTTTCTAACTACTTCACCTTTATCATCAAGCTTATTTCGAAACACCCACTTTGTTCCAATTATCGTTTTGTCTTTAGGTGGTGGTACTAATTCCCACACTTCATTCCTAGTAAATTGAGCTAGCTCTTCATGCATTGCAATAATCCAATCGGGATCAAGAAGAGCTTGTTCAATTGATTTGGGTTCTATCTTTGAAATTAAGGAAATTTGACTAAGGTTCCTATAGGATGCTCTAGTTTGAACTCCTAGATTAGGATCTCCTATCACTTGATCGATAGGGTGGTTAGTTTGAATCCTAGATTGGGTTGGGTTTGTGTCACCTAATGCTTGATCAATGGGGTGACTTGGTTGAACACTAGTTTGACTCGGATCACTTGTCACTTGGTCGACAAGAGAAGTTGGTTGATGTGGATTAGACTCGATCTCAGGGTCGGAGACGAGTTTGGTATCAGTGGGCTCAACACTTGGGGTCATTAAGGGTTTTGTAGGTTCGGGTACTTCATCGAACACTACATTAATAGTCTCTTCGACTTTAAGGGTATCGTGGTTATATACCCTATAGGCCCTACTCATGGTTGAGTATCCTAAGAAGATTCCTGTGGAGGTTTTGGATTCGAATTTCCCTAGGTGGTTCTTAGTGTTTAAGATATGTACTTTACATCCAAATACCCTAAAGTACTTGATGTTGGGTACTTTATTGTGATAAATCTCGTACGAGGTCTTAAGGTGCCTCTTTACCATAAGGATCCTATTCTGGACATAGCAAGTCGTGCTAACGGCTTCTGCCCAAAACCTATCAGGTAGGTCATATTCGTTCAACATGGTCCTAGCGGCTTCTTGTAGAGTTCGGTTTTTCCGCTCCACTAGGCCATTTTGTTGAGGGGTCCTAGGGCAAGAGAATTCATGGTGGTATCCGTTTAGGTTACAGAAGTCGGTGAACCTTAGATTTTCGAATTCACCACCATGATCGCTTCTAAGTCTTTTAACCTTAAGGTTTTTTTGATTCTCGATTAATTTGAATAGATTGATTAATTGATCTAGGGTACCATTTTTATGTTTGATGAACCTAACCCAGGTAAACCTGGAGTAGTCGTCAATTATGACTAAGCAATATTGACTTCTATTGAGTGACTTGGCTCCATGTGAATCGAATAGATCCATATGCAGGAGCTCAAGTACCCTTGAGGTTCGTTCTTGGTTAGTTAACTTGTGTTGTGTCCTAGGTTGTTTTCCTTGTTGACAAGCATTACAGATTTTATTAACCAAGTTGTTGAGGTTGGGTAAGCCTCTGACTAAGCCACTCTGACTCATCTTGTGGACGAGTCTTGGGTGCGAGTGACCGAGTCGTCGGTGCCACAACCATGATTCTTCTTCCTGTGTCATAAGACATTTGGCTGAGGATTTGATTAAGTTAATTGTATAAATGTTATTTGTCCTAGTTCCTTTGAGTATTGTTTTAGCTGTTTTATTTGTTTTAATTACACATTCATTTTCTAAAAATATGACCTTATAGTTATTGTCACATAATTGACTTACGCTAAGCAGGTTATATTCAAAATTCTCTACAAGTAATACATTTTTAATAACAAAATTTGAGTTAAGCTCGATATCACCTGATTCGATGATTTTGAGCTTGCCGTTATTCCCAAAGGCTACCGATCCTTGTCGTTTGAATCGAAGCTTTGTGAATTTGAGTTGATCCCCGGTCATGTGTCGGGAGCAACCGCTGTCCAACATCCATTGATCCTACACACAAGGTGGTTGGATTGGATGTTAGATTTTTAAAAAAATTGGTTGTGAGTTGTTAAACCTAGGTCATCTCACCTGTGTCTATATGATCAAGCATGTTATACTTATGTGTTTTTTGTGAGATGACTTCCAATTAAGTTGATTAAGTGCATTTAGGTTCAAGTAATTTTATGTTAGATTTGGATTTGACCCTAGGCTTGTCAAGTTTACCTTTTCAAGATCATGGCTTCCAGGTCGTGGCGAGGCACAGGGGCCTTCTTTTATCGGATCATCGACCACTTCCTTAGACAAAGCCATTTTCAAGAAAATGATGACTTGACTCACCTAAGATTATTTCCTAGTCTAACTGGTTATTTTTGAAAAGAGGCTCCCCGAGGCTCAATCTTTTCGAAGAATTTTAGTTGGTTATGTTCATGTTCTAAGTGAGTTCACAAGTTTTAAAGTACAAACTTTCTAAGTTAAAGCATGCAATTTCTAAGTTAATGCACAAACTTTCTAAGTTAAAACATGCAATCTCTAAGTTAAAGCACAAACTTTCTAAGTTAAAGCATGCAATTTCTAAGTTAAAGCACAAACTTTCTAAGTTAAAACATGCAATTTCTAAGTTAAAGCACAAACATGTTTTGTACTGGCTCCCCCTAGACCGTTGAATCGGTTCGGTCTATCCACATAGTGGATTTGGTCCTTGGGAATCCAGTACGGGTTGGATCCTAGAGTTGAAATCAAAAGGTTCTTAGGGACCCATGCTTGGACATGTTTCCTATGTCGACTTACAATCGACATATATGACCTATTAGTCGTGTTTGAGTTAAACCCTAGTCCAGCCTTGTTGTACACGGCCCTTTGAGATCCAAGTAGGAGGTCAAGTCCTTTGGATCCCGAAGTGAACCTTTCCAACGTGTTCCTAAGATCTTCGACTTGACTTTTCAAGATTGAGTTCTCAACTTCGAGTTTTTCAACCCGAGTTGAGTCCTTCTCTTGAACTCGACTAGTCGAAGAGGTTAGGGAGACCTTGTGTTTGAGGAGTTTGACCTCCTCAACCAGGGTCTCGACCTTGGACTCGGATTTAACTAATTTCCTAGACAAAAACCTAACCGTATTTTGTAAAGTATTAAATAAAGTTCGACTTACTTTAAGGGTATCTTTTGAACCGGATGCGTATCCGTGGCTTGACTTGAAGGTAGCTTCATAGTCCGAGTCATCCTCAGGTTCTGACTCAAGTTCAGATTCGGTCTTCGTGTCTGACTCAATTGATTTCGCCATGAAGACGTGGTCTTCGTCTTCTTCGGATGACGCTTCTTCCCATGTCGCATTGAGGGCCTTCTTGTGCTTAGGTGCTTTGTGGTTAAGCTTGGGGCACTCGGACTTGATATGTCCAAACCTGTTACACTTATAACACCTAATATTAGAACTTTTAGGCTTACCTTGGTTGGGTCGAGTTGTGGTTCGCTTTCGTCCCTTGGCTATCCTTCGAGCTAGGTTCATTAGCTCGGCAGTCAATTCTGGGTCAACTTATTCTTCGGACTCGTCTTCCTTCTCGGTTGGTGGTGGCTTGCTTGCGATTTTCTTCTTCTTTGAACCTGCAAACAAGGCTATACCCCTCTCGGGTTCCGAGTTGGACTGCTCATGTAATTCAAAATCGGAAAAGAGTTCATCTAATCTAAGTTTAGAGAGGTCCTTGGAGACCTTGTAAGCATCGACCATGGATGCCCACAAGGTAGTCCTCGGAAAAGAGTTTAGAACATACCTTATAAGGTCACGGTTTTTGACCTTTTGCCCGATTGCGTGTAGGTTGTTGACTATATCTTGGATACGGGCGTGGAGTTGCATCGCGGACTCGTGTTCCTGCATTTTTAGATTATATAATTTATTGAACAAGAGGTCGCTCTTACATACCTTGGCTTCATCGGTCCCTTCGTGTAGCTCCACTAGTTTTGTCCAAAGATCTTTTGCGCTCATGAAGGGGCCGACGTGATTTAGCTCCTCTTTGGATAGGCCGCATTGGAGGATTTGTTTTGCCTTGGCGTCGGCTTCGACTTGTCATTTTGTCGCAATGGTCCATTGATTGTAATCCAAGGGTTCACCTTCTTCATTAGCAGGAAGGGTGAACCCGGTTTGGATCACAATCCACATCTTTATTTGGGTTTTTAGGAAGCATTCCATCCGACCCTTCCAATAACGGAAGTCATCTCCGTTGTAAAACGGAGGTCGGACGGTGCTAAAACCCTCGAGATGGGCCATTAGAACAAAAGACACAAGGAGATGACGACGAAGAAACTAGCAACGACAAAAACACAAAAACAAGTGCCAAGACTCGCGTCTTGGATTAGTAGTGCGGGAGAATACTTAACAAAGCGAAATAAATCCAAAAAAAGAAAAAAAAAACAGAATTAAAAGAAACAAAAAATAAATAAATCTGTAAAAATGGCTAGATTGGTGGTTTCACCAAATCTTAGCAACCCCCGGCTCTGATATCAATTGTTGGATCGATGCGGTTCGCTAGAGGGGGGGGGGTGAATAGCGAAAAGCCTTTTTCTTTCGAATTCGTTTCAAGACAAATATACGCAGCGGAACTGTAAATGAAACAAAAAGAGACAAGTTTATTTTTTTACTTGGTTCGTAGCCTTCGGCCACTACTCCAAGGACCTAACGGTCCTAGACCGTGTACAGAGGGCAATTCACTAAAACACTCCTCCTCGTTGGAGGTAGGAGTTTGACGATTACAAGAAAAACTTTCGAAGCAAAATGATAGAGAGACAAACCCTCTCTTCTATTAGAGTAAAATGCAACGATAGAAAAACCTCGAGTAAAAGAGTTGCAATATTGAAAACAATAACAAGAATTATACCAACAACTAAAAAGAAAGACCTTAAGCTAGGGTTGTTGGCAGCACTTCGTTGTCGTAGAGTCGCAGTTAGTGAAGCTTTTGAGCACTTAAAATTTTCTTAAAACCCTAGGTTAGAACCTCCTTTTATAGCCTTTGAGCCCCTTTTCGAGAGGAACCCTAGCCAATCATGTTTGAGCACCACTCCCCTTGAAATTTGGTGATAAACCTTGACTCCTCGAGGCTGATCCTTTGACCAGTGATCGATGGCCATCACTAGTCGATCAGCGTAACCGCCGAGTGCTAGCCGTAGTCATCCGACTGATGGACGGCAGTCGAGTCCTTCAGGTTGGCAGTCGACTGATGCTAGCTGTAAGGCAATGTTAGCTTAAAGAAAACATTATTTCGACGGTCGTCGACCGTTCGATCTCGACCTAGACCACCTATGAGATGTCTTGGGTCGGATCTACGCTTAAGTCTTTCCCCGTAACGAGGATACGACCTTACTTACACTCGCACACACGAGCTTACCTCGATACTTACATGTTGCTTTTGCTTCCGGCCTTCCACTCAATTCCTTCGGTTCCCTCCGAAGTCACTTGAGTGTCGCCCGACCACCACGGCTTCCTCCGGGTGTCGCTAGCCTTCAGCTCCAGCTATAGCAATTTTCTGCACACTCGATTCAGCTCATGAGATAACAACATGAGCTTAACTTTGTATCATTTACTATAATCAAAACTCAGGTTCGACTTAGGTGTCTACTGCACCAACACAATATGCCTCTCGTCGTATCGCCATCTCGTCCGCTCTTCCCTATGCCATGTACAAGCCATCCGCAGATCCGAGCCGAGAAAAATTATTTTAATTTACATCTATCAATCCTATACTCCATGAAGGAGTGTACATGAAATCTATATCGAAAGTAAACTAAAATAAAAGAGTGGCTAAACAATGTCGTACTAAATTACAAAAATTAAATACTAGCCTCATCAACCCTGAGGATTCAAATAATAATACAATTACACACATACAATCACACACACACACATATGGCCATAATAGTTGGATCTTATGCCATCAACCAAAAAGTTAGCCTACACACATCCTACTATCATCCAGCACATACAATATATTATAAATGCATAAAAGTAACCGAATCCTAAACACACAAAATTGGAGACTGTGGCTCTGATACTACTTGAAGGGTGTGGATCCGAAGCTTCGCTTCCCACCTCAGTCGCTTGTGCATGGCGATCCCATCTACGTCCCCGGATTAAAAAAAAATAATCCTTGATGAAGAGGGATAACCCAAGCAACTGATCCATCGTCGTGCTATTCGAATAGAGTGGTCACTTGAACAAACTAGTCGTTCAAGCAACCCACCTCCTTTCTTCGATTAGCCACGGAATAGACGATGTACGGATAGCCGATTTTTATGTTTGCCTTCGGGGTCCAAGTAAATTAGCCACATACAATACATACAACTTGCATAGAATAAGAAAACATGCATAAACAAGAATTATACCTCTTGTTTACCTCAAGGACTTCTATTGTATGTCCTTCCTCCTTTTGGACATCGTGTGGGCGACGATCTTCTAAAAGTCGAAGCCTCCTAGATCACGATCTTCCTTTCCTTGCTCGGTCCGAACAAAAGAAAGAAGAAAATCACCCTTCTTCTCCTTACTTGCACTAACCACCAAAGACAAACTCATTGGTGTCCGTCGGCCCTAAGGAAGGGGAGAGGATTGAGCGCCGGCCAACTTCTATGGATGAACGCCGGCCTTGCTTCAAGAGATGATGGCCGACCTTGATTCAATGGATGAGCTCCGACAACCTTCGATGGAGGGCGCCGACCAAGGGAGGAGAATCCAACAAACCCTAGCCGTCGACCAAGGATACAAAACCCTAACCTCCAATATTTTGCCGCCCAAAAACCAAGCAAGCAAAACCCAAATCTCTAAAAGTTGTTGTGCCGCCCAAGCCTAAGCCCTTAATTATAGAGTTAGGCTTAAGCCTCCTTTTAATCTCCACCTTCAGATTTAAAGATTTAATCTCAATCGTTCGATTTAGAAATTTAATCTCCACCATTGGATCTAGAGATTTACCTCCACCATAAGATCTAGAGTTCCATTTGTTAGTAATATATGAGAGATGTCCTAAGGCAATCGCCTTATGTATGAACCATTTATATGATAAATGAAGATTCACTATTTGAGTATACATGTTTTATGTATTTGATTGGATCTTAAACTCATTTACTGAATGTCCACGATACGATTCACAACATAAGAGAATTTGTGATTGGATCACAACTAGTGAGTATCTCTACATGTGTAATTGTGATGTATCGGAATTATCCCTAGTCAATGAATTGATGGATTTGGACACCATCAATTCTGTCGAGACTAGCACGAGGTATACTCCTTGGTGTATCCAAGCAGCTGATTCTCACTGGCTGGAGACATAGTGATGTCCGGAGTTAATCGTGGATGCTAGTTATGGTAACTAGTTCATTGGAGTGACCAAAGTAAGACTTCATATGGTTCTCTGCATATATAGATATGTCAATGAAGTTCTTACTGTGGCTTAAGTGCGATGTTCCTTTGACTTGCGGTATTCAAGTCATCTTGATCATGGAGACTTATGCTTTGACATCTTAAGCAAACATCTCTGAGGAGATGTGGACCCGACATGATTGGGTATAAGTCGAAGTGATCGAAGGTGTTTGAATAGCCTATAAAGGATTCACCACTCCTTGCGAGGAGATGTATACCCATGGCCTGTCGTCGGATTGTTACTAAAGTCTTTGGCCAAAGCATTACATGTTTAGAGTAAGGTACTCTTCGATACATGTGGAGTAACTAGAATCCGTAGGACGAGGAAATGATACTTGGGCTAGGTGTGACGTAGTCGACTTAGTGGGGACCGGCACAATAGACCATGTATCAACCAAGTGGGTATAAGATGAGTGAAGGAATGGGGCACGATTCATTCGAGCATCAAGGGTTTCGTAAATAGTTCGATCAACCGTTGATCTTTTCGGTTAATTGGGGATCATGATGTACTACTAGGTGCCACTCATGATCGTTCTATAATTAATGGTTAATTATAGACGGCCAACATAAACCGAGAACCTATTTGGTCACACGCACAACGAGTGTAATCCAAATGATTTAAAACGAGCTTGAGAATGGGATTCTCAGACCGAGAGAAACTATGTTTGGTTGGACCAAACATAAAGCGAGCATGAAATTGTTTCAGTCGCAATGGAAGCGTGGATGGGCCGTGTCTTATGAAGACATAATGGATGGACCAAAATGGTTTGGTTCTAATCCAATGGATGAGAATAAACCAAAGGGTTTGGTTTATATTAAACGAATGAACCAAAGGTTGGTTCGGTTCATTTTAACTTAAAATAAATCATCATGGTTTGGTTTATTTTAACTTATCTTAATGGAGCGGGTTAACGGGCTTTATGGATATGATCCATTAACCATTAAGAGAATTAGTTCTCTATAAAATAGGGCTTAAACCCTAATCCTAAAACCCTAATTGGAGTTGCCGCCCAACCTAGTTGTGCCGCCCCCTCCCTCTCCTCCACTAGTCGGCGCCAACCCTAGGTGTGCCGCCGCCCAGCCTTTGTGCCGCCGTCCAAGTCATTGCCGGTGACCAAGCTTCATCCGGTGAACCTCTGGCGAACCTCCGGTGATCTCCTCTAGGTTCGGTGATAAGGTGAGCTTCCATCTCTCCTTGGCCGGCCTCTATTCCTCCACCAAAAGCTGTCCAGTTTTTCTGGACAGCTTGTTTCTTTGTTGTCGGAGCGTCGTTTGGACGACGGTTAGTGCTCCGATAGCGCCTAACTTACCGGGGATTGATCTCCGGTAATCCTCTGAGGTGGAGGACGAAGGATTCGTCAATTGGTTGACGAATACCTCTCCGGAGAAGCGAGTTTTGAGAACTCATTTTAGGATCCGAATTTGGATTCGGATCGTGATCATCTCTCAATCACGTCGTCTTCAACACGAGGCTAGTAACCCGTACGAAGACGAAGCTCGTGAATTAGCGAAGTCATCCCGAGGAGCTCGGCGTGGATACGGATAGAGACGATTCTTACGAGGATCGTTCCGGTTGATGCCGTTCCCGCTACACGTCATACGAAAGGTATAACGTAGATAATTTCTTTTATTGGAAATTTTAATTTACGGTTATGTCTACACTTGTTGTAATATGCATGCGTGTGTTGTGTGTGTTGTAATAAATATAGATTTATTATTTTTAATTGCTTCCGCTGTGCTAATGTTTACGAAACATGATCGAACACACACACGCCGCGGTGCCGGAAACCTAACAGTGGTATCAGAGCCCAGGTTGTGTTTCGACATAATCGTAAAAATGGTTTTGCGATAGTCATAATGTATTTCTGGAAATTTTCTAAAATTTGGAAATTTAGAAGTATTTATGGAAATTTTTCAATTTTGGAAAGTCTAGAAGTATTTATGGAAATCTTCCACTTTTGGAAAGTTGGAAGTATTTATGGAAATTGATATTTTCCATAAATAAAATATTTGATTAGATTCTGGAAATTTGTTTCCTAATTTAATCATGATTTGATTTGGGAAATCAAATCTTAAAATATTTTATTTCCATAAGTAGTTTTAATGATTTAGGAAATTGGTTTCCTAAATAGATTTTCCTTAATCAAATAATTCCATGAATAAAATATGTGATTAGATTTGGAAATTTGTTTCCTAATTTAATTATGATTTGATTTGGAGAATCAAATCTTAAACATATTTTATTTCCATAAATAGTTATGACATATAAGGAAATTATATACATGACATAATTGTATGCCATGTAATTGCATTAGATGCATAACATTATGCCATGCGTGTCGTGACATGTAGATGTATGCCATGTATGTCATGCCATGTAGATAATAGTTATTTGCATGCAAAGAGGATGAGACATAAAAACCCTTAATCAATATTAAAGCCTACACCTTCCATTAATATGGTTAGAACCAGAGTTCTGTTTCTTGTTTGGGTTGTTGGACTCTCTCCAAGTCCGGCTCGAACCTGAATATGTTCAAACCATGGAATAGTTTAATACTAATATGGTAAGAGTCAGAGGTCAATCGTTATCTTTGGTTGTTGGACTCTCTCCAAGCTGGGCTAATTGGTTGAATGCGCTCTAACCATATTAAAACTATGTCCCGATTAATGGGTTGGCTTTAACCTGGAGCATCGGCTTGTTGGACTCTCTCCAAGGTCGATGTAAAGGGAGGTGAAGTTGGGTGCTATGCATATGATGCATACTTGTTAATGTGTTAACAACCCGATGTATGTGTGAACATTCAATTAGTTGATAGCACATTGTGATAGTTGCATATACGTGATATGCAATCGGTATAGTTGATACCTACCGTCGTAGTTATAAATGGCTTGTTGGACTCTCTCCAAGGTTGTTCATAACTATGATGGATATTAGCCCATTCGGAGATGGACCTACGATCTCCCGAACTGATTTTGGGGTTTTTGAAATTCAAAAAATGAATGGGATTTATAAATGTATATTGATGCATTTTAAAAATCATCTTTCTCATATATGCTCGTTTTGTATTTCTAAAATTGATCATGTTGTCTTTTAATTTGCGTTCCATTTTGGATTCGAATAAATTGACTGGGCCGAGCTTCATGGACTAGCTTAGAAGCTTGAGAATTGTTCTCAAGGTTGAAAAGCTTGCAAATGTCCTCGAAGCGCCTCTTCCCGCCCGTCCTAGTGACGATGCAACTCTGGACCAATTGTTGGCCTATCAGAAACATGTGAGTGATTCTGAACAAATGAGTTGCATCATGCTAGCCGCGATGGAACCCAAGCTACGAAAGCAGCATGAGCATATGGATGCTCACATCGTAGTCCTTCATCTTTGTGAGTTGGTTGATGAGCAAGTGAGATTCGAAAGGTTCGAAGTCTCAAAGCTCCTCTTCACCTCTGAGATGCTAGAAGGTTCATCTGTGGTATCGCCAATATGTCAAGACCGTGGAGTCTTCTCGAGAAGCATGAGCAGGGACGGTGTCGTTAGTTGATTCTCAAGAAAGGTTCTAAGAGGAAGTCAAAGGAACAAATGTAAGGGAAAGAAGAGAAGGGCTAAGAAGGTAGAACTAGCACAAAAGGAAACTTGCCATCATTATGGCAAGGAGAGCCATTTATAAGAAAGTGCAAGATTTATCTTGAGTCCGTGAAGAAGGATAAGGCATGATGCCCCATCTTCTGTAAATCTTCTTTATTGATTGTCATTCTATTTCCTCGCACACTTGGGTATTCGACATCGGTGTGGCTCACATATATGTAATGACATACATGGGCTAAGGAATAGAAGAAGACTCGCCAAGGGAGAGTCAAATTTACGTGTTGGGAATGGAGCAAAGGTTGCCGCACTCGCCATCTAACGTATTTGTTGGAACTCCCTGTAGGACTTGTCTTAGAACTGGACAATTGCTTTTATGTTCCTTTGTTGATAAAGAACATCATTTCTATTTCTTGTTTAAATAGAAATGGGTACCATTTGACTTTTAGTAACAATTGTTGTTACATAACTTTGAATGGAGTTCTTTATGGGACTGGAACTTTAAGCAATGGTGTTTATACGCTGGACGATCCAAAGGACATTTTCAATATCGGCGAGCAACACGCTGCGGCTCGAAAGGATAATCAAATAGACTTATATGTGGCATTGTCGTCTTGGCCATATAAGCAAGAAACGCATGTCCGAATTACACCGATGTGGAATTCTGGAATCGTTTGAATTGGATTCATACGATACATGCGAATCATGCTTAAAAGGCAAGATGACTAAGTTACCTTTTACTGGAAAAGGTGAACGAGTGGGAGAGTTACTAGGTCTAATACATACTGATGTATGTGGACCTATGTCAACTCAAGCTTTAGGAGGCTATAGCTACTTCATTACCTTCACCGATGATCACTCATGGTTTGGGTATGTGTTCTTGATGAAACACAAGTCTGAAGCCTTTGAAAGGTTCAAAGAATTCAGAAATGAAGTAGAGAAACAACATGACAAGAGTATTAAAATACTTCGATCGGATCGAGGTGGTGAATACTTAAGTCAAGAGTTTCTTGATTATCTAAGAGACAATGGTATATTGTCTCAATGGACTCCGCCCTATACACCACAGCATAATGGTGTATCTGAGAGGCATAACCGGACCTTGTTGGACATGGTTAGGTCAAAGATGAATCATGCAACTCTTCCCAAATCCTTTTGGGGCTATGGACTTCAGACAGCTGTTTACTTGTTAAACAAAATGCCTACCAAGGTAGTCTCAACTACTCCATATGAGATATGGAATAGTAAGAAACCTCATGTATCTTAATTGAAGATATGGGGTTGTCCTGCTTATGTGAAGCGGACTGTATCAGACAAATTGGATGCTAAGTCTGATAAATGTCTATTTATTGGATACCCTAAGGAAACAAGGGGTTACCAATTCTATCATCCTGTGGAACAAAAGGTGTTTGTTTCAAGGCATGCTGTGTTTCTAGAGAAAGAGTTTCTCTTGCACGAAAACAGTGGGAGTGTCGTCGAGCTTGAGGAGGCTCGAGAGACTCAAATAGACATTGATGAGATACCTGGTGAAGCACAACAAATTGACAACTCATAGTGATGAGAAATCTACCGGATATCAGAACACCACATCTTCATAGATCCGTAGAACACGCAATATTCCCGAGATATGGATTTCGTAAGTGAATCGAACGACGTGTTACTCATTGATGATGAGGAGCCTACCAGTTATGAAGAAGTGCTGACAAGTTCAGAAAGGGATAAGTGGCTTGGTGCCATGAAGTCGGAAATGGATTCCATGTATGAAAACCAAGTTTGGAACTTGGTTGACCCACCTGAAGGGATAAATCCTATAGGGTGCAAGTGGGTTTTCAAGAAGAAAACCAACATGGATGGTAATGTGATTACCTATAAGGCTAGATTGGTGGCGAAAGGATATCGTCAAAAGCAAGGTGTTGATTATGACGAAACCTATTCGTCTGTAGCTATGCTTAAATCCATTCGGATGCTCCTGGCCATAGCGGCTCATTATGATTATGAGATATGGCAGATGAATGTGAAAACAGCTTTCCTTAATGGAAACCTGCTCGAGGACGTGTATATGATAAAACCTGAGGGTTTCACATCGGTTGATAAAACCAAGGTATGCAAATTACGACGGTCAATTTATGGATTGAAGCAAGCATCCAGGAGCTGGAATAACCGTTTTGATGAGACAATCAAAAGGTTTGATTTCTCACAAAATCCAGACGAACCTTGTGTGTACAAGAAGGTTAGTGGGAGTGCAGTCGTGTTCCTAGTATTGTATGTCGATGACATATTACTTATAGGAAACGATGTCTCAATCTTACAGTCAGTGAAGGTTTGGTTATCCAAGACATTCTCCATGAAAGACCTGGGAGAAGCAACTTACATCCTCGGGATTAAGATCTATAGAGATAGATCGAAACGGTTGCTTGGTCTTTCGCAGTCTACATATATAGACCGAGTGCTAAAGTGGTTTAGCATGTCGGAATCCAAGAAAGGTTTCCTACCCATCAGGCATGGGGTACACCTTTCGAAGTCTATGTGTCTGCGCACAGAAGACGAGAGGATTTGCATGAGTAAGATTTCCTATGCATCCGCAAAAGGATCTATCATGTATGATATGTTATGTACGAGGCCCGATGTATCGTATGCTCTGAGTGTCACGAGCAGATACCAGTCCGATCCAGGAATGGATCATTGGGCGGCTGTTAAGACGATCCTTAAGTACTTGAGAAGAACTAAGGATGTGTTCCTAATATATGAAGAAGGGTACATGGTGATACGTGGGTATACGGATGCCAGCTCCAGACAGACAAGGATGATTCCATGTCTTTGTCTGGGTATGTATTCACCTAGAATGGAGGCGCAATAAGTTGGAAAGGTTCCAAGCTTGACGGTATAGCGGATTCTGCCACTAAGGCAGAATACATTGCAGCTTTGGAAGCAGCAAAGGAAGAGGTTTGGATCAAGAAGTTCATCTCTGAACTTGATGTGGTCTCATCAATGATCCAAACATGTGCTTCGCCGCTATCATCTTATCAGAGAGATCATCAGTAGGAATGAAATACAAATCGAGAAAATTCCCACTGAAAGGAACTTAGAGGATCCCTTGACTAAGGCATTACCTCAAAATAAGTTTGAGGGTTATGTTCGAGCTTATGGTATTGGATACCGTAGCGATTGACATTAGGCCAAGTGGGAGTCTGTTAGTAATATATGAGAGATGTCCTAAGGCAATCGCCTTATGTATGAACCATTTATATGATAAATGAAGATTCACTATTTGAGTATACATGTTTTATGTAGTTGATTGGATCTTAAACTCATTTACTGAATGTCCACGATACGATTCACAGCATAAGAGAATTTCTGATTGGATCACAACTAGTGAGTATCTCTACATGTGTAATTGTGATGTATCGGAATTATCCCTAGTCGATGAATTGATGGATTTGGACACCATCAATTCTGTCGAGACTAGCACGAGGTATACTCCTTGGCGTATCCAAACAGCTGATTCTCACTGGCTGGAGATATAGTGATGTCCGGAGTTAATCGTGGATGCTAGTTATCGTAAATAGTTCATTGGAGTGACCAGCCGTAAGACTTCATATGGTTCTCTGCATATATAGATATGTCAATGAAGTTCTTACTGTGGCTTAAGTGCGATGTGTTCTTGACTTGCGTATTCAAGTCATCTTGATCATGGAGACTTATGCTTTGACATCTTAAGCAAACATCTCTAAGGAGATGTGGACCCGGATGATTGGGTATAAGTCAAGTGATCAAGGTGTTTGAATAGCCTATAAAGGATTCACCACTCCTCATGCAGGAGATGTATACCCATGGCCTCTCGCGATTGTTACTAAAGTCTGCCAAAGCATTACATGTTTAGAGTAAGGTACTCTTCGATACATGTGGAGTAACTAGAATCCGTAGGACGAGGAAATGATACTTGGGCTAGGTGTGACGTAGTCAGCCTAGTGGGGACTGACACAATAGACCATGTCCTAAACCAAGTGGGTAAAAGTTGAGTGAAGGGAATGGGGCACGAATCATTCGAGCTACTGAAGGGTTTCATAAATAGTTCTGGATCAACCGTTGATCTTTTCGGTTAATTGAGGATCATGATGTACTACTAGGTGCCACTCATGATCGTTCTATAATTAATGGTTAATTATAGACGGCCAACATAAACCGAGAACCTATTTGGTCACACGCACAACGAGTGTAATCCAAAGGATTTAAAACGAGCTTGAGAATGGGATTCTCAGACCGAGAGAAACTATGTTTGGTTGAACCAAACATAAAGCGAGCATGAAATTGTTTCAGTCGCAATGGAAGCGTGGATGGGCCGTGTCTTATGAAGACATAATGGATGGACCAAAATGGTTTGGTTCTAATCCAATGGATGAGAATAAACCAAAGGGTTTGGTTTATATTAAACTAATGAACCAAAGGTTGGTTCGGTTCGTTTTAACTTAAAATAAACCATCATGGTTTGGTTTATTTTAACTTATCTTAATGGAGCGGGTTAACGGGCTTTATGGATATGATCCATTAACCATTAAGAGAATTAGTTCTCTATAAAATAGGGCTTAAACCCTAATCCTAAAACCCTAATTGGAGTTGCCGCCCAACCTAGTTGTGCCGCCCCCTCCCTCTCCTCCACTAGTCGGCGCCAACCCGCCCAGCCTTTGTGCCGCCGTCCAAGTCATTGCCAGTGACCAAGCTTCAGCCGGTGAACCTCCGGTGACCCTCCGGTGATCTCCTCTAGGTTCGGTGATAAGGTGAGCTTCCATCTCTCCTTGGCTGGCCTCTATTCCTCCACCAAAAGCTGTCCAGTTTTTCTGGACAGCTTGTTTCTTTGTTGTCGGAGCGTCGTTTGGACGACGGTTAGTGCTCCGATAGCACCTAACTTACCGGGGATTTGATCTCTGGTAATCCTCTGAGGTGGAGGACGAAGGATTCGTCAATTGGTTGACGAATACCTCTCCGGAGAAGCGAGTTTTGAGAACTCGTTTTAGGATCCGAATTTGGATTCGGATCGTGATCATCTCTCGATCACGTCGTCTTCAACACGAGGCTAGTAACCCATACGAAGATGAAGCTCGTGACTTAGCGAAGTCATCCCGAGGAGTTCGGCGTGGATATGGATAGAGACGATTCTTACGAGGATCGTTCCGGTTGATGCCGTTCCCGCTACACGTCATACGAAAGGTATAACGTAGATAATTTCTTTTATTGCAAATTTTAATTTACAGTTATGTCTACACTTGTTGTAATATGTATGCGTGTGTTGTGTGTGTTGTAAGAAATATAGATTTATTATTTTTAATTTCTTTTGCTGTGCTCATGTTTACGAAACATGATCGAACACACACACGCCGCGGTGCCGAAAACCCAACAGAGATTTACCCAAGGAAGCAAAACCCAAATCTCTAAAAGTTGTTGTGCCGCCCAAGCCTAAGCCCTTATTTATAGAGTTAGGCTTAAGCCTCCTTTTAATCTCCACCTTCAGATTTAAAGATTTAATCTCAATCGTCCGATTTAGAAATTTAATCTCCACCATTGGATCTAGAGATTTACCTCCACCATAAGATCTAGAGTTCCATTTTCCACCATCGGATCTAGGCTTCATGAGGGTTTTAATAGGCTACAAAAGGGACCATGAGGAGGAGTTGGATCTTGGCCACCCAATGGATCTAGCCCACATGAAGTTTGATCCATTAATGATAATTCATTCCACTAGAGGATTATCATTGATCTAACTCACCAACCCCCACAAATAAATATGTGCTCCATATATTAATTGTAGAAATATCTCCCCGTATTTATGATCTTGAATGTCTGTCAATTAATTAATTTACTGACAATTAATTAATCAACATCTAACTCCATGACTAGTACCACTGAACCTTATCATCATGCCGGACCAAGTCCACCTGCAGGGTTTACATGATGAACCTTATAAGCTCCTTAAGGGGACATCATCATCCTAATATATAGGACACGGTTTCCTCTTATAATCAACGACACACCATGTAAATAATATCATTTTCCAATTTACCGAGCGTATCGATTTACTCTATAAATCTCGCCCATTAGTAAATCAAAGAAACAAATACTAAGTATATATGTCCGTTATTATATCGGGATTAAGAGCATGTACACCATAATATCCGACGTCCGATTAAATTATGTAGTTAGTAATAAATTGAATCACCTCTAAGTCGGTCCTGCTCAATACACACAAAGTGTACTAGTGTAATTCTATGGTCAAGATAAACCAATACCAAATCACACTACAACCATACCAATGGTTTATCCAAAACCATCTCGATTGTGAGCCTTTACTTATACTTTACAAGGAACTGGTAATATGATCTCCCATGTGACAGTACACACCATGTTATCTACAATGTAATGTATTATACAATATGCATAATCATAAATATGCAAACAATGATCATGTGATTCTTATTTCAAAAATAAAGATGTTCATACAAAAGATAGACTTTTCAGTATACATCCCAATAGTTATGAGGGTAAACCCTGGTAAGAAGTGCAGATCTCTCAGAGAGCTTCGTTATGGTACGTACCCATTTCGTGGGTCAACTTGTACGAAAAGTTATGCCCATTTTACCGTCGGCTACTCCAAAAGCGAATACTTGCAAAACAAAACCAAAAGAACAGTACCAAGACTTTGCCTTGGATTTGTAGTACGGAAGAAAGTTTTAACGAACAAAAAAAGATTTGTAAAATTCAAAAACAAATCTGTAAAATGGCTAGATTGGTGGTTTCACCAAATCTTAGCGCCCCCGGCTCTGATACCAATTGTTGGATCGAGCGGATAGCTAGAGGAGGGGGGGTTGAATAACAATAAACATGAGTAGACATAACGAGAGATAAATTCAAAACAAATGAGACAATAGAGTTTTTTACTTGGTTCGTAGCCTTCGGCTACTACTCTAAGGCCCTAACAGTCATAGACCGCGTACGGAGGGCAAAACACTAAAAATACTCCTCCTTGTTAGAGGTAGGAGTAAGCGACAAAACAATCGATACAAGAAAGCTCAATGTAGAGGGACACTCCCCCTCTTGTTGTTACGATTAAAGCTCGATAAGCAAGAAACAAAATAACAATATACCAACGACTTATAGAAGAATGAAACTTAAGCACTTGTCGTCGGAGATGCGGTAGCACTTCGTCGTCGTAAGATCGTCATAGAAGAGTAGCGTAACATGAGCACTTTTGAGAACTTAGAATTGATGAAAACCCCTTAGAGAAGCCCTCCTTTTATAGCCTTTGAGCCCCTCCTCGAGGGGATCTTCATCCAATCAAATTTAGGCACCAAGCTCCTTGGAATGAGGTGATAAGACTTGACTCCTCGAAGTTGATCCTTGGCCATAAGTCGACTGATGACCATCATCAGTCGACTGATGGAAATGCTAGTCAAGTCACAACACTATGTAGTCGACTGATTTCAAACAGTCGAGTGGCTCTTGTGGGCAGTCGACTGATGCTAGCTGAAAACACAAGTTAGCTTAATAAAAACATAATTTAGACGGTCGCCGACCATCTGATCTCAACCTAGACCATCCATGGGATGTCTTTGGTCGGATATTTGCTTAAGACCATCCCCGTAAGGAGGATACGACCTCACTTATGTTCAAACACACGAGCTTACCTCGATACTTACTTTGTAGCTCTTGCTTCCGGCCTTCCACTCAATTCCTTCGGCTCCCTCCGAAGTCATTCGAGTGTCGCTCGACCACCGCGGCTTCCTCCGGGTGT
Source organism: Wurfbainia villosa (assembly GCA_025175895.1). NCBI lineage: Eukaryota > Viridiplantae > Streptophyta > Magnoliopsida > Zingiberales > Zingiberaceae > Wurfbainia > Wurfbainia villosa. Next base: position 28,051,599 of record CM045986.1, read on the forward strand.
CGCTAGCCTTCAGCTCCATCTTTAGCACTTTTCTGCACATTCGATTAAGCTCGTGAGATAATGATGTAATCTTAACTTTACATCTTTTCACATAATCAAAACACAGGTTCGATCATCTGGTGCCCCTCTACCAACAATGGGCTCGTGGTTCCTTCAAGTTTGCAACTGCACCACTGTTATCACAATAAATTGTGATAGTTCTGGGCAAACCAGGTATCACATCCAAGTCCATCAAGAAGTTCCTAAGCCATACAACTTCTTTGGCTACCTCAGAGGCTGCCACATACTCAGCTTCCATGGTGGAGTCCGCCATGCATTTCTGCTTGACACTCCTCTATACAATGGCTCCACCTCCCAAAGTAATCACAAAAACCGAGGTAGACTTACTATTATCCCTATCTGATTGGAAGTCGAAATCTGTGTAACCCACAGGGAGTAATTGATCTGCCTGGTATACCAGAATATAATCCCTAGTCTTTCTCAGGTACTTCAATATATGCTTTATCGCAGTCCAATGTCCCTGTCCTGGATTACTTTGATATATGCTAACCATGCCGACGGCAAAGCATATATCCGACCTCATACATAACATAGAATACAAGAGGCTTCCTATCGCCGAAGCATAAGGAACCACCTTCATCTCATCTATCTCCTTTGATGTTCTAGGATACATCTCTTTAGATAAAGGTACTCCATGCCTAAAAGGTAGAAAACCTTTCTTGGAGTTCTGCATGCTAAAACGAGCCAAAATAGTGTCTATGTATGAAGCTTGAGATAAGCACAACATCCTTTTCTTGCGATCCCATATAACCTTGATCCCAAGGATGTGTCCCACTTCTCCCAAGTCCTTCATATCAAATTGTTTGGACAACCATACCCTTACGTCTGATAACACCTTGACATTGTTGCCAATTAACAAAATGTCATCTACGTATAGTACAAGAAATACCACTATGTTTCCATCACATCTCTTGTATATACAAGACTAATCCGAACTTTGAATAAATCCATAAGACTGGATTACTTCATCAAAGTGGATGTTCCAAGATCTCGAAGCTTGCTTACATCCATAAATGGACTGATTAAGCTTGCACACAAGATGCTCTTTGCCCTTTGCAATGAATCCCTCTGGTTGCTCCATATAGATGTTTTCCTTAAGACATCCATTAAGGAAAGTTGTCTTGACATCCATCTACCCCACCTCATAATCCATATGAGTAGCAATACATAAGAGAATTAGGATAGACTTAAGCATGGGTACCGACGAAAAGGTCTCCTCTTAATCGATACCCTCTTTCTGAGTATACCCTTTCGCAACAAGCCTTGCTTTGAAGGTCTCAACCTTCCCATCTATTCCTCTTTTTCTTTTATAGATCCACTTGCATCCAATAGTTATTACACCATTGGGTGGTTCTACTAGCTTCCATACTTGATTTGAATCCATAGATTCTATCTCAGAATTCATTGCACTTTGCCAAGATACCGCATCTTTATCTTTGATTGCCTCGTCATATGTCCAGGGATCAGATCCATGTTCGCCAGGGACCATATCAGAAGATTCTCCCAAGAACATAAATCTATCAGGTTGTCTAACAACCCTCCCACTACGACGAAGTATCACCTGTGTATCCTCTGTGACACGCGGTGCCGTCACTTGTGGTATATCCTCTTGTACTGGTGGTAGTGAAGTAGTGACTTCCCCTCTCAATTGCTCTAGAACAACCTTACTCATGGGCTTGTGGTTCATCACATAGTCTTCCTCTAAAAATCTGACATTTGTGCTAACGATCACCCTATGATCTCTAGGACTATAGAACAAACCACCTTTTATTCCTCTAGGGTAGCCTACGAACATGCGCACTTCTGTACGAGATTTTAACTTACCATCATCAACCTTCAGCACATGTGCTAGACTCCCCCAAATCCGAATATGTCTCAGACTAAGCTTTAGCCAAGTCTACAATTTTGTTGGAGTAGAAGGCACTGATTTAGATGGTACCAAGTTTAGAATATACACTGTCGTATCTAGAGAATACCCCCAGAACGAAACTGATAACTCAGAAGAACTCATCATTGATCTAATCATCTCCATAAGAGTCCTATTCCTTTGCTTCGCTACACCATTTTGCTGAGGTGTGCTAGGTGGAGACAATTGGGATTGAATCTCAGCCTCTGACAAGTAATTCCTAAACTCTCCCAAGAGGTACTCACCACCACGATCAGATCGTAGTATCTTGATACTTTTACCTTGATGTTTCTACACATCAGCCTTGAATTCTTTGAACCTGTCAAAGCATTCAGACTTGCGGCGCATCAAGTAAATGTATCTATATCTTGAATAATCATCTATAAAAGAGATGAAATATTCAAAACCACCTCTAGCCTTGATAGACATAGGACCACACAAATCAGAATGAACCAATTCCAACACATCTTTGGCTCTATACCCCTTAGGCTTAAAAGACCTCTTGGTCATTTTACCTTCCAAGCAAGATTCGCAGGTTGGGAAATCTTCCACCACTAATGAACCCAAAGGTCCATCAGATATCAACCATTGAATTCTACTTAGGTTAATATGACCTAACTTTAGATGCCAAAGATATGTTTGGTTCATTTTCGAAGGTTCTTTTCTCTTATTAGATTTAGAAGATGAGTTATTTACTTCTGTTTGTATTGTGGGAGCTTTTGGTTCAAGGGTATATAAATTTCCTATCAATGCACCAGAATAGATAATATCTTTATTCCTTTTTATAACAACCCTGTCATTAAAAGAAATAGAATATCCATCCAAAAATAATTTAGAAATCAAAATCAAATTCTTTCTAAATAAAGGTACATAAAGGCAATTTTTCAGAACCAAAGTTTTATTCCTATCTAAAGATAAATAAATATCTCACACTGCAATAGCCGCCACCTTCGTAGCATCGCCCAAGTAAACGGTAATCTCCCCCTCAGCTAGTTGTCTGGTTTCTTGGAACCCCTGCAAAGTATTGTAGGCATGATCAGTGGCTCCCATATCTACACACCATGTGTCGTTAGATAACACCGCTAAACATGATTCAACGACTAGACCAAAGGATATACCTTTGTTCTGCTTCCGGTTGGGGCAGTCCTTCTTCCAATGTCTAGTATGATTGAAAGTGAAGCACTTTCCTTTCGACTTCTTCACTCCTTCCATAAATCCTCCCTCCACCTTTGCTCCACCTTGATTCTTCTTCTTCTTGCCTTTCGGCTTAGAAGTAGAAACCTTCTGAGCAACCATGGCCTGAGCCTGAGCACTCTAAAGAAAAAGCCCCTCTATCGCCTGGAGTTCTGTCAGAAGCTCCGCCAATGAATACAACCTCTTATTCATGTTGTAGTTCAGGCAAAACTGCTCAAAACTTCTAGGTAGAGATTGGAGAATGATATCGACCTGGGTTTTCCCATCGATCTCAGCTCCAACTGAAGGTTTTTCCTTTGGAACCGAAGCTCTGATACCACTTGAAGGTAGGAAACTTCGCTTCCCACTTCAACTCGGTCTCTTGTTCATGGTGATCCCATCAATGTCCCCGGATTAAAAAATTTTTAATCCTAGACAAAAAGGGAACACCCAAGCAACCATTTCATCGTCGTGCAATTCAATTAGAGTGGTTACTTGAACAAACTTGTTGTTCAAGCGACCAACCTCTATTCTACGAAAAGCCGCAGAATAGACGATGTACGGATCGTTGAATTTTGTGTTTATGTTCGGGGTACAAGTATATTTAGCCACAAAATAGAATATATCATGCATATATAATTGAAAAACAATTACAAACATGTTACATATGAAGATAGATAAGTGTCATACCTCTCGATCTTCTATTGTATGTCCTTCCTCCTTTTGGGCGTTGTGTGGGCGATGATCTTCCAAAAGTCGAAGCCTCCTAGATCACAAATCTGCCTTTCCTTGTTCACTCCGAACAAAGAAAGATCATAAAACAAAACTCTTCTTCCTATCTAGAACCGACCACCAAGTCAATAGACTCGATGTTGCCGCCGGCCAACGAAGAGAACATGGAGTATGGGAACCAACCAAAAGAGAATCAATGAGAGCATGGGCATCGGCCAACACTTGGAGAAGAAAAAGGAAACCAATCTTCACCTTGTAGCCGCCCAATACCCTAACACTAGATCTCCTAGTTGCCGTCCAAGGAAGAGGGGAAGAAGGATAGGTTGAGCACCGGCCAAAGTAGAGGGAAGAAGCATAGGTTGCCGGCAACACCTTAGGAAGAAGAAGAAAAGATCTTCTCCTCTTGTTGCCGCCCAATCCAACATCCAAACCCTAGCCACCCACTCCTAATCCTAACCTAACTAGGATTGCTTGTCGTCCAAGGGAAGCAAACCCTAATCCCCTAAGCCATCAAGCCTTGCCGCCCAGCTTAATTCTCTATTTATAGAGTTGGGCTCAAGCCTTGTTTTAATCTCCACCATTGGTTCTAGGGATTTAATCTCAACCGTCGGATCTAGAGATTTAATCTCAACCGTCGGATCTAGATATTTAATCTCTACCTTTGGATCTAGAGTTTTGTTTCCATCCATTGGATCTAGGCTTCATGAGGTATTAATAGGCTACAATAGTGACCATGAGGAGGAGTTGGATCTTGGCCACCCAATGGATCATGCCAACATAAAGTCCGATCCATTAATGATAATCCAATCCACTAAAGGATTATCATTGATCTACCTCACCAACCCCCATAAGTGAATATGGGCTCCATATATTATATGTACATTTTCTCCCCATGTTTAAGATCTCGAATGTCCGTCGATTAATTAATTTACTGACCATTAATTAATCAACATCTAACTCCACGAGTAGTACCACTCAACCATTCCATCATGCCGGACCAAGTCCACCTGCAGGGTTTACATGATGAACCTTATGAGCTCCTCAAGGGGACATCATCATGTTAGAGATCGAAACGGCCGACTAGAGGCGGGTGAATAGTCCTTTTTCGATGGATGTCGTAATTTACTCGTCTACACACAAGATTAGTGCAAGAGGAAATAATAAAACAAGACAAGCAAATAAACAAAAGAGAATACAAACAATAACACCGAGATGTAATGTGGTTCACGGCAACGCCGCTAATCCACGGTCCGATTCGTCCAAGGTGAATCACTCCTCCAAATCCACTAGATCTCTCCTTTGCACCAAGCTAGGTGGAAGTAACCTCTTTACAATTTCTCTTCTTACAATAGAATGGAAATAAAGCAAGTAAGAAGTGTGGAGAAACCCTTAGAGCACTTTGAGAGAATATTAGAGCATAAGCATTAGGCTCCCAAAGCTCTATCTCTTTCCTTTTTATAGAGGAAGAGGGTTTCTTCCCATTGACACAGGAGCAGTCGACTGATGCCCTCGATTAGTCGACTGGTGCTGTAGCCGTTTCCCAATAACGGCCGCTTTCCACATTGGATTCCATCCAACGGTATTGGCATCAGTCGACTGATGGCACCCATCAGTCGACTGATGTTAATCAGTCGAGTGCTCCGCGAGATTGACTCCATTCTGCGCGTGCGGTGTCATCGATCGATCCCCATGAGCGATCGGACCGATCAAGCCATCGATCCGACTGACCATTGCCGGCAATCAACTGATCAACTTGATCTAGCCACATTAGACCAGTCAATCGAACCATCGACTCAGAGCAGTCGACTGCCATGACATGGCAGTCGACTGGTGTCGGGATAACTCATCCGACACTTAGCCAAATGGCCAAGTTTCACCTAAGAGCTACCCCTTCCCGGGTTACATTCGCTCACTCTCATCCCTCGGAGTCCCTCGCCTTCGAAGTTCTCTTCGTTCGTGGCCACGTCCCTCGGCAGCATCAGGCGCACGACTCTGCAATGCTCCTTCGCGTCTCTTGCCTCGAAGTCTACTTCCTCTGGCTTCACTCCAAGCTCCTCGTCCGGCGGTCCCTCGGATGCTTCAAGCACACGGCTTCCACAAAGATATCCTTCACCGACTCAAGGACCGAGTCATGAGATGTGAAACTCGCTACGGCTCCATGTGCGAATTACTAAGTCCGGCACGACTTCAACACACATATCAAATTAACATAACAAACTAACTTAAACCCTTTGCCACACACATCAAAACCTTATCATGGCAAGAGATTGCCCTAACAATCTCCCCCTTTTTGATGTGTGGCAATTCGTTTAAGTTAGATAAGAACATTTGATAAAAAATTTCTAAGGAAACAAAGCATGTAAACATAAACATGATATAGCAACATGCAACTCCCCCTTAATCCATGAAACTCTCTCTCCCCCTATCATAATTTACTTAAACATAATCATTTCTCCCCCTTTGACACCATCAAAAAGATTAACACTAAGTTATAAACTATGGCATCAAGTATAATAGAAGGAAAATACCAAAAATTAGTCTAAAACCTGAATTCGGCCTTAACTAGTTTGATTTTCAGGCCACCAGTCGACTGGCACGCGATTTTCAGAACTTTCTGATTTTCTGACCGAAATTTAGAAATGCATTAAAAATTTCAGAAAATTCTAAAAATCATGAAATTTGAGGAACACATTTCATTTAAGTATATCTATCAATGAAAAATAGTTTTTCATGAAAATTCATTATATTTCTAGAGATTTGCCAAAAATTCAAAAGCTTTAAAAGCTTCTAGGTTTTTGATCATTCTAGTATCAAGTTTAACACCTAGTTTTGCATCCAATTGTTTCAAAACATCAATACATGTATTTTAAGGTAAGAAATTGTTTTGAAAACATATGAAATATCCAACCATGATCTTTGGGCAATATGTATATGAATTAAACATAAGTCTTCCCCATGATTGGTCTATTATTGCTATTTTGATACTTTAAATGACCATCTAAATGCCATAGGCATTAGTGGACATTTGTATCATCCTAACATCTCACTCATGCTAAGTTTTCAATCATGGTAGCCTATAGTGAGTGTGAAATGCATCCTAGATGTATTTATATATATACTTAACCATTTTATTCATGCAATTCTATCAAGGTTAAGTATCATCCTAACAATCCTCATGATCATAAAGATATATATGACTTAATTTCACATTATGATCATGAAACACATGTATTCATTGAATTGTTATCACGCATTAGGTATTATATCATGATAATAAGCAAATATCACCTAAAGCATGATTTAAGTCCTATTTCTCAGGATTATGTGTCAAATATCAAAATCATAAATCATGATTGCAAATATACATAGCAATTTCATTAAATATCATGATTTAAGCATTATTATCTATTTTTGGGCACATTATCATCACCCAACACTATTTTTAAAAAGTTGTCCTGCCATCCTGAGTCAACCAAAAATATGATATAGGTCAAGTCCATATGGTTGACTATCCTAGGGTTTTTCTAACCCTTAAGGATAGATTTTGGAACCCAAAATAGATTCTTTCCTATGGGGTTCAAAAGATTCTCCTTGGGGATCCATTTCCTAGCTATTACCTTCTTTTTATCTTGTCCCCTAGCAATTAGGCATTTATAAGCCTTTTCATTTTTCTTTTCTTTATATCCTAGGCCCTTTTTGTTAAAGCTTGCTCTTTGCCTCCCAATTATCATGTTCAATGTATTTGAGCCAATAGTGAATTTTTCTAGGGCTTTGGTTAAATAATCTACCTTTTCCCTTAAAGCCCTATTTTCGTCCATGCATGCATCACTAACATTAAATGACATATATTCATGTGAGCATGCATCATCATGACAAGAAGAAACATTTTCATTTTCATTTAAGCATGCTTTTTCTAATTTCTCTTCTAAGTCCTTAATTTGATCTAGCATGTATTTGTTTTTCTTCTTTGCTCTAAATAAATCCTTAGTAAGACTAAAAATCATGGAAACTATCTTATGGGGTGAAAGGTTAGTTACCATAGTTTCCATGTCCTATTCTTCTTCGGATGAGGAGGTAGAGGAGGCTCCCCCTTCACTTGAGCTCTCTCCACTTGAGCTTGATTCTTCATTTTCGGTGGAGGAGAAATCCAAGTCGTCGAAGGCCATCAATGCAAGGTTGAAGTAGACATTCTCTTCTTCTTCGGATGAAGATGAAGAAGAAGGGTTATCCCATGTCTTTGCTTTGAATGCTTTGGCCTTCCCCTTTTCCTTTGCCTTCTTTTCCTCTTCCTTTCTCTTGCTCCCCTTTTTCTTCTTCTTTTCTTCTTTCTTCTTCCTCTCTTCCTTGCTCTTGTTTAGGAGATGACAATTGTCCCTTATGTGTCCCTCTCCTTGGCAATTATAGCAAATGATCTTTCCCCTTGGTCTCCTACTCCTATCATTAGATTTATTAAATCTAAAATCTTTTAATGCACGTCTTACCCTCCTTACCATATAAGCTTCTTCCGTGCTATCCATGGAGGAGGAGGAGGATGCTTCATCATCATCGGAGGAGGGGATCTCCATCTTCTTCTTCCCCTTGTTTGCCAATAGTGCCATTCCGCTTGATGGTTGAATTCTTGGCTCTTCTACTCCTTCAAGCCTAGACTCATTCAATTCCATAGTGGAGAAAAATTCATCTAGAGTACTTACCTCTAGATTTTTTGAAATGTAGAATGAGTCCACCATTGAACTCCACTTGGATGATCGGGGAAAAGCATCTATGGCCTTCATTATCATATCTCGGTTGGAGAGCTTTTCTCCTACACTTGTTAGCCCAATTAAAATCTCTTTAAATCTAGAATGAAATGAAGTTACCTTTTCTCCCTTTTCTAATTTTATGTTGGATAGTTGGGAGCAGAGGAGGTCTCTCCTTGCAAGTTTAGCCTCCGAGGTACCTTCATGAAGCTCTACTAGCTTCTCCCACATCTCTTTTGTGCTAGCACATTCCCCAATCCGGTTGACTTCTTGTTGGGGGAGTACATTGTATAAGTGGTGCTTGGCCTTTGAGTTTGCCAAGTATTCTTCCCTTTGCTTCTTGCTCCACCTTGATTTCTCCAATGGCTCCCTATTTTAATTCCTAGGCAACTCGAAACCGTTTTCCATTATTAATAGAATTTCAAAGTCAGTTTTGAAGAATACCTCCATTCGCTTCTTCCACTAAGCGAATTCTCCTTCAAACTTCGGTGGGTGAATGTTTTAGCCGACCATTTTTGATGAAGTGCTTGTTGCGGCGGTTAGTCCTTGACAAGTAACCTCGCTCTGATACCACTTGTTGGAGATCGAAAGGGCCGGCTAGAGGGGGGTGAATAGCCCTCTTTCGATGGATGTCGTAATTTACTCGTCTACACACAAGATTAGCACAAGCGGAAATAATAAAACAAGACAAGCAAATAAACAAAAGAGAATACAAACAATAACACCGAGATGTAACGTGGTTCACGGCTACGTCGCTAATCCACGGTCCGATTCGTCCAAGGTGAATCACTCCTCCAAATCCACTAGATCTCTCCTTTGCACCAAGATAGGTGGAGGTAACCTCTTTACAATTTCTCTTCTTACAATAGAATGGAAATAAAGCAAGTAAGAAGAGTGGAAAAACCCATAGAGCACTTTGGGAGAAGATTAGAGCATAAGCATTAGGCTCCAAAAGCTCCACCCCCTTCCTTTTTATAGAGGAAGAGGGTTTCTTCCCATTGACACAGAAGCAGTCGACTGATGCCCTCGATCAGTCGACTGGTTCTGTAGCCGTTGCCCAATAACAACCGCTTTCCACGTTGGATTCCATCCAACGGTATTTGCATCAGTCGACTGATGGCACCCATCAGTCGACTGATGTCAATCAGTCGAGTGCTCCGCGAGATCGACTCCATTTTGTGCCCATGCACAGTGTCATCAGTCGACTGCTCCCCATGAGCAGTCGACTGATCAAGCCATCAGTCTACTGACCGTTGCTGAAAGTCGACTGATCAACGTGATCCAGCCACATTAGACCAGTCGATCGAACCATCGACTCAGAGCAGTCGACTTCCATGACATGGACGTCGACTGGTGTCGGGAAAACTCATCCGACACTTAGCCAAATGGCCAAGTTTCACCTAAGAGCTACCCCTTCCCGGGTTACATTCACTCACTCTCATCCCTCGGAGTCCCTCGCCTTCGAAGTTCTCTTCGTTCGCGGCCACGTCCCTCGGCAGCATCGGGTGCACGGCTCTGCAATGCTCCTTCGCGTCTCTTGCCTCGAAGTCTACTTCCTCTGGCTTCACTCCAAGCTCCTCGTCCGGCGGTCCCTCGAATGCTCCAAGCGCACGACTTCCACAAAGCTATCCTTCACCGACTCAAGGACCGAATCATGAGATGTGAAACTCACCACGGCTCCATGTGTGAATTACTAAATCCTGCACGACTTCAACACACATATCAAATCAACATAACAAACTAACTTAAACCCTTTGCCACACACATCAAAACCTTATCATGGCAAGAGATTGCCCTAACACATCATCCTAATATATAGGACACCGTTTCCTCCTATAATCAACGACACACCATATAAATAATATCATTTCCCAATACCGAGCCTATAGATTTAATCTATAAATCTTGCTCATTAGTAAATCAAAGAAATGAATACTAAGTATATGTGCCTGTTATTATATCGGGATTAAGAGTATGTACAATATAATATCTGAGGTCCGATTCGATTATGTAGTTAGCAATAAATCGTATCACCTCTAAGTCAGTCCTGCTCAATACACACAAAGTGTACTAGAATGATTTTATGGTCAAGACAAACCAACACCAAATCATATTATAACCATACCAATAGTTTGTCCAAAGTCATCTCGGTTGTGAGCCTATACTTATACTTTACAAGGAGCCGATAACATAATCTCCCGTGTGACACCACACACCATGTTATCTACAATGTAATGTATTAGACAATATGCATAACCATAAAAATATGCAAACAATGATCTTGTGATTCTTATTTCAAAATAAAGATGTTCATACAAAAGATAGACTTTTCAGTATACATCCCAACAATCTCTCACTTATAATAAAAGACTATGTTGTCCTCAAACTGTCATACATATGATCCCCATTCCCTCCACATGCCTATCAAAATCTCTCGCCGGAAGGGCCTTAGTGAAAGGATCTTCCAGGTTATCCTCCGATGCAATCTTGGCCACAACAACTTCTCCTCTCTTTACGATTTCTCGTATCACGTGGTACTTGCACTCTATGTGTTTACTTGCCTTTTGGCCTCGTGGCTCCTTCGAGTTTGCAACTGCACCAGTATTATCACAATAAATTGTGATAGTTCTGGGCAAACCAGGAATCACATCCAAGTCCATCAAGAAGTTCTTGAGCCACACAGCTTCTTTGGCCGCCTCAGAGGCTGCCACAAACTCAGCTTCCATGGTGGAGTCCGCCACGCATTTCTTCTTGACACTCCTCCATACAATGGCTCCACCTCCCAAAATAAACACAAAACCTGAGGTAGACTTACTATTATCCCTATCTGATTGGAAGTCGGAATCCGTGTAACCCACAGGGAGTAATTGGTCTGCCTGGTAAACTAGCATATAATCCCTAGTCCTTCTCAGGTACTTCAATATATGCTTTACCGCAGTCCAATGTCCCTATCCTAGATTACTCTGATATCTGCTGACCATGCCCACGGCAAAGCAGATATTTGGTCTCATACATAGCATCACATACATTAGGCTTCCCACCGTCGAAGCATAAGGAACCGCCTTCATCTCCTCTATCTCCTCAGATGTTCTAGGACACATCTCCTTAGATAAAGGAACTCCATGCCTGAAAGGTAGAAAACCTTTCTTGGAGTTTTACATACTAAAACGATCCATAATCGTGTCTATGTATGAAGCTTGGGATAAGAACAACATCCTTTTCCTGCGATCCCTTATAACCTTGATCCCAAGGATGTGTCCCACTTCTCCCAAGTCCTTCATATCAAACTGTTTCGACAACCATACCCTTACATCCGATAACACCTTGATATTGTTGCCAATCAACAAAATGTCATCTACGTATAGTACAAGAAATACCACTATGTTTCCATCACATCTCTTGTATACACAAGACTCATACGAACTTTGAATAAATCCATAAAACTAGATTACTTCATCAAATCGGATGTTCCAAGACCTCACAACTTGTTTCAATCCATAAATGGACCGATTAAACTTACATACAAGATGCTCTTTGCCCTTCGCAATGAATCCCTCTGGTTGCTTCATATAGATGTTTTCTTCAAGACTTCCATTACGGAAAGCTGTCTTGACATCCATCTGCCACACCTCATAATCCATATGAGCTGTAATGCAAAAGAGAATCCTGATAGACTTAAGCATGGCTACCGGTGAAAAGGTCTCCTCATAATGGATACCCTCTTTCTGAGTATACCCCTTCGCAACAAGCCTCGCTTTGAAGATCTCAACCTTCCCATCTATTCCTCTCTTTATTTTGTAGATCCACTTACATCCAATAGTTTTTACACCATCGGGTGGTTCTACTAGCTCCCAGACCTGATTTGAATCCATAGATTCAGTCTCAGTATTCATTGCACTTTGGCAAGATACTGTATCTTTATCTTGGATTGCCTCGTCATATGTCCAGGGATCAGGTTCATGTTCGCCAAGGACCAAATCAGAAGATTCTCCCAAGAACATGAATCTATCAGGCTGTCTCAAAACCCTACCACTACGATGAGGTATCACCTGTGTATCCTCTGTGACATGTGGTGTAGTAACTTGTGGTATATCCTCTTGTACCGGTGGTACTGAAGAAGTGACTTCCCCTTTCAATTCCTCCAGAACAATCTTACTCATGACCTTGTGGTTCATCACATAGTCTTCCTCTAGAAATCTGGCGTTCGTACTAACGATCACCTTATGATCTCTAGGACTATAAAACAAACCACCTTTCGTTCCTCTAGGATAGCCAACGAATATGCGTACTTCTGTACGAGGTTCCAACTTACCAGTATCTGCCTTCAGCACATGTGCTGGATTCCCCCATATCTGAATATGTCTTAGACTAGGCTTTCGCCCAGTCCACAATTCTGTGGGAGTATAAGACACTGATTTAGATGGAACTAAGTTCAGAATGTACACTGTCGTATCTAGAGCATATCCCCAGAACGAATCTGGCAACTCAGAAAAACTCATCATCGATCTAACCATCTCCATAAGAGTCATATTCCTTCGCTCTGCTACACCATTATGCTGGGGTGTGCCAGGTGCAGATAATTGGGATTGAATCCCAGCCTATGATAAGTAATTCCTAAACTCTATCAAGAGGTACTCACCACCACGATCAGATCATAGTATCTTGATACTTTTACCTTGACGTTTCTCCACATCAGCCTTGAATTCTTTGAACTTGTTAAAGCATTCAGTCTTGCGGCGCATCAAGTAAATGTATCCATATCTCGAATAATCATCTATAAAAGAGACGAAATACGCAAAACCACCTCTAGCATGGATAGACATCGGACCACACAAATCAGAATGAACCAATTCTAACACTTCTTTGGCTCTATACCCCTTGGCCTTAAAAGGCCTCTTGGTCATTTTACCCTCCAAGCAAGATTCACAGGTTGAGAAATCTTCCACCACTAATGAGCCCAGAGGTCCATCAGCTATCAACCTTTGAATTTTGCTTAGGTTAATATGACCAAGCCTAAGATGCCAAAGATATGTTTGATTCATCTTCGAAGGTTATTTTCTCTTATTGGAATTAGAAGATGAGTTATTAACTTCTATTTGCATCGTGGGAGCTTTTTGTTCAAGTGTGTATAGATTTTCTATCAATGCACCCGAACAGATAATGTCCATATTCCTTTTTATAATAACTCTGTCATTAAAAGAAATAGAATATCCATCCATAAATAATTTAGAAACTGAAATTAAATTCTTTCTAAATAAAGGTACATAGAGGCAATTCTTAAGAATCAAAACTTTATTTTTCTCAAAATATAAATAAACGTCTCCCAATGCAACAGCCGCCACCTTCATGGCATCGCCCAAGTATACGATAATCTCCCCCTCAGCCAATCGTCTGGTTTCCTTGAACCCCTGCAAAGTATTGCAGACATGATTAGTGCCTCCCGTATCTACACACCAGGTGCCAGTAGATAACATCGCTAAACATGGTTCAACGACTAGACCAAAAGATATACCTTTGTTCTACTTGCGGTTGGGGCAGTCCTTATTCTAGTGTCAAGTGTGCTTACAAGTGAAGCACTTGCCTTTCGGCTTCTTCACTCCTCCCTGAGTTCCTCCCATCGTCTTTGTCCAGTTTATTTCTTCTTCTTCTAGCCTTTCGGCTTAGAAGTAGAAACCTTTTGGGTCACCATGGCATGCGCCTTGGCACTCTGACGAAATAGCCCCTCTACTGCCTGGAGTTCTATCAGAAGCTCCACTAATGAATACAACCTCTTGTTCATGTTGTAGTTCAGGTGAAACTGCTCAAAACTCCTAGGTAGAGACTGGAGAATGATATCGACCTGGGTTTCTCCATCGATCTTAGCTCCGAGGACTTCCAACTCATTCAAATGAGCAATTATCTTGAGAACATGATCCCTGACGGGTGTTCTCTCGATCATGGTGGTCGTCATCAAATTCCTCGTGGCTTCCTGCCTTGCAGCCCGATTCTGGTGTCCAAAAAGCTCTTTGAGATTGAGCATCGTGTCATAAGCAGTGGGCATGCCTTGATGCTGATGTTGCTGTACATTTGACATAGTTGCCAAAATGTAACACTGCGCCATCTCATCGACCTTGATCCACTTCTTATAACTCTCCTTCTCCTTTTCCCCAGAATCATCCGCAGGCTTAGGAGTGTAGGGATGTATACTGAAAAGTCTATCTTTTTTATGAACATCTTTATTTTTGAAATAAGAATCACATGATCATTGTTTGCATAATTATATGATTATGCAATATTGTCTAATACTTTACATTGCAGATTGTTAGGGCAATCTCTTTCCATGATATGGTTTTGATGTGTGTGGCAAAGGGTTTAAGTTAGGATGATATTGTTATTTGATATGTGCGTTGGAGTCTTGCAGGACTTAGTAATTCGCACATGGATCCTTGGCGGGTTCACCCTCACAACCTCAGTCCTTGATTCGGTGAAGGATGACTTTGCGGAAGCCGTGCGCTTGGAGCATCCGAGGGACCGCCGGACGAGATGACTTGAAGTGAAGCCAAGGAAGCAAACTTCGGAGGTAAGAGACGCGAAGGAGCATTGCAGAGCCGTGCGCCTGATGCTGCCGAGGGACGTGCCACGAACGAAGAGAGCTTCGGCGAGGGACTTCGAGTGAGATGAGAGAATGAGTGAAATGTAAGTAGCTCATTAGGTGAACTTGGCCGAATGGCTGAGTGTCGGAGACTTGACCGCAAGGGTTAAGGTTTACCCGACCGTCGGAAGCTCAAACTTATGTTAAGTTTGAGTTTCACACGACACCAGTCGACTGCCATGGAATGGCAGTCGATTGCTTTGAGTCGAGTGGGTTCGATTGGTATCCGACTGATGGGTTTATGCCCGTGATCGAGAAGGATATCGCGCACAGAACCGCCGTAGCCGTAGGCGGGCATCGGGCGGCCGTCGACTGGTGAGGTCCATCAGTCGACTTCCAAGAGTTCTGTTGGAATACAACGGTCGGGATCCGACGTGTTCGGAGGCCATTGTAGTGACGGCAGTCGACTGCCAAGGGCATCAGTCGACTGGTGGCGGCCAACGGGAAGAAATCAGCCCTCTCTATAAAAAGAGAGGGTGTGAGCCTTTGAGAGGTTAATGCTTATGCTCTAAGTGATCTTCCTAGTGCTCCACAAGCTCTAAACTCTTCTTACTTGTTTTTACTCCATTCCTATTTGTAAGAAGAGTGATCTTGATTGTAAAGGTTACCTCCACCTAGCTTGGTGCAAAGGAGAGACCAATAGTGATTGGCTTTGGAGGAGTGATTCACCTTGGATGAATCGGACCGTGGATTAGCGGCGTAGCCGTGAACCACGTTACATCTTCTTTGTTAGCGTTTGTATTTTCATTTATTGCTTTGTCTTTATTGTTTATGCTTCCCCTTGCACTAACGATTGTGTAGACGAGCAAACGAACGAGAGAATTCTGACATCCATCATAAGAGGGCTATTCACCACCCTCTAACCGGTAGTTCCATCCCCTACAAGTGGTATCAGAGCCAAGGAAAGCTTGTCGAGGACTAACCGTCACAACAAGCAACATTCAAAATGGCCGGCTCAAACATCCACCCACCGAAGTTTGAAGGAGAATTCGCTTGGTGGAAGAAGCGAATGGAGGTATTTTTCGAAATGGATTTTGATATTATGATTACAATGGAATCCGGTTTCGTTTTACCTAGGGATGAAGAGGGGAAGCCAATAGAAAAGTCAAGATGGACCAAGAGGCAAAGAGAGGAGCACCTTGCAAAATCAAAAGCCAAGCACCATCTATACAATGTGCTTCCTCAACAAGAAATAAATAGAATTGGAGAATGCCTAAGTGCCAAGGAGATGTGGGAGAAGCTAGTAGAGCTTCATGAAGGCACTTCGGAGGCAAAGCTAGCAAGAAGAGACCTCCGCTCCCAACTTTCAAATATCAAGCTTGAAAAGGGAGAAAAGGTAACTTCCTTACATTCTAGGTTTAAGGAAATTTTGATTGGACTAACAAGTGTAGGTGAAAGGCTCTCCAACCGGGATATGGTAATGAAGGCCATAGATGTCTTTCCCCGGTCCTCAAAGTGGAGCTCCATGGTGGACTCATTCTACATCTCCAAGAATTTAGAAGTAAGCACCTTGGAGGAATTCTTCTCAACCATAGAGCTTCATGAAACAAGACTTGAAGGAATACAAGAAGAGCCTAGAATCCAACTTTCAAGAGGAGTAGCTTTGATGGCAAATAAGGGGAAGAAGAAGGTGGAGATCTCCTCCTCCTCCGATGATGAAGCATCCTCCTCCTCTTCCATGGATAGCACGGAAGAAGCATATATGGTAAAGAGGGTAAGGCGTGCTTTAAAGGGTTTTTCATTTTAATAAATCTAATGATAGAAATAGAAGACCAAGGGGGGAAATCATTTGCTACAATTTGTTGGAGATTTGACGCCGCTAGAGGGGGGTGAATAGCGATGTGCCCGTACGAAGATGGAATTTGATCGTGATCGTGTCTACAATTTCGTTAGCGCAGCGGAATATAGAAATGAAAGCAATAACGAAATACAAACAATCACGAACACAAACACAACACAAGATATAACATGGTTCGGAACTGAACGGTTCCTACTCCACGGATCGAGCTCTAAAGAGCCCTAGTGATGCACATGCACTCACTAATCAATAATAACTCCTTCTCGGAACAATCCGGAGGCGGAGACACCTCGTACAAGGATTACACTAAGTAATACACAAGATACAAGCAAATACAAGTAAGAAATACAATGCAAGTAAAGGAAAAACAACTTTACAAGAGCTTTGGATTGCTTGATCTTTGATTGCCTTGAACTAGCTTTCAAGGACCGGAAAGCACCAACTTCCCCCTTCAATTTTGCCCAAGAAAATCACTGCAAAAACCCTCCTTCCGAGCTGCCTTTATAACCTGCGTCGGGCTAGATTTTTGCCTATCAGTCGACTGCCATAAGTCACCAGTCGACTGATGCCACTGTTGTCGTGAGACAACGGATCGATCCACGCTGGAAAAACTCTAACGGATCTCTTGGCAGTCGACTGCCAACATTGACAGTCGACTGCCAACGCCCGTAGTCGACTGCCCAGTCAGCTACGGAGCGTTCTGTGCTCGACACTGACCGGGCGATGATCGCCATCCTCGCGATCGCCAGAGCATTTTCGACCTCGGTGGCTCGAACTCGTCGACTCATGGCGGTAACCGCCATAATGCCAGTCGACTGCCAACCTCAAGAATGAGGTTTTAACCCAAGTATGGTGCCCCCATACTTGCTAGACCACCCTTAGCCTAGACCTAAGCCTTCTAGCCACCTCCACCAGCCTCACACCTCTCGGATCCCTCCAAGTCATCCATGACTTGTTCATCCATCGCGCTAGCCTCCAGGTGCTTCCCTCGGCTATGTCATGCTAACGGTGTCTACACCGCCAAGGCACATTGGACTTACGCCGCCAAGACTCCGCTTGGACTTTACGCCGCCAACCATTGGTCTTATGCTGCCAAGACTCCCGCTTGGACTTTACGCTGCCAATATCAAACCCTTGGACTTCTCAAATGCCAAGACTCAAGCTTGGACTTTCCCTTGCCAACCCATGATGGACTTTCCATGCCAAGACCATGCTTGGACTTTCCTTGCCAACCCATGTTGGACTTTTCATGCCAAGACCCATGCTTGGACTTTCCATTTGCCAAGACCCATGCTTGGAATTCTCATTTGCCAAGACCCATGCTTGGACTTCTCATGCCAAGTACTCATGACTTGGACTTTCCCAAATGCCAAGTGTTCCACTTGGACTTTCCTTGCCAACCCATGTTGGACTTTTACATTGCCAAGACCCATGCTTGGACTTTTCATGTGCCAAGTGTCCCACTTGGACTTTTCATGCCAAGTACTCAAGACTTGGACTTTACCAAATGCCAAGTGTTCCACTTGGACTTTCCCATGACAATTACATTGTCATATGTTTTTGTCGAAACATCAAAACATCACTCGAGTCAAACTCGAGTCCTGGTCAATCGTGACTTGGGCCGATTGCACCAATAATCTCCCCCTTTTTGATGTTTGAAAAAAACCAAACAAATCATTTGAGTTAGACCACTAACTCAAATCTCTTACCAATTATCCCAAATTGGTAAACACTCTCCAAATGTTCTCCCCCAAACATTGGACTTCTCATTTAAATGTTCTCCCCCTTTTTGACTAACATCAAAAAGGTTATCTCTCCAAGGAGGTCAATGTCTCATGTCCCAATGAGATCTTACAATCTCCCCCTTTTTGACCTAAAATATCTAGGATGCCTACCATCGTCCTAGTGATAAGTCTCATATCACTCAAGAGAGGCAATCCTATTCACTCTCCCAATTTCCAAATTGGGTATCAAAAACCCATCAATTTTTTCAATTGATGATACTCTCCCAATAACTTCTCCTTTTCAAGGAGAAAAACACATCCATCATCCCAAGATGGATACCTCCCCCTTGACCATTGCACCAACAATGTCCTTGGGAAGCCCCTAAGCCAATAGGAACTCTAAACCATCAAAATTAAGGTTCTAAGTTCAACATAGAACTTTCACTCACCCTAAATTTGATACTTTGACCTAACACAGCTCCTAATCCATATCTAATGGATTTTCACCCTTTATAATGCTTCCTAAAGCATATCCTAGGGTTAGGAGTGATTAGGAACCTTTTCCATAGCTGAACATGGGCCAAACAAACACCGATCACATCGATCACGATCGCCACAGTATGGGATCGATAACAAATTTCGAATTTGATTGCTATCAGAATTGAGTTTTGGAAATTCATAAATAATTATACGTTTATCAAAAAATCCTAAAAATTCATACGTATAATACTTATGACACACACAATGGGTGAAAAATATTTGAAAATTATTTTACCCATAAAATAGTGAGTTTGATACAAAACTCAAAACCATTGAGATTTTCAATGTTTTGGCCCTATTTTGTATCAACTTCATCAATGGTGATTGCTATCAAAAGATAGACTTCACCAAGGTTTTTCAAAATGATTTTAAAATGTTTTCAAAACCTTATTTTGGATCATATTCCTTGGGCTCTATGTACATGACTTGTACACATGCTCTCCCAATGATCCACAAATAGAATTAGATGAGTTTTGGTTCAACTAGATGCAAAAACTATGCACCTTGAACTCAACTCATATCCTAGCATCTCACATGTATCTATGGTGTATAAATATACATACATGTCAATTGGATGTGAGATGTGGGTTTTGGTTCATTTAATCTAGGGTTTCATGCATTTTTCTAAGGCAACCCTACTTGATTCCCTTATAAATGGGACTCCAAGTCATGCCATTGTCCTTAAATCAATTTCAATCAAATTATCTTAAATGCATGAGTGATTATGGCATTAGAGATGATATAGATAAACACATGCTCATAATCATGATGTCATGGCATAATATGAAATCTAAAAACACATGACATTTAAAAACTTAATCCTAAAAACGAACATGACATATAAAATCATAGAACTAGGCATGATGTCATGACATGGCATATGGCAAACAAGGCATGGCATATAAAATATATAGGTATAGTAATACCCAAATTTTAATATTAATTTCCATTTGATATAATTAGATATATTTTGCCATATTTCTATTTTTCTCCCAAATGTGCCAAAAACCCAAAATGGCACACTAACCTCTAAACCTAAATTGTGCCAATTTTGATCATTTTATCAAACTTCTCAGGTAATATTGGCACATCCTAAAACTTTTAGGATTATAATTCAACCCTATTTCCAAGGTATCCATAACCTTGAAAATAACCTAAAGTGCCACCTTTGCCATGGTTGAGTTAACTACCCATCCATTTAAGGTTGGCACACCCTAACCCATCTAGCGTGAATCAATCACGCTCTTAGGAACCCAAAACCGATTTGAGCTCCTAGGGTTAATTAGGTATTCCTTAGGGATAACCTCCCTAGATACCTTCCTAATGACCCTCCTAGGCTTGTTAGCCTTGGTCATTTGGGTCTTACCTAGGTTGACTCTAGGGGTAACTCCCCTTGCAACCTTCTTAGTGGTCACCCTAGGTTTCCTAGAAACCCTAGCCACTAGGCACACCCTTTGGTCAACTCTAGGGATAACCTCCCTATTGACCTTGGTCTTCCTAGACCTAGTCAGTGTTCCATAATCTAATGGAACACTATGGTAAGCTACCTTAGGCTTAGGTTTGTGACTCAAACCTTACTTTCCCTTGGTTGACTTTTGACTCTTAGGTCCTTGGTGTTGACTTTGACTTTTGGACCTTTGACTTTGACCATTAGACCCTTTAAATTGGTTTTGTATATTTCTAAGGGTCTTTTCAAGTTTTTCAAGTCTTGACCTCAAGACTTGATTTTCCTTTTCTAATTGCCCGATTTTAGAATTTTGATTTAAATCTTGGGCATTGGACTTCCTAGGCATATGCCTAGTCCATTTAGGGTTTAGACCTAGGTGCTCTTGCACCTTTCTAATTGTCTCCCTAGGTAAAAATTTTCTAGAGTTATTTGACCTAGGTTTGTCCTTAGATAAGTTGTTTTTAGGGACATTAGTCCCAAATTTCTCCCTATTATCTAAGTGAATATTTTTAGCTCCTAAACAAAAGTATTTATTTCTATTAGCATGCTTTTCATGGCAAATTGCTAGGGAATTGAAATTTCTAGCATGCTTTTGTCTATTAACTAAAGAAAGAGCATTATTAACTTGATATACCTTAGGGTTAGCCTTAGTAGCTCCCCCTACTTGTGATGCTCCCCTTTGCCCTTTCTTCTCCCCCTTCGGGCATTGACTCCGGTAATGACCCAGTAGTCGGCATTTGAAGCAAATCACTTTCTCCTTGCCCTTTTTCATTGAGGCACCGGTCTCCTTGACTTTTGGCACGGGTGGAGTCTTCTTAACCCGTTTAGGATACTTACTCTTGTAGTGTCCTTTCTCCCTACACTAAAAGCATATAATATTCATTTTATTATTAATTGACATGCTTGAGTTACCTAGGGTGGTTGTGGTGGTCGGAGTGGATTCTTGAGCTTGCTCTTCCTCTCTACCGGATGTAGATGGTTCTTCTTGTTGCTCTGGTATCGAGGATGCCCTAATCTCCTCCCCTTCTATCCTAGAGGTGGAGGTCTCCTCTTCTTCCATCACTTCTACCTCTTCCGATCCGGATGTTAATTCCCTATCAACCTCCGAATCCTCTAGCTCTTTGGATGTTTCTTCTTGAGCTTGAGAGGGTGATGGTCCTTCTTCTTGGACGGGTGATAGACTTTCATGGAGCTTGGCCAAATCGCTCCATAGCTCATTGGCATCCACGTAGTCACCTAGGCTACACAAGAGATCATTAGGAATTAAATCAAAAATGAATTTTATTACCTTCTTGTTTTTATCGAATTGTTGGAGTTGCTCCTCACTCCACTTCTTCTTCTTGAGAAACCCTCCCTTTGGTCCCTTAGGATATTCAAATCCTTCCATCAACGCGGACCACTCCTCAAGGTCTCTCATCATCAAAAAATATTCAATTCTCGCCTTCCAAGAATTGAAACCTTCTCGTCCATAGAAGGAATAGGGAATTGGGGTGTTGATGTCCCATCCCAATTGTCCTTGAACTTCCATCTTTTCCTCTAGCGTCTTGCTCCCGGTTGTTAATCCGTTGAAGAGCCACCGAGCTCTGATACCACTTGTTGGAGATTTGATGCCGCTAGAGGGGGGGGTGAATAGCGATGTGCCCGTACGAAGATGGAATTTGATCGTGATCGTGTCTACAATTTCGTTAGCGCAGCGGAATATAGAAATGAAAGCAATAACGAAATACAAACAATCACGAACACAAACACAACACAAGATATAACGTGGTTCGGAACCGAACGGTTCCTACTCCACAGATCGAGCTCTAAAGAGCCCTAGTGATGCACACACACTCACTAATCAATAATAACTCCTTCTCGGAACAATCCGGAGGCGGAGAAACCTCGTACAAGGATTACACTAAGTAATACACAAGATACAAGCAAATACAAGTAAGAAATACAATGCAAGTAAAGGAAAAACAACTTTACAAGAGCTTTGGATTGCTTGATCTTTGATTTCCTTGAACTAGCTTTGAAGGACTGGAAAGCACCAACTTCCCCCTTTAATTTCGCCCAAGAAAATCGCTGCAAAAACCCTCCTTCTGAGCTGCCTTTATAACCTGTGTCGGGCTGGATTTCCGCCTATCAGTCGATTGCCATAAGTCACCAGTCAACTGATGCCACTATTGTCATGAGACAACGGATTGATCCACGCTGGAAAAACTCCAACGGATCTCTTGGCGATACCGATCGCCAACATTGGCGCCGATCGCTAACGCCTGTAGTCGACTTCGATGGCTACGGAGCGCTTCGCTTGACACTCGATCGGGCAATGATCCATCCTCGGCTGCCGCGCAGAGCATTTTCAGCCTCAAGTTGGCAGTCGAACTCAAGTCGACTCACGGTAGTCGAACCGGCCATAATGCCAGTCGACTGCCTGTTAGGGCAATCTCTTGCCGTAATATGGTTTTGATGGTGTGGCAAAGGGTTTAAGTTAGTTTGATATGTTGATTTGATATGTACGTTGAAGTAGTGCAGGACTTAGTAATTCGCACATGGAGCCGTGGCGAGTTTCACATCTCATGACTCGTGCCTTGAGTCGGTGAAGGATAGCTTTACGGAAGTCGTGCGCTTGGAGCATCCGAGGGACCGCCGGACGAGAAGCTTGGAGTGAAGCCGGAGGAAGTAGACTTCGAGGCAAGAGACGCGAAGGAGCATTGCAGAGTCGTGCGCCTGATGCTACAGAGGGACGTGGCCGAGAACGAAGAGAACTTCGAAGGCGAGGGACTCTGAGAGATGAGAGTGAGCGAATGTAACCCGGGAAGGGGTAGCTCTTAGGTGAAACTTGGCCATTTGGCCAAGTGTCGGATGGGTTTTCCCGACACCAGTCGACTGCCATGACATGGCGGTCGACTACTCTGAGTCGAGTGAGTTCGACTGGTATACAACTGACTGGATTGTGGCCAACAGTCGGCTGCCATACGTGGCGGCCGATCACGAAGATCATCGACCGGCCAAGGCAAAGCTGATCGGGTCAATAGGGTTTTGGCCACAAAACCGTTCGTAGCCGATCGGGCGCGACTACGGAAGCGCTGATCCGAT
Source organism: Wurfbainia villosa (assembly GCA_025175895.1). NCBI lineage: Eukaryota > Viridiplantae > Streptophyta > Magnoliopsida > Zingiberales > Zingiberaceae > Wurfbainia > Wurfbainia villosa. Next base: position 28,075,430 of record CM045986.1, read on the forward strand.
GAGGTCCATCCGATCCGCCAAGAGTTACGCTGAACTGGCCGGTCAGGATCCGACGTGTTCGGAGGACGTTGTAGTGACGGCAGTCGACTGCCAAGGGTGGCAGTCGACTGGTGGCGGCCAACGGGAAGAAAACAACCCTCTCTATAAAAAGGGAGGGTGTAAGCCTTTAAGAGGCTAATGCTTATGCTCCAAGTGATCATCCTAGTGCCCCACAAGCTCTAAACTCTTCTTACTCGCTTTTACTCCATTCTATTTGTAAGAAGAGTGATCTTGATTGTAAAGGTTACCTCCACCTAGCTTGGTGCAAAGGAGAGACCATTTAGTGGATTGGTTTAGCGGAGTGATTCACCGAGGACGAATCGGGGACCGTGGATTAGCGGCGTAGCCGTGAACCACGTTACATTCTTTGTTAGCGTTTGTTTTCTCGTATTTCTATTTGCTTGTCTTTATTAGTCTTCCGCTTGCGCTAATTAGTTTTGTAGACGAGCAAATACCGGCATCCAAACGAAAAGGGCTATTCACCCCCTCTAGCCGGCCAATCGATCCCCTACAAGTGGTATCAGAGCCAAGGAAAGCTTGTCGAGGACTAACCGCCACAACAAGCAAATTTTCAAAATGGCCGGCTCAAATATCCATCCACCGAAGTTCGACGGCGAATTCGCTTGGTGGAAGAAGCGAATGGAGGTATTCTTCGAAACCGACTTTGAAATTCTATTAATAATGGAAGACAGTTTCGAGTTGTCTAGGAACGAGGATGGGGAGCCATTGGAGAAATCGAGGTGGAGCAAAAGGCAAAGAGAAGAATACTTGGCAAATTCAAAGGCCAAGCACCACCTATACAACGTCCTCCCCCAACAAGAAGTCAATAGGATAGGGGAATGTTTTAGTGCTAAGGAGATGTGGGAGAAACTAGTGGAGCTTCATGAAGGTACCTCGGAGGCTAAGCTAGCAAGGAGAGATCTCCTCCGCTCCCAACTCTCGAACATCAAATTAGAAAAGGGAGAAAAGGTAACTTCCCTACATTCTAGAATTAAAGAAATATTAATTGGGCTAACGAGTGTAGGAGAGAAGCTCTCCAACCGGGATATGGTAATGAAGGTCATAGATGCTTTCCTCCGGTCCTCAAGATGGAGCTCCATGGTGGACTCATTTTACATCTCCAAGAACCTAGAAGTGAGCACCTTGGAGGAATTCTTTTCAACCATGGAGCTTCATGAGACAAGGCTTGAAGGTATACAAGAAGAGCCTAGAGTCCAACCTCAAGAGGAGTAGCTTTGATAGCGAACAAGGGAAGAAGAAGATGGAAGTCCCCTCATCCTCATCCGATGAAGCCTCTACCTCCTCCATGGATAGCACGGAAGAAGCCTACATGGTAAGGAAGGTAAGGCGTGCATTTAAGAATTTTAGATTTGATAAATCTCATGACAGGAATAGAAGACCAAGGGGGAAGGTCATATGTTATAATTGCCAAGGAGAGGGACATATAAGGGATAATTGTCCCCTCCTAAACAAGAGCAAGGAAGAAAGGAAGAAGAAAGAAGAAAAGAAGAAGAAGAAGGGAAGTAAGAAAAAGGAAGAAGAAAAGAAGGCAAAAGGAAAAGGGAAGGCCATGGCGCTCAAAGCCAAGACATGGGATGACCTTGCCTCTTCATCCTCATCCGAAGAAGAAGAGCATGTCTACTCCAACCTAGCACTTATGGCTCTTCATGACTCGGATTGCTCCTCCTCCACCGAAAATGAAGGATCAAGCTCAAGTGGGGAGAGCTCAAATGAAGGGGGAGCTTCTACATCCTCATCATCCGAAGAAGAAGAAGAAGACATGGAAACTATGGTAACGAATGCTTCCCCTAAGAAAATAGTTTCCATAATTTCTAGTTTAACTAAGGAGTTATTTGGCATGAAAAAGAAAAATAAAAGCATGCTTAATCAAATTAAGGCTTTAGAAAATAAGCTAGAAGATGCATGCATAAATAAGAATGATAATGTTTCTTCTTGCCATGATAATGCATGCTCACATGACTATATGCTTTTGGATGTTAATGATGCATGCATAGAGGAAAATAGGGCATTAAGGGAAAAGGTAGATTATTTAACCAAAGCCCTAGAGAAATTCACAATTGGCTCCAACACATTAAATATGATTATTGGGAGCCAAAGGGCAAGTTTCAATAAAAAAGGCCTAGGATATAAGGAAAAGAAAAATGAAAAGGCCTACAAATGCCTAATAGCTAGGGGACAAGATAAAAAGAAAGTAATTGCTAGAAAATGGATCCCCAAGGAATATCTAGTGAACCCAATAGGAAAGAACTTATTTTGGGTTCCAAAATCCATCCTTAAGGGTTAGAATAACCCTAGGGTAGTCAACCACATGGACCTAGCCTATATCATATTTTGGTTGACTTAGGATGACGGGACAACATTTTTTTTAGATAGTGTTGGGTGATGATAACGTACCCATAAATAGATAATAATGCTTAAATCATGATGATTGATGTAATTCCTATGTATATTTGCAATCATGATTTATGTTTTTGAAATTTGGCACGTTATCATGAGAAATAGGTTTGAATCATGCTTTAGGTAATACTTTGTTTATTATCATCATATAATACCTAATGCATGACTATTATTTGATGAATACATGAGTTTCATGATCATAATGTAGAATTCATTCATATATGTCTTTATGATCATGTAGGATATTAGGTTGATACTTAATCATGTTAGAATTGCATGTACATATTGGTTAAGTATATACAAATACCCCCTAGGATGCATCTCACACTCATCATAGGCTACCTTGATTGAAAACTTAGCATGAGTGAGAAGTTAGGATGATACAAATGTCCACTAATGCCTATGGCATTTAGATGGTCATTTAAAGTATCAAAATAGCAATAATAGACCAATCATGGGGAAGGCTTATGTTTAATTCATAGACATATTGCCCAAAGATCATGGTTGGATATTTCATATGTTTTCAAAACAATTCCTTAATCTAAAATCTATGTATTCATGTTTTGGAACAATTCAAAGCAAGACTAGGTGTTAAAATGGATACTAACATGCTCAAATACTAGTGGTTTTTCAAGTGTTTGGATTTTTGGCAAATCTCAGAAAATATAATTATTTTTCATGAAAAACTATTTTTCCTTGATATATATACTTAATAGAAATATGCTCCTCAAATTTCATGATTTTTTGAATTTTCTAGAATTTTTAATGCATTTCAAATTGCCAAAATCGTAATTTGAATCAATTGTGCCATGATTGCCATACTGATAGAATGATTGCTCACCTGAAAATCAGCCTGCAATTTTCTGATTTCAGATTTTCATCATGTTTTTTGTATTTTCCCTCCATTATACTTGATGCCATGAGTTTATAACTTCGTGTTAATCTTTTTTGATGGTGTCAAAGGGGGAGAAATAATTATGTTTAAGTTAATTGCTTTAGGGGGAGAAATATATGATAGGGGGAGAAAATCTGTATAGAGAGTTTCATGGATTAAGGGGGAGTTGCATGTTGTTATATCATGTTTATCTTTACATGCTTTCTTACCTTAGAATTTATATCAAATGTTTTTACCTAACTTAAACGGATTGCCACACATCAAAAAGGGGGAGATTGTTAGGGCAATCTCTTGTCGTAATATGGTTTTGATGGTGTGGCAAAGGGTTTAAGTTAGTTTGATATGTTGATTTGATATGTGCGTTGAAGTCATGCAGGACTTAGTAATTCGCACATAGAGCCGTGGGAGTTTCACATCTCATGACTCGTGCCTTGAGTCGGTGAAGGATAACTTTACCGAAGCCGTGCGCTTGGAGCATCCGAGGGACCGCCGGACGAGAAGCTTGGAGTGAAGCCGGAGGAAGTAGACTTCGAGGCAAGAGACGCGAAGGAGCATTGCAGAGCCGTGCGCCTGATGCTACCAAGGGACGTGGCCGAGAACGAAGAGAACTTCGAAGGCGAGGGACTCCGAGAGATGAGAGTGAGCGAATGTAACCCGGGAAGGGGTAGCTCTTAGGTGAAACTTGGCCATTTAGCCAAGTGTCGGATGGGTTTTCCCGACACCAGTCGACTGCCATGTCATGGCAGTCGACTGCTCTGAGTCGAGTGAGTTCGATTGGTATCATCGGATTGTGGCGATCGACTTCCATACGTGGCGATCATCGAAGACCATCGATCGACGGCAGCGGCCGATCGGTAGTCAATAGGGTTTTAGCAGGCGTTAGAGTCGTAGGCGATCAACTACGGAGGAGGCAGTGATCGATGAGGTCCATCAGTCGACTACCAAGAGTTCCGTTGGACTACAACGGTTGGGATCCGACGTGTTTGGAGGCCGTTGAGGACGGCAATGATCGCCAAGGGTGGCAATGATCGGTGGCGCTAACGGAAGAACAGCCCTCTCTATAAAAAGGGAGGGTGTAAGCCTTTAAGAGGCTAATGCTTATGCTCCAAGTGATCTTCCTAGTACCCCACAAGCTCTAAACTCTTCTTACTCGCTTTTACTCCATTCTATTTGTAAGAAGAGTGATCTTGATTGTAAAGGTTACCTCCACCTAGCTTGGTGCAAAGGAGAGACCATTTAGTGGATTGGTTTAGCGGAGTGATTCACCGAGGACGAATCGAGGACCGTGGATTAGCGGCGTAGCCGTGAACCATGTTACATTCTTTGTTAGCGTTTGTTTTCTCGTATTTTTATTTGCTTGTCTTTATTAGTCTTCCGCTTGCGCTAATTAGTTTTGTAGACGAGCAAATACCGGCATCCAAATGAAAAGGGCTATTCACCCCCCTCTAGCCGGCCAATCGATCCCCCTACACTGCCAACCTCAAGAATGAGGTTTTAACCCAAGTATGGTGCCCCCATACTTGCTAGACCACCCTTAGCCTAGACCTAAGCCTTCTAGCCACCTCCACTAGCCTCACGCCTCTCGGATCCCTCCAAGTCATCCATGACTTGTTCATCCATCGCGCTAGCCTCCAGGTGCTTCCCTCGGCTATGTCATGCTAACGGTGTCTACACTACCAAGGCACATTGGACTTACGCCGCCAAGACTCCGCTTGGACTTTACGCCGCCAACCATTGGTCTTATGCTGCCAAGACTCCCGCTTGGACTTTACGCTGCCAATATCAAACCCTTGGACTTCTCAAATGCCAAGACTCAAGCTTGGACTTTCCCTTGCCAACCCATGTTGGACTTTCCATGCCAAGACCATGCTTGGACTTTCCTTGCCAACCCATGTTGGACTTTTCATGCCAAGACCCATGCTTGGACTTTCCATTTGCCAAGACCCATGCTTGGACTTCTCATTTGCCAAGACCCATGCTTGGACTTCTCATGCCAAGTACTCAAGACTTGGACTTTCCCAAATGCCAAGTGTTCTACTTGGACTTTCCTTGCCAACCCATGTTGGACTTTTACATTGCCAAGACCCATGCTTGGACTTTTCATGTGCCAAGTGTCCCACTTGGACTTTTCATGCCAAGTACTCAAGACTTGGACTTTACCAAATGCCAAGTGTTCCACTTAGACTTTCCCATGACAATTACATTGTCATATGTTTTTGTCGAAACATCAAAACATCACTCGAGTCAAACTCGAGTCCTGGTCAATCATGACCTGGGCTGATTGCACCAATACAATTGCCAAGGAGAGGGGCACATAAGGGACAATTGTCCTCTCCTAAACAAGAGCAAGGAAGAGAAGAAAAAGAAAGAAGAAAAGAAGAAGAAAAAGGGCAGCAAAAAGAAAGAGGAGAAGAAGGCAAAAGAAAAGGGGAAGGCCAAAGCATTCAAGGCTAAGACATGGGATGATTCTTCTTCTTCTTCCTCATCCGATGAAGAAGAGCATGTCTACTCCAACCTAGCACTAATGGCTCTTCATGACTCGGATTGCTCCTCCTCCTCCACCGAAAATGAAGAATCAAGCTCAAGTGGGGAGAGCTCAAATGAAGGGGGAGCTTCTACATCCTCATCATCCGAAGATGAAGAGGACATGGAAACTATGATAACGAATCTAACTCCTAAGAAAATAGTTTCCATGGTTTCTAGCTTAACTAGAGATTTATTTAGAGCTAAGAAGAAAAACAAAAGCATGCTAGATCAAATTAAGGACTTAGAAAATAAACTAGAAAAAGCATGCTTAAATGAAAATGAAAATATTTCCTCTAGCTTAAATGATGCATGCTCACATGATAACTATATGCCATTTAATGTTAGTGATGCATGTATAAATGAAAATAGGGTTTTAAGAGAGAAAGTAGATTATTTAACCAAAGCCCTAGAAAAATTCACAATTGGCTCCAACACATTAAATATGATTATTGGGAGCCAAAGAGCTAGCTTCAACAAAAAGGGCCTAGGATACAAAGAAAAGAAAAATGAAAAGGCCTATAAATGCCTAATTGCTAGGGGACAAGATAAAAAGAAGGTAATAGCTAGGAAATGGATCCCCAAGGAGTATCTAGTGAACCCAATAGGCAAGAACTTATTTTGGGTTTCAAAATCCATCCTTAAGGGTTAAAAAACCCCTAGGGTAGTCAACCATATGCAATTGACCTATATCATATTTTGGTTGACTTAGGATGGCGGGACAACATTTTTAGAATAGTGTTGGATGATGATAACGTGCCCATAAATAGATAATAATGCTTAAACCATGATGATTAATGTAATTGCTATGTATGTTTGCAATCATGATTTATGATTTTAAAATTTGGCACGTCATCATAAGAAATAGGGTTTAAATCATGCCTTAGGTGATAATTTGTTTATTATCATGATATAATACCTAATGCATGATAACAATTTAATGAATACATGTGTTTCATGATCATAATGTAGAATTAATTGATATATGCCTTTATGATCATGAGGATTGTTAGGTTGATACTTAACCTTGATAGAATTGTATGAATATGATGGTTAAGTATATACAAATACCCCCTAGGATGCATCTCACACTCACCATAGGCTACTTTGATTGAAAACTTAGCATGGGTGAGATGTTAGGATGATACAAATATCCACTAATGCCTATGGCATTTAGATGGTCATTTAAGGTATCAAAATAGCAATAATAGACCAATAATGGGGAAGGCTTATGTTTAATTCATAGACATATTGCCCAAAGATCATGGTTGGATATTTCATATGTTTTCAAAACAATTTCTTACTTTAAAATCCATGTATTCATGTTTTGAAACAATCCTAAGCAATACTAAGTGTTAAAATGGATACTAACATGCTCAAAAACTAGTGGTTTTTAAAGCCTTTGGATTTTTGGCAAATCTCAGAAAATATAATGATTTTTCTTGAAAAACTATTTTTCATTGATAGATATACTTAAAAGAAATAAGTTCCTCAAATTTCATGATTTTTTGAATTTTTTGGAATTTATAATGCATTTCTGAATTTCACCCAGAAAATAAGAATTTTAGAATCCTTTGTGCCAGTCGACTGCCATACTGATAGCAGTCGACTGCTCACCTGAAAAACTGCCCAATATTTTCTGATTTCAGATTTTAATCATGTTTTTGGTATTTTCCTCTTATTTAACTTGATGCCATGGATTTATAACTTAGTGTTAATCTTTTTGATGGTGTCAAAGGGGGAGAAGTAATTATGTTTAAGTAAATTATGATAGGGGGAGAAAATTTGAAAATTTGTATGGGGAGTTTCATGGATTAAGGGGGAGTTGCATGTTGCTATATCATGTTTATGTTTACATGCCTTCTTACCTTAGAATTTTCATTAAATGTTTTTACCTAACTTAAACGGATTGCCACACATCAAAAAGGGGGAGATTGTTAGGGCAATCTCTTGCCATGATAAAGTTTTGATGTGTGTGGCAAAAGGTTTAAGTTAGGATGATATTGTTATTTGATATGTGCGTTGGAGTCTTGCAGAACTTAGTAATTCGCACATGGATCCTTGGCGGGTTCACCCTCACACCTCGGTCCTTGAGTCGGTGAAGGATGACTTTGCGGGAGCCGTGCGCTTGGAGCATTCGAGGGACCGCTGGACGAGATGACTTGAAGTGAAGCCAAGGAAGCAAACTTCGGAGGCAAGAGATGAGAAGGAGCATTGCAGAGCCGTGCGCCTGATGCTGCCGAGGGACGTGGCCGTGAACGAAGAGAGCTTCGGCGAGGGACTTCGAGTGAGATGAGAGAATGAGTGAAATGTAAGTAGCTCATTAGGTGAACTTGGCCGAATGGCTGAGTGTCGGAGACTTGACCGCAAGGGTTAAGGTTTACCTGACCGTTGGAAGCTCAAACTTATGTTAAGTTTGAGTTTCACACGCACCCGATCGACTCATGGAATGGCGATCAGCTTCCGAGTCAGTGGGTCTGACCGGTATCCGATCGATGGGTTTATGCCAGCCGATCGCCATGGAATGGCCGATCGCCAGAAGATATAGCGCACAGAACCGCTGTGAGCCGTAGGCGTCCGACTATGGAGGCGAATGATTGGTGAGGTCCATCAGTCGACTGCCAAGAGTTCTGTTGGACTACAATGGTTGGGATCCGACGTGTTCGGAGGCCGTTGTAGTGACGGTAGTTGACTGCCAAGGGCAGCAGTCGACTGGTGGCGGCCAACGGGAAGAAATCAGCCCTCTCTATAAAAAGAGAGGGTGTGAGCCTTTGAGAGATTAATTATTATGCTCTAAGTGATCTTCCTAGTGCCCCACAAGCTCTAAACTCTTCTTACTTGTTTTTACTCCATTCCTATTTGTAAGAAGAGTGATCTTGATTGTAAAGGTTACCTCCACCTAGCTTGGTGCAAAGGAGAGACCAATAGTGATTGGCTTTGGAGGAGTGATTCACCTTGGACGAATCAGACCGTGGATTAGCGGCGTAGCCGTGAACCACGTTACATCTTCTTTGTTAGTGTTTGTATTTTCATTTATTGCTTTGTCTTTATTGTTTATGCTTCCGCTTGTGCTAACGATTGTGTAGACGAGCAAACGAACGAGATAATTCTGACATCCATCATAAGAGGGCTATTCACCCCCCCTCTAGCCGGCCGTTCGATCCCCTACACAGATAACATGGTGTGTGGTGTCACACAGGAGATCATGTTATCAGCCCCTTGAAAAGTATAAGTAAAGGCTCACAACCGAGATGACTTTGGACAAACCATCGGAATGGTTGTAGTGTGATTTGGTGTTGGTTTGTCTTGACCATAGAATAACACTAGTGCACTTTGTGTGTATTGAGCAGGATTGACTTAGAGGTGATTCAATTTATTGGTGACTACATAATCGAATCGAACCTCAGATATTATTTAGTACATGCTCTTAATCCCGATATAATAACGGGCACATATACTTAGTACTCATCTCTTTGATTTACCAATGGGAGAGATTTATAGATTAAATCGATAGGCTCGGTAAGTTGGGAGATGATATTATTTATATGGTGTGCCATTGATTATAGGAGGAAACCGTGTCCTATATATTAGGATGATGATGTCCCCTTGAGGATCTCATAAGGTTCATCATGTAAACCTTGCAGGTGGACTTGGTCCGGCATGATGAAAAGGTTGTGTGGTACTACTCATGGAGTTAGATGTTGATTAATTAACGGTCAGTAAATTAATTAATCGACGGACATTCGAGATCTTAAACATGGGGAGAAAATGTACAAATAATATATGGAGCCCATATTATCATATGGGGGTTGGTGAGGTAGATCAATGATGATCCTTTAGTGGATTGGATCATCATTAGTGGATCGGACTTTATATGGGCTTGATCCATGGGTGGCCAAGATCCAACTCCTCCTCATGGTCCCTAATGTAGCCTATTAACACCTCATGAAGCTTAGATCCAATGGATAAAAATAAAACTCTAGATCCAAAGGTAGAGATTAAATCTCTAGATCCGACGGTTGAGATTAAATCTCTAGATCTAACGGTTGAGATTAAATCCCTAGAACCAATGGAGGAGATTAAATCGTGGCTTGAGCCCAACTCTATAAATAGAGATCATGAAGTGGGCGACAAGATGATGATGGCTTAAGGGGATTAGGGTTTGCTTCCTTTGGAGGCTAGGAATCCTAGTTGGTTTACGATTAGGTTTTGGTGGCTAGCGTTTAGGGAGCTTATGGGTGGGCGGCAACAAGTGGAGGAGTTTTTTCATCTTCTTCCTAAGGTGTGGCCGGTTTCTCCCAACTTCCCTCTACCTTGGTTTGTTCTCATCCTAACCTTCTTCCCCACTTCCATGGCTGGCCATAAGGAGAGCAAGGATTAGGGTTTGGAGGTTTAGGGTTAAGAAGGCTTGGGTGGCACCAAATAAGGAAGGAGTTTGCTTTCTTCTTCCTATCCTTTGGTGGCCGGCGCCCACAGCACTATCCCAGCCCTTGGCTGGCATCCAAAGACCCCTTCTCCTTCTCCTTAGGTGGTGGAAATAAGATATAGGTCTTTCCCTTGGTGTCTTGGCCAGTTTCCACCATTATCTCCTTCTCCTTGTTGGCCGGCGGCAAGCATTCTCCTTGTTGCTTGTTGGTTGGCCATAGGAAGGAGAAGTGCTTTGTTTCTACTCTTCCTCTTGCTTTGGAAAAGCAAGGAAGGAAGATTTGCGATCTAGGAGCTTCGACTTTTGGTAGATCGTCGCCCACACAACGTCCAAAAGGAGGAAGGATATACATTAGAAGATCGAGAGGTATATCGATTCTCTAATTTTTATATGTTAAATGTTTGTATTTATTTTTCAATTATGAGCCTGATATAAATCTGTATATGGATAAATAATACTTGGATCCCGAGCATAAACACAAAAACCGACGATCTGGACATCATCTATTCCGCGACTACTCGTAGAATAGAGGATGGTCGCTTGAACAACTAGTTTGTTCAAGTGACCTCTCTAAACGAATAGCACGAAGATGACTTGGTGGTTTGGGCAATCCCTTTTGTCTAGGATTAAATTTTTTTTAATCCGGGGACATTGAAGGGATCGCCATGTGTTGGAATGTATACTGAAAGCCTAGCTCTTTTTGTATGAACATTTTATTTTGAATTAAGAATCACATGATCATTGTTTGCACTTTATATATTTATTATATATGTGTGCATATTGTCTAATATTTTATATTATAGATAACATGGTGCTTGGTGTGGCACAGAAGATCATGTTATCAGTCCCATGTAAAATATAAGTAGAGGCTCACGACCAAGATGGTTTTGGACAAACCATTGGCATGGTTGTAGTGTAGCTTGGTATTGTTTTGTCTTGAACATAGAGTTACACTAGTACACTTAAGTGTATTGAGTAGGACCGACATAGAGGTGATTCAATTAATTGCTGACTACATAATTGAATCGGACCTTGGATATTATGTTGTACATGCTCTTAATCCCGATATAATAACGGGCACATGTACTTAGTATTTATTTCTTTGATTTGCCAGAGGGTGAGATTTAGATGGATTAAATCAATATGCCCGGTAAGTTGGGAAATAATATTATTTACATGGTGTGCCGTTGATTATAGGAGGAAACTGTGTCCTATATATTAGGTTGATGATGTCCCCTTGAGGAGCTCATAAGGTTCATCATGTAAACCCAGCTGGTTGACTTAGTCAACATGATGATAAGGTTGAGTAGTACTACTCGAGGAATTAGATGTTAATTAATTGATGGTCAGTAAATCAATTAATTGACGAACATTCGATATCTTAAACACGGGGAGATGAATGTACAAATAATATATGGAGCCCATATTAATTAATGGGGGTTGGTGAGGTAGTTCAATGATGATCCTCTAGTGGAATGGAACATCATTGATGGATCAAGTGAGTGTGGTTCCGATCCATCGGGTGGCCAAGATCCAACTCCTCCTTATGGTCCCTATCGTAGCCTAATATAATCCTCGTGAAGTCTAGATCCAAGGATGTAAAACAAAACCGAGAACCGACGGATGGGATGAATCCCTAGATCCGATGGTTGGGATGAAACCCTAGAACCAACGGTTGAGATTAAATCCCTAGATCCGATGGTTAGGATGAAATCCTAGAACCAACGGTTGGGATTAAATCCCTAGATTCGATGGTTAGGATGAAATCCTAAATTGACGGTTGGGATGAAACCCTAGATCCGACGGTTGGGATGAAATCCTAGATTCGATGGTTGGGATGAAACCCTAGATCCAACAGTTGGGATAAAACCTTAGATCCGATGGTGGAGATTAAATCCCTAGATCCGACGGTGGAGATTAAAGGAGTCCTAAGCCTAACTCTATAAAAGGAAAGCTTAGGTTGGGCGGCAAGGAGAATTGGTTCAAGGAAAAATTAGGGTTTTGCCTCTCCAAACTTGGGCGGCAAGAAACCCTAGGAGAACAAGGGCTTGGGCGGCTAGGTTTTGGAAGGAGCTTGGGCGGCATCAAGAGAAGAAGAACCCTTCTTCTTCCTAAGGTTGGGGACACCTATCTATCTTCCTCCTCTATTCCTAGGCCGGCGCTCTTTCTCCTCCCTTTCTCCTTGGTGGCCGACCCTTCTCCAATATCCAAGGTGGCCGGCGGTTCCCTTTGCATTGGTGGCCGGCGCTTCATCCATTGTTCCTTGGCCGGCGGTTGCATCAAACTCCCTAGCTTGGTGGCTGGTTCTAGAAAGGAAAGGTATTGTTGGTCCTTCTCTTTGTTCACAGCGGACAAGGAAGGGAAGAACGCGATCTAGAAGGCTTCTACTCGTGGAGGATCTTCGTCCACACGTCGTCCACGAGGAGGAAAGGACATACGGTAGAAGATCGTAAGTTATAATGTTTTACAACTTTATTTTTAGATCTGAGCATGTTCTTTTATGTGTTGATTATACATGTGTGCATATGTATATATTTTGTATAATCATGGACCCCAAAGACAAACACAAAAACCGGCGATCCGTCCGTCGTCTCTTCCGCGGCTAACCAACTAGAAGAGTTGTGTTGCTGGAACAACTAGTTTGTTCAAGCGACCACTCAAGTTGTTAGCACGATGACAAATTGGTTGTGCTAAGGAAACTCATCCCATCCAGATTAATTCTTTCATTAGTGAAAATTTTAATCCGGGGACATGGGAGCCAATGAGCCTCCGAAGCAACTCCCTACAAGTGGTATCAGAGCCATAGGTTTCCGGTTTTGTGTGTTTTGGATTCGGTTACTTTCATGCACATATCATATATTGAGTATGCCGGATAATAGTAGGATGTGCGTAGGATAACTTTTTGGTTGCAGGCATAAGATCCGACTATTATGGCTATTTGGTTGTATGTGATTGTTTTGTGTGTGATTGTATGTATATTATTTGAATCCTCGGGGTTGACGAGGCTAGATTAGTATTTAATTTTTGTAATTAAATATGACATTGTTTAGCCGCTCATTTTAGTTTACTTTCGATCTAGATTATTTGTACACTCTTTCGTGGAGTATAGGATTGATGGATGTAAATTAAAATAGTTTATCTCGGCTCAGATCTCTTTGGTGACTTGCGCACGGGAAAAGATGGAGCGGACGAGGTGGCGACACGACGGGATGCGTATTGGAGGACAATGCCATAATAGTTGGAAAAATTCTGTTTTTTCCATATTTATTGCTGATTTGTTTTATATGCATGTTGTGTATTCTTTAAAATTCCTCAATTGCAATTTACTAAGTGGGAGAGGGATATTTTAATTAATTCCCACGGCATCCATTACAATTTGACGTGTGATGCAACAAACTTGCGCGTTGGCTCTGAGTGCCTTCCTCCCCATCGAATGGGTTTGTTTGCGGATCACTAGGTCAAATAATGGTTATAGGAAATTATTTAGGAGCGTGTGTACTTCCCCATCGATAAGACATATAATCCGAAATAATTCCCTTAGTATCGTGTAATGGTGCACACTTAGATGCAAATAAAAAGTATCCTCCCCATCGGAATCACTGCTTTTATTGGTAGGGCCAAAGAGGAACCAACTATTAATTTTATTTGTCAAAAAGTAAGGTTGACAAGATAATAAAATTAATGGGTAAAACCTCCTCTTACAAATGTAGAATTCGTATATGTCCACACTATCGTGGCATGCGATATTCTCGGTGTTTTGAGGTGTTGGTTGATTTAGGAATTTTATTATTTTTGAGGAATCAATAATATTTGAAATCTAATATTTTGATCATTGTGATTTTTAGGATTTTCAAATGGCTTTCAACCCACTTGCTGTGATTTTAAAAGAAAATAAGCTTACTGGACCAAACTACATTGATTGGAAAAGAAATCTGGATATTGTCTTAACTACGGAGGAGTACAAATTTGTACTCTTCGAGGTCTGTCCTCCTAAGCCCTCCGATGACTCTGATGAAAAGGAGAAAGAACGTTATAAGAAATGGGTCAAGGCAGATGAGATGGCGCGGTGTTATATTTTGGCATCTATGTCAAATGTACTGCAACATCAGCATCAGGCCATAGCCACAGCTTATGACATGATGTTCAATCTCAAGGAACTTTTCGGACATCCGAGTAGGGCGTCTAGACAAGAGGCGATGAGAAACTTGATGATGACCTCCATGATTGAGGGAACACCCGTTAGGGATCATGTTCTCAAGATGATGGCTCATCTTAATGAGATGGAACTCCTCGGAGCTGAGATCGATGGGGGAACCCAGGTCGATATCATTCTCCAGTCTCTGCCTAGGAGTTTTGAGCAGTTCCGCCTCAACTACAACATGAACAAGAGGTTGTATTCTTTGGCGGAGCTTCTGACAGAACTCCAGGCGGTAGAGGGGCTTTTTCGTCAAAGTGCTCAAGCCATAGTCGCTCAGAAGGTTTCTTCCTCTAAACCGAAAGGTAAGAAGAAGAAGAAGCAAGGTGGAGCGAAGAAGGTGGCAGTGGGACCTCAGGCAGGAGTGAAGAAGCCGAAAGGCAAGTGCTTCACTTGCAAGCAGACTAGACATTGGAAGGCGGACTGTCCTCGCCGAAAGAACAAAGGTATATCTTCTTGTTTAGTTGTTGAAACATGTTTAGCGGTATTATCTACCAGTGCCTGGTGTGTAGATACAGGAGCCACTGATCATGTCTGTAATACTTTGCAGGGGTTCCAGGAAACCCGACGACTAGCTGAGGGAGAGATTACCGTCTTCATGGGCAATGCTTCAAAGGTGGCGGCTATTGCAGTGGGAGACGTTTATTTATCTTTTGATAGGAATAAAGTTTTGGTTTTGAGAAATTGTCTTTATGTACCTACTTTTAGAAAGAATTTAATTTCAGTTTCTAAATTGTTTATGGATGGATATTCTGCTTTTAATGACAAAGTGGTTATAAAAAGGAATAGGAGATTATCTGCTCGTACATTGGTTGGCAATTTATATACTCTTGAACCAAAACTCCTACGATGCATATAGAAATCAATAACTCATCTTCTAAGTCTAATAAGAGAAAAGAACCTTCAAGAAATGAACCAAACATATCTTTGGCATCTAAGGCTTGGTCATATTAACCTAAGCAGAATTCAAAGGTTGATAGCTGATGGACCTTTGGGTTCATTAGTGGTGGAGGATCTCCCAACCTGCGAATCTTGCTTGGAAGGTAAAATGACCAAGAGGCCTTTCAAGGCCAAGGGGTATAGAGCCAAAGATGTGTTAGAATTGGTTCATTCTGATTTGTGCGGTCCTATGTCTATCCAAGCAAGAGGTGGTTTTGAATATTTCGTCTCTTTTATAGACGATTATTCAAGATATGGATACATTTACTTGATGCGCCGCAAGTCTGAATGCTTTGACAGGTTCAAAGAATTCAAGGCTGATGTGGAGAACTGTCAAGGTAAAAGTATCAAGACATTACAATCTGATCGTGGTGGCGAGTACCTCTTGGGAGAGTTTATGAGTTACTTATCAGAGGCTGGGATTCAATCCCAATTGTCCGCACCTGGCACACCCTGTTAGTAATATATGAGAGATGTCCTAAGGCAATCGCCTTATGTATGAACCATTTATATGATAAATGAAGATTCACTATTTGAGTATACATATTTTATGTATTTGATTGGATCTTAAACTCATTTACTGAATGTCCACGATACGATTCACAGCATGAGAGAATTTGTGATTGGATCACAACTAGTGAGTATCTCTACATGTGTAATTGTGATGTATCGGAATTATCCCTAGTCAATGAATTGATGGATTTGGACACCATCAATTCTGTCGAGACTAGCATGAGGTATACTCCTTGGCGTATCCAAACAGCTGATTCTCACTGGCTGGAGACATAGTGATGTCCGGAGTTAATCGTGGATGCTAGTTATGGTAACTAGTTCATTGGAGTGACCAACCGTAAGACTTCATATGGTTTTCTGCATATATAGATATGTCAATGAAGTTCTTACTGTGGCTTAAGTGCGATGTTCCTTTGACTTGCGGTATTCAAGTCATCTTGATCATAGAGACTCATGCTTTGACATCTTAAGCAAACATCTCTAAGGAGATGTGGACCCGGGATGATTGGGTATAAGGCGAAGTGATCGAAGGTGTTTGAATAGCCTATAAAGGATTCACCACTCCTTGCGAGGAGATGTATACCTATGGCCTCTCGTCGGATTGTTACTAAAGTCTTTGGCCAAAGCATTACATGTTTAGAGTAAGGTACTCTTCGATACATGTGGAGTAACTAGAATCCGTAGGACGAGGAAATGATACTTGGGCTAGGTGTGACGTAGTCAACCTAGTGGGGACTGACACAATAGACCATGTCCTGAACCAAGTGGGTATAAGATGAGTGAAGGGAATGGGGCACGATTCATTCGAGCTACTGAAGGGTTTCAGAAATAGTTCTGGATCAACCGTTGATCTTTTCGGTTAATTGGGGATCATGATGTACTACTAGGTGCCACTCATGATCGCTCTATAATTAATGGTTAATTATAGACGGCCAACATAAACCGAGAACCTATTTGGTCACACGACAACGAGTGTAATCCAAAGGATTTAAAACGAGCTTGAGAATGGGATTCATCGAGAGAAACTATGTTTGGTTGGACCAAACATAAAGCGAGCATGAAATTGTTTCAGTCGCAATGGAAGCGTGGATGGGCAGTGTCTTATGAAGACATAATGGATGGACCAAAATGGTTTGGTCCTAATCCAATGGATGAGAATAAACCAAAGGGTTTGGTTTATATTAAACGAATGAACCAAAGGTTGGTTCGGTTCGTTTTAACTTAAAATAAACCATCATGGTTTGGTTTATTTTAACTTATCTTAATGGAGCGGGTTAACGGGCTTTATGGATATGATCCATTAACCACTAAGAGAATTAGTTCTCTATAAAATAGGGATTAAACCCTAACCCTAAACCTAATCAAACTTGGCCGCCCAACCCCTCCCTCTCCTATTCGGCGCCCAACTAACCTGCCACGCCCAGCCCAAAGGTCCTCCAACCGGCGTCCAGAAGGTTGCTTCCTTCCTCCTCGCCGGCGTCGAGCTGCTGCCGGAAGAGTTCCGGTCATCCTCCTTAGGTTTGGCATCAAGGTGAGCACTTTGCTTCCTTGGTTTTGGCCGGCGCCTACTCCTCCACCAAGCTGTCCAGTTTTCTGGACAGCTTCTTCTCCTCTCGTCGGAGCGTCGTTTGGACGACGGTTAGTGCTCCGACAGCGGATAACATACCGGGATTTGATCTCCGTAATCCTCTGAGGTGGAGGACGGCGATTCGGCCAATCGTTGACGAATACCTCTCCGGAGAAGCAAGTCTTGAGGACTTGTCTTTAGGTCCGAATTTGGATTCGGACCGTGATCATCTCTCGATCACATCGTCTTCAACACGAGGCTAGTAACCCGTACGAAGACGAAGCTCGTGGCTTGGCGAAGTCATCCCGAGGAGCTCGGCGTGGATACGGATAGAGACGATTCTTACGAGAATCATTCCGGTTGATGCCGTTCCCGCTACACGTCATACGAAAGGTATAACGTAGTTTAATTTCTTTTTATTGCAATTTTAATTTATGGTTATGTCTACACTTGTTGTAATAGCATGCGTGTGTTGTGTGTGTTGTAATAAATAGGAGTATTTATTATTTTTAATTGCTTCCGCTGTGCACATGTTTACGAAACATGATCGAACATACACACGCCGCGGTGCCGGAAACCCAACAGTGGTATCAGAGCCCAGGTTGTGTTTCGACATAATCGTAAAATGGTTTTGCGATAGTCATAATGTATTTCTGGAAATTTTCTAATTTTGGAAATTTAGAAGTATTTATGGAAATTTTTCAATTTTCGAAAGTCTAGAAGTATTTATGGAAATCTTCCACTTTTGGAAAGTTGGAAGTATTTATGGAAATTGATATTTTCCATAAATAAAATATTTGATTAGATTCTGGAAATTTGTTTCCTAATTTAATCATGATTTGATTTGGGAAATCAAATCTTTAAAATATTTTATTTCCATAAGTAGTTTTGAAGATTTAGGAAATTGGTTTCCTAAATAGATTTTCCTTAATCAAATAATTCCATGAATAAAATATGTGATTAGATTTGGAAATTTGTTTCCTAATTTAATTATGATTTGATTTGGAGAATCAAATCTTAAACATATTTTATTTCCATAAATAGTTATGACATATAAGGAAATATTGTACATGACATAATTGTATGACATGTAGTTGCAGTAGATGCATAACATAATGCCATGTCGTGACATGTAGATGTATGCCATGTATGCCATGCCATGTAGATAATAGTTATTTGCATGCAAAGAGGATGAGACATAAAACCTTTAAACAATATTAAAGCCTACACCTTCCATTAATATGGTTTGAACCAAAGTTCCGTTTCTTGTTTGGGTTGTTGGACTCTCTCCAAGCCCGGCTCGAACCCGAACATGTTCAAACCATGGAATAGTTTAATACTAATATGGTAAGAGTCAGAGGTCAATCGTTAGCTTTGGTTGTTGGACTCTCTCCAAGCTGGGCTAATTGGTTGAATGCGCTCTAACCATATTAAAACTATTCTTGATTAATGGGTTGGCTTTAACCTGGAGCATCGGCTTGTTGGACTCTCTCCAAGGTCGATGTTAAGGGAGGTGAAGTTGGGTGCTATGCATAAGATGCATACTTGTTAATGTGTTAACAACCCAATGTATGTGTGAACATTCAATTAGTTGATAGCACATTGTGATAGTTGCATATACGTGATATGCAATCGGTATAGATGATACCTACCGTCGTAGCTATGAATGGCTTGTTGGACTCTCTCCAAGGTTATTCATAACTATGATGGATATCAACCCATTCGGAGATGAACCTACAATCTCCCGAAGTGATTTTGAGGTTTTTGAAATTCGAAAAATGAATGGGATTTATAAATGTATATTGATGCATTTTAAATCGTTTTCTCATATATGCTCGTTTTGTATTTCTAGGTCAATAAATTGATTATGACGTCTTTGAATTTGCGCACTATTTTGGATTCGAACAAACTGACTGGGCCTAACTTCCTGGACTGGCTTAGAAACCTGAGAATTGTTCTCAAGGCGGAAAAGCTTGCATATGTCCTTGAAGAGCCTCTTCCTAAGGACAATGCAACCTGCCAAATGTTGGTCTATCAGAAGCATGTGGCAGATTCTGAGCTGGCGAGTTGCATCATGCTAGCGGCGATGGTACCTGAGCTGTAGAAGCAGCATGAGCATATGGATGCTAACACTATGGTCTTCCATCTTCATGAGTTGTTCGATGAGCAAGCGAGATCCGAAAGGTTCGAGGTCTCTAGGCTCCTCTTCACCACGAAGATGCAAGAAGGTTGCCTCAGAGTACAGCTTTATGCTAAAGATGAACGGGTACATCGAGCTAGCTACCCTCGGTTTTGTGATGGATCATGAGTTAAGTATTGACTTAATTCGCATTGTTTGCCCAAGAGTTTCTCGCACTGTGATGAACTATCGGATGAACAAATTGGAATCCACCATTCCCGAGCTCCTCAATATGCTGAAGACTGTGGAGCCTTCTGTGAAGCATGAGGAGAAGGCGGTTCTGTTAGTTGATTCCTCAAAGAAAGGTTCTAAGAGGAAGGCAAAAGAACAGAAGAAAGGAAAGAAAAAGGCAAAGAAGGCGGAACAAATACAGAAAAGGGCACTTGCCATCAGTGGCAAGGAAGGCCAGCGCGAAGAAACTGCAAGATTTATCTTGAGTCCATGAAGAAGAAGAAGGCATCCGATGCCCCATCCTATTCAGGTATCTTCGTTATTGATTGTCATTCTATTTCCTTAGACACTTGGGTATTGGATACTGGGTGTGGCTCACATATATGTAATGACATACAGGGGCTAAGGAATAGAAGAAGACTTGTCAGAGGGGAGTCAAATTTGCGAGTTGGCAATGGAGCAAAGGTTGTCATGCCGCCATCGGAACTTATTTTGAAGCTCCTAGTGGACTAGTCTTGAATCGGACAATTGCTATTATGTTCCTTCTCTAATAAAGAACATTGTTTCTATTTCCTGCTTAAATAGAAATGGTTTCCATTTAACGTTTAGTAACAATTGTTGTTATATAACTTTGAATGGCGTACTTTATGGAACTGGAACTTTGAGTAATGGCATTTATACGTTGGACGTATCCAGTGACATCTTCAATATCGAAGCGAGCAACACGCGTGCTCGAAAGGATAATCACATAGACTACTATATGTGGCATTGTCGTCTTGGCCATATAAGCAAGAAACGCATGTCCGAATTACACCGATGTGGAATTCTGGAATCGTTTGAATTGGATTCATACGATACATGCGAATCATGCTTAAAAGGCAAGATGACTAAGTTACCTTTTACGGGAAAAGGTGAACGAGTGGGAGAGTTACTAGGTTTAGTACATACTGTTAGTGCTTATAAGCTCCACATATCTCCACAATGGCATGATATTGTCCACTTTGGGTCTAAGCCCTCATGGTTTTATTTTTGGGCTTTACCCAAAAGGCCTCATACCAATGGAGATATCTTTTTTTCTTATAAGCACATGATCTTTTCCATGTCTTACCAATGTGGGACTTTGATTGTATTCCCCATACTCCCAACACATACTGATGTATGTGGACCTATGTCAACTCAAGCATTAGGAGGCTATAGCTACTTCATTACCTTCACCGATGATCACTCACGGTTTGGGTATGTGTTCTTGATGAAACACAAGTCTGAAGCCTTTGAAAGGTTCAAAGAATTCAGAAATGAAGTAGAGAAACAACATGACAAAAGTATTAAAATACTTCGATCGGATCGAGGTGGTGAATACTTAAGTCAAGAGTTTCTTGATTATCTAAGAGACAATGGCATATTGTCTCAATGGACTCCGCCCTATACACCACAGCATAATGGTGTATCTGAGAGGCGTAACCGGACCTTGTTGGACATGGTCAGGTCAATGATGAATCATGCGACTCTTTCCAAGTCCTTTTGGGGTTATGCACTTCAGACAGCTGTTTACTTGTTAAACAGAATGCCTACCAAGGTAGTCTCAACTACTCCATATGAGATATGGAATGGTAAGAAACCTCATGTATCTTACTTGAAGATATGGGGTTGTCTCGCTTATGTGAAGCTGATCAGACGTATAAACCGGATGCTAAGTCCGATAAATGTCTATTTATTGATACCCTAAGGAAACAAGGGGTTACTAATTCTATCATCCTGTGGAACAAAAGGTGTTTGTTTCAAGGCATGTGGTTTCTAGAGAAAGAGTTTCTCTTGCAAGAAAACAAAGGGGAGTGTCGCTGAGCTTGAGGAGGCTCGAGAGACTCAAATAGACATTGAAGAGATACCGGTGAAGCACAATGACACAACTCATAGTGATGAGCAATCTGGACCTCCATCAGAATAACCACATCTTCAGAGATCCGTAGAACACGCAACATTCCTGAGAGATATGGATTTCTCATAAGTGAATCGAACGACGTGTTACTCATTGATGATGAGGAGCCTACCAGTTATGAAGAAGTGCTGACAAGTTCAGAAAGGGATAAATGGCTTGATGCCATGAAGTCGGAAATGGATTCCATGTATGAAAATCAAGTTTGGAACTTGGTTGACCCACCTGAAGGCATAAAGCCTATAGGGTGCAAGTGGGTTTTCAAGAAGAAAACCGACATGGATGGTAATGTGATTACCTATAAGGCTAGATTGGTGGCGAAAGGATATCGTCAAAAGCAAGGTGTTGATTATGACGAAACCTATTCACCTGTAGCTATGCTTAAATCCATTCGGATGCTCCTGGCCATAGCGACTCATTATGATTATGAGATATGGCAGATGGATGTGAAAACAGCTTTCCTTAATGGAAACCTGCTCGAGGACGTGTATATGATACAGCCTGAGGGTTTCACATCGGTTGATAAAACCAAGGTATGCAAATTGCGACGATCCATTTATGGATTGAAGCAAGCATCCAGGAGCTGGAATGTCCGTTTTGATGAGACAATCAAAAAGTTTGATTTCTCACAAAATCCAGACGAACCTTGTGTGTACAAGAAGGTTAGTGGGAGTGCAGTCGTGTTCCTAGTATTGTATGTCGATGACATATTACTTATAGGAAGCGATGTGTCAATCTTCTGATCGATTAAGGTTTGGTTATCAGACATTCTCCATGAAAGACACAGGAGAAGCAACCTACATCCTTGGGATTAAGATCTATAGAGATAGATCGAAGCGGTTTGCTTGGTCTTTTGATCTACATATATAGGCCAAGTGCTAAAGAGGTTTAGCATGTCGGAATCAAGAAAGGTTATCGCCCATCGGGCATGGGGTACACCTTCGAAGTCTATGTGTCGCGCCGCGAAAGGCGAGAGGATTTGCATGAGTAAGATTCCCTATGCATCCGCAATAGGATCTATCATGTATGCTATGTTATATGCGAGGCCCGATGTATCGTATGCTCTGAGTGTCACGGCGGATACGGTCGATCGAGGAATGGATCATTGGCGGTATTAAGGCGATCCTTAAGTACTTGAGAAGAACTAAGGATGTGTTCTAATATATGGAGAAGGGGACATGGTGATACGCGGGTATCACGGATGCGGCTTCGAGACGACAAGGATGATTCGGTCTCGATGCGGATCGTGTTCACCTTGAATAGAAGCGCGATGAGTTGGAAAAGTTCAAACAAGAGGCTATGGCGGATCTACCTGAGGCGAGAATATATTGCGGCAGGCGACAAAGAGCGGTTTGGATCAGAAGTTCGTTCATGAACTTGGTGTGATTCCGGCCATTGTTGAAGCAATACCGGTCTCTGCGACAACAATGGAGCAATTGCAGACGAAAGAGCCAAGGTCTCATCAGCGATCAAACATGTGCTTGCGCTATCATCTTATCGGAGAGATCATCGGTAGGAATGAAATACAAATCGAGAAAATTCCCCTTTGAAAGGAACTTAGCGGATCCCTTGACTAAAGCATTACCTCAAAGCAAGTTTGAGGGTCATGTTAGAGACTATGGTATTGAATCTGTAGCGATTGGCATTAGGCCAAGTGGGAGTCTGTTAGTAATATATGAGAGATGTCCTAAGGCAATGCGCCTTATGTATGAACCATTTATATGATAAATGAAGATTCACTATTTGAGTATACATGTTTTATGTATTTGATTGGATCTTAAACTCATTTCTTGAATGTCCACGATACGATTCACGGCATGAGAGAATTTGTGATTGGATCACAACTAGTGAGTATCTCTACATGTGTAATTGTGATGTATCGGAATTATCCTAGTCGATGAATTGATGGATTTGGACACCATCGATTACATCGAGACTAACACGAGGTATACTCCTTGGTGTATCAAGCGGTGATTCTCCTTTGGTGGAGACATAGTGATGTCGGAGTTAATCGTGGATGCTAGTTATGGTAACTAGTTCATTGGAGTGACCAAGTAAGACTTCATATGGTTCTCTGCATATATAGATATGTCAATGAAGTTCTTACTGTGGCTTAAGTGCGATGTTCCTTTGACTTGCGGTATTCAAGTCATCTTGATCATGGAGACTTATGCTTTGACATCTTAAGCACACATCTCTAAGGAGATGTGGACCCGGGATGATTGGGTATAAGTCGAAGTGATCGAAGGTGTTTGAATAGCCTATAAAGGATTCACCACTCCTTGCGAGGAGATGTATACCCATGGCCTCTCGTCGGATTGTTACTAAAGTCTTTGGCCAAAGCATTACATGTTTAGAGTAAGGTACTCTTGATACATGTGGAGTAACTAGAATCCGTAGGGACGAGGAAATGATACTTGGGCTAGGTGTGGCGTGAGTCGACCTAGTGGGGTGACACAATAGACCATGTCTGAACCAAGTGGGTATAAGATGAGTGAAGGGAATGGGGCACGATTCATTCGAGCTCTTGAAGGGTTTGAAATAGTTCGGATCAGAGTTGATCTTTTCGGTTAATTGGGGATCATGATGTACTACTAGGTGCCACTCATGATCGTTCTATAATTAATGGTTAATTATAGGCGGCCAACATAAAACCGAGAACCTATTTGGTCACGCACGAGTGTAATCCAAAGGATTTAAAGCGAGCTTGAGAATGGGATTCTCGGCCGAGAGAAACTATGTTTGGTTGGACCAAACATAAGCGAGCATGAAATCGTTTGATCATGATGGGCGTGGATGGGTGTCTTATGAAGACATAATGGATGGACCAAAATGGTTTGGTCCTAATCCAATGGATGAGAATAAACCAAAGGGTTTGGTTTATATTAAGCGAATGTACCAAAAGTTGGTTCGGTTCGTTTTAACTTAAAATAAACCATCATGGTTTGGTTTATTTTAACTTATCTTAATGGAGCGGGTTAACGGGCTTTATGGATATGATCCATTAACCACTAAGAGAATTAGTTCTCTATAAAATAGGGATTAAACCTAACCTAAACCTAATCAAACTTGGCCGCCCAACCCCTCCCTCTCCATTGGCGCCCAACTCCAAGCCGCGCCATCCCAAGGTCCTCCAACCGGCGTCGAAGGTTGCTTCCTTCCTCCTCCGGCGTAGAGCTGCTGCCGGAAGAGTTCGTCATCCTCCTTAGGTTTGGCATCAAGGTGAGCACTTTGCTTCCTTGGTTTTGGCGGCGCCTACTCCTCCACCAAGCTGTCCAGTTTTCTGGACAGCTTCTTCTCCTGGTCGGGCGTCGTTTGGGCGGCGGTTAGTGCTCCGACAGCGGCTAACTATACGGGGATTTGATCTCCGGTAATCCTCTGAGTGGAGGATGAAGGATTAAATCAATCGGTTGACGAATACCTCTCCGGAGAAGCAAGTCTTGAGGACTTGTCTTTAGGTCCGAATTTGGATTCGGACCGTGATCATCTCTCGATCACATCGTCTTCAACACGAGGCTAGTAACCCGTACGAAGACGAAGCTCGTGGCTTGGCGAAGTCATCCCGAGGAGCTCGGCGTGGATACGGATAGAGACGATTCTTACGAGAATCGTTCCGGTTGATGCCGTTCCCGCTACACGTCATACGAAAGGTATAACGTAGTTTAATTTCTTTTTATTGCAATTTTAATTTACGGTTATGTCTACACTTGTTGTAATAGCATGCGTGTGTTGTGTGTGTTGTAATAAATAGGAGTATTTATTATTTTTGTTGCTTCCGCTGTGCACATGTTTACGAAACATGATCGAACACACACACGCCGCGGTGCCGGAAACCCAACACACCCCAGCAGAATGGTGTGGCGGAGCGAAGGAATAGGACTCTTATGGAGATGGTCAGATCGATGATGAGTTATTCTGAGTTACCTGATTTGTTCTGGGGATTTGCTCTGGAAATAGTAGCACACATTCTGAACTTGGTTCCATCTAAGTCAGTACCCTCTACTCCCACAGAGTTGTGGACTGGGCGAAAGCCTAGTCTAAGTCATATTCGAATTTGGGGTAGTCCAGCACATGTGCTGAAGGGAGATGCTGGTAAGTTGGAATCTTGTATAGAAGTACGCTTATTTGTTGGCTACCCTAGAGGAACAAAGGGTGGTTTATTCTGTAGTCCTAGAGATCAGAAGGTGATCGTGAGTACAAATGCCAGATTTCTAGAGGAGAACTATGTGATAAACCACAAGCCCACGAGCAGGATTGTTCTTGAGGAGTTGACAGGGGAAGTCCCGACTTCAGTACCACTGGTACAAGAGGAGACACCACAAGTTACTGCACCGCGTGTCACAGAGCATACATAGGAGGCACCTCGTCGTAGTGGGAGGGTTGTTAGACAACCCGAGAGATTCATGTTTTTGGGAGTCTTCGGACTTAGTCCCTGGTGAACATGAACCGGATCCCTGGACATATGATGTTACACTCCAAGATAGAGATGTGGTATCTTGGCAAAGTGCGATGAATTCAGAGATAGAATCTATGGATTCTAATCAGGTCTAGGAGCTAGTAGAACCACCCGATGGTGTAAAAGCCATTGGATGCAAGTAGATCTACAAGAGAAAGAGAGGAGTAGACGGGAAGGTTGAGACCTTCAAAGCTAGGCTTGTTACGAAAGGGTATACTCAGAAAGAGGGTATCGATTATGAGGAGACCTTTTCGCCGGTAGCTATGCTTAAGTCTATCCGGATTCTCTTATCTATAGTTGCTCATATGGATTATGAGATTTGGCAGATGGATGTCAAGACAGCTTTCCTTAACGGAAGTCTTGAGGAGAACATCTATATACGGCAACCAGAGGGATTCATTGCTAAAGGCAAAGAGCATCTTGTATGTAAGCTTAATCGGTCCATTTATGGATTGAAGCAAGCTTCTAGATCTTGGAACATCCTCTTTGATGAGGTAATCCAGTCATATGGATTTATTCAAAGTCCGGATGAGCCTTGTGTATACAAGAGATGTGATGGAAACGTAGTGGTGTTTTTTGTACTATACGTAGATGACATTTTGTTAGTTGGCAACAATATCAAAGTGTTATCAAACGTAAAGGTATGGTTGTCCAAACAGTTTGATATGAAGGACTTGGGAGAAGTGGGACACATCCTTGGGATCAAAGTTATAAGGGATCGTAAGAAAAGGATGTTGTGCTTGTCTCAAGCTTCATACATTGACACTATCCTTGCTCGTTTTAGCATGCAGAACTCTAAGAAAGGTTTTCTACCTTTTAGACGTGGAGTTCCTTTATCTAAAGAGATGTGTCCCAAAACATCAAAGGAGATAGAGGACATGAAGGCGGTTCCTTATGCTTCGGCAGTAGGAAGCCTCATGTATGTTATGCTATGTACGAGACCAGATATCTTCTTTGCCGTGGGCATGGTTAGCAGATATCAGAGTAATCCTGGACAGGGACATTGGACTACGGTAAAGCATATATTGAAGTACCTGAGAAGGACTAGGGATTATATGCTGGTTTACCGGGCAGATCAATTAGTCCCTGTAGGTTACACGGATTCGGATTTCCAATCAGATAGGGACAAGAGTAAGTCTACCTCGGGGTTTGTGTTTACTTTGGGAGGTGGAGCCATAGTATGGAGGAGTGTCAAGAAGAAATGCGTGGCGGACTCTACCATGGAAGCTGAGTATGTGGCAGCCTCTGAGGTAACCAAGGAAGTTGTATGGCTCAGGAACTTCTTGATGGACTTGGATGTGATTCCTGGTTTGCACAGAACTATCACAATTTATTGTGATAACAGTGGTGCAGTTGCAAACTCGAAGGAACCACGAGCCCACATGGCGAATAAACACATAGAGCGCAAGTACTACCTTATACGATAGATCGTAAAGCGAGGAGAAGTTGATGTCGCCAAGATTGCATCAGAGGATAACCTGGCGGATCCATTGACTAAGGCCCTTCCAGCGAAAGTGTTTGATAGGCAAGTGGAGGACATGGGGATCAGATGTATGGCAGTGTGATGACGGCATAGTCTTTTAGTATAAGTAGGAGATTGTTGGAATGTATACTGAAAGCCTAGCTCTTTTTGTATGAACATTTTATTTTGAAATAAGAATCACATGATCATTGTTTGCACTTTATATATTTATTATATATGTGTGCATATTGTCTAATATTTTACATTGTAGATAACATGGTGCTTGGTGTGGCACAGAAGATCATGTTATCAGTCCCTTGTAAAATATAAGTAGAGGCTCACGACCAAGATGGTTTTGGACAAACCATTGGCATGGTTGTAATGTAGCTTGGTATTGTTTTGTCTTGAACATAGAGTTACACTAGTACACATAGGTGTATTGAGTATGACCGACATAGAGGTGATTCAATTAATTGCTGACTACATAATTGAATCGGACCTCGGATATTATGTTGTACATGCTCTTAATCCCGATATAATAATGGGCACATGTACTTAGTATTTATTTCTTTGATTTACCAGAGGGTGAGATTTAGATGGATTAAATAAATATGCCCGGTAAGTTGGGAAATAATATTATTTACATGGTGTGCCGTTGATTATAGGAGAAAACCGTGTCCTATATATTAGGTTGATGATGTCCCCTTGAGGAGCTCATAAGGTTCATCATGTAAACCCAGCTGGTTGACTTAGTCAACATGATGATAAGGTTGAGTAGTACTACTCGAGGAATTAGATGTTAATTAATTGATGGTCAGTAAATCAATTAATTGACGGACATTCGATATCTTAAACACGGGGAGATGAATGTACAAATAATATATGGAGCCCATATTAATTTATGGGGGTTGGTGAGGTAGTTCAATGATGATCCTCTAGTGGAATGGAACATCATTGATGGATCAAGTGAGTGTGGTTCCGATCCATCGGGTGGCCAAGATCCAACTCCTCCTTATGGTCCCTATCGTAGCCTAATATACTCCTCGTGAAGTCTAGATCCAAGGATGTAAAACAAAACTAAGAACCGACGGATGGGATGAATCCCTAGATCCGATGGTTGGGATGAAACCCTAGAACCAACGGTTGAGATTAAATCCCTAGATCCGATGGTTAGGATGAAATCCTAGAACCAACGGTTGGGATTAAACCCCTAGATTCGATGGTTAGGATGAAATCCTAAATAGAAGGTTGGGATGAAACCCTAGATCTGACGGTTGGGATGAAATCCTAGATTCGACGGTTGGGATGAAACCCTAGATCTGACGGTTGGGATAAAACCCTAGATCCGATGGTGGAGATTAAATCCCTAGATCCGACGGTGTAGATTAAAGGAGTCCTAAGCCTAACTCTATAAAAGGAAAGCTTAGGTTGGGCGGCAAGGAGAATTGGTTCAAGGAAAAATTAGGGTTTTTCCTCTCCAATCTTGGGCGGCAAGAAACTCTAGGAGAGCAAGGGCTTGGGCGGCTAGGTTTTGGAAGGAGCTTGGGCGGCATCAAGAGAAGAAGAACCCTTCTTCTTCCTAAGGTTGGCGGCACCTATCTATCTTCCTCCTCTATTCCTAGGCCGGCGCTCTTCCTCCTCCCTTTCTCCTTGGTGGCCGGCACTTCTCCAATCTCCAAGGTGGCCGGCGGTTCCCTTTGCATTGGTGGCCGGCGCTTCATCCATTATTCCTTGGCCGACGGTTGCATCAAACTCCCTAGCTTGGTGGCCGGTTATAGAAAGGAAAGGTATTGTTGGTCCTTCTCTTTGTTCGCTGTGGACAAGGAAGGGAAGAATGTGATCTAGAAGGCTTATACTCGTGGAGGATCTTCGTCCACACGTCGTCCACGAGGAGGAAAGGACATATGGTAGAAGATCGTAAGGTATAAAGTTTTACAACTTTATTTTTAGATCTGAGCATGTTATTTTATGTGTTGATTATACATGTGTGTGTATGTATATATTTTTTATAATCATGGACCCCGAAGACAAACACAAAAACCGGCAATCCGTCCGTCGTCTCTTCCGCGGCTAACCAACTAGAAGAGTTGTGTTGCTTGAACAACTAGTTTGTTCAAGCGACCACTCAAGTTGTTAGCACGACGACGAATTGGTTGTGCTAAGGAAACTCATCCCATCCGGATTAATTCTTTCATTAGTGAAAATTTTAATCCGGGGACATGGGAGCCAATGAGCCTCCGAAGCAACTCCCTACACCATGGACAAGCTACCGAGGTGAAGTGGGAAGTGAAGTTTCCCCTCACGGACTCGATAAGCAAAACCATTAAATATTGTATGAGTGCTTACGGGGCTAAAACCCCTTCAATTCGTATCAGAGCCAAGGTTTCCGATTTTGTGTGTTTAGGATTCGGTTAATTTTTATGCACTTTTTCATATATTATATGTGCCGGATAATAGTAGGATATGTGTAGTTTAACTCTTTGGTTGCAGGCATAAGATCCGACTATTATGGCCATATGTGTGTATGTGATTGTATGTGTGTAAATATTTATTTTATTGAATCCTCGGGGTTGACGAGGCTAGTATTTAGTTTTTGTAAATTAAATATGACATTGTTTATCCACTCTTTATTTTATTTTACTTTCGATCTAGATTTCATGTACACTTCCTCATGGAGTATAGGATCGATGGATGTAAATTAAAATAGGTTTTAGTCTCGGCTCGGATCTCCGGATGGCTCGTACATGGCGTAGGAGGAGCGGAGGAGATGGCGATGTGACAGGAGTCATATTGAAGAAAAAGTCATAATAGTTGGAAAAAAATTTATTTTTCATATTTATTGCTTTTTGTTTGATATGCATGTCGTAGGCTAGAAAATTCCTCATTTCAAAATTACTAAGTGGGAGAGGGATATTTTTATAAATTCCCACGGCCTCCATTACGATTTGACAAGTGATGCAAACAAACTTGCGCGTCGGCTCTGAGTGCCTTCCTCCCCATCGGATGGGTTTGTTTGCGGATCACAAGATCGAATATGGTTATAGGAAATTATTAAGGAGCATGTGTACTTGCCCATCGTAAGACACATAACCCGAGATAATTACCTTGGTACCGAGTAATTGTGAACACTTAGATACAAATATAAGTATCCTCCCCATCGGAGTCAATGCTTTTATTTGTAGATCCGAAGAGAAACCAACTATTAATTTTACTTGTCAAAATGTTAGGTTGACAAGATAGTAAAATTATTGGGTAAAACCTCCTCTTGCAAATGTAGAATTCGTATACGTCCACACTATCGTGGCATACGATATTCTCGGTGTTTTGAGGTGTTGGTTGATTTTAAAATTTTATTGTTTGAGGAATCAATAATTTTTTGAAATCTAAAGTAATGATCTATGTGATTCTTAGGATTTTCAAAATTTAATTTCAGTCCACTTGCTATGATACTAAAGGAAAATAAACTTACTGTACCCAAAAGATGTTGATTCGAAAAGAATCTAGATATTATCTTATCTGCTAAGGAGTACAAGTATGCACACTTCGAAGAGTGTCCTCAAGCCATGGTTGCTCAAAAAGGTTTCTACTTCTAAGCCGAAAGGCAAGAAGAAGAAGAAACAAGGTGATGCAAAGGTGGTGGGAGGATCTCAGGGAGGAGTGAAGAAGCCGAAAGGCAAGTACTTCACTTGCAAGCAGGATGGACATTGAAAGATGGACTGTCCCAATCCAAAGAAGAACAAAGATATATCCTTTGGACTAGTCATTGAAACATGATTAGCAGTGATATCTACCGGCACCTAGTGTGTAGATACGGGAGCCACTAATCATTTTTGCAATACTTTGCAGGGGTTCCAGGAAACCCAATGACTAGCTAAAGGGTTTGGAGGCTGAGGGTTTAGGAGGCTTGGGTGGCACCAAATAAGGAAGGAGTTTGCTTTCTTCTTCCTATCCTTTGGTGGCCAGCGCCCACAGCCCTATCCCAGCCCTTGGCCGGCATCCAAAGACCCCTTCTCCTTCTCCTTAGGTGGTGGAAATAAGATATAGGGCTTTCCCTTGGTGTCTTGGCCGGTTTCCACCATTATCTCCTTCTCCTTGTTGGCCGACGGCAAGCATTCTTCTTGTTGCTTGTTGGTTGGCCATAGGAAGGAGAAGAGCTTTGTTTCTACTCTTCCTCTTGCTTTGGAAGATCAAGGAAGGAAGATTTGTGATCTAGGAGCTTCGACTTTTGGTAGATCGTGGCCCACAGGACGTCTAAGAGAACGAAGGACATACATTAGAAGATCAAGAGGTATATCGATTCTCTAATTTTTATATTGTACATGTTTGTATTTGTTTTTCAATTATGAGCATGATATAAATCTGTATATGGCTAAATAATACTTGGATCCCAAACATAAACACAAAAATCGGCGATCCGGACATCGTCTATTATGCGGCTACTCGTAGAATAGAGGATGGTCGCTTGAACAACTAGTTTGTTCAAGTGACCTCTCTAAACGAATAGCATGACGATGACTTGGTGGTTTGGGCAATCCCTTTTGTCTAGGATTATTTTTTTTTTAATCTGGGGACATCGAAGGGATCGCCATGGACAAGCTACAGAGGTGAAGTGGGAAGCGAAGTTTCTCCTCACGGACTCGATAAGAAAAACCATTAAATAGGGTATGAGAGCTTATGGGGCTAAAACCCCTTCAAGGAGGGCACTCTTCGAGGAGTACATATTTGTATTCCTTAGCAGTCAAGATTCCTCTTCCAATCAACATAGTTGGGTCGAGTAAGTTTATTCTCTTTCAGTATCACAGCAAGCGGGTTAAAAGTCATTTTGAAAGAAAACCTAAGAATCACATAGATCAAAATATTAGATTTCAAAAAATTATTTATTCCTCAAACAATAATATTTTAAAATCAACTAACACCTCAAAACACCGAAAATATCATATGCCACGATAGTGTGGACGTATATGAATTCTACATTTGTAATAGGAGGTTTTACCCATTAATTTTACTATCTTGTCAACCTAACTTTTTGATAAGTAAAATTAATAGTTGGTTCGTCTTTGGCCCTAAAAATAATAGCAGTGACTCCGATGGGGAGGATACTTATATTTGTATCTAAGTGTTCACCATTACTCGGTACCAAGATAATTATCTCGGGTTATGTGTCTTCCGATGGGGAAGTACACATGCTCCTTAATAATTTCCTATAACCATATTCGACCTTGTGATCCACAAACAAACTCATCAGATGGGGATGAAGGCACTCAGAGCCGACGCGCAAGTTTGTTTGCATCACTTGTCAAATCGTAATGGAGGTCGTGGTAATTTATAAAAATTTCCCTCTCCCACTTAGTATTTTGAAATTGAGGAATTTTCTAGCCTACGACATGCATATCAAACAATAAGCAGTAAATATGAAAAATAATTATTTTTCAACTATTATGCCTTTTGTCTTCAATATGTCTCCCGTCGTATCGTCATCTCGTCCGCTCCTCCTATGCCATGCACGAGTCATCCGGAGATCCAAGCCGAGACTAAAATCAATTTTAATTTACAGCCATCGATCCCATACTCCATGAGGGAGTGTACATGAAATCTAGATCGAAAGTAAACTAAAATAAAAAGAGTGGCTAAACAATGTCATATCTAATTTACAAAAAATCAAATACTAGCCTGGTCAACCCTGAGGATTCAAAAAAATATACATTTACACACATATGGCCATAATAGTTGGATCTTATGCCTGCAACCAAAGAGTTAACCTACGCATATCCTACTATTATCCGGCACATAATATATGAAAAGTGCATAAAAGTAACCGAATCCTAAACAAACAAAACCGAAAACCGTGGCTCTGATACCAAGTGAAGATTTTTCCTTTTGAACAGAAGCTCTGATACCCCTTGAAGGTAGGAAACTTTGCTTCCCACTTCAACTCGGTCACTTGTTCATGGCGATCCCATCATTGTCTTTGGATTAAAAAAATTTAATCCTAGACAAAAAGGGAACACCCAAGCAACCGTTTTATCATCGTGCTATTCAATTAGAGTGGTTACTTTAACAAACTTGTTGTTCAAGCGACCAACCTCTATTCTACGAATAGCCGCAGAATAGACGATGTACAGATCGCTGACTTTTGTGTTTATGTTCGTAGTCCAAGTATATTTAGCCACAAAACAGAATATATCATGCATATATAATTGAAAAACAATTACAAACATGTTACATATGAAGATAGATAAGTGCTTTACCTCTCGATCTTCTATCGTATGTCCTTCCTCCTTTTGGACGTCGTGTGGGCAACGATCTTCCAAAAGCCGAAGCCTCCTAGATCACCAATCTTCCTTTCCTTGTTCACTCCGAACAAAGGAAGATCATAAAACAAAACTCTTCTTCCTATCTAGAACTGGCGACTAAGTCAATAGACTCGATGTTGCCGCCGACCAAGGAAGAGAACATCGAGTATGAGAACCGGCCAAAAGAGAATCATTGAGAGCATGGGTGTCGGCTAACACTTGGAGAAGAAAATGGAAACCAATCTTCACCTTGTAGCCCCCCAATACCCTAACCCTAGATCTCCTAGTTGCCGACCAAGGAAGAGGGGAAGAAGGATAGGTTGAGCACCGGCCAAAGTAGAGGGAAGAAGGATAGGTTACCAGCAACACCTTAGGAAGAAGAAGAAAAGAGCTTCTCCTCTTGTTGTCGTCGAATCCAACACCCAAACCCTAGCCGCCCACTCCTAATCCTAACCTTACTAGGATTGCTTGCCGCCCAAGGGGAGCAAACCCTAATCCCCTAAGCCATCAAGCCTTGCCTCCCACCTTAATTCTCTATTTATAGAGTTGGGCTCAAGCCTTGTTTTAATCTCCACCATTGGTTCTAGGGATTTAATCTCAACCATCGGATCTAGAGATTTAATCTCAACCGTCGGATCTAGAGATTTAATCTCTACCTTTGGATCTAGAGTTTTGTTTCCATCCATTGGATCTAGGCTTCATGAGGTATTAATAGGCTACAATAGGGACCATGAGGAGCAGTTGGATCTTGGCCACCCAATGGATCAAGCCCACATAAAGTCCGATCCATTAATGATAATCCAATCCACTAAAGGATTATCATTGATCTACCTCAGTAACCCCCATAAGTTAATATGGGATCCATATATTATATGTACATTTTCTCCCCGTGTTTAAGATCTCGAATGTCCGTCGATTAATTATTTTACTGACCATTAATTAATCAACATCTAACTCCGTGAGTAGTATCACTCAACCTTTTCATCATGCTGGACCAAGTCCACCTGCAGGGTTTACATGATGAACCTTATGAGCTCCTCAAGGGGACATCATCATCCTAATATATAGGACACGATTTCCTCCTATAATCAACGCCACACCATATAAATAATATCATTTCCCAACTTACCGAGTCTATTGATTTAATCTATAAATCTCGCCCATTAGTAAATCAAAGAAATAAATACTAAGTATATGTGCTCGTTATTATATCGGGATTAAGAGTATGTACAATATAATATCTGAGGTCCGATTCGATTATGTAGTCAGCAATAAATCGAATCACCTCTAAGTCCGTCCTGCTCAATACACACAAAGTGTACTAGTATGATTTTATGGTCAAGAGAAACCAACACCAAATCACACTACAACCATATCAATGGTTTGTCCAAAGCTATCTCGGTTGTGAGCCTATACTTATACTTTACAACGAGCCGATAACATGATCTCCCGTGTGACACCACACACTATGTTATCTACAATGTAATGTATTAGACAATATACATAACCATAAAAATATGCAAACAATGTTCATGTGATTCTTATTTCAAAATAAAGATGTTCATACAAATGATAGACTTTTCAATATACATCCCAACACCAACGACTTCCAGCTCATTCAAATGAGCCATAATCTTGAGAACATGATCCCTCACGGGTCTTCCCTCAACCATGGTTGTCGTCATCAAGTTCCTCATGGCTTCCTGCCTAGCAGCCTAATTCTAGTGTTCAAAAAGTTCCTTGAGATTGAGCATCATGTCATAAGCAGTAGACATGGTCTGATGCTGATGTTGCAATACATTTGACATAGAAGCCAAAATGTAACACCGTGTCATCTCATTAGCCTTGATCCACTTCTTATAACTTTCTTTCTCCTTTTCCCCAGAATCATCCCCAGGCATAGGAGGACACTCCTCGAGAAGTAAATACTTGAACTCCTCAGCAGTCAAGACTATATCCCGATTCCTTTTCCAATCCACATAGTTACGTCCAGTAAGTTTATTTTCCTTTAGTATCATAGTAAGTGGGTTGAAAATCATTTTTGAAAAACCTAAGAATCACATAGATAAAAACATTGGATTTCAAAAATTTATTAATTCCTCAAACAATAAAATTTTAAAATCAACCAACACCTCAAAATACCGAGAATATCGTATGCCACGATAGTGTGGACATATATGAATTCTTCATTTGTAAGAGAAGGTTTTACCCATTAATTTTATTATCCTGTCAACCTTACTTTTTGACAAATAAAATGAATAGTTGGTTCCTCTTCGTCCCTACAAATAAAACCAGTGACTCCGATGGGGAGGATACTTTTATTTGCATCTAAGTGTTCACCATTACTTGATACCAAGGCAATCATCTGGGATTATGTGCCTTCCGATGGGGAAGTACACATGCTCCTAAATAATTTCCTATAACCATATTTGACCTTGTGATCCGAAAAACAAACTCATCCGATAGAGAGGAAGGCACTCGGAGCCGATGTCAAGTTTGTTTGCATCACATGTCAAATTGTAAAGGAGGCCATGGGAATTTTAAAAAAAATATCCCTCTCCCACTTAGTTATTTAAAATGAGGAATTTTCCAAGAACACAACATGTATATCAAACAAGAAGCAATAAATATGAAAAATATTTTCCAACTATTATAGCTTTTGTTTTCCAATATGCCTCCGGTCGTGTCGCCATCTCGTCCGCTCCTCCATACATCATGTACAAGTCATCCAGAGATCCGAGCCAAGAATAAGTATTTTAATTTACATCCATTGATCCTATACTCCACAAAGGAGTGTGCATGAAATCTAGATCGAAAGTAAACTAAAATAAAAGTGTGGCTAAACAATGTCGTACTTAATTATAAAAATTAAATACTAGCCTCGTCAACCTCTAGCATTCAAATAATATTACAATTACACACATCCAATCACATACACACACATATGGCCATAATAGTTGGATATTATGCCTGCAACCAAAAAGTTAGCCTACACACTGTTGGTGCAGTAGGCACCTAAGTCTAACCTAAGTTTTGATTATAGCAAACGATACAAAGTTAAGCATATATTGTTATCTCATGAGCTAAATCAAGTGTGCAGAAAAGTCTCAATGCTGGAGATGAAGGCTAGCGACACCCGGAGGAAGCCGCGGTGGTCGGGCGACACTCAAGAGACTTTGGAGGGAGCCGAAGGAATTGAGTGGAAGGCCGGAAGCAAAAGCAACATGTAAGTACTTAGGTAAGCTCGTGTGTGCGAGCGTAAGTAAGGTCGTATCCTCTTTACGGGGATGATCTTAAGCGTAGATCCGACCAAAGACTTCTTATAGATGGTCTAGGTCGAGATCGGATGGTCGACGACCATCGAAATTATGTTTTTGTTGAGCTAACCTTGCCTTGCAGCTAGCATCAGTCGACTGCCAGCTTGGAGGGCTCGATTGTCGTCAAACAATCGACTGTCGAAGGTCAGCAATCGACTGATGCTGCCATCAGTCGACTGATGATGGCCATCAGTCGACTGCTGGTCAAAGGATCAGCCTCGAGTAGTCAAGAGTTATCACCATTTTTCAAGGGGTTTTGTGCCCATTTGTGATTGGCTAAAGACCCATTCGATGAGGGGCTCAAAGGCTATAAAAGGAGGGCCAAACCTAGGGTTTTTCATCAATTCAAAAGCTTCCAAGTGCTTCCGATACGCTCCGACTCTCCGACATCCCTACGACGGCAGGCTTCAACCTCCAACCTTTAAAGTCGTCGGTAACGAAAGTTCTAAATTGTATTTCAGTTTATTCCTTTTAGTAAAGCTTTCATTATAACGAGGAGAGGGGGAGTGTCCTTCTACCTCGGGCTTTTTGTATCTGTCTAACTCCTACCTCCAACGAGGAGGAGTTCTTTAGTAGTTTGCCCTCCGTACATGGTCAAGGACCACTAGGGCCTTGGAGTAGTAGCCTTCGGCTACGAACCAAGTAAATCTCTTGTGTCTATTGTCTCCTTTACTTTTTGTTTTGTTTATCTTTTCACTGCATATAAGTTTTTTTTAAAACGAATTTGTACTAAAAAGTTTCTATCGCTATTCACCCCCCCCTCTAGCGATCCGATCGATCCAACAATTAGTATCAGAGCCGGGGGTTGCTAAGATTTGGTGAAACCACCAATCTAGCCTTTTTACAGATTTATTTTTCTTTTAATTCTGTTTTTTTTTATTTATTTCTCTTTGTTAAGTTTTTCTCCCGCACTACTAATCCAAGACGCGAGTCTTGGTGCTTGTTTTCGTGTTTTTGTCGTTGTTAGTTTCTTCGTCTCCGTCTATTTGTGTCTTTTGTTCTAATGGCCCATCTCGAGGGTTTTAGCACCGTCTGACCTCCGTTTTACAACGGAGATGACTTCCGTTATTGGAAGGGTCGGATGGAATTCTTTCTCAAAACCCAAATCGATATGTGGATCATAATCCAAACGGGTTTCACACTTCCGACTAATGAAGTGGGTGACTCCTTGGATTATGATCAATGGACCATTGCGACAAAACGACAAAACGACAAGTCGAAGCCGACGCCAAGGCAACACAAATCCTCCAATGCGGCCTATCCAAGGAGGAGCTAAATCGCGTCAGCCCCTTCATAAGTGTAAAAGATCTTTGGACGAAACTAGTGGAGCTACATGAAGGGACCGATGAAGCCAAGGTATGTAAGCGTGATCTTCTTTTCAATAAACTATATAACCTAAAAATGCAGGAACACGAGTCCGCGACCCAACTTCACACCCGAGTCCAGGACATAGTCAACAACCTGTTGGGTTTCCTGCACCGCGGCGTGTGTGTGTTCGATCATGTTTCGTAAACATGAACACAGCGGAAGCAATAAAAATAATAAATACTCCTATTTATTACAACACACACAACACATGCATGCATATTACAACAAGTGTAGACATAACCATAAATTTAAATTTGCAATAAAAGGAAATTTATCTACGTTATACCTTTCGTATGACGTGTAGCGGGAACGACATCAACCGGAACGATCCTCGCTAGAATCGTCTCTATCCGTATCCACGCCGAGTTCCTCGGGATGACTTCGCTAAGCCACGAGCTTCGTCTTCGTACGGGTTACTAGCCTCATGTTGAAGACGACGTGATCGAGAGATGATCACGATCCGAATCCAAATTCGGATCCAAAACGAGTCCTCAAAACTCGCTTCTCCGGAGAGGTATTCGTCAACCGATTGACGAATCCTTCGTCCTCCACCTCAGAGGATTACCGGAGATTGAATCCCCGGTAAGTTATCCGCTGTCAGAGCTCTAACCCTCGTCCAAACGATGCTCCGACGAGAGGAGAAGAAGCTGTCCAGAAAACTGGACAGCTTGGTGGAGGAGTAGGCGCCGGCCAAAACAAGGAAGCCAAGTGCTCACCTTTTCACCGAGGCCTAGGAAGATCACCGGAGGGTCGCCAGAGGATCACCGGCTGAAGCTTGGTCACCGGCAAGGAGCTGGACGCCGGCACAAGGGGCTGGGCGGCCAAGGAGCTTGGGCGGCACACCTAGGTTGGGCGGCACAACTAGGTTGGGCAGCAACTCCAACTAGGGTTTGGATTGGTTATGGCTTAACAATCCCTTAAGCCCTCTTTTATAGAGAACTAATTCTCTTAATGGTTAATGCATCATATCCATAAAGCCCGTTAACCCGCTCCATTAAGATAAGTTAAAATAAACCAAACCATGATGGTTTATTTTAAGTTAAAACGAACCGAACCAACTTTTGGTTCATTCGTTTAAAATAAACCAAACCCTTTGGTTTATTCTCCTCCATTGGATTAGAACCAAACCATTTTGGTTCATCCATTATGTCTTCATAAGACATGGCCCATCCACGCTTCCATTGCGACTGAAACAATTTCATGCTCGCTTTATGTTTGGTCCAACCAAACCTAGTTTCTCTCGGTCTGAGAATCCCATTCTCATGCTCGTTTTAAATCCTTTGGATTACGCTCGTTGTGCGTGTGACCAAATAGGTTCTCGGTTTATGTTGGTCGTCTATAATTAACCATTAATTATAGAACGATCATGAGTGGCACCTAGTAGTACATCATGATCCCCAATTAACCGAAAAGATCAACGGTTGATCCAGAACTATTTCCGAAACCCTTCAGCAGCTCGAATGAATCTTGCCCCATTCCCTTCACACATCTTATACCCACTTGGTTCAGGACATGGTCTATTGTGTCAGTCCCCACTAGGCTGACTACGTCACACCTAGCCCAAGTATCATTTCCTCGTCCTACGGATTCTAGTTACTCCACATGTATCAAAGAGTACCTTACTCTAAACATGTAATGCTTTGGCCAAAGACTTTAGTAACAATCCGACGAGAGGCCATGGGTATACATCTCCTCGCAAGGAGTGGTGAATCCTTTATAGGCTATTCAAACACCTTCGATCACTTCGACTTATACCCAATCATCCGGGTCCACATCTCCTTAGAGATGTTTGCTTAAGATGTCAAAGCATAAGTCTCCATGATCAAGATGACTTGAATACCGCAAGTCAAAGGAACATCGCACTTAAGCCACAAGAAGAACTTCATTGACATATCTATATATGCAGAGAACCATATGAAGTCTTACTACCGTCACTCCAATGAACTAGTTACCATAACTAGCATCCACGATTAACTCCGGACATCACAATGTCTCGGCCGATGAGAATCACCGCTTGGATACACCAAGGAGTATACCTCGTGCTAGTCTCGACAGAATTGATGGTGTCCAAATCCATCAATTCATCGACTAGGGATAATTCCGATACATCACAATTACACATGTAGAGATACTCACTAGTTGTGATCCAATCACAAATTCTCTCATGCTGTGAATCGCATCGTGGACATTCAGTAAATGAGTTTAAGATCCAATCAAATACATGAAACATGTATACTCAAATAGTGAATCTTCATTTATCATATAAATGGTTCATACATAAGGCGATTGCCTTAGGACATCTCTCATATATTACTAACAGACTCCCACTTGGCCTAATGCCAATCGCTACGGTATCCAATACCATAAGCTCGAACATGACCCTCAAACTTATTTTGAGGTAATGCCTTAGTCAAGGGATCCGCTAAGTTCCTTTCAGTGGGAATTTTCTCGATTTGTATTTTCTTTCCTCACGATGATCTCTGATAAGATGATAGCGACGAAGCACATGTTTGGATCGTTGATGAGACCTTGGCTCTTTCGCCTGTGCAATTGCTCCATTGTTGTCGCAGTAGACCGGTATTGCTTCAACAATGGCCGGAATCACACCAAGTTCATGAACGAACTTCTTGATCCAAACCGCTTCCTTTGCTGCTTCCGAAGCTGCAATGTATTCTGCCTCAGTGGTAGAATCCGCTACAGTCTCTTGTTTGGAACTTTTCCAACTCACTGCACCCCCATTCAAGGTGAACACATATCCAGACTGAGACCTGGAATCATCCTTGTCTGTCTGGAAGCTGGCATCCGTATACCCGCATATCACCATGTCCCCTTCTCCATATATTAGGAACACATCCTTAGTTCTTCTCAAGTACTTAAGGATCGTCTTAACAGCCGCCCAATGATCCATTCCTAGATCGGACTGGTATCAGCTCGTGACACTCAGAGCGTACGATACATCGGGCCTTGTACATAACATAGCATACATGATAGATCCTATTGCGGATGCATAGGGAATCTTACTCATGCAAATCCTCTCATCTTCTGTGAGCGGACACATAGACTTCGAAAGGTGTACCCCATGCCTGATGGGTAAGAAACCTTTCTTGGATTCCGACATGCTAAACCTCTTTAGCACTCGGTCTATATATGTGGACTGCGAAAGACCAAGCAACCGTTTCGATCTATCTCTATAGATCTTAATCCCGAGGATGTAGGTTGCTTCTCCCAGGTCTTTCATGGAGAATGTCTTGGATAACCAAACCTTCACTGACTGTAAGATTGAAACATCGTTTCCTATAAGTAGTATGTCATCGACATACAATACTAGGAACATGACTGCACTCCCACTAACCTTCTTGTACACACAAGGTTCATCTGGATTTTGTGAGAAATCAAACTTTTTGATGGTCTCATCAAAACGGATATTCCAGCTCCTGGATGCTTGCTTCAATCCATAAATGGACCGTCGCAATTTGCATACCTTGGTTTTATCAACCGATGTGAAACCCTCAGGCTGTATCATATACACGTCCTCGAGCAGGTTTCCATTAAGGAAAGGTGTTTTCACATCCATCTACCATATCTCATAATCATAATGAGCCACTATGGCCAGGAGCATCCGAATGGATTTAAGCATAGCTACAGGCGAATAGGTTTCGTCATAATCAACACCTTGTTTTTGACGATATCCTTTCGCCACCAATCTAGCCTTATAGGTAATCACATTACCATCCATGTCGGTTTTCTTCTTGAAAACCCACTTGCACCCTATAGGCTTTATCCCTTCAGGTGGGTCAACCAAGTTCCAAACTTGGTTTTCATACATGGAATCCATTTCCGACTTCATGGGACCAAGCCACTTATCCCTTTCTGAACTTGTCAGCACTTCTTCATAATTGGTAGGCTCCTCATCATCAATGAGTAACACGTCGTTCGATTCACTTACGAGAAATCCATATCTCTCAGGAATATTGCGTGTTCTACCAGATCTACGAAGATGTGGTGTTACAATAGGTCCAGCCGATTGCTCATCACTATGAGTTGTCGGCTATTGTGCTTCACCAAGTATCTCATTAATGTCTATTTGAGTCTCTCGAGCCTCCTCAAGCTCGACGACACTCCCACTGTTTTCTTGCAAGAGAAACTCTTTCTCTAGAAACACAGCATGCCTTGAAACAAACACCTTTTGTTTCACAGGATGATAGAATTGATAACCCCTTGTTTCCTTAGGGTATCCAATAAATAGACATTTATCAGACTTAGCATCCAATTTGTCTGATACAGTCCGCTTCACATAAGCAGGACAACCCCATATCTTCAAGTAAGATACATGAGGTTTCTTACTATTCCATATCTCATATGGAGTAGTTGAGACTACCTTGGTAGGCATTCTGTTTAACAAGTAAACAGCTGTCTGAAGTGCATAGCCCCAAAAGGACTTGGGAAGAGTTGCATGATTCATCATTGACCTGACCATGTCCAACAAGGTCCGGTTACGCCTCTCAGATACACCATTATGCTGTGGTGTATAGGGTGGAGTCCATTGAGACAATATGCCATTGTCTCTTAGATAATCAAGAAACTCTTGACTTAAGTATTCACCACCTCGATCCGATCGAAGTATTTTAATACTCTTGTCATGTTGTTTCTCTACTTCATTTCTGAAATCTTTGAACCTTTCAAAGGCTTCAGACTTGTGTTTCATCAAGAACACATACCCAAACCGTGAGTGATCATCGGTGAAGGTAATGAAGTAGCTATAGCCTCCTAATGCTTGAGTTGACATAGGTCCACATACATCAGTATGTATTAGACCTAGTAACTCTCCCACTCATTCAACTTTTCCAGTAAAAGGTAACTTAGTCATCTTGCCTTTTAAGCATGATTCGCATGTATCATAAGAATCCAATTCAAACGATTCCAGAATTCCACATCGGTGTAATTCGGACATGCGTTTCTTGCTTATATGGCCAAGACGACAATGCCACATATAGGAGTCTATTTGATTATCCTTTCGAGCACGCGTGTTGCTCGCTTCGATATTGAAAATGTCACTGGATACGTCCAATGTATAAATGCCATTACTCAAAGTTCCAGTTCCATAAAGTACGCCATTCAAAGTTATATAACAACAATTGTTACTAAACGTCAAATGGAAACCATTTCTATTTAAACAGGAAATAGAAACAATGTTCTTTATTAGAGAAGGAACATAATAGCAATTGTCCAGTTCTAAGACTAGTCCACTAGGGAGCTTCAGCAAATAAGTTTCGATGGCGACCGCAGCAACCTTTGCTCCATTGCCAACTCGTAAATTTGACTCCCCTCTGACAAGTCTTCTTCTATTCCTTAGCCCCTGTATGTCATTACATATATGTGAGCTACACCCAGTATCCAATACCCAAGTGTCCAAGGAAATAGAATGACAATCAATAACGAAGATACCTGAAGAGGATGGGGCATCGGATGCCTTCTTCTTCTTCATGGACTCAAGATAAATCTTGCAGTTTCTTCGCCAGTGGCCTTCCTTGCCACAGTGATGGCAAGTGCCCTTTTGCGCTGGTTCCGCCTTCTTTGCCCTTTTGT
Organism: Wurfbainia villosa; assembly: GCA_025175895.1. NCBI lineage: Eukaryota > Viridiplantae > Streptophyta > Magnoliopsida > Zingiberales > Zingiberaceae > Wurfbainia > Wurfbainia villosa. Next base: position 28,119,710 of record CM045986.1, read on the forward strand.
TCTTTCCTTTCTTCTGTTCTTTTGCCTTCCTCTTAGAACCTTTCTTTGAGGAATCAACTAACAGAACCGCCTTCTCCTCATGCTTTACATAAGGCTCCACAGTCTTCAGCATATTGAGGAGCTCGGGAATGGTGGATTCCAATTTGTTCATCCGATAGTTCATCACAAATTGCGAGAAACTCTTGGGCAAAAAATGCAGAATTAAGTCAATACTTAACTCATGATCCATCACAAAACCGAGGGTAGCTAGCCGCTCGATGTACCCGTTCATCTTTAGCACAAACTGCACTACAGACGAACCTTCTTGCATCTTCGTGGTGAAGAGGAGCCTAGAGACCTCGAACCTTTCGGATCTCGCTTGCTCATCGAATAACTCATGAAGATGGAAGACCATAGTATTAGCATCCATATGCTCATGCTGCTTTTGCAGCTCAGGTACCATCGCCGCTAGCATGTTGCAACTCACCAGCTCAGAATCTGCCACATGCTTCTGATAGACCAACATTTGGTCTGGAGTTGCATCGTCCTTAGGACGGTCAGGAAGAGGCTCTTCAAGAACATATGCAAGCTTTTCCGCCTTGAGAACAATTCTCAGGTTTCTAAGCCAGTCCAGGAAGTTAGGCCCAGTCAGTTTGTTCGAATCCAAAATAGTGCGCAAATTCAAAGACGTCATGATCAATTTATTGACCTAGAAATACAAAACGAGCATATATGAGAAAATGATTTTAAAATGCATCAATATACATTTATAAATCTCATTCATTTTTCGAATTTCAAAAACCCCAAAATCACTTCGGGAGATCGTAGGTCCATCTCCGAATGGGCTGATATCCATCATAGTTATGAACAACCTTGGAGAGAGTCCAACAAGCCATTCATAACTACGACGGTAGGTATCAACTATACCGATTGCATATCGCGTATATGCAACTATCACAATGTGCTATCAACTAATTGAATGTTCACACATACATCGGGTTGTTAACACATTAACAAGTATGCATCATATGCATAGCACCCAACTTCACCTCCCTTTACATCGACCTTGGAGAGAGTCCAACAAGCCGATGCTCCAGGTTAAAGCCAACCCATTAATCGGGACATAGTTTTAATATGGTTAGAGCGCATTCAACCAATTAGCCCAGCTTGGAGAGAGTCCAACAACCAAAGCTAACGATTGACCTCTGACTCTTACCATATTAGTATTAAACTATTCCATGGTTTGAACATGTTCGGGTTCGAGCCGGGCTTGGAGAGAGTCCAACAACCCAAACAAGAAACGGAACTCTGGTTCTAACCATATTAATGGAAGGTGTAGGCATTAATATTGTTTAAGGGTTTTTATGTCTCATCCTCTTTGCATGCAAATAACTATTATCTACATGGCATGGCATACATGGCATACATCTACATGTCACGACACGCATGGCATAATGTTATGCATCTAATGCAATTACATGGCATACAATTATGTCATGTATATATTTTCTTATATGTCATAACTATTTATAGAAATAAAATATGTTTAAGATTTGATTCTCCAAATCAAATCATAATTAAATTAGGAAACAAATTTCCAAATCTAATCACATATTTTATTCATGGAATTATTTGATTAAGGAAAATCTATTTAGGAAACCAATTTCCTAAATCATTAAAACTACTTATGGAAATAAAATATTTAAGATTTGATTTCCCAAATCAAATCATGATTAAATTAGGAAACAAATTTCCAGAATCTAATCAAATATTTTATTTATGGAAAATATCAATTTCCATAAATACTTCCAACTTTCCAAAAGTGGAAGATTTCCATAAATACTTCTAAACTTTCCAAAATTGAAAAATTTCCATAAATGCTTCTAAATTTCTAAAATTAAAAAATTTCCAGAAATACATTATGACTATCGCAAAACCATTTTTACTATTATGTCGAAACACAACCTGGGCTCTGATACCACTGTTGGGTTTCCTGCACCGCGGCGTGTGTGTGTTCGATCATTTTCGTAAACATGAACACAGCGGAAGCAATAAAAATAATAAATACTCCTATTTATTACAACACACACAACACACGCATGCATATTACAACAAGTGTAGACATAACTGTAAATTTAAATTTGCAATAAAAGGAAATTTATCTACGTTATACCTTTCGTATGACGTGTAGTGGGAACGACATCAACCGGAACGATCCTCGCTAGAATCGTCTCTATCCGTATCCACGCCGAGTTCCTCGGGATGACTTCGCTAAGCCACGAGCTTCGTCTTCGTATGGGTTACTAGCCTCGTGTTGAAGACGACGTGATCGAGAGATGATCACGATCCGAATCCAAATTCGGATCCAAAACGAGTCCTCAAAACTCGCTTCTCCGGAGAGGTATTCATCAACCGATTGACGAATCCTTCGTCCTCCACCTCAGAGGATTACCGGAGATCGAATCTCCGGTAAGTTATCCGCTGTCGGAGCTCTAACCGTCGTCCAAACGACGCTCCGACGAGAGGAGAAGAAGCTGTCCAGAAAACTGGACAGCTTGGTGGAGGAGTAGGCGCCGGCCAAAACAAGGAAGCCAAGTGCTCACCTTTTCACCGAGGCCTAGGAAGATCACCGGAGGGTCGCCGGAGGATCACCGGCTGAAGCTTGGTCGCCGGCACAAGGGGCTGGGCGGCCAAGGAGCTTGGGCGGCACACCTAGGTTGGGCGGCACAACTAGGTTGGGCGGCAACTCCAACTAGGGTTTGGATTGGTTAGGGCTTAACAATCCCTTAAGCCCTCTTTTATAGAGAACTAATTCTCTTAATGGTTAATGGATCATATCCATAAAGCCCGTTAACCCGCTCCATTAAGATAAGTTAAAATAAACCAATCCATGATGGTTTATTTTAAGTTAAAACGAACCGAACCAACTTTTGGTTCATTCGTTTAAAATAAACCAAACCCTTTGGTTTATTCTCCTCCATTGGATTAGAACCAAACCATTTTGGTTCATCCATTATGTCTTCATAAGATACGGCCCATCCACGCTTCCATTGCGACTGAAACGATTTCATGCTCGCTTTATGTTTGGTCCAACCAAACCTAGTTTCTCTCGGTCTGAGAATCCCATTCTCAAGCTCGTTTTAAATCCTTTGGATTACACTCGTTGTGCGTGTGACCAAATAGGTTCTCGATTTATGTTGGCCGTCTATAATTAACCATTAATTATAGAACGATCATGAGTGGCACCTAGTAGTACATCATGATCCCCAATTAACCGAAAAGATCAACGGTTGATCCAGAACTATTTCTAAAACCCTTCAGCAGCTCGAATGAATCGTGCCCCATTCCCTTCACTCATCTTATACCCACTTGGTTCAGGACATGGTCTATTGTGTCAGTCCCCACTAGGCTGACTACGTCACACCTAGCCCAAGTATCATTTCCTCGTCCTACGGATTCTAGTTACTCCACATGTATCAAAGAGTACCTTACTCTAAACATGTAATGCTTTGGCCAAAGACTTTAGTAACAATCCGACGAGAGGCCATGGGTATACATCTCCTCGCAAGGAGTGGTGAATCCTTTATAGGCTATTCAAACACCTTCGATCACTTCGACTTATACCCAATCATCCCGGGTCCACATCTCCTTAGAGATGTTTGCTTAAGATGTAAAAGCATAAGTCTCCATGATCAAGATGACTTGAATACCGCAAGTCAAAGGAACATCGCACTTAAGCCACAGTAAGAACTTCATTGACATATCTATATATGCAGAGAACCATATGAAGTCTTACGGCTGGTCACTCCAATGAACTAGTTACCATAACTAGCATCCACGATTAACTCCAGACATCACAATGTCTCCAGCCAGTGAGAATCAGCTGCTTGGATACACCAAGGAGTATACCTCGTGCTAGTCTCGACAGAACTGATGGTGTCCAAATCCATCAATTCATCGACTAGGGATAATTCCGATACATCACAATTACACATGTAGAGATACTCACTAGTTGTGATCCAATCACAAATTCTCTCATGCTGTGAATCGCATCGTGGACATTCAGTAAATGAGTTTATGATCCAATCAAATACATGAAACATGTATACTCAAATAGTGAATCTTCATTTATCATATAAATGGTTCATACATAAGGCGATTGCCTTAGGACATCTCTCATATATTACTAACACAACCTACATGCAATCGGGCAAAAGGTCGAAAACCGCGACCTTATAAGGTATGTTCTAAACTCGTTTCCGAGGACTACCTTGTGGGAATCCATGGTCGATGCCTACAAGGTCTCCAAGGATCTTTCTAAAATTAGGTTAGATGAACTCTTTTCCGATTTTGAATTACATGAGCAGTCCAACTCGGAACCCGAGAGGGGTATAGCCTTGTTTGCAGGATCAAAGAAGAAGAAAATCACAAGCAAGCCACCACCAACCCAGGAGGAAGACGAGTCCGAAGAAGAAGTTGACCCGGAGTTGACTGCCGAACTAATGAACCTAGGTCGAAGGATAGCCAAGGGATGAAAGCGAACCACAACTCGACCCAACCAAGGTAAGCCTAAAAGTTCTAATATTAGGTGTTATGAGTGTAACAGGTTTGGACATATCAAGTTCGAGTGCCCCAAGCTCAACCACCGAGCATCTAAGCACAAGAAGGCCCTCAATGCGACATGGGAAGAAGCGTCATCCGAAGAAGACGAAGACCACGTCTTCATGGCGAAATCAATTGAGTAAGACACGGAGACCGAACCTGAACTTGAGTCGGAACCTGAGGATGACTCGGACTACGAAGCTACCTTCAAGTCAAGCCACGGATACGCATCCGGTTCAAAAGATACCCTTAAAGTAAGTCAACCTTTATTTAATACTTTACATAATACGGTTAGGTTTTTGTCTAGGAAGTTAGCTAAGTCCGAGTCCAAGGTCGAGACCCTTGTTGAGGAGGTTAAACTCCTCAAACATGAGGTCTTCCTAACCTCTTCGACTAGTCGAGTTCAAAAGAAGGATTCAACTCGAGTTGAAAAGCTCGAAGTTGAGAACTCTCTCTTGAAAAATCAAGTCGAAGATCTTAGGAACACGTTGGAAAGGTTCACTTCGAGATCCAAAGGACTTGACCTCCTACTTGGATCTCAAAGGGTCGTGTACAACAAGGCTGGACTAGGGTTTAACTCAAACACGACTAATAGGTCGTATATGTCGATTGTAAGTCGACATAGGAAACATGTCCAAGCATGGGTCCCTAAAAACCTTTTGATTTCAACTCTAGGATCCAACCCGTACTGGATTCCCAAGGACCAAATCCACTATGTGGATAGACCGAACCGATTCAACGGTCTAGGGGGAGCTAGTACAAAACATGTTTGTGCTTTAACTTAGAAATTGCATGCTTTAACTTAGAAAGTTTGTGCTTTAACTTAGAAATTGCATGTTTTAACTTAGAAAGTGTGTGCTTTAACTTAGAAATTGCATGCTTTAACTTAGAAAATTTGTGCTTTAAAACTTGTGAACTCACTTAGAACACGAACATAACCAACTAAAATTCTTCGAAAAGATTGAGCCTCGGGGAGCCTCTTTTCAAAAACATACCAACTAAAATTCTTTGAAAAGATTGAGCCTCGGGGAGCCTCTTTACAAAAACATAACCAACTAAAATTCTTCGAAAAGATTGAGCCTCGGGGAGCCTCTTTTTAAAAACATAACCAACTAAAATTCTTTGAAAAAATTGAGCCTCGGGGAGTCTCTTTTCAAAAATAACCAGTTAGACTAGGAGATAGTCTTAGGTGAGTCAAGTCATCTTTTTCTTGAAAAAGGCTTTGTCTAAGGAAGTGGTCGATGATCCGATAAAAGAAGGCCCCTGTGCCTCGCCATGACCTGGAAGCCATGATCTTGAAAAGGTAAACTTGACAAGCCTAGGTTTAAATCCAAATCTAACATAAAATTACTTGAACCTAAATGCACTTAATCAACTTTATTGGAAGTCATCTCACAAAAAACACATAAGTATAACATGATTGATCATATAGACACAGGTGAGATGACCTAGGTTTAACAACTTACAACCAATTTTAAAAAAAAAAAAATCTAACATCCAATCCAACCACCTTGTGTGTAGGATCAATGGATGTTGGGCAGCGGTTGCTCCCGACACATGACCAGGGATCAACTCAAATTCATAAAGCTTCGATTCAAACGACAAGGATCGGTAGCCTTTGGGAATAACGGCAAGCTCAAAATCATCGGATCAGGTGATATCGAGCTTAACTCGAATTTTGTTATTAAAAATGTATTACTTGTAGAGAATTTTGAATATAACCTGTTTAGCGTAAGCCAATTATGTGACAATAACTATAAGGTCGTATTTTTAGAAAATGAATGTGTAATTAAAACAAATAAAACAGCTAAAACAATACTCAAAGGAACTAGGAAAAATAACATTTACACAATTAACTTAATCAAATCCTCAACCAAATGTCTTATGACACAGGAAGAGGAATCATGGTTGTGGCACCGACGACTCGGTCACTCGCACCCAAGACTCGTCCACAAGATGAGTCAGAGTGGCTTAGTCAGAGGCTTACCCAACCTCAACAACTTGGTTAATAAAATCTGTAATGCTTGTCAACAAGGAAAACAACCTAGGACACAACACAAGTTAACTAACCAAGAACGAACCTCAAGTGTACTTGAGCTCCTGCATATGGATCTATTCGATTCACATGGAGCCAAGTCACTCAATAGAAGTCAATATTGCTTAGTCATAATTGACGACTACTCCAGGTTTACCTGAGTGAGGTTCATCAAACATAAAAATGATATCCTAGATCAATTAATCAATCTATTCAAATTAATCGAGAATCAAAAAGACCTTAAGGTTAAAAGACTTAGAAGCGATCATGGTGGTGAATTCGAAAATCAAAGGTTCACCGACTTCTGTAACCTAAACGAATACCACTATGAATTCTCTTGCCCTAGGACCCCTCAGCAAAATGGCCTAGTGGAACAGAAAAACCGAACTCTACAAGAAGCCGCTAGGACCATGTTGAACGAATACGACCTACCCGATAGGTTTTGGGCAGAAGCTGTGAGTACGACATGCTATGTCCAAAATAGGATCCTTATGGTAAAAAGACACCTTAAGACCTCGTACGAGATTTATCACGATAAAATACCTAACATCAAGTACTTTAGGGTATTTGGGTGTAAGGTACATATCCTAAACACTAAGGATTACCTAGGGAAATTTACATCCAAAACCACGACTGGAATCTTTCTAGGATACTCGACTACAAGTCGAGCTTATAGAGTATATAACCACGACACCCTTAGAGTCGAGGAGACTATCAATGTAGTATTTGATGAAGTACCCGAACCTACAAAACCCTTAATGACCCCAAGTGTTGAGCCCACTGATACCAAACTCGTCTCCGACCCTGAGATCGAGTCTAATCCACATCAACCAACTTCTCTTGTCGACCAAGTGACAAGTGATCCGAGTCAAACTAGTGTTCAACCAAGTCACCCCATTGATCAAGCATTAGGTGATACAAACCCAACCCAATCTAGGATTCAGACTAACCACCCTATCGATCAAGTGATAGGAGATCCTAATCTAGGAGTTCGAACTAGAGCATCCTATAGGAACCTTAGTCAAATTTCCTTAATTTCAAAGATAGAACTCAAATCAATTGAACAAGCTTTTCTTGATCCCGATTGGATTATTGCAATGCAAGAAGAGCTAGCTCAATTTACTAGGAATGAAGTGTGGGAATTAGTACCACCACCTAAAGACAAAACAATAATTGGAACAAGGTGGGTGTTTCGAAATAAGCTTGATGATAAAGGTGAAGTAGTTAGAAACAAGGCTAGGTTAGTCGCCAAAGGGTTTAGCCAAGTTGAAGGCTTAGATTACGACGAAACCTATGTCCCAGTAGCTAGACTCGAATCCATTCGAATGTTGCTAGCTTATGCCGTACATCGAGGATTTAAGCTGTTTCAAATGGATGTTAAGTCGGCATTCCTAAATGGATACATTAAAGAAGAAGTTTATGTTAGCCAACCCCCTGGATTCGAAAATCTAGATAAACCCGACCATGTTCTAAAACTTAAGAAAGCTCTCTATGGACTTAAACAAGCTCCTCGAGCTTGGTACGAGAGACTTTCAATCCATTTTTAGTCAAAAGGGTTTAACCAAGGCTTAGTTGACCCAACTCTCTTCTTAAAAACCTTAGGTAAAGAAATATTCATAGCTCAAATTTACGTAGACGATATAATTTTTGGAACATCTAACTCAGCCTTACTAAACGAGTTCGTTTCACTCATGGAAAGTGAGTTCGAAATGAACTTGGTAGGCGAGTTAAGTTTCTTTTTAGGTCTACAAATTAAACAAACTAAGGATGGTATATACCTATATCAACAGAAATACACTAAGGAGTTAATTAAAAGATTTGGAATGCAAGACGCTAAGATAATAAACACCCCAATGGCGATTAATGTTAACATAGGAGAAGACCCAGAAAGTAAGTCCATTGACTTAAAGTAATATAGGAGCGCGATAGGAAGTCTCCTATACTTAACTGTGAGTCGATCCGACATCCTATTCGCAGTAAGTATGTGTGCCATGTTTCAAACCTATGCTAAGAAGTCTCACCTAACCCTAGTTAAGCGTGTCCTTAGATATCTTAAGGGTACACTTAACGTTGGTATTTGGTACCCTAGATCTACGGAGTTCGAACTAATCAGCTACTCCGATTCGGATTATGCCGGTAGTAAGCTCGATAGAAAAAGTACAAGTGGTTGTTGTCAACTTCTCGGCTCGAGTCTAGTGAGTTGGTGCAGTAGGAAGCAACACTGTGTTGCTTTATCTACCACCGAAGCCGAATACATCGCGATGGGTGAGTGTGTCACGCAGCTTCTTTGGATGAAGCACACCCTCATGACTTTAAGTTAGACTTCTGAATACTAAACTTCATGTAGATAACATTAGTTCAATTAATCTTACAAAGAATCCGATATGTCACTCTAGGACCAAACATATAGAGGTCAAACACCATTTCATTCGAGAACATGTGGCCAACGGAGCAATACAACTCGAATACGTCGAATCGAAGTCTAACTTAGCAGACCTATTTACTAAACCCCTACCCGAAGCCGAATTTAGTCTATTAAGACAAAAATTGGGCATGTGCGTAATAGAATAGGTACATGCAAATTATATGTTCTTACTACTATTTCTTTAATTTCATTTTTATTGAACTAGCATAGGACATACCTTAGATATCATGCACCTATAGATTTAAGGAGCCAGTACATCTCACAACACATAGGACTAATGTGTTTGTGTACTTAGCCACGTAGATGGGCGTGAGATGTTAGGACCTTACTTTCGATGTAGAGCTAGTGCATCGCTATGAACCACGGAGTATAATCATACATACTAACCGACTCTGACCAGGACTGGTTGATCTTACATATCAATCAAGCCAAATATGAGTCGAACATTTTATAGATGAGCTTATTTTCAGTATATTATTTTTTTTTATAAAAAATGGGGAACATGCTTGGACTTTGAATTTAACACTTATTTTGTTTTCCACACACCACTTACTCTTTTCGATATACGGCAAAAGGGGGAGAAAAAGGCCAAAGTTAAGGGGTCAAATTTTTTTTGATAACTTAACTCTTACTTCATATTTAAACCAAAAGTTAAAACTTAGTTAACTTTTACGAAAAGGCCAAAGAATTCTTAACTTAAACTTATTTGTGCCGTCTACGTTTTACTTAAACTTATTTTTTAAAAAACTTTATGTCGTTAATGTTTTACTTAAGGGGGAGAAAGAGCTTAACTAAAACATTTTACTAAGGCCAACTTTAAGTAATGTTAATTACTTAAAGCAACCCTCAAGGGGGAGGATTAAGGTCTTTCTTCAAGACTCACCCTCGGTCAAGGGGGAGGTTTCCTCAAGGGGGAGTACTTGAAGAAAATCCTTACTACTCCAACTTAATCTTCATATTTTTTGTTTCTCATGCACATTATTACTCTTCATGCTTGCTATTTACTTAACTTTGTATGTGGGTTTGACATAAATCAAAAAGGGGGAGATTGTTGGTGCAGTAGGCACCTAAGTCGAACCTAAGTTTTGATTATAGCAAACGATACAAAGTTAAGCATATATCGTTATCTCATGAGCTAAATCAAGTGTGCAGAAAAGTCTCAACGCTGGAGATGAAGGCTAGCGACACCCGGAGGAAGCCGCGGTGGTCGGGCGACACTCAAGAGACTTCGGAGGGAGCCGAAGGAATTGAGTGGAAGGCCGGAAGCAAAAGCAACATGTAAGTACTGAGGTAAGCTCGTGTGTGCGAGCGTAAGTAAGGTCGTATCCTCTTTACGGGGATGATCTTAAGCGTAGATCCGACCAAAGACTTCTTATAGATGGTCTAGGTCGAGATCGGATGGTCGACGACCATCGAAATTATGTTTTTGTTGAGCTAACCTTGCCTTGCAGCTAGCATCAGTCGACTGCCAGCTTGGAGGACTCGACTGCCGTCAAGATCCAATCGCCAAAGGTCGAATCGATCGATGTCGCCATCGATCGATGATGGCTATCACGATCGGCCGGTCAAAGGATCAGCCTCGAGTAGTCAAGAGTTATCACCATTTTTCAAGGGGTTTTGTGCCCATTTGTGATTGGCTAAAGACCCATTCGATGAGGGGCTCAAAGGCTATAAAAGGAGGGCCAAACCTAGGGTTTTTCATCAATTCAAAAGCTTCCAAGTGCTTCCGATACGCTCCGACTCTCCGACATCCCTACGACGAAGCGCTGCCGAGACGACGACTAGAGCTTCAACCTCCAACCTTTAAAGTCGTCGGTAACGAAAGTTCTAAATTGTATTTCAGTTTATTCCTTTTAGTAAAGCTTTCATTATAACGAGGAGAGGGGGAGTTGATGGTGCAATCGGCCCAGGTCACGATTGACCAGGACTCGAGTTTTGGCTCGAGTGATGTCTTGATGTGTTTTGATGTTTTGACAAAAACATATGACAATATAATGGTCAAGGAAAGTCCAAGCATGGGTCTTGGCAAATGGAAAGTCCAACATGTGTTGGCAAGGAAAGTCCAAGCATGGGTCTTGGCAAATGGAAAGTCCAACATGAGTTGGCAAGGAAAGTCCAAGCATGGTCTTGGCATGGAAAGTCCAACATGGATTGGCATTTGAAGTCCAAGGGGATTAATATTGGTGGCGTAAAGTCCAAGCGGTAGTCTTGGCAGCATAAGTCCAATGGTTGGCGGCGTAAAGTCCAAGCGGAGTCTTGGCGGCGTAAGTCCAATGTGCCTTGGCGGTGTAGACACTGTTAGCATGACATAGCCGATGGAAGCACCTGAAGGCTAGCGCGATGGATGAACAAGTCATGGATGACTTGGAGGGATCCGAGAGGCGTGAGGCTGATGGAGGTGGATAGAAGGCTTAGGTCTAGGCTAAGGGTGGTCTAGCAAGTATGGGGGAACCATACTTGAGTTAAAACCTCATGTTTGAGGTGTGCCAGTCGACTGGTGCCATGTGGCAGTCGACTGGACCGAGTCAACTAGGGTTTGACTACGGGTTATGGCCTAGCAGTCGACTGTCATAGGTTGGCAGTCGACTGATGGCTCGAGCAGTCGACTGATCGTGTGATCAGTCGACTGGTGCTCGAGAATTCGGCTACAGAATGGAGTCGAGACTCAACTGGTCGAGTGAGGACTCCATCAGTCGACTGATAGTCACAATCAGTCGACTGATGGTAGTTCCGTTGGACTTATCCAATGTGGAACTAGCCGTTGTCTCACGACAACAGTGGCATCAGTCGACTGATGGTCCCGATCAGTCGACTGATCGACTTTTTCCAGCACAGGTTGAAGCTATATATAGAGCTTGTGATGGAGGAAAAAGAGATCGGTTCTTGAGGGCTATTGGGGCGATTTGTTGGTGCAAATCAGGTCTCCAAGTGCAAGCAAGCAACCAAGCATTCAAGCAATCAAAACAAGTGTTGTAAAGTCTTTTCTTTACTTGTATTTCATATTTACATTGTATATTGCTTGTATTTCGTTCTTACTGTTGTAAGATATATTGTACGAGGTTTCTCCACCTCCGACTTGTGTCGAGAAGGAGTATTTGTCATTAGTGAGTGCGTGTGCATCACTAGAGCTCGTAGAGCTCGATCCGTGGAGTAGGAACCGTGCGGTTCCGAACCACGTTACATACTCGTGTTAGCGTGTTGTTCATTTTGCTATTTTATCATTTCTATTTCCACTGCGTACTAACGAAATTGTAGAAACGGACGCGATCGATTTCTGACATCGCACGAAAGACGCTATTCACCCCCCCTCTAGCCGTTCCAATATTCCTAACAGGTGTGTCCTTCAACCTCGGACTTTTTGTATCCGTCTAATTCCTACCTCCAACGAGGAGGAGTTCTTTAGTAGTTTGCCCTCCGTACGTGGTCAAGGACCACTAGGGCCTTGGAGTAGTAGCCTTCGGCTACGAACCAAGTAAATCTCTTGTGTCTATTGTCTCCTTTACTTTTTGTTTTGTTTATCTTTCCGCTGCATATAAGTTTTTTTTAAAATGAATTAGTACTAAAAAGTTTCTATCGCTATTCACCCCCCCCTCTAGCGATCCGATCGATCCAACACACACATCCAACTATTATCCGGCACACATAATATATGATAAGTTCATAAAAATAACTGAATCCTAAACACACAAAATCGGAAACCATGGCTCTGATACCACTTGTGGAGGAATTGCGTCCCGCTTCGGTCGCTCGTGCATGGCGATCCTATCTACATCCCCGGATTAAAAAAAATTAATCCTTGATGAAGACGGATTACCCAAGCAACCGATCCATCAACGTGCTATTCGATTCGAGTGGTCTCTTGAACAAACTTGTTGTTCAAGCAACCTAACTCTTTTCCTCGATTAGCCGCGGAATAGATGATGTATTGATCACCGATTTTTGTGTTTATCTTCGGGGTCCAAGTAAATTAGCCACATGCATTATACAAAAGAACTAAATCAAAACAAACAAGATTATACCTCTTGATATTCTATTGTATTACCTATCCTCGTCTTGAACGTTGTGTTGGCAACGAACCTCCAAGAGTTGAAACCTCCTAGATTGCGTACTTTCCTTTCGTTGTTCACTCCGAACAAAGGAAGATAACCAAACAATTCTTCTCCTATCTAGAGTCGACCACCAAGCCACCAACCTTGGTTGTTGCCGTCGGCCAAGGAGAGGAAGAAGGGATATGGGCGCCGGCCAAGAGCTCCAAAGGAAGAACCTTAACTCTTGCCGCCAACCAAGACTTGAGGGAAGAAGGTGCCACCCTAGGAGAGGAGAAGGAGGAGCTGGACAAGAACAAAGGAAAAGAATTAAAACCCTAATTTTCCTCTTGGTTGTCGCCGACCCTAAGGGAGAAGCCAAACCAATGTTGCCTCCCAACACCTCCAAACCCTAGCACCCAAAAACTCTAGATGGATAATCACCCTTGTCACCCAAGCCTTGTAATCTATTTATAGATTTTGCCCAAACCTCCTTTTAATCGTGTCCATTGGATCTAGGTTTCATGAGGGTTTTAATAGGCTACAATAGGGACCATGAGGAGGAGTTGGATCTTGGCCACCCAATGGATCTAGCCCACATAAAATCCGATCCATTAATGATAATCCATTCCACTAGTGGATTATCATTGATCTACCTCACCAACCCCCATAAATAAATATGGGCTCCATATATTAATTGTACAAATGTCTCCCCGTGTTTAAGATATCGAATGTCCGTCAATTAATTAATTTACTGACAATTAATTAATCAATATCTAACTCCATGAGTAGTACCCTCAACCTCATCATCATGCAGGACCAAGTCCACTTGCAGGGTTTACGAGGGAACTCAAAGGTCCATCAGCTATCTTCTCTCAAGATTCCTAGCGAGTGGATGACTAGGAACGCTGGTTAGGAGGGATGGGAACTCATCTCCCCCTACTAGGCGGGCGTCCGACGCTACTGGTGTGACGGGTGGGCTGTCTGGAGGGCATTCCTGATGTAAGCACTCAGCAAAGAACGAAGGGTTTCAGGAGCGATGGAGACTGCAACACAGTTTAAGAAGGGCTGAAGCAGTGACCGTGTAATGCCCATAAAATTTCTGGCAATTTTACGAGAATTTTTGGCTTTACGATAATGGGCTTTAGGTGGGACTTTTTCGAAAATAAAAGAAAATAGCCAAAAAAAAAAGAGATGCAAGGCCTAGGAATTGAACCCCAAACCTCTACAGATAGCCAAGCCCTATAGATGCACCCACTAACCAGAAGCCCAATAGGATTAGATCATTAGAGGAAGGGGGGAAATTGTAGATAAGCGTGATGAGGGTAAATGAAGAGGCTTGGAAAAGAGAAGAGAAACTTCTCTTCCTCCCTTTATAAAGAAGAGGGAAGGTTCCACTTGGCCACTTCTTCTTCTCTTCTTCTTCCTCATCGAAAACCATCCCTCCCCCTCTCCATTTTCACCCTTTGGCTGAACCCCATCCAAGCAAGGAGAAGGCTAGTTCTTGGCTTCCATAAGGTCATCTACCAACTAAAAGCAAGCGAAGGATGTAAGATTCCCTCACCTGCAGTATATTAGTTTTGTAGGACATGTTACATGAAAGAAGTATGAAGTTTGTAGTCCTACATGTTTCGGCCAACATTAGGTTTAGGGTTAGGGCTTCATGAAAATACCCCTTATGAAGTTGTATTAGGTTGTATGCCTTCAAGGAGGAGTTTATGTAACAAAAATAAGGAAAATGGAGTCCTACATGTTTCGGCCAACCAAGTTTTAGGGTTAGGGTTTCATGAAAATACCCCTTATGAAGTTGTATTAGGTTGTATGCCTTCAAGGAGGAGTTTATGTTAGTTAAAGCCCTAGAACCAATCATGTGATGGTTGAATAGGGAACATTTTGTATCATATTCTATAAAGGCAAAGGATTGGTTATTATATTTACATCATGCTTGTGCCAGCTAATTTAAATATAATAATGCCCTAGAAAAGTAGGTTCTTATCTACAGCACATCAATTGGCAGAATTGATTATGAGAGGCTGTAGAGAACACTTTCCTAAATGTTCCTAGTCGAGTATTAATATGCAAGGGCAATATTAATACATAAAGACTAGCATGTAGGTCAATTGATGACTTGATCTCACAAGTCATGGATATATGATATCAAGTTGACACATGGGTATATATTGGAGAATATATACTGAACTGACCCGCCATGAGAAAGTTTCATGGATCGTTATATGAGTGTCATAAACTTTCTCATGTGACTATTGGTATGAATAGTCCTTAGACCTGAAGTCACTATGGTTCCCTACATAAGGAGTTATGTACTTTGGTATCGTCAAACGTCACCCGTAACAGGGTGGACCATAAAGGCGATTACTGGGTATGTAACAAATTATGCGGAGGGATGTGAGTGATGTAGATGGGATCTATCCCTTCCATATGACGGGAGTGATATCGGTGGGCCCCTTGATTGAGTAGAACTACTAAAACGCATGGCCATGCTCGAATGAGTCAATATGAGATATTGAGCTCATTTGTTTGAGTTAGTTTACTCAGGGATCAAGAAACACATAGATTGATCGAGGATGACACGGTCTATGCCTCATTGATCAACTGATATCAAGGATAGAAGGACACGATCATATATTATAGTAGTCACGGAAAGGTTAGTCGGATCTTGACTTATCTCGTAACTTGGGTAGCAATGATGTATTGCTAGATGCCGCTCATTGCTTGTGTATCTAAAAGAGTTTAGGTCCACTGCCAACGTTATGAGAGCCTATAGGGTCACACACAAAGAGCATGATAATTAGAGGAATTAGAGTATTCTAGTTTGACTAGAATAATACGCTTAAGTACAAAATGGTTTTTGGACTTTAAGCTTAATGAGAATTTTAGCTAATTGATTTAATGAGATTAATTCAATATGTTACCTTATTGATTTAATAAGATTAATTCAATATGATAACATAAGCTTAATTGAATTAATAAGATTAATTCAACATGCATGAAAGCCACATAAGAATGCCACATAAGCATGCCACCTAAGCATCCACCTAAGCTAGATGAGGTGGAAGAAGACAAATTGGTTTTTGTCTCCCTAAGTGGCGGGCCAAACAAGGATATGTCTCAATGCAATGGATTGCATTGAATGTGTGGAGGTGAAAGGGTTTTTCCAACCCTATAAAAGACACCCTAAGTGGCCGGCCAAAGAGGGGATTGGCTTTTGTTGTTGGTGGAAGCTTTGGTTGTGTTAGTGGTGAGAAAGCTTGGTGGAAGCTTTGGTTGTGTGGGTTTGTGAGTGTAGGCTAGCAAGAAGAGGAGTCTTCTTCTTCCTTTCTCCTTTTCCCTCTCTTCCTCTCCTTTAGGGACTTCTCTAGCAAGAAGTAAAGGAGAGCTCTTCTAGTTTTCCTTTTGTGAGACAAGAGCGTGCTCGTGTGGATACGTATAGAGGCACGGACACTTGAACGTGCTAAAGATCCAACAAACCGAAAGGAAAAGCGGGATTAACAAGGGCACGCAACAAAGGTAATCCTCTCCTATAAGATAGGTTTGGTTTAGAGAAATTTATTTTATACGAGTTTGCTTTCGCATGGATCACTTGGAAGGGATCCTATTTTCCGTTGCGCATATGCCATTTGGCATAAAGAATTCCCTACAGTTTATGTAACAAAAATAAGGAAAATGGTGCCCTACATGTTTCGGCCAACATTAGGTTTAGGGTTAGGGTTTCATGCAAATACCCCTTATGAAGTTGTATTAGGTTGTATGCCTTCAAGGAGGAGTTTATGTAAAAAAAAATAAGGAAAATGGTGCCCTACATGTTTCGGCCAACATTGGGTTTAGGGTTAGGGTTTCATGCAAATACCCCTTATGAAGTTGTATTAGGTTGTATGCCTTCAAGAAATATGTTTATGTGATGAACATGATTATGATTTTTATGTGCCATGAAATAAGTTTACGTGAGGAACATGATTATGATTTTTATATGCCATGAAATATGTTTATGTGATGAACATGATTATGATTTTTATGTACCATGAAATAAGTTATGTGAGGAACATGATTATGATTTTTATATGCCATGAAATATGTTTATGTGATGAACATGATTATGATTTTTATGTGCCATGAAATAAGTTTATGTGATGAACATGATTATGATTTTTATATGCCATGAAATATGTTATGTGGATGATTATAATATGCCATGAATTATGCCTATGTGATGAACATGTTTATGATGTAATATGCCATGAAATATGCCTTTGAGATGAACATGTTTTATGATTTAATATGCCATGAATATGCCTCTGAAATATGCTTATGTGATAAACATGTTTATGCTTTAGGACCCCTTTAGGGTACTCTTATGTTATGAATGCATGTATACTATGAAATGTCTAAGATGGAGATGCTTCCCTTTCAAGTAGGGATTAAGAGCTCTCCTTATGATAAGATAAGATGGAGATGCTCCCCTTTCAAGTAGGGATTAAGAGCTCTCCTTATGATAAGACAAGATTGAGATGCTTCCCTGTTTATGTTGGGGATTAAGAGCATTCTTTATGATATGACAAGAAAGAAAGGAATTAAGTATTTTACTTTGTAAGAGGTTAAGTACCCGACCCGTCAGGTGGTCGTTAATCAAATCCATAGGGACATAAGAAGACGTAAGAGGTCTTGCCCTGGTAAGACGTAAGAGGTCTTGCTCTAGTAGGTCTGGTGGCTCGCTACCCCAGCCTATTAGGGAATGCGTATTATGTGGTACTTAACCTGGGGCCCCCCATTCAAGTTATGATTATGTTAAAGTACCTATATGTATATGTTTTGAAAAGAAAGAACTTTTATGAATGCTTATGTTAAGTTTAAGAATGCTTATGATTATGTCCCTGATGCTTGTCTATGATTTATGAAATTATGAATGCTTATGTTAAGTTTAAGAATGCTTATGATTATGTCCCTGATGCTTGTCTATGATTTATGAAATTATGAATGCTTATGTTAAGTTTAAGAATTCTTATGATTATGACCTTTATGCATGTTAGAATTGAGGAAATTATGAATGCTTATGTCAAGTTTAAGAATGCTTATGATTATGTCCTTTATGCATGTTTAGAGTTGATGATGCCATGAATGCTTATGGTTTAATTTGTGCCCTGCTTAGATTTAATTATGTTTAGCATGCTATGTAAATTGTATGCCATGCTTATGTTCTCATTACGTTGGTAAGTTGATGCATAGTGTTGTTATGAAATACTTATGCTATTTATGCTAGTATGCTCCTGCTTTCTATTTGTTTGATGAAGTTTGTGGCTTTTGTGAGTAGGCAAGAATCTTACTAAGCTATATGCTTATAGTTTATGTTGTCCATATACTGCAGATAAAGGAAACATGAACTAAGAGGAAGTAGCAGGAGGGGCCAAGTGTGTGTGATAGTGGCATGGTGGAAAAAGACCCTATTACTATCTGCTTATATTTATATGCTCAGTGAACACCTTAAGACATTTGCTTCCGCTTATAAGACTTGAGATTTATTAGTACCATGTTGAATGTTATTGTTCAGTTACTTATAAAAGTTTGATATACTAGAACTCATGAATGGATATTTTATGTTATGCATGTTATAAAAAGAGATAAGAGATGTTAACATGCTTATTACGAATATGATAGGTAATGCATGTATAAGAGAAGGTTTATGCCATGAAAGCACGTTAAGTACGTAGATTGTGAAATGATCCCTATATGTCATGTTATAAAAAAAGAAAGAAAAAGTAGCGCCGCCTTGAGAGCAGATAAGGGCGGGCGTTACAGACTGGAGATGGCGTGATGCAAGGTACTATAGGGATGTATACTGAAAAGTCTATCTTTTGTATGAACATCTTTATTTTGATATAAGAATCACATGATCATTGTTTACATATTTTTATGGTCATGCAATATTGTCTAATACTTTACATTGCAGATAACATGGTGTGTGGTGTCACACAGGAGACCATGTTATCGGCCCCTTGAAAAGTATAAGTAAAGGCTCACAACCGAGATGGCATTGGACAAACCATCGGAATGGTTGTAGTGTGATTTGGTGTTGGTTTGTCTTGACCATAGAATCACACTAGTGCACTTTGTGTGTATTGAGCAGGACCAACTCAGAGGTGATTCGATTTATTGCTGACTACATAATCAAATCAGACCTTAAATATTATTTAGTACATGCTCTTAATCCCGATATAATAACGGGCACATATACTTAGTACTCATCTCTTTGATTTACCAATGGGCGAGATTTATAGATTAAATCGATAGGCTCGGTAAGTTGGGAGATGATATTATTTATATGGTGTGTCATTGATTATAGGAGAAAACCGTGTCCTATATATTAGGATGATGATGTCCCCTTGAGGAGCTCATAAGGTTCATCATGCCAACCCTGCAGGTGGACTTGGTCTGACATGATGAAAAGGTTGAGTGGTACTACTCAAGGAGTTAGATGTTGATTAATTAATGGTCAGTAAATTAATTAATCGACAGACATTCGAGATCTTAAACACGGGGATAAAATGTACAAATAATATATGGAGCCCATATTATCATATGGGGGTTGGTGACGTAGATCAATGATGAACCTTTAGTGGATTGGATTATCATTAGTGGATCGGACTTTATGTGGGCTTGATCCATGGGTGGCCAAGACCCAACTCCTCCTCATGGTCCGTAATGTAGCCTATTAACACCTGATGATGCTTAGATCCAATGGATAGAAACAAAACTCTAAGATCCATAGGTAGAGATTAAATCTCTAAGATCCGACGGTTGAGATTAAATCTCCAGATCCGACGGTTGAGATTAAATATCTAGATCCGACGGTTGAGATTAAATCCCTAGAATCAATGGATGAGATTAATTCATGACTTATCCCTAACTCTATAAAAGGATGTCAAGGGAGTTGGCGTGACAATATTGATGAGAGCTAGGGTTTTTGGGCGGCAAGGAAGAGGAATCCTAGTTGAGATAGGATTAGGATTAGGGTTTGGAGGAAAGGGTGGCACCAAATAAGGAAAGTATTCTTCTCTTCTTCTTCCTCTTTTGGCCAACGTCCAGCACCTCTCCAGCCTCTTTTCCAGCCTTGGCCGACACCCAAAAGCTCCCTTCTCCTTCTCCTTAGGTGGTGGAAACAAGATATAGGGCTTCCCTTGGTGTCTTGGTTGTTTTCCACCATCTTCTCCTTCACCTAGTTGGCCGGCGGCAAGGATAGTTTTAGTTCCTTGTTGGTTGTTTCTAGAGAGGAGAAAAACCTTGTTTCTATTCTTCCTCTTACTTTGGAAGAGCAAGGGAGGAAGATTTGTGATCTTGGAGCTTCGACTTTTGGTAGATCGTCGCCCACACGACGTCCAAAAAGAGGAAGGACATACATTAGAAGATCAAGAGGTATATCTATTCTCTTTTCTCTTTTGTTTATTACTTGTTTTTGTTTTTCAATTATAAGCATGTTATAAATCTATAAATGGCTAAATAATACTTGGATCCCGAGCATAAACACAAAAACCAGCAATCCAGACATCGTCTATTCTGCGGCTACTCGTAGAATAGAGGATGGTCGCTTGAACAACTAGTTTGTTCAAGTGACCTCTCTAAACGAATAGCACGACAATGACTTGGTGGTTTGGGCAATCCATTTTGTCTAGGATTAAATTTTTTAATCCAGGGACATCGAAGGGATCACCATGGACAAGCTACCGAGGTGAAGTAGGAAGCTAAGTTTCCCCTCACGGACTCGATAAGCAAAACCCTAGAGGTACATGAGTGTTTATGAGTCTATGCATGCAGGTGGGGCTGGCCAATATTCCAGAGACTGTGAAAGAAGTAAACAACAGCGAGGTCCGAATCGAGAAAAGTTTATGTTGCCACGAGCATGTGCATTTGGAGCATAAAGTTTGCAGGGGGGAGCTGGTGTAGGTTTTCCGGTGACCAGCAGGACTAGGGTTTCCGTTGATTATAGGAGGAAGACGAAGAACAAAGGACGGTTGGTAGGTGGGGAGCAGGCGAGGGTACAGTACTTTGTAGCGCAGAGATCGAGTTGTCTGCTGGGAACGTTTGAGATTCAAACTAGCAAATTCAGAGTCAGCCACGCGCCTGCTTGGGACCACCTCACTTACACCCACTAAACCCATTTAACTTAAAGATAGTGCAATGAAGGGAAGGAAGGAATCAACCCGACGAGGATGGAAACCTCTCCAACTTGATAATACAGAGGCTTCAAAATCCACCTCGATGATCATGTCGGCCGCAGCAAGTTACCCCGCGGCACAATCTGATCAGGTGGAAGATAGGGAGAACACCCACCAAGGAAGCCAAGGGACACAGACGACCACAAGAGAAGAGCAGTTAATGGCAGTGCGACCCCCACCTCCAGTGCAGAAACCTGGAACATGGGCGAATCTTTTCAAGAAGAATAGAATATGTGCTGCTGACACCGCATTGAAGCAATTTCAGAAGCAGGAAGGTCAGGCAAGGCTTGTCATGGAGGATATAGAAGCCCTAGAAGAGAAAGTAGGATACTGCCTAATTGGCAGATTTCTAGGGAGATTTCCAGGATGGAAGGCCCTCAAGAAGATCACATCAAGATGGAAGACGCCACACAAGCTGTTGAGACACAACTCCCTATGGCTAGTATTTAAATTTAGCTCAAAAGAACTACATGATACGGTGCTCACAGGAGGGCCCTACATTGCATACGGGAGTCCGGTCTACCTCAAGGCATTACCACAATGTTTTTTCTTCAAGGCAGAAACTCAATCTCATATTCTATTATGGATGTAAATTCATGGCCTGCCCCTTGACTGCTGGTCTACTTCAGGCCTAAGTAAGGTAACATCCCAAATTGGTGTCCCACTGTACATGGACAAATACACAAAAGTGAGAGAGCGAGTGAACTTTGCAAGAGTGCTTGTGGAGGTAGACATCTCTGAGCAGCTACCTACAACTATTGTCGTTACCCTACCAGATGGCACAGACACTGACTTGGAAATAAGGTTTGAATCCAACCTAAAACTATGCAAGGACTACAAGCAATTGGGACACTATCAGATAGACTACACATTGGCTGCTGGGATTGAACATATGCGAAATCACCTAGAAGTGACTAAAGAGTAATCGGGCCAGCAGCAGGTCCCACCTGCAGCTAATGTAGTCAATGGAGAAAATGCAAATGTTGAAATTGCCATGGGAAATGCCATGCCAGAAAGTATTGTTGAAACACTGAATAGCATGGGAGGAAATGCTCAGGCTGAAATTCAGACAATATTGGAACATGGAAATCACCAGAAAATGGGGAACCTGGGCACCACATCAGGTCCAACAATGCAAAATGGTAAAGGAAAGCAAACTGGTGAGATGAACAAGCAGAGGCAGCAGGAGCATAGACATCAACGACAAGAAATATTAAACACAAAACATGTGCAGAAGGCACACAAACAACCCGTAGTATTGGAAGAGCAGCCAGACCAACAGATGAAGTCATTTAAAAATAACACAGACAATGAGGGAAGTGCCACGGCAGAACTTGGCACGCAAACTGGAACAATAGGATACATCAATGAAATCACTGAAACCATGGAAATACCACACAACACATTAACTACTAGGGGTGATCTGACACAAAGGCAGGCAGCAGCAACCAAAGACCAATCAGAAAGACAGATGGGAACCTACACAACCAGTGCAAATAATGGGGAGAACATGGCTGAAGGAGCTGGCACGCAAAAAGGAAGACCAAGGCACACCACTGAAAGACCACATAAGTCAGGGAATGTGCAGGTACCTTGGGGGAATGTCCAAGGGCTCGATCAGATACAAAATCAGATAGCAAAAACCAAGGGTCATTCAGAGCAGCAGGTGACAACATATACTACTAGCACTGCAATTACTGCTAATACAAACAAAGTTGGGAGCACTGGAGAGGAAAGTGGCACACAAAATGGCATGCCAGGGCACTCTGGTATAATTCTGCACAATAGAAGGAGGAACCATCAGATTGCAACTCAGGAAGAAAGGGCACTGGGTAATAAACAACAAAGGGGAGAAATAGGGCCCATACCAACTCCAACAAGGCAAAAGGGAGAAGGAGAGCTCAATGCTGAACAGTGCAAGCAACAACAACGACAACATGAACAGTTACACCAAGCAGAGAAAATTGTAAATACAATGAGTGGTTATGGGGCAGAGAGCACAATGACTGCCAGTGGGAGAATTGCCCAAGGGATGGAGCAGGTGCAGAGGCAAACAGTAGTAAACAAAGATCGATTAGTCCAACAGATGGTAACATATAATGTAGGCACAAGCAGTGCAGGTAATGGGTGGAATAATGTAGATGGAGTTGGCATGGGAAATGGCATGCAGGAACACATCACTGTACAACCTGAAATAACTGGAAGAATTGCAACTGTGGAAACCCCTAAGTAATGGGATGTACTGGGCTCAGCACAAAACATGATCACACAAAAAGGGAAAAGGAATCATTGTGATGAGAACAACAAGCAGCACCATAAGGAGAAAGTGCACCAAGTGGAGGGGAATACAGACACACCAAGTAACCGGGAAGGTCGTAACCCAAACTAGCCAGATACATGACATAAAGTGGATAACCAGGGAAGTATCAGATGAAGTAATTGGAGGGTGGATCAATCTGTGAGGGGAACACAGGAGCAAAACCTGATGCACCAAGATAACCAAATCCAACATTCACCCCCTAGGAGAGCACAAGGGCCCAGAGGGAAAACCAGTAAGTGGGTAAGTAGTGTGGAAATAGTAACACAAGAGGAGGATGCAAACCCCATCCCGCTAATCATCCTCGCCCTACCAGCTGCTAGATGAAGCAATGAAGGGATTCTGCCAAAATAGACGTGCACATGATGGAAGTAGTAGTGCCCCAGGGAAACTGTCCAGGACAACAAGATGATGATGTAACAGGCAACAACCCGAGGAAGGCACCAGAAAAAAAATCAACTTAGGGGAAGCACAGAACCATGGAAGGAAGGGAAAGAACATCACAACTAGACGACGAAAGCCGACTGCGCAATCATGAAGATTGGAGCATGGAACATTAGAGGCCTAAACAAGGGCCTCAAGCAGAAGGTGGTGGTGGACCTCCTTCTGAAGCAAAAATAAAATGTGCTGTGTGCTAGAGACGAAGATAACCCAACAGTATTACCAAACTGTGAAGACCAAGAGATTTCAGAGATGGGAGACAGAGCAGAAATTGGGTAGCTCCTCCAGAAGTAGAATGTTACTTATATGAGACCCACAGCTCACCACACTTGACATTGAATCATGGGAAGAGCAACTGATACATACCAGAGTTAAATGCAAGGTCACAGGATCAACTTATGCAGTCACATTTGTATATGGCCAACTCTCCACTGTGTGCAGGAAACCCATGTGGGCAGCGTTGCAACATATTGCAAGAGCCATGGTCATGCCATGGTTAATTCTAGGAGATTTTAACTCTTACCTTTCACCAACTGACAAGTGTGGAGGCATGCCGGTCACAACATATGCTACAACAGACTTTTAGAATTTCTCACTAGAGGCAGGAATTGAGGACTTACACTCTATAGGGTGTCAATATACGTGGACAAACGGGCATGTTGTGAGCAAACTTGACCGGGCAATGGTGAATAAAGCATGGATGGAGCAAGTTCGGAGTAGTTTTGCTGAATTTAAAGCTCCGGGAACAGTCTCAGACCATGCCTCTTGTATAGTATCAGTGCTGGAAAATGGGAGGAAGCAAATCAAGCCATTTAAATTTTTTAACATGTGGACATCACCTCCCAACTTTAGCCAACTCGTGGAGGATAAGTGGAACAACAGTTACACTAGGAGAGTAGGAGGAACGACACAATACAAACTCCGACACAAACTCACCCTCCTTAAAACAGACCTCAGGCAACTCAACCGCCTGCATTTTCAACACATACAAGAAAGGGTCAAACACTCACAACAACAACTACAAGAAATGCAGCAAAGAGGGCTAGCCGAGGGACATATGGATGACAACTATCTAGCTACAAGGAAAAAGGTGGAATTGCTTGAAATGGCAGAGTATCTCTTCTACTTACAACGTGACAAACATGAGTATCTCCGAGGAGTGGACAGGAACACCTCTTATTTCCACGCATTGGTGAAACGGTACAACAAAAGGAGAGAAGTGGTAGCAATTGAAAAGAGCAGCGGGGAACTCACAAATTCACCAGAGGATATTGTGCAGGAATTTGTATCATACTTCCAAGGGAAATTAGGAGATCAAGGAACCCAGACACAATAATAAGGGGACTGTATGCATTTTGGCAAAATGCTCACTGAGACACAGCGGATAAAGCTGGTCCATCTCCTAACTGAGGATGAAATTAAGGGTGCTCTATTTGAGATTGGAGATCTCAAAGCCCCGGGGCTAGATGGATATAACTCAAAGTTTTTCAATCACTCATGGGGCACAGTCAAGCAAGATGTTGTAGCTACTGTCATGGAATTTTTTGACAATGGGCAACTCCTCAAGTTGTGGAACCACACTCTTATCGTGCTAGTTCCCAAGTCCTCTCATGCCAGTAAGGTTCAAGACTACATGCCCATCTCATGTTGTACAGTGATTTACAAGATCATATGCAAGATATTAGCTAGCAGATTAGCAGAAGTTGCAAACCACCTCTTCCACCCTACGCAGACTGCATTTGTGATGGGACGCTCCATAACATATAACATTCATCTAGCCCAGGAGCTCATGCGCAGTTACACTAGGAAAAGGATCTCCCCAAGGTGTATACTGAAAGTGGATCTTTAGAAGGCATTTGACTCGGTAAATTGGGACTTTCTTTAGGACGTACTTACAACATTGCAGTTCCCCAGTAGATTCATTGCATGGATCAAGGAAAGCATCACTAGCACAACTTTCTCAGTGGTAATCAATGGAAACATGCACGGGTTTTTCAGAGGACATTGAGGCCTCAGACAGGGGGATCCCCTATCTCGTTACCTCTTCCGAATGTGCATGGAATTCCTCTCCAGACTCCTAGCCAGACGCACTAGTTGTTCAGATTTCCACTTTCACCCTAAGTGTGAACAGTTGAAGATAGCTCATCTAGTCTATGCAGATGACCTTCTACTCTTAGGATGTGGTGATGTACCATCGGTCAAGGTGCTGATGGAATGCTTATCCCAATTTGCTGGTATGGCAAGATTAAATGCTAACATGGCCAAATCAATAATATACATGGCGGGAGTTGATGCAACAATCAAACAAAGTCTGCTAACCATCACTAGATTTCAAGAAGGAGAGATTCTGTTCAAATATTTAGGAGTTCCTATAGTGTCAAGGAAGCTGAAAATCACATATTACAGTGCACTCACTGATGCTCTTCACAAACGGATCAACTCTTGGCCAAAAGCACTTTATCATACGCAGGGAAGTGCCAACTTATAACCTTGGTCCTCCACCAAGTTTAATGCTATTGGATGTCAATATTGCCACTCCCATTAGGTGTAATTGACAAGATATAAAGAACTTGTCGCTCATTCATGTGGTCTACTAAGAACCCTATGATAGCATCGGTTGAGATATGTAAACCAAAAGAGGAAGGAGGAATGGAGCTGCGAGATTTGAAGGCATGGAACCTAGCACTAGTGGCAAAGGTGCTGTGGCGTATACAAGATAAGCAAGACACGCTATGGATTCGATGGGTGCACCACACGTACATACGTCAAGGAGGAATATGGGAGTGGCAAAGCAAGCATACGGATTCACCTCTCATAAAGATGCTGGTCTCCATCAAGGATAACCTCCTAACCTCTGTAGGCACCCTGGAAAGAGCAGAACAACTCCTTGCCACTTGGTTCAGATAGGGCAAAGGTGGGGTTAATAGAGCCTATGATCATTTTAGAGATGTCGGGGACAAAAGTGCATGGGCGGTGATGGTGTGGCAAAAAGATATACAGCCAAGTCATGTGTTTACCCTTTGGATTTTAGCACAGGGGAAGCTCCCAATACATGCCAGACAAGATTTTTTAGAGGATAGGCAGTGTGTTTTTTGCAAACAGGAGGAGGAAACATTGAATCATGTGTTCTTTCAATGTGAAGCAATTATACAACTATGTGGGAGAGTTAGAAGATGGTTGCAAAAGAGGGCAGAAATAGTCACATACCGTCATATGTTTAGGATTTTCAGAACGCATTACAGGAGGTCTTCTAGTATGAACCATACCCGCAATCTTGCCGTGTCAGCAATAGTCCACTTGGTTTAGAGGGCTTGAAATTCCTGTAGGTTTGAAGGGCTAAAATTTGATGTAGACCTGACCTTTCTCAAATTACAGGTCCATGTGTTCAGGGTAGCGGAGGACAACAATTTCCACTTCTCACCGGGAATTACATGAAGTCAGAGCAGTGCCCCCCTCTTATTTGTTCCCTGTACTGATCTCTTGGCCCTCCCTTATCTGTTCCCGTTATTGATCTATTGGGCAGTGTCCTCTTGCCCCTCTCACCTAGGTTGTTCCCAGGGCAAACCTTCACTTTCCCAGGGCAATTCCCCACTTTCCCAGAGTAGTTGCCCTATCCCCTCACCTAGTTTCTCCCTCTATTTCTTTCAAGTGTGGCCCTACCTCTATTTTGCTCCAGGGTAGACTTCCCATATGCGTCTCTATACTCTTTATCCCTAGCCTTCCCCCGGCCAGTCCTTCACTTTCCTTGGGCGATCCCCCACTTCCCCAGAGTAGTCACCCTATTTCCAGGGCAGTCCTCCTTGTTCCAGGGCAGCCCTCCCATATGCGTCTCTATACTCTTTATCCCTAGCCCTCCCCCTGGCCAGTCCTCCACCTTCCCAGGGCAGTTTTCCCCACTTTCTCAAAGCAGTTACCCTATTCCTAGGACAATTTTTCCACTTTCTCGGATTAGTTACCCTGTTCCCAAGGTAGTCCTTCACCTTCCCAGGGCAGTTCCCCACTTTCACAGAGTAGTTGCCCTATCCCCTATAACCCTGGTCCTCTCTACCCATCCACCTTCTCCCTCTTGGCTAGTCCTGAAACTTCCCAGGGAAGCTCTACAACTCCTTAGTACAACTTTCCTATCTAGGGCAGTTCACGTCGGATTCAGAGGGGTTCAAAAAAAAATTGTTCAGGGTGGTTTTGCACGTCTTGTCAGGGCAGTTTTCTCTAACTTCAGGGTGTATTTCGCCCTGTAATGCAAACCCTATCCAGAGCGGTTCTCGTGGACAAGAGCAATCGGTGTCTATGCCTCCAGGGTGGATCAGGTGGGAACACTTGCTCACTCCCAGACTGGTTACCCTTGGGTAGGGCAGTCTTCCTCGATCCCAAGCACCACCTCCTGGTCCTGGCTGGTTCACCTTAACCAGAGGGGAACCCCTGCCCCTATCTAGATTGGTCAACATGAGGACAGGGCAGTTCCAAGGTGGACCCCTATGACCCTGGCCAGGGTGGTTCAGTGGATCCAGGGCAACTTTAGGGCGGTTCAGTGGCTATAGGGTAGTACAGGGAAGCAGCCGGCTCCAAGGGGTTCAAGGCGGTTAGGTGGCTCCAGACCGGTTCAGCGGCTCCTTAGCTTCCTTTGCCAGGACAGCTCTATAGAAGCCCCAAGCAAGTTCAGGGGAGGGCCCAGGGCGGTTCAGCGACTCCAGGGCAGCGCAGGGAGCTGCCCCGTCAAGTTTTCTCCAGCTTCAAGGTGGTTTTCGCCCTGGAAATCAAACCCTAGCACTAGCGGTTCCCATGTACCAGAGCAATCGGTGTCTACGCCTCCAGGGTGGATCAGGTGGGAACACTTGCTCACTCCCAGACTGGTTACCCTTGGGCAATGCAGTCTTCCTCGATCCCAAGCAGCACATCCTGATCCTGGCTGGTTCACCTTAACCAGAGGGGAACCCCTGCCCCCTCTCCAGATTGGTCAACACGAGGACAGGGCAGTCCCAAGGTGGACCCCTATGACCCTGGCCAGGGTGGTTCAGCGGATTCAGGGCAACTTCAGAGCGGTTCAGTGGCAAAAGGACTGTATAGGGAAGCAGCCAGCTCCAGGGTGGTTAAGGGCGGTTAAGTGGCTCCAGACCGGTTCAGCGGCTCCTTAGCTGCCTTCTCCAAGAAAGCTCTATAGCGGCCCCAGGCCAGTTCAAGGGAGGGCCCAGGGCGGCTCAGTGACTCCAGGGCATCACAGGGAGATGCCCCATCCAGAAAAAAAATGTTGATAGGATAGGGGACGGTGAATAGGCCCACCTATAATGGCCTATCTAGTCCGTAGCAAACGACTATGGTAAAGATGTTGCAAATCCGTTTATGGCTGAGGCTTGGCCAAAAAGACTAGCAGAGGTAAATGGGCCCACCTGAATGGCCTAACTAGTCCATAGCAAATGGCTACGGTAAAGACGTGCCAAATCCGTTACCAGCTGGTCACTTGCTAAAAGTGACAAACATCGGAGGACACGCAGCTAGGCGGACATTGGAGGATAAACATTGCACTGCAAGACACAAGGACGTATCCAGGAGGATTTGAGTACACATGAAGGATATGCAGGAGAATCATGAGATATGGATGGTACACATGCGCTGGTGGCACGAGTTAGACGTGAGCAGGAGTGGTAGTTCCCATGAGAGCACATGTACGCCGAGCCTCGGATACATCTCAGATCTAACATTTTGTCAGACATGACATGAGCATGAATCCTAGGCTATTGTATGATTGTGCTTTTCTTTAATGATATATATTTACCTTTCATAAAAAAAAATAAAATAAATGATGATCCTTATGAGCTCCTCAAGGGGACATCATCATCCTAAAACATAGGACATGATTTCCTCCTATAATCAACAACACACCATGTAAATAATATTATTTTCCAACTTACCGAGCCTATCGATTTAATCTATAAATCTCACCCATTTGTAAATCAAAGAAATAAATACTAAGTACATGTGTCCGTTATTATATCGGGATTAAGAGAATGTACACCATAATATCCGAGGTCCGATTCAATTATGTAGTCAGGAATAAATTGAATCACCTCTAAGTCGGTCCTGCTTAATAGACATAAAGTGTACTAGTGTAATTCTATGGTTAAGACAAACCAATACCAAATTACACTACAACCATACCAATGATTTGTCCAAAACCATCTTGGTTGTGAGCCTCTACTTATACTTTACAAGGACCTGATAACATGAACTTTCGTGTGACACCACACACCATGTTATCTACAATGTACAGTATTTAGACAATATACATAACTATAAATATGCAAACAATGATCATGTGATTCTTATTTCAAAAATAAAGATGTTCATACAAAAGATAGATGATGTGAGCAAAACATATAGGGTTTTAGGAGTAGTTTTCGCTTACATCTTGTTACATTTTGTGTTAGTTTCATGCATATGTTACTATATTCTTACACGCATTGCCTTTTTTCTGGTTCGGAGGTCTGCTCGTTGTACTTTTTGAAGGTAGGAAACTTCGCTTCCCACTTCAACTTGGTCGCTTGTTCATGGCAATCCCGTCTACATCCTCGGGTTAAAAAATTAATCCTAGAAAAAAAGGATTACCCAAGCAACCACTTCATCGTCATGCTATTCGATTAGAGTGGTGACTTGAACAAACTTGTTGTTCAAGCAACCAACCTCTATTCTTCGATTAGCCACGGAATAGACGATGTATAGATCGCCGGTTTTTGCGTTTGTATTTGGGGTCCAAGTAAACCAGCCACATAACAAAACATACAACATGCATATAATAAGAAAAAATCATAAACAAGTATTATACCTCTCGATCTTCTATTGTATGTCCTTCCTCCTTTTGGACGTCGTGTGGGTGATGATCTTCCAAAAGTCGAAGCCTCCTAGATCACTAGATTCCCTTCCTTGCTCGCTCCAAACAAAGGGAAGACACACCCTCCCTTCTTCTCCTATCTAGTGCCGACCAACAATCCTTTAAGAATTGTTGCCGCTGGCCAAGGAGAGGGAGAGGGAGAAGTGGGCACCGGCGAACAAGAGGAGTTCTTGTTGCCGCCGGCCAAGGAAAAATAGGAGAAGGCGCCGACAATGAATATGGAGAAGATGAGGGTGGTGCCAGCCAAGGAGAACCAAGAGACAAACCCTAATCTCCCATTAGCCTCCTGCCATGAAGAACCCCTCCTTAGGTTTGCCGCCCAAGAGAAGCCAAACCCTAATCTCCTTATGTTGCCGCCCACTTCTAAACCCTAATCACCCATAGGATGATCTTGCCGCCCAAGCCTCTTCCCTATTAATAGAGTTAGGCTTAAGTCTCTTTTCAATCTCCACCGTCGAATCTAGGGATTTAATCTCAACCATCGGTTCTAGAGAATTAATCTCAACCGTCGGATCTAGAGATTTAACCTCCACCGTCGGATCCAGAGTTTTAATCTCCATCATCGGATCTAGGCTCCATGTGGTTTTAATAGGATACAATAGGGACCATGAGGAGGAGTTGAATCTTGGTCACCCAATAGATCAAGCCCACATAAAGTCTGATCCATTAATGATAATTCATTCCACTAGAGGATTATCATTGATCTACCTCACCAACCCCCTTAAGTTAATATGGGCTCCATATATTATTTGTACATATATCTCCCCGTGTTTAAGATCTCAAATGTCCGTCGATTAATTAATTTACTGAGAATTAATTAATCAACATCTAACTCCATGAGTAGTACCACTCAACCTTATCATCATGCCGGACCATGTCCACCTGCAGGGTGTACATGATGAACCTTATGAGCTTCTCAAGGGGACATCATCATCCTAATATATAGGATACGATTTCCTCCTATAATCAACGGAACACCATATAAATAATATCATGTCCGAACTTACCGAGCCTATTGATTTACTCTATAAATCTCGCCCATTGGTAAATCAAAGAAATGAATACTAAGTATATGTGCTCGTTATTATATCGGGATTAAGAGGATGTACAACATAATATCTGAGGTCCAATTCGATTATGTAGTCAGCACTAAATCGAATCACCTCTAAGTCGGTCCTGCTCAATACACACAAAGTGTACTAGTGTAATTCTATGGTCAAGACAAACCAATACCAAATTACACTACAACCATACCAATGGTTTGTCCATAACCATCTCGATTGTGAGCCTTTACTTATACTTTACAAGGAACTGATAACATGATCTCCTGTATGACACTACACACCGTGTTATATACAGTGTAATGTATTAGACAAAATGCATAACCATAAATATGCAAACAATGATTATGTGATTCTTATTTCAAAATAAAGATGTTCATACAAAAGATAGACTTTTCAGTATACATCCCAACAATCTCCCACTTATACTAAAAGACTATGCTGTCCTCAAACTGCCATACATCTGATTCCCATTCCCTCCACATGCCTATCAAAAGCTCTCGCTGGAAGGGCCTTAGTGAAAGGATCTGCCAGGTTATCCTCCGATGCAATCTTGGCCACAGCAACTTCTCCTCTCTTTACGATTTCTCGTATCAGGTGGTACTTGTGCTTTATGTGTTTACTTGCTTATCGGCTCGTGGTTCCTTAGATTTTGCAACTGCACCACTATTATCACAATAAATTGTGATAGTTCTAGGCAAACCAGAAATCACATCGATGTCCATCAAGAAGTTCCTGAGCGATACAACTTCTTTGGCTTCCTCAGAGACTACCACATACTCAGCTTCCATGGTATAGTCTGCCATGCATTTCTGCTTGACACTCCTCCATACAATGACTCCACCTCCCAAAGTAAACACAAAACCTGAGGTAGACTTACTGTTATCCCTGTCTGATTGGAAGTCAGAATCTGTGTAACCCACAGCGAGTAATTGGTCTGCCTGGAAAACTAGCATATAATCCCTAGTCCTTCTTAGGTACTTCAATATATGCTTTACCACAGTCCAATGTCCCTGTCCTGGATTACTCTGATATATGCTAACCATGTCGATGGTAAAGCAGATATCTGGTCTCGTACATAGCATAGCATACATGAGGCTTCATACTGCCGAAGCATAAGAAACCACCTTGATCTCCTCTATCTCCTTTGATTTTCTAGGACACATCTCCTTAGATAAAGGAACTCCATGCCTGAAAGGTAGAAAACCTTTCTTAGAGTTTTGCATGCTAAAACGATCCATAATGGTGTCTATGTATGAAGTTTGAGATAAGCACAACATTTTTTTCGTGCGATCCCTTATAACCTAGATCCCAAGGATGTGTCCCACTTCTCCCAAGTCCTTCATATCAAACTATTTAGACAACCATACCCTTACGTCCTATAACACCTTGACATTGTTGCCAATTAACAAAATATCATCTACGTATAGTACAAGAAATACCACTACGTTTTCGTCACATCTCTTGTACACACAAGACTCATCCGGACTTTGAATAAATCCATAAGACTGGATTACCTCATCAAAGCAGATGTTCCAAGACCTTGAAGCTTGCTTCAATCAATAGATGGACCGATTAAGCTTACACACAAGATGTTCTTTGCCCTTTGCAATGAATCCCTCTAGTAGCTTCATATAGATGTTTTTCTCAAGACTTCCATTAAGAAAAGCTGTCTTGACATCCATCTTCCATACCTCATAATCCATATAAGCAACAATACATAAGAGAATCCGGATAGACTTAAGCATGGCTACCGGCGAAAAGGTCTCCTCATAATCGATACCCTCTTTCTGAGTATACCCCTTCGCAACAAGCCTCGCTTTGAAGGTCTCAACCTGCCCATCTATTCCTCTCTTTCTTTTGTAGATCCACTTGCATCCAATGGATTTTACACCATTGGGTGGTTCTATTAGCTCTCAGACCTGATTTGAATCCGTAGATTCAATCTCAGCATTCATTGCACTTTGCCAAGATACCACATCTTTATCTTGGATTGCCTCATCATATGTCCAGGTATCAGGTTCATGTTCACCATGGACCAAATCAGAAGATTCTCCCAAGAACATGAATCTATCAGGCTGTCTCACAACCCTCCCACTACGACGAGGTATCACCTGTGTATCCTCTGTGACACGCGGTGCAGTGACTTGTGGTATATCCTCTTGTACCGGTGGTACTGAAGTAGTGACTTCCCCTTTCAATTCCTCCAGAACAATCTTACTAATGGGCTTGTGGTTCATCACATAGTCTTCCTCTAGAAATCTAGCATTCGTGCTAACGATCACCCTCTGATCTCTAGGACTATAAAACAAACCACCTTTCGTTCCTCTAGGATAGCCAACGAACATGCATACTTCTCTGTGAGGTTCCAACTTACCAGCATCTGCCTTCAGCACATGTGCTGGACTCCCCCAAATCCGAATATGTCTTAGACTAGGCTTTCGCCCAGTCCAAAATTTTGTGGGAGTAGAAGGCACAAATTTAGATGGTGCCAAGTTCAAAATATACACTGTCGTATCTAGATCATATCCCCAGAACGAATCTGGTAACTCAGAATAACTCATCATCGATCTAATCATCTTCATAAGAGTCCTATTCCTTCGCTCTACTACACCATTCTGCTGGGGTGTGTCAGGTGCAGACAATTGGGATTGAATCCCAACCTCTGATAAGTAATTCCTAAGCTCTCTCAAGAGGTATTCACCACCACGATCAGATCGTAGTGTCTTGATACTTTTACCTTGACGTTTCTCCACATTAGCCTTGAATTCTTTGAACTTGTCAAAGCATTTAGGCTTGTGGTGCATCAAGTAAATGTATCCATATCTTGAATAATCATCTATGAAAGAGACAAAATACTCAAAACCACCTCTTGCCTGGATAGACATAGGACCATACAAATAAGAATGAACAAACTCCAACACATCTTTAGCTCTATACCCCTTGGCCTTAAAAGGCCTCTTGGTCATTTTACCCTCCAAGCAAGATTCGCAGGTTGGGAAATCTTCCACCACTAATGAACCCAGAGGTTCATCAGCTATCAACCTTTGAATTCTACTTAGGTTAATATGACCTAGCCTTAGATGTCATAGATACGTTTGGTTCATTTTCGAAGGTTCTTTTCTCTTATTGGAATTAGAGTATGAGTTATTTACTTCTATTTGCATCGTGGGAGCTTTTGGATCAAGTGTATATAAATTTCCTATCAATGCACCAGGACAGATAATCTCCCTATTCCTTTTTATAATAACTCTATAATTAATAGAATATCCATCCATAAATAATTTAGAAACCGAAATCAAATTCTTTCTAAATAAAGCTACATAAAGGCAATTTTTAAGAACCAAAACTTTATTCCTCTCAAAAGACAAATAAACATCTCCCATTGCAACAGCCGCCACCTTCGTGGCATCGCCCAAGTATACGGTAATCTCCCCCTCAGCAAGTTGTCTGGTTTGCTGGACCCCTGCAAAGTATTGCAGACATGATCTGTGGCTCCCATATCTACACACCAGGTGTCGGTAGATAACACCGCTAAACATGTTTCAATGACTAAACCAAAAGATATACCTTTGTTCTGCTTCTGGTTGGGGCAGTCTTTCTTCCAGTGTCCAGTTTGCTTACAAGTGAAGCACTTGCCTTTCAGCTTATTCAGTCCTCCCTGAGTTCCTCCCGCCACCTTTGCCCCAGCTTGTTTCTTCTTCTTCTTGCCTTTCGGCTTAGAAGTTGAAACCTTCTAAGCATCCATGGCCTGAGCCTGAGCAAGCCCTTCTGCCACCTGAAGTTCTGTCAGAACCTCCACCAACGAGTACAACCTTTTATTCATGTTGCAGTTCTGGCGAAACTGCTCAAAACTCCTAGGTAGAGACTGGAGTATGATATTGACCTGGGTTTTCCCAGCAATCTCAGCTTCAAGGACTTCCAGCTCATTCGCAGGCTTAGGAGGACACTCTTCGAAGAGTAAATACTTGTACTCATCAGCAGTCAAGACAATATCTAGATTCCTTTTCCAATCAACATAATTGGGTCCAGTAAGTTTATTCTCTTTTAGTATCTCAAAAAGTGGATTGAAAGTCACTTTTGAAAAACCTAAGAATCACATAAATCAAAACTTTAGATTTCAAAAAAAAAATATTGATTCCTCAAACAATAAAATTTTAAAATCAACCAACAACTCAAAACACCGAGAATATCGTATGCCACGATCGTGTGGACGTATACGAATTCTACATTTGTAAGAGGAGGTTTTACCAATTAATTTTACTATCTTGTCAACTTAACTTTATGACAAATAAAATTAATAGTTGGTTCCTCTTCGGCCCTAGAAATAAAAGCAGTGACTCCGATGGGGAGGATACTCCTATTTGCATCTAAGTGTTTACCATTACTCGGTACCAAGGTAATTATCTCGGGTTATGTGCCTTTTGATGGAGAATTATACACATTCCTTAATAATTTCCTATAACCATATTCGACCCTGTGATCCTCAAACAAACTCATCTGATGGGGAGGAAGGCACTCATAGCCGACGCGCAAGTTTGTTTGCATCACATGTCAAATCGTAATGGAGGCCGTGGGAATTTATAAAAATATCCCTCTCCCACTTAGTAATTTAAAATTGAGGAATTTTCTAGCCTACAACATGCATATCAAACAATATGCAATAAATATGAAAAATAAATATTTTCCAACTATTATAGCTTTTGTCTCCAATATGCCTCATATCGTATCGCCATCTCGTCCCCTCCTCCCTACGCCATGTACAAGCCATCCGGAGATCCGAGCCGAGAAAAACTATTTTAATTTACATCCATCAATCCTATACTCCACGAAGGAGTATACATGAAATCTAGATCGAAAGTAAACTAAAATAAAAAGAGTGGCTAAACAATGTTGTACTTAATTAAAAAAAATTTAATACTAGCCTCGTCAACCCCGAGGATTCAACAAAATATACAATTACACACATACAATCACATACACACATATGGCCATAATAGTTGGATCCTATGCCTACAATAAAAAAGTTAACCTATGCACATCCGATTATTATCCGGCACATATAATATATGAAAAGTGCATAAAAGTAATTGAATCCTAAACACACAAAACTAGAAACTGTGGCTCTGATACCACTTGAAGGTAGGAAACTTCGCTTCCCACTTCCACTTGGTCGCTTGTTCATGGCGATCCCGTCTACATCCCCGGATTAAAAAAATTAATCCTAGACAAAAGGGATTACCCAAGCAACTGTTTCATCATCGTGCTATTCGATTAGAGTGATCACTTGAACAAACTTGTTGTTCAAGCAACCAACCTCGATTCTTCGATTAGCCGCAGAATAGACGATGTACGGATCGCCGGTTTTTGCGTTTGTTTTCGGGGTCCAAGTAAACTAGCCACATAACAAAACATACAACATGCATATAATAAGAAAAGATCATAAACAAGCATTATACCTCTCGATCTTCTATTGTATGTCCTTCCTCTTTTTGGACGTCGTGTGGGCGACGATCTTCCGAAAGTCGAAGCCTTCTAAATCACTAGCTTCCCTTCCTTGCTCGCTCCGAACAAAGGGAAGACACACCCTCCCTTCTTCTCCTATCTAATTCCAACAAACAATCCTCTAAGAATTGTTGCCACCGGCCAAGGAGAGGGAGAGGAAGAAGTGGGCGTCAACCAACAAGAGGAGTTCTTGTTGCCGCCGGCAAAGGAAAAATAGGAGAAGCCACCGGTAATGAATATGGAGAAGATGAGGGTGGTGTTGGCCAAGGACAACCAAGAGACAAACCCAAATCTCCCATTAGCCGCCTGGCATGAAGAAGCCCTCCTTAGGTTTGCCACCCAAGAGAAGCTAAACCCTAATCTCCTTATGTTGCTGCCCACTCCTAAACCCTAATCACCCATAGGATGATCTTGCCGCCCAAGCCTCTTCCTTATTTATAGAGTTAGGCTTAAGCCTTCTTTCATTCTCCACTGTCAGATCTAGGGATTTAATCTCAACCGTCAGTTCTAGAGAATTAATCTCAACCGTCGGATCTAGAGATTTAATCTCCACCGTCGGATCCAGAGTTTTAATCTCCATCATCGAATCAAGGCACAATGAGGTTATAATAGGCTACAATAGGGACCATAAGGAGGAGTTGGATCTTGGCCACCCAATGGATCAAGCCCACATAAAGTCCGATCCATTAATGATAATCCATTCCACTAGAGGATTATCATTGATCTCAACCGTCAGATCAAGAGATTTAATCTCAACCGTCGGATCTAGAGATTTAATCTCCACCGTCGGATCTAGAGTTTTGTTTTCAACCATTGGATCTTGGCTTCATGAGGTTTTAATAGGCTACAATAGGGACAATGAGGAGGAGTTGGATCTTGGCCACCCAATGGATCAAGCCCACATAAAGTCCGATCCATTAATGATAATCCATTCCACTAGAGTATTATCATTGATCTACCTCACGAACCCCCATAATTTAATATGGCCTCTATATATTATTTGTACATATATCTCCCTGTGTTTAAGATCTTGAATGCCCGTCGATTAATTAATTTACTGACAATTAATTAATCAACATTTAACTCCATGAGTAGTACCACTTAACCTTATCATCATGCCAGACCAAGTCCACCTGCAGGGTTTACATGATGAACCTTATGAGCTCCTCAAGGGGACATCATCATCCTAATATATAGGACATGATTTCCTCCTATAATCAACGACACATCATATAAATAATATCATTTTCTAACTTACCGAGCCTATCGATTTACTCTATAAATCTCGCCCATTGGTAAATCAAAGAAATGAATACTAAGTATATGTGTCCGTTATTATATCGGGATTAAGAGCATGTACAACATAATATCTGAGGTCCGATTCGATTATGTAGTCAGCAATAAATCGAATCACCTCTAAGTCTATCCTGCTCAATACACACAATGTGTACTAGTGTAATTCTATGGTCAAGACAAACCAATACAAAATTACACTACAACCATACCAATGGTTTGTCCATAACCATCTCGGTTGTGAGCCTTTACTTATACTTTACAAGGAATTGATAACATGATCTCTCATGTGACACTACAAACCATGTTATCTACAATGTATTGTATTAGACAAAATACATAACCATAAATATGCAAACAATGATTATGTGATTCTTATTTCAAAATAAAGATGTTCATACAAAAGATAGACTTTTCAGTATACATCCCAATACTTTTGTGTCCAAGTTAGCTTTTCTGGTGAAAAAGATGTGTTTTCGGAGAAAAACAATTTTTGCAGCTAGACGCAGTGTGGGACATGACCAAGGCATGTGGATTCACATGACTGTGTCCAATGGGCGAAGAACAGCACCCCAGAGCCACACACGACATGGCTGTGTGGAAACACACGGCCGTGTGGTGGCCCGACCGATTTGCGCGACTAGGGCTTTTCGGGATTTTGCAGCGGTCCGAGGCGATGTCTATATAAGGATGGCTCTGCCCAAACCCTAGGGGGGGAGGCATGATGGCTAGGACGGCATGCCGAAGCCCCAAAAAGCTTCGGTAACTCCCAACGGGGAAAAGGAACACCGTCGGAGGTCCACAACTTGCAATATAACGCCGGAGAGAAGATCACGAAGCATCGCATATCTCTATTTCTGTGCTTTATTTTATTGTATTCAAACTTAAACATGTTTTTTGATTCTTCCTTCATATTTATGGGGTAGTAGTTTCGATTCTAGTATTAGGGAGTAGCTTGTGTACATAAACAATGTTGGTTCATATTAAATTCTGGCCATAAGTTTGATTTGATAATTGGTTGTTGCTCTCTATTATATCTACGTGTGTTTGGCTTTCTTTCTGCTGTGCTTAGGCGATACGGGGTGGTGACAACCCTCGCAATCTAAATTTAGGAGGTTTAATCCAAAAAACCTGGGGGTAAACCTGACCTCCCGTAACTGCGGGGTGAAGGGAGCGGTGGAATCGGAAACGGTCCACCTTAAGGATTGATTTGGCATCCTCGTACCCTCTATCCCATCCTTTTGGGCAGAGATAGCTCCCGGTGAATGCGGCGGCTTTGTGGGAGTGTGTATGATGTCCCTTCCCCAAAACCATAGGTAGACGTTTAGACGACGCCAATTGACAACATTGTTCTGTGGGACACAAGCAAAACCGAAGTCCTAGAATCACCTTTTAAGACCCCGCCACACTCTTTTCCTCCTCCATGTAACACTGTACAGAGTAGGGTCCACCGATAGTCCTCACCAATCGACTCTCTCAGAGATTACGTTCGAACAATTGCAACCACATAGTGTATTGGTATTCGAATCCCAGTCCCTGTGGGATCGATAAATCTTTATTACTTGATGACATACGTGCACTTGCGGGCATTGAGCACGAGTGTACGCTTTGAGTCCTCAACGGTATCCGTCGCGAGATTCGAGGTCACGTCCGTGCGCATCATGTTTTTGGCGTCGTTTCCAGGGACTGTCGATTCGATATCAAATCGAACAGTGTTAAATTTGATCGGACTTAGGATTAGATTATTTACTTGCTTTATTTTCTTATAGTTTATCTCATTTGTTTCAGTTCTATTTTCCATATTTAGTTTTTATTTTCAACAGTAGTTTTTTTTATTTACTTATTGCATCTTAGATTTTTATTTGCTAGACTTATTTATTTTCTTCTTTTAGCATTAGGATAGCACTCTTAACTTAGAGAGAAGTACAATGAACCTTTCACCATCGGAGAGCAGTACAACGAAAGATGGAAGATCAAGCTGCATCTGAGATGAACATTGGAAGCCGATCTCTGCAGGACTACGCAACTCCTTGTGCTAGAGGATTCAGACCAAGCATAGCTGGACCATCTATTTTAGAAAATAACTTTGAGCTAAAGCCGACACATATACATATGTTCCAGCAGAGCCAATTCGGGGGAGCTGCGACTGAAGACCCATACCAGCATCTTGAGGCTTTTCTCGAAATCTGCTCAACTATGAAACTGAACAGAGTCCCTTCTGATGGGATCCGCCTGAGCCTGTTCCCTTTTTCAATGAGGGATAAGGCTAAGGATTGGATTCACTCTCTACCCTCTGGCAGTATCACCACATGGGAGCAGTGTGAGTAGCAATTTCTGAATAAATACTTCCCACTAAGTAAGACTGCTCACATGCGCCACCTTATCACGAGCTTTCGCCAGAAGGAGGGGGAGTCCTTGTTTGAAGCATGGGATCGCTACAAGGGGCTACTTTATCAATGCCCCCACCACGGACTGGAGAGGTGGTTGGTGATCCACATTTTCTATAATGGGATCGCTTACGCCACAAAGATGTCCCTAGATTCTGCTGTAGGAGGAGCACTAATGAACAAGACCATAGAAGAGGCAGAGGATCTTATCGAAGAGGTGGCACAAAACCACCATCAATGGGCTTCTGAATGTGGTCAACCCACGCCTACAGTAGGACGATACACTATCAACTCCATGGACCACCTTTCGGTAAGGATGGGCACGCTCAGCAGATGGTTTGAATCTTTGAATCCTTCATCTGCATGTGCGACCATTGATTTTGGAGAGGGAGCGGCAGCATATCGTGAGGACCACTATGGAGGGCAGGGGACCTCAAACGAGCAGATTGAGCACTGTGATGTGATTGGGGACTATGATCAAAGGCCCCACAACCCATACTGTAATACCTACAATCTCGGATGGAGGAGTCACTCGAATTTCTCCTACAAAAATAACTCGGGAAACCCCCAACCATTCGAAGGGTATGGGCAGCAGCAGGGCAATGGGCAGTGACCACAGAAGTCCAGACTGGAATAGATGATGGAGGACTTCATCGCTACCCAAACTAAGGCCAATGAGGAATTTCGTCGCAAACATCAGAAGTCTAAAGAAGCACTGAGATACTTGAAGGCCATCGTTGACGGCCTTGCAAGTCATACCCGGATGTTGGAGACACAAGTGGCCCAAATAGCCCAATCCGTGTCATAACCTGTGAAGAACTCTCCGACGAGTCAAGGAAAAGAGGAAGGAGTAGGGCAGAGTAGCAAATTCGCCAAGGGGTGTGCAACCATGATTTCCACCCTACTTGACCAAGCTGAGTTTGAAGAGAAGAGCCCAATACAGCTTGAGAACCCTGGTGAATTTGTTATCCCCTGCTCGATTTATGGGGAGAGCTTCGATGAAGCACTATGCGACTTGGGGTCATCAGTCAGTGTGATGCCCTATGCATATTTTCTAAAAATGGGACTGAGCGGGCTCCAACCAGTGAATCTTGGTATTCGTATGGGGGATGATTCAGTGAAGGAGCCCGTTGGCCTGCTACCACACGTTCCTATGATGATTGAGGATTTCGTGATACCCACGGACTTCATCATACTAGACACAGGACCGAATCCCCAGAATCCCATCATTCTGGGAAGGCCTTTTCTAGCAACCGCAGGGGTGTGCATAGATGTGAAGGCACATCAGATCTCCCTGGAGGTAGACGGGGAGATCATCCTTTTCAACCTTTTGGAGCATAGAGGTCTCTACTTTGACGGCTTCACGATTAGCAGAATGAAGCCGGAACCTCCATATCAAGATCCTGAGACGGATGAATGGAGGTTCACTGAACCACCAGAGCCGAGTTGATAAAAGAGTGCGGTCGAGATAAACGACCTTAAACAAAGCGCTTCTTGGGAGGCAACCCAAGTTTAGTTTTAGATTTCCCTTTTCGATTTCATTTCATACGTTTGTTGAATTTTAGTTTTGATTTCCATCACAATTTGAGTTAAGAATAGAAAAGAACTTTGCTAGGCAAAAATGAGACCCATATTAGCCTACACGGCGAAGTGTATGAGGAAATTTGGGCCATGGTGCATAAATGGGCGAAAAATGGGGACACACAGCCTGACCATGTGTTTTCCAATAGTCGTGCCCAATTGACCAGAGGCGCACACGGCCTGGCCGTGTGTTTTCATACGGCCTTGGCGCGAGAGGTTAAAAGGGGTGAGCCATGTGTTTTCACCCCATTTGCACCGTGTGCTTCAAAAGTTCTTGCCCTAGCCATGTGATTTCGTTTTCCCCTTCTTCTAGAAGCATTTCTAACCTCTTAAGAAGCCAAAAGGAGCAAGGATGAGGAGGACCAAGACTGTAGCATCCCGATACGGTGCCTCGGAGCGATGGACAAGGAGAGTCGACGCCCCTCAAGCTCCGGAAGAGGGTAACGCCCTACCCCCTCTACTTTTTCGCAATAATGAACATAGAGATAGGTAAAATATGCTCTCTACCCGTAAACTTACTGCTACTAGGTACTTAGATGAGGATTTGCTAGAATCTTTAGGTTTGTTGGGTGACATACAAACCCTATTTGCAAAAATGGGGTGGGAAGAGATTATGGGAATAAATCACCTAACCTACCCTAGGATAGTTTTGGAATTTTTTAGTTCTTTAGAGGCAGAAGTTTTAACGGGCAGAGAGAGCGAGGAGGGTAGGATAACTTTTAGCCTTTTTAACATAGAGCATGAGTGAACCCTTCACCAATGGAACTCATGCTTTGGCTTACCAAGTGGGGGAGAGAGAAGAACCCCTATTGGGTTCAACTGACGAGAATGTTGAACCGAGTTGACAAGGGAGTACGCTTATGACCCTTCTATAGGGTCGATGTTGGCCAGCTAGAGGGGGGTGAATAGTCTTTGACGTAGATGTTGGAAGTCATTCATTGATCGTCTACAACTATCGTTAGCGCAAGCGGAATATACAAACAAAACAACAATAAAGACAAACAAGATACCAAACAATGCTAACACCGCAATGTAACGTGGTTCACGGATGTGCAGCTAATCCACGGTTCGATTCATCCACGGTGAATCACTCCGCAAGCTTTCACTATTCTCTCCTTTGCACCAAGCTAGGTGGAGGTAACCTCTTTACAAGAATCACTCCTCTTACAATTATGATGTAAATAAACTCAAGTAAGAGGATGAAAAATGTGTTGGGCACTTTAGAGGAGTTTTTAGAGCATAAGCATTAGGCCCCCAAAGCCCCACACCTCTTCTTTTTATAGAAGAAGAGGGTTTCTTCCCGTTAACATATGATCAGTCGACTGATGTCCCTATCAGTCGACTAAACCTTTAGCCGTTGCCCAATAATGACTGCTTTCCACATTGGCTTTCACCCAACGGTTCCATCATCAGTCGACAGATGCTTTCATCAGTCGACTGATATCGACTTCCAGACGAGTGCTCGCGAGCTCGACTCACTTCTGTGCCCGAAACCCTTGTGACCAGTGGACTGATGTCTTCATCAGTCGACTGGTTGTCTCGTAGTCGACTGCTAATCCATGGGCAGTCGACTGTTGGCACATGAACCAGACTCAAAC
Source organism: Wurfbainia villosa (assembly GCA_025175895.1). Taxonomy (NCBI): domain Eukaryota; kingdom Viridiplantae; phylum Streptophyta; class Magnoliopsida; order Zingiberales; family Zingiberaceae; genus Wurfbainia; species Wurfbainia villosa. The sequence goes on from CM045986.1 coordinate 28,164,067, forward strand.
ACTAGTCGAGTCACAATCGCCTTCAACTAGTCGACTGCCATGACATGGCAGTCGACTGATGTCGGGAAATCCCATCCGACACTAGCCAATTGGTCAAGTTTCACCTAAGAGCACTACCTCTTCCCAGGTAACATTCGCTCACTCTCATCCCTTGGAGTCCCTCGCCTTTGAAGTTGTCTTCGTCCGGCCACGTCCCTCAGATGCGCCAAACGCACGGCTCTGTAGCACCATCCTTCATGTCTCGCCCTGAAGTCTACTTCCTCTGACTTCACTCCAATCTCCTTGTCCGGCAGTCCCTCGGATGCTCCAAGCACACGACTTCCGAAAATCTATCCTTCATCGACTCAAGGACCGAGTCATGAGAGGTGAAACTCACCAATGCTTCATGTGCGAATTACTAAGTCCAGCAAGATTCCAACACACATATCAAATCCAAACATCCTAACTTAAACCCTTTGCCACACACATCAAAATCATATCACGGGTTGATTGCACTAACAATCTCCCCCTTTTTGATGTGTGGCAATCCGTTTAAGTTAGGTAAAACATTTGATAAAAATATTATGGTAAGAAAGCATGTAAATAACATGATTAGCAACTCTCCCCCTTAATACATGAAACTCCCCCTAAATTCAATTCCCCCTTACTTAAACATATATATTTCTCCCACTTTGACACCATCAAAAATATTAAACAAGGTTTATATAAGCATGGCATCGAGTTTAGAGGGAAACAAAAGCTAAAACATGCCTTAAAATTTGATAAAAGAGGTTATTGGGCATGTTATCAGTCGACTAGTTCAGACTACCAGTCGACTAACACTCTGATTATGGATTTTTTTTATTTTCAGGGTGAATTTCAGAAATACATTAAAAATTCTACAAAATTCGAAAAATCATAAAATTTGGGGAACACATTTATTTTAAGACCCTCTATCAGTGAAAAATAGTTTTTCATGAAAAGTCATTATATTTTTAAATATTTGCTAAAAATCCAAAAGTTTTAAAATCAACTAGGTTTTTGATCATGTTTGTATCACTTTTAACACCTAGTTTTGCTTTAAATTGTTTCAAAACATGAACTCAAAGATTTTAAAGTAAGAAATTGTTTTGAAAACATGTGAAATATCCAACCATGATCTTTGGGAAATATATCTATGAATTAAACATAAGTCTTCCCCATGATTTGTCTATTATTGCTATTTGATGCCTTAAATGACCATCTAAATGCCATAGGCATTAGTGGACCATTAGTATCACCCTATCATCTCACCCATGCTATGTTTTCAATAAAGGTAGCCTATGGTGAGTGTGAGATGAACCTAAGGTATTTGTATATACTTAACCATTAATTTCATGCAATTCTATACAAGGTTAAGTATCATCCTAACATACCACATGATCATAAAAGCATATATGTATGAATTTTACATTATGACCATGAAACAAATGTATTCATCAATTAATAATCATGCATTAGGTATAAATTATGATAATAAGTAAAGTATCACCCAAAGCATGATTAAAACCCTAATGCCCATGATTATATGTCAAATATCAAGATCATAAATCATGATTGCAAACATATATAACAATTACATTAATCATCATGATTTAAGCATTATTATCAATTTATGGGCACATTATCATCACCCAATACTATTTCAAAAAATTTTTGTCCTGCCATCCTAAGTCAACTAAAAATATGATATAGATAAAGTTCACATGGTTGACTATCCTAGGGTTTTCCTAACCCTTAAGGATGGATTTTGGAACCCAATACAAGTTCTTCCCTATGGGGTTCACTAAAAATTCTTTAGGGATCCATTTTCTAGCTATTGTTTTCTTTTTATCTTGACCCCTAGAAATTAAACATTTATAGGCCTTTTCATTTTTATTTTCCTTATATCCTAGGCCTTTCTTATTGAAGCTTGCTCTTTGGCTCCCTATGATCATGTTAAGGGTGTTGGAGCCTATGGTAAATTTTTCTAGGGCCTTGGTTAAATGATCTACTTTCTATCTTAAAGCCCTATTTTCATCCATACATGCATCATTAATATCAAATGGCATATAGTGATCATGTGAGCATGCATCATCACGACTAGAAGAAATATTTTCATTAATATTTAAGCATCATTTTTCTAGTTTTTCTTCCAAATCCTTAATTTTATCAAGCATGCATTTGTTCTTTTTCTTTGCCCTAAACAAGTCCTTAGTGAGACTAGATATCATGAAAACTATTTTCTTGGGTGAGAGATTCATTTCCATGTCTTCTTCCGATGATGAGGATGTAGAAGAAGCTCTCCCTTCACTAGAGCTCTCCTCACTTGTGCTTGATCCTTCTTGTTCGGAGGAGGAGGTGTCAAGGTCATCAAATGCCATTAGTGCCAAATTTGTGACAAAGGCATTTTCTTCTTTCGATGATGATGATGTGGAGGAAGGGCCATCCCAAGTTCTTGCTTTTAGTGCCTTGGCCTTCCCCTTTTCTTTGGCCTTCTTCTCTTCTTCTTCTCTTCTTGCTCCCCTTCTTATTTTCTTCTTTATTTCTCCTCTATTCTTTGCTCTTGTTCAAGAGGGGACAATTATCCCTTATGTGTCCCTCTCCTTGGCAATTGTAGCAAATAACCTTTTCCCTTGGTATTCTCCTCCTATCATTAGATTTATTAAATTTAAAATTTTTCAAAGCATGTCTTACCTTTCTTACCATGTAATCTTCTTCCGTGCTATCCATGGAGGAGGAGGAGGATGCTTCATCGGAGGAGGAGGGAGTCTCCATCTTCTTCTTCCCTTTGTTGGCTAATAGCGCCACTCCCCTTAATGGTTGACACCTTGTCTCATCTACTACTCCTTCGAGCCTTGTTTTGTGGAGCTCCATGGTTGAGAAGAATTCCTCCAAGGTGCTAACTTCTAAGTTCTTGGAGATGTAGAAGGAATCCACCATAGAGCTCCATCTTGAGTACCTGTGAAAGACATCTATAGCCTTCATTATCATATCCCGGTTGGAGAGCTTTTCCCCTACGTTTGTCAAACCGGTTAGAATTTCCTTAAACCTAGAGTGTAGGGATTTTACCTTCTCTCCCTTTTCGAGTTTGATATTGGATAGTTGGGAGCGAAGGACATCTCTCCTTGCTAGCTTGGCCTCGGATGTGCCTTCATGAATCTCTATGAGTTTCTCCCACATCTCCTTGGCGCTAGCACACTCTCCTATCCGGTTGACTTCTTGTTGGGGGAGTACATTGTAGAGGTGATGTTTGGCTTTTGAGTTTGCCAAGTACTCTTCCCTTTGCCTCTTGCTCCACCTTGATTTTTCCAATGGCTCCCCTTCTTCATCCCTAGGCATTTCGAAACCGTTTTCCATAATTAATAGAATTTCAAAATTGGTTTCGAAAAATACCTCCATTCTCTTTTTCCACCAAGAGAATTCTCCTGCAAACTTCGGTGGATGAATGTTCGAACCAGCCATCTCTTGATATAGTGCTTGTGTTGGTGGTTAATCCTCAACAAGTGTCTTGGCTCTGATACCACTTGTAGGATCAATGTTTGCCAGCTAGAGGGGGGTGAATAGCCTTTGACGTAGACGTTGGAAGTCGTTCATTAATCGTCTACAACAATCGTTAGCGCAAGTGGAATATACAAACAAAACAACAATAAAGACAAACAAGATACCAAACAATGCTAACACTGCAATATAACGTGGTTCACGGCTGCGCCGCTAATCCACGGTCCGATTCGTCCACGGTGAATCACTCCGCAAGCTTTCACTATTCTCTCCTTTGCACTAAGCTAGGTGGAGGTAACCTCTTTACAAGAATCACTCCTCTTACAATTATGATGTAAATAAACTCAAGTAAGAGAATGAAAAACGTGTTGGGCACATTGGAGGAGTTTTTATAGCATAAGCATTAGGCCCCCAAAGCCCCACACCTCTTCTTTTTATAGAAGAAGAGGGTTTCTTCCCGTTAACACAGGATCAGTCGACTGATGTCCCTATCAATCGACTGGTCCTATAGTCGTTACCTAATAATGGTTGCTTTCCACATTGGCTTTCACCCAACTGCTCCATTATCAGTCGACTGATTCTTTCATCAGTCGACTGATATCGACTTCCAGTCGAGTGCTCGCGAGTTCGACTCACTTCTGTGCCCGAAACCCTTGCGACGAGTCGACCGAAGCCTTCATCCGCCGACTGGTGGTCTCACAGTCGACTGCCAATCCATTGCAGTCGACTGTTGGCACATGAACCAGACTCGAACACTAGTCGAGTCATAATCGACTTAGTGTAGTCGACTGCCATGACATGGCAGTCGATTGATTTTTGGAAATCCCATCCGACACTTATCCAATTGGCCAAGATTCACCTAAGAGCACTACCCCTTCCCGGGTTACATTCGCTCACTCTCATCCCTTGGAGTCCCTCGCCTTTGAAGTTGTCTTCGTCCGACCACGTCCCTCGGATGCGCCAAATGCATGACTATGCAGTGCCATCCTTCGCGTCTCGCCCTGAAGTCTACTTCCTCTAGCTTCACTCCAATCACCTCGTCCGGTGGTCCCTCGAATGCTCCAAGCGCACGACTTCCGCAAAGCTATCCTTCACCGACTCAAGGAACGAGTTGTAGGATCGATGATGTGTGGATGTGGCCAGCTATAGGGGGGTGAATAGCACTCTTTCATTCGATGACGTAATTCGCTTGTCTACAAAACTAATTAGTGCAACGTAAACAAACAATACAAGCAAGTAAACAGTGCAATGGGAAAAACAATGCTAACAAGATAATATAACGTGGTTTATGGATACGCCGCTAATCCACGGTCCCCGATTCGTTCTCGGTGAATCACTCCGCAACCAATCCACTATTGGTCTCTCCTTTGCACCAAGCTATGTGGAGGTAACCCTTACAACTCAAGAACACTCCTTATTTTACAATTGATGTGAAAGAAAACTAGAAGAAGGAGTTTATCACTTGTAGAGCACTTGGATGATGGTTTGGAATATAAGCATTAGCCATCCAAAAGCTCACACCCTCTCTTTTTATAGAGAGGGCTGATTTCTTCCCATTGGTCGCCACCAGTCGACTGCTGCCCTTGGCAGTCGACTGCCGCCACTACAACGGCCTCCGAACACGTCGAATCTTGACCGTTGTAGTCCAACAGAACCCTTGGTAGTTGACTGATGTAACCATCAGTCGACTGCTGCCTCCGTAGTCGACTGCCCAGTCGACTACGAGAGGTTCTGTGCCCGTGACTTCTTCTGGCAGTCGATTGCCATTCCATGGCAGTCGACTGCTGGGCATAAACCCATCAGTCGGATACCAGTCGAACCCTGTTCGACTCAGAGTAGTCGACTGCCATTTCATGGTAGTCGACTAGTGCCGTGTGAAACTTAAACTTAACATTCGTTTGATCTTCCGGCGGTCGTTTGAGCCTCTGACACTCAGCCATTCGACCAAGTTCACCTAATGAGCTACTTGCAATTCACTCATTCTCTTATCTTACCCGAAGTCCCTTGATGAAGCTCTCTTCATTCACAACCACGTCCCTCGGCAGCATCAGGCGCACGACTCTGCAATTCTCCTTCGCGTCTCTTGCCTCCAAAGTCTGCTTCCTTGGCTTCGCTTCAAGTCATCTCGTCCGGCGGTCCCTCGGCAGCATCAAGCACACGACTCTGCAATGCTCCTTCTCCGACTCAAGCACGAGGTTGTGAGTGGTGAACCAGCCAAGACTCCATGTGCAAATTACTAAGTCCTGCAAGACTCCAATGCACATATCAAATCACAATAACAACCTAACTTAAACCATTTGCCACACACATCAAAACCTTATCATGGCAAGAGATTGCCCTAACAATCTCTCCCTTTTTGATCTGTGGCAATCCGTTTAAGTTAGGTAAAACATTTGATAAACTATTAAGGAAAGAAAGCATGTAAATAACATGATTAGCAACTCTCCTCCTTAACACATGAAACTCCCCCTAAATATATTCCTCCTTACTTAACCATACATCTTTCTCCCCCTTTGACACCATCAAAAAGAATAAATAAAGTTTATATATCATAGCATCAAGTCTAGAGAGAAACATAAACCAAAATCACTCAAAAATCTGATAAAATCAGTTTACTGTGCTTGTTCAAAGTCCATCAGTCGACTGCTATCAGTATGGCAGTCGACTGGCACAAAGAAATCAGGTTTTCTGATTTTCTGGATGAAATTTAGAAATGCACTATAAATTCTAGAAAATTCGAAAAATAGTGAAATTTGGGGAACACATTTCTTTTAGGGTTCTTTATCAAAGAAAAATAGTTTTCCATGAAAAACATTATATTTTCAATGATTTGCCAAAAATCCAAAAGCTTTAAAAATAACTAGTGTTTTGATCAAGTTTGTATCCATTTTAACACCTAGTTTTGCTTTGGATTGTTTCAAAACATGAACACACAGATTTTAAAGTAAGAAATTGTTTTAAAAACATATGAAATATCTAACCATGATCTTTGGGCAATATGTCTATGAATTAAACATAAGCCTTCCCCATGATTGGTCTATTATTACTATTTGATACTTTAAATGACCATCTAAATGCCATAGGCATTAGTGAACCATTAGTATCATCCTATCATCTCACCCATGCTATGTTTTCAATCAAGGTAGCCTATGGTGAGTGTGAGATGCATCCTAAAGGTATTTGTATACACTTAACCATTAATTTCATGCATTTCTACTCATGGTTAAGTATCATCCTAACATCCAACATGATCATAAAGACATATGTGAATTAATTTTACATTATGACCATGAAACACATGTATTCATCAAATTGTGATCATGCAATAGGTATTACATGATGATAATAAAGCAAATGTCACCTAAAGCATGATTTATCTATTTATAAGTGCATTATCATCACCTAACACTATTTTAAAAATGTTGTCTCGACATCCTAAGTCAACCAACATATGATTTAGATAAATTCCATATGGTTGACTATCCTAGGGTTTTCCTAATCCTTAAGGATGGATTTTGGAACCCAAAATAAATTCTTTCCTATGGGGTTCACTAAATACTCCTTAGGGATCTATTTTCTAACTATTACCTTCTTTTTGTCTTGACCCCTAGCAATTAGACATTTATAGGCCTTTTCATTTTTCTTTTCCTTATATCCTAGGCCTTTCTTGTTGAAACTAGCTCTTTGGCTCCTAATTATCATGTTCAATGTATTTGAGCCAATTGTAAACTTTTCTAGGGCCTTGGTCAAATGATCTACTTTCTCTCTTAAAGCCCTATTTTCTTCTATGCATGCATCATTAACATTAAATGGCATATATTCATGTGAGCATGCATCATTTAAGCTAGAAGAAATATTATCATTTACATTTAAGCATGCTTTTTCTAGTTTTTCTTCTAAGTCTTTAATTTGATCTAGCATGCTCTTATTTTTTTTTTAGCTCTAAATAGATCCTTAGTAAGACTAGAAATCATGGAAACTATTTTACTTGGTGAGAGGTTTGTTACCATAGTCTCCATGTCTTCCTTTTCTTCGGATGAGGATGGTGAAGAAGCTCCCCCTTCACTAGAGCTCTCCTCACTTGTGCTTGATCCTTCATTTCCGGAGGAGGATGAGTCTAGGTCGTCAAAAGCCATTAATGCCAAATTTGTGACAAAGGCATTTTCCACTTCCGATGATGATGAAGATGAGGAAGAGGGGTCATCCCATGTCCTTGCTTTTAGTGCCTTGGCTTTCCCTTTTTCTTTGGCCTTCTTCTCTTCTTCTTTATTCTTGCTCCCCTTCTTCTTCTTCTTTTCTTCCTTCTTTCTCTTCTTCTCCTTGCTTTTGTTCAAGAGGGGACAATTGTCCCTTATGTGTCCCTCTCCTTGGCAATTGTAGCAAATAATCTTCCCTCTTGGTCTTCTTCTCCTATCATTAGAGTTATTGAATTTAAAACCTTTTAATGCATGTCTTACCCTCCTTACCATATAGGCTTCTTCCGTGCTATCCATGGAGGAGGAGGAGGATGCTTCATCGGAGGAGGAGGAAGTCTCTATCTTCTTCTTCTTCCCCTTATTTGCTACTAGGGCTACTCCTCTTGATGGCTTGATACTTGATTATTCATTTATTCCTTCAAGCCTCGTTTCATGGAGCTCCATGGTTGAAAGGAACTCTTCCAAGGTGCTCACTTCTAAGTTCTTTGACATGTAGAAGGAGTCTACCATTGAACTCAATTTCGATGACCGGGGAAAAGCGTCGATTGCTTTCATAAGCATATCCTGGTTCGAAAGTTTTTCTCCTACACTTGTTAGGTCAATTAAAATTTCTTTAAACCTAGAATATAATGATGTTACCTTTTCTCCCTTTTCTAATTTGATGTTGCTTAATTGGGAGCGGAAGAGGTCTCTCCTTTCAAGCTTGACTTCCGAAGTGCCTTCATGAAGTTCAACCAATCTCTCCCACATCTCCTTGGCACTTGAGCACTCCCCAATCCGATTGATCTCTTGTTGGGGGAGCACATTGAATAGATGGTGTTTGGCTTTTGAGTTTGCAAGGTGCTCTTCCCTTTATTTTTTCGTCCACCTTGACTTCTCTATTGGTTTACCCTCTTCGTCCCTAGGCATCTCAAAACTGTTTTCCATTATAAGCATAATATCAAAATCGGTTTCAAAGAATACCTCCATTCTCTTTTTCCACCAAGAGAATTCCCCTTCAAATTTCGGTGGGTGAATGTTTGAGCCGACCATCCTTGATTGTGCTTGTTATGGCGGTTAGTCCTCGACAAGCTTTCCTCGGTTCTGATACCACTTGTAGGATCGATGAAGTGTGGATGTGGTCGGCTAGAGGGGGGTGAATAGCCCTCTTTCGTTTGATGACGTAATTCGCTTGTCTACAAAACTAATTAGCGCAACGGAAACAAACAAGACAAGTAAGTAAACAATGCAAAGGTAAAAACAATGCTAACAAGATAATATAAAGTGGTTCATGGCTACGCCGCTAATCCACGGTCCCCGATTCTTCCTCGGTGAGTCACTCTGCAACCAATCCACTATTGGTCTCTCCTTTGCACCAAGCTAGGTGGAGGTAACCCTTACAACTCAAGAACACTCCTTTTACAATTAATGTGAAAGAGAACTAGAAGAAGGAGTTTATCACTTGTAGAGCACTTGGATGATGGTTTGGAATATAAGCATTAGCCATCCAAAAGCCCACACCCTCTCTTTTATAGAGAGGGCTGATTTCTTGCCATTGGCCGCCACCAGTCGACTGCTGCCACTATAATAGCCTCCGATCACATCGGATCACGACCGTTGTAGTCCAACGGAACACTTGGCAGTCGACTGATGTAACCATCAGTCGACTGCTGCCTCCATAGTCGATTGCCCAGTTGGCTACGAGAGGTTCTGTGCCCGTGACTTCTTCTGGTAGTCGACTGCCATTCCATGGCAGTCGACTGCTGGGCATAAACCCATCAGTCGGATACCAGTCGGATACCAGTCGAACCCCATTCGACTCAGAGCAGTCGACTGGTGCCATGTGAAACTTAAACTTAACATTCATTTGAGCTTCCGGCGGTCGGGTAAACCTCAACCCTTGCAGTCGAGCCTCCGACACTCAGCCATTCGGCCAAGTTCACCTAATGAGCTACTTACAATTCACTCATTCTCTTATCTCACTCGAAGTCCCTTGCCGAAGCTCTCTTCGTTCGCGGCCACGTCCCTCGGCAGCATCTGGCGCACGACTCTACAATGCTCCTTCGCGTCTCTTGCCTCCGAAGTCTGCTTCCTTTGCTTCGCTTCAAGTTATCTCGTCCGGCGGTCCCTCGGCAACATCAAGTGCACGACTCTTCAATGCTCCTTCTCCGACTCAAGCATGAGGTTGTGAGTGGTGAACCCGCCAACGCTCCATGTGTGAATTACTAAGTCCTGCAAGACTCCAACGCACATATCAAATCATAATAACAACCTAACTTAAACCCTTTGCCAAACACATCAAAACCTTATCATGGTAAGAGATTGCCCTAACACGAGTCATGAGAGGTGAAACTCACCAATGCTCCATGTGCGAATTACTAAGTCCTGCAAGACTCCAATGCACATATCAAATCCAAACATCCTAACTTAAACCCTTTGCCACACACATCAAAACCATATCATGGGTTGATTGCACTAACACCTTGTAGGGCCAAAGCGTCGCGCCTCCAAAACCCCATCTTTCGATACCTTCACTGCGTCATGGCTAGTACTATATTTGGTCGTGGGGAGAGTGACGGAGTAGTTAGAGCTAGCGAGCTACTTTGCCTATGGGATTTGCTACAAGAGAGGAGTAGCATTGATGTAGGGTCCCACTTCATTAGACACTTAGTGAAGATGGGCAAAGCAACACGCGGAGAGATCAATGTGGCAGGCCTACTTTCCCACATTTGTTATAGGATGGGGTACCACTAGACAACATTGGAGAGTATAGAGGGAAACCCTAGGATCGACCTAAGAGTATGCATGGCCATGAAGATGATTGTAAGAGAAGGACTCCTTATGCTATGCAAGAAAAAATGTTGCGACCCTTAGGCTCCCTGACCCGGATCATACCACCATCGCTATACGTGCCAATTGGCGCTTAGACCTGATAGTGGAGTCCCCTCCACATGAGGGACCATCCACATCAGCGCCCATCTCTCCACCTTTATATCACTCTCCCTCCAATACACACATGCATAGGAGCCCACCTAGTCCATGCCGACATGAGCCTACACCTGCACCACCACCTTTTTCTACTTTTGAGCAGGATGCAGGTACATCGGCCTATGATTTCTCGAAGTTCTGATCGCGCCTCAACGACATTTACACTCAATAGCAGATGCAGAGGCAGCGATGGGAGGAGCAGAGCGCCTTCCAGTAGGCGGAGTTCCAGGGATTTCATGAGCATTTTTAGTGGGCTGAGGAGTTTTACGATGAGGCCCGCATATACTTCCAGGAGGAGGTTGCTCGTCACCAGGATGAGGCCACCTACCGCAGGGAGATACGGCAGCATATGCACGCCCAGCAGGCACAATGGCCTAGGGAGGAGGAGCAGCGAGCAGCCACTGCATCCACCTGTTCCCAGATCGACCACATGTATATGTGGCATAAGCGGCTCAGCAGTAGGTTCTCCCATGAACCAGAGATGCCGAGGCTCCCAGACTTTCCACCTCGTCCACTATATTAGATGTATATTTTTGTTTAAGTCTGGGGGGACCCCAAGATTTATTTTGTTTTGTTTCCTAGCAGTAGTTTCTTTTCTGGTATTTTCATTCATTTATTCATGCATGCATGAATTGTTGAGTTTCTTTTAGTACTTAATTTTTGGTGTCTGTAAAGCTACCTCCGTAGTATTTTTGAAAGTTGCTTGCATGAGTTGTTCCCATAGGTAGCTTAACTCCATTTATCTTGTGGTATTTTATTTTATTCGCTCTATTGAATGTTCTAGACTTACACTGGTTAGCTTTGTTTTTGCACTTACATATGTCGAACAGTTTGAAAGGGAGAATCTAGTATATACCTAGTTATGATTCACTTCAGTAGTCTAGTACTTTGGAATCCATAGGTGACTCTAGGTTTAGCATTTTAGATACTGGAGATGCTCGGATTGTGTACGCCCATTCGAAAAAATTGAAATCCCTGTGAGCCGAAAAATAAAAGAGAAAAAAAAGAAAAAAAAGGGAGAAACAAAAAAAAGAAAGAGATTATGAGGGATAAAAAAATAGTTGTTATGGGTGGAAATGGCTAGGTGCCCCTTTGGGACCGATTTAGGTTACTGGGAAAACACCTCCCAATTTCTCTCAATACCGAGGACGCCTTTGAGACTTTATGCTAGATCTAGGGAACGACCCTCGCTTTGGACAGGTAAGTGCCTAAGAGCTGGAAACCTTAGGAAAGCTATGGGGTGATGACTTAACTCACCATGGAACGAGCATCCCCTAAGAATGGTTAGCCTAGCACGAGCACGAGGAGCTAACTTAGTGAATTTTTAGAACATATTTGTTTTGCTTTGATTGCCAATACCACCTGATAAATTTAGTTAGCATGCTAATTATGGAAAAATATCTTTTTAAAAAAAATTTATGGCACTGAAGTTTGCTTGAGGACAAGCAAAGATTTAAGTCTGGGGGAAGTGATCTGAGCAAAACATATAGGGTTTTAGGAGGAGTTTTCACTCACATCTTGTTACATTTTGTGTTAGTTTCATGCATATGTAACTATATTCTTGCACGCATTGCCTATTTTTTGGTTCGGAGGTCTACTCGTTGTACTTTTGTGTGCAGGTTAGTTTTTCTGGTGAAAAAGATGCATTTTCGGAGCAAAAGGACTTTCGTAGCTAGACGCAGAGTGGGACATGGCCAGGGCATGTGGATTCACATGGTCATGTCCAATGGGCGAAGAATAGCACCCTAGGGCTGCACACGGCCTTACCGTGTGGAAACACATGGCCATGTGGTGGCCCGATGGATTTACGTGACTAGGGCTTTTTTCGGATTTGGCAGAGGTCCGAGGCGATGTCTATATAAGGATGGCTCTGCCCAAACCCTAGAGGCGAGGCACGACGGCTAGGATGGCATGCAGAAGCCCTAAAAAGCTTCGGTAACTCACAACGGGGAGGACGAACGCCACCGGAGGTCCACAACTTGCAATACAATGTCGGAGAGAAGATCACGAAGCATCGTATATCTCTATTTATGTGCTTTATTTTATTGTATTCAAACTTAAACATGTTTTTTGATTCTTCCTTCGTATTTATGGAGTAGTACTTTCGATTCTAGGATTAGAGAGTAGCTTGTGTATATAAACAATGTTGGTTCATATTAAATTCTGGCCATAAGTTTGATTTGACAATTGGTAGTTGCTCTCTATTATATCTACGTGTGTTTGGCTTTCTTTTCACTGTGCTTAGGTGATACGAGGTGGTGACAACCCTCGCAATCTAAATTTAGGAGGTTTGATCCAAGGAACCTAGGGGTATACCTGACCTCCCGTAACTGCGGGGTGAAGGGAGCGGTGGAATCGAAAACGGTCCACCGCAAGGATTGATTTGGCATCCTCGTACCCTTGATCCTATCCTTTTGGGCGGAGATAGCTCCCGATGAATGCGGCGGCTCTACGGGAGTGTGTATGATGTCCCTTCCCCAAAACCGTATGTAGACGTTTAGACGACGCCAATTGACAACATTATTCTGTGGTACACAAGCGAAACCAAAGTCCTAAAATCGCCTTTTAAGACCCCGACACACTCTTTTCCTCCTCCATGTGACATCGTACAGAGTAGGGTCCACCGATAGTCCTCACCAATCGACTCTCTCAGATATTACGTCCGAATAATACAACCACTTAGTGTATTGGTATTCGAATCTCAGTCCCTGTGGGATCAATAAATCTTTATTACTTGATGACATCCATGCACTTGCGGGTGTTGAGCACTAGCATGCGCTTTGAGTCCTCGATGGTATCCATTGCGAGATTCGAGGTCACGTCCGTGCCATCAATAGACTTTTCAGTATACATCCCAACAGCGAAAGTATGATGATGGTGCACGGAGGAAAATCGAGGATCCAAAGATGGATTCTCCCAGGTTGTTTCCCGCCTACTGGTCTCGCTTATCTTACGTTTTTGTCTAATGAATGCAGAAATCATGACCAAAATGCAAAATGAAGGCAATATGATGTTATGATGCATGACACAGGTTAACACTTGATTAGTTAACCCAGGTAATTTCTAAATCATGAAAACAAAGAGAAGGGTTTAGAATTTTACTTAGGTTCCATTTTCATTGATCAAGAAGGTTGAGATCTTGAGGGATCTGAAAGACAATGGAACCTTCTATGAGATTACCTTCTTTGGCGAGAGAAAATCCGGTGAACCCTAGGTTTGGAGAAACTGATGATTAAGGTTAGGGATTGATCGAGAGAAGAAATGAGATGCTGGAGAACTTAATTGAGGTCAATTAGGATTCAAAGGAGGTTGTTTAAGCTTTGGTTGTCGTCGATCTTGCCAGAAATGAGAGAGGCAACGGTGAGGGCGACGGGATCGAAATCCCAGCGAGAACATTCGAGGCAAAAAAAATGGGGATGAGTCGATGTGGAAATAGGGTTTGCTTATATATTCCCTAGTCGAACAGTCGAGGCAAAAAGTTGAACGCCTCGACTGTTAAATCAGTCGAGGCACCAGTTGAGTGCGCCTCACTTCTATGCTTTCATTCGGACAGTCAGTCGAGGAGTGGGTCGAGTTTACCTCGATTCTTTGCCTTTTCAAATTTAAACCGGCCTGACTTCTCAAACCGCCCTGAATTCTAAACCGCCTTGAAATATAAACCATCCTGAAATCTAAAATGTACTGAAATAAAAACCGTCCTGAACTCAAAATCATTCTGAAATCTAAACCAGTCTGGAATTTTAAAGTGGCCTGGATTTAAACCAGTCTGGAATTAAACAAATCTGGACTTAAACTAGTTTGGAATTAAATCGATCTAGACTTAAACTAGTCTGGAATTAAATCGGTATGGAATTAAATCGGCCTAGACTTAAACCAGTATAGAAATTTCTTAAGCTCCCTAGAAACCAGTCAATAATTTCTTAAGCTCCCTAGAAACTAGTCTGATAATTTTTTAAGCTCCCTAGAAACTAGTCTGAAAATTTCTTAAGCTCCTTGGAAACCAGTCTACAAATTTTTTAAGCTCCCTGAATATTAGTGTGAAATTTTTTTAAGTTGTTTGGAAACCAGTCTGAGAATTTCTTAAGCTCATCTAGCTTTAAAAAAACTAGTCTGGAATTCCTAACATCTAGTATGGAATTTCAGAAAGTCGCTCAGTTTGACCTTTGAAAAATTTCTATAGGCGTGGCAGAATGTCCAGTCGAGGCATTGGTAGTGCCTACCTTGATTTTGTTCGTTGGTGGCTACAACCGAGGGTGCCAGTCAAGGCGCTAGTCGAGTGCACCTCGCTTCTATTTGCACACAATAGCTAGTAGTCGAGGCAAATACTAAAATGCCTCGACTGTTAATCTGAAATTTCATTTTCTTAAGTTTTTTAAGTCCTAAATTCGCTGTATTTATGTCCCTAAACCATTTTACAAGTGACAATACACTTAATAGATGATTTCTAACATATTTTTGATGTTTTAGTTGAGTTTTATCACTGTTTTGGATGGCCAACCAATTTGACTTTGTTGGAATGTCCAATTATGATATTAGAACCACTTACACATGAATTATGTATTGGTCTTCCCCATAATTGGTCAACTTAATGATTTATGCAATTTTCAACCTCATTACTCAAGTCATGCATCATAACATGCATTTTGAGTAAATTGGTTGCTCCTAACATCTCACCCCTATCTAGCAATACACAAGCATAGTTAATCCTATGGATTGTGAGAGATGTTTCCCCAAGGTATCCCAAAAATTATTTTCCCATTCCTTTTGTACTCATGAATTAGTCCTTATGATCAAGGAGAGTTTTCACTCGGCGACACACATTCCTAACTCTCTTCTTAAATAGCTAAATTCATTTTCTGGAAGAGGTTTTGTGAAAATATCAGCAAGATATGCCTTAGACTCAACATAATTGAGTATAATATCTCCTCTTGCTAAATGATCCCTAATGAAGTGATGTCTCACTTCAATGTGTTTTGTTCTGGAATGATGGACTGGTTTTTTCGTTAAGTTTATCGTGCTAATATTATCACAAAGCAATTGCACATTATTATATGAAAAAACATAATCATCCAAGGTGTGATTCATCCATAACAATTGTGACACACTCTCTCCCATGGCTATGTACTCAACCTCAATGGTGGAGAGAGAAACACAATGTTGCTTTTGGACTTGACCAACTAACTAATGCTGAACCTAAGAATTGACAGCCCCTGCTAGTACTTTTCCTATCTAGTTTGCATCCTGCATAATCTGAATCTGTATAGCCTACTAAATCAAAAGACTCAGTTCCGGGATACCACAATCCAACTGATATGGTTGCTTTAAGATATCTCATAATTCTTTTAACAACAACCCAATGAGACTCTTTCGCACACAATTGATATCGTGCACACATACCTACAGCAAATACTATATCAGGTCTACTTGTTGTAAGGTATAAAAGACTACCTATGACACTCCTATATTGCTTTAAATCAATAGGTTTTCCATCTATATCACTATATAAATGAGTGTTTTGTGCCATTGGAGTGAAAACCTCCTTAACATTTTCCATGTTGAATCTTTTCAGCAACTCCATGGCATATTTTGATTGATAAACATGAATTTCTTCTTTGGTTTGTTTGATTTGCAGTCAAAGAAAAAATGTCAATTCTCCTACTAGACTAATCTCAAACTCACTCTCCATGTGTTCTATGAATTCATTGAGGTAATCCCTATTGTTTGAACCACAAATTATGTCATCAACATAAATCTGAGCTACAAATATATCTTCACCATTTCTTTTCAGAAATAGTGTTGGATCGATTTGACCACTTCTAAAACCCCTCTCAACTAGAAAAGATGACAACCTTTCGTACCAAGCACGAGGTGCTTATTTCAGCCCATAAAGAGCCTTCTTAAGCTTATACAGGTGATTTGGAAATGCAGAATTTTCAAATCCCGGTGGTTGTTCAACATAGACTTCTTCCTTTATAAAACCGTTCAAAAATGCTGACTTCACATCCATTTGATATAATTTGAATTCTTTATATGTTGCAAAAGCTAGCATAATTCTAATAGATTCTAATCTAGCCACGGGTGCATAATTCTCACTATAATCAAGTCCCTCAACTTGATTGTACCCTTTGGAAACTAACCTAACTTTATTTCTAACTATTTCTCCCTTATCATTCATTTTATTTTTGAATACCCATTTGGTTCCTATTATGGTAGCTTGATCAAGTCTTAGGACTAAGTCCCAAACTTGACTTCTCTCAATTTCTCCCAATTCATCATGCATTGCTATAATCCAGTCCGGATCAAGCAAAGCTTCATCAATTACTTTTGGTTCAATTTCAAAGATTAATGCTACTTGATTCACTTCATTCCTAATGTATGATCTTGTCCTCACCCCATGATGAATGTCTCCGACAACTTGGTCTAGGGGATGACTATTAACCATTCTAGTGGATCTTGGTACTTGAGATGTTTCCTGAACCTCACAAATCGGCACAAGCTCAAATGATGACCCTTCTGACTTAGATTTTTCATTATTAGCATCAGATTTTACTACCCCTACATTAGTGTTCTCATTCAAACTCAATCTCTTGAGTTCGAACTCAACTTCATTGCTCTTATCCTTAGAGTCACTTTGCTCTTTACATTATTCAAAAACTACATTTGATGATTCCTCAACCAAATTCGTTCTTTTGTTATAAACTTGATAAGCTTTACTAGTGAGAGAGTATCCTAGAAGGACACCTTCATCTGCTTTTGCGGTGAATTTTCCTAGATGATCCTTAGTGTTTAAAATAAATACCTTGCAACCAAATACCCTAAGTTGTTTGATTGTTGGTGGTTTTCCAAACCATAGTTCATGAGGCATTTTTCCTAAAAATCTATGTATCAAAACTCTGTTTTGAACATAGCATGCAGTATTAATCGCCTCAGCCCAAAAGTAAGTAGAAGAGCATACTCATTAAGCATACTCCTCACAGGTTCTTATAAAACTCTATTCTTCCTCTCTACCACACCATTTTGTTGTGGTGTCCTAGGAGTGTAAAACTCGTGTTTATACCCTTTTTCTAAACAAAAATCCTTAAACCTCATATTTTCAAATTCTCCTCCATGATCACTTCTAATTGTTTTAATTGTTGAATTTTTCTCATTCTCAATTCTTCTACAAAAGGAAATAAAATTTTCTAATGTTTGATCCTTATGTTTGAGAAAGAAAGTCCATGTATATCTAGCATAGTCATCTACTACTACCAAGCAATATCTACTACCATTCAAAGATTTAGTTGAGCTACTATCAAACAAATCCATATGCAATAAATCTAAAGCACTTGACGTACTTACAGCGATTTTGCTTTTGTGTGAATCTCTTATTTGTTTACCTTTTTGACACGCATCATATAATTTGTCCTTTTAATATTTGAGTAATGGTAGTACTCGCACAAGCTCTTCCTTAGACAACCTCTTAATATTCTTCATGTTGACATGTGCGAGTCTTCGATGCCATAGCCATGAGTTATCTACTTTGGACAACAAAC
The DNA here is from genome assembly GCA_025175895.1 of Wurfbainia villosa. Taxonomy (NCBI): domain Eukaryota; kingdom Viridiplantae; phylum Streptophyta; class Magnoliopsida; order Zingiberales; family Zingiberaceae; genus Wurfbainia; species Wurfbainia villosa. The sequence goes on from CM045986.1 coordinate 28,182,260, forward strand.
ACTTCACACACATGTTAGTAGCACTACTAAACTAAACTTGATAGATATTTTCCTTCCTAGTACCTACTAGCATGATAGTATTGGATTCATTATGTTTAATTAAGCATTGAGTTGAATAAAACTCTACTCTATATCCTTCATCACATAATTGACTAACACACAATAAATTAAAAGCCATTCCTTTAACTAGCAGGACATTCTTAATCCTAAATTGTTCAGAAATAACAATATCTCCTACTCCTATGATTTTCAGTTTACCACTATTACCAAAAGAAACAATACCTTGACTTCTATTTTTAATTGTGGCAAACTTTGAAGAATTCCCGGTCATGTGATTGGAGCATCCGCTATCCACAACCCATATCATCAGACACTCCCCCTCGACAGGTACCTACTCAAAAATGAAATACAAGATCTTTTGGAACCTAGATTTTGGGTCCATTAGCATTCACAACATAATTCTTAGGAACCCAAGCTTTAGTTACTTTTGCCTTAACAACATGAGTTCTAATAACTAATGACATGAAGCTAAATTCCTTTTGTTTTGGTTTATAGCCTATCCCGGCTTTGTTGTAGACTGCCCTTTGGGCATCTAGAATCATGTTTAGAGTTTTGGAGCTTGCTGTGAATTTCTCAAGTGTGCACTTGAGATCATCAACTTTTTCTCTTAATGTTGTGTTCTCTTCTCTAAGTTCTTCTACTTGAGAAGTATCATTCCTATGTTATGCAAAAATAGGATTCTGGTTTCTAAGTTCCTCTACTTCCGATTTCAACATTTTTACTTTAACTTTTGATTTACTCAAAGCTTTAGTCAAGCATGCTATTGTTTCATACAGTTTATCTAACTTGGGAGATGTTACCTCATCATCATCAGATGATGATGTGTCCTCAGGTGAAGATTCATTCTGACTTTCATTTTCCTCTGAATCCGAGTTGTCAAAAGTCATCAGTGCAGCATGCTTGGTCCCTCTTGTCTTGACTTCATCCTCTGAGGAGCTGGAAGTAGACTCATTCCATGATGCCCTCAATGACTTCTTTTTCCTAGCCATGCCCTCTTTCTTTGTGAGGTCAGGACATTCACTTTTAATGTGACCCTTCCTATTATATTCAAAGAAAACAACATCAGATTTTCCTCTATGCTTATGTGAAGTCTTACCCTTCTTCTTATCTGCGAAAATTTTCTTCACATCCTTCTTGTTGTATTTCCTGCTTCTCCTCATCATTCTCCTCACAAAATTTGCTATCTCGCTGGATGAGGACTCATCATCACTATCACTTCTTGTCTCGGATGAGGATGAGGATGACTCCCTCTTCTTCTACTTTTGCTTACTTTCCTTACCCTTGTCCTCCTTGTATTGCTCACCTGCAACAAATGCAATACCTTTCTCTTTTGGACCCTTATTAGCTTGCTTATGCAGTTCCATTTCACAAAATAGTTCATCTTATTTTACTATAGATAAATCCTTTGATACTTTATAGGCATCTACCATAGATGACCACAAAGCATTTCGGGGAAACGATTTAAGAACATACCTGATCATGTCTCGATTTTCTAACTCCTCTCCAACTAAATGCAGACCATTTAACAGCTCCTTAAACCTTCCGTGTAGTTCACCAACAGTCTCACCGTCCCTCATAACAAAATTTTACATTTGGTTCATGTAGAGGTTTCGTTTCGCTATTCTGGAGTCCCTTGTACCTTCATTTAGTTCAATCAGTTTGTTCCAGAGCTCTTGTGCACTGCAGAACAGACCAATCTTGTTGAGCTGGTCCTTCACCAAACCACATTGCAGAGTTACAGTGGCCTTGGCATTTTCTTGCGCCTTGCGTTTTTGCTCTGCTATCCACTTTGTAGATTCAAGTGTCCTGCCTTTTGCGTCCATCGGTGGTGTGAAGCCTTCGGTCACGGATAACCACATATGTATCTCAGTCATGAGATAGTACTCCATTCGGCTTCTCCAGTATTGGAAATTGGTTCCATCAAAGAAGGGAGGTCTGTTTGTGTTGTAGCCTTCTTGCATCCACATTAGAGCTTGCTCTTACAATTGTGAATCCGGAGAAGAGCACCAGGCTTTGATACCACTTCTAGGACCGTTGGCGTCGCTAGAAAGGGGGGGATGAATAGCGATGCTCATCTCTTCAATTTGTCATGCTTGTTTATAGTTGTTAGTACACAGTGGAAACATGAATACAAGTACAAAAAACACAACAAGCACAACACAAAGAATTTACATAGTTCGGAACCCAAGTTCCTACTCCACGGTTGAGCCCTAGTCGGCTCTAGTGATATACACCACCACTATAATACTTCTCCTTCTTGGTGACACACCGGAGGTGGAGAAACCTCTTAATACAGATTTTCAGATGTTTTCTCAAAACCTATAGCCGTAGGAAATGAAGAAGAACAGATTACAAGAGTTGCAGTGAAAACAAGTGCCCTTCTTCTTTTCAGAATCATCGATTGCCTTTAAGGATGATCAAAACTTGGATGATCAAGGAACCCTCGCTAAAGTAATCACTTCCAAGGTTGTCGTGAGTAGTAATAACTTTCTTAAGGAAAAATAGTCGTGTAAACCTTTTAAATCGAGCCTGATTAGGGCTTTTCTGGCCCGCGCAGTCGAGTCACCTCGACTGGCGCATTAACTCGCATTTAATGACGGTTCAAATGGTAAGTTTTCCACCATAATTAGAATTATTTATCTATTGAAACATAGGTCAAGTCGAGGCACTGGTCCATCGCCTCGACTGGTAGGCTTTAGTCGAGCCTACCTCGCTTCTGTTTCAATTGAACAGAGCAACAGTCGAGCTTGTAGTCGACAGGCCCTTGCGTCTATTCAATTGAACTAAAGCTCCAGTCGAGGCGCTGCCTTAACTGCTATAGGTTTTACCTTCGAACACGCAGACCCCAATCGAGGCGTTAATCGATTGTGGCTTTGCTTCTGTTCGTGAGAAACAACCTCAGTCGAGGTGCGACCTCGACTGCTACGGTCTTCTCAGTGCTTTGCAGGGCAGTCAAGGTGGAATTTGAAGGAATCAACACATCCAGTCGAGGCGCTGCCTCGACTGATGAGTTAATCATTCGAGGTGCTGCCTCGACCACTGCCTTGACCATTTCAACTTGTCTAGAGTTGAAACCATGCCTAAGAAAGGGTCTACCCTGTACCCTTTACCTGATGCCTGTGAACCACTATTCATAGGTCTTCCGTGCCAAGAATTGCTTCCGGGACTTCGTGCCAAGACTCCTCGTCTGGGTCTTCATGCCTGGACTCCTCATCCAGGTCTTCAGTTGCTAGGACTCCTCATCCGAGTCTTCACTTGCCAAGACTCCCTGTCTGGGTCTTCACTTGCCAAGACTCCTCGTCCGGGTCTTCACTTGCCAGGACTCCTCATCCGGGTCTTCACCTGCCAGGACTCCTCGTCCGGGTCTTCACCACCTTGCATCCAATCCTCAGCCAACAAGGAATTTCCTAAAAATACATCTCGACCAACCACATGAGATAACACATAATTATCACCTTGACTTGAACCTTTGTCAATCACCAAAACATCATTTGGGCCTGATTGCACCAACATATTCTTGGAGAGTTCCCAAACCTAGAGGAAATCTAAACCATCAAAAATAAGGGTAAAAGTTCAAACTTGAACTTTAAGCTCCCTTGAATTTGATTCTCCACCCTAATTAGCGCTCCTAATCATTTTCAATGAATATTTCACCCTTCCAATGCTTGTTTAAGCATATCATATGGCTAGGAGTAGTTAGGGTACTTTGGATTGCTGATAGATGGCTAAAAAAATCTTGTTCAACCTAAATCAACACCAACAATCCACTCAGTCAGAGACCAGTCGACTACTACTATCCATAGTCGATTGCTCCATACGACAGTTGGCTGTTTTCTGCATTTGCCAAAAACAGAGTTTTCAATACGAATTTCAAAAATACATAAGTAATTATACATGTATAGAAAAATCAAGAAAATTCATACGTACAATACGTTTGTCAAATATTATGGGTAAAAATAGTTTTATATGAAAATACCCATTAATTTCCAAAATTGATAGAAAGTTCAAAAGCATTGAAACCTTCAATGTTTTGCCTAACTTTGTGTCAATCTTGTCAATGGTGGTTTTTATCAAAAGACAGACTTCACCAAATTTTTTCAAAATATTTTTGAAATTGTTTTCAAACCTTAATTTCAATCATGGTTTATGGGCTAGATGTGCATGACCATTAGCTTTCCTCATGATTTATCCTTAAGTTCATTTTGATGTACCATATAAGCACATTGAACTCATCTCAATTTTCTAACATCTCACATGTGTCTAGGGTATATACACACACATGTCATCCTATGGATTTTGTGAGATGTAGATTTTGTTCTTCTTGAAATCTAAGGGTTCATGCATTATATCTAGGAATATTCATTTGATTCCTTTATCTAGGACATCAAATAATTTCATTTGTTCTTAAATTCAATTTTAATGCATCTTAATGCATGAATATGATCATGGCATAAATGATTTGCATAATTTAAGTATATTTGCCAATGATGCATGATATCATAGCATGATACAAATCAACCTAATCATTATAAAGACATTTTAAATAATAATATGAGCATGATGTCATGACATGGAATATGGCACACAAAGCATGACAAATATATATAATATAAGGTATAAAAATACCTAAGTTTAAATCTTAATTACCATTTTCTAAAACTTATACCAATTTGCCATAACCAACTAAATTCCTCAAGTGTGCCTACCCCCACCCCCCCCCCCCCCCCCCAAATAGCACATTATAGACTTCTAATATAATTGTGCCAATTATGATCTATTTTTAAACTTTTATAATTCAATTGGCACATCCTAAATTCCTTTAGGATAAGTTACTTGTCTCATTTTCAAGGTATCACATAACCTTGAAAATGTCCTAAATTGTCAACTCTATAATAGTTAGGTTAACTACCCATCCATTCAAGGTTAACATACCTTAAACTCATCTAGTGTGAAGAGATCACCCTCATAGGAATCCAATATCTATGGGAGCTCCTTGGGTTAACTTGATACTGTAGGATCGAAAAACGCTAGAAGGGGGGTGAATAGTGTTCGAAAAACTTTTCTCTTCTTTTTAAAAGAACGAAGTTAAACACAGCGAAAACACTAAAAAAACAGTAGACACAATGGATTTTACTTTGTTACGTTCATAGCCCATCAACTGCTAATCCAAGGCCCTTGTGATCCTAGACCGCTTCCGAAGGGAAAAGCACTAAATGGATCTCTTCCTAGTTGGAGGTAAGAGACCAAACGATTACAAATAATGTGGAGGACAAGGTAACAAGCCTACCTTTCCTCCAAGCAATTAAAAAGTAAGGAACAATAAAAAGAATACTGACTACAAGAAGTTGAAGTTTGAAACTTTATCGAGATTACGACGTTGATGAGCAGAGATTACAACTTCAAATTGATGGAGCACTTTGGCAGCCTTTTTCTTAGTCCAAGAGAGGTTCCATACCCCTTCTTTTAAAGCCTTCCAAAACTTAGCTCGTTGAGATTTAGATCTGAGTCAAACATCATCATCCACTCCTCCTTTTGTGGCTCTTATCTTGACTTTTCTCAAAGTGACAAAATTAATTAGCAGTCGACTGATGGTGATCAGTCGACTGCCCTTTTCCTCCAGTCGGCTGATGGCTTAATTAATCACCTACATCACATGATTAGCACAAGAACTATCTAGTAAATAATGATACGGTCTTGTACCGTCCGATCTCCACTTTGACCTTCCTCCAGAAGTATTAGTCGGATCGTCACCTATGGTTGTCCCCATACTGAGGGTCCGACCTGTCCTCTCCGCACAAAGTTTTTACCTCCCTTACCTTTGGTCCTTCTGACCTACCGCATAGCTTTTGGTCACTTGACCACCAAGGTTCCTCAACATCCTGAGGTTGTCCTTGCATCTTTTGACCTGGTCAACCAACCACCGAGGTTTCTCGTCCCATCGAGATTCTCCTGGTGCCTGTTCATATGACCACCTAGGTTTCTCAACTTTTTGAGATTCTCCTAGCGTCATCGACCATAACAAGGCCTCATACAATACCTGCACACTCAACATAACATATGAGATAACAAGATAGCTTAACTTTGAATCTTTACCATTATCAAAACCTAGGATCGATTATCTAGTGCCCCTGCACCAACAATCTCTCCCTTTTTGATCTATGGAAAATCAATTCAAAGTTAAGAGAATAGTAAGTGTTAACATACGAGAATAGTAAGTATTAACATTTTTCAAAAACCTCCCCATCAAGGTAACCTCCCCCTTAACCTTAGGTGAGTTTTGAAAAACAAATACTAAGTTGTTAACTCTTCGAAAAAAAGTTTTTTAAAAAAAAATTGACCTATTAACTTTAATCTCTTTCCCCCTTTGCCATATATCAAAAATAATTTTATGAGGGGTGATTTTCGAAGATTAATGTTTGAACATATATGTAAAGGAAAAGAAACTCTAATAAACTTTTTGAAATAGCATTATAAGTCCAAATGATAGAAGAAATATTTAAATGTCTTTATGAATCCAAGCATGTGTCCTTTTTGTAAAATAATATTTTCAATATAAATCATCTAATAAATTGATCTTAAGAGAACGTTCAACTCTATTTTCACCCAATTGATATTGGATAATCAATAAGTCTTGGTTAGAGTTGTTCATTTTGAAAAATTATACTCCATGATTCATATTGATGCACTTGTTCTACATCAGGAATCAGGAGTAAGGTTCTAACATCTCACACCCATCTACGTGGTTTAGTACACAATCGCATTAAACTTATGTGTTGTGAGATGTGTTGGCTTCTTAAAACTATAGGATCATGCTTTCTAAGGTAAGTCCAATACTAGTTCTATGTAGCATAAAAAAAATAGTAAGAAAAAAATAATTCCTACTCTACTATGCACATACCTAGTTTTCATCTAAGCAAATTGAAGTCTACTTCAGGTAATTGTTTAGTAAATATGTTTCCTAGGTTCAATTTTGATTCAACTTATTCAAGTTTTATGTCTCCATTAGCTGCATGTTCTCTTATAAAATAGTGTTTTACTTCTATGTGTTTAGTTCTATAATGATATATAGAATTTTTTTAGTAAGATTAATTGAGCCAATGTTATCAACCATGACTTTAGTATTACTAAAGTTTAGTTGGAAGTCCTTTAGAGTGCGCTTCATCCAAAGAAGTTGACCTACACACTCACCCATGGCTACATATTCTACTTCGGTAGTAGACAAAGCAACACAATGTTGTTTTCTACCACACCAACTAATTAGACTTGATCCTAAAATTTGGAAGAAGCCACTCATACATTTCCTATCGAGTTTACTACTGGCATAATCTGAGTCAAAGTAGTCGATTAGTTCAAACTCACTCGACCTAGGGTACCATATTCCTACATTTTGTATTCCTTTTATGTATCTAAAGATTCTTTTTACTAAGGTTAATTGTGATTATTTGGCACAAGACTGAAAACTTGCACACATATTTACTGCAAAAATATATATCAGGTCAGCTTGCGGTTAAGTACAGAAGACTACCTATTGCACTCTTATAGTATTTTAAATCTATAGTTTTTCCATCTAAATCTTCTCTAATGTTTACATTAGTAGCCATAGGTGTATTAATTTCTTTATCATTTTACATACCAAATTTACTAATTAACTCTTTAGCGTATTTATGTTGATCCATATAGATTCCTTCTCTTAATTGTAGGCCCTTTGATGATGTGCTCGATGGGGGAGAATAGCTTTTTTGATTCGCTTGATGGATTTCGTCGCATTCATCTATAAAACTTGTTATGCGCAGTGGAATATATATAATAGTAAAAACAAAACACAACAAGCATACAAACACAAATGATATAATGTGGTTCGGAACCTAGGGTTCCTACTCCACGGGTTGAGCTCAAATGAGCTCTAGTGATGTACACCACCACTAATCAACCTATCCTTCTCAGAAAACACTCCAGAGGTTGAGAAACCTAGTACAAATGATTACAAAAGTAATACAAGAGATACAAGAAAATATAATGGAATACAAGTAAAAAAGCTTTACAAAAAATGCTTTGAATGCTTTGCTTGTTGTTTGCTTGGATGAGCTTGAAGGACCCCAAAATGCACCAGCACTTCACCTCAAATCGCCCAAGGAATCACTCAACAAACCATGGCCTAAATCTTCCACGAACTGCTCCTTTTATGCCTCCGTACGACCTGGATTTTTGCCTAGCAGTTGACTGCCAAAGGAATCAATCGACTTCCTACAGTGTCGTTGTCTCACAACGGACTTAATCCACATTGGCATTCCAGCCAACGGATACACTGGTAGTTAACTTCCATTACCAGCAGTCGACTGCCAAACCCATAGTCAACTACTTAGTCAACTACTGAGCTTTCTGTGCTCGTGTCTGCAAGCAGCAGTAGACTGCCATCCATAGTAGTTGACAACCCTATGGCCAGTCGACTGGAAATCCCTCCAGTCGACTGTCAGAGCACATTCGGCAGTCTAGCCTCTAGTTGACTACCCAACAGTTTATTGGTCATAATCCCAATCGACTGCTCTTGAGTCAACTTGGCTTTCGAGTGTTAAACACTCGACCTGTCGACTGTCTAATATCCTAGTCGATTGATAAACGTCAACAATGAGGTTTAACCCCAAGTATGATGCCCTCATACTTGATAGACTACCCTTAGCCTAGACCTAAGCGTTTTAGCAACCTCCATCAATCTCACGCCTATCGAATCCCTCCAAGTCATCCATGACTTGTTCATCCATACGCTAGACTTTAGGTGCTTCCATCGGCTATTGTCATGTAAATCGGGTCTACAACGCCAAGGTACATTTGGGCTTACAATGCCAAGACACATGCTTGGACTTTATGCCACCAAGACTACAACTTGGACTTTACACCGCCAATATCACACCCTTGGACTTGCCTTGCCAACTCCATGTTGGACTTTCCAATTCCCAAGTACCAATGACTTGGACCTTCCAATGGCCAAGTACCCATGACTTGGACTTTACCATACCAAGTACCCATGACTTGGACTTTACCATTTCCAAGACCTATGGTTGGACTTTCCATGCCAAGTACCCATGACTTAGACTTTACCAATGCCAAGACCCATGCTTGGACATTCCTTGCCAAGTACTCAAGACTTGGACTTTCCATGCCAAGTTTCCAACTTGGACTTCTCCATTATATGGTCAACCCTATGTCAACCATATAGTCAACCCATTATCAAACAATGGTCAACTCATTGTTAAACATCAAAATACTACTTGAGTCAAACTCGAGTCTGGTCAATCATGACCTAGGTCGATTGCACCAACAATCTCCCCCTTGTTGATGTTTGACAATACCTTTAAGTTAGGCTAATAATAACCTAAACTTAAACACTTCAAATGTAAAAGAATAGTGAAGGTTTACCTAACTTAAACCTCCCTTCTCACCCTTTTACATGCATCAAAAAGATTCCCCAAGGGTATCAATGACTCATATACTAATGAGATCTTACAATCTCCCCCTTGGTCCAAAAATATCTAGGATGCCTTCACTCTTTCTAGTGATAAGTCCGATATCACTAAATGAGAGGCAATCCTCACTTATCCAATTCTCCCCCTTTGGTAAACACAATTAGGGTGCATTTGGTTGGGGGTTTTTGTTGATAACCTTGTTAGGTTATCAACAAAAACTTTATTTGGTTTAGGTTATAAACAATTACCTGATAATTGATCATTACTAAGTTATGAACAAAACCTTTTTAGGGGGAATCGGAAAACCTTAGAGAACCAAGATTTTTGTTGATTCCCGAGGTTAAGGAAACTTTTTTCCAATATTACCCCAAGCAATATATTAAATGTCAATTTGTCAAAACTCAATCGATTTGTCATCCGTCGTCGTCATCACTTCTTTGGCCGCGCCACCGCTCGTTGCCATTGCTCGCCACCCATCGCCGCCGCCGCCACCGCCCGCCACGCTCCGCCTTCGCCGCCGTCGCCGCCACGCTGCGCCGCCGCCGCTCGCCCGCCGCGCCAGCCATCCTTCGCCGCCGCCGCCGCTTCGCCGCCGCCGCCGCCGCCGCCGCCGCCATCGCTGCCGTCCACCGCCGTCGTCGCCGCCGCCGCGCCGCCGCCATCCGCCCCATCGCCGCCGATCGCCGCCGCTGCCGTCGCCTTATCGCCGCCGCTGCTGTCGCCGCTGCCGCCATCGCCGGCCGCCGCTTATCGCGGCCGCCGCCGTCGCGATGCCGCCGGCCGCCATATCGCCGCTTACTGCCGCCGCTCGTCGCTGCTGCCGCCGCCGGCCGCTGCTGCCGCCGCCGCGCCGCTGCCGTCGTCGACCGCTGCGTCACCCGCCGCGGCGCGCCGCTGCCGCCGCCCGCCGCCGCTATCGTCGGCTGCCGCCGCCCGCATTCGACCGTCGCCGCCAGCCGATAATTTAGTAAAATGTTAAACTAAGTTATATATTAAAACCTCCAACTAAACATGGTTTTTATCTAAGGTTATACTTTATTCCAAGGTTATGTTTTATTCTCTGGTAATCACATAACTAAGGTTACGTATGATTACTTGAACCAAACGCACCCTTAGGGTTTCCAAAACCCTTCATGTCTCCCCCTTTGAGAAATACACATCCTACCCCTAAAGGTTTGCTCCCCCTTGACCATGTTGGGAGTATGGGGAATACAATCAAAGTCTCACATTGGTACGACATGAAAAAGATCATGTGCTTATAAGATAAAAATATATCTCCATTCGTATGAGGCCTTTTCGGTAGAGCCCAAAAATAAAACCATGAGGGCTTAGGCCTAAAGTGGATAATATCATGTCATTGTGAAGATATGTGGATATTATAGGCACTATCAATTGGTATTAGTGCCATGGTCCATGTCAATCCATCAACCTCGAACGAAGGAAGTGGAACTCCCATGTTCGGATCTAGAGAACCAAACACCAGGAAGGAAGTTCAGTTGGGTCAAAAGGGTTGGACAACTGGCAGGAAGTCCAACTGGGTCAGGAGGACTAGACAGTTAGCAGAAAGTCCTGGTGGGTTGAAGATCGAACATCAAGCAGAGAAAGTCCTTCGAGGAGGGATAGGCTTGAGGGGGGCTCAATGTGGTCCTTCGTTTGAGGGGGGGGATTGTTGGGAGTATGGGGAATACAATCAAAGTTCCACATTGGTAAGACATGAAAAAGATCATGTGCTTATAAAATAAAAAGATATCTCCATTGGTATGAGGCCTTTTGGTTAGAGCCCAAAAACAAAACCATGAGGGCTTAGGCCCAAAGTGGACAATATCATGCCATTGTGGAGATATGTGGATCTTATATGCACTAATAGACCATTGCACCAATAATGTCTTTGGAGAGTCCTAAGGCTATAGGAACACTAAACCATAAAAAACAAGGGCAAAAGTTCAAACTTGAACTTTCATGTACCTTAAAATTCGATATATCACCCAAAACAACTCTCCTAATCCATTTCCAATGGATTTTCCCCTTCCAATGCTTTGCAAAGGATATCCTAGGGTTAGGAGTAGTTAGGGTAGCCTAAATTAGCTGAAAATTGGTTAAACAAACCATGTTTATCCTAAATCAACCTCGACAATTGACTCAATAACCAGATCATTGCTCTCAGCCTTGATCATTTGCCCAAATCATGCGGTCGACTAGTTTACAAATCATGTTCAAAAATTGAATTTCAAAAATACATAAGTAAATATATAATTTTAAAAATAATAAAATTTCATACGTATAATACTTATGTCAATCATTATTAGTGAAAAATATTTGAAAAATAAAATACCCATTAAATAGTGAGATTGATACAAAGTTTAAAAATAAAGATAACTTTAATGTTTTGAGCCTACTTTGTGTTGGTGCAGGGGAACTAGATAATCGAACCTTGATTTTGATGATGGCAAAGATTCAAAGTTAAGTTATTTTGTTATCTCATGTGATATGCTAAGTGTGTAGGAAGTGTTTAAGCTAAGCCAAAGGTCAAGCGACATCCGGAGAATCTCAAGTTGAGAAACCGTGGTGGTCGGGCGACACCAGGAGAACCTTGGGGAGTCGAGGAACCTCAATGGTGATCGAAAGCTAAGCGACAGGTCAAGAGGACAAAAGGTAAGCTACGTATGTGGAGCGATGGTAAGGACGTGCCCTCGGTTAGAGGACAATCCTAGGCGTCGATTTGACTAAGGCTTCCGGAGGAATGCTGAAGTCGAGATCGGACAGTCAAAGGACTGTCACAATGCATGGCATTATGCATCTATTGTGCTAATCTTGTATTACAGAAATTCTCAAGTGCAGCAGTTAACTGGAGATGCCAGTAGTCGACTGAAGGTAGTCGACTACTAAGAGGATCAGTCGACTGATGTCGACGAATCAACCCAGTGCACAAGGTCAAAGAGATAGAGATTGATGCCACCACCTCAGGATAAGATAAGCCGCCACCTCAGGATAAGATAAGCCACCACCTCAAGATAAGATCCACGAGTTTTGGATCTGGATCGGGAAAAATTCCAAGGTGCAAAACTATAAAAGGAGGGGAGGACTCACACCCAAATTCAAGAATCTCCCAAGTGCTCGTGCTCTCTACAACGCTACTCTGACCGTGCGCCATCTTCTAATCAATTGTCGGTATTATTATTATCTTTCTGTACTTAATTTGTATAAGGATCGGTAAGGTTGTTACCGGCCTTATAATCATTGTAATCGTCTTGTCTCTTACCTCCAACGAGGAAAAGACTTTTAGTGATTGCCCTTCGGAAGCGATCAAGGATCGCAGAGCCTTGGATTAGCAGCCGGTGGGCTGTTAACCAAGTAAAAAAGCTTTGTGTCTTTCTTGTGTTTGTCTTTTAGTTTTCCGTTGTGTAATTGGTTTTAATCGTCGAAAAAGAAAAGTTTTTATGAACGCTATTCACCCCCCTCTAGCGCTCATATCGATCCAACAATTGGTATCAGAGCGGGGGCGCTCAGATTCGGTGCAACCACCAGTCGAGCATTTTCTTTTCTTTATTTTTATTTTTAAATATCTTCGGTACTACTAATCCAAGACCAAGTCTTGGGACTTTTTGGTTTGTGTTTTTTTTTTGCGAGTTTTAGAAAATCATTGACCGAGCAAACCATGGAAGAGTCTCCCACAAGGCATAAAGGTAACAATGTCAATTTAAATTTTAAATTTTATATTATTTGCTTTAAGTGCAGGGAGAGAGGACACTATAAAAATAAGTGTCTTACTCGTAAGACTCGAACGACGCAATCGACGGCAAAGGAGACACTATTGCTAGGAATCCGGAAGAACAAGGAGCACATCAAGTGCTTCGGGTGTGGATGATTCGGTCACTACAAGAATCGGTATCCGGAAAAAAAGGATAGTAAAGTTAATAATTTTGAAAAGTTGAGTTTTAGAATAGTTGATAATTTAGATAAATTGTGTAATTGTTGTCAATTAATTAATACAATTAATAATTCAACTAATAAAAAATTAATTAATTCAGATTTAATTAGTTTAAATAATAATAATAATAATATCATGGAAGAAAATGATCAAATCAATCTAACATTTGATAAAATTAACAAAGAGATTAAACAAATATTTAGTTTAATCAACATATATCTAGATCAAGTCAAAGATAAAACCAACCTAGGACTTAATCAGAATAATCAAACCCTTGATCAGAATAATCAAACAATAGGACAAATCATCAAATCCAAGATCTGATTAATCTAGATAATTCCGAATTAAAAAATTCTGTTTTGAAAAATTCAACCATAAAAAAATCGAAATTAACTTTAAAAAATTCCAAAGATAATCTAAATCATTCTAATAATAATTCTACCTTTAAAAACTCTAACAATTTTATCTTAAATAATTCTAATAATAATTTTACCTTTAAAAACTCTAACAATCTTATCTTAAATAATTCTAATGATAATTCTACCTTTAAAAACTCTAACAATCTTATCTTAAATAATTCTAATAATAATTCTACCTTTACAAATTCTAATAATCTTATCTTAAATAATTCTAATAATTCTACCTTAAAAAATCTAATAATTTTAATAATTCTATTTTGAAAAGTCTAATAATCTTATCTTAAAAAATTCTAATAATTCTACTTTTAAAAAGTCTAATAATCTTATCTTGAAAAAGTCTAATAATATTATTTTAAAAAATTCTAATAATCTTATTTTAAATAATTCACAATCTAACTTAATTAAAAATTCAAAATTAGATAATCAAACCAATAAAATTAATTATAATAGAGTACCATTTGATTATACACAAATTAATAATCTAGTAATTAAACCTTCAACTTTTAAAAATTCAACTAATAAATATGTAGATTTGGGTTACAAGTCTAAGCTAACCAAAAATCAAGACACTAAAATTTGTAAACCTAATTATAATAAAGTATCTTATAACTATAGAACAAATAAAAGTCTACCCAAGAAAACAACCATTTCTTTAAATTGATTGAATGTAGCTTGCTCATGCATACATATCATTATCATGCTTATTTTGTCATGTCATACATACTAGTTTTAAATTCACTCTCATAGAATAGTTAGATAGGAAATAATTAATTAATATTGACAACATAGTATCAGGATGCGGTAAGATGATAGTACGTTAAGGAAATGAAGTCAAGTGTATCCGAGTTGGATAAGGAGTATCTATCTTGGTGCATTTAACTAAGTGGAACTAACTGAAGCTACCTCACCACATCCTAAACTAGTTAGACCAGGACGTAATCCTAAGTGAATTAAGTGTGTAATTTCCTAAGTTGGCTTTGTCTAAGAAAGTGGTCATTGTTCCGATCAAAGAAGGCCCCTGTGCCTCACCACGACCTGGAAGCCCTCTTTTGAAATGTTCACTTAACTAACTAAAGGTGAAATTCGAATCTAACCCAAGATTAATTAATTTCTAAGGCATTTAATTATATTCATCTCACAATACCTATAAGAATAACTTGGTTGATCATGTAGAATGGGTGAGATGGTAAGGACAACAAATTAAAAATGATTTCAAAATTTATATACACATAAATAGATTCTTAAAACTATTTTTATTGGTTGCCATGATTATTGTAGTTTTCAAAACAACTATGCTTCTTAAAATGATGGTTAGTTGACCAATACTGAACATATAAATCCTTAGGTCAACTTTAGATACCTAGACCCTCTGGACACTTAGGTGAGCCTTCCTTATGGCCAACAAGGATGTCCTAAGAGTTTGTCAGACAAAAGGGGAGACCCTCTAGATATGCCTTCCTTGTGGCTAACAAGGATGTTAGGTTAAGGGGGAGGTTCTAATTGGATAATCATCATAGAAGTTGTTAAAAAATATTTTTTTAAAAAAACTCACCAATACTTTCTAAATTTAAATCCTTCTTTTGATAATATGCCAAGGGGAAGAGAAGACTTAAGTTGGACAAACATAGTATCTAGCTACCTCCAATTTGGAATAAAAACCAATAGGCATGAGCCTTTAAATTTTTTTTTAATTCTTTCTCAAAATTTTATAACAATGTTAAAGGTTAGGGGGTCACATTCTAACCTAGGATATACATTGTTGGTGCAGGATCTAGAAACCTAAACTCCTAAACTCTTAAGTATTAAAGGGAGTTGAACATATTAAATCAACTTGATTAGAATGTTTAAAAATTCTATTTCTTGGCAATGTACCCAATATAAAGTTATTTTTAATATATGTCAAAGGGGGAGAGAGAATAAAGTTAAGAGGTTACTTACTTTTTCTTTCCCAAAAATTAATTATTTTTCAAAACTCACCTAGGGTTAAGGGGGAGGTACCCTTAAGGGGGAGGTTTTGAAAAATGATTGTTCAATGCTTACTCTTTATTTTCTCTTAACTTTGAATTGGTTTGCCATAGATCAAAAAGGGGGAGATTGTTGGTGCAGGGGCACTAGATAATCGAACTTTGATTTTGATGATGGCAAAGATTCAAAGTTAAGTTATTTTGTTATCTCATGTGATATGCTAAGTGTGTAGGAAGTGTTTAAGCTAAGCCAAAGGTCGAGGGACATCTGAAGAATCTCAAGTTGAGAAACCGTGGTGGTCGGGCAACACCAGGAGAACCTCGGGGAGTCGAGGAACCTCAATGGTGATTGAAAGCTAAGCGACAGGTCAAGAGGACCAAAGGTAAGCTCCGTATGTGGAGCGGTGGTAAGGACGCGCCCTCGGTTAGAGGACAATCCTATGCGTCGATCCAACAAAGGCTTCCGGAGGAATGCTGAAGTCGAGATCGAACAGTCAAACGACTGTCACACTGCATGGCATTAGGCATCTATTGTGCTAATCTTGTATTGTAGGAATTCTCAAGTGCAGCAGTTAAATGGAGATGTCAGTAGCCGACTGAAGGCAGTCGACTGCTAAGAGGATCAGTCGACTGATGTCGACGAATCAACCCAGTGCACAAGGTCAAAGAGATAGAGATTGATGCCACCACCTCAGGATAAGATAAGCCGCCACCTCAGGATAAGATAAGCCACCACCTCAAGATAAGATCCACGAGTTTTGGATCTGGATCGGGACAAATTCCAAGGCGAAACACTATAAAAGGAGGGGAGGACTCACACCCAAATTCAAGAATCTCCCAAGTGCTCATGCTCTCTACAACGCTACTCTGACCGTGCGCCATCTTCTAATCAATTATCGATATTATTATTATCTTTTTGTACTTAATTTGTATAAGGACCGGTAAGGTTGTTACCGACCTTAAAATCATTGTAATCGTCTTGTCCCTTAGCTCCAATGAGGAAGAGACTTTTATCGATTGTCCTTCGGAAGCGATCAAGGATCGCAGGGCCTTGGATTAGCAGCCGGTGGGCTGTGAACCAAGTAAAAAAGATGTGTCTTTCTTGTGTTTGTCTTTTAGTTTTTCGCTGTGTACTTGGTTTTAATCGTCGAAAAAGAAAAGTTTTTATGAACGCTATTCACCCCTCCTCTAGCGCTAATATCGATCCAACACTTTGTATCAACTTCATCAATGGTGACTTCAATCAAACGATAGACTATACCGAGGTTTTTCAAAATGATTTTGAAATGTTTTTAAAATCTTATATTGGACCATGATCTATGGGCTCAATGCACATGACTAGCACATTAGCTTTTCCCATGAACCATCAATGGTATAAGATGTGTTTGAATTCATCTAAATGCAAGAACTATGCATCTTGAACTTAACTCATTTTTCTAACATCTCACATGTGTCTAGGGTGTACCAATACACATACATATCAATGTAATGTGAGATGTGGGATTTTGTTCTTCCTAAGCAAAGGTCTGATGTATTTTTCTAGGCAACTCTATTTGATACCCTTATACATGGGACTTCAAATCATATCATAGTCCTTAAATCAATTTTAATTAACTTAAATGCATTAATGATGATTATGGCATATAAGATAGAATAAATGAAGCATGTGCCTGAAGGTAGGAAACTTCGCTTCCCACTTCAACTCGGTCGCTTGTTCATGGCGATCCCGTATACGTTCCCGGATTAAAAAATTAATCCTTGACATAGGGGGATTACCCAAACAACCGTTCTATCGTCATGCTATTCGATTAGAGTAGTCACTTGAATAAACTTGTTGTTCAAGCAACCAACTTTTATTATTCGAATAGCCGCAGAATAGACGATGTATGGATCGCTGGTTTTTGTGTTTCTATTCAGGGTCCAAGTAAATTTAGCCACATATAATTAAAAACAATTATAGACATAAACAAAAGAACATAAACAAGCATTATACCTCTCGATCTTCTATTGTATGTCCTTCCTCCTTTTGGACGTCGTGTGGGCGACGATCTTCCAAAAGACGAAGCCTCCTAGATCACCAATCTTCCTTTCTTTGTTCACTCCGAACAAAAGGAAGAATAAAACAAAACTCTTCTTCCTATCTAGAACCGACCACCAAGTCAATGGACTTGATGTTGCCACTAGCCAAGGAGGAGAAAAAGAATCACCGGCCAACCTTGAAGGGGGTTGCCGCCGGCCACAAGGAGAGGAGAAAAGGGAACTCCGACCAAAAAATGAAGAGGAGATGACCAAACCTTCACCACCTTGCTGCCGGCCAACCTTTTCCCTTGAACAATGGGCGCCGCTCAAAGGATCAAGGAAACCCTAACCCTAATGCCTTGCCGCCCAAGCCAAGGAAGCAAAAACCCTAATCTCCATTCAATTAGTTGTCGTCCAAGCCATAAGCCCTTATTTATAGAGTTAGGCTTAAGCCTCCTTTTAATCTCCACCGTTGGATCTAGGGATTTAATCTCAATCGTCGGATCTAGAGATTTAATCTCAACCGTCGGATCTAGAGAATTAATCTCCACTGTCGAATCTAGAGTTCCATTTTCCACCATCGGATCTAATGCTCCATGAGATTTTAATAGGCTACAATAGGGACCATGAGGAGGAGTTGGATCTTGGCCACCCAATGGATCAAGCCCACATAAAGTCTGATCCATTAATGATAATCCATTCCACTAGTGGATTATCATTGATCTACCTCACCAACCCCCATAAGTTAATATGGGCTCCATATATTATTTGTACATTTATCTCCCCGTGTTTAAGATCTCGAATGTCCGTCAATTAATTAATTTACTGACAATTAATTAATCAACATATAACTCCATGAGTAGTACCACTCAACCTTATCATCATGTCGGACCAAGTCCACCTGCAGGGTTTACATCATGAACCTTATGAGCTCCTCAAGGGGACATCATCATCCTAATATATAGGACACGGTTTCCTCCTATAATCAACGGCACACCATATAAATAATATCATTTCTCAACTTACCGAGCCTATCGATTTACTCTATAAATATCGCCCATTGGTAAATCAAAGAAATGAATACTAAGTATATGTGCCCGATATTATATTGGGATTAAGAGCATGTACAACATAATATCTAAGGTCCGATTCGATTATGTAGTCAGCAAAAAATCGAATCACCTCTATGTCGGTCCTACTCAATACACACAAAGTGTACTAGTGTAATTCTATGGTCAAGACAAACCAATACAAAATTACACTACAACCATACCAATGGTTTGTCCATAACCATCTCGATTGTGAGCCTTTACTTATACTTTACAAGGAACTGATAACATGATCTCCCGTGTGACACTACACACCATGTTATCTACAATGTAATGTATTAGAAAAAATTCATAACCATAAATATGCAAACAATGATCATGTGATTCTTTTTTCAAAATAAAGATGTTCATACAAAAGATAGAATTTTCAGTAAATATCCCAACAATCTCCCACTTATACTAAAAGACTATGCTGTCCTCAAACTGCCATACATCTGGTTCCCATTCTCTCCACATGCCTATCAAAAGCTCTCTCTGGAAGGGGCTTAGTTAAAGGCTCTGTCTGGTTATCCTCCGATGCAATCTTGGCCACAACAACTTCTCCTCTCTTTACGAATTCTCGTATCAGGTGATACTCTCGCTCTATGTGTTTACTTGCCTTATGGGCTCGTGGTTCCTTCGAGTTTGCAACTGCACCACTATTATCACAATAAATTGTGATAATTTTGGGCAAACCAGGAATCACATCCAAGTCCATCAAGAAGTTTTTAAGTCACACAACTTCTTTGGCTGCCTAAGAGCCTGCCACATACTCAGCTTCCATGGTAGAGTCTGCCACGCATTTCTGCTTGACACTCCTCCATACAATGGCTCCACCTCCAAAAGTAAACACAAAACCTGAGGTAGACTTACTTCTATCCCTGTTTGATTGGAACTCAGATCTGTGTAACCCATAGGGAGTAATTGGTCTTCCTGGTAAACTAGCATATAATCCCTAGTCCTTCTCAGGAACTTCAATATATGCTTTACCACAGTCCAATGTTCCTGTCCTAGATTACTCTGATATCTGCTAACCATACCGATGGCAAAGCAGATATTCGGTCTCATACATAGCATAACATACATGAGGCTTCCTACTGCCGAAGCATAAGGAACCGCCTTCATCTCCTCTATCTCCTCAGATGTTCTAAGACACATCTCCTTAGATAAAGGAACTCCATGCCTGAAAGGTAGAAAAGCTTTCTTGGAGTTCTGCATGCTAAAACGATCCATAATGGTGTCTATGTATGAAGCTTGAGATAAACACAACATCCTTTTCCTGCGATCCCTTATAACTTTGATCCCAAGGATGTGTCCCACTTCTCCCAAGTCCTTCACATCAAACTGTTTAGACAACCATACCCTTACGTCCGATAACACCTTGACATTGTTGCCAATTAACAAAATTTCATCTACATATAGTACAAGAAATACCACTACGTTTCTGTCATATCTCTTGTATACACAAGACCTATCCAGACTTTGAATAAATCCATAAGACTGGATTACCTCATCAAAGCGGATGTTCTAAGACCTTGAAGCTTACTTTAATCCATAAATGGACCGATTAAGCTTGCACACAAGATGCTCTTTGCCCTTTGCAATGAATCCCTCTGGTTCCTTCATATAGAGGTTTTCCTCAAGACTTCCATTAAGGAAAGTTGTTTTGACATCCATCTGCCATACCTCATAATCCATATGAGCAGCAATACATAAGAGAATCCAGATAGACTTAAGAATGGCTACCGGCGAAAAGGTCTCCTCATAATCGATACCCTCTTTCTAAGTATACCCCTTCACAACAAGCCTTGATTTGAAGGTCTCAACCTTCCCGTCTATTCCTCTCTTTCTTTTGTAGATCCACTTGCATCCATTGGCTTTTACACCATTGGGTGGTTCTACTAGCTCTTAGACCTGATTTGAATCCATAGATTCAATCTCAGCATTCATTGCACTTTGCCAAGATACCGCATCTTTATCTTGGATTGCCTCATCATATATCCAGGGATCAGGTTCATGTTCGCCAGGGACTAAATCAGAAGATTCTCCCAAGAACATGAATCTATCAGGCTGTCTCACAACCCTCCCACTATGACGAGGTATCACCTGTGTATCCTCTGTGACACGTGGTGCAGAGACTTGTGATATATCCTCTTCTACCGGTGGTACTGAAGTAGTGACTTCCCCTTACAATTCCTCCAGAACAATCTTACTCATGGGCTTGTGGTTCATCATATAGTCTTCCTCTAGAAATCTGGCGTTCGTGCTAATAATCACCCTCTGATCTCTAGGACTATAAAACAAACCTCCTTTCATTCCTCTAGGATAGCCAACGAACATGTGTACTTCTGTGCGAGGTTCCAACTTACCAACATCTGCCTTCAACACATGTGCTGGACTCCCCCAAATCCGAATATATCTTAGACTAGACTTTCGCCCAGTCCACATTTCTGTTAGAGTAGAAGGCACTGATTTAGATGGTACCAAGTTCAGAATATACACTGTCGTATCT
The DNA here is from genome assembly GCA_025175895.1 of Wurfbainia villosa. Lineage (NCBI taxonomy): Eukaryota > Viridiplantae > Streptophyta > Magnoliopsida > Zingiberales > Zingiberaceae > Wurfbainia > Wurfbainia villosa. Next base: position 28,203,711 of record CM045986.1, read on the forward strand.
AGAGAATATCCCCAGAACGAATCTGGCAACTCAGAATAACTCATCATCGATCTAACCATCTCTATAAGAGTCCTATTCCTTCACTCTGGTACACCATTCTGCTGGGGTGTGCCCAGTGCAGACAATTGGGATTGAATCCTAGCCTCTGATACGTAATTCCTAAGCTCTCCCAAGAGGTACTCACCACCACGATCATATCATAGTGTCTTGATACTTTTACCTTGACGTTTCTCCACATCAGTATTGAATTCTTTGAACTTGTCATAGCATTCAGACTTGCGGTACATCAAGTAAATGTATCCATATCTTGAATAATCGATTATGAAAGTGACAAAATACTCAAAACCACCTCTAGCCTAGATAGACATAGGACCACACAAATCAGAATGAACCAATTCCAACACATCTTTGGTTCTATACCCCTTGGCCTTAAAAGGCCTCTTTGTCATTTTACCTTCCAAGCAAGATTCGCATGTTGGGAAATCTTCCACCACTAATGAACCCAGAGGTCCATCAGCTATCAACCTTTGAATTCTTCTTAGGTTAATATGACCAAGCCTTAGATGCCAAAGATACGTTTGGTTCATCTTTGAAGGTTCTTTTTGTTAGTGAAAGCCCTAGAGTCAATCATGTGATGATTGTTGTATGGACTTTATTGTATCATATTCCTATTTATAAAGGCATGGTTATTATATTTACTTGTATTGGTGCCAAATAACTAAATATAATAATGTCCTTGAGTAGTAGGTTCTTATTTATATCAATCGATTGGTTGAATTGATAATGAGATGATATAGAGAACACTACTCTTAATCATTCCTAGCCAAGTATTAACATTCAGGGACAATGTTAATGCGTAGAGACTAGCATGTAGGTCAACATGATGACTTGATCTCACAAGTCATGGATATGAGATATCAAGTTGACACATGGGTATGCATTGGAGAATGTATACTGAATGACCTGCCATGAGAAAGTATCATGGATCATTATATGAGTGTCATATACTTTCTCATGTGACTATTAATATGACTATTAGTCCTTAGACCTGAAGTCACCATGGTTCCCTACATAAGGAGTTGCATACTTTGGCTTCGTCAAACGTCACCCGTAAATGGGTGGACTATAAAGGCGATTACTGGGTAAGTAACAAATTATGCGGAGGGATGTGAGTGATGTAGATGGGATCTATCCCTCCTATATGACGGGGGTGACATCGATATTCTTGATAGAGTGAGACCACGAAGTGCATGGCCATGCCCAAATGAGTCAATATGAGATATTGAGCTCATTTGATTAGAGTGAGTCTACTTAGAGTTCAAGATATAGATTGTACCGATGATGACACAGTCTATGCCTCGATTGGTCAATCTAGATGTCAAGGATAGAGGGACATTGTCACATATTGTGAGAGTCACAATTAGTAGTCACAAAGGTGATGTTGGAGCTCAACATTCTTGTAACTTGGGTAGCAATGATGTGTTGCTAGATACCGCTCATTGCTTATGTTCCTAAATCGGTTTAGGGACATTGCCAACGTTACAAGAACCTATAGGGTCACACACATAAGGGAAATTAGATGGAGATTAGGTTCATATGATGAACAATGAGGATTAGGTTCATGGGATTAACCAAATTGGATTAAGAGTAATCCAAATTAGACTAATTGAGTTAGACTCAAGTTGATTCAAGTGTTGAATGAGTCTAATTTTGATTTGATTCATTAAGTCAATTTAAATTAATGAATAGAGATTCATTAAATCAAATTGACTTGAGTCAAGTGGTTAGATTTGATCAACCATGGGAGATTAGAGGTCAAGTTTGACATGACTTGAGAGGGAATATGAAAGGTCAAGTTTGACTTTACCAAATGTCATGTCATGATGATGACTTGGCATGGCTGGCCAATGATGATGCTCCACATCATCATTGACTTATCATGTGGTGCCACCTCATGAGGGAGACCAAGATCCATGGGAGTTACATGCATGCATGTAACCTCCCAAGCCTTGAAGTGGCCGGCCACTTTAGGAGTTTTGATGGTTGAATTCATTTGGTGAGTTACACACAACTTCATCTTCTTCCTTGGATCAACCTCTCTCAAGCTCTCCCTCTCTCCTTCCTCATCTTTCCGAGCATCTAAGGAGTGCTAGCACACTCAAGATTGCTTTTCTACACCTTTTTCTTGTGTGGATACCAATAGAGGAGTGTGCACTTGATGCTCTTGAGTTCCGGCGAACCTTTTGGACGAGCGGGATTTGCGAAGGGCGTCGCATCGAGGGTAACATCCTTATAATATAGATCTAAGGTAGATCTAGGGTTTTATATAAGCACATACATGTTTTAGTTTTAATACATCTTCGCACGAATCCGTGGCCGGGGCTTCCGAGGTTTCCGCAACGCAAAAAGCGGTTTTTGCGGCTCAGAAAAACCCAACACTTTTCCCTTATTGGAATTAGAGGATGAGTTATTCACTTCTATTTGCATCATGGGAGCTTTTGGTTCAAGCATATATAAATTTTCTATCAATGCACCAGAACAGATAATCTCCCTATTTCTTTTTATAACAACTCTGTCATTAAAAGAAATAGAATATCCATCCATAAACAATTTAGAATCCGAAATCAAATTCTTTCTAAATAATGGTACATAAAGGCAATTTTTAAGAACCAAAATTTTATTCCTCTTAAAAGACAAATAAACATCTCCCACTGCAACAGCCACCACCTTCGTAGCCCTCAGCCGCCGCCACGGTAATCTCCCCCTCAGCCAGTCGTCTGGTTTCTTGGAACCCCTGCAAAGTATTGTAGACATGATCAGTGGCTCCCGTATCTACACACCAGGCGTCGGTAGATAACACCGCTAAACATGTTTCAACGACTAGACCAAAAGATATACCTTTGTTCTACTTCTGGTTGGGGCAGTCCTTCTTCCAGTGTCCAGTCTGCTTGCAAGTGAAGCACTTGCCTTTCGACTTCTTCACTCCTCCCTGAGTTCCTCCCAACACCTATGCCCCATCTTGTTTCTTCTTCTTCTTGGCTTTCGGCTTAGAAGCAGAAACCTTTTGGGCAACCATGGCATGTGCCTGAGCACTCTGATGAAAAAGCCCATCTGCTACCTGGAGGTCTGTTAGAAGCTCCACCAACGAATACAACCTCTTGTTCATGTTGTAGTTCAGGCGAAACTGCTTAAAACTCCTAGGTAGATATTGGAGAATGATATCGACCTGGGTTTCCCCATCGACCTCAATTCCAAGGACTTCCATCTCGTTCAAATGAGCCATCATCTTGAGAACATGATCCCTCACAGGTGTTCCCTTGATCATGGTGGTCGTCATCAAGTTCCTCATGGCTTCCTGCCTAGCAGCTCGATTCTGGTGTCCGAAAAGCTCTTCGAGATTGAGCATCATGTCATAAGCAGTGGGCATGGCTTGATGCTGATGTTGCAGTACATTTGACATAGATGCCAAAATGTAACACCGCGCCATCTCATCGGCCTTAATCCACTTCTTATAACTCTCCTTCTCCTTTTCCCCAGAATCATCCGCAGGCTTAGGAGGGCACTCTTCGAGGAGTACATATTTGTATTCCTCAACAGTCAAGACAATGTCAAGATTCCTCTTCCAATCAACATAATTGCGTCCAGTAAGTTTATTTTCTTTCAGTATCACAGCAAGAGGGTTGAAAGTCATTTTGAAAAAACCTAAGAATCACATAGATCAAAACATTAGATTTCAAAAAATTATTGATTCCTCAAACAATAAAATTTTAAAATCAACCAACACCTCAAAACACCAAGAATATCATATGCCACGATAGTGTAGACGTATACGAATTCTACATTTGTAAGAGGAGAGTTTACCCATTAATTTTACTATCTTGTCAACCTAACTTTTTGACAAATAAAATTAATAGTTGGTTCCTCTTCGGCCCTACAAATAAATTAAGTGACTCCGATGGGGAGGATACTCCTATTTGCATCTAAGTGTTCACCATTACTCGGTACCAAGGTAATTATCTTGGGTTATGTGCCTTCCGATGGGGAAGTACACACGCTCCTTAATAATTTCCTATAACCATATTCGACCCTGTGATCTGCAAACAAACTCATTCGATGGGGAGGAAGGCACTCAGAGCCGATGCACAAGTTTGTTTGCATCACATGTCAAATCGTAATGGACGCCGTGGGAATTTATAAAAATATCTCTCTCCCACTTAGTAATTTAAAATTGAGGAATTTTCTAGCCTACGACATGGAAATCAAACAATAAGCAATAAATATAAAAAAGAAATATTTTCCAACTATTATGGCTTTTGTCTCCAATCTGCCTCCTGTCGTATCGCCATCTCGTCCGCTCCTCCATACGCCATGTACAAGTTATTCGGAGATCCGAGCCGAGAATAACTATTTTAATTTACATCCATCGATCCTATACTCCTCGAAGGAGTGTAAATGAAATCTAGATTGAAAGTAAACTAAAATAAATGAGTGGCTAAACAATATCGTACTAAAAAAAAAATACTAGCCTCGTCAACCCCGAGGATTTAAAAAATATACAATTATACACATACAATCACATACACACATATGACCATAATAGTTGGATCCTATGCCTGCAACCAAAAAGTTAACCTACGCACATCCTACTATTATTCGACACATATAATATATGAAAAGTGCATAAAAGTAACCGAATCATAAACACACAAAACTGGAAATCATGGCTCTGATACCAATTTGAAGGTAGGAAACTTCACTTCCCACTTCAACTCGGTCGCTTGTTCATGGCGATCCTGTCTACGTCCCCGGATTAAAAAATTAATCCTTGACATAGAGGGATTACCCAAGCAACCGTTCCATCGTCGTGTTATTCGATTAGAGTAGTCACTTGAATAAACTTATTGTTCAAGCAACCAACTTTTATTATTCGAATAGCCGCGGAATAGACGATGTACGGATTACCGGTTTTAGTGTTTATATTCGGGGTCCAAGTAAATTTAGCCACATATAATTGAAAACAATTATATACATAAACAAAAGAACATAAACAAGCATTATACCTCTCGATCTTTTATTGTATGTCTTTCCTCCTTTTGGATGTCGTGTGGGCGACGATCTTCCAAAAGTCGAAGCCTCCTAGATCACCAATCTTCCTTTCTTTGTTCACTCCAAACAAAGGAAGAATAAAATAAAACTCTTCTTCCTATCAAGAACCGGCCACCAAGTCAATGGACTTGATGTTGCCGCCGGCCAAGGAGGAGAAAAAGAATCACCGGCCAACCTTGAAGGAGGGTTGACGCCGGCAACAAGGAGAGGAGAAAAGGGAACTCCGACCAAAAAAATGAAGAGGAGATGTCCAAACCTGCACCACCTTGCTGCCAGCCAACCTTTGCCCTAGAACAATTGGCGCCGCCCAAAGGATCAAGGAAAACCTAACCCTAATGCCTTGCCGCCCAAACCAAGGAAGCAAAAACCCTAATCTCCCTTCAATTAGTTTTCGTCCAAGCCATAAGCCCTTATTTATAGAGTTAGGCTTAAGCCTCCTTTTAATCTCCACCGTCGGATCTAGGGATTTAATCTCAACCGTCGGATCTAGAGATTTAATCTCGACCGTCGGATCAAGAGATTTAATCTCCACCGTCGGATCTAGAGTTCCATTTTCCACCAGCGGATCTAAGGCTCCATGAGGTTTTAAAAGGCTACAATAGGGACCATGAGGAGGAGTTGGATCTTGGCCACCCAATGGATCAAGCCCACATAAAGTTCGATCCATTAATGATAATCCATTCCACTAGAGGATTATCATTGATCTACCTCACCAACCCCCATAAGTTAATATGGGCTCCATATATTATTTGTACATTTATCTCGCCGTGTTTAAGATCTCGAATGTCCGTCAATTAATTAATTTACTGACAATTAATTAATCAACATATAACTCCATGAGTAGTGCCACTCAACCTTATCATCATGTCGGACCAAGTCCACCTGCAGGGTTTACATGATGAACCATATGAGCTCCTCAAGGGGACATCTCCATCCTAATATATAGGACACGATTTCCTCCTATAGTCAACCGCACACCATATAAATAATATCATTTCCCAACTTACCGAGCCTATCAATTTACTCTATAAATCTCGCCCATTGGTAAATCAAAGAAATGAATACTAAGTATATCTGCCCATTATTATATCGGGATTAAGAGCATGTACAACATAATATCTGAGGTCCGATTCGATTATGTAGTCAACAATAAATCGAATCACCTCTAAGTCGGTCCTGCTCAATACACACAAAGTGTACTAGTGTAATTCTATGGTCAAGACAAATCAATACCAAATTACACTACAACCATACCAATGGTTTGTCCATAACCATCTCGGTTGTGAGCCTTTACTTATACTTTACAAGGAATTGATAACATGATCTCCCGTGTGACACTACACACCATGTTATCTATAATGTAATGTATTAGATAAAATACATATCCATAAATATGCAAACAATGATCATGTGATTCTTATTTCAAAATAAAGATGTTCATACAAAAGATAGACTTTCCAGTATATATCCCAACAGTGCCAATAATCATGATGTCATGGGATAAAAGTAAACCTAAACATATATGACATAAGAATTAAATCAAAACATTATCATGAAATTTTATATGATTAAATGAAATATGATGTCATGACATGGAAAGCCAAACAAAGCATGACAAATATAAAATACAAAGGTATATAATACCTTAGTGTTAAGCTCAAATTGCCATTTCTAGATTTAAATCCATATTTGCCATAATGGATCAATCTCCCATGTGTGTCAAAAACCCAAAATGGCACAACATGACCTCTAAACCTAATTGTACCAGTTTTGATTAATTTTCAATACTTCTCAAATTCTATTGGCACATTCTAAAAACTTTTATGATATAAATCCAAAATTATTTCTAAAGTATCCCATAACCTTGGAAATAACCTAAAGTGCCAACTTTGCTATGGTTAGATTAACTACCCATCCATTAAAGGTTGACACAACCTAACCCTTCTAGCATGAAGGGATCACACTCCTAGGAACCCAATACCTATTGGAGCTCCTTGGGTTTACTAGGTACTCACTAGGGATATCTTCCCTTAGTACCTTCCTAATGACCCTTTTTGGCTTGGAAGCCTTGGTCAATTGGGTCTTGCCTAGGTTAACTCTAGGGATAACTTCCCTTGTGACCTTCTCAGTGGCTTTCCTAGGTTTCATAGAAACCTTGGCCACTAGGCACCTACCATTGTTAATCTTAGGAATGACTTCCCTAGAAACATTGGTTTTCCTAGACCTATGGATGGTTCCATAATCGAATGGAACACTATAGTAGGTCACTTTGGGCAGAGGTTTGTGACTCAAACCTTTCTTGCCCCAAGATGGCTCTTGCCTATTAACCGCTAAGTTTTGGCTCCTATACCCTTTAATTGAATTTGTCATTCATGCAAGCGTCTTCTCCAATTTCTCAAATCTTGACCTCAAGGCTTGATTTTATAACTCTAATTTCTCAAATTTTGTGGGCCCATTATTTCTTTGAGTATTTTTGTTCTTCCTAAGCATATGCCTACCCTCCTTAGGGTTAATGCCTAAGTGATTCTCTACGTTGCTAATGGCTTACTTAGGTAGAATTTTTCTTGGGTTATTGGTTCTAAATTTATCCTTAACCATAACATTGCAAGATTTGACACCTAAGTAATAAGCTATATTTCTAGCATGCTCCTTATAATTATGCACAATTGCAAGTGAATTAAAAGCATGTCTTTTAGCATTAAGATTTGAAGGTGCATTACTAAAATATACCTTAGGGTTTGCTTTAGAAGCTCCCCGTATATGTGATGCTCCTCCGTTGCCCTTGCTAGCTTGTCTTCCCTTAGGGAATTGGCTCATATAGTTCCCCTTTTGATGACATTTGAAGCAAATTATGTGCTCCTTGCTTTTAATTGTTGAGGCACCAGCATCCTTAGGTTTTCCATGAACTTTTGGCATCGGTTGAGTCTTCTTGACTCTTTTTGGACACTTGCTCTTGTAGTGTCCTTTCTCCCTACACTCAAAGCATATAATATGATTTTTATTTTTAATTTGCATCCTTGAGTTACCTAGAGTGGTGGTAGAATCCGGAGTTGGTTCTTCATCCCTCCCGAAGGTTGAAGCATCTTCTTGATCTTCCTCTGGCGTGGATGGTCTCTCCTCCCCCTCAATTCTAGAGGTGGAGGCTTCCTCCAATTATTCCACTTATTCTACTGATCCAAATTTCAATTTCCTCTCAACCTTCGAATCCTCACTTTCTTGAGATTTTTGTTCACTTGAGGTCGGTGAGGAATTTTCATGAAACTTTGCCAATTTTTTCCATAGCTCCTTGGCATCTTGAGATTCACCTAATCTAGACAAGACATCATTAGGTAAAGAATTTAATATTATTTGTGTTACCTTATCATTTCTTTTGAAGGCTTGAGCTTGCTCTTCGGTCTATCCCTTCTTCTTGAGGTATCCACCTTTTGGACCCCTTGGAAATTTAAATCCCTTCATTAGGATGAACCAATCTTTGAAGTCCATCATGAAGAAATTTTCCATACATGCCTTCCATTGATCAAACCCTTTTTGTCAATAGAAGGTGTATGGAATTGGAGTGTTGATGTCCCATCCAATTCCATCGTTTAAAAACTCCATCCTTTAGTGGTTTTGCTCCTTGGCGGTTAGTCTAAATGAAGGGCGACTTTGCTCTGATACCACTTGTAGGGTATCGGAGCGTCTTCTTCTTCTGTGAGACACTGGGCTCTGATACCTCTTGTAGGACCTTTGACGTTGCGCTAGAGGGGGGGGGGGGGGTTAATAGCATTTTCCATTCGCTTGATGGAATTCGTCGTGTTCATCTACAAAACTTGTTATGCACAGCGGAATATATATAATAGTAAAAACAAAATACAATAAGCACACACACATAAACGATATAACATGGTTCAGAACCTAGGGTTCCTACTCTATGGGTTGAGCTAAAATGAGTTATAGTGATGCACACCACCACTAATCAACCTCTCCTTCTTGGAAAATACTCCGAAGGTGGAGAAACCTCGTACAAATGATTACAAAAGTAATACAAGCAAATACAATGAAATACAAGAAAATAAAACTTTACAAAGAATGCTTTAAATGCTTTGCTTGTTGGTTGCTTAGATGAGCTTGAAGGACTCTGAAATGCAACATCACTTCGCCTCAAATCGGCCAAGCAACCGCTCAAGAAACCTTGGCCAAAATCTTCCACGAATTACTCCTTTTATGCCTCCGCACGACTTGGATTAATGCCTGGTAGTCGACTGCCTATAGTGTTGTTGTCTCACAACAGACTTAATTCACATTGGTATTCCAGCCAACGGATACACTAGCAGTCGACTGCCATTACTAGCAGTCGACTGCCAAGCTCATAGTTGACTGCTCAGTTGACTACCGAGTTTTTTGTGCTCGTGTCCACAAGTAGCAGTCGACTGCCATCCATAGAAGTCGAATGCCCCATGGCCAGTCGATTGGAAATCCCTCTAGTCAATTGCCAAAGCACATTCGGCAGTCTAGCTAGTCGACTTCTCTTGAGTCAACTCGGCTTCCGAGTGTTAAACACTCAGTCAATCATCTGATAAACCTCAACAATGAGATTTAACCCCAAGTATAATGTCCTCATACTTGATAAACCACCCTTATCCTAGACCTAAGCCTTCTAGGCACCTCCATCAGCCTCACGCCTATCGGATCCCTCTAAGTCATCCATGACTTTTTCATCCATATGCTAGCCTTCAGATGCTTCTATCGGCTATTGTCATGCTAACCAGGTCTATACCGCCAAGGTACATTTGGGCTTACGCTTCCAAGACACACGCTTGGACTTTATGCTGCCAAACATTGGACTTATGCCGCTAAGACTACAACGTGGGCTTTACGTCGCCAATATCACACACTTGGACTCCCCTTGCCAACTCAATGTTGGACTTTTCAATTGCCAAGTGCCCATGACTTGGACTTTACCATGCCAACTACCCATTACTTGGACTTTACCATTGCCAAGTGCTTGAACTTTCTATGCCAAGTACCCATGAATATGACTTTATGATTTCCAAGACTCAAGACTTGGACTTTCCATGCCAAGTGTCCCTCTTGGACTTATCCATCATATGGTCAACCCCTTGTCAACCATATAGTCAACCCATTGTCAAACAATGGTCAACCCATTTTCAAACATCAAAATACTACTCGAGTCAAACTCGAGTTCGGTCAATCGTGACCTAGGCTGATTGCACCAACATTGTTTGTTTTATTTGTAAGCCTAACAAGAAAGTGAGTTCACCTATTAAACTCATTTCAGACTCACTTTCCATTAGTGAAATAAATTTGTTTAGAAGTGTTGTGTTTATTGTGCCAAATATTATATCGTCTACCTAGATTTGTGCTATAAATATTTATTTTCCTACAATATTTACGAATAAAGTTGGGGAAATTAATCCTTGATTAAATCCTTTAGATTTTAGATAAATAGATAGTCTTTCATACCAAGCCCTAGGTGCTTGCTTTAATCCATATAGGGCTTTCCTAAGTTTAAGTACATGGTTAGGTTGATCTAAGTTTTCGAATCCTGGTGGTTGGCTAAGATACACCTCTTCTTTGATAAATCCATTCAGAAACACTGACTTGACATCCATTTGTAATAATTTAAATCCTCAATGTTCAGCATAGGATAGCAACATTCTAATTGATTCAAGTCTAGCTACAGTTGCATAGGTTTCATCATAATCCAACCCCTCTACTTGACTAAATCCTTTTGCTACTAATCTAGCTTTATTCCTTATAACATCATCTTTGTCATCAAGTTTATTTCAAAGTACCCATCTTGTTCCTATGATTATTTTTTCTTTAGGTGGGGGTACTAATTCCCACACTTGACTCTTAGTGAATTGAGCTAACTCTTCTTGCATGACAATGATCCAATCTGGGTCAAGAAGAGCTTGTTTTATGGTTTTGGGTTCGATTTTAGGTATAAGTGAGATTTGACTTAGATTTCTATAGGATGCCCTAGTTTCAACTCCTAAATTTGGATCACCTAACACTTGATTAATTTGATGATTAATTTGCACTCTAGATTTGATCAGATTAGGGTTTACACTTGATTCATTTTGTGGGTAAGGTTCAGTTCTAACTCCATTTTCTAAATCTTTGTTGTTTAATTCAATGCCTACCTCGGATTTTTTAGGATTTTTTTCTTCATTAAATACTACATTAATCATTTCTTTGATCTTTAAGGATTCATTGTTGTATACCCTATAAGCTCTACTAGTGGTTTAATATCCTAGAAATATGTTAATAGTTGTTTTAGAGGTAAATTTTCCTAAGTAATATTTTGTATTTAGTATATGTATCCTATATCCAAAGACTCTAAATGACTTAATGTTGGGTAATTTTTTGTAGTATATTTCATAAGAAGTTTTCTGGTGTCGTTTAATTATTAAAGTTCTATTTTGGACATAACAGGAAGTATTGACTACTTCTGCCCAAAACCAATTAGGTAAATTATATTCGTTAAACATGGTCCTAGCAGCCTCTTGTAGGGTTCTATTTGTCCGTTCAACTTACCCATTTTGTTGAGGGGTCCTAGGGCAAGAGAATTCATGGTGATATCCATTTTGATTACAAAATTTGGTAAACCTATGATTTTTGAATTCTCCACCATGATCACTTCTAATTCTATTAATTCTTACGTTCTTTTCATTTTCTATTAGTTTACATAAATTAGTAAATTGATCTCAAGTTTCATTTTTATGTTTTTAAAAATTTTACCCAAGTAAACCTAGAGTAGTCATCTACTATTACTAAACAATATTGACTCCCATTTAGTGACTTGCCTCCATGTGAGTCAAATAGGTCCAAGTGTAGGCGCTCAAGTACATTTTTAGTTCTCTCTTGATTAGTTATTTTATGTGAAGTTTTAATTTGTTTCCCTTGTTGAAATGCATCACAAATTTTATTTTCTAACTTACCTTGTTTAGGTAAACGTCTAACTAGACCATTATGATTTAGTTTATGTATAAGTTTTAGATGGGAGTGGCCCAGTCGCCTATGTCACAACCATGATTCCTCTTGTTGTGTCATTAGATACTTAGTTGAGAGTTGGGTAAGATTTATTGTGTAAATATTATTATTACTAATTCCCCTAAGTATGATTTTTGAGCAATCATTATTCTTAATTAAACATTTATTTGGTAAAAATAAAACTTTATAACTAGTATCACACAATTGACTAACACTTAAAAGATTGAATTAAAAATTTTCTATTAATAAGACTTTGTGTATTATGAAATTCGAGTTTAGCTCAATATCACCTGATCTGATGATTTTAAGTTTTCTGTTGTTTTTGAAAGCTACCGATCTTAGGTTTTTGAATCTGAGCTTCGTAAACTTGAGTCGGTCTCTGGTCATATGTCTGGAGCACCCAACGTCCAACATCCATTGATCCTACACATAAAGTAGTTGGATCAGATATTAGAATTCTAACTTGGTTTAGAATTTTTTTATCCTAGGTTTCATCTCACCCTTTCTACTTGATCAAACATGTTATCCTTATATGTTTTGTGAGATAACTTTCAATTTTACTCAGTTAATTTTAATGGTTCAAAAGTTAATTAACCTTGGGTTAGATTCGGATTTAACCTTTAGTTAATTAAGTGAACCTTTCAAATGATGGCTTCCAAGTCATGGCGAGGTACAGAGGCCTTCTTTGATCAAAACAACCACCACTTTCTTAGACAAAGCCAACTTAAGAAATTGTACACTTAATTCACTTTAGGGTTACGTCCTGGTGTAACTAGTTTAGAATGTGGTGAGGTAGCTTCAACTAGTTCTACTTAACCAAGTGCACCAAGCTAGATACTCCTTATCTAATCCGGATACATGAAACATCATTTCCCTAACATACTATCATCTCACAACATCCTGATATTATGCTCTGAAGATTAATTAACCATTAGTCCTATCTAACCATTCTAAATTAAGCAAATAAAAACTAACTGGGCATGCAAGGTTAAATTAATCAAGTAATTGAGCACACAAATTTAGTATTGGCTCCCCCTAGATCATTGAATTGATATGATCTATCCACATAGTGGATTTGATCCTTGGGAACCCAAAACTTGGTTGACCCTAGTTGTGATTTTAAAATGGTCTTAGGGACCCAAGCTTGGATTCTTCTACTATTATGATTTATGATTGACATGTAAGATCTATTCGTTGTTCTAAACTCGAGCCTGACCTTATTGTACACGCCTCTTTGTTATCCAAGAAGTAGGTCAAGATCCTTAGATCCCAAAGTGAACCTTTCCAATGATTTCCTAAGCTCTTGAACTTTCCCTTTCAAGAGATCTAGAGAATTCTCTTCCTCAAGTTTTTCAACTTGAGTTGATTTTCCCTCTTGAACTTGACTAGTTTAAGAGGTTAGGGTAGCCTCATGCTTGAGGAGTTTAACCTCCTTAAGCAATGACTCGACTTTAGACTCAGATTTAGCTAATTTCTTATCCAAAAACTTAATTAAATCATATAAATTATTAATTAATGATCGACCCACCTTGATTGAATTTTTGAACCGGATATGGATCCGTGGCTTGTCTTGAATTTGGGTTCGGTGTTGGATCCGGAATCGGACTTGAACTCTGACTCGATGTCGGTTTCGGGTTCGGACTCGATTCAACCAGTCTTGCCATGAATGCCAAGTTGTTGACTTGGTCTTCTTCTTCTTCCGATGATTCCTCCCAAGTTGCGTTGAGTGATTTCTTGATTTTCGGTTGCTTGTTCTTTAGCCTCGAACACTCAGACTTGAAGTGACCCTTCTTATTGCACTCGTAGCATTTGTAATTTTAACATGGGTCGGGTCTCTTCTCCTTCATTGGCTTGGTGGGTCACCTTCTACACTTGATCATCTTTCGAACTAGATTGACTAGTTCGGTCTCCATCTCTTCATCTACATCCGATTCGGACTCATCTTCTTCACTAAGAGGCTTGCTTTTTGCCTTTATTCGACCTGCATACAAAGCAACACCCTTCTCGACTGGGGCCAAATTAGATTGCTCATGTAATTCAAATTCGGAAAAATGTTCATCTAACCTAATTTTAGAAAGATCTCTAGAAACTTTGTAAGCATCAACCATGGATGCCCACAAAGTAGTCCTAGGAATAGCCTTAAGAACATACCTTATGAGGTCTCAGTTCTCTACCTTTTGTCCAATAGAGTGGAGGTCGTTCATTATATCTTGGATTCGAGCGTGAAGTTGTGCAGTCGTCTCATTGTCCTGCATTTTTAAGTTAAATAATTTATTAAGGAGCAAGTCCCGTTTACATACCTTAGTGTCGATGGTTCCTTCGTGTAACTCAGTGAGCCTATTCCAAAGGTCCTTGGTGCTAATGAAGGGGCCGACGTGGTTGATTTCCTCCTTGTCCAATCTGCATTGCAAGATCCAAGTTGTTTTTGCGTCATCTTAGATTTTTTGTTGGTCCACTTATCGTAGTCTAATGTTTCCCCTTAGTCATTGGTGGGTAAAGAAAAGCCGATTTGGATAACAATCCACATCTCGACATGTGTTTTTAAAAAATACTCCATCTGACCCTTCCAATAGCGGAAGTCATATTCGTTAAAGAACGGAGGTCGGGCGGTGCTATACCCCTCAAGGTGGGGCATTTTAAAAAAAAAACTTGCAAAGACACAAATAACAAAAAAGGATTCCAAGACTTGGTGGTCTTGGATTTGTAGTGCGGGAAATAAATAAAAGAAAAACTTTAAAAGATAAAAATATGAAAAGAAAAAGTCCTCGATATGTGGTTGCACCAAATCTAAGCACCCCCACTCTGATACCAAATGTAGGATTGACAAATGCTAGAGGGGGGGGGGGTGGATAGCATATTTTAAAATATTTTCTTTTCTTTTAAAATTGAGTAAATCACAATGGAAAACAAAACTAATAAAAATAATGGGACACTTTGTTTTTCCTTGGTTCACAGCCCACCGACTGCTAATCCAAGGCCCTTGCGATCTTAAACCACTTCCGAAGGGAAAAACACTAAATGTGTCTCTTCCTCGTTGGGGGTAAGAGACCAACCGATTAAAAATAATGTGGAAGACAAGATAACAAGCCTACCTTTCCTCCTAGCAATAAGAAAGTAAAGAACAGTAAAACAATAATACCAACTAAAAGAAGTGTGAGTGTTGGAAGCTCGGTCGGTGTTACAGTGTGGTAGCGTGGTGATGAACACTTTGGATTGATGGAGAACTTGTATGTTTTTTTTTTATTTGTTAACACAAGAAGGGTGATTAACCTCTCCTTTTATAGCCTTTCAAAACCTTATCTCGTTGAGCTTTAGATCTAAGTCAAACATCATCATCCACTCCTCCATTTGTGGTTCTTATCTTGACTTTCGGTCGAAGTGATCAAATTCATTCAGTCGTTGATTGAAGCTTCTCGACTGATATTGTGTCGGCTCATGATTTCTACTGGTCGCTCAGGAATTGTACTGGTCATTAGGGAATTCTACTGCTCGCTCGGGATTTACACTGATCACTCGAGAATTCTAGATTCTCGGGAGTGACTGTTTCTCCATCGCGACTGATTGCTCGGGAATTCCACAAGTGGCTCGAGAATTCTACTAGCTGCTCGGGATTTATAATGGTTGCTCGGGAAATGCACTAGCTGCTCGAGATTTATAATGGTTGCTCGGTATTACACTGATTGCTCGGCAATATGATAGAAAGCATATAAAACAAAGTTAGCACAAGAACTATATATATATATATATATATATATATATATAAGATGGTCCTTTACCGTCCGACCTCGACTTAGACCTTCGTCCGAAAGTCTTAGTCTGATCGACGCCTAAGATTGCCCCCGTACAGAAGACAAGTCCTTACCATCACTCCACACCTGAAGCTTACATTTGGTTCTTCTGACCTATCACTTAGCTTTTAGTCACTTGACCACCAAGGTTTCTCCTTCTGAGATTCTCCTAATGTCACCCGACCACCGAGGTTTCTCATCTCAAGATTCTCCGAGTGTCGCTGACCTTAGCAAAGTATAATACAATACCTGCACACTTAGCATAGCATATGAGATAACAAGATAGCTTAACTTTGAATCTTTTCCATTATCAAAATCTAGGTTTGATTATCTGGTGCCCCTACATCAACACTACTAATCCATGACCAAGTTTTGGAATATTTTTTGTTGTTTTTGTTGGGATGTATATAGAAAGCCTAGCCTTTGTATGAACATCTTCATTTTGAAATAAGAATCACATGATCATTGTTTGCATTTTATATTTAAGCATTTTGTCTGATACTTTACATTGAAGATAACATTGTTGGGATCGAGGCTCGCTAGAGGGGGGGGGGAGTAAATAGCGAGTCTAAAAAATTCTAACTCACTTTTGACTACAAAACAGAGGATTACACAGCGGAAATGGAAAAATAAGAACACAAAGAACAAACACAACCAAACGCAAGTATTTACGATGTTCGGAACTCAGCAGTTCCTACTCCACGGGCAGCTCAAAAGGAAAGTCTACTATGTATGATCGGAATGGTTCCGTAGGTGAAAACTTCACCTCTTACAAGCTTACAAGACAATGAATATACTTTAAGAATAGTAAGCTAAGTATTAAAAACCAATTACAGATTGTTGTTCAGCTTCTTGCGTTGAAGATGGAGTTGTAGCGCTTGCAAGAAGGTGATCGACAGCAATTGGGAACACTTGTTGGAGAGGAGGTGAGAGCAAGACTTTTTCACTCCTTCTCCTTCAGTATGAATCACTAGAAGCTTTTTTTGTTTTTCTTTTCTAAGTCACTACCTCTGTTTTTCTTCCTTCTCATCTTATAGTTGTTTGTTCCAGTGAGCTTTCTGTCTTCCGCCGTTGGAGCCCTAGAGACCATGCCCGACCAAACTCAGGTCACCTGAGCTTGTCCCCGTAACTGCCTCCAACTTCTGGTGGTTTGCAAATAACGAAGCGTGCTCCTTCAACCGAAAGTCGACTTATTTGAATCTTTACTCAAAACGGAAGCATCTCGTTACCTCCTCCATCAGTTGAGCCCGCAGTCGAGTCTGACTCGCGTTTGTGCTCGAAAAATACCTATCAGTCGAGCCCGCAGTCGAGCCGGGCTCGGTTCTGTGACTGAATTCATAGCTATCAGTCGAGCCACTACCAAATCCGCTCGACTGAAAACTTCTCTGGTGAAAGTGCCCTGGCAACAATATGCCCTTGCGACAAAGTGCCCTGGAGTAGTCGAGCCCGCAGTTGTGCTGGGCTTAGTTCTTTGTTGTTCCACGTAGTGAGCAATCGAGATGGTAGTCGAGCCAGTTCGATTCTGTGCCTTTGTGCAAGAGTGTCAGTTGAGCTGATAGTCGAGCCAGCTCGATTCTGTGCCATGGTGAAAGAGTGTCAGTCGAGCTAACCCCATGGTGGCTCGACTTAAATTGAAAATATTTGAAGCACATGAGTATCTTTCCTAGTAAGCTGCCATTTCAAGCACCCTAGTAAGAGACCAAGCACGTTACGGTGCCTTCTCCAACTAACGAATGCTTTAAGTACCCTAGGCAAAGAACGAGCGCGTTACTATTCCCTCCTTGCCTAACGAGTACTCCATGTACCCTAGACAAAGAACGAGCATGTTACTACGCTCTCCTTGCCTAATAGTACTCCATGTACCGTAGACAAAGAACGAGCGCGTTACTATGCCCTCCTTGCCTAACGAGTACTCCATGTACCTTAGACAAAGAACGAGCGTGTTACTACGCCCTCCTTGCCTAACGAGTACTCCCAGTACCCTAGAAAAAGAATGAGCACGTTACTACACCCTCCTTGCCTAACGAGTATTGGGCCCATGTACCCTAGTAAGAGATCGAGCACGTTACTGTGCCCTCTCTTACTAACGAGTACACTAGCTAGAGACCGAGCACTCCCTTGTGCCATCTCTAACTTCAATGGAGAACGAGCACGTTACTATGCCCACTCCATCACCAAGCTTCCGGGCCTTCGAACAGCTTGTACTCTTTCTTTAACAAGGTTCCCCCTTGGATTTCTCAATTGCCAAAACTCAAGCTTGGACTTCCCATGCAAAGACCTAAGTTTGGACTTCCCAAGCCAACTTCAGGTTGGACTTCCCATGTAAAGACCTAATCTTGGACTTCCCATGCCAACCCCAGGTTGGACTTCCAATGTCAAGACCTACCCTTGGATTTCTCATCCATGGGTCTAATGTCACTCTAAACATCTAACTTAGTGACCTTAGGTTTGAAACAGTTGAGGTAATGTCTTGACTACACTCTAGCTCAAACTAGATTTTAATTTCCTAGACTTAAACCTTGTTGTTAAACATTGAAACATTCGATGGGCTTGACTACACTAACAATCTCCCCATTTTTTATGTTTGACAACATGGTTTAAGTTTAGGTCATATAAATTCAGTTCATCTCAAATTCTGAAATATAGCATGAAGTGCAGAAATAGTTCATGTCAGAAATTTATCATGAGTTGCAGAAATATTTCATATCAGTAATTAAGCATGAGGTGCAGAAATATATCAGTAATTAAGCATGAGGTGCATAAATATATTAGTAATTTAGCATGAGTTGCAGAAATATTTCATATCAGTAATTTAGCATGAGTTGTAGAAATATTTCATATAAAGGGCAGAAATTTTCCCTTAGTTACACATAAAAAAAAAAGGCAACATCACAAATATAACTAATAACTTTAAACCCATACTCTCCCCCTTTGTCACACATCAAAAAAAAAAATTCCTTAAGGAGGTCAATATCTCATATCCAAATTGGGTATTCCAAGTGTTTCAATTTCTCCCTCTTATGAGGAAGAAACACGTCCATCATCCCATGATGGATAGTTCCTCCTAAAGATTTGCTCCCCCTTGACCATTGCATCAACAATGTCCGTGGGAAGTTCCTAAGCCTATAGGAGCTTTAAACCATCAAGGTTAAGGTTAAAGGTTCAACATTGAATTTTCCCTCACCTTGAGTTTGATACAACATTTTGACAACCCTCCTAATCTATAACCAATGAATTTTAACTCTTTCTAATGCTTCCCAAAGCATATCTTAGGGTTAAGAGTGGTTAGAGAGCTCAAACATAGGTAGTTGATTATGACAGTAATCATTTGACACACATCTGGCCGATGATACCAAGCATCGATCAAAACTCGAGTTTGGAAGTTTTACGCCAAGGTAGTTCTTTGTCGTAGTCCTGCAGTGCGGTTTGCCAGGCGGTTTTGTGCAGGCGGTTTACGCGCGGCGGTTTTGTCGCGCCGGTATTTTACGCCCGAGGCGATTTTGTCGCGCCCAGGCGGTTTGCACGCAAAGCGATCGCTTCCGCGAGTCGTCGCATCGCCAAGGCGTATGCCTCAGTAGTTTTGCTTAGGTAGTTTGCGCCAGGCGGTTTATCGTGCAGACAGTCTACCTCCGGCCAATCTGCCAGGCGATCTACCGCCAGCAATTTGCGTGCGAGCGATCTGCGCTAAGAAATTGTCGCCCATCGGGCCGAGTGCCATGGATTGCACTCGACTGATAACTAAAATTTCTGTATTTTAGTTTTCAGAAATCGAACTTCAAAAATGCATAAGTCAATGTACGTAAGTTGAAAAATCACAAAATTTTATACATACATTACTTATCACAAATACAATGGGTAAAAAATTGTTTGAAAAATAATTTACCGATAAAATAGTGAGTTTGATAAAAAACTCAAAACTTTTGAAAATTTCAATGTTTTGGTCCCTTTTTGTATCAACTCTCCCAATGGTGATTGCTATCAAAAGATAGACTTCACCAAGGTTTTCTAAAATGATTTTGAAATGTTATTCTAACATGGAGACACTCAGATCTTAGGGTATCTTAGGGTATTGTTGGGCTTGGGGTATAAAATATATGGAAAGCTTCCACTAATACTGTGGATTTCCCAAGTTGTAGCTCCCCCTCAATCAAACATTCTTTTAGGGTTGATTAGGTGCACACATAATGATTGCACTAACAATGGTGGGATGGAGTCAAGGTTTGAGTTGTTCTAGTGGCGCTAACAAGAATTGCACATTCAACAAAAAATTTGATAGACACTAACCGACTCACCCACACATAATCAATAACAGATCACATAACAGAAAATAGAATGAACCAAAAGTTGACTTTCCAAAAACTGTTTCACAAGAATAATCATAGTTTGAAGTTTAAACACACAATCAAACATCCATAGTACAACCATCCTAGGTGAATTGACACAGTTAATCGTGATTCTATTAGTCGGGGGCTGATGTAGAAGGTTCCTCCGAGCTACTTCCCCAACTGATCATGATCTCTTTGATTTCCTTCTGCTCTTGAAGGATTTTACTTGGGTGTCTTGGATTTGAGTCATTCTTAGGTTGGTTTGTAGATGGAAATCTGATATCGTCATTGTGATTGTGTTCACAAACGTCTCATGTGCTTCACGGAGTTGTGATAACTGCTCCGTGATAGTGGTCAATTGTTCAGCTTGGTTAGGATCCGGATGGTGTGGTTCTTCAGCAGGAAGATCAGGTTCTTCCTCAAGATCCCTATGCTCCTCACCTTGATGACCATCCTTCCATTTAATTTCTCCTGTATGCATGCAAATCATGCCAGCTAAAGATAAATTCCTCCAATGGATATAGTCCAGCCTTTTCACCTGCTTTACTTTTCCCTTGGATGTATTTATGCCTAAGGACTCTAACTAGAATGTGAGGATGTGACCAAAAGGCATATAAACCTTTTTCTTAACTGGAATGGAGAAATGGATAATACACAAAAACATCTTCAAAGCTATGTTAAAATCAAGGTGGTTTTTGAGAAGGTGGAGAGTCAATAAATGATGTGGCCTAACTTTGGCTTGCCCTTTGGTGACTATGGGTAAAATGCATCCGACAATGACTTTGTATAAGATATTGTCAGGAGCCGTTAGTGTCATGGCTAACACCAAATTTACTCCTTCATCTCTAGGACGTCTAAATAAGGATTCGTGAATTGAATTGAGGTCAAATACTTCCAAATTTTCCGGAAGAGTTGGATAGCATTCTAGGTTAGAGGAGGACTCTCTACATCCTAGAAATGATCTTCAGATGGCTAGAGTAAGAGTGACATCAGTTTTGACTACCCTAGACTTATAGATAAGCCTATCTTCAGTGGGTTGTAGGTTGTTATAGAATTCGATAAGTAAGTCTTCATTGATATCATGATCGCAGTAGACTAACTTACCAAGTCTATAGTGCTCAACCATCTCACTAACATATGGTGCATTATTTAAGAAGAAAGGACCATCTATGGATCGGATGCTTAAGAGTTCAAACTCATGGGTCCTAAAGGTGTGCAAATGATATTCTGAAGGGAATCGATGGTCCGAGCAAGGCCTCTCTCGTGAGGCCCTAGAAGTGGAGGACTCAGGTTCCTTTCTTTTTAGTCTAGAATGGCATGTGTCAAATATGTCAAGTGCACAAAGATTGACCCATGAATGAATGCAAGGAATGAAATGATGCATGTCAAGTGGGGAAAGTGATTAGTTGCTTAGAAATCCTCTAAAATCACAAGGAAAGTAAGGAAGAAACCTAACTTGGGTCCCATAGAACCAAGAACAAGTGCTTGCTGAGGCAGATGAATTGTTCTTTCTAGAACCCTAGTTGTGGGCGAGTGGTCAGAGATTAGGGTTAGGGTTAAGAGAAAATGGCACGGAGAAGGAAGAAGATCCTTACCCTAGTCTAGAGAAGGCTTGTCTTGAGGTTGTAAAGCTTGGATGGAGATGAAGAGTGCAACTGGCGCTTGTCGCAGTCGGGAGAGAACGATTGTTGGGAAGAAAACATCACGGAATGAAAGGGCTTAGGGTTTAAATCCGTGAGACATCAGTCAAGGCGATGAGTGGGTCGGCTCGACTGGTAACACCAGTGGAGGCGACGGTCGAAGCGCACTTGATTCTGAGTGTGATCGGATTAGTCCAGTCGAGGCGCCAGTCGAAGCGCACTCGATTCTGAGTGTGATCGTATTTGGCCAGTCGAGGTGCCAGTCGAAGTGCACTCGATTCTGAGTGTTAAAAACTCGTGTCAGTCGGGGCACTGGTCGAGTCTGTCTCGGTTATTAGGCTTAACAAACTGGATTTCAATATCTGAACACTCCAACTGAGTTTCGTGTAATTCCTAAGGCTTAGGTAAGTGTTAAAAACACTCGATACGATAACCTAACACATTTTTTATTGTTTTAAACAATTGGTACTATGTTCTTGGTCTCAAAGAGGATCCAACCAATTTTACTTGGTTGGAATGTCTAGTTGTGATCTTGGAACCACATACACAAGAATGTGTAATGGTCTTCCCCATAACTAGTCACGTTAGTGATTTTTGTCTCGTCAACCTCTCTATCTCAGGGATGCAATGAGCATTTGAATTAGAGTGGTTGAATCTATCATCTCACCCCATTTCTAGAAATACAAAAATAGTTTTGTGATCCTTATCGTTTTTGTGAGATGATCCCAGGTCTTCCCCTTTTAAATTCCCATTTCTCTTGTTAAATGGAATTTTTATATTAACCTAAGATCATGGAGGGATCCTTCTTCATTGAGCAGCATACATGCCCAACTCTCTTCTCAAATGGCTAAACTCATTTTCGGGAAGAGGTTTTGTGAATAAGTCGGCTAGGTTATACTTGGACTCAACATGGCTGAGTTCAATGTCTCCCCTAGCTACATGATCTCTAATGAAGGGATGCCTCACTTCAATGTGTTTGGTCCTTGAGTGATGAACCGGATTTTTGGTGAGATGAATAGTGCTAATGTTATCACAAAGCACTTGTACATTCCTATAGGTCAGTCCATAATCTTCTAAGGTTTGTGTTAGCCATAGCAATTGTGATACACATTCTCCCATAGCTACATATTCAGCTTCGGTTGTGGAAAGTGCTACATAATGTTGTTTACGACTTGACCAACTAACCAAGGATGAACCTAAGAAATGGCAGCCCCCACTAGTGCTTTTCCTATCCAACTTGCATCCGTCATAGTCGGAGTCGGTATTGTTGGAAATGTGCTATTCCTCGGAGGCTCATTGGCTCCCATGTCCCCGGATTAAAATTTTCACTAATGAAAACTAATCCGGATGGGATGAGTTTCCTAAGCACAACCAATTCGTCGTCGTGCTAACAACATGAGCGATCACTTGAATAAACTAGTTGTTCAAGCAACACAACTCTTCTAGTCGGTTAGCCGTGGAAGAGACGACGGACGAATCACCAGTTTTTGTGTTTATCTTCGGGGTCCATGATTATACAAATACATACAAATGTAAACTAGTATAATCAACATATACTAACATAAAGAACATAAGCTAGCATATCAATAAGAACATGCAAAGAACAATAATAAAAGTTATAAAACTTTTATACCTCTTGATCTTCTATCGTATGTCCTAACCTCCTTGTAGACTTCGTGTGGGTGAAGATCCTCCACAAGTTGAAGCATCCTAGATCTTCTTCAATCCAAAGAAAGAAGAACTCTCTTTCCCTTCTTGCTTGAGCCAACCACCAATCCACAAAGGATTGATGCCGCCGGGCCCAAGAATAGAAAGAACAAAATGGAAACAAAACTCATCTCTTATCTAGGACCAACCATCAAGCTCCAAGCATGATGATTGCCGCTGGTCCAAAGAGAACAAGAAGAGGATGAGAGGAATAGGTTGAGCGCCGACCAAGGTAGAGGGAAAAGATCTAGGAGCCGGCAACACCCTAGGAAGAAGAAGAAGATATCCTCTCCTATAGTTGCCGCCCACTTTCCCCTCCATAACCTAGCCGCCCAACCAAGGAAAGGAAAACTCTAGGGTTTCTTGCCGCCCACTAATGGAAGGGCAAACCCTAATTTCCCAAACCAACCTAATCCATAGAAAGAAGGGTGAAGCTTGGGTGCCGGCCAAACCAAGGAGGAAGGAGGAAGAAGGGTTGCCGCCCACAATCATGGACTAAACCCTAACCCTAGCCTCTTCCTATTTCTTGCCGCCCAACCATGGTGGAAGGAGGAGATCTAGAACCGGCCACCTTCCCTAGGAAGAAGAAGAACTCTTCCACAAGTTGCCGCCCACTCTCCTTTCCTCACCATGGCCGCCCAACCCAAGGAGCCAAACCCTAATTAGGGTTTCCTCCTTAGGGTTTCTTGCCGCCCAAGCAAAGAGAGGCTAAACCCTAATTTCCATCATCCAAAAAACTTAATGCCGCCCAACCCATACTCCCTTATATATAGAGTTAGGTTTAGGCCTTGGTTTAATCTCCACTGTCGGTTCTAGGGTTTTAATCTCATCCGTCGGATCTAGAGATTTAATCTCAACCGTCGGTTCTAGGGTTATAATCCCAACCGTCGGATCTAGAGATTTAATCTCAACCGTCAGATCTAGGGATTTAATCCCAACCGTCGGATTTAGAGATTTGTTTTCCATCATTTGATCTAGACTTCATGAGGTTTATATTAGGCTACGATAGGGACCATGAGGAGGAGTTGGGTCTTGGCCACCCGATGGATCAGAACCAGTCAAACTTGATCCATCAATGATGTTCCATTCCACTAGAGGATCATTATCGAACTACCTCACCAACCCCCATAAAATAATATGGGCTCCTTATATTATTTGTACATCCATCTCCCCGTGTTTAAGATATCGAATGTCCATCAATTAATTGATTTACTGACCATCAATTAATTAACATCTAACTCCTCGAGTAGTACCACTCAACCTTATCATCATGTTGACTAAGTAACCTGCAGTGTTTACATGATGAACCTTATGAGCTCCTCAAGGGGACATCATCAACCTAATACATAGGACACGGATTCCTCCTATAATCAATGACACGCCATGTAAATAATATCATTTCCCAACTTACCGGGCATATTGATTTAATCAATAGAAATCTCACCCTCTGGTAAATCAAAGAAATAAATACTAAGTACATGTGCCCGTTATTATATCGGGATTAAGAGCATGTACAACATAATATCCGAGGTCCGATTCAATTATGTAGTCAGCAACAAATTGAATCACCTCTATGTTGGTCCTTCTCAATACACCTAAGTGTACTAGTGTAACTCTATGTTCAAGATAAAACAATACCAAGCTACACTACAACCATGCCAATGGTTTGTCCAAAACCATCTTGGTTGTGAGCCTCTACTTATACTCTACAAGGGACTGATAACATGATCTTCTGTGCCACACCCAAGCACCATGTTATCTACAATGTAAAGTATTAGAAAATTTTGCATAATCATAAAAATATGCAAACAATGATCATGTGATTCTTATTTCAAAATAAAGATGTTCATACAAAAGAGCTAGGCTTTCAGTATACATCCCAACAATCTCCCACTTATACTAAAAGACTATGTTGTCATCATGCTTCCATACATCTGATTCCCCTTCCCTCCACATGCCTATCAAAGCTCTCGCTAGAAGGGCCTTAGTGAAAGGGTCTACCAGGTCATCCTTTGATGCAATCTAGGTGACAGCAACTTCTACCTCCTTTACGATTTCTTGTATCAGGTTGTACTTGCACTCTATGTGTTTACTAGCCTTATGGGCTCGTGGTTCCTTCGAGTTTGCAACTGCACCATTATTATCACAATTAATTGTGATAGTTCTGGGTAAACCAGGAATCAC
The DNA here is from genome assembly GCA_025175895.1 of Wurfbainia villosa. Lineage (NCBI taxonomy): Eukaryota > Viridiplantae > Streptophyta > Magnoliopsida > Zingiberales > Zingiberaceae > Wurfbainia > Wurfbainia villosa. The sequence goes on from CM045986.1 coordinate 28,229,457, forward strand.
ATCCAAGTCCATCAGGAAGTTCCTGAGCCACACAGCTTCTTTGGTTGCCTCATAGGCTGCCACATACTCAGCTTCCATGGTGGAGTCCGCCACGCATTTCTGCTGGGCACTCCTCCATACAATGGCTCCACCTCCTAAAGTAAACACAAAATCTGAGGTAGACTTACTGTTATCCCTATCTGATTGGAAATCACAATCCATGCAACCCACAGGGAGTAATTGGTCTGCCCGGTAAACTAGCATATAATCCCTAGTCCTTCTCAGGCACTACAATATATGCTTTACCTGCGATCCAATGTCCCTATCTGGATTACTCTGATATCTGCTAACCATGCCCATGACAAAGCAGATATCTGACTTCGTACATAACATAGCATACATGAGGCTTCCTACTGCCGAAGCATAAGGAACCACCTTCATCTCCTTTATCACCTCAGATGATCTAGGACACATCTCCTTAGATAAAGTAACTCCATACCTGAAAGGTAGAAAACCCTTCTTGGAGTTCTGCATGCTAAAACGATCCAAAATCATGTCTATGTATGAAGCTTGGGATAAGCACAACAACCTTGATCCCAAGGTTGTGACCCACTTCTCCCAAGTCCTTCAAAACTGTTTAGACAACCATACCCTTACGTCTGATAACACTCTGATATTGTTGCCAACTACCAAAATATTATCTACGTATAGTACAAGAAATACCACTACGTTTCCGTCACATCTCTTGTATACACAAGACTCATCCAGACTTTGAATAAATCCATAAGTCTGGATTTACCTCATCAAAGCGGATGTTCCAAGACCTCAAAGCTTGCTTCAGTCCATAAACGGACCGATTAAGCTTACATACAATACGCTCTTTACCCTTAGCAATGAATCCCTCTAGTTGCTTCATATAGATGTTTTCCTCAAGACTTCCATTAAGGAAAGCTGTCTTGACATCCATCTATCACACCTCATAATCCATATGAGCTGCAATGCATAAGAGCTCCCAGACTTGACTTGAATCCATAGATTCAATCTCAGTATTCATTGCACTTTGCCAAGATGCTATATTTATATCTTGGATTGCCTCGTCGTATGTCTAGGGATCAGGTTCATGTTTGCTAGGGACCAAATCAGAAGATTCGTCCAAAAACATGAATCTAAGAGGCTGTCTAACAACCCTCCCACTACGACGAGGTATCATCTGTGTATCCTTTGTGACACGCGATTCAGTGACATGTGGTATATCCTCTTGTACCGGTGGTACTAAAGAAGTGACTTCCCTTTTAACTCCTCCAGAATAATTTAACTCTTGGGCTTGTGGCTCATCACATAGTCTTCCTCCAGAAATCTGGCGTTCGAGTTAACGATACCCTCTGATCTCTAGGACTATAAAACAAGTCAGAATAACTCATCATCGATCTAACCATCTCCATAAGAGTCCTATTCCTTCGCTCTACTACACCGTTCTGCTGGGGTGTGCCAGGTGCAGTCAATTGGGATTGAATCCCAACCTCTGATAAGTAGTTCCTAAACTCTCCCAAGAGGTTGTCACCACCACGATCAGATTGTAGTGTCATCCACATCTTGAATAATCATCTACAAAAGAGATGAAATATTCAAGATTACCTCTTGCCTAGATAGCCATAAGACCACACAAATCAGAATGAACCATTTCTAACACATCTTTGGCTCTATACCCCTTGGCCTTAAAAAGGCCTCTTGGTCATCTTACCCTCCAAGCAAGATTCGTAGGTTGGCAGATCCTCCACCACTAATGAACCCAAAGGTCCATCAGCTTTCAACCTTTGAATTCTGCTTAGGTTAATGTGACCAAGCCTAAGAAGCCAAAGATATGTTTGGTTCATCTTCGAAGGTTCTTTTCTCTTATTGAAATTTCAATTTGCATCGTGGGAGGTTTTGGTTCAAATTTCCTTTCAACGTACCTGAATAGATATTCTCCCTATTCCTTTTTATAACAACTCTGTCATTAAAAGAAATAGAATATCCATCCTAAATAATTAAGAAACTGAAACTAAATTCTTTCTAAATAAAGGTACATAAAGGGAACTTTCCAGAACCAAAGTTTTATTATTTTCAAGAGATAAATAAAACTTCTCCCACTGCAATAGCCGCCACCATCATGACATTGCCCAAGTAAATGGTAATCTCCCCTTTAGCTAGTCATCGGGTTTTTTGGAACCCCTGCAAATTATTGCAGACATGATTAGTGGCTCCTGTATCTACTCACCAGGTGCCGGTAGATATCACCGCTAATCATGTTTCAATGACTAGTCCAAAAGATATACCTTTGTTCTATTTTGGATTGGGACAGTCCTTCTTCCAATGTCCATCCTGCTTGCAAGTGAAGTACTTGCCTTTCGGCTTCTTCACTCTTCCCTGAGATCCTCCGACCATCTTTGCTTCACCTTGTTTCTTCTTCTTCTTGCCTTTCGGCTTAGAAGTAGAAACCCTTTTGAGCAATGATGGCTTGAGGACACTCTTTGAAGAGTGCATACTTGTACTCCTTAGTAGATAAGACAATATCTAGAATCTTTTCCAATCAATATTATTTGGATACAGTAAGTTTATTTCCTTTAATATCACAGTAAGTGGACTGAAAGTCAATTTTGAAAATCCTAAGAATCACAATGATCAAAATATTAGATTTCAAATATTATTGATTCCTCAAACAATAAAATTTCGAAATCAACCAACGCCTCAAAACACCGAGAATATCGCATGCCACGATAGTGTGGACGTATATGAATTCTACATTTGTAAGAGGAGGTTTTACCCATTAATTTTATTATCTTGTCAACCTTACTTTTTGACAAATAAAATTAATAGTTGGTTCCTCTTTGGCCCTACAAATAAAAGCAGTGACTCCGATGGGGAGGATACTTTTTATTTGCATCTAAGTGTGCACCATTACACGGTACTAAGGGAATTATTTCGGATTAAGTGCCTTACCGCTGTGGAAGTACACACGCTCCTAGATAATTTCCTATAACCATTATTTGACCTAGTGATCTGCAAACAAACCCATCTGATGGAGAGGAAGGCACTCAGAGCCGACGCGCAAGTTTGTTGCATCACACGTCAAATTGTAATGGAGGCCGCAGGAATTAATTAAAATGTCCCTCTCCCACTTAGTAAATTGAAAATGAGGAATTTTCAAGCACACACAACATGCTTATTATTACTGTAGATTTCAATAAAATTATTGATTCCTCAAACAATAATTTTTGAAATCAACCAACACCTCAAACACCGAGAATATCGCATGCCACGATAGTGTGGATGTATACGAATTCTACATTTGTAAGAGGAGGTTTAACCCATTAATTTTATTATCTTGTCAACCTTACTTTTTGACAAATAAAATTAATAGTTGGTTTCTCTTCGGCCCTACAAATAAAACTACTTTTTATTTGCATCTAAGTGTGCACCATTACACGGTACTAAGGGAATTATTTCGGATTATGTGTCTTACTGCTGTAGAAGTACACACGCTCCTAGATAATTTCCTATAACCATTATTTAACCTAGTGATCCGCAAACAAACTCATCCGATGGGGAGGAAGGCACTCAGAGCTGACACGCAAGTTTGTTGCATCACACGTCAAATTGTAATGGAGGCCGCGGGAATTAATTAAAATATCCCTCTCCCACTTAGTAAATTGACAATGAGGAATTTTCAAGCACACACAACATGCATATAAAACAAATCAACAATAAATATGGAAAAATCAGAATTTTTCCAACTTTTATGGCATTGTTCTCCAATATGCGTCCCGTCGTGTCGCCACCTCGTCCGCTCCTCCTACGCCATGTACGAGCCAACCGGAGATCCGAGCCGAGAATAAAACCTATTTTATTTTACATCCATCGATCCTATACTCCACGAGGGAGTGTACATGAAATCTAGATCGAAAGTAAAATAAAATAAAGAGTGGCTAAACAATGTCGTATTCAATTACAAAAATTAAATACTAATTTAGACTCGTCAACCCCGAGGATTCAAATAATATACAATCACACACATAAAACCACATACACACATATATCCATAATAGTCGGATCTTATGCCTGCAACCAAAAAGTTAGCCTACGCACATCCTACTATTATCCGGCATACTCAATATATGATATGTGCATGAAAGTAACCGAATCCAAAACACACAAAACCGGAAACCGTGGCTCTGATACCAGTTGTTGGGAATGTGCTATTCCTCGGAGGCTCATTGGCTCCCATGTCCCCGGATTAAAATTTTCACTAATGAAAACTAATCCGGATGGGATGAGTTTCCTAAGCACAACCAATTCGTCGTCGCGCTAACAACATGAGCGATTGCTTGAATAAACTAGTTGTTCAAGCAACACAACTCTTCTAGTCGGTTAGCCGTGGAAGAGACGACGGACGGATCGCCGGTTTTTGTATTTATCTTCGGGGTCCATGATTATACAAATACATACAAATGTAAACTATTATAATCAACATATACTAACATAAAGAACATAAGCTAGCATATCAATAAGAACATGCAAAGAACAATAATAAAAGTTATAAAACTTTTATACCTCTTGATCTTCTATCGTATGTCCTAACCTCCTTGTAGACTTCGTGTGGGCGAAGATCCTCCACAAGTTGAAGCATCCTAGATCTTCTTCAATCCAAAGAAAGAAGAACTCTCTTTCCCTTCTTGCTTGAGCCAACCACCAATCCACAAAGGATTGATGCCGCCGGCCCCAAGAATAGAGAGAACAAAATGGAAACAAAACTCATCTCTTATCTAGGACCAACCATCAAGCTCCAAGCATGATATTTGCCGCCGGTCCAAAGAGAACAAGAAGAGGATGAGAGGAATAGGTTGAGCGCCGACCAAGGTAGAGGGAAAAGATCTAGGAGCCGGCAACACCCTAGGAAGAAGAAGAAGATATCCTCTCTTATAGTTGCCACCCACTTTCCCCTCCATAACCTAGCAGCCCAACCAAGGAAAGGAAAACTCTAGGGTTTCTTGCCGCCCACTAATGGAAGGGCAAACCCTAATTTCCCAAACCAACCTAATCCATAGAAAGAAGGGTGAAGCTTGGGCGCCGGCCAAACCAAGGAGGAAGGAGGAAGAAGGGTTGCCGCCCACCATCATGGACTAAACCCTGTCCCTAGCCTCTTCCTATTTCTTGCCGCCCAACCATGGTGGAAGGAGGAGATCTAGAACCGACCACCTTCCCTAGGAAGAAGAAGAACTCTTCCACAAGTTTCTGCCCACTCTCCTGTTAGTGCTTATAAGCTCCACATATCTCCACAATGGTATGATATTGTCCACTTTGGGTCTAAGCCCTCATGGTTTTATTTTTGTGCTTTACCCAAAAGGCCTCATACCAATGGAGATATCTTTTTTCTTATAAGCACATGATCTTTTCCATGTCTTACCAATGTGGGACTTTGATTGTATTCCCCATACTCCCAACAATCCCCCCCTCAAACGAAGGACCACATTGGGCCCCCCCTCAAGCCTATCCCTCCTCGAAGGATTTTCTCTGCTTGATGTCCGATCTTCAACCCACCAGGACTTCCTGCCAGTTGTTCGGTCCCCCCGACCCAACTAGACTTCCTTCCTAATGTCTGGTTCTCTTGATCCGGACGTGGGAGCTCAACTTCCTTCGTTCGAGGTTCATGGCTTGACATGGACCATGGCTCTGATACCAATTGTTAGTGCTTATAAGCTCCACATATCTCCACAATGGTATGATATTGTCCACTTTGGGTCTAAGCCCTCATGGTTTTATTTTTGTGCTTTACCCAAAAGGCCTCATACCAATGGAGATATCTTTTTTCTTATAAGCACATGATCTTTTCCATGTCTTACCAATGTGGGACTTTGATTGTATTCCCCATACTCCCAACATCTCCTTTCCTCACCATGGCCGCCCAACCCAAGGAGCCAAACCCTAATTAGGGTTTCCTCCTTAGGGTTTCTTGCCGCCCAAGCAAAGAGAGGCTAAACCCTAATTTCCATCATCCAAAAAACTTATTGCCGCCCAACCAATGCTCCCTTATATATAGAGTTAGGTTTAGGCCTTGGTTTAATCTCCACCGTCGGTTCTAGGGTTTTAATCTCAACCGTCAGATCTAGAGATTTAATCTCAACCATCGGTTCTAGGGTTGTAATCCCAACCGTCGGATCTAGAGATTTAATCTCAACCGTCGGATCTAGGGATTTAATCCCAACCGTCGGATTTAGAGATTTGTTTTCCATCATTTGATCTAGATTTCATGAGGTTTATATTAGGCTACGATAAGGACCATGAGGAGGAGTTGGGTCTTGGCCACCCGATGGATCGGAACCACACAAACTTGATCCATCAAAGATGTTCCATTCCACTAGAGGATCATCATCGAACTACCTCACCAACCCCCATAAAATAATATGGGCTCCTTATATTATTTGTACATCAATCTCCCCGTGTTTAAGATATCGAATGTCCGTCAATTAATTGATTTACTGACCATCTATTAATTAACATCTAACTCCTCGAGTAGTACCACTCAACCTTATCATCATGTTGACTAAGTCAACCTGCAGGGTTTACATGATGAACCTTATGAGCTCCTCAAGGGGACATCATCAACCTAATACATAGGACACGGATTCCTCCTATAATCAACGGCACACCATGTAAATAATATCATTTCCCAACTTACCGAGCATATTGATTTAATCCATAGAAATCTCACCCTCTGGTAAATCAAAGAAATAAATACTAATTACATGTGTCCGTTATTATATCGGGATTAAGAGCATGTACAACATAATATCCGAGGTCCGATTCAATTATGTAGTCAGCAACAAATTTTATCACCTCTATGTCGGTCCTGCTCAATACACCTAAGTGTACTAGTGTAACTCTATGTTCATGATAAAACAATACCAAGCTACACTACAACCATGTCAATGGTTTGTCCAAAACCATCTTGGTTGTGAGCCTCTACTTATACTCTACAAGGGACTGATAACATGATCTTCTGTGTCACACCCAAGCACCATGTTATCTACAATGTAAAGTATTAGAAAATTTTGCATAATCATAAAAATATGCAAACAATGATCATGTGATTCTTATTTCAAAATAAAGATGTTCATACAAAAGAGCTAGGCTTTCAGTATACATCCCAACAGGTATAGCCAACTAAATCAAAAGATTCAGTCTGGGGGTACCACAATCCTACATTGATAGTGTCTTTTAAGTATCTCATGATTCTTTTTACAGCAATCATGTGAGACTCCTTAGCACAAGCTTGAAATCTAGCACACATACCAACAACGAATAAAATATCAAGTTGACTCGCTGTTAAGTATAATAAACTACCTATTATACTCCTATATTTTTCAAATCCACTACCTTCCCTTTCTCATCACTATCTAGATGAGTATTGACAGCAATAGGTGTGCTTGCTTAGCTTCCTCCATATGAAACCTTTTCTGTAGCTCCAATGTGTACTTAGATTGATGTATAAAAATTCCTTCCTTGGGTTGCTTTATCTTGAGTCCTAGAAAGAAGGTCAATTCTTCTACTAGATTCATCTCAAATTCACTTTCCATGTGACCAATAAACTCATTGAGATAATCCCTATTGTTTGAGCCACAGATAATGTCATCAACATAAACCTGGGCTACAAATATGTATTCACCATCCCTTTTTAAGAATAGTGTGGGATCTATCTGTCCTCTCCTAAAACCTTTCTCAATTAGGAAAGTTGACAACCGCTCATACCAAGCACGAGGTGCTTGTTTAAGCCCATAAAGAGCCTTTTTTAGTTTGTACACATGGTCCGAGAATTGTGCATTCTCAAACCCCGGGGGTTGTTCAACATAGACTTCCTCCTTGATGACTCCATTCAAGAAGGCTGACTTCACATCCATTTGATATAGTTTGAAGCCTTTGTATGCTACATAAGCAAGCATTAGTCTTATGGGTTCTATCCTTGCTACAGGGGAATAAGTCTCATCATAGTCTAACCCTTCAATTTGGTTGTCGCCTTTGGCTACTAACCTTGCCTTATTTCTAACTATTTCTCCTATATGATTTCTCTTATTCTTAAACACCCATTTAGTCCCAATAATGGAGGTTTGACCAGGTCTAGGGATTAAATCCCAAACTTGATTTCTCTCAAACTGGCCTAACTCATCTTGTATTGCAATGATCCATTCTGGATCAAGCAGAGCTTCATCCACTAACTTGGGCTCAATCTCAGAAATCAAGGCAACTTCATTTTCTTCATTTCTGAAAAATGATCTAGTCCTAACCCCTTGTTGGATGCCTCCAATAATCTGGTTTTGGGGATGGCTAGAATCATTCCTAGTGGATCTTGTTACTTGAGATGCTTCGAGTACTACCAAAATTTGTTCAGGTTCTCTAACCTCAAGTGATGACCCTTTAGCTCTCACTCTCTCTTCATCAGAATCCACTCTTGTTTCCCTTATAGGGTTGCTATCTCCCAATTCCAGCTTCCTCAATTCCAGCTCAAACTCAACCGATTTTCTATCTAAATCAATATTCATTCCTTTTTCTTCAAACACAATATTAGTTGACTCTTCTATGAGCTTAAGCTTTGCTAGTGAGGGAATATTCAACAAGGATACCCTCATCATCTTTTGCAGAAAATTTTCCTAAATGATCCTTGGTATTTAGGATATACACCGTACAACCAAATACCCTAAGGTGCTTGATTGTTGGTGGCTTTCCAAACCAAAGTTCATGTGGTGTTTTTCTTAAGAATCTATGTATCAAAACTCAATTTTGAACATAGCACGCAGTGCTAACTGCTTCAGCCCATAGGTAGATTGGTAATTGGTATTCATTTAGCATACTCCTAGCTGCCTCTTGCAAGGCTCTATTTCTCCTTTCTACAACACCATTTTGCTGTGGTGTTCTAGGTGTGGAGAATTCATGTTTGTATCCTTTCTCTAAACAAAAGTCCTTAAGTTTAGCATTTTCAAACTCTCCTGAATGATCACTTCTAATGATTTTAATTGTTGAGTTTTTCTAATTCTCAACTCTTCTACAAAAGAAAATGAAGGTTTCTACTATTTGGTCCTTATGTTTAAGAAAATAAGTCCAAGTATATCTAGTGCAATCATCCATAATAACCAAGCAATATCTACTACCATTGATAGATCTAATAATGCTAGTATCAAACAAATCCATGTGTAGTAAATCTAATGCTTGTAAAGAACTTACAGAATTCTTCCCTTTGTGGGAAGATGTTACTTGCTTTCCATTTTGGCACGCCCCACAAATCCTATCCTTCTCGTAGGTGATTGAGGGAAGTCCTCTTACAAGTACCTTCTTGGCCAAATTCTTGATGTTCTTCATGTTGACATGGGCCAATCTCCTATGCCATAACCAAGACTCTTCTTCCTTGGATATGAAACACTTAAAAGACATGTTAGTAGCACTACTAAATCTAACTTGATAAATGCTTTCCTTCCTAGATCCTATTAGCATGGTTTCATTGGTGTCATTGTGGATCATAAGGCATTGAGTTGAGTGAAACTCAACCCTATACCCTGCATCACACAATTGACTTACACTTAACAAGTTAAATGTCATTCCTTTCACTAACAACACATTTCTAATTACAAATTTTTCAGAAATGCTAATGTTACCTACTCCTACAACCTTCAATTTACCACTATTACTGAAAAAAAGTGTACCTCGTTCTTTGGCATGAATTGAGGAAAACAAAGAGGAGTTTCTTGTCATATGTTTGGAGCATCCGCTATCCACAAACCATGTAGTCGGACGCTCCCCCTTGATGGGTCCCTATTAAACACAAAAAATTTGGTCTTTTGGAACCCACAAGTTGGGTACCTCAGCATTTACTACAAATTTCCTAGGAATCCAAGCCTTAGAAGTTCTAATAAAAGGTGATATAGTAGAAACAAAACTAGCAGTGATAGTTCTACCATTATCAAATTTAGACCTAGCAGTTCTTACATTAACAGATTTTCCTTTAGTTGTTTTGGATCCACTAAATCCACCAAAAGAAACTTTGGATTTAGACACAGGTTTCCTAGACACTAAGGACATATAACTAAGTTCCTTTTGTTGTGTATTGTACCCTAGTCCAGCCTTGTTATAGACTGCACATTGGGCTCCTAGAATCATATTTAATGTCTTTGATCCATTGGTGAATTTCTCGAGTGTGCACTTGAGATCTTCCACCTGAACTTTCAAGGATTTATTCTCATCCTTGATCTCCTCCCAACGAGGATTTCCTGCACCACTGTCATCAGACAGTGTATTAGAATTCTTAACTAATTCTAATTAAGTTTTCAGTAACTTAACCTTAGTTTTGAATTTTTTTAGATCATTTATCAAACAAGCAATAGTTTCATATAATTTATCTAGATGGGGAGAGTTTACCTGATCATCATTAGAAGATGATGATGAAGAGTCTGAACTTGGTTGCTTCCCATCAGAATGGTTTAGTTCTCCATCTAATTCAGAATCTTCAGAATTCTCCAATGCCATGAGAGCCTTTTGCTTTCCTCCCTTCTCCTCACTTTCTTCTTCCGATGAGGAGGATGAGGATGAAGTATCATCCCAAGTAGCCTTCAATGCTTTCTTCCTCTTGGCCTTTTCTTCCTTCTTTTTGTACTTAGGGCATTCACTTTTGAAGTGGTCTTTCCTATGACAATGAAAGCACTCTACATTAGATTTATCTTGATTAATTTCTGAACTTTTACCTTTCTTGGTGAAGTATTTCTTCACATCCTTCTTGTTGTGTTTTTGGCTTCTTCTCATCAATTTCCTCACAAAGTTAGCCATCTCGCTAGAGGATGACTCATCATCTCCATCTGAATCTGATGATGAAGAGGAGGAAGAAGCTTCCTTCTTCTCCTTCTTCTTCTTCTTCTCCTTGCTGCGATCTCCTGCAATAAAATCTAGACCCTTCTCCTTTGGGCTTCAATTAGCTTGTTCATGCAATTCCAATTCACAAAACAATTCGTCAATCTTATTTGTTGAAAGATCCCTGATACTTTGTAGGCATCCACCATAGATGACCACAAAGTATTCCTAGGGAAAGATTTGACTACATACCTGGCTAAGTCCCTATTCTCAACAACCTCTCCAACAGAATGGAGGCCATTGAGTATTTCTTTGAACCTACCATGCAGTTCACTTACTATTTCAGTCTTCTTCATGATGAAATTCTAAAATTGGTTCAAGTAAAGATCCCTCTTTGCTGTCCTTGAATCTCTGGTTCCTTCATGTAGCTCCATCAACTTCCTCCAAAGTTCCTGAGCACTACTGAAGGGGCCAACTTTGTTGAGTTGGTCCATGGCTACACCACACTTCAGAGTTACGGTTGCTTTGGCATTGGCATGGGCTCTTCACCTTTGTTCTGGCGACCATAGAGAGGACACCAAAACCCTTTTTTCATCGTCGGTTGGTGGTGTGAATCCCTCTGAGACTGAGAACCACATATCCATGTCCAACATCAAGTAGTATTCCATCCCGCTCTTCAAATACTGGAAGTTTTGGCCATCGAAATACGGGGGTCGAGTTGTGCTGAATCCCTCTTGCGCTGCCATTCCTTGATGCTCTGGTGGAGGTGAATCCGGTGCAGAGCCCTTGCTTCGATACCACTTGTTGGAATCGAGGCTCGCTTGAGGGGGGGGGGTGAATAGCGAGTCTAAAAAATTCAAACTCACTTTTGACAACAAAACACTGGATTATGCAGCGGAAATGGAAAAACAAGAACACAAAGCACAAACACAACCAAACACAAGTATTTAAGTGGTTCGGAACTCAGCAGTTCCTACTCAATGGGCAGCTCAAAAGGAAAGTCTACTATGCATGATCAGAATGATTCCGAAAGTGAAAACATCACCTCTTACAAGCTTACAAGACAATGAATATACATTAAGAACAACAACCTAAGTATTAAAAACCAGTTACAGATTGATGTTCAGCTTCTTGCGTTGAAGATGGAGTTGTAGCGCTTGCAAGAATGTGATCGACAACAGTTGGGAACACTTGTTGGAGAGGAGGTGAGATAAGATCAAGGCTTTTTCACTCCTTCTACTTCAGTATGAATCACTGGAAGCTTTTTTCATTTTTCTTTTCTAAGTCACTACCTCTATTTTTCTTCCTTCTCGTCTTATAGTTGTTTCTTCCAGCGAGCTTTCTGTCTTCCACCGTTGGAACCCAAGAGACCATGCTCGACCAAACTCTGGTCACCTGAGCTTGTCCCCATAACTGCCTCCAACTTCTGGTGGTTTGCAAAGAACGGAGCCTGCTCCTTCAATCGAAAGTCAGCGCATTTGAATCTTTACTCGAAACGGAAGCATCTCGTTGTCGCCTCGATCAGTCGAGCTCGCAATCAATTCTTACTCGCATCTGTGCTCAAAAAATACCTATCAGTCGAGCCCGCAGTCGAGTCGGGCTCGATTCTGTGACTGAATTCATAGCTATCAGTCGAGCCACTACCAAATCGACTCGAATGAAAACTGCTCTGGTGAAAGTACCCTAGCGACAATCTGCGCTGGCAACAAAGTGCCCTGGAGAAGTCGAGCCCGCAGTTTAGCTGGGCTTGATTCTGTGCTATTCCACATAGTGAACAGTCGAGTTGGTAGTTGAGCCAGCTCGATTCTGTGCCTTTGTGCAAGAGTGCCAGTTGAGCTAGCTCGATTCTGTGCCTTTGTGTAAAAGTGCCAGTCGAGCTGACCCCATGGTGGCTTGACTGACACTGGAAATATTTGAAGCCCATGAGTATCTTTCCTAGTAAGCTACCATTTCAAGCACCCTAGTAAAAGAGCAAGCACATTACGGTGCCTTCTCCAACTAACGAATGCTCTAAGTACCCTAGGCAAAGAACGAGCGCGTTACTACGCCCTCCTTGCCTAACAAGTACTCCATATACCCTAGACAAAGAACGAGCGCTTTACTACACCCTCCTTGCCTAATGAGTACTCCATGTACCCTAGACAAAGAACGAGCGCGTTACTATGCCCTCCTTGCCTAACGAGTACTCCCAATACCCTAGACAAAGAATGAGCGTGTTACTACGCCCTCCTTGCCTAACGAGTATTGGGCCCATGTACCCTAGTAAGAGACCGAGCACGTTACTGTGCCCTCTCTTACTAACGAGTACACTAGCTAGAGACCAAGCACTCCCTTGTGCCATCTCTAACTTCAATGGAGAACAAGCACGTTACTATGCCCTCTCCATCACCAAGCTTTCGGGCCTCCGAACAGCTTGTACTCTTCCTTTACCAAGGTTCCCCCTTAGATTTCTCAATTTCCAAAACTCAAGCTTGGACTTCCCATGCCAAGACCTAAGCTTGGACTTCCCATGCCAACTCTAGGTTGGACTTCCCATTCCAAGACCTAAGCTTGGACTTCCCATGTCAAGACCTACCCTTGGATTTCTCATCCATGGGTCTAATGTCACTCTAAACATCTAACTAGTGACCTTAGGTTTGAAACAGTTGAGGTAATGCCTTGACTACACTCTAGCTCAAACTAGATTTCAATTTCCTATACTTAAACCTTGTTGTTAAACATTGAAACATTCGATGGGCTTGACTGTACTAAGTGTTGGGATGTATACTGAAAAGTCTATCTTGTTAGGGCAATCTCTTGCCATGATATGGTTTTGATGTGTGTGGCAAAGGGTTTAAGTTAGGGTGTTATTATGGTTTGATATGTGCGTTGGAGTCTTGCAGGACTTAGTAATTCACACATGGAGCATTGGCGGATTCACCACTCAGAACCTCGTGCTTGAGTCGGAGAAGGAGCATTGCAGAGTCATGCGCTTGATGCTGCCGAGGGACCACCGGATGAGATGACTTGAAGTGAAGCCAAGGAAGCAGACTTCGGAGGGAAGAGACGCGAAGGAGCATTGCAGAGTCATGCGCCTGATGCTGCCGAGGGATGTGGCCACGAACGAAGAGAACTTCGGCGAGGGAGTTCGAGTGAGATGAGAGAATGAGTGAATTGTAAGTAGCTCATTAGGTGAACTTAGCCGAATGGCTAAGTGTCGAATGAGTTTTCCCGACATCAGTCGATTGTCATGGAATGGCAATGATCGCTTCCGAAGTTGAATGGGTTCGACCGTATCCGATCGATGGGTTTAGCCGTAGCCGATCGCCATGGAATGACAATGATCGCTAGAGGATGTCGCGCAACGCTCTCATAGCCGATCGGCGATGATTACGGAAGAGCAGTTGACTGATGAGGTCCATCAGTCGACTGCCAAGTGTTCCGTTGGACTACAACGGTCGGGATTCGACATGTTCGGAGGCCGTTGGAGTGGCGGCAGTCGATTGCCAAGGGCAGCAGTCGACTGGTGGCGACCAATGGGAAGAAATTAGCCCTCTCTATAAAAAGAGAGGGTGTGGGCTTTTGGATGGCTAATGCTCATATCCCAAACGATCATCCAAGTGCCCCACAAGCTTTAAACTCTTCTTACTTGCTTTTACTTCATTTCTATTGTAAGAAGAGTGATCTTGATTTGTAAAGGTTACCTCCACCTAGCTTAGTGCAAAGGAGAGACAAATAGTGGATTGGTTTTGGCAGAGTGATTCACCGAAGACGAATCGAGGATCATGGATTAGCGGCGTAGCCATGAACCACGTTACAACCTTGTGTTAGCATTGTTTGTTTATCTTTTGTTTTGTCTATTTGTATTTGCATATTCCGCTTGCGCTAATAATCTTTGTAGACGAGCAAATTCCACCATCCAACGTCAAAGGGCTATTCACCCCCCTCTAACCGGCCGACCGATCCCCTACAAGTGGTATCAGAGCTAAGGAAAGCTTGTCGAGGACTAACCACCACAACAAGCACATTTAAGGATGGCCGGCTCAAACATTCACCCACCAAAATTCGAAGGCGAATTCTCTTGGTGGAAAAAGAGAATGGAGGTATTCTTTGAAACCGACTTTGAAATTTTATTAATTATGGAAAACGGTTTCGAGTTGCCTAGGAATGAAGATGGGGAGCCATTGGAGAAAGCAAGGTGGAGCAAGAGGCAAAGAGAAGAATACTTGGCAAATTCAAAGGCCAAGCACCACCTCTACAATGTGCTTCCCCAACAAGAAGTGAACAGGATAGGGGAATGCTCTAATGCAAAGGAGATGTGGGAGAAGCTAGTAGAGCTTCATGAAGGTACCTCGGAGGCCAAACTTGCAAGAAGAGACCTCCTCCGCTCCCAACTATCCAACATAAAATTAGAAAAGGGAGAAAAGGTAACCTCCTTACATTCTAGATTTAAAAATATTTTAATTGGGTTAACAAGTGTAGGAGAAAAACTTTCAAACCGGGACATGCTTATGAAAGCAATCGACGCTTTTCCCCAGTCATCAAAATGGAGCTCAATGGTGGACTCCTTCTATATGTCTAAGAACTTAGAAGTAAGTACTTTGGAGAAGTTCTTCTCAACCATGGAGCTTCATGAAACAAGACTTGAAGGAATAATAGAAGAGCCAAGAATCCAACCTTCAAGAAAATTAGCATTTTTGGCAAACAAAGAGAAGAAGAAGATAGAGATTCCCTCCTCCTACGATGAAGCGTCCTCCTCCTCCTCTATGGATAGCATGGAAGAAGCCTATATGGTAAGGAGGGTAAGGCGTGCATTAAAAGGTTTTCATTTTAATAAATCTAATGATAGGAGGAGAAGACCAAGGGGAAAGGTAATATGTTACAATTGCCAAGGAGAGGGACACATAAGGGACAATTGTCCTCTCCTAAACAAGAGCAAAGAAGAGAGAAAGAAGAAAGAAGAAAAGAAGAAGAAAAAGGGGAGCAAAAAGAAGGAAGAAAAGAAGAAGGTCAAAGAAAAGGGGAAGACCAAAGCATTAAAGGCAAGGACTTGGGATGACCCTTCCTCCTCCTCATCATCATCATCCGAGGAAGAAAATGCATTTGTCACCAACTTATCATTGATGGCATTTGACGACTTGGATTTCTCCTCCTCCGAAAATGAAGGATCAAATTCAAGTGAAGGGAGCTCAAGTGAAGGGGGAGCCTCCTCTACCTCCTCATCCGAAGAAGAGGACATGGAAACTATGGTAACTAACCTTTCACCTAGTAAAATAGTTTGTTGGGAATCGATTGGCCGGCTAGAGGGGGGTGAATAGCCCTCGTTCGTTGGTTTATAGATTTTACTCGTCTACACAAAGATTAGCGCAAGTGGAATATGCAAATACAAATAAATAAAGACAAACAAATAAACAACCAATACAAACACCGAGATGTAACGTGGTTCACGGCTACGACGCTAATCCACGGTCCGATTCGTCCACGGTGAATCACTCCGCAATCTATCCACTAGATCTCTCCTTTGCACAAAGCTAGGTGGAGGTAACCTCTTTACACAAAAACACTCCTCTTACAAATATAATGGAAATAAGCTTGAGTAAGAGGATAAAAAGCTTTAGGGAACTTTGGGAGAGTATTAGAGCATAAGCATTAGCCTCCCAAAGCCCCATCCCCTTCCTTTTTATAGAGGAAGAGGGTTTCTTCCCGTTGACACAGGAGCAGTCGACTGATGCCCTCGATCAGTCGACTGGTCCTGTAGCCGTTGCCCAATAACGACCGCTTTTCACATTGGACTTCATCCAACGGTACTGGCATCAGTCGAATGATGCTACCATCAGTGGACTGATGCTCGATCAGTCGAGTGCTCAATGGAGTCGACTCCATTATGTGCCCGTGCACAGTGCCATCGATCATTGCCATTCCCGCAGCGGTCATTGCTGTTGACATCGATCATTGCCCGTCCATGCGATCATTGCCGATCCATGGCGTGATCGCCAAGCACTAAACGGTCTTATACGGTCGATCGAACCATCGACTCGGGCGATCGCCATGACATGGCAATGATCGGTAGTGTCGAGAAAACTCATCTGACACTTGGCCAAATGGCCAAGTTTCACCTAAGAGCTACCCCTTCCCGCGTTACATTCGCTCACTCTCTTCTCTCGGAGTCACTCGCCTTCGAAGTTCTCTTCGTTCGCGGCCATGTCCCTCGGCAGCATCAGGCGCACGACTCTGCAATGCTCCTTCGCGTTTCTTGCCTCGAAGTCTACTTCCTCCGGCTTCACTCCAAGCTCCTCGTCCGGCGGTCCCTCGGATGCTCCAAGCGCACGACTTCCGCAAAGCTATCCTTCACCGACTCAAGGCACGAGTCATGAGATGTGAAACTTGCCACGACTCCATGTGCGAATTACTAAGTCCTGCACGACTTCAACGCACATATCAAATCAACATAACAAACTAACTTAAACCCTTTTCCACACACATCAAAACCTTATCACGGCAAGAGATTGCCCTAACAATCTCCCCCTTTTTGATGTGTGGCAATCTGTTTAAGTTAGGTAAAAATATTTGATAAAAATTTTAAGGTAAGAAAGCATGTAAACATAAACATGATATAGCAACATGCAACTCCCCCTTAATCCATGAAACTCCTCATACAAATTTTCTCCCCCTATCACAATTTACTTAAACATAATTATTTCTCCCCCATTGACACCATCAAAAAGATTAACACTAAGTTATAAACTCATGGCATCAAAACTAATAGGAGAAAAATACCAAAAATTGTGTTAAAACCTGAAACCAGCCTTTACTGTTCGGAATATCAGGGCACCAGTCGACTGGTTCAGACTACCAATCGACTGGCACGCAATTTTCAGAACTTTCTGATTTTTGAACCAAATTTTAGAAATGCATTAAAAATTCCAAAAAATTCGAAAAATCATGAAATTTAGGGAACATATTTCTTGTAAGATTCTTTATTAGTGAAAAATAGTTTTTCATGAAAAATCATCATATTATAAAGTATTTGCCAAAAATCCAAAAGGTTTAAAAACCACTAGGTTTTTGATCATGATAGTATCAAGTTTACTACCTAGTTTTCCATCCAATTGTTTCAAAACATGAACACATAGAGTTTAAGTAAGAAATTGTTTTGAAACCATGTGAAATATCCAACCATGATCTTTGGGAAATATGTCTATGAATTAAACATAAGCCTTCCCCATGATTGGTCTATTATTGCTATTTTGATACTTTAAATGGTCATCTAAATGTCATAGGCACTAGTGAACATTTGTATCATCCTAACATCTCACCCATGCTAAGTTTTCAATCAAGGTAGCCTATTGTGAGTGTGAGATGTATCCTAGAGGGTATTTGTATACACTTAACCATTATATTCATGCGATTCTATCAAGGTTAAGTATCAACCTAACAATCCTCATGATCATAAAGGCATATATCAATTAATTCTACATTATGATCATGAACCTAAAGTATTCATCAATTAATAATCATGCATTAGGTATTATATCATGATAATAACTAAAGTATCACCTAAAGCATGATTTAACCCTATTTCTCATGATTATGTGCCAAATATCAAAATCATAAATCATGATTGCAAACATACATAGCAATTACATTAACCATCATGATTTAAGCATTATTAACTATTTATAGGCACGTTATCATCACCTAACACTATTTAAAAATGTTGTCCCACCATCCTAAGTCAACCAAAATATGATATAGGTCAATTGCATATGGTTGACTACCCTAGGGTTATCCTAACCCTTAAGGATGGATTTTGGAACCCAAAATAAGTTCTTGCCTATGGGGTTCACTAGATACTCCTTAGGAATCCATTTCCTAGCTATTTCTTTCTTCTTATCTTGTCCCCTAGCAATTAGGCATTTGTAGGCCTTTTCATTTTTCTTTTCTTTATAACCTAGGCCCTTTTTGTTGAAGCTAGCTCTTTGGCTCCCTATGATCATGTTCAAGGTGTTGGAGCCTATAGTGAATTTTTCTAGGGCTTTTGTCAAGTAATCTACCTTTTCCCTTACAACCCTATTTTCATCCATACATGCATCACTAACATTAAATGGCATATATTCATGTGAGCATGCATCATTTAAGCTAGAAGAAATATTTTCATTTTCATTTAAGCATGCTTTTTCTAGTTTATTTTCTAAGTCCTTAATTTGATCTAGCATGCTTTTGTTCTTCTTCTTAGCTCTAAATAAATCCCTAGTTAAGCTAGAAACCATGGAAACTATTTTCTTAGGAGTTAAGTTCGTTACCATAGTTTCCATATCCTCTTCTTCTTCTTCGGATGAGGAGGATGTAGAGGAGGCTCCCCCTTCATTTGAGCTCTCCTCACTTGTGCTTGATTCTTCATTAGATGAGGAAGAGAAATCCAAGTCGTCGAAGGCCATCAATGCAAGGTTGGAATAGACATGCTCTTCTTCTTCAGATGAGGATGAGGAAGCAAGGTCATCCCATGTCTTTGCTTTGAGAGCCATGGCCTTTCCTTTTTCCTTGGCCTTCTTTTTACTCCCCTTTTTCTTCTTCTTTTCTTCTTTCTTCTTCCTTTCTTCCTTGCTCTTGTTTAGGAGGGGACAATTATCCCTTATATGTCCCTCTCCTTGGCAATTGTAACAAATCACCTTTCCTCTTGGTCTTCTCCTCCTATCATTAGATTTATTAAAATGAAAACCTTTTAAAGCACGTCTTACCCTCCTTACCATATATGCTTCTTCCGTGCTATCCATGGAGGAGGAGGAAGAGACTTCATCATCGGAGGAGGAGGGGATCTCTATCTTCTTCTTCCCCTTGTTTGCCATCAATGCTACTCCCCTTGAAAGTTGGATTCTAGGCTCTTCTTGTATACCTTCAAGCCTAGATTCATGCAATTCCATAGTGGAGAAAAATTCATCTAGAGTACTTACCTCTAGATTCTTTGAAATATAAAATGAGTCCACCATTGAACTCCACTTGGATGATTGGGGAAAAGCATCTATGACTTTCATTATCATATCCTGGTTGGATAGCTTATCTCCTACACTTGTTAGCCCAATTAATATTTCTTTAAACCTAGAATGTAATGATGTTACCTTTTCTCCCTTTTCCAATTTAATGTTCGATAGTTGGGAGCAGAGGAGATCTCTCCTTGCAAGTTTGGCTTCCGAAGTGCCTTCATGAAGTTCAACCAATCTCTCCCACATCTCCTTGGCACTTGAGCATTCCCCAATTCGGTTGATCTCTTGTTGGGGGAGCACATTGAAGATATGGTGCTTGGCTTTTGAATTTGCAAGGTGCTCTTCCCTTTGCTTTTTGGTCCACCTAGATTTCTCTATTGGCTTCCCTTCTTCATCCCTAGGCAAAACGAAACCGGATTCCATTGTAATCATGATATCAAAATCCGTTTCAAAAAATACCTCCATTCGCTTCTTCCACCAAGCAAATTCTCCTTCAAACTTTGGTGGATGGATGTTGGAGGCGGCCATTTTGATGTAGAGCTTGTTGCGGCGGTTAGTCCGGTGACAAGCGACCTTGCTCTGATACCACTTGTTGGGAATCGATTGGCCGGCTAGAAGGGGTTGAATAGCCCTTGTTCGTTTGTTTATGGATTTTACTCGTCTACACAAAGATTAGCGCAAGCGGAATATGCAAATACAAATAAATAAAGACAAGCAAATAAACAACCAATACAAACACCGAGATGTAACGTGGTTCACAGCTACGCCGCTAATCCATGGTCCGATTCGTCCACGGTGAATCACTCCGCAATCTATCCACTAGATCTCTCCTTTGCACAAAGCTATATGGAGGTAACCTCTTTACACAAAAACACTCCTCTTACAAATATAATGGAAATAAGCTTGAGTAAGAGGATGGAAAGCTTTAGGGAACTTTGGGAGAGTATTAGAGCATAAGCATTAGCCTCCCAAAGCCCCATCCCCTTCCTTTTTATAGAGGAAGAGGGTTTCTTCCCGTTGACACGAGAAGCGATCGATGCCTCGATCGGTCATGAGTCCTCAGTCATACCAATAACGTCGCTTTCCATGTTGGACTTCATCCAGCAGATCGCATCGATCGGTGATCCTACCATCAGTCGACTGATGCTCGATCAGTTGAGTGCTCAATGGAGTCGACTCCATTCTGTGCCCGTGCGGTGCCATCGATCATTGCCATTCCCTAGCGATCATTCATCGACATCGATCGGCTTCATCGACATCGATCGTACCCGATCCATGGTAGTCGGCGCAAGCACTAAAGTCTTATACGGTCGATCGAACCATCGACTTCGCCATAACATGGCGGTAAACTCATCGGCCAAGTTTCACCTAAGAGCTACCCCTTTCCGGGTTACATTCGCTCACTCTCATCTCTCGGAGTCCCTCGCCTTCGAAGTTCTCTTCGTTCGCGGCCACATCCCTCGGCAGCATCAGGCGCACGGCTCTGCAATGCTCCTTCACGTTTCTTGCCTCGAAGTCTACTTCCTCCGGCTTCACTCCAAGCTCCTCGTCCGGTGGTCCCTCGGATGCTCCAAGCGCACGACTTCCGCAAAGCTATCCTTCACCGACTCAAGGCACAAGTCATGATATGTGAAACTTGCCACGACTCCATGTGTGAATTACTAAGTCCTGCACGACTTCAATGCACATATCAAATCAACATAACAAACTAACTTAAACCCTTTGCCACACACATCAAAACCTTATCACGGCAAGAGATTGCCCTAACATAGTTTCTATGATTTCTAGCCTCACTAAGGACCTATTTAGAGCAAAGAAAAAGAATAAAAGCATGCTTGATCAAATTAATGATTTAGAGCAAAAATTAGAAAAAGCATGTTTTAATTATAATGATGATGATGCATGCTCACATGATAACTATATGCCATTTAATGTTAGTGATGCATGTATGGATGAAAATAGGGCTTTAAGGGAAAAGGTAGACTATTTGACAAAAGCCCTAGAAAAATTCACTATTGGCTCAAACACTTTGAACATGATCATAGGGAGCCAAAGAGCAAGTTTTAACAAAAAAAGCCTAGGATATAAGGAAAAGAAAAATGAAAAGGCCTATAAATGCCTAATTGCTAGGGGACAAGATAAGAAGAAGGTAATAGCTAGAAAATGGATTCCTAAGGAATTTCTAGTGAACCCCATAGGAAAGAATTTGTATTGGGTTCCAAAATCCATCCTTAAGGGTTAGAAAAACCCTAGGATAGTCAACCATATGGACTTGACCTATATCATATTTTGGTTGACTTAAGATGGCGGGACAACATTTTTGGAATAGTGTTAGGTGATGATAATGCACCTATAAGTAGATAAATCATGCTTTAGGTGATATTTGCTTATTATCATATTTAATACCTAATGCATGATTATTATTTGATGAATACATTTGTTTCATGATCATAATGTGAAATTAGTTCATATATGTCTTTATGATCATGAGGATTGATAGGATGATACTTAACCTTGATAGAAGTGCATGAAAATAATGGTTAAGTACATACAAATACCTTTAGGATACATGTCACACTCACCATAGGCAACCATGATTGAAAACATAGCATGGGTGAGATGATAGGATGATACAAATGTCCACTAGTGCCTGTGGCATTTAGATGATCATTTAAAGTATCAAAATAGCAATAATAGACTAATCATGGGGAAGGCTTATGTTTAATTCATATACATATTGCCCAAAGATCATGGTTGGATATTTCATATGTTTTCAAAACAATTTCTTACTTTAAAATCCATATGTTCATGTTTTGAAACAATCCAAAGCAAGACTAGGTGTTAAAATGGATACTAACATGCTCAAAAACTAGTGGTTTTTAAAGCCTTTGAATTTTTAGCAAATCTCAGAATATATAATGATTTTTCATGAAAATCTATTTTTAATTGATATATATACTTAAAAGAAATGTGTTCTCCAAATTTCACTATTTTTTGAATTTTCTGGAATTAATAATGCATTTCTGAAATTCGTCTAGAAAATCAGAAATTAGGATTCCTTTGTGCGATGACCGCATTGCCATATTGATAGCAATGATCGATGGATCAGAACGATTTCATCAGGTCTTTGACTCATTTTGTTTTTTCTTTCTCTCTATACTTGATGCCATGATATATAAACCTTGTTAATTATTTTTGATTGGGTCAAAGGGGGAGAAATGTATATGTTTAAGTTAATGGGAAATATATCTAGGGGGAGTTTCATGTATTAAGAGGGAGAGTTTCTAATCATGTTTACTTACATGCTTTCTTTCCTTAATAGTTTATCAAATATTTTTACCTAACTTAAACGGATTGCCACACATCAAAAAGGGGGAGATTGTTAGGGCAATCTCTTGCCGTGATATGGTTTTGATGTGTGTGGCAAAGGGTTTAAGTTAGGGTGTTATTATGGTTTGATATGTGCGTTGGAGTCTTGCAGGACTTAGTAATTCGCACATGGAGCCTTGGCGGGTTCACCACTCAGAACCTCGTGCTTGAGTCGGAGAAGGAGCATTGTAGAGTCGTGCGCTTGATGTTGTCGAGGGACCATCGGACGAGATGACTTGAAGCGAAGCCAAGGAAGTAGACTTCGGAGGCAAGAGATGCGAAGGAGCATTGTAGAGTCGTGCGCCTGATGCTGCCGAGGGACGTGGCCGCGAACGAAGAGAGCTTCGGCGAGGGACTTCGAGTGAGATGAGATAATGAGTGAATTGTAAGTAGCTCATTAGGTGAACATGGCCGAATGGCTAAGTGTCGGATGAGTTTTCCCGATATCAGTCGACTGCCATGGAATGACGATCATTGCTCTGTCGAATGGGTTATTGGTATCCGGATCGATGGGTTTATGCCCGCAATGATCGCAGAGGATGTTGCGACCGCGAGCGCTCGTGGCCATTGGGCGATCGACTACGGAGGAGCAGTCGACTAATAACGTCCATCAGTCGACTGCCAAGTGTTCCGTTGGACTACAATAGTCGGGATCCGACGTGTTCGAAGGTCGTTAGAGTGGCGGCAGTCGACTGCTAAGGGCAGTAGTCGACTGGTGGCGTCCAACGGGAAGAAATCAGCCCTCTCTATATAAAGAGAGGGTGTGGGCTTTTGGATGGCTAATGCTCATATCCCAAACGATCATCCAAGTGCCCCACAAGCTTTAAACTCTTCTTACTTGCTTTTACTTCATTTCTATTGTAAGAAGAGTGATCTTGATTTGTAAAGGTTACCTCCACCTAGCTATGTGCAAAGGAGAGACCAATAGTGGATTGGTTTTGGCGGAGTGATTCACCGAGGATGAATTGGGGATCGTGGATTAGAGGCGTAGCCGTGAACCAAGTTACGACCTTGTGTTAGCATTGTTTGTTTATCTTTTTCTTTGTCTATTTGTATTTGCATATTCCGCTTGCGCTAATAATCTTTATAGACGAGCAAATTCCACCATCCAATGTCAAAGGGCTATTCACCCCCCTCTAGCTGGCCGACCGATCTCCTACATATCTTTTGTATGAACATCTTTATTTTTGAAATGAGAATAACATGATCATTGTTTCGATATTTATCATTATGCATATTGTCTCATACATTACATTGTAGATAACATGGTGTGTAGTGTCACACGGTAGATCATGTTATCAGCTCCTTGTAGAATATAAGTAAAGGCTCACAACCGAGATGGTTTTGGACAAACCATTGGTATGGTTGTAGTGTGATTTGGTATTGGTTTGTCTTGACCAAAGAATCACACTAGTACACTTTGTGTGTATTGAGCAAGACTGACTTAGAGGTGATTTGATTTATTGCTGACTACATAATCAAATCAGACCTCAGATATTATATTTTACATTCTCTTAATCCCGATATAATAACGAGCACTTATACTTAGTATTAATTTCTTTGATTTACCAATGGGCGAGATTTATAGAGTAAATCGATAGGCTCGGTAAGTTGGGAAATGATATTATTTATATGGTGTGTCGTTGATTATAGGAGGAAACCGTGTCCTATATATTAGGATGATGATGCCCCCTTGAGGAGCTCATAAGGTTCATCATGTAAACCCTACATGTGGACTTGGTCCGACATGATGATAAGGTTGAGTGGTACTACTCATGGAGTTAGATGTTGATTAATTAATTGTCAGTAAATTAATTAATCGACGGACATTCGAGATCTTAAACACGGGGAGAAAAATGTACAAATAATATATGGAGCTCATATTAACTTATGGGGGTTGGTGAGATAGATCAATGATAATCCTCTAGTGGATTGGATTATCATTAATGGATTAGACTTTATGTGAGCTTGATCCATTGGATGGCCAAGATCCAACTCCTCCTCATGGTCCCTATTGTAGCCTATTAAAACCTCATGAGGCCTAGATCCAATGGTTGAAAATAAAACTCTAGATCCGACGGTGGAGATTAAATCTCTAGATCCGACGGTTGAGATTAAATCTCTAGATCCGACGATTGAGATTAAATCCAAAGAATCGACGGTGCAGATTAAAGGAGGTTTAGGCCTAACTCTATAAAAGGAGGCAAGGGGGTAAGCGGCAAGAGAGATAGAAGAGGGGATAGGGTTTGGGCGGCAAGGGCAAAGAGGTTGGGCGGCCACAAATAAGGAAACTTCTTTCCTTCTTCTTCCTTAGGTGGTCAGCGCCTATTCTCCTCTTTTCTCTCCTTTGTCGGCGTCCAACCTCCTCATCTCTTCTCCTTGTTTGGTGGAAACAAAGCCTAGGATCTCTTCCCTTGGAGTTTTGGCCGGCGTCCACCATCCTTCTTCTCCTCTTGGCCGGCGGCAAGCATCAAGATTGGTGCTTGGTGGTTGGTTAAAGGAAAGAGAAGAATTTTGTTTCTATACTTCCTCTTGTTCGGAGCGAGCACGGAATGAATATTGGTGATCTAGGAGGCTTCAACTTCTGGAAGATCATCGCCCATATGACGTCCAAAACGAGGAAGGACATACAATAGAAGATCGAGAGGTATAACGCTTGTTTATTTTCTTTTGTAACATGTCTATAATTGTTTTTCAATCATATACATGTTGTATATTCTGTTTTATGGTTAAATTAACTTGGAACCCGAATACAAACACAAAAGTCGGCAATCCGTACATCGTCTATTCTACGACTATTCGTAGAATAGAGGTTGGTGGCTTGAACAACAAGTTTGTTCAAGTGACTACTCTAATCGAATAGCACGATGATGAAACGGTAGCTTGGGTAATCCCTCTTGTCAAGGATAAAAATTTTTTTATCTGGGGACGTAGAAGGGATCACCATGAACAAGCGACCGAGTTGAAGTGGGAAGCAAAGTTTCCTACCTTCAAGTGGTATCAGAGCTTCAGTTCTGACAAAACCTTCAAATGGTATAAGAGCTAAGGTTTCTGGTTTTGTGTGTTTAGGATCAGTTACTTTTATGCACTTTTCATATATTATATGTGCCAGATAATAGTAGGATGTGCATAGGTTAACTTTTTGATTGCAGGCATAGGATCCAACTATTATTGTCATATGTGTGTATGTGATTGTATGTATGTAATTGTATATTTTATTGAATCCTCGGGGTTGACAAGGATAGTATTTAATTTTTGTAATTAGATACGGCATTGTTTAGCTACTTGATGATTATTGTAAGGACTTTATTGTATCATATTCCTATTTATAAAGGCATGGTTATTATATTTACTTGTATTGGTGTCAAATAACTAAATATAATAATGTTCTTGAGTAGTAGGTTCTTATCTATATCAATAAATTGGTTGAATCGATAATGAGATGATATAGAGAACACTACTCTTAATCATTCCTAGTCGAGTATTAACATTCAGGGACAATGTTGATACGTAGAGACTAGCATGTAGGTCAACACGATGACTTGATCTCACAAGTCATGGATATGAGATATCAAGTTGACACATGGGTATGCATTGGAGAATGTATACTGAATGATCAGCCATGAGAAAGTATCATGGATCATTATATGAGTGTCATATACTTTCTCATGTGGCTATTAGTATGACTATTAGTCTTTAGACCTGAAGTCACCATGGTTCCCTACATAAGGAGTTGCATACTTTGGCTTCGTCAAACGTCACCCGTAAATGGGTGGACTATAAAGGCGATTACTGGGTATGTAACAAATTATGCGGAGGGATGTGAGTGATGTAGATGAGATCTATCCCTCCTATATGACGGGGGTGACATCGATATTCTTGATAAAGTGAGACCACAAAGTGCATGGCCATGCCCAAATGAGTCAATATGAGATATTGAGCTCATTGGATTAGAGTGAGTCTACTTGGAGTTCAAGATATAGATTGTACCGAGGATGACACGGTCTATGCCTCAATTGGTCAATATAGATTTCAAGGATAGAGGGACATTGTCACATATTGTGAGAGTCACAATTAGTAGTCACAAAGGTGATGTTGGAGCTCAACATTCTTGTAACTTGGGTAGCAATGATGTGTTGCTAGATACTGCTCATTGTTTATGTTCCTAAATCGGTTTAGGGACATTGCCAACGTTACAATAACCTATAGGGTCACACACATAAGGGAAATTAGATGGAGATTAGGTTCATATGATGAACCATAAGGATTAGGTTCATGGGATGAACCAAATTGGATTAAGAGTAATCCTAATTAGACTAATTAGTTGGACTCTATTTGATTCAAGTGTTGAATGAGTCTAATTTAGATTTGATTCATCAAATAAATTTAAATTAATGAATAGAGATTCATTAAATTAAATTTACTTGAATCAAATGGTTGGATTTGATCAACCATGGGAGATAAGAGGTCAAATCTGACTTGACTTGAGAGGGAAGATGAAAGGTCAAGTTTGACTTGACCAAATGCCATGTCATGATGATGACTTAGCATGGTCGGCCAATGATGTTGTTCCACATCATCATTGACTTTTCATATGGTGCCACCTTCTGGGTAGACCAAGAGCCATTGGAGTTAAATGCATGCATGTAACCCCCCCCCCCCCCCCCTCCATGAAGTGGCCGGCCACTTTACTCCATTTTGATGGTGAAATTGATTTGGTGAGTTACTCTCCAACTTCATCTTCTTCCTTGGATCATCCTCTCAAGCTCTCTCCCTCTTCTTCCTCATCTTGCCGTGAGCATCTAAGGAGTTCTAGCACACTCAAGATTGCTTTTCTCCACTTATTGCTTTTGTGGATACCAATAGAGGAGTGTGCACTTGACGCTCTTGAGTTCCGGCGAAGCTTTTGGACGAGCGGGATTTGCGAAGGGCGTCGCATCGAGGGTAATGATCTCACCTTCTAGATCTAAGGTAGATCTAGAGTTTTTAGTAAACACATACATGTTTTAGTTTTAATACATCTTCGCACGGAGCCGTGGCCGGACTTCCGGGGTTTCCACAACGCAAAAAGCGGTTTTTGCGGCTCGGAAAGTCCAACAGTGGTATCATAGCCACGTGCGAAGCATGTATGTGTTTCATTTTTTGTAATTTTTGTATTTGATATAAAAATTACAAAATTTTATGTTTCTGTAAATTTCCTATTTTTATATAATTTTTGGGTCTTTTTCTCGAAGAGTCGAAGCAACGAGTGTTGGGACACTTGTCGGCTTCAACCACCGAGAAAAACTCTCCGAAACGGCGAGTTCTCACTTTAGGTTTTTGGGACAGAGACTTAAGTCACTGTAAGATCATAGTAGGGACACTCACAAAGTTTATTTTGCAAGTAGGGGTACTGCCCCTATCCCCAAAAGGGGTCATGTCCCGCGATCGCGCCCGGAAACCGCTTAGCGGGACCATTACGGAGAGGTGACTCATAAAATTGAAAAAAAATAGGAAAAATTATAGAAGTTTTCTATAAAAATAAATAATTTAGAATTATGTATAATTCTATGATTGTCATGGCCCAATGACCCCAATTTGATTGGATTATGATGTATTGTAATTCATAATACGGTGTGCGTGCCATTTTTGTGGTTGTGCGTGTTGTATAGTGTATGCGACCTGCGCGTCGTACCTCTTCTTTTGAAATTCTAGTTGTAAATAGTTTTAGACTTGAATGTTACTCGAGTTTCATATTTGTAATGTAAAAAAATGGAGCGATGGAAAGTCCACTTGTAGACGAAGTTACGAGAAGGGTGCCGACGACACATGGCGGTCAAAGGAAGCGCTTAGAGAAGCCGCTAGCCCTAGGTTGACCGTCTGATCTTCTCATTGGCTTGAGAAGATCGTAGTAGGGCCATGACCACATTACAGTTAATTATATATATATATATATATATATATATGTATGTGATGCATGCTAGTAGAATAATGTTTGTATGTATATGATGCATGCTAGGATATTTTTCTTGTATATATATGATGCATGCTAGAATAATGCTTGTATGTATGTGATGCATGCTAATATAGGATAATAAAGGCCTTAATGCGTATATGATACACATTACGATTAGATTAGATCTTAATCGAATCAACTCGTAAATGCCTACCAGGTCCTTGATACCCATCACTACCTCGATCATTTGTAGTTGTTGAATCTGCCAAAGCAGAGCAACACATATTATCTTGGTAGGGTGCGGAGGGACAATCTTGGTCCCACCTATCACGGCTTGGGTTAGAGTAAGCTCAATTAGATTGAGTAAAACTAGAAAACATAATTGGATCGAGTAGAACTATAGGCATATTCCAACAGTTGGAAAGATAGGATAAGATCACATTTACACTAAATCTTGGGCGATTTAGCCAAAGCTAACTCAAGGTCTTTTGTAAATGTGGGTCTTGATCCTATAAACAAGAGTTGCATAGAGATGTAATCGGTAATGTGTTACCCACCGATCGTACTAAGTCTTGGGCGATTTAGCCAAAGCTAACTCAAGGCTTAGTATGATGTGGATCTTGTCCCGCAAGAATTATAGCTAGTTTGTATGAATCTAGTAATGTGATTTGACCACATCCATAACTCGATTCTACAAAATTCCTATAATTCAGTGGGAGCATCACTTGATTAAAGGCCTAATTAAATGATAAAAGGAATATGATATTAATTCTTGTTGGTAATTGCTTCGGAGGCTCGTTGGCTCTCATGTCCCCGGATTAAAATTTTCTCTAATGAAAAAACTAATCCGGATGGGATGATTTTCCTTAGCACAACCAATTCGTCGTCGTGCTAACTTGAGCGATTGCTTGAACAAACTAGTTGTTCAAGCAACACAACTCTTCTAGTTGGTTAGCCGTGGAAGAGACGATGGAGGGATCGCCGGTTTTTGTGTTTGTCTTCGGGGTCCACGATTATAAAAAATACATAAAAATGTAAACAAGTATAATCAACACATAAAGAACATGCTAAGATCAGAAAAATAAAGTTGTAAAACTTTTATACCTCTCGATCTTCTACCGTATGTCCTATCCTCCTCGTGGACGTCGTGTGGGCGAAGATCCTCCACGAGTAGAAGCCTCCTAGATCACGTTCTTCTCTTCCTTGCTCGATCCGAACAAAGAGAAGAACCAAACAAAACTCCTTCTCCTTTCTAGAACCGGCCACCAAACCAAGGAGCTTGATATAATCGCCGGCCAAGGAGTAGATGGTTGAGCGCCGGCCAACCTTTGTAACAAAGTTGCCGCCGGCCACCAAGGAATGGGAGAAGCGTCGGCCACCAATGGATTGGAGAACCGCCCGCCACCAAGGAGAAAAGGAGGAAGAAGAGGGCCGACCAAAGCAAGGAGGAAGATGGAGTGAGCGCTGGCCACCAAGGAGAAAAGGAGGAAACCCTAATCTCCTTCTTTGTTGCCGCCCAAACCACAAACCAAAACCCTAGCCGCCTAAACTCTTGAGAGGCAAAACCCTAATCCAAAAAACCATCCTTGCCGGCCAAGCCTTAGCCCACTATTTATAGAATTGGGGTTAAGCCTCTTTTAATCTCCACCGTCGGATCTAGGGATTTAATCTCCACCGTCGGATCTAGGGTTTTATCCCAACCGTCGGATCTAAGGTTTCATCCCAACCGTTGGATCTATGGTTTTATCCCAACCGTCGAATCTAGGGTTTCATCCCAACCGTCAGATCTATGGTTTCATCCCAACCGTCGGATCTAGGGATTTAATCCCAACCGTCGGATCTAGGGATTTAATCTCAACCATAGGTTCTAGGGTTTGATCCCAACCGTCGGATCTAGAGATTTAATCTCAACCGTCGGTTCTAGGGATTTAATCCCAACCGTTGGTTTTAGAGTTTTGTTTTACATCCTTGGATCTAGGCTTCTTGAGGATTATATTAGGCTACGATAGGGACCATGAGGAGGAGTTGGATCTTGGCCACCCGATGGATCGGAACCACACAAACTTGATCCATCAATGATGTTCCATTCCACTAGAGGATCATCATTGAACTACTTCACCAACCCCCATAAATTAATATGGGCTCCATATATTATTTGTACATCCATCTCTCCGTGTTTAAGAAATCAAATGTCCGTTAATTAATTGATTTACTGACCATCAATCAATTAACATCTAACTCCTCGAGTAGTACCACTCAACCTTATCATCATGTTGACTAAGTCAACCAGCTGGGTTTACATGATGAACCTTATGAGCTCCTCAAGGGGACATCATCTACCTAATATATAGGATACGGTTTCCTCCTATAATCAACGGCACACCATTTAAATAATATTATTTCCCAACTTACCGGGCATATTGATTTAATCCATCTAAATCTCACCCTATGGTAAATCAAAGAAATAAATACTAAGTACATGTGATCGTTATTATATCGGGATTAAGAGCATGTACAACATAATATCCGAGGTCCGATTCAATTATGTAGTCAACAATAAATTGAATCACCTCTATGTCGGTCCTGCTAAATACACCTTAGTGTACTAGTGTAACTCTATGTTCAAGACAAAACAATACCAAGCTACACTACAACCATGCCAACGGTTTGTCCAAAACCATCTTGGTCGTGAGCCTCTACTTATATTTTACAAGGGACTGATAACATGATCTTCTGTTCCACACCAAGCACCATGTTATCTACAATGTAAAATATTAGACAATATGCACACATATAATAAATATAAAGTGCAAACAATGATCATGTGATTCTTATTTCAAAATAAAAATGTTCACACAAAAAGAGCTAGGCTTTCAGTATACATTCCAACAATCTCTCACTTATACTAAAAGACTATGCTGTCATCACACTGCCATACATCTGATCCCCATGTCCTCCACATTCCTATCAAACGCTTTCGCTGGAAGGGCCTTAGTGAATGGATCCGCCAGGTTATCCTCTAATACAATCTTGGCGACAGCTACTTCTCCTCGCTTTACGATCTCTCGTATCAGGTGGTACTTGCGCTCTATGTGTTTACTCGTCGTATGGGCTCATGGTTCCTTCGAGTTTGCAACAGCATCACTGTTATCATAATAAATTGTGATAGATCTGGGCAAATCAGGAATCACATCCAAGTCCATCAAGAAGTTCCGGAGCCATACAACTTCCTTGGCTGCCTCAGAGGCTGCCACATACTCAGCTTCCATGGTAGAGTCCGCCACGCATTTCTTCTTGACACTCCTCCATACTATGGCTCCACCTCCAAAAGTAAACACAAACCCCGAGTTAGACTTACTGTTATCCCTATCTGATTGGAAATACGAATCGGTGTAACCCACAGGGACTAATTGATCTGCCCAGTAAACCAGCATATAATCCCTAGTCCTTCTCAGGTACTTCAATATATGCTTTATCACAGTCTAATGTCCCTGTCCAGGATTACTCTGATATCTGCTAACCATGCCCACGGCAAAGCAGATATCTGGTCTTGTACATAGCATAGCATACATGAGGCTTCCTACTGCCGAAGCATAAGGAACCGCCTTCATCTCCTCTATCTCCTTTGATGTTTTGGGACACATCTCTTTAGATAAAGGAACTCCATGCCTAAAAGGTAGAAAACCTTTCTTGGAGTTCTGCATGCTAAAACGAGCAAGGATAGTGTCAATGTATGAAGCTTGAGATAAGCACAATATCCTTTTCTTGCGATCCCTTATTACTTTGATCCCAAGGATGTGTCCCACTTCTCCCAAGTCCTTCATGTCAAACTATTTGGACAACCATACCCTTACGTCTGATAACACTCTGATATTGTTGCCAACTAACA
Organism: Wurfbainia villosa; assembly: GCA_025175895.1. Taxonomy (NCBI): domain Eukaryota; kingdom Viridiplantae; phylum Streptophyta; class Magnoliopsida; order Zingiberales; family Zingiberaceae; genus Wurfbainia; species Wurfbainia villosa. Next base: position 28,262,455 of record CM045986.1, read on the forward strand.
AAATGTCATCTACGTATAGTACAAGAAATACTACTATGTTTCCGTCACATCTCTTGTATACACAAGGCTCATCCGGACTTTGAATAAATCCATATGACTGGATTACCTCATCAAAGCGGATGTTCCAAGATCTAGAAGCTTGCTTCAATCCATAAATGGACCGATTAAGCTTACATACAAGATGCTCTTTACCTTTAGCAATGAATCCCTCTGGTTGCCGCATATAGATGTTCTCCTCAAGACTTCCGTTAAGGAAAGCTGTCTTGACATCCATCTGCCAAATCTCATAATCCATATGAGCAGCTATAGATAAGAGAATCCGGATAGACTTAAGCATAGCTACCGGCGAAAAGGTCTCCTCATAATCGATACCCTCTTTTTGAGTATACCCTTTCGCAACAAGCCTAGCTTTGAAGGTCTCAACCTTCCCATCTACTCATCTCTTTCTCTTGTAGATCTACTTGCATCCAATGGCTTTTACACCATCGGGTGGTTCTACTAGCTCCCAGACCTGATTAGAATCCATAGATTCTATCTCTAAATTCATCGCTCTTTGCCAAGATACCGCATCTCTATCTTGGAGTGTCTCGTCATATGTCTAGGGATCAGGTTCATGTTCAACAGGGACTAAGTCCGAAGACTCTCCCAAAAACATGATTCTCTCGGGTTGTCTAACAACCCTCCCACTACGACGAGGTGCCTCCTGTGTATGCTCTGTGACACGCGGTGCAGTGACTTGTGGTATCTCCTCTTGTACCGGTGGTACTGAAGTCGGGACTTCCCCTATCAACTCCTCAAGAACAATCCTACTCGTGGGCTTGTGGTTCATCACATAGTCCTCCTCTAGAAATCTGGCATTCGTACTCACGATCACCTTCTGATCTCTAGGACTATAGAATAAACCACCTTTCGTTCCCTTAGGGTAGCCAACAAACAAGCGTACTTCTGTATGAGATTCCAACTTACCAGCATCTCCCTTCAGCACATGTGCTGGACTACCCCAAATCCGAATTTGTCTTAAACTAGGCTTTTGCCCAGTCCACAACTCTGTGGGAGTAGAGGGTACTGACTTAGATGGAACCAAGTTCAGAATGTGTGCTGTTGTTTCCAGAGCAAACCCCCAGAACGAATCAGGTAACTCAGAATTACTCATCATCGATCTGACCATCTCCATAAGAGTCCTATTCCTTCGCTTCGCCACACCATTCTGCTGGGGTGTGCCAGGTGCGGACAATTGGGATTGAATCCCAGATTTTGATAATTAACTCCTAAACTCTCCCAAGAGGTACTCGCCACCACGATCAGATCGTAGTGTCTTGATACTTTTACCTTGACGGTTCTCCACATCAGCCTTGAATTCTTTGAACCTGTCAAAGCATTCAGACTTGTGGCGCATCAAGTAAATGTATCCATACCTTGAATAATCGTCTATAAAAGTGACGAAGTATTCAAAGCCACCTCTAGACTGGATAGATATAGGACCGCACAGATCAGAATGAACCAATTCTAACACATCTTTGGCTATATACCCCTTGGCCTTGAACGACCTCTTGGTCATTTTACCTTCCAAGTAAGATTCTTAGGTTGGGAGATCCTCCACTACTAATGAACCCAAAGGTCCATCAGCTATCAACTTTTGAATTCTGCTCAGGTTAATATGACCAAGCCTTAGATGCCAAAGATATGTCTGGTTCATTTTCGAAGGTTCTTTTCTCTTATTAGACTTAGAAGATGAGTTATTTACTTCTATATGCATCGTGGGAGTTTTCGGTTCAAGAGTATACAAATTGCCAACGAATGTACCAGAACAGATAATCTCCCTATTCCTTTTTATAACCACTTTGTCATTAAAAGAAACAGAATATCCATCCATAAACAATTTAGAAACTGAAATTAAATTCTTTCTAAAAGTAGGTACATAAAGATAATTTCTCAAAACCAAAACTTTATTCCTATCAAAAGATAAATAAACGTCTCCCACTGCAATAGCCGCCACCTTTGAAGCATTGCCCATGAAGACGGTAATCTCTCCCTCAGCTAGTCGTCGGGTTTCCTGGAACCCCTGCAATGTATTGCAGACATGATCAGTGGCTCCTGTATCTACACACCAGGCACTGGTAGATAACACCGCTAAACATGTTTCAACAACTAAACAAGAAGATATACCTTTGTTCTTTCGGCGAGGACAGTCCGCCTTCCAATGTCTAGTCTGCTTGCAAGTGAAGCACTTGCCTTTCGGCTTCTTCACTCCTACCTGAGGTCTCACTGCCACTTTCTTTGCTCCACCTTGCTTCTTCTTCTTCTTACCTTTCGGTTTAGAAGAAGAAACCTTCTGAGCAACCATGGCTTGAGCGCTTTGATGAAAAAGCCCCTCTGCCGCCTGGAGTTCTGTCAGAAGCTCCGCCAACGAATACAACCTCTTGTTCATGTTGTAGTTGAGGCGGAACTGCTCAAAACTCCTAGGCAGAGACTGGAGAATGATATCGACCTAGGTTTCCCCATCGATCTCAGCTCCGAGGACTTCCATCTCATTAAGATGAGCCATGATCTTGAGAACATGATCCCTAACGGGTGTTCCCTCGACCATGGTGGTCGTCATCAAGTTTCTCATAGCCTCCTGTCTAGCCGCCCTACTCTGATGTCCGAAAAGTTCCTTGAGATTGAACATCATGTCATAAGCTGTGGCCATGGCCTGATGCTGATGTTGCAGCACATTTGACATAGATGCCAAAATGTAACACCGCACCATCTCATATGCCTTGATCCATTTCTTATAACTTTCTTTCTGCTTTTCATCAGAGTCATCGGTGGGCTTAGGAGGACAGACCTCGAAGAGTACAAATTTGTACTTCTCTGCAGTTAAGACAATATCCAAGTTTCTTTTCCAATCAATATAGTTTGTTCTAGTAAGTTTATTTTCTTTTAATATCACAACAAGTGGGTTGAAAGCCATTTGAAAAACCTAAGAATCACAATGATAAAAATATTAGATTTCAAATATTATTGATTCCTCAAAACAATAAAATTCCGAAATCAACCAACACCTCAAAACACCGAAAATATCGCATGCCACGATAGTGTGGACGTATACGAATTCTACATTTGTAAGAGGAGGTTTTACCCATTAGTTTTATTATCTTGTCAACCTTACTTTTTGACAAATAAAATTAATAGTTGGTTCCTCTTTAGCCCTACAAAAAAAGCAGTGACTCCGATAGGGAGGATACTTTTTATTTGCATCTAAGTGTGCACCATTACACGATACTAAGGGAATTATTTCGGATTATGTGCCTTACCGATGGGGAAGTAAACACGCTCCTAAATAATTTCCTATAACCATTATTTGACCTAGTGATCCGTAAACAAACCCATCCGATGGAGAGGAAGGCACTCAGAGCCAACGCACAAGTTTGTTGCATCACACGTCAAATTGTAATGGAGGCCGCGGGAATTAATTAAAATGTCCCTCTCCCACTTAGTAAATTGACAATGAGGAATTTTCAAGCATACAAAACATGCATATAAAACAAATCAGCAATAAATATGGAAAAAACAGAATTTTCCCAACTATTATGGCATTGTTCTCAAATACGCATCCCGTCGTGTCGCCACCTCGTCCGCTCCATCTTTTTCCGTGCGCAAGTAACCAAAGAGATCCGAGCCGAGACAAACTATTTTAATTTACATCCATCGATCCTATACTCCACGAAGGAGTGTACAAATAATCTAGATCGAAAGTAAACTAAAATGAGTGGCTAAACAATGCCGTATTTAATTACAAAAATTAAATACTAATCTAGCCTCGACAACCCTGAGGATTCAAATAATATACATACAATCACACACAAAACCATCACATACACACAAATAGCCATAATAGTCGGATCTTATGTCTGCAACCAAAAAGTTAGTCTACGCACATCCTACTATTATTCGGCATACTCAATATATGATATGTGCATGAAAGTAACCGAATCCAAAACACAAAACCAGAAACCGTGGCTATGATACCACTTGTTGGTAATTGCTTCGGAGGCTCATTGGCTCCCATGTCCCTGGATTAAAATTTTCTCTAATGAAAAAACTAATACGGATGGGATGAGTTTCCTTAGCACAACTAATTCATCGTCATGCTAACAACTTGAGCGATCGCTTGAACGAACTAGTTGTTCAAGCAACACAACTCTTCTAGTTGGTTAGCCGTGGAAGAGACGACGGACGGATCGCCGGTTTTTGTGTTTGTCTTCGGGGTCCATGATTATACAAAATACAAAAAAATATAAACTAGTATAATCAACACATAAAGAACATGCTAAGATCAGAAAAATAAAGTTGTAAAACTTTTATACCTCTCGATCTTCTACCGTATGTCCTATCCTCCTCGTGGACGTCGTGTGGGCGAAGATCCTCCACGAGTAGAAGCCTCCTAGATCACGTCTTCTCTTCCTTGCTCGATCCGAACAAAGAGAAGAACCAAACAAAACTCCTTCTCCTTTCTAGAACCGGCCACCAAACCAAGGAGCTTGATATAACCGCTGGCCAAGGAGTAGATGGTTGAGCGCCGACCAACCTTTGTAACAAAGCTGCCGCCGGCCACCAAGGAATGGGAGAAGCGCCGGCCACCAATGGATTGGAGAACCGCCGGCCACCAAGGAGAAAAGGAGGAAGAAGAGGGCTGGCCAAAGCTAGGAGGAAGATGGAGTGAGCACCGGCCACCAAGGAGAAAAGGAGGAAACCCTAATCTCCTTCTTTGTTGCCGCCCAAACCACAAACCAAAACCCTAGCCGCCTAAACTCTTGAGAGGCAAAACCCTAATCCAAAAAACCATCCTTGCCGCCCAAGCCTTAGCCCTCTATTTATAGAATTGGGCTTAAGCATCCTTTAATCTCCACCGTCGAATCTAGGGATTTAATCTCCACCGTTGGATCTAGGGTTTTATCCCAACCGTCGGATCTAGGGTTTCATCCCAACCGTCGGATCTATGGTTTTATCCCAACCGTCGGATCTAGGGTTTCATCCCAACCGTCGGACCTAGGGTTTCATCCCAACCGTCGGATCTAGGGATTTAATCCCAACCTTTGGATCTAGGGATTTAATCTCAACCGTAGGTTCTAGGGTTTGATCCCGACCGTTGGATCTAGAGATTTAATCTCAACCGTCGGTTCTAGGGATTTAATCCCAACCGTTGGTTTTAGAGTTTTGTTTTACATCCTTGGATCTAGGCTTCTTGAGGATTATATTAGGCTACGATAGGGACCATGAGGAGGAGTGGGATCTTGGCCACCCGATGGATCGGAACCACACAAACTTGATCCATCAATGATGTTCCATTCCACTAGAGGATCATCATTGAACTACCTCACCAACCCCCATAAATTAATATGGGCTCCATATATTATTTGTACATCCATCTCCACGTGTTTAAGACATCGAATGTCCATTAATTAATTGATTTACTGACCATCAATCAATTAACATCTAACTCCTCGAGTAGTACCACTCAACCTTATCAACATGTTGACTAAGTCAACCAGCTGGGTTTACATGATGAGCCTTATGAGCTCATCAAGGGGACATCATCAACCTAATATATAGGACACGGTTTCCTCCTATAATTAACGGCACACCATGTAAATAATATTATTTCCCAACTTACTGGGCATATTGATTTAATCCATCTAAATCTCACCCTATAGTAAATCAAAGAAATAAATACTAAGTACATGTGCCCGTTATTATATTGGGATTAATAGCATGTACAACATAATATCCGAGGTCCGATTCAATTATGTAGTCAGCAATAAATTGAATCACCTCTATGTCGGTCCTGCTCAATACACCTAAGTGTACTAGTGTAACTCTATGTTCAAGACAAAACAATACCAAGCTACACTACAACCATGCCAATGGTTTGTCCAAAACCATCTTGGTTGTGAGCCTCTACTTATATTATACAAGGGACTGATAACATGATCTTCTGTGCCACACCAAGCACCATGTTATCTACAATGTAAAATATTAGACAATATGCACACATATAATAAATATAAAGTGCAAACAATGATCATGTGATTCTTATTTCAAAATAAAAATGTTCATACAAAAAGAGCTAGGCTTTTAGTATACATTCCAATAATTCTCTGCATTGTATGTTGTAGATTACTATGTCGACAAACATGAACACTCTCTCTCTACGTTCTTTCCTTGAGAAGGACAAGCTCAATGGAGCAAATTTCCTGGACTAGTCCAGAAACCTGAGAATCATCATCACCCAAGAAAGCAAACTGTACATCGTGGAGCAGCCCATTCCGGAGGCACCTCCTGCCACTGCCTCGCGAGCTGACAAAGATGCTTATAAGAAACATCAAGATGATGCATTAGATGTGTCATGTCTAATGCTTGCGGCAATGAACTATGAGCTTCAGAAGCAACACGAGTTCATGAATACTTATGATATGGTTGGACATATTCGTCAACTATATCAAGGACAAGCAAGGCATGAAAGATATGAAGTCTCTATGGCATTGTTTGGGTCCAAAATGCAAGATGGGACTCCCGTAGGTCCATATGTACTCAAGATGATTGGGTACGTAGAAAACCTACAAAGGCTGGAATTCCCACTTGGCCAAGAGCTGGCCACTGATCTAATCTTTCAATTTTTTCCACAAGCCTACAATCAATTTATCATGAATTACAACATAAATGAAATTGATAAGCCACTTCCTGAGATGCTCGGCATGTTGAGAACTGCTAAGCTCAACCTTAAGGAAGGAAAATCTGACTCCATTATGATGGTGCAAAAGAAGAAAGGCAAGGGCAAGCCTAAAGGTAAGGGAAAGTTCCTAGCCAAGGGCAAAGGCAAAGAACTTAAACCCAAAGGACGGGTGGACAAGGAAGGGGCTTGCTTCAACTGCAAGGAAGATGGACACTGGAAGCGTAACTGCAAGGCATACCTGGAAAATCTTAAGAAGAAGAGAAGTGAGACTTCTACTTCAGGTATAAATGTTATAGAAGTCAATCTATCTATTTCTTCATCATGGGTATTAGATACCGGATGTGCATCTCACATTTGTACCAATGTGCAGGCGCTGAGAAATAGCAGGGCATTGACAAAGGGCGAGGCGGACCTATGAGTAGGCAATGGAGCAAGAGTTGCTGCTGTTGCTGTAGGAACATATGATCTATCTCTGCCCACTGGGCTTGTACTAGAATTAGATGAATGTTGTTATGTGTCTTCTTTAACTAAGAACATAATTTCGGTTTCTTGTTTGGACAAGAAAGGATTTACATTTATAATAAAGAACAAATGTTATTCAGTTTATTTAAATGATATGTTCTATTGTAGTGCCTTTAATGAATGGACTCTACTTTCTAGACTTAGAGAGCCCTATCTATAACATAAGTACCAAAAGGTTCAAGTCAAATGAGTTGAACCAAACCTATCTCTGGCATTGTCGCTTAGGTCACATAAATGAGAGTCGCTTATCTCAGCTCCATAAGGATGGGCTGCTAGACTCATTTAATTTTGAATCATATGAGACATGCGAGTCTTGCCTTTTAGGCAAGATGACCAAGACTCCCTTTAGTGGACACAGCGAAAGAGCAATGGACTTGTTAGGGATTATACATAGTGATGTATGTGGCCCTTTCAATGTTGCAGCTAGAGGTGGTTACAGGTACTTCATTATATTTACTGTTGATTTCAGTAGATATGGTTATGTGTATCTTATGACACATAAATCAGAATCCTTTGAAATGTTCAAAGAATTCAAGAATGAAGTACAAAACCAGCTTGGCAAGAGTATTAAGATACTTCGATCAGATCGAGGTGGTGAATACCTTAGCCATGAGTTTCGTGACTATCTAGCTGAGTGTGGGATTCTATCCCAATTCACTCCTCCTGGAATACCAGAGTGGAATGGTGTATCCAAAAGGAGGAATCGTACCCTATTAGATATGGTACGATCTAGATGAGTCACACAGATCTTCCTATATCCTTTTGGGGATATGCTCTAGACACAACAGTCTTTACCCTTAACCGTGTACCATCCAAGGCTATGATAAAGACACCATATACGATATGGACAGACAGAAATCCAAATATGTCTTTCATGAGGATTTGGGGTTGTGAGGCTTACGTTCGACGTCAAGTCTCAGACAAACTGGGACCCAAATCCGATAGGTGCTATTTTGTTGGATATCCCAAGGATACAAAGGGATATTACTTCTACATTCCCAGTCAGCACAAAGTGTTTTTAGCAAAGACTGGGGTTTTTCTAGAAAGGGATTTTGTTTCTAGAAAAACTAGTGGGAGTACGTTCGATCTTGAAGAAATTCAAGATAAGGACCATAGCATTGAGGCCTTGATGGAGGTTGAACAGGAACCAAAAGTGTTGTGGGTGATGAGATTGTTGCACAAAGAGTTGTGGAAGAACCACCTGTTCATGTAGACCTACCTCTACGCAGGTCTGATAGGGTATGTCGTCAGCCTGAGAGATATTCATTTCTCTTGCCTCACCATGATGAAGTTATGCTCATTGAGAATGAGCCTACCTCCTATCATGAAGCTGTGATGAGCCCAGATTTTGAGAAATGGCTAGAGGCCATGAGGTCCGAGATGGAATCCATGTACACCAACCAAGTATGGACTTTGGTTGATCCACTTGAAGGGGTCAAACCCATTGGGTGTAAGTGGGTCTTTAGGAGAAAGACTGACATGGATGGACTTACGCATACCTATAAGGGTTGATTGGTGGCTAAAGGTTTCAAGCAAATTCATGGTATTGACTATGATGAAACCTTTTCTCCAGTGGCGATGTTTAAGTCCATTCGGATCTTGCTTGCTATTGCAACATACCACGATTATGAGATCTGGAAGATGGATGTCAAAACCACATTTCTGAATGGAAACTTACTCGAGGATGTGTACATGACACAACCTAAGGGTTTTGAAGATCCACAGCATACTGGGAAAGTATGCAAGTTGCAAAGGTCCATTTATTGGCTAAAGCAAGCCTCTCGGAGCTGGAATTTTCGATTCGATGATGCGATCAAATAGTTTGGTTTCATCAAGAATGAAGATGAACCTTGTGTCTACAAGAGGGTTAAAGGGAACACAGTTGTCTTCCTTGTATTGTATGTGGATGACATACTACTCATTGGGAATGACATCCCTTCGCTACAGTCTGTGAAGACTTGGCTGGGGATGTGCTTCTCAATGAAGGACTTAGGTGAAGTAGCCTATATTCTAGGCTTCAAGATCTATAGAGATATATTTAAGAGATTGCTTGGCCTAAGTCAGAGTACATACATTGACACGGTATTACTACGATTTTCTATGCGGAATTCCAAGAAGGGACTTCTTCCGATGTCACATGGTGTGAGTCTTTCGAAGACTCAAAGTCCCTCTTCTAGAGAGGAGAGAGACCGCATGGATAAGATCCCTTACACATCAGCTATAGGATCTATCATGTACGTTATGCTATGTACTCGTCCTGATGTCTCGTATGCTTTGAGCATGACGAGTAGATACCAGTAAGATCCAGGTGAGCATCACTAGATAGCAGTCAAGAATATTCTTAAGTACTTGAGAAGGACTAAAGAATATTTCTTGATATTTGGAGGCGATGAGGAGCTAGCTGTAAAAGGTTACAGCATTGCCAGCTTCCAAACTGACCAGGATGATTATAGATCGCAGTCAGGGTTCGTATTTTGCATGAATAGTGGCGCTGTGAGCTAGAAGAGTTCCAAGCGGGATACTATTGCTGATTCTACAACAGAGGCCGAATATATCGGTGCTTCCATCTCATTCGAGAGATTATCGATAGAGGAGATGTGAAGATTTGCAGAGTACCCATAGAGGCTAACATCGCAGATCCCTTGACCAAGGCTTTTGGCACAGAAAAAGCATGATGGTCACACTAGGTCATTGGGTATTAGATACTACGGTGATTGACTCTAGTGCTAGTGGGAGATTGTTAGTGAAAGCCCTAGAGCCAATCATGTGATGATTATTGTATAGACTTTATTGTATCATATTCCTATTTATAAAGGCATGGTTATTATATTTACTTGTATTGGTGCCAAATAAATAAATATAATAATGTCCTTGAGTAGTAGGTTCTTATCTATATCAATCAATTGGTTGAATCGATAATGAGATGATATAGAGAACACTACTCTTAATCATTCCAAGTCGAGTATTAACATTCAGGGACAATGTTAATGCGTAGAGACTAGCATGTAGGTCAACACGATGACTTGATCTCACAATTCATGGATATGAGATATCAAGTTGACACATGGGTATGCATTGGAGAATGTATACTGAATGATCCGCCATGAGAAAGTATCATGGATCGTTATATGAGTGTCATATACTTTCTCATGTGGCTATTAGTATGACTATTAGTCCTTAGACCTGAAGTCACCATGGTTCCCTACATAAGGAGTTGCATACCTTGGCTTCGTCAAACGTCACCTGTAAATGGGTGGACTATAAAGGCGATTACTGGGTATGTAACAAATTATGCGGAGGGATGTGAGTGATGTAGATGGGATCTATCCCTCCTATATGATGGGGGTGACATCGATATTCTTGATAGAGTGAGACCATGAAGTGCATGGCCATGCCCAAATGAGTCAATATGAGATATTGAGCTCATTTGATTAGAGTGAGTCTACTTGGAGTTCAAGATATAGATTGTACCGAGGATGACACGGTCTATGCCTCAATTGGTCAATCTAGATGTCAAGGATAGAGGGACATTGTCACATATTGTGAGAGTCACAATTAGTAGTCACAAAGGTGATGTTGGAGCTCAACATTCTTGTAACTTGGGTAGCAATGATGTGTTGCTAGATACCACTCATTGCTTATGTTCCTAAATCGGTTTAGGGGCATTGCCAACGTTACAAGAACCTATAGGGTCACACACATAAGGGAAATTAGATGGGGATTAGGTTCATATGATGAACCATGAGGATTAGGTTCATGGGATGAACCAAATTGGATTAAGAGTAATCCTAATTAGACTAATTGAGTTGGACTCGATTTGATTCAAGTGTTGAATGAGTCTAATTTAGATTTGATTCATCAAATCAATTTAAATTAATGAATAGAGATTCATCAAATTAAATTGACTTGAATCAAATGGTTGGATTTGATCAACCATGGGAGATAAGAGGTCAAGTCTGACTTGACTTGAGAGGGAAGATGAAAGGTCAAGTGTGACTTGACCAAATGTCATGTCATGATGATGACTTGGCATGGCCGGGCAATGATGATGCTCCACATCATCATTGACTTATCATATGGTGCCACCTCATGGGGAGACCAAGAGCCATTGGAGTTACATGCATGCATGTAAGACCCCCCCCCCCCCCCCTTCTCCAAGAAGTGGCCGGCCAATTTACTCCATTTTGATGGTGAAATTGATTTGGTGAGTTACTTTCCAACTTCATCTTCTTCCTTGGATCATCCACTCAAGCTCTCTCCCTCTTCTTCCTCATCTTACCGTGAGCATCTAAGGAGTACTAGCACTCTCAAGATTGCTTTTCTCCACCTATTGCTTGTGTGGATACCAATAGAGGAGTGTGCACTTGACGCTCTTGAGTTCCGACGAAGCTTTTGGAGGAGCGGGATTTGCGAAGGGCGTCGCATCGAGGGTAATGATCTCACCTTCTAGATCTAAGGTAGATATAGGGTTTTTAGTAAGAACATACACTTTTTAGTTTTAATACATCTTCGCACGGATCCATGGTCGGACTCCGGGGTTTCCGCAACGCAAAAAGCGGTTTTTGCGGCTCGGAAAGTCCAACATGTACATGGCGTAGGGAGGAGCGGACGAGATGGCGATACGACGGGAGACATATTGAAGACAAAAGCCATAATAGTTTGAAACTATTTATTTTTCATATTTATTGCTTATTGTTTGATTTGCTTGTCGTAGGCTAGAAAATTCCTCAATTTTAAATTATTAAGTGGGAGAGAGATATTTTTATAAATTCCCACGGCCTCCATTACGATTTGACATGTGATGCAAACAAACCTGCACGTCAGCTCTGAGTGCCTTCCTCTCCATTGGATGAGTTTGTTTGCGGATCAGAAGGTCGAATATGGTTATAGGAAATTATTAAGGAGCGTGTGTACTTCCCCATCGAAAGGCTCATAACCCGAGATAATTACCTTGGTACCGAGTAATGGTGAACACTTAGATACAAATATAAGTATCCTCCCCATCGGAGTCACTGCTTTTATTTGTAGGTCCGAAGAGGAACTAACTATTAATTTTACTTGTCAAAAAGTTAGGTTGACAAGATAGTAAAATTAATGGGTAAAACCTCCTCGTAGAAACGTAGAATTCTTATACGTCCACACTATCGTGGCATACAATATTCTTGGTGTTTTGAGGTGTTGGTTGATTTTAAAATTTTATTGTTTGAGGAATCAATAATTTTTTGAAATCTAATGTTTTGATCTATGTGATTCTTAGGTTGTTTTCAAAATGACTTTCAACCCGCTTGCTGTGATACTAAAAGAAAATAAACTTACTGGACCCAACTATGTTGATTGAAAGAGGAATCTTTACATTGTCTTGACTGTAGAGGAATACAAATATGTACTCCTCGAAGAGTGCCCTCCTAAGCCTGCGGATGATTCTGGGGAAAAGGAGAAGGAGAGTTATAAGAAGTGGATTAAGGCCGATGAGATGGCGCGGTGTTACATTTTGGCATCTATGTCAAATGTACTGCAACATCAGCATCAAGCCATGCCCACTGCTTATGACTGATGCTCAATCTCAAAGATCTTTTCGGACACCAGAATTGGGCCGCTAGGCAGGAAGCCATGAGGAACTTGATGACGACCACCATGATCGAGGGAACACCCATGAGGGATCATGTTCTCAAGATGATGGCTCATTTGAATGAGCTGGAAGTCCTCGGAGCTGAGATCGATGGGGAAACCCAGGTCGATATCATTCTCCAGTCTCTACCTAGGAGTTTTGAGCAGTTTCACCTAAACTACAACATGAACAAGAGGTTGTATTCGTTGATGGAGCATCTGACAGAACTCCAGGCGGCAGAGGGGATTTTTCATCAGAGTGCTCAGGCACAAGCCATGGTTGCCCAAAAGGTTTCTACTTCTAAGCCGAAAGGCAAGAAGAAGAAGAAATAAGTTGGGGCAAAGGCGGTGGGAGGAACTCAGGGAGGAGTGAAGAAGCTGAAAGGCAAGTGCTTCACTTGTAAGCAGACTGAACACTGGAAGAAGGACTGCCCCAAGCGCAAGCAGAACAAAGGTATATCATTTGGTCTAGTCTTTGAAACATATTTAGCGGTGTTATCTACCGACACCTGGTTTGTAGATACGGGAGCCACTGATCATGTTTGCAATACTTTGTAGGGGTTCCTGGAAACCAGACGACTGGCTGAAGAGGAGATTACCATATATTTGGGCGATGCCATGAAGGTGGCGGCTGTTGCAGTGGGAGATGTTTATTTGTCTTTTGAGAAAAATAAAGTTTTGGTTCTTAAGAATTGCCTTTATGTACCTTTATTTAGAAAGAATTTGATTTCACTTTCTAAATTGTTTATGGATGGATATTCTATTTCTTTTAATGACAGAGTTGTTATAAAAAGGAATACGGAGATTATCTGTTCTAGTGCATTGATAGGAAATTTATATACACTTGAACCAAAAGCTCCCACGATTCAAATAGAAGTTAATAACTCATCTTCTAATTCTAATAAGAGAAAAGAACCTTCGAAGATGAACCAAACATATCTTTGGTATCTAAGACTTGGTCATATTAACCTAAGCAGAATTCAAAGGTTGATAGTTGATGGACCTCTGGGTTCATTAGTGGTGGAAGATTTCCCAACCTGCGAATATTGCTTGGAGGGTAAAATGACCAAGAGGCCTTTTAAGGACAAGGGGTATAGAGCCAAAGATGTGTTGGAATTGGTTCATTCTTATTTCTGTGGTCCTATGTCTATCTAGGCTAGATGTGTTTTTGAGTATTTCGTGTCTTTCATAGACGATTATTCAAGATATGGATACATTTACTTGATGCGCCACAAGTCTTAATGCTTTGACAAGTTCAAAGAATTCAAGGCTGATGTGGAGAAACGTCAAGGTAAAAGTATCAAGATACTATGATCTGATCGTGGTGGTGAGTACCTCTTGGGAGAGTTTAGGAATTACTTATAAGAGGCTGGGATTCAATCCCAATTGTCTGCACCTGGCACACCCCAACAGAATAGTGTAGCAGAGCGAAGGAATATGACTCTTATGGAGATGGTTAGATTGATGATGAGTTATTCTGAGCTGCCAGATTTGTTCTGGTGATATTCTCTAGATACGGCAGTGTATATTCTGAACTTGGGACCATCTAAATCAGTTCCTTCTACTACCATAAAATTATGGACTGAGCGAAAGCCTAGTCTTAGACATATTCGGATTTGGGGGAGTTCAGCACATGTGATGAAGGCAGATACTGGTATGTTTGAACCTTGTACATAAGTGTGGATGTTCGTTGGCTATCCTAGAGGAACGAAAGGTGGTTTGTTTTATAGTCCTAGAGATCAGAAGGTAATCGTTAGCACGAATGCCAGATTTCTAGAGGAAGACTATGATGAACCATAAGCCCATGAGTCACTAATTTAGTACCACTAGTACAAGAGGATATACCACAAGTCATTGCACCACGTGTCACAGAGGATACATAGGTGATACCTCATCGTAGTGGGAGGGTTGTGAGACAACTTGATAGATTCATGTTCTTGGGAGAATCTTCTGATTTGGTCCCTGGCGAACATGAACCTGATCCCTGAACATATGACGAGGCAATCCAAGATAAAGATGCGGTATCTTGGCAAAGATCAATGAATGTTGAGATTGAATCTATGGATTCAAATCAGGTCTGGGAGCTAGTAGAACAACCCGATGGTGTAAAAACCATTGGTTACAAGTCGATCTATAAAAGAAAGAGAGGAATAGACGGGAAGGTTGAGACCTTCAAAGCAAGGCTTGTTGCGAAAAGGGTATACTCAGAAAGAGGGTATCGATTATGAGGAGACTTTTTCGCCAATAGCCATGCTTAAGTCTATCCAGATTCTCTTATGCATTACTGCTCATATGGATTATGAGGTATGGCAGATGGATGTCAAGACAACTTTCCTTAATGGAAGTCTTGAGGAAAATATCTATATGAAGCAACCAGAAGGATTCATTGCAAAGGGCAAAGAGCATCTTGTGTGTAATCTTAATCAGTCCATTTATGGATTGAAGCAAGCTTCGAGGTCTTGGAACATCCGCTTTGATGAGAAAATCCAGTCTTATGGATTCATTCAAAGTCTGGATGAGTCTTGAGTATACAAGAGATGTGACGGAAACGTAGTGGTATTTCTTATACTATACGTAGATGACATTTTACTAATTGGCAACAATATCAAGGTGTTATCGGACGTAAGGGTATGGTTGTCCAAATAATTTGATATGAAGGACTTGGGAGAAGTGGGACACATCCTTGGGATCAAGGTTATAAGGGATCGCAAGAAAAGGATGTTGTGCTTATCTCAAGCTTCATACAGACACCATTATGGATCATTTTAGCATGCAAAACTCCAAGAAAGGTTTTCTTACTTTCAGGCATGGAGTTCCTTTGTCTAAGGAGATGTGTCCTAGAACATCTAAGGAGATAGAGGAGACGAAGGCATGGAGTTCCTTTGTCTAAGGAGATGTGTCCTAGAACATCTAAGGAGATAGAGGAGACGAAGGCATGGAGTTCCTCATGTATGTGATGCTATGTACGAGACCAGATATTTGCTTTGCCGTGGGCATGGTCAGCAGATATCAGAGTAATCCAGGACAGGGACATTGGACTGCGGTAAAGCATATATTAAAGTACCTGAGAAGGACTACGGATTATATGCTAGTTTACCAAGCAGACCAGTTACTCACTGTGGGTTACACAGATTTCGACTTCCAATCAGATAGGGATAATAGTAAGTCTACCTCAAGTTTTGTGTTTACTTTGGGAGGTGGATGAAGGGAGTTCCCTTGGTTGCGTCGGAGTCTCATTGCCTCCCATGTCCCCGGATTAAAATTTTATCAACTAAAACTAATCCGGACGGGATGAGTTTCCGAAGCACAACCGTTTTGTCATTGTGCCAACGACTCGAGCGATCGCTTGAACAAACTTGTTGTTCAAGCGATCAACTCTTCTAGTCGGTTAGCCGCGGAAGAGATGATGAACGGATCGCCGGTTTTTGTGTTTCTTATCGGGGTCCATGATTATACAAATACAAACAAATGCAAACTAGTATAATCAACACATACTAACATAAAGAACACAAGCTAGCATATCTTATCATAAGAGGATCAAGAATAAAGTTTGTAAAACTTTTATACCTCTTGGTCTTCTACCGTATGTCCCATCCTCCTCGTGGACATCGTGTGGGCGAAGATCCTCCACGAGTTGAAGCCTCCTAGATCACGTTCTTCCCTTCCTTGCTCGCTCCGAACAAAGAGAAGAACCAAACAAAAACTCCTTCTCCTATCTAGAACCGACCACCAAGCCAAGGAGCTTGATATAGCCGCCGGCCAAGGAGTAGATAATTGAGCGCCGGCCAAACTTGAAGAAAGGTTGCCGTCGGCCACCAAGGAGAGAGGGAGAAGGAATAATGGGTATGGGCACCGGCCAAAGCAAGGAAGAAGAAGATGGGCGCCGGCTACCAATTAGGAAGAGAAGGAAACCAACCTTAATCCTTCCAAGGATTGCCGCTCAAACCTTTTCCCAAACCCTAACCGCCCAAGCCAAAAAACCCTAATCTCCTTCTTGATATATCTCTATATTACACGGCCAAGCCCTTAGCCCTCCTTTTATAGAGTTAGGCTTAGGCCTCCTTTCAATCTCCACCGTCGGATCTAGAGACTTAGTCTCCACCGTCGGATCTAGGGTTTCATCCCAACCGTCAGATCTAGGGTTTCATCCCAACCGTCGGATCTAGGGTTTCATCCCAACCGTCGGATCTAGGGTTTCATCCCAATCGTCGGATCAAGGGTTTCATCCCAACCGTCGGATTTAGGGTTTCATCCCAACCGTCGGATTTAGGGTTTCATCCCAACCGTCGGATCTAGAGTTTTATGTTCTATCATTGGATCTAGGCTCCTTGAGGTTTTAATAAGGCTATGATAGGGAACATGAGGAGGAGTTGGATCTTGGCCACCTGATGGATCGGAACCACACAAACTTGATCCATCAATGATGTTCCATTCCACTAGAGGATCATCATTGATCTACCTCACCAACCCCCATTTATATGGCTCCATATATTATTTGCACAACAATCTCCCCGTGTTTAAGATATCGAATGTCCATCAATTAATTGATTTACTAACCATCAATTAATTAACATCTAACTCCTCGAGTAGTACCACTCAACCTTATTATCATGTTGACTAAGTCAACCCGCGGGGTTTACATGATAAACCTTATGAGCTCCTCAAGGGGACATCATCAACCTAATATATAGGACACGATTTCTTTCTATAATCAATGACACACCATGTAAATAATATCATTTCCCAACTTACCGGGCCTATTGATTTAATCTATAAATCTCACCCATTGGTAAATCAAAGAAATAAATACTAAGTACATGTGCCCGTTATTATATCGGGATTCAGAGCATGTGCAACATAATACCCGAGGTCTGATTCAATCATATAGTCAGCAATAGATTGAATCACCTCTATGTCAGTCCTGCTTAATACACACAAAATGTACTAGTGTAATTCTATGGTCAAGATAAACCAATACCAAATCACACTACAACCATGCCAATGGTTTGTCCAAGACCATATTGGTTGTGAGCCTATACTTATATTCTACAAGGAACTTATAACATGATCTTCTGTGCCTCACCAAGCACCACGTTATCTACAATGTAGAGTATTAGACAATATGCACATATAATAAATATAAAATACAAACAATGATCATGTGGTTCTTATTTCAAAATAAAGATGTCCATACAAAAGGCTAGGCTTTCCGTATACATTCCAACAATCTCCCACTTATACTAAAAGACTATGCGGTCATCACACTGCCATACATCTGATCCCCATGTCCTCCGCATGCCTATCAAATGCTTTCGCTGGAAGGGCCTTAGTGAATGGATCTGCCAGGTTATCCTCTGATGCAATCTTGGCGACAGCTACTTCTCCTCGCTTTACGATCTCTCGTATCAGGTGGTACTTGCGCTCTATGTGTTTACTCGCCTTATGGGCTCGTGGTTCCATCGAGTTTGCAACTGCACCATTGTTATCACAATAAATTGTGATAGTTCTGGGCAAACCAGGAATCACATCCATGTCCATCAAGAAGTTCTTGAGCCATACAACTTCCTTGGCTTCCTCAGAGGCTGCCACACACTCAGCTTCCATGGTAGAGTCCGCCACACATTTCTGCTTGACACTCCTTCATACTATGGCACCACCTCCAAAAGTAAACACAAACCCCAAGGTAGACTTACTGTTGTCCCTATATGATTGGAAATCAGAATCCGTGTAACCCACAGGGACTAATTGATCTGCCCGGTAAACCAGCATATAATCCCTAGTCCTTCTCAGGTACTTCAATATATGCTTTACCGCAGTCCAATGTCCCTGTCCAGGATTACTCTGATATCTGCTAACCATGCCCACGGCAAAGTAGATATCTGGTCTCGTACATAGCATAGCATACATGAGGCTTCCTATTGCCGAAGCATAAGGAACCACCTTCATCTCTTCTATCTCCTTTGATGTTTTGGGACACATCTCTTTAGATAAAGGTACTCCATGCCTAAAAGGTAGAAAACCTTTCTTGGAGTTCTGCATGCTAAAACGAGCAAGGATAGTGTCAATGTATGAAACTTGAGATAAGCACAACATCCTTTTCTTGCGATCCCTTATCACCTTGATCCCAAGGATGTGTCCCACTTCTCCTAAGTCCTTCATGTCAAATTGTTTGGACAACCATACCCTTACGTCTGATAACACTTTGATATTGATGCCAACTAATAAAATGTCATCTACGCATAGTACAAGAAATACCACTACATTTTCGTCACATCTTTTGTATACACATGGCTCATTCGAACTTTGAATAAATCCATATTACTGGATTACCTCATCAAAATGGATGTTCCAAGATCTCGAAGCTTGCTTCAATCCATAAATGGACCGATTAAACTTACATACAAGATGCTCTTTGCCTTTAACAATGAATCCCTCTGGCTGCTGCATAAAGATGTTCTCCTCAAGACTTCCGTTAAGGAAAGCTGTCTTGACATCCATCTGCCAAATCTCATAATCCATATGAGCAGCTATAGATAAGAGAATCCGGATAGACTTAAGCATATCTACCGGCGAAAAAGTCTCCTCATAATCGATACCCTCTTTCTGAGTATACCCTTTCGCAACAAGCCTAGCTTTGAAGGTCTCAACCTTCCCGTCTATTCCTCTCTTTCTTTTGTAGATCCACTTGCATCCAATAGCTTTTACACCATCGGGTGGCTCTACTAGCTCCCAGATCTGATTAGAATCCATAGATTGTATCTCAGAATTCATCGCTCTTTGCCAAGATACTGCATCTTCATCATGGAGTGCCTCGTCTTATGTCCAGGGATCAGGTTCATGTTCGCCAAGGACCAAGTCCAAAGACTCTCCGAAGAACATGAATCTATCAGGTTGTCTCACAATCCTCCCTCTACGACGAGGTATCACCTGTGACACGCGGTGCAGTGACTTGTGGTATATCCTCTTGTACCGGTTGTACTGAAGTAGCGACTTCCCCTCTTAATTCCTCCAGAACAATCCTTCTCTTGGGCTTCTGGTTCATCACATAGTCTTCCTCTAGAAATCGGGCATTTGTGCTAACGATCACCCTCTGATCTCTAGGATTATAAAACAAACCACCTTTCGTTCCTCTTGGGTAGCCCGCGAAAATGCAATCTTCTGTACGAGGTTCCAACTTACCAGTATCAGCCTACAGCACATGTGCTGGACTCCCCCATATCCAAATATGTCTCATACTAGGCTTTCGCCCAGTCCACAATTCTATGGGGGTAGAAGGCACTGATTTAGATGGAACCATGTTCAGAATATACACTGTCGTATTCAGCCCATACCCCCAAAATGAATCTGACAACTCAGAATAACTCATCATCGATCTAACCATTTCCATAAGAGTCCTTTTCCTTCGCTCCGCTACACCATTCTGCTGGGGTGTGCCAGGTGTAGACAATTGGGATTGAATCCGAGCCTCGGATAAGTAATTCCTAAACTCTCCCAAGAAGTACTCACCACCATGTTCAGATCGTAGGGTCTTGATACTTTTACCTTGACGGTTCTCCACATCAGCCTTTAATTCTTTGAACCTGTCAAAGCATTCAGACTTGCGGCGCATCAAGTAAATGTATCCATATCTTGAATAATCGTCTATAAAAGAGACGAAATATTCAAAACCACCTCTAGCTTGGAAAGACATAGGACCGCACAAATCAGAATGAACCAATTCTAACACATCTTTGGCTCTATGCCCCTTGGCCTTGAAAGGCCTCTTGGTCATTTTACCTTCCAAGCAAGATTCGTAGGTTGGGAGATCCTCCACCACTAATGAACCCAAAGATCCATCAGCTATCAACCTTTGAATTCTACTCAGGTTAATATGACCAAGCCTTAGATGCCAAAGATATGTTTGGTTCATCTTCGAAGGTTCTTTTCTCATATTGGAATTAAAAGATGAGTTATTAACTTCTATATGCATTGTGGGAGCTTTTGGTTCAAGAGTATACAAATTTCCAACCAATGTACCTGAATAGATAATCTCTCTATTTCTTTTTTTAACAACTCTGTCATTAAAAGAAACAGAATATCCATCCATAAATAATTTAGAAACCGAAATCAAATTCTTTCTAAATTTAGGTACATAAAGACAATTTCTCAAAACCAAAACTTTATTTCTATCAAACGATAAATGAACGTCTCCCACTGCAATAGCTGCCACCTTTGTAGCATTGCCCATGTAGACGGTAATTTCTCCTTCATCTAATCGTCGGGTTTCTTGGAACCCCTGCAAAAAATTGCAGACATGATCAGTGGCTCACGTATCTACACACCAGGTACCAGTAGATAACACCACTAAACTTGTTTCAATGACTAAGCTAGAAGATATACCTTTGTTCTGCTTTAGGTTGGGGCAGTCTTTCTTCCCATGTCCAGTCTTCTTATAAGTGAAGCACTTGCCTTTCGGCTTCTTCACTCCTCCCTGAGGTCCACCTGCCACCTTTGCTCTACCTTGTTTCTTCTTCTTCTTTCCTTTCGACTTCGAAGTAGAAACCTTCTGAGCAACCATGGCTTCCTGCCTAGCAGCCCAATTCTGGTATCCGAAAAGTTCCTTTTCCCCAGAATCATCCGCAGGATTAGGAGGACACTCATAGGCCCTATAAATAATAGCAGTGACTCCGATGGGGAGGATACCTTTATTTGCATCTAAGTGTTTACCATTACTCGGTACTAAGACAATTATCTCGGATTATGTGCCTTACCGATGGGGAAGTACACACGCTCCTAAATAATTTCCTATAACCATATTTGACCTAGTGATCCGCAAACAAACCCATCCGATGGGGAGGAAGGCACTCAGAGCCGACACACAAGTTTGTTGCATCACACGTCAAATTGTAATGGAGGCTGCGGGAATTAATTAAAATATCCCTCTCCCACTTAGTAAATTGAAAATGAGGAATTTTCAAGCACACACAACATGCATATAAAACAAATCAGCAATAAATATGGAAAAAACAGAATTTTTCCAACTATTATGGCTTTGTTCTCCAATATGCGTCCCTCCGTGTCTCCACCTCGTCCGCTCCACCTTTTCCGTGCGCAAGCCACAAAAGAGATCCGAGCCGAGATATATCATTTTAATTTACATCCATCGATCCTATACTCCATGAAGGAGTGTACAAACTATCTAGATCGAAAGTAAACTAGAATGATCGGCTAAACAATGACGTATTTAATTACAAAAATTAAATACTATTCTAGCCTCGTCAACCCCGAGGATTCAAATAATATACATACAATCACACACAAACAATCACATACACACATATAGCCATAATAGTCGGATCTTATGCCTGCAACCAAAAAGTTAGCCTACGCACATCCTACTATTATCCGGCATACTTAATATATGATATGTGCATAAAAGTAACCGAATCTGAAACACACAAAACCAAAAACCTTGGCTCTGATACCAATTGAATGGAGTGTCCTTGGTTGCGTCAGAGTCTCATTGCCTCCCATGTCCCCAGATAAAAATTTTATCAACTAAAACTAATCCGAATGGGATGAGTTTCCGAAGCACAACTATTTCGTCATCGTGCCAACGACTCGAGCGATCGCTTGAACAAACTTATTGTTCAAGCAATCAACTCTTCTAGTCGGTTAGCCGCGGAAGAGACGATGAACGGATCACCGGTTTTTGTGTTTCTTATCGGGGTCCATGATTATACAAATACAAACAAATGCAAACTAGTATAATCAACACATACTAACATAAAGAACATAAGCTAGCATATCTTATCATAAGAGGATCAAGAATAAAGTTTGTAAAACTTTTATACCTCTTGGTCTTCTACCGTATGTCCCATCCTCCTCGTGGACATCGTGTGGGTGAAGATCCTCCACGAGTTGAAGCCTCCTAGATCACATTCTTCCCTTCCTTGCTCGCTCCGAACAAAGAGAAGAACCAAACAAAAACTCCTTCTCCTATCTAGAACCGACCACCAAGCCAAGGAGCTTGATACAGCCGCCGGCCAAGGAGTAGATAATTGAGCGCCGGCCAACCTTGAGGAAAGGTTGCCGCCAGTCACAAAGGAGAGAGGGAGAAGGAATAATGGGTATGGGCGCAGGCCAAATCAAGGAGGAAGAAGATGGGAGCCGGCTACCAATTAGGAAGAGAAGGAAACAAACCTTAATCCTTCCAAGGATTGCCGCCCAAACCTTTTCCCAAACCCTAGCCGGCCAAGCAAAAAAACCCTAATCTCCTTCTTGATATATCTCTATATTACACGCCCAAGCCCTTAGCCCTCCTTTTATAGAGTTAGGTTTAGGCCTCCTTTCAATATCCACGGTCGGATCTAGAGACTTAGTCTCCACTGTCGGATCTAGGGTTTCATCCCAACCGTCGGATCTAGGGTTTCATCCCAACCGTCAAATCTAGGGTTTCATCCCAACCGTCGGATCTAGAGTTTTATGTTCCATCATTGGATCTAGGCTCCTTGAGGTTTTAATAAGGCTACGATAGGGATCATGAGGAGGAGTTGGATCTTGGCCACCCAATGGATCAGAACCACACAAACTTGATCCATCAATGATGTTCCATTCCACTAGAGGATGATCATTGATCTACCTCACCAACCCCCATTTATATGGGCTCCATATATTATTTGCACAACTATCTCCCCATGTTTAAGATATCGAATGTCTGTCAATTAATTGATTTACTGACCATCAATTAATTATCATCTAACTCCTCGAGTAGTACCACTCAACCTTATTATCATGTTGACTAAGTCAACCCACGGGGATTACATGATAAACCTTATGAGCTCCTCAAGGGGACATCATCAACCTAATATATAGGACACAATTTCCTTCTATAATCAACGGCACACCATGTAAATAATATCATTTCCCAACTTACCGGGCCCATTGATTTAATCTATAAATCTCACCCATTGGTAAATCAAAAAAATAAATACTAAGTACATGTGTCATTATTATATCGGGATTCAGAGCATGTGCAACATAATACCCGAGGTCTGATTCAATCATATAGTCAGCAATAGATTGAATCACCTCTATGTCGGTCCTGCTCAATACACACAAAATGTACTAGTGTAATTCTATGGTCAAGATAAACCAATACCAAATCACACTACAACCATGCCAATGGTTTATCCAAGACCATCTTGGTTGTGAGCCTATACTTATATTCTACAAGGAACTGATAACATGATCTTCTGTTCCTCACCAAGCACCACATTATCTACAATGTAGAGTATTAATTAATATGCATATATAATAAATATAAAGTGCAAACAATGATCATGTGATTCTTATTTCAAAATAAAGATGTCCATACAAAAGGCTAGGCTTTCAATATACATCCCAACAGTGGAGCCATTGTATGGAGAAGTGTCAAGCAGAAATGCATGGCGGACTCTACCATGGGAGCTAAGTATGTGGCAGCCTCTGAGGCGGCCAAAGAAGATGTGTTGCTCAGGAACTTCTTGATGGACTTGGATGTGATTCCTGGTTTGCTCAGAACTATCACAATATATTGTGATAATAGTGGTGCAGTTACAAACTCAAAGGAACCTTGAGCCCATAAGGCAAGTAAACACATAAATCGCAAGTACCACCTGATACGAGAAATCGTAAAGAGAGGAGAAGTTGTTGTGGCCAAGATTGCATCGGAGGATAACTTGGCAGATCCTTTCACTAAGGCCCTTCCAGCGGGAGCTTTTAATAGGCATGTAGAGGGAATGGGAATCAGATGTATGTCAGTTTGAGGATAGCATAAGTCTTTTAGTATAAGTGGGAGATTGTTGGGATGTATACTGAAATGTCTATCTTTTGTATGAATATCTTTATTTTTAAAATAAGAATCACATGATCATTGTTTGCATATTTATGGTTATGGATATTGTCTCATACATTACATTGTAGATTACATGGTGTGTAGTGTCACACGGTAGATCATGTTATCGGTTCCTTGTAGAATATAAGTAAAGACTCACAACCGAGATGGTTTTGGACAAACCATTGGTATGGTTGTAGTGTGATTTGGTATTGGTTTATCTTGACCATAGAATCACACTAGTACACTTTGTGTGTATTGTGCAGGACCGACTTAAAGGTGATTCGATTTAATGATGACTACATAATCGAATCAGACCTCAGATATTATATTGTACATGCTCTTAATCCTGATATAATAATGGGCACATATACTTGGTATTCATTTCTTTGATTTACCAATGGGTGAGATTTATAAAGTAAATTGATAGGCTCGGTAAGTTGGGAAATGATATTATTTATATGGTGTGTCGTTGATTATAGGAGGAAACCGTGTCCTATATATTAGGATGATGATGTCCCCTTGAAGAGATCATAAGGTTAATCATGTATACACTGTAGGTGGACTTGGTCCGACATGATGATAAGGTTGAGTGGTACTACTCATGGAGTTAGATGTTCATTAATTAATTGTCAGTAAATTAATTAATTGACGTACATTCGAGATCTTAAACACGGGGAGAAAAATGTACAAATAATATATAGAGCCCATATTAACTTATGGGGGTTGGTGAGGTAGATAAATGATAATCCTTTAGTGGATTGGATTATCATTAATGGATCGGACTTTATGTGGGCTTGATCCATTTGGTGGCCAAGATCCAACTCCTCCTCATGGTCCCTGTTGTAGCCTATTAAAACCTCATGAAGCCTAGATCCAATGGTTGAAAACATAACTCTAGATCCGATGTTGGAGATTAAATCTCTAGATCCGACGGTTGAGATTAAATCTCTAGATTTGACACTTGAGATTAAATCCCTAGAACCGACGGTGGAGATTAAAGGAAGCTTAGGCCTAACTTTATAAAAGGAGGAAAGGGGGTGGGCGGCAAGAGAGATAGAAGATGGGCTAGGGTTTGGGTAGCAAGGGCAAAGAGGTTGGGCGACCACAAATAAGGAAACTTCTTTCCTTCTTCTTCCTTAGGTGGCCGGCACCTATTCTCCTCTTTTCTATCCTTTGCCGGCATCCAACCTCCTCATCTCTTCTCCTTGGCCAGTGAAAACAAAGCCTAGGGTCTCTTCCCTTGGAGTTTTGGCCGACGTCCACCATCCTTCTTCTCCTCTTGCCTGGCGGCAAGCATCAAGGTTGGTGCTTGGTGGTTGGTTAAAGGAAGGAGAAGAGTTTTGTTTCTATACTTCCTCTTGTTCGAAGCGAGCAAGGAAGGAAGATTGGTGATCTAGGAGGCTTCGACTTTTGGAAGATCGTCGCCCACACGACGTCCAAAAGGAGGAAGTACATACAATAGAAGATCGAGAGGTATAATGCTTATTTATTTTCTTTTATAACATGTCTATAATTGTTTTTCAATCATATACATGTTGTATATTCTGTTTTGTGGTTAAATTAACTTGGACCCCGAATACAAACACAAAAGCCAGTGATCCGTACATCGTCTATTCCGCGGCTATTCGTAGAATAGAGGTTGGTTGCTTGAACAACAAGTTTATTCAAGTGACTACTCTAATCGAATTGCACGACTATGGAAAGGTAGCTTGGGTAATCCCACTTGTCAAGGATAAAAAAATTTTTATCCGAGGACGTAGAAGGGATCGCCATGAACAAGCGACCGAGTTGAAGTGGGAAGCAAAGTTTCCTACCTTCAAGTAGTATCAGAGCTTCGGTTCTGACAAAATCTTCACTAACAAACTTGGTGTGTGGTGTCGCACAAAAGATCATGTTATCAGTTCCTTGTAGAGTATATGTTAAGCCTCCCAACCAAGATGGTTTTGGACAAACCATTGACATGGTTGTAGTGTAATTTGGTATTGATTTATCTTGACCATAGAATTACACTAGTACACTTTGTGTGTATTGAGCAGGACCGATTTAGAGGTGATTCAATTTATACTGACTATATAATTGAATCGGACCTCAGATATTATGGTGTACATGCTCTTAATCCTGATATATTAACGGGCACATGTACTTAGTATTTATTTCTTTGATTTACCAATGGGCGAGATTTATGTATTAAATGGATAGGCTTGGTAAGTTGGGAAATAATATTATTTATATGGTATGCCATTGATTGTAGGAGGAAACCGTCTCCTATATACTAGGATGATGATTTCCCCTAGAGGAGCTCGTAAGGTTCTTCATGTAAATCTTGCAGGTGGACTTGGTCCAACATGATGATAAGGATGAGTGGTACTACTTATTGTTGGTGCAGTAGGCACCTAAGTCAAACCTGAGTTTTGATTTTAGCAAACGATACAAAGTTAAGCTCATGTTGTTATCTCACGAGCTGAATAGAGTGTGCAGAAGATTGCTATAGCTGGAGCTGAAGGCTAGTGACACCCGGAGGAAGCCGTGGTGGTCGGGCGACACTCGAGTGACTTCAGAGGGAGCCGAAGGAATCGAGTGGAAGGCCGGAAGCAAAAGAGACATGGTAAGTATCGAGGTAAACTCGTGTGTGCGAGCGTAAGTGAGGTCGTATCCTCCTTACGGGGATGGTCTTAAGCGTAGATCCGACCAAAGACATCCCATCGATGGTCTAGGTCGAGATCGGACGGTCGAAGGCTGTTGAAATAATGTTTTCTTTAAGCTAACTTTGCCTTGCAGTAAGCATCGATCATTGCCCGGCTTGGAGGACTCATTGCCGTCAATCGATCATGTCGAGTCAACAATCGATCGATCGTCGCCATCGATCGACTGATGATGGTCATCAGTTGACTGATGGTCAATGATCAGATTCGAGGAGTCAAGGCTTATCACCCCATTTCAAGGAGATTGGTGCTCAATTGTGATTGGCTAGGGTTCCTCTCAAAAAGGGGCTCAAAGGCTATAAAAGGAGGGCCAAACCTAGGGTTTTCTTCATCATTCTAAAGCTTCCAAAAGCCTCCGCCAAGCTACAACTTTTCGACCACGAAGTGCTTTCTCTCCGACGTCTAGGTCTTAAATTCTCTCTTATTGTAACGTCGGTTTTAGTTTTTATTTAAGTTCATTTCTTTTCGGAGCTTTTATCGTATACGAGGAGAGGGGGAGTGTCCCTTTACCTCAAGCTTTTTCCTTCTTGTATCGATTAACTCCTACCTCCAACGAGGAGGAGTTCCTTTAGTGCTTTTGCCCTCCGTACGTGGTCAAGGACCACTAGGGCCTTGGAGTAGTAGCCGAAGGCTACGAACCAAGTAAAACTTCATTGTCTCCTTTTACTTTACATTTCCACTGCAATTAATTATCTCTCGAGTTTTAACGAACGAAAAGAAAAGGAAAAGGTTTTTCGCTATTCACCCCCCCCCTCTAGCGAACCGCATCGATCCAACACTTATGGAGTTAGATATTAATTAATTAAATGGTCAGTAATTTAATTAATTAATGGACATTTGATATCTTAAACACGGGAAGATATTTTGTACAAATAATATGTGGAGTGTTGGTGCAATCGACCCAGGATGACTCAAGTTTGACTCGAGAAGTATTTTGATGATAGACAAAACTTATGACATGGGAAAGTCCAACATGGAGTTGGCATGGAAAATCCCATCATGGAGCTTAGTGTGGGAAAATCCAAAGCATTGTGAAGCCGTGCACTTGGTGCTTAGTGAGAAATGCATTGCAAAGTCATGCGCTTGGTGCATTTGGGAAGTCTTGAGGACTTGGTAAGTTCACTAGGCTCGGGGTCCTTGAGTCGGTGAAGGATGACATTACGAAGCCGTGCGCTTGGTGCATCCGAGGGACCACTAGACGGGGACCGAAATGGAGTGAGGCCCAAGGGAAGCATACTTCGAGGGCAAGAGACGAGAAGGATGGCGTTGGGAAGCCGTGCGCTTGGCGCATCCGAGGGACGTAGGCCGAGGGAAGAGAGCTCCATGAGGGATGAGGTGGACTTAGCCAATTGGCTAAGACTGAGTGTCGGATGCTCAAACAGCTTGATGTTTGAGGTTTTACCCGACATCAGTCAACTGGTATAGGTGACAGTCGACTGCTCTAGGTAGTATGGGTTCGACCAGTGTTCGACTGAACAGAGTCTGGCTGATCAGTCGACTACCAAGGGAGGGTAGTCGACTGTTAACATAATCAGTCGAATGTTTAAGGGAAGCAGTTGACTAATAGCACTGTGCACGGGCACAAAAGCTAGTCGAGCTCGCCAGCACTCGACTGATAGGTTACCAATCGACTGATGGGTACCATTAGTCGACTGATGTTTGATCCGTTGGAACTTGACCAATGTGGATCTGGCTGTTGTGAGATAATGGCTACAAGACCAGTCGACTGATGGTCACGATCAGTCGACTGATGTGTGCAAAATCTATTGGGGTGTATACTGAAAAGTCTATCTTTTGAATGAACATCTTTATTTTTGAAAAAAGAATCACATGATCATTGTTTGCATATTTATGGTTATGCATATTGTCTCATACATTACATTGTAGATAAAATGGTGTGTAGTGTCACACGGTAGATCATGTTATCAGCACCTTGTAGAGTATAAGTAAAGGCTCACAACCGAGTTGGCTTTGGACAAACCATTGATATGATTGTAGTGTGATTTGATATTGGTTTGTCTTGACCATAGAATCACACTAGTACACTTTGTGTGTATTGAGTAGGACTGACTTAGAGGTGATTCGATTTATTGGTGACTACATAATCGAATCAGACCTCAAATATTATATTGTACATGCTCTTAATCCAGATATAATAACGGACACATATACTTAGTATTCATTTCTTTGATTTACCAATGGGTGAGATTTATAGAATAAATCATTAGGCTCGGTAAGTTGGGAAATGATATTATTTATAAAGTGTGTCGTTGATTATAGGAGGAAACTGTGTCCTATATATTAGGATGATGATGTCCCCTTGAGGAGCTCATAAGGTTCATCATGTAAACCCTGCAAGTGGACTTGGTCCGACATGATGATAAGGTTGAGTGGTACTACTCATGGATTTAGATGTTGATTAATTAATTATCAGTAAATTAATTAGTCGACAGACATTCGATATCTTAAACACGAGGAGAAAAATCTACAAATAACATATGGGGCCCATATTAACTTATGGGGGTTGGTGAGGTAGATCAATGATAATCCTCTAGTGGATTGGATTATCATTAATGGATCGGACTTTATGTGGGCTTGATCCATTGGGTGGCCAAGATCCAACTCCTCCTCATGGTCCCTATTGTAGCCAATTAAAACCTCATGAAGCCTAGATCCAATCATTGAAAACAAAACTCTAGATCCGACGGTGGAGATTAATTCTCTAGATCTGACGGTTGAGATTAAATTTCTAGATCCGACGGTTGAGATTAAATCCCTAGAATCGACGGTGGAGATTAAAGGAGGCTTAGGCCTAACTCTATAAAAGGAGGCAAGGGGGTGGGTGGCAAGAGATATAGAAGAGGGGCTAGGGTTTGGGCGGCAAGGGCAAAGTGGTTGGGCGGCCACAAATAAGGAAACTTCTTTCCTTCTTCTTCCTTAGGTGGTCGGCGCCTATTCTCCTCTTTTCTCTCCTTTGCCAGCGTCCAACCTCCTCATCTCTTCTCCTTGGCTGGTGGAAACAAAGCCTAGGGTCTCTTCCCTTGGAGTTTTTGCCGGTGTCCACCATCCTTCTTCTCCTCTTGGCCGGCGGCAAGCATCAAGGATGGTGCTTGGTGCTTGGTTAAAGGAAGGAAAAGTGTTTTGTTTCTATACTTCCTCTTGTTCGGAGTGAGCAAGGAAGATTGGTGATCTAGGAGGCTTCGACTTTTGGAAGATCGTCGCCCACACAACGTTGAAATGGAGGAAGGACATACAATAGAAGATCGAGAGGTATAACGCTTGTTTATTTTCTTTTATAACATGTCTATAATTGTTTTTCAATCATATACATGTTGTATATTCTGTTTTGTGGTTAAATTAACTTGGACCCCGAATACAAACACAAAAGCCGACGATCCGTACAT
Organism: Wurfbainia villosa; assembly: GCA_025175895.1. Classification (NCBI taxonomy): domain Eukaryota; kingdom Viridiplantae; phylum Streptophyta; class Magnoliopsida; order Zingiberales; family Zingiberaceae; genus Wurfbainia; species Wurfbainia villosa. The sequence goes on from CM045986.1 coordinate 28,293,262, forward strand.
TGTCTATTCCGCGGCTATTCGTAGAATAGAGGTTGGTGGCTTGAACAACAAGTTTGTTCAAGTGACTACTCTAATTGAATAGCACGACGATGAAACGGTAGCTTGGGTAAACCCTCTTGTCAAGAATAAAATTTTTTTTATCCGGGGACGTAGAAGGGATCGCCATGAACAAGCGACTAAGTTGAAGTGGGATGCGAAGTTTCCTACCTTCAAGTGGTATCAGAGCTTCGGTTCCGACAAGACCTTCAAAATCAACTTGATGCAGGTTATAAATGGAGCTCAAGAGGGAGGATTTTGCCAAGACTTTAAGGGAGACTTTGAAGGGGAATTGCTGCTGCATTCTAGTCCTTCAAAAGCCAACCAAAGCAAGCAACAAGAAAGCATTCAAAGCAAAGAGTTGTAAAGCTTTCTTTACTTGTATTTCTTAGTGTCTTTGTATTTCTTGTAGTATTACTGTTGTAATAGCTTGTACGAGGTTTCTCCACCTTCGATGTATTGTCGAGAAGGAGTTTAGTTAGTGTCGTGCGCATAAGTAGAGCTCGGTGAGCTTGCCCATGGAGTAGGAACCATTCGGTTCCAAACCACATATATCTTGTGTCTTGTGTGTGATTGTTTTTGTTGTTAGTATTCATATTTGTATTAGTATTCCGCCGCGCTAACAACAATTGTAGACGAACACGCAACGATAACGATCGTATTCCACCGTATGATGAAAGAGAGCTATTCACCCCCCTCTAACCGACCAACCGCATCCCTACAAGTGGTATCAGAGCCAAGTCGCTTATCGAGGACTAACCGCCGACACAAGCACTAAAAGATGGTCGGCTACAACCTCCAACCACCAAAATTCGAAGGAGATTTTCTATGGTGGAGGAGAAAAATTGAGGTATATCTCGAAACCGATTTCGATCTCATGCTTATTATAGAAAATGGTTTTTAAATGGCTAGAGACAAAGACAACAAGCCCATTGAGAAGTCAAGGCGGACCAAAGACCAAATCAAGGACTTCAAGACAAATCTCAAGATAATCAAATTACTTAGCGATTTAATCCCTAACACTATTTGGTATAGATTGGGTGACTATAGGGATGCAAGGGAGCTATGGAATAAGGTAATGAAATTCTAAGAAAATTCCCAACTGGCACAAGTAGAGGAGAATGTCGAGGAAGAAGCACCTACCAAATTTGAAGATGTTAATGATTTGGTGGAGACCTCCACCTCTAGCATTGAGGGAGAGGAAAGGGTTTCCATTCCAGAGCAAAGTCAAAACGAAGCATCTACCTCCGGAAGATGTGATCAAGAGGCTTTCACCACCTCCCAAGGTAACTCAAGTATTTTGATTTTAAATAAAGATCATATAATATGCTTTGAGTGTAGGGAGAAAGGGCATTAGAAGAGTAAATGCCCTAAATTGGCTAAGGAGAAGGTTCAACCGCCACCAAAAGTCAAAAATGCCGGAGTCCCCACAATTAAGAGCAAAGAGCACATTATGTGCTTCAAATGCAACCAAAGGGGGCACTACCGAAGTCAATGCCCTAGGGGGAGGAAGAAAGGGCAAGAGGGTGTATCTCATCTAGGGGGAGCTTCCAAATCTAACCCTAAGGTATATTTAAATTATGCACCTTCAATTTCTAAAGTTAAAAAGCATGCTTGTAGAAATAATAAGGTTTATTGTTTAGGTGCCAAGCATGTAGAATTACCTAAGGACAAACCTAGGACCAATAACACTAGACCAATCCTACCTAGGGAGTCAATTAGGAGAATAGAAGAAAATTCGGGTATTAATTCCAAAAAGTCTAGGCACATGCCTAAGAAGAAGAGGTCTTCCCAAAAACCTAATGAAAATTCAAAATTGAGAAAATTAGAGTTAGAAAACCAAGTCTTGAGGTCAAGACTTGAGAAAATGGAGAAAACCCTTAGAATCATAGAAAATTCAATTATAGGGTTAAATGCCCAAAAGTCAAGACCTAGGGTTCAAAACGGTCTAAGGGCAAGGAAGGTTTGGGTCATGAACCTAAGCCCAAGAAGACTTATCATAATGTTCCATTTGATTATGCAACAATTTCTATGTCTAGAAAAACCAAGGCTAATAGGGAAGTTATCCCTATGACTACCCATGGTGTTTGCTTAGTGGCCAAGGACTTAAGAAAATCTAAGAAAGCCACTGGGAAGGTCAAAAGGGGAGTCACCTCTAGAGTTGACCTAAGTAAGACTCAAAAGACTAAGGCTTCAAAGCCTAAAAGGGTCATTAGGAAGGTATCTAGTGAAGTTATCCCTAGTGAATACCTTGTTAATCCAAGGAGCTCCAATAGGTATTGGGTTCCTAGAAGCGTGATCGATTCACGCTAGATGGGTTAGGGTGTGTCAACCCTATGTGGATGGGTAGTTAACCTAGTTATGATGTGTTGACACATTAGGATGTGCCAATATGCTTTGAGAAGTTTAAAAATGATTAAATTGACACAATTAGGTCTTAGAAGTATTGGTATGCCATTTTGGGTTTATGGCACACTTGGGAGATAATGGGTTTAAGGCAAAATAGTATTAATTCCTAGAAATGGAAATTTGGATTTAACACATAGCTATTTTATACCTTAGTATATTTTACTTGCCATGATTTATTTGCCTTGTCATGTCATGAGATCATTTTCATTTTTATCTATAAAAATGTAATGATCATGTTTAGAAGTATTTTTAGATGTCATGTATGCTTAAATTTCTTTCACATGCCATGACATCATGATTTTGGCACATGCTTAAGTTATATCATATATATGCCATAATCATATCATGCATAAACTAAAATGAAATTAAGGACTATGGCATAATTTGATGGGAATTAAAGAATATTGCCTTAGAATATGCATGAGACCATAAAAGAACAAAAACTCACATCTCACCAAAAATTTGACTTGTATGTGTTTTTACACATCTAGATACAAGTGAGATGTTTAGGAAAAAGGAATTAAAGATTTTGAAAACATTTCAAAAACATTTTAGAAAACCTTGGTGAAGTCTATCTTTTGATAGCAATCACCATTGAATGGGATGATACAAAGAGGGCTCAATATTGAAGCTTTTCATAACTTTTGAACTTTGTATCAATCTCCTAATTTAGTGGGTAAAATAATTTTCAAATATTTTTCACCCATTATGATTGTAATAAGTAATATACATACCAAATTTCAAAAATTTTCAACATATGTATATTTACTTACGAATTTTAGAAATTCATTTCTGAAATTTAGAAAACTGTAAATGCAGTTATCAGTCGACTGCCATGGTGGCTAGTCGACTAATGGGGGTGGCAGCCGACTGGTTTCTGAATTGAGTCGACTGCCCATGCTGATTTCGGGTAAACCTTGATGGTTAGGCCTATGTTGAGCTATGTTTTGGTCCTCTAACCACTCCTAATCCTAGGACATGCTTGGGAGAGCATTAGAAAGGGTGGAAATCCATTGGATATGGATTAGGAGAAGTGTTTAGGGAGAGTATCAATTTTAAGGTGGATGAGAGTTTATTGTTGAATTTTGCCTTAATTTTGATTGGTTAAATGTTCTTATTGCCTAGGGACTCTCCAAGGACAATGTTGGTGCAATTGTTAAGGGGGAGCAAGCCTCTAGAGGGAGGTATCCATCATGGGAAAATGGATGAGTATTTCCTCATGGGAGGAAAATTGGGTTGCCTCTCTTTAAGTGATATGGGATCACTAGAAAGATTGTAGGCATGTGTTCCTCCAAGGGAGAGATTGTAAGGTCTCATTGGGATATGAGAAATTCATACCCTTGGGGAGGACCTTTTTGATGTAATATCAAAAAGGGGGAGAAATTACCAAGTTACCAATTAGGGTTCGTTGGAATTCTCATTGGGATATGAGAATTGCCAATATGGGAGAATTGGTAGACTTGAGATGGTAGTTTTGTCAATCATCAAAAAGGGGGAGATTGTTGGTGCAATCGGTCCAGGATGACTCGAGTTTGACTCGAGTAGTATTTTGATGATAGACAAAACTTATGACATGGGATTGTCATGGGAAAGTCCAACATGGAGTTGGCATGGAAAATTCAAGCATGGGGCTTGGTGTGGGAAAATCCAAAGCATTGCGAAGTTATGCGCTTGGTGCTTGGTGAGAAATGCATTGCGAAGCCGTGCGCTTGGTGCATTTGGGAAGTCTTGAGGACTTGGTAAGTTCACTAGGCTTGGGGTCCTTGAGTCGGTGAAGGATGGCATTACGAAGCCGTGCACTTGGTGCATCCGAGGGACCACCAGACGGGGAGCGAAATGGAGTGAGGCCCAAGGGAAGCATACTTTGATGGCTAGAGATGAGAAGGATGGCATTGTGAAGTCATGCGCTTGGCGCATCCGAGGGAGGTAGGCCGAGGGAAGAGAGCTTCGGTGGGGAACTCCATGTGGGATGAGGTGGACTTGGCCAAGTGGCTAAGACTGAGTGTCGGATGCTCAAACAGCTTGATGTTTGAGGTTTTACCCGACATCAGTCGACTGCTCTAGGTCATATGGGTTTGACCAATGTTCATTGAGCAGTATGGCTTATCGATCGCGAGGAGCGATCATTGTTGACATAATCAGTCAACTATTTAAGGGAAGCAGTCCACTGATAGCACTGTGCACGGGCACAGAAGCTAGTCGAGCTCGCTAGCACTCGACTAATAGGTTACCAGTAGACTGATGGGTACCATTAGTCGACTGATGTGTGATACGTTGGAACTTGACCAACATGGATCTGGTCATTGTAAGAACTTCGTTTCAGTTACGTATTGCTCACATAAGGTTAGTCATTGAGTTCGAGAAATCAACTTGATGTAGGTTATAATTGGAGCTCAAGAGGGAGGATTTCACCAAGACTTTAAGGAAGACTTTGAAGGGGAATTGCTGCTGCATTCCAGTCCTTCAAGAGCCAACCACAAAGCAAGCAACAAGAAAGCATTCAAAGCTAATAGTTGTAAAGTGTTCTTTACTTGTATTTCTTAGTGTCTTTGTATTTCTTGTAGTATTACTGTTGTAATATCTTGTACGAGGTTTCTCCACCTCCGACATATTGTCGAGAAGGAGTTTAGTTAGTGTCATGTGCATAACTAGAGCTCGGTGAGCTCGCCCGTTGAGTAGGAACCATTCGGTTCCGAACCACATATATCTTGTGTCTTGTGTGTGATTACTTTTGTTGCTAGTATTCATATTTGTATTAGTATTCCACTGCGCTAACAACAATTGTAGACGAGCACACAATGAGAACGATCGTATTCCACCGTATGACGAATAAGGGTTATTCACCCCCCCCCCCTCTAGCCGGCCAACCGTGTCCCTACATGGAGCCTATATTTAATTATGGGGGTTGGTGAGGTTGATCAATGATGATCCTCTAGAGGAATGGATCATAATTAATGGATTGGGTTTGATGGGAATTGCTTCCAACTTCGGTCGCTTATGCATGGTGATCCTATCACACGTCCCCGGATAAAAAAAATTAATCCAAACGAAGATGGATTACCCAAGCAATCGATCCATCATCGTGCTATTCGATTTGAGTGGTCGCTTGAACAAACTTATTGGTCAAGCAACCTAACTCTTTTCCTCGATTAGCCGCGGAATAGATGATGAACAGATCGCCGGTTTTTGTGTTTATCATCTGGGTCCATGTTAATCAATAACATACAAAATACAAAATAGCACTAATCAAAATTAAACAAGATTACACCTCTTGTTTTTCCTCTTGATCTTCTATTGTATTCCTATCCTCCTCTTGGACGTCGTGTGGACGACGATCTTCCAAGAGTCGAAGCCGCCTAGATCGCGTCTTCCCTTACTTGCTCGCTCCGAACAAGGGAAGAACAAACTCTCTTCTTCTCCTTGCTTACGCCGACAACCAACCACCAAGCTTGGTGTCCGCCGGCCCTAAGGAGAGGGAGAGGGTGTGCTGGCCAATACAAAGGAAGGAGGAACCTGAAGGGAGTTGCTTCGGAGGCTCATTGGCTCCCATGTCCCCGGATTAAAATTTTCACCAATGAAAGAACTAATCCGGATGGGATGAGTTTCCTTAGCACAACCTATTCGTCGTCGTGCTAACAACTTGAGTGATCGCTTGAACAAACTAGTTGTTCAAGCAACACAACTCTTCTAGTTGGTTAGCCGCGAAAGAGACGACGGACGGATCGCCAGTTTTTGTGTTTGTCTTCGGGGTCCATGATTATACAAAATATATACATACGCACACTTGTATAATCAACACATAAAAGATCATGCTAAGATCAGAAAATAAAGTTGTAAAACTTTATACCTTACGATCTTCTACCGTATGTCCTATCCTCCTTGTGGACGACGTGTGGGCGAAGATCCTCCACGAGTAGAAGCCTTCTAGATCGCGTTCTTCCCTTCTTTGTCCGTTGCGAACAAAGAGAAGAACCAACAAAACCTTTCCTTTCAAGAACCAACCACCAAGCAAGGGAGTTTGATGCAACCGCCGGCCAAGGAACGAATGGATGAAGCTCCGGCCTCCAATGCAAGGAGAACCGCCGGCCACCTTGGAGAGTATGAAGGAGTGAACGCAGGCCAACCTTGAAGAGAGGTTGCCGCCGGACAAGGAATAAGAGAGGGACCAAGAGGATGGACGCCGGCCAAGTCTTGATGGAAGAAGATGGGCGCCGGCAACAACTTGATGGAAGAAGATGGGCGCCGGTTCTTGTCACAATGTTGCCGCCCAAGCCTAAGCTTCCAAACCCTAGCCGCCCAACCTAAAAATCTAAAACCAATTCTTGCCGCCCAACCTAAGCCCTTTATTTATAGAATTGGCTTAAGCCTCCTTTAATCTCCACCGTCGGATCTAGGGATTTAATCTCCACCGTCGGATCTAGGGTTTTATCCTAACCGTCGGATCTAGGGTTTCATCCCAACCGTAAGATCTAAGATTTCATCCCAACTGTTGGATCTAGCGTTTCATCCCAACCGTCGTATCTAGGGTTTCATCCCAACCGTTGGATCTAGGGATTTAATCCCAACCGTCGATTCTAGGGTTTCATCCCAACCATCGGATCTAGGGATTTAATCCCAACCATTGGTTCTAGAGTTTTGTTTTACATTCTTGGATCTAGACTTCACAAGGATTATATTAGGATACGATAGAGACCATAAGGAGGAGTTGGATCTTGGCCACCCGATGGATCGGAACCACACAAACTTAATCCATCAATGATGTTCCATTCCACTAGAGGATCATCATTGAACTACCTCACCAACCCCCATAAATCAATATGGGCTCCATATATTATTTGTACATCCATCTCCCCGTGTTTAAGATATCGAATGTCCGTCAATTAATTGATTTACTGATCATCAATTAATTAACATCTAATTCCTCGAGTAGTACCACTCAACCTTATCATCATGTTGACTAAGTCAATCAGCTGGGTTTACATGATGAACCTTATGAGCTCCTCAAGGGGACATCATCAACCTAGTATATAGGACACGGTTTTCTCCTATAATCAATGACACACCATGTAAATAATATCATTTCCCAACTTACTGGCCATATTGATTTAATCCATCTAAATCTCATCCTCTGGTAAATAAAAGAAATAAATACTAAGTACATGTGCCCGTTATTATATCGGGATTAAGAGCATGTACAATATAATATCCGAGGTCCGATTTAATTATGTAGTCAGCAATTAATTGAATCACCTCTATGTCGGTCCTGCTCAATACACCTAAGTGTACTAGTGTAACTCTATGTTCAAGACAAAACAATACCAAGCTACACTACAACCATGCCAATGGTTTGTCCAAAACCATCTTGGTTGTGAGCCTCTACTTATATTTTACAAGGGACTGATAACATGATCTTCTGTGCCACACCAAGCACCATGTTATCTACAATGTAAAATATTAGACAATATGCACACACATATAATAAATATATAAAGTACAAACAATGATCATGTGATTCTTATTCCAAAATAAAATGTACATACAAAAAGAGCTAGGCTTTCAGTATACATTCCAACAATCTCCCACTTATACTAAAAGATTATGCCGTCATCACACTGCCATACATCTGATCCCCATGTCCTCCACATGCCTATCAAACGCTTTCACTGGAAGGGCCTTAGTGAATGGATCTGCCAGGTTATCCTCTGATGCAATCTTGGCGACAACAACTTCTCCTCGCTTTACGATCTCTCGTATAAGGTGGTACTTGTGCTCTATGTGTTTACTCGCCTTATGGGCTCGTGGTTCCTTGAGTTTACCTGCACTATTATCATAATAAATTGTGATAGTTACGCCAAACCAAGAATCACATCCAAGTCCATCAAGAAGTTCTGAGCCATCTGACTTCATATTTGCCTCGAGGTGCACATACTCAGCTTCCATGGTAGAGTCCGCCATGCATTTCTGCTTGACACTCCTCCATACTATGGCTCCACCTCCAAAAGTAAACACAAACCCTGAGGTAGGCTTACTCTTGTCCCTATCTGATTGGAAATCCGAATCCGTGTAACCCACAAGGACTAATTGATCTGCCCGGTAAACCAGCATATAATCCCTAGTCCTTCTCAGGTACTTCAATATATGCTTTACCGCAATCTAATGTCCCTGTCCAGGATTACTCTGATATCTGCTAACCATGCCCACGGCAAAGCAGATATCTGGTCTAATACATAGCATAGCATACATAAGGCTACCTACTGCCGAAGCATAAGGAACCGCCTTCATGTCCTCTATCTCCTTTGATGTTTTGGGACACATCTCTTTAGATAAAGGAACTCCATGCCTAAAAGGTAGAAAACCTTTCTTGGAGTTCTGCATGCTAAAACGAGCAAGGATAGTGTCAATGTATGAAGCTTGAGATAAGCATAACATCCTTTTCTTGCGATCCCTTATAACTTTGATCCCAAGGATGTGTTCCACTTCTCCCTAGTCCTTCATCTCAAACTGTTTGGACAACCATACCCTTACGTCTGATAACACTTTGATATTGTTGCCAACTAACAAAATGTCATCTACGTATAGTACAAGAAATACCACTACATTTCCGTCACATCTCTTGTATACACAAGGCTCATTCGGACTTTGAATAAATCCATATGACTGGATTACCTCATCAAAGTGGATGTTCCAAGATCTAGAAGCTTGCTTCAATCGATAAATGGACCGATTAAGATTACATACAAATGCTCTTTGCCTTTAGCAATGAATTCCTCTGGTTATCGCATATAGATGTTCTCCTCAAGACTTCCGTTAAGGAAAGCTGTCTTGACATCCATCTGCCAAATCTCATAATCCATATGAGCAGCTATAGATAAGAGAATCCGGATAGACTTAAGCATAGCTACCGGCGAAAAGGTCTCCTCATAATCGATACCCTCTTTCTGAGTATACCCTTTCGCAACAAGCCTATCTTTGAAGGTCTCAACCTTCCCGTCTACTCCTCTCTTTCTCTTGTAGATCCACTTGAATCCAATGGCTTTTACACCATCGGGTGGCTCTACTAGCTCCCAGACCTGATTATAATCCATAGATTCTATCTCTGAATTCATCGCTCTTTGTCAAGATACCGCATCTCTATCTTGGAGTGCCTCATCATATGTCTAGGGATCAGGTTCATGTTCACCAAGGACTAAGTCCGAAGACTCTCCCAAAAACATGAATCTCTCGGGTTGTCTAACAACCTTCCCACTACGACGAGGTGCCTCCTGTGTGTACTCTGTGACACGCGGTGCAGTGACTTATGGCATCCCCTCTTGTACCGGTGGTACTGAAGTCGGGACATCCCTTGTCAACTCCTCAAGAACAATCCTACTCTTGGACTTGTGGTTCATTACATAATCCTCCTCTAGAAATCTGGCGTTCGTGCTAACGATCACCCTCTGATCTCTAGGATTATAAAACAAACCACCTTTCGTTCCCTTAGGGTAGCCAACAAACATGCACACTTCTGTACGAGGTTCCAACTTACCAACATTAGCCTTAGCACATGTGCTGGACTCGCCCATATCCGAATATGTCTCAGACTAGGCTTTCGCCCAGTCCACAATTCTACAGGGGTAGAAGGTACTGATTTAGATGGAACCAAGTTCAGAGTATACATTGTCGTATCCAGCGCATACCCCCAGAACGAAACAGGCAACTCAGAATAACTCATCATCGATCTGGCCATCTCCATAAGAGTCCTATTCCTTCGCTCCGCTACACCATTCTGCTGGGGTGTGCCAGGTGCAGACAATTGGGATTGAATCCCAGCCTCTGATAAGTAATTCCTAAACTCTCCCAAGAGGTACTCACCACCACGATCTGATCCTAGGGTCTTGATACTCTTACCTTGACGGTTCTCCACATTAGCCTTGAATTCTTTGTACTTGTCAAAGCATTTAGACTTGCGGCGCATCAAGTAAATGTATCCATATCTTGAATAATCGTCTATAAAAGGGACGAAATATTCAAAACCACCTCTTGCCTGGATAGACATAGGACCGCACAAATCAGAATGAACCAATTCTAACACATCTTTGGCTCTATACCCCTTGGCCTTGAAAGGCCTCTTGGTCATTTTACCTTCCAAGCAAGATTCGTAGGTTGGGAGATCCTCCACCACTAATGAACCCAAAGGTCCATCAGCTATCAACCTTTGAATTCTGCTTAGGTTAATATGACCAAGCCTTAGATGCCAAAGATATGTCTGGTTCATTTGCGAAGGTTCTTTTCTCTTATTAGACTTAGAAGATGAGTTATTGACTTCTATATGCATTGTGGGAGTTTTCGGTTCAAGAGTATATAAATTGTCAACCAATGTACCAGAACAGATAATCTCCCTATTCCCTTTTATAACCACTTTGTCATTAAAAGAAACAGAATATCCATTCATAAACAATTTAGAAACTTAAATTAAATTTTTCTAAAAGTAGGTACATAAAGACAATTTTTCAAAACCAAAACTTTATTCCTATCAAAAAATAAATAAACGTCTCCCACTGCAATAGCCGCCACCTTTGAAGCATTGCCCATTAAGACGGTAATCTCTCCCTCAGCTAGTCGTCGGGTTTCCTGGAACCCCTGCAAGGTATTGCAGACATGATCAGTGGCTCCTGTATCTACACACCAGGCACTGGTAGATAACACCGCTAAACATGTTTCAACAACTAAACAAGAAGATATACCTTTGTTCTTTCGGCGAGGACAGTCCGCCTTCCAATGTCCAGTCTGCTTGCAAGTGAAGCACTTGCCTTTCGGCTTCTTCACTCTTGCCTGAGGTCCCACTGCCACTTTCTTCGCTCCACCTTTCTTCTTCTTCATCTTTCCTTTCGGTTTAGAGGAATAAACCTTCTGAGCGACCATGGCTTGAGCGCTTTGATGAAAAATCCCCTCTGCCACCTGGAGTTCTGTCAGAAGCTCCGCCAACGAATACAACCTCTTGTTCATGTTGTAGTTGAGGCGGAACTGCTCAAAACTCCTAGGCAGAGACTGGAGAATGATATCGACCTGGGTTTCCCCATCGATCTCAGCTCCGAGGACTTCCATCTCAATAAGATGGGCCATCATTTTGAGAACATGATCCCTAACGGGTGTTCCCTTGATCATGGTGGTCGTCATCAAGTTTCTCATCGCCTCCTATCTAGCCGCCCTACTCTGATGTCCGAAAAGTTCCTTGAGATTGAACATCTTGTCATAAGCTGTGGCCATGGCCTGTTGCTGATGTTGCAGCACATTTGACATAGATGCCAAAATGTAACACTGCGTCATCTCATTTGCCTTGATCCATTTCTTATAACTTTCTTTCTCCTTTTCATCAGAGTCATCGGTGGGCTTAGGAGGACAGACCTCGAAGAGTACAAATTTATACTCCTCCGCAGTTAAGACAATATCCAGATTTCTTTTCCAATAAATGTAGTTTGTTTCAGTAAGTTTATTTTCTTTTAATATGACAGCAAGTGGGTTGAAAGCCATTTGAAAATCCTAAAAATCACAATGATCAAAATATTAGATTTCAAATATTATTGATTCCTCAAAACAATAAAATCCCGAAATCAACCAACACCTCAAAACACCGAGAATATCGCATGCCACGTTGTGTGGACGTATACGAATTCTACATTTGTAAGAGGATGTTTTACCCATTAATTTTATTATCTTGTCAACCTTACTTTTTGACAAATAAAATTAATAGTTGGTTCCTCTTTGGCCCTACAAACAAAAGCAGTGACTCCGATGGGGAGGATACTTTTATTTGCATCTAAGTGTGCACCATTACACGATACTAAAGAAATTATTTCGGATTATGTGCCTTACCACTGTGGAAGTACATATGCTCCTAGATAATTTCCTATAACCATTATTTGACCTAGTGATCCGCAAACAAACCCGTCCGCAGGGAGGAAGGCACTCAGAGCCGACACACAAGTTTGTTGCATCACACGTCAAATTGTAATGGAGGCCGCGGGAATTAATTAAAATATCCCTCTCCCACTTAGTAAATTGAAACGGAGGAATTTTAAAGCATACACAACATGCATATAAAACAAATAAGCAATAAATATGGAAAAAACAGAATTTTTCCAACTATTATGGCATTGTTCTCCAATACGCATCCCGTCGTGTCGCCACCTCGTCCGCTCCATCTTTTCCCGTGCGCACGTCACGAAAGAGATCCGAGCCGAGATAAATCATTTTAATTTACATCCATCGATCCTATACTCCACGAAGGAGTGTACAAATAATCTAGATCGAAAGAAAACTAAAATGAGCGGCTAAACAATGCCGTATTTAATTACAAAAATTAAATACTAATCTAGCCTCGTCAACCCCGAGGATTCAAATAATATACATACAATCACACACAAAACAATCACATACAACCAAATAGCCATAATAGTCGGATCTTATGCCTGCAACCAAAAAGTTAGCCCTATGCACATCCTACTATTATCTGGCATACTCAATATATGATATGTGCATGAAAGTAACCGAATCCAAAACACATAAAACCGGAAACTGTGGCTCTGATACCAGTTGTAGGGAGTTGCTTTGGTGGCTTATTGGCTCCCATGTCCCCGGATTAAAATTTTCACCAATGAAAGAACTAATCCAGATGGGATGAGTTTCCTTAGCACAACCTACTCATCGTCGTGCTAACAACTTGAGCGATTGCTTGAACAAACTAGTTGTTCAAGCAACACAACTCTTCTAGTTGGTTAGCCGCGGAAGAGACGACGGACGGATCGCCGGTTTTTGTGTTTGTCTTCGGGGTCCATGATTATACAAAATATATACATACGCACACTTGTATAATCAACACATAAAAGAACATGCTAAGATCAGAAAATAAAGTTGTAAAACTTTATACCCTACGATTTTCTACCGTATGTCCTATCCTCCTCATGGACGACGTGTGGGCGAAGATCCTCCACGAGTAGAAGCCTTCTAGATCGCGTTCTTCCCTTCCTTGTCCGCTGCGAACAAAGAGAAGAACCAACAAAACCTTTCCTTTCTAGAACTGGCCACCAAGCAAGGGAGTTTGATGCAACCGCCCACCAAGGAACGAATGGATGAAGCGTCGGCCTCCAATGCAAGGAGAACCGCCGGCCACCTTGGAGAGTATGAATGAGTGAATGTCGGCCAACCTTGAAGAGAGGTTGCCGCCGATCAAGGAATAAGAGAGGGACCAAGAGGATGGGTGCCGGCCAAGTCTTGATGGAAGAAGATGGGCGCTGGCAACAACTTGATTGAAGAAGATGGGCACCGGTTCTTGTCACAATGTTGCCGCCCAAGCCTAAGCTTCCAAACCCTAGCCGCCCAACCTAAAACCCTAAAAACAATTCTTGCCGCCCAACCTAAGCCCTTTATTTATAGAATTGGGCTTAAGCCTCCTTTAATCTCCACCGTCGGATCTAGGGATTTAATCTCCACCGTCGGATCTAGGGTTTTATCCTAACCGTCGGATCTAGGGTTTCATCCCAACCGTCAGATCTAGGATTTCATCCCAACCGTCGGATCTAGCGTTTCATCCCAACCGTCGGATCTAGGGTTCCATCCCAACCGTCGGATCTAGGGATTTAATCCCAACTGTCGATTCTAGGGTTTCATCCCAACCATCGGATCTAGGGATTTAATCCCAACCATTGGTTCTAGAGTTTTCTTTTACATTCTTGGATAGACTTCACAAGGATTATATTAGGCTACGATAGGGACCATAAGGAGGAGTTGGATCTTGGCCACCCGATGGATCGGAACCACACAAACTTGATCCATCAATGATGTTCCATTCCACTAGAGGATCATCATTGAACTACCTCACCAACCCCCATAAATCAATATAGGCTCCATATATTATTTGTACATCCATCTCCCTGTGTTTAAGATATCGAATGTCCGTCAATTAATTGATTTACTGTCCATCAATTAATTAACATCTAATTCCTCGAGTAGTACCACTCAACCTTATCATCATGTTGACTAAGTCAACCAGCTGAGTTTACATGATGAACCTTATGAGCTCCTCAAGGGGACATCATCAACCTAGTATATAGGACACGGTTTCCTCCTATAATCAACGGCACACCATGTAAATAATATCATTTCCCAACTTACCGGGCATATTGATTTAATCCATCTAAATCTCACCCTTTGGTAAATCAAAGAAATAAATACTAAGTACATGTGCCCGTTATTATATCGGGATTAAGAGCATGTACAGTATAATATCCGAGGTTCGATTCAATTATGTAGTCAATAATTAATTGAATCACCTCTATGTCGGTCCTGCTCAATACACCTAAGTGTACTAGTGTAACTCTATGTTCAAGACAAAATAATACCAAGCTACAATACAACCATGCCAATGGTTTGTCCAAAACCATCTTGGTTGTGAGCCTCTACTTATATTTTACAAGGGACTGATAACATGATCTTCTGTGCCACACCAAGCACCATGTTATCTACAATGTAAAATATTAGACAATATGCACACACATATAATAAATATATAAAGTGCAAACAATGATCATGGGATTCTTATTCCAAAATAAAATATTCATACAAAAAGAGCTTGGCTTTCAGTATACATTCCAACAGAACCCTCACTTTGTTGCCACTGGCCCTAGGAGAAGAGGAGATGGGGTGCCATCCAAAGGTTGAGAGAAGGGAGGGCGCCGGCCAAAGGTTGAGAGAAGGGTGGGCACCGGCCAAAGGTTGAGAGAAGGGAAACCAAAACCCTAACCATGCCAAAAGGTAGGAAACCCTAGCCTCAAATGCTTGCCGCCCAAGCCTTTCAACGCCAACCGAAACCCTAGCACAACCAATTGTCTATCTTGCCAAAACCTCTCCACCACCTTATATAGATC
Source organism: Wurfbainia villosa (assembly GCA_025175895.1). Classification (NCBI taxonomy): domain Eukaryota; kingdom Viridiplantae; phylum Streptophyta; class Magnoliopsida; order Zingiberales; family Zingiberaceae; genus Wurfbainia; species Wurfbainia villosa. Next base: position 28,308,609 of record CM045986.1, read on the forward strand.
TAGGCTCCATGATATATTTATAATAGGCTACAATAGGGACCATGAGGAGGAGTTGGATCTTGGCTACCCAATGGATCTGAACCAAACAAACCCGATCCATTAATGATTATTCATTCCACTAGAGGATCATCATTGATCCACCTCACCAACCCCCATAAATAAATATTGGCTCCATATATTATTTGTACAAAATATCTCCCCGTGTTTAAGATATCGAATGTCCATTAATTAATTAAATTATTGACAATTTAATTAATTTATATCTAACTCCATGAGTAGTACCACTCATCGTTTTCATCATGTTGGACCAAGTCAGCCTACAAAATTTACATGATGAACCTTATGAGCTCCTCAAGGGGGCATCATCATCCTAGTATATATGACACGATTTCCTCCTATAATCAACAACACACCATGTAATTAATATTATTTTCCAACATACCAGGCCTATCGATTAACACATAAATCTCGCCCATTGATAAATCAAAGAAATAAATACTAAGTACATGTGCCCATTATTATATCGGGATTAAGAGCATGTACACCATAATATCTAAGGTTCGATTAAATTTTATAGTCAATATAAATTGAAACACCTCTAAATCAGTCCTGCTCAATATACACAAAGTGTACAAGTGTAATTCTATAGTCATGATAAACCAATACCAAATCACACTACAACCATGCCAATGGTTTATCCAAAACCATCTTGGTTGTGAGCCTCTACTTATACTCTACAAGGAACTGATAACATGATCTTCTGTGCGACACGACACACCATGTTATCTACAATGTAAAGTATCAGACAATATACATAAATATAAAAGTCAAACAATGATCATGTGATTCTTATTTCAAAATGAAGATATTCATACAAAGGATAGGCTTTCAGTATACATCCCAACAATCTCCCACTTATACTAAAAGACTATGCTGCCATCAAACTACCATACATCTGATTCCCATTCCCTCCACATGCTTATCAAATCTCTCGCTGGAAAGGCCTTAGTGAAAGGATCTACCAGGTTATCCTCTGATGCAATCATGGCGACAACAACTTCTTCTCGCTTTACGATCTTTCGTATCAGGTGGTACTTGCGCTCTATGTGTTTACTTGCCTTATGTGCTCATTGTTCCTTCGAGTTTGCAACTACACCACTGTTGTCACAATAAATTGTGATAGTTCTGGGCAAACTAGGAATCACATCCAAGTGAAAACTAATCCGGATGGGATGAGATGGCTCATTGGCTCCCATGTCCCCGGATTAAAATTTTCACAAATGAAAACTAATCCGGATGGGATGAGTTTCCTAAGCACAACCAATTCGTCGTCGTGCTATCGACTTGAGCGATCGCTTGAACAAACTAGTTGTTCAAGCAGCACAACTCTTCTAGTCGGTTAGCCACGGAAGAGACGACGGACGGATCGCCGGTTTTTGTGTTTATCTTCGGGGTCCATGATTATACAAATACATACAAATGTAAACTAGTATAATCAACACATAGTAACATAAAGAACATAAGCTAGCATATTAATAAGAACATGCAAAGATCAATAATAAAAGTTGTAAAACTTTTATACCTCTCGATCTTCTATAGTATGTCCTAACCTCCTTGTAGACTTCGTGTGGGCGAAGATCCTCCACAAGTTGAAGCTTCCTAGATCTCCTTCAATCCAAAGAAAGAAGAACTCTCCTTTCCTTCTTGCTTGAGCTAACCACGAATCCACAAAGGATTGATGTCGTCGACCCCAAGAATAGAGAGAACAAAATGGAAACCACCAAGGAACCAAACTAGAGACAAACCCTAGCTTCTAGTGCCGACGGCCAAGAAGGAGTGAAGAGGAGAAAGGGAATATGTTGGGCGCCGGCCAAGGTGGAGGGAATAGAGGAAGGAGCCGGCCACACCCTAGGAAGAAGGAGAGCTCCTCTCCTATAGTTGCCGCCCACCTTTTTGCAAACCCTAGCCGCCCAACCATAAGAGCCAAACCCTAATCTAATTAGGGTTTCTTCCTAAGGCTTTCTTGCCGCCCAACCAAGGTGGAAGGAAGAGATCTAGGAACCATCCACTTTCCCTAGGAAGAAGAAGAGCTCTTCTCCTATAGTTGACGCCCCTCTCCTACCATACCTTGCCGCCCACCCAAAGGAGCCAAACCCTAATGTAATTAGGGTTTCCTCCTTAGAGTTTCTTGCCGCCCAAGCCATTGACGGGCAAAACCCTAATCTCCAAAACATCCAACTCCATCAACCAAACCTTGCCGCCCACCTTAAGCCCATATATATAGAGTTAGGTTTAGGCCTTGGTTTAATCTCCACCGTCGGTTCTAGGGTTTCATCCCAACCGTCGGATCTACGGTTTCATCCCAACCGTCGGATCTAGGGATTTAATCTCAACCGTCGGTTCTAGAGATTTAATCTCAACCGTCGGTTCTAGAGATTTGTTTTCCATCATTTGATCTAGACTTCATGAGGTTTATATTAGGCTACGATAGGGACCATGAGGAGGAGTTGGATCTTGGCCACCCGATGGATCGGAACCACACAAACTTGATCCATCAATGATGTTTCATTCCACTAGAGGATCATCATTGAACTACCTTACCAACCCCCATAAATTAATATGGGCTCAATATATTATTTGTACATCCATCTCATCGTGTTTAAGATATCGAATGTCCGTCAATTAATTGATTTAGTGACCATCAATTAATTATCATCTAACTCCTCGAGTAGTACCACTCAACCTTATCATAATGTTGACTAAGTCAACCTGTAGGGTTTACATGATGAACCTTATGAGCTCCTCAAGGGGACATCATCAACCTAATATATAGGACACAGATTCCTCCTATAATCAACGGCACACCATGTAAATAATATCATTTTCCAACTTACCGGGCATATTAATTTAATCCATCTAAATCTCACCCTTTGGTAAATCAAAGAAATAAATACTAAGTACATGTGCCCGTTATTATATCGGGATTAAGAGCATGTACAACATAATATCCGATGTCCGATTCAATTTTGTAGTCAGCAATAAATTGAATCACCTCTATATCGGTCCTGCTCAATACACCTAAGTGTACTAGTGTAACTCTATGTTCAAGACAAAACAATACCAAGCTACACTACAACCATGCCAATGGTTTTTCCAAAACCATCTTGGTTGTGAGCCTCTACTTATATTTTACAAGGGACTGATAACATGATCTTCTGTGCCACACCAAGCACCAAGTTATCTACAATGTAAAATATTAGACAATATGCACACATATAATAAATATAAAGTGCAAAAAATGATCATGTGATTCTTATTTCAATATAAAAATATTCATATAAAAAGAGCTAGGCTTTCAGTATACATTTCAACAATCTCCCACTTATACTAAAAGACTATGCTGTCCTCATACTGTCATACATCTGATTCCCCTTCCCTCCACATGCCTATCAAAGCTCTCGCTAGAAGCGCCTTAGTGAAAGGGTCTACCAGGTCATCCTCTGATGCAATCTAGGCAACAACAACTTCTTCCTCCTTTACGATTTCTCGTATCAGGTGGTACTTGCGCTCTATGCATTTACTTACCTTATGGGTTCGTGGTTCCTTCGAGTTTGCAACTGCACCATTATTATCACAATAAATTGTGATATTTATGGGCAAACCAGGAATCACATCCAAGTCCATCAGGAAGTTCCTGAGCCACCCAGCTACTTTGGCTGCCTCAGAGGCTGCCACATACTCAGCTTCCATGGTAGAGTCCGCCATGTATTTCTACTTGACACTCCTCCATACAATGGCTCCACCTCCCCAGTAAATAAAAAACCTAAGGTAGACTTACTGTTATCCCTATCAGATTAGAAATCGGAATCTATGTAACCCACAGGGAGTAATTGGTCTACCCGGTAAACTAGCATATAATCCCTAGTCCTTCTCAGGCACTACAATATATGCTTTACCGCAGTCCAATGTCCCTGTCCAGGATTACTTTAATATCTGCTAACCATGCCCACGGCAAAGCAAATATCTTGTCTCGTACATAGCATATCATACATGAGGCTTCCTACTACCGAAGCATAAGGAACCACCTTCATCTCCTCTATCTCCTCAGATGATCTAGGACACATCTCCTTAGATAAAGGAACTCCATGCCTGAAAGGTGAAAAACCTTTCTTGGAGTTTTGCATGCTAAAACGATCCATAATCGTTTCTATGTATGAAGCTTGGGATTAGCACACTAACCTTGATTCCAAGGATGTGTCCCACTTCTCCAAAGTTCTTCAAAACTGTTTGGACAACCATACTCTTACGTTCGATAACACTCCGATATTGTTGCCAACTACCAAAATATTATCTGCGTATAGTACAAGAAATACCACTACGTTTCCGTCACATCTCTTGTATACACAAGACTCATCCGGACTTTGAATAAATCCATAAGTCTGGATTTACCTCATCAAAGCGGATGTTCAAAGACCTCGAAGCTTGTTTCAATCCATAAATGGACCGATTAAGCTTACATACAAGATGCTCTTTGCCCTTAGCAATGAATCTCTGGTTGCTTCATATAGATGTTCACCTCAAGACTTCCATTAAGGAAAGTTGTCTTGACATCCATCTGCCACACCTCATAATGCATAAGAGCTCCCAGTCCTGATTTGAATCCATAGATTCAATCTCAGTATTCATTGCACTTTGCAAAAATGCTGCATCTTTATCTTGGATTGCCTCGTCATATGTCCAGGGATCAGGTTCATGTTCGCCAGGGACCAAATCGCAAGATTCTCCCAAGAACATGAATCTATCAAGCTGTCTCACAACCCTCCCACTACGACGAGGTATCACCTGTGTATCCTCTATGACATGCGGTGCAGTGACATGTGGTATATCCTCTTGTACCGGTGGTACTGAAGTCGGGACTTACCCTGTCAACTCCTCAAGAACAATCCTACTCGTGGGCTTGTGGTTCATCACATAGTCCTCCTATAGAAATCTGACATTCATACTAACGATCACCCTCTGATCTCTAGGACTATAAAACAAACCACCCTTCGTTCCCCTAGGATAGCCAACAAACAAGCGCACTTCTATACGAGGTTCCTGTTGGTGCAGGGGCACTAGATAATCAAACCTGTGTTTTGATTATGGCAAAGACACAAAGTTAAGTTTACATCGTTATCTCATGAGCTAAATCGAGTGTGCAGAAAAGTACTAAAGCTAGAGCTGAAGGCTAGCGACACCCGGAGGAAGCTGCGGTGGTCGGGCGACACTCGAGTGACTTCGGAGGGAGCCGAAGGAATCGAGTGGAAGGCCGGAAGCGAAAGCGTCACAGTAAGAATCGAGGTAAGCTCGTGTGAGTGAGAGATGGTAAGGTCGTGTCCTCTATACGGGGACGACCATAGGCGGCGATCCGACTAAAACTTCTTGTGGAAGGTCTAGGTCGAGAGATCGACTAAGAAACCGTCGCATTTATCATTTTCCGAGCTAACCTCTTATTGCAGGGAAGTGGCTGGGCCGGCAATGATCCGGACATGGAGGCCGATCGATGCCCATCACCGATCGATGGGAGGCATCACGATCGATGGCGACGATCGCCTTTGCGCTAGGTCAAAACGGATAACGTTTGACGCGGCCACTTCGCGATAAAATTTGGAAAACTTCGTGATCCGTTCCAAAAAAAAGGGGAGACATATTCAGAGCCCAAAGTCTATAAAAGGAGGAGGATTCCAACTCCAAAGATCATCAAGTTTATTCATCAAGTGCTCCTACAACGCCAACGCTCCAACACCGTCATAACGCCGACGCGACGACAAGTTCCGATCTTCTTCGTCGGCAGCAGTAGCAAGTAACATATTTTGATATTGTATTCTTTATTTTTATTCGTAACGAGGTGAGGTAGGCTTGTTGCCTCATCCTCATAATTTCGGTTTTGTGATCGTTGTCTCCTACCTCCAACGAGGAGGAGACGTTATAGTGATTTGCCCTCCGTACGCGGTCTAGGACCGATAGGGCCTTGGAGTAGCAACCGCTGGGTTGTGAACCAAGTAAAATAAACGTGTCGCTTTATTTTCCTCTGTGTTTACTCATTTAATTGTCTACTCGAACGAAACGCCGAAAAGTTTTACGATCGCTATTCACCCCCCCCTCTAGCGACGCTTCTCGATCCAACAATTGGTATCAGAGCGGGGGCGCTAAGATTTGGTGAAACCACCAATCTAGCACGTTTTGGTTTTCTGTTCGTATTTTCTGATTCGTATTTTTTTTGGGTCTTTTTCCTCCCGCACTACTAATCTAAGACGAAGTCTTGGTACGTTTCTTTTGGTTGTGTGCTTGCAAGTTTTCTCTTTTGAAGTAGCCGATGATAAAACGGCCATAACTTTTCGCACAAGTGGACTCACATAACGATCTACATACCAAATCGAAGCTCTCAGAAAGATCTACATTTTTTATGAGCGTTTACCCTCATAACAAACTGTTTCCAGCCCCAAAATCCAACGTTTAGTACCCTTTCGGGGACATCAAAGGTTGTAAGTTTCGAGTTTTTGTTAGTTTCTTATTCTCCTTATTTATTTCTGTTTATTTCCTATTATTTCCCGCACTACTAATCCAAGACCAAGTCTTGGAATTCTCTTTGGTTTTTATTCATATTTTTCAAGATATTTAATGGCTCACATTGAGGGGTATAGCACCACCCGACCTCCGTTCTTTAACGGAAATGATTTCCGTTATTGGAAAGGTCGGATGGAGTGTTTTCTAAAAACACAAGTCGAGACTTGGATAATAATCCAAACCGGCTTTTCTCTACCCACCAATGATCAAGGAGAGGCCTTGGATTTCAACAAATGGACAAATGCAACCAAGAGGCAAATCGAAGCCGATGCAAGAGCAACCCAAATATTGCAATGCGGCTTGTCCAAGGAGGAACTCAACCGCATCGGACCATTCATTAGTGCCAAAGACCTCTGGAACAAATTGATTGATTTACACGAAGGGACGGCTGATGCTAAGGTATGTAAAAGAGATTTACTTTTAAATAAATTGTACAATCTAAAGATGCAAGATCATGAGACCGCCACCCAACTACATGCACGGATCCAAGATATCGTCAACGATCTTCATTCGATCGGGCAAGCCATAGAGAACCGGGACCTTATAAGGTACGCTTTAAATGCTTTCCCTAGGACTACCTTATGGGCATCCATGGTCGATGTCTACAAGGTCTCTAAGGACCTTTCCAAGCTTAGGTTAGATGAATTATTGTCCGAGTTTGAACTTCATGAGCAAACTAACATGGTCCGGGCTGAGAGAGGTATTGCTCTACTTGCAGGACAAAGAAGGAAGCCACCTACTAAGCAAGTAGATGAACTCGAACCCAAAGACGAATCCAAATCCGAAGAGGAGGCCATAATAGTCAACATTGTGCGGAGAATAGTTCGACAAGAAAAAAGGAAATTGAAGAATGAGAACCAAAAGAAAAAGGGAGCAACGAAAGCCTTCCATGCAACTTGGGACAACAGAGAAGACATAACTTACATGGCAAGAATGGAGGAGTCCGAGTCAGAATCCGAAGCCAAGTCCAACTACAACTCCGACTCCAACCCCGAAGATTATTTTGAGATAATCGAGAGAAAACTCAAAGCCGGACCAAAAGGGAAAGTCAAGGTTAATCGCTCTTTAATTAGTACGCTTTACAATACAATTAAAATGCTTAATAGGAAATTAACTAAGTCCGAGTCTAGGGTTGAGTCGTTACTTGAGGAGGTTGAAACTCTCAAGCAAGAGGCTACTCTAACCCCTTCAACTAGTCAAGTTCAAGAGGGAAACTCAACTCAAATTGAAAAACTTGAGGAGTAGAATTCTCTCTTGAAAGACCAAGTTCAAGAGGTTGAGGCTAGGTTGGAAAGGTTCACGTTGGGATCTAAGAACCTTAATCGACTACTTGGAACCCAAAGAGCCGTGTACAATAAAGCCGGACTCGGATTTAAGTCAAAGACTACGAATAGGTCTTATATGTCTATCGTAAATCGTAGTCATCAAAGAGTCCAAGCATGAGTCCCTAAGAACTTTTTTATTTCAACTCTAGGATCCAACCCGTACTGGGTTCCCAAGGACCAAATCCACTATGTGGATAGACCGAACCGATTCAACGGTCTAGGGGGAGCCAGTACAAAATATGTTTGTGCTTTAACTTAGAAATTGCATGCTTTAACTTAGAAAGATTGTGCTTTAAAACGTGTGAGCTCACTTAGAACACGTACATAACCAACTAAAATCCTACGAAAAGATTGAGCCTCGGGGAGCCTCTTTTCAAAAAAAAAAAAAAAAACCAGTTAGACTAGGAAATAGTCTTAGGTGAGTCAAGTCATCATTTTCTTGAAAATAGCTTTGTCTAAGGAAGTGGTCGATGATCCGATAAAAGAAGGCCCCTGTGCCTCGCCACGACCTGGAAGCCATGATCTTGAAAAGGTAAACATGACAAGCCTAGGGACAAATCCAAATCTAACATAAATTTACTTGAACCTAAAAGCACTTAATCAACTTAATTGGAAGTCATCTCACAAAAATACATAAGTATAACATGCTTGATCATATAGACACAGGTGAGATGTTAAAGATAATTGAAATATAGTTAAAACAACCTCTTCAAAATACTACTTATTTTCTCAACTATTGTACTTAACAACTCTTAGGCCAAAGTTTAGCGCCCCCTACATCTCTTATACTTCATATATTTGACTAAGGGGGAGAGCAAACTAACCCTAAAGGGTTATATTACAAACCTTTAGATTATTGGTGCAGAGGGACACACCTCGAACCAATCTATCTAATTACTGCTAGACGCATGCTTGGACTCATAGCTGATTTATCTTGATGCATGCATATACCATATTGTCTTTAAACCCCTATTTTATATAACAAACTTCATTTTTACATAACAAACCCCAACGTTTGTTTTGATTTATGGCAAAAGGGGGAGAAGAGAGAAAGTTAAGGGGGAGTAACACAAAATTTATTTGATTTTGAACTAAAAAGTATCTCTTTCAAAACTCACCTAGGGTTAAGGGGGAGTTTTGGTTAAGGGGGAGTTTTTCAAAATGACATTCATCATTTACTATACTTGTTTTATGTTTTAATTTCCCTTAACTTTGTGTTGGTTTGCCATAGATCAAAAAGGGGGAGATTGTTGGTGCAGGGGCACTAGATAATCGAACCTGTGTTTTGATTATGGCAAAGACACAAAGTTAAGTTTACATCGTTATCTCACGAGCTAAATCGAGTGTGCAGAAAAGTACTAAAGCTAGAGCTGAAGGCTAGCGACACCTGGAGGAAGCTGCGGTGGTCGGGCGACACTCGAGTGACTTCGGAGGGAGCTGAAGGAATCGAGTGGAAGGCCGGAAGTGAAAGCGTCATAGTAAGAATCGAGGTAAGCACGTGTGAGTGAGAGATGGTAAGGTCGTGCCCTCTATACGGGGACGACCGTAGGCGGCGATCCGACTAAAACTTCTTGTGGAAGGTCTAGGTCGAGATCGGACTGTTAAAAACTGTCGTATTTATCATTTTCCGAGCTAAACTCTCACTGCAGGAAGTGGCGGTGGCCGGTCGATCATGGACATGGAGCCGATCGTGATGCCCATCACCGATGATGGGAGGCATCGATCGGTGATGGTGACGACTCAGCCTTTGCGCTAGGTCAAAACGGATAACGTTTGACGCGGCCACTTCACGATAAAATTTGGAAAACTTCGTGATCCGTTCCAAAAAAAGGGAGACATATTCAGAGCCCAAAGTCTATAAAAGGAGGAGGATTCCAACTCCAAAGATCATCAAATTTATTCATCAAGTGCTCCTACAACGCCAACGCTCCAACACCGTCATAACGCCGACGCGACGACAAGTTCCGATCTTCTTCGTCGGCAACAGTAGCAAGTAACATATTTTGATATTGTATTCTTTATTTTTATTCGTAACGAGGTGAGGTAGGCTTGTTGCCTCATCCTCATAATTTCGGTTTTGTGATCGTTGTCTCCTACCTCCAACGAGGAGGAGACGTTATAGTGATTTGCCCTCCGTACGCGGTCTAGGACCGATAGGGCCTTGGAGTAGCAACCGCTGGGTTGTGAACCAAGTAAAATAAACATGTCGCTTTATTTTCCGCTGTGTTTACTCATTTAATTGTCTACTCGAACGAAACGCCGAAAAGTTTTACGATCGCTATTCACCCCCCCCCCCCGCTCTAGCGACGCTTCTCGATCCAACAGTTCCAACTTACCAGCATAAGCCTTCAGCAGATGTGCTGGACTCCCCCATATCCGAATATGTCTTAGACTAGGCTTCCGCCCAGTCCACAACTCTGTGGGAGTAGAAGTCACTGATTTAGATGGAACCAAGTTCAGAATGTACACCGTCGTATCTAGAGCATATCCCTAAAACGAATCTGGCAAGTCAGAATAACTCATCACCGATCTAACCATCTCCATAAGAGTCCTATTCCTTCGCTCCACTACACCATTCTGCTGGGGTGTGCCAGGTGCAGACAATTGGGATTGAATCCCAGCCTATGATAAGTAATTCCTAAACTCTCCCAAGAGGTATTCACCACTACGATCAGATTGTAGTGTAATCTTGAATAATTGTCTATGCCGACATAGGACCATGAGGAGAAATATTCAAAACTACCTCTTGCCTGGATAGACATAGGACCATATGAATCAGAATGAACCAATTCCAACACATCTTTGAATCTATACCCCTTGGCCTTGAAAGGCCTCTTGTTCATCTTACCCTCCAAGCAAGATTCGCAGGTTGGGAGATCCTCCACCACTAATGAACCCAAAGGTCCATCAGCTATCAACCTTTGAATTCTGCTTAGGTTAATATGACCAAGCCTAAGATCCCAAAGATATGTTTGGTTCATCTTCGAAGGTTCTTTTCTCTTATCGGAATTAGAAGATGAGTTGTAAACTTCAATTTTTATCATGGGAGCTTGTGGTTCAAGTTATAAATTTCCTATCTATGTACCTGAATAGATAATGTCCCTATTCCTTTTATAACAAATCTGTCATTAAAAGGAATAGATTATCCATCCATAATTTAGAAACCCAAAGCAATTCTTTCTAAATAAAGGTACATAAAGAAAATTCTTAAGAACAAAAATTTTATTTTTCTTAAGAGATAAATAAAACTTCTCCCACTGCAATAGCCGCCATCTTCATGGCATTGCCCAAGTAAATGGTAATATCCCCTTTAGCTAGTCGTCGGGTTTCCTGGAACCCCTGCAAAGTGTTGCAGACATGATTAGTGGCTCTTGTATCTACACACCATGTGCCGGTAGATAATGCCTCTAACCATGTTTCAACGACTGGACCAAAGGATATACATTTGTTCTTGCTTCGGATTGGGATAATCCTTCTTCTTATGTCCAGTCTGCTTGCAAGTGAAGTACTTGCCTTTCGGCTTCTTCACTCCTCCCTAAGATCCTCCCACCACTTTTGCTCCACCTTATTTCTCCTTCTTCTAGCCTTTCGGCTTAGAAGTAGAAACCTTTTTGAGCAACCATGGCTTGAGGACACTCTTTGAAGAGTGCAAACTTGTACTCATTAGCAGTTAAGACAATATCTAGATTCTTTTCCAAACAACATTATTTGGGTACAGTAAGTTTATTTCCTTTAGTATCATAGTAAGTGGACTGAAAGTCATTTTTGAAAATACTAAGAATCACAATGATCAAAATATTAGATTTCAAATATTATTGATTCCTCAAAACAATAAAATTCCGAAATCAACCAACACCTCAAAACACCGAGAATATCGCATGCCACGATAGTGTGGACGTATACGAATTCTATATTTGTAAGAGGAGGTTTAACCCTTTAATTTTATTATCTTGTCAACCTTACTTTTTGACAAATAAAATTAATAGTTGATTCCTCTTTGGCCCTACAAATAAAAGCAGTGACTCCGATGGGGAGGATACTTTTTATTTGCATCTAAGTTTACACCATTACACCATACTAAGAGAATTATTTCGGATTATGTGTCTTACCACTGTGGAAGTACACACGCTCCTAGATAATTTCCTATAACCATTATTTGACCTAGTGATCCGCAAACAAACCCATCCGCAGGGAGGAAGGCACTCAGAGCCAACACACAAGTTTGTTGCATCACACGTCAAATTGTAATGGAGGCCGCGGGAATTAATTAAAATATGCCTCTCCCACTTAGTAAATTGGCAGTGAGGAATTTTCAAGCACACACAACATGCATATAAAACAAATCAGCAATAAATATGGAAAAAATCAGAATTTTCCAAACTATTATGGCATTGTTCTCCAATATGCTTCCCGTTGTATCGCCACCTTGTCCGCTCCACCTTTTCCCGTGCGCATGTCACCAAAGAGATCGGAGCCAAGACAAACTATTTTAATTTACATCCATCGATCCTATACTCCACGAAGGAGTGTACAAATAATCTAGATCGAAAGTAAACTAAAATGAGTGGCTAAACAATGACGTATTCAATTACAAAAATTAAATACTAATTTAGCCTCGTCAACCCCGAGGATTCAAATGATATACATACAATCACACACAAACAATCACATACACACATATAGTCATAATAGTCGGATCTTATGCCTGCAACCAAAAAAGTTAGCCTACGCACATCCTACTATTATCCGGCATACTCAATATATGATATGTGCATGAAAGTAACTGAATCCAAAACACATAAAACCGGAAACCGTGGCTCTGATACCAATTGTAGGGAATCGGCTCGGAGGCTCATTGGCTCCCATGTCCCCGGATTAAAATTTTCACTAATGAAAACTAATCCGGATGGGATGAGTTTCCTAAGCACAACCAATTCGTCGTCGTGCTATTGACTTGAGCGATCGCTTGAACAAACTAGTTGTTCAAACAACACAACTCTTCTAGTCGGTTAGCCGCGGAAGAGACGACGGACGGATCGCCGGTTTTTGTGTTTATCTTCGGGGTCCATGATTATACAAATACATACAAATGTAAACTAGTATAATCAACACATACTAACATAAAGAACATAAGCTAGCATATTAATAAGAACATGCAAAGATCAATAATAAAAGTTGTAAAACTTTTATACCTCTCGATCTTCTATCGTATGTTCTATCCTCCTTGTAGACATCGTGTGGGCGAAGATCCTCCACAAGTTGAAGCTTCCTAGATCTCCTTCAATCCAAAGAAAGAAGAACTCTCCTTTCCTTCTTGCTTGAGCCAACCACCAATCCACAAAGGATTGATGCCGCCGGCCCCAAGAATAGAGAGAACAAAATGGAAACCACCAAGGAACCAAACTAGAGACAAACCCTAGCTTCTAGTGCCGATGGCCAAGATGGAGTGAAGAGGAGAAAGAGAATATGTGGGGCGCCAGCCATGGTGGAGGGAATAGAGGAAGGAGCCGACCACAACCTAGGAAGAAGAAGAGCTCCTCTCCTATAGTTTCCGCCCACCTTCTTGCAAACCCTAGCCGCCCAACCATAAGAGCCAAACCCTAATCTAATTAGGGTTTCCTTCTAAGGATTTCTTGCTGCCCAACCAAGGTGGAAGGAAGAGATCTAGGAACCAGCCACTTTCCCTAGGAAGAAGAAGTGCTCTTCTTCTATAGTTGCCGCCCCTCTCCTACCATACCTTGCAGCCCACCCAAAGGAGCCAAACCCTAATCTAATTAGGGTTTCCTCCTTAGGGTTTCTTGCCGCCCAAGCCATTGATGGGCAAAACCCTAATCTCCAAAACATCAAACTCCATACACACAACCTTGCCGCCCACCTTAAGCCCATATATATAGAGTTAGGTTTAGGCCTTGGTTTAATCTCCACCGTTGGTTCTAGGATTTCATCCCAATCTTCGGATCTAGGATTTCATCCCAACCGTCGGATCTAGGGTTTCATCCCAACCGTCGGATCTAGGGATTTAATCTCAACCGTCGGTTCTAGAGATTTAATCTCAACCGTCGGTTCTAGAGATTTGTTTTCCATCATTTGATCTAGACTTCATGAGGTTTATATTAGGCTACGATAAGGACCATGAGGAGGAGTTGGATCTTGGCCACCCAATGGATCGGAACCACACAAACTTGATCCATCAATGATGTTCCATTCCACTAGAGGATCATCATTGAACTACCTCACCAACCCCCATAAATTAATATGGGCTCCATATATTATTTGAACATCCATCTCCCCGTGTTTAAGATATCGAATGTCCATCAATTAATTTATTTACTGACCATCAATTAATTAACATCTAACTCCTCGAGTAGTACCACTCAACCTTATCATCATGTTGCCTAAGTCAACCTACAGGGTTTACATGATGAACCTTATGAGCTCCTCAAGGGGACATCATCAACCTAATATATAGGACACGGATTCCTCCTATAATCAACGGCACACCATGTAAATAATATCATTTCCCAACTTACTGGGCATATTGATTTAATTAATCTAAATCTCACCCTTTAGTAAATCAAAGAAATAAATACTAAGTACATGTGCCCGTTATTATATCGGGATTAAGAGCATGTACAACATAATATCCGAGGTCCGATTCAATTATGTAGTCAGCAATAAATTGAATCACCTCTTTGTCGGTCCTGCTCAATACACCTAAGTGTACTAGTGTAACTCTATGTTCAAGACAAAACAATACCAAGCTACACTACAACCATGCCAATGGTTTGTCCAAAACCATCTTGGTTGTGAGCCTCTACTTATATTCTACAAGGGACTGATAACATGATCTTCTGTGCCACACCAAGCACCAAGTTATCTACAATGTAAAATATTAGACAATATGCACACATATAATAAATATAAAGTGCAAACAATGATCATGTGATTCTTATTTCAAAATAAAAATGTTCATACAAAAAGAGATAGGCTTTCAGTATACATTCCAACAACGTGGTGCAGTCACTTGTGGTATGCCCTCTTGTACCGTTGGTACTGAAGTAGGGACTTCCCCTCTTAACTCCTCTAGAACAATCTTGCTCATAGCCTTATTGTTCATAACATAGTCTTCCTCTAAAAATCGAGCACTCGTGCTAACGATCACCCTCTGATCTCTAGGACTATAGAACAAACCACCTTTCGTTCCTCTAGGATAGCCAACGAACATGTGGACTTATGTACGAGATTCCAACTTACCAGCATCTCCCTTCATCACATGTGTTGGGCTACCCCAAATCCGAATATGTCTCAGACTAGGCTTTTGCCCAGTTCACAATTTTATTGGATTAGAAGGTACTGATTTAGATGGTACCAAGCTCAAAATATACACTATCGTATCCAGAGCATATCCCTAGAACAAATCTGGTAACTCAGAATAACTCATCATCAATCTAACCATCTCCATAAGAGTCCTATTCTTTTGCTCCACCACACCATTCTACTGGGGTGTACTAGGTGAAGACAGCTAGGATTGAATCCCAGCCTCTGATAAGTAACTCCTAAACTCTCTCAAGAGGTACTCACCACCACAATCAGATTATAGTGTCTTGATACTTTTACCTTGACATTTCTCCACATCAACCTTGAATTTTTTTAACCTGTCAAAGCATTCAGACTTGCTGCGCATCAAGTAAATGTATCAATATCTTGAATAATCATCTATAAAAGAGACGAAATATTCAAAACCACCTCTGGCCTGGATAGACATAGGACCACACAAATCAGAATGAACCAATTCCATCACATCTTTGGCTCTATTCCCCTTGGCCTTATAAGGCCTCTTGGTCATTTTACCTTCCAAGCAAGATTCGTAGGTTTGGAAATCTTCCACCACTAATGAACCCAAAGGTCCATCAGCTATCAGCCTTTGAATTCTACTCGGGTTAATATAACCTAACCTTAGATGCCAAAGATACGTTTGGTTCATTTTCGAAGGTACTTTTCTCTTATTAGATTTAGAAGATGAGTTATTTATTTCCATTTGCATCGTGGGAGGTTTTGGTTCAAGAGTATATAAATTTCCTACCAATGCACCAGAATAGATAATCTCCCTATTCCTTTTTATAACAACTCTGTCATTGAAAGAAATAGAATATCCATCCAAAAGAAATTTAGAAACTGAAATTAAATTCTTTCTAAATGAAGGTACATAAAAGCAATTTATCAAAACCAATGTTTAATTCCTATCAAAAGATAAATAAACATCTCTCACTACAATGGCCGCCACTTTCATAGCATTGCCCATCTTGACAGTAATATCACCCTCAACTAGTCGTCTGGTTTCTAGAACCCCAATAAAAAGTTGCAGACATGATCAGTGGCTCCTATATCTACACACCAGGTACCGGTAGATAACACCACTAAACATGTTTCAACGACTAGACTAAAAGATATACCTTTGTTATGTTTATGGTTGGGACAATCCACCTTCCAATGTTCAGTTTGCTCGAAAGTGAAGCACTTGCCTTTTGACTTCTTCACTCTGTTGGTGCAGGGGCACTAGATAATCAAACCTGTGTTTTGATTATAGAAAAGACACAAAGTTAAGTTTACATCGTTATCTCACGAGCTATCGAGTGTGCAGAAAAGTATTAATGCTGGAGTTGAAGGCTAGCGACACCAGAAGGAAGCTGCGGTGGTCGGGCGACACTCGAGTGACTTCGGAGGGAGCCGAAGGAATCGAGTGGAAGGCCGGAAGCGAGAGCTACTATCGAGGTAAGCTCGTGTGAGTGAGAGATTGTAAGGTCGTGTCCTATTTACGAGGACGACCGTAGGCGGCGATTCGACTAAGACTTCCTGTGGAAGGTCTAGGTCGAGATCGGACGGTTAGAAACCGTCGTATTTATCATTTTCCGACCTAACCTCTTATTGCAGGGAAGTGGATAGCGGCAATGATCACCGGACATGGAGCGATCGATGCCCATCACCGATCGATGGGAGGCATCACGATCGATGGCGATAATTCGCTTTGCGCTAGGTCAAAACGGATAACGTTTGACGCGGCCACTTCGCGATAAAATTTGGACAACTTCATGATCCGTTTCGAAAAAAGAGGAGACAAATTCAGAGGCCAAATTCTATAAAAGGAGGGGAGGATTCCATCTCCAAAATACATCAAGATTATTCATCAAGTGCTCCTACAATGCCAACGCTCCAACATCGTCATAACGCCGACGCGACGCCAAGTTTCGATCTTCTTCGTCGGCAGCAGAATCAAGTAATATTTTTGATATTGTATTCTTTGTTTTTCTTCATAACGAGGTGAGGTAGGCTTGTTGCCTCATCCTTGTATATTCGGTTTTGTGATCGTTGTCTTCTACCTTCAACGAGGAGGAGACGTTATAGTGCTTTGCCCTCCGTACGCGGTCTAGGACCGATAGGGCCTTGGAGTAGCAACCGCTGGGTTGTGAACCAAGTAAAATAAACGTGTTCATTTATTTTCCGCTGTGCTTACTCGTTTACTTGTGTATCAACGAACGAATTCGAACGAAAGATTTACGATCGCTATTCACCCCCCCCCCCCCTCTACCGACGCTTCTTGATCCAACACACTCCTCCCTGATATCCTCCCGCTACCTTTGTTACACCTTGTTTCTTCTTCTTCTTGCCTTTCGGCTTAGAAGTAGAAACCTTCTTAGCAACCAAAGCCTGAGAACTCTAAAGAAAAAGACCCTTTGCTACCTGGAGTTCTGTCAGAAGCTCCGCCAATGAATACAACCACTTATTCATGTTTTAGTTGAGGAAAAACTGCTCAAAACTCCTAGGTAGAGATTAGAGAATGATATTGACCCGGGTTTCCCCATCGATCTCCGCTCTAAGGACTTCCAGCTCATTCAAATGAGTCATCATCTTGAGAACATGATCCCTCTTGGGTGTTCCCTCAACCATGGTGGTCATCATCAAATTCCTCATAGCTTTCTACCTAGCAGCCCGATTCTGGTGTCTGAAAAGTTCCTTGAGACTGAGCATCATGTCATAGGCAGTAGTCATGGTCTGATGCTGATGTTGCAATACATTTGACATAGAAGCCAAAATGTAACACCGCGCCATCTCATCATCCTTGATCCACTTCTTATAACTCTCTTTCTCCTTTTCACCAGACTCATTCATTGGCTTAGGAGGACACTCTTCGAAGAGTACATATTTGTACTTCTTAACAATTAAGACAACGTCAAGATTTCTTTTCCAATCAACATAGTTAGGTCCAGTAAGTTTGTTTTCTTTCAGAATCACAGCAAGTGGGTTGAAAGTCATTTTGAAAAACCTAAGAATCACATAAATCAAAAACATTAGATTTCAAAAATTTATTGATTCCTCAAACAATAAAATTTTAAAATCAACCAACACCTCAAAACACCAAGAATATCGTATGCCACAATAGTATGGATGTATACGAATTCTACATTTGTAAGAGGAGGTTTTACCCATTAATTTTATTATCCTGTCAACCTTACTTTTTGACAAATAAAATTAATAGTTGGTTTCTCTTCGACCCTACAAATAAAAGCAATGACTCCGATGGGGAGGATACTTTTATTTGCATCTAAGTGTTTACCATTACACGATACAAAGGCAATTATCTCGGATTATGTGCCTTCTGATGGGGAAGTACACACGCTCCTAAATAACTTCCTATAACCATATTTGACCTAGTGATCTGCAAAACAAACTCATCCGATTAGAGGAAGACACTCAGAGGCAACGCGTAAGTTTGTTTGCATCAGATGTCAGATTGTAATGGAGTCCACAAGAATTAAAAAAATATCCCTCTCCCACTTAGTAATTTAGAATTGAGGAATTTTCTCAAACACACAACATGCATATAAAATAATAAGCAATAAATATGAAAAAAATATTTTCCAACTATTATGGATTTTGTTTTCCAATATGCTTTCCGTTGTGTCACCACATCGTCTGCTCCTCCCTTTACCATGCTTTAGCGATAAGGGGATCCGAGCCGAGATAAATTATTTTAATTTACATCCATCGATCCTATACTCCACGAAGGAGTGCACAACATATCTAGATTGAAAGTAAATTAAAATGAGCGACTAAACAATGTCGTATTTAATTATAAAAATTAAATAATAATTAGCCTCGTCAACCCCGAGGATTAAAATAAATAATTACAATCACACACATACAATCACATACATCCATATAGCCATAATAATTGGATCTTATGCCAACAAGAAAAAAGTTAGCCTATGCACATCCTACTATTATCCGGCTTAAAATATATGATAAATGCATGGAAGTAACCGAATCCAAAACACACAAAACCGGAAACCGTGGCTCTGATACCACTTGATGGGAATTGCTTCCAGCTTCGATCGCTTGTGCATGGAGATCCTATCACACATCTCCAGATAAAAAAAATTAATCCGGACGAAGATGGATTACCCAAGAACCGATCCATCATCGTGCTATTAGATTTGAGTGGTTGCTTGAACAAACTTGTTGTTCAAGCAACATAACTCTTTTCCTCGATTAGCTGTGGAATAGATGATGAAAGGATTGTCGGTTTTTGTGTTTATCATCGGGGTCCATGTTAATCAATAACATACAATATACAAAGGAGCACTAATCAAAATTAAACAAGATTATACCTCTTGCTTTACCTCTTGATCTTCTATTGTATTCCTATCCTCCACTTGGACGTCGTGTGGGCAACGATCTTCCAAGAGTCAAAGCCTCCTAGATCGCGTCTTCCCTTCCTTGCTTGCTCTGAACAAGGGAAGAACAAACTCCCTTCTTCTCCTTGCTTGCGCCGACCACCAACAACCAAGCTTGGTGTCCGCCTACCCTAAGGAGAGGGAGAGGGTGTGCCGGCTAAGACAAAGGAAGGAGGAACCCTCACCTTTTTTGCCGCCTGCCTAAGGAGAAGAGGAGATGGGGCGCCGACCAAAGGTTGAGAGAAGGGATACAAAAACACAAACCTTTCCGCCAGCCAAGAAAAAGGAAACCCTATCCTTCAATTCTTGCCGCTCAAGCCTCTCAACGCCAACCCAAACCCTAGCACAACCAATTATCTATCTCGCCCAAACCTCTCCACCACCTTATATAGATCTAGGTTCCATGAGGTATTTATAATAGGCTACAATAGGGATCATGAGGAGGAGTTGGATCTTGGCCACCCAATGGATCTGAACCGCACAAACCCGATCCATAAATGATGATCCATTCCACTAGAGGATCATCATTGATCTACCTCACCAACCCCCATAATTAAATATGGGCACCATATATTATTTGTACAAAATATCTCCCCGTGTTTAAGATATCGAATGTCTATTAATTAATTAAATTACTGAGAATTTAATTAATTAATATCTAACTCCATAGTAGTACCACTCATCCTTATCATCATGTTGGACCAAGTCAACCTGCAGGATTTACATGATGAACCTTATGAGCTCCTCAAGGTGACATCATCATTCTAGTATATAGGACACGGTTTCCTCCTATAATTAATGGCACAACATGTAAATAATATTATTTCTCAACTTACCAGGCCTATCGATTTAACACATAAATCTCGTACATTGGTAAATCTAAGAAATAAATACTAAGTACATGTTCCCGTTATTATATCGGGATTAAGATCATGTGCACCATAATATCTGAGGTCCAATTCAATTATATAATCAGTATAAATTGAATCACCTCTAAATCGGTCATGCTCAATATACACAAAGTGTACTAATGTAATTCTATGGCCAAGATAAACCAATATCAAATTATTCTACAACCATACTAATGGTTTGTCCAAAATCATCTTGGTTGTGAGCCTCTACTTATACTCTACAAGGAACTAATAACATGATCTTCTGTGCGACACCACACATCATGTTATCTAAAACGTAACGTATCAAAAAATATGCATATATATAAAATATAAACAATGATCATGTGATTCTTATTTCAAAATGAAGATGTTCATACAAAGGCTAGGATTTCAGTATACATTCCAACAATCTCGCCTTTATACTAAAAGACTATGCTGCCATCAAACTGTCATACATCTGATTCCCATTCCCTCCACATGCCTATCAAAGCTCACACTGGAAGGCCCTTAGTGAAAGGATCTGTCAGGTTATCCTTTGATGCAATCTTAGCGACAGTAACTTCTCCTCGCTTTACGATCTCTCATATCAGGTGGTACTTGTGCTCTATGTGTTTACTTGCCTTATATGCTCGTGGTTCCTTCGAGTTTTCAACTACACCACTGTTATCACAATAAATTGTGATAGTTCTGGGCAAACCAAGAATCACATCCAAGTCCATCAAGAAGTTCCTGTTCCATACAACTGTTAGAAATATATGAGAGATGTCCTAAGGCAATCGCCTTATGTATGAACCATTTATATGATAAATGAAGATTCACTCTTTGAGTATACATGGTTTCATGTATTTGATTGGATCTTAAACTCATTTACTGAATGTCCGCGATATGACTCACAGCATGAGAGAATTTGTGATTGGATCACAACTAGTGAGTATCTCTACATGTGTAATTGTGATGTATCGGAATTATCCCTAGTCGATGAATTGATGGATTAGGACACCATCAATTCTGTCGAGACTAGCACGAGGTATACTCCTTGGTGTATCCAAGCAGCTGATTCTCACTGGCTAGAGACATTGTGATGTCCGGAGTTAATCGTGGATGCTAGTTATGGTAACTAGTTCATTGGAGTGACCAGTCATAAGACTTCATGTGGCTCTCTGCATATATAGATATGTCAATGAAGTTCTTACTGTAGCTTAAGTGCGAGGTTTTTTTGACTTGCGGTATTCAAGTCATCTTGATCATAAAGACTTATGCTTTGACATCTTAAGCAAGCATCTCTGCGGAGATGTGGACCCGGGATGATTGGGTATAAGTCGAAGTGATCGAAGGTGTTTGAATATCCTATAAAGGATTCACCACTCCTTGCGAGGAGATGTATACCCATGGCCTCTCGTCGGATTGTTACTAAAGTCTTTGGCCAAAGCATTACATGTTTAGAGTAAGGTACTCTTCGATACATGTGCAGTAACTAGAATCCGTAGGATGAGGAAATGATACTTGGGCTAGGTGTGACATAGTCAGCCTAGTGGGGACTGACACTATAGACCATGTCCTGAACCAAGTGGGTATAAGATGAGTGAAGAGAATGGGGCACGATTCATTCGAGCTACTGAAGGGTTTCAGAAATAGTTCTGGATCAACCGTTGATCTTTTCGGTTAATTGGGGATCATGATGTACTACTAGGTTCCACTCATGATCGTTCTATAATTAATAGTTAATTATAGACGGCCAACATAAACCGAGAACCTATTTGGTCACACACACAATGAGCGTAATCCGAAGGATTAAAAATGAGCTTGAGAATGAGATTCTCAGACCGAGAGAAACTAGGTTTGGTTGGACCAAACAAGAAGCGAGCATGAAATTGTTTCAGTCGCAATGGAATCGTGGATGGGTCGTGTCTTATGAAGACATAATGGATGAACCAAAATGGTTTGGTTCTAATCAAATGGAGGAGAATAAACTAAAGGGTTTGGTTTATTTTAAACGAATGAACCAAAGTTGGTTCGGTTCGTTTTCACTTAAAATAAACCATCATGGTTTGGTTTATTTTAACTTATATTAATGGAGCGGGTTAACGGGCCTTATGGTTATGATCCAATAACCATTAAGAGAAATAGTTCTCTATAAAAGAGGGCTTAAGGGTTTGTTAAGCCCTAATCCAAAGCCCTTGACCTAAAAGCTGCCGCCCCTCCTCTCCTTGGTGATTTCGGTGCCAACACCTCCCCTTGCCACCGCCCACCACCAAGCTCCCTTGCTGGCGTCCAGAAGGTGCTGACCTTCCCTCTTGCCGGTGTCGAGCTGCTTCCGGAAGAGTTCCGGTGATCCTCCTTGGCTCCGGCGACAAGGTGAGCAAGCCGCTTTCCTTATTTGGCCGGCGCAAGGTCTCCACCAAAGCTGTCCAGTTTTCTGGACAGCTTGTTTCCTTCTCGTCGGAGCGTCGTTTGGATGATGTTTGGAGCTCCGACAGAGCCTTACTTACCGGGGATTCGATCTCCGGTAATCCTCATAGGTGGAGGATGAAGGATTCGTCAAACAGTTGACGAATACCTCTCCGGAGAAGCGAGTTTTGAGGACTCATCTTTGGATCCGAATTTGGATTCAGATAGTGATCTTCTCTCGATCACATCGTCTTCAACACGAGGCTAGTAACCCGTACGAAGACGAGGCTCGTGACTTAGCGAAGTCATCCTAAAGATACTCGGCGTGGATACAGATAGAGACGATTCTAGCGAGGATCATTCCGGTTGATGTCGTTCCCGCTACACGTGATACGAAAGGTATACGTAGTTAAATTTCCTTTTATTGCAAAATTTAAATTTACGGTTATGTCTACACATGTTGTACTATGCATGCGTGTGATGTGTGTGTTGTAATAAATGTAGATTTATTATTTTTATTTCTTCCACTGTGCACATGTTTACGAAACATGTTCGAACACACACTCGCCGCGG
The DNA here is from genome assembly GCA_025175895.1 of Wurfbainia villosa. Taxonomy (NCBI): domain Eukaryota; kingdom Viridiplantae; phylum Streptophyta; class Magnoliopsida; order Zingiberales; family Zingiberaceae; genus Wurfbainia; species Wurfbainia villosa. Next base: position 28,332,126 of record CM045986.1, read on the forward strand.
TGCCGGAAACCCAACAACAACTTCTTTGGCTGCCTCAGAGGCTGCCACATACTCAGCTTCCATGGTGAAGTCTGTCACACATTTCTTCTTGACACTCCTCCATACAATGGCTCCACTTCCCAAAGTAAACACAAAACTCAAGGTAGACTTACTGTTATCCCTATCTGATTGGAAGTTAGAATCTTTGTAACCCACAGGGAGTAATTGATCTGCCTGGTATACAAGCATATAATCTCTAATCCTTTTCAGGTACTTCAATATATGCTTTACCGCAGTCCAATGTCCTTGTCCTTGATTACTCTGATATCTGCTAACTATGCCCATGGCAAAGAAGATATCCTCTCTCGTACATAACATAGCATACATGAGGCCTCCTACCGCCGAAACATAAGAAACCACCTTAATCTCCTCTATCTCCTTTGATGTTCTAGGACACATCTCTTTAGATAAAGGTACTCCATGCCAAAAAGGTAGAAAACCTTTCTTGGAGTTTTGCATGCTAAAATGAGCAAAAATAGTATCTATGTATATGAAGCTTGAGTTAAGCACAACATCCTTTTCTTGCTATCCCTTATAACCTTGATCCCAAGGATGTGTCCCACTTCTCCCAAGTACTTCATATCAAATTGTTTGGACAACCATACCCTTATGTATGATAACACTTTGCCATTGTTGCCAATGAGCAAAATATCATATATGTATAGTATAAGAAATATCACAACGTTTCCATCACATCTCTTGTATACACAAGACTCATCCGAACTTTGAATAAATCCATGTGACTGGATTACCTCATCAAAGCAGATGTTCCAAGATCTCAAAGCTTGCTTCAATCCATAAATAGATCGATTAAGCTTGGACACAAGATGCTCTTTGCACATTGCAATGAATCCCTCTGGTTGCTTCATATAGATGTTTTCTTCAAGACTTCCATTAAGTAAAGTTGTCTTGACATCCATCTGCCAAACCTCATAATCCATATGAGTAGCAATAGATAAGAGAATCCGGATAGACTTAAGCATGGCTACCGGCGAAAAGGTCTCCTCATAATCGATACCCTCTTTCTGAGTATACCCCTTCGCAACAAGCCTTGCTTTGAAGGCATCAACCTTCCCGTCTATTCCTCTCTTTCTTTTGTAGATCCACTTGCATCTAATACTTGTTACACCATTGAGTGATTCTATTTGCTCCCAGACCTGATTTGAATTCATAGATTCTATCTCAAAATTCATCGCTCTTTTCCAAGATACCGCATCTTTATTTTGGATTGCCTCGTCTTAAGTCCGGGGATCAGGTTCATGTTCGCCAGGGACCAAATCAGAAGATTCTCCCAAGAACATAAATCTATCAGGTTGTCTATTAACCCTCCCACTACGACGAGGTTTCATCTGTGTATCCTCTGTGACACGCGGTGCAGTCACTTGTGGTATGTTCTCTTGTACCGTTGGTACTGAAGTAGGGACTTCCCATCTTAACTCCTCTAGAAAAATCTTGCTCATAGGCTTGTGGTTCATCGCATAGTCTTCCTCTAAAAATCGGGCATTCGTGCTAGCGATCACCCTCTGATCTCTAGGACTATAGAACAAACCATCTTTCGTTCCTTTAGGAAAGCCAACGAACAGGCGCACTTCTGTGCAATATTCCAACTTACCAGTATCTCCCTTCAGCACATGTGTTGGACTACCCCAAATCCAAATATGTCTCAGACTAGGCTTTTTCCCAGTACACAATTATATGGGAGTATAAAGTACTGATTTAGATGGTATCAAGTTCAGAATATACACTGCCGTATCCAGAGCATTTCCCTAGAACAAATCTGGTAACTCAGAATAATTCATCATCGATCTAACCATCTCCATAAGAGTCCTATTCCTTCACTTCGCTAAACCATTCTATTGGGATGTACCAGGTGCAGACAACTAAGATTGAATCCCAGCCTCTGATAAGTAACTTCTAAACTCTCCCAAGAGTTACTCACTGCCTCGCTCAGATCGTAGTGTCTTGATACTTTTACCTTGACGTTTCTCTACATCAGCCTTGAATTCTTTGAACCTGTCAAAGCATTCAGATTTGCGGTGCATCAAGAAAATGTATCCATATCTTGAATAATCATCTATAAAAGAGATGAAATATTCAAAACCACCTCTAGCCTGGATAGACATAGGACCAAACAAATCAGAATGAACAAATTCCAACACATCTTTGGCTCTATACCCCTTGGCCTTAAAAGGACTCTTGGTCATTTTACCTTCCAACCAAGATTTGCAGCTTGGGAAATCTTCCACCACTAATGAACCCAAAGGTCCATTAACGATTAACCTTTGAATTCTACTCAGGTTAATATGACCTAACCTTAGATGCCAAATATACGTTTGGTTCATTTTCGAAGGTTCTTTTCTCTTATTAGATTTAGAAGACAAGTTATTTATTTCCATTTGCATCGTAGGAGGTTTTGGTTCAAGAGTGTATAACTTTTCTACCAATGCACCAGAACAGATAATCTTCCTATTCCTTTTTATAACAACTCTGTCATTGAAAGAAATAGAATATCCATCCAAAAAAAATTTAGAAACTAAAATTAAATTCTTTCTAAATGAAGGTACATAAAATAAATTTCTCAGAACCAAACTTTTATTCCTATCAAAAGATAAATAAACATCTCCCACTACAATAGACGCCACCTTTAAAGCATTTCCCATGTAGACAGTAATCTCCCCCTCAGCTAGTCGTCTGGTTTCCTAGAACCCCTGTAATGAGTTGCAGCCATGATCAATGGCACCCGTATCTACACACCAGGTATCGGTAGATAACACGGCTAAACATATTTCAACGACTAGACTAAAAGATATACCTTTGTTTTGTTTGCGGTTGGGACACTCCGCCTTCCAATGTCTAGTCTGCTTGCAAGTGAAGCACTTGCCGTTCGGCTTCTTCACTCCTCCCTGAGATCCTTCCGCTACCATTGCTACACCTTGTTTCTTCTTCTTCTTGTCTTTTGGCTTAGAAGTAGAAACCTTCTGAGCAACCAAAGCCTGAGAACTTTTACAAAAAAGCCCCTCTACCACCTGGAGTTCTATCACAAGTTCTGCCAACAAATATAACCTCTTATTCATGTTGTAGTTGAGGCGAAACTGCTCAAAACTCCTAGGTAGAGATTGGAGAATGATATCGACCTAGGATTCCCCATCGATCTCCACTCCAAGGACTTCCTGCTCATTCAAATGAGTCATTATCTTGAGAACATGATCCCTCACGGGTGTTTCCTCAACCATGGTGGTCATCATCAAGTTCCTCATAGCTTCCTGCCTAGCAGCCCGATCCTAGTGTCTGAAAAGTTTCTTGAGATTGAGCATCATCCCATAGGCAGTAGTCATGGCCTAATGTTGATAACCAGCCTACCTTTCCTCCTAGCAATAAGAAAGTAAAGAACAGAAAAACAATAATACCGACTAAAAGAAGTGTGAGTGTTAGAAGCTCTGTCGGTGTTACAGTGTGGTTGCGTGGCGATGAACACTTTGGATTGATGGAGCACTTGTAAGCTTTTTCTTGTTTTTTGTTAACACAAGAAGGGTGATTAACCTCTCCTTTTATTGCCTTTCAAAACCTTATCTCGTTGATCTTTAGATCTAAGTCAAACATCATCATCCACTCCTCCATTTGTGGTTCTTATCTTGACTTTCTGTCGAAGTGATCAAATTAATTCAATCGTTGATTGAAACTTCTCGACTGATGCTATGTCGGCTCAGGATTTCTACTGGTTGCTCGGGAATTGTACTGGTCATTTGGGAATTCTACTGCTTGCACGGGATTTACACTGATCACTAAGGAATTCTAGTTGCTCGGGAATGACTGTTTCTCCATCGCGATTGATTTCTCAGTAATTCCACTAGTCGCTCGAGAATTCTACTAGCTGCTCGAGATTTATACTGGTTGCTTGGGAAATGCACTAGCTTCTCGAGATTTATAATGGTAACTCAGGTATTACACTGATTGCTCAGCAATATGATAGAAAGCATATAAAACAAAGTTAGCACAAGAACTATATATATATATATATATATATATATATATATATATATATATAAGATGGTCCTTTACCGTCCGATCTCGACTTAGAACTTCCTCCGAAATTCTTAGTCAGATCGACGCCTAAGATTGTCCCCATACGGAGGATAAGTCCTTACAATCACTCCACACCCGAAACTTAGATTTGGTCATTCTGATCTGTCACTTAGCTTTCGGTCACTTGACCACCAAGGTTTCTCCTTTCGAGATTCTCCTGGTGTCACCCGACCACCGAGGTTTCTCATCTCGAGATTCTCGTGGTGTCACTGACCTTAGCAGAGTCTAATACAATACCTGCACACTTAGCATAACATATGAGATAACAAGATAGCTTAACTTTGAATCTTTTCCATTATAAAAGTCTAGGTTTGATTATCTGGTGCCCCTGCACCAACACTGCTAATCCAAGACCAAGTCTTGGAATATTTTTTGTTGTTTTTGTTGGGATGTATACTGAAAGCCTAGCCTTTGTATGAACATCTTCATTTTGAAATAAGAATCGCATGATCATTGTTTGCATTTTATATTTATGCATTTTGTCTGATACTTTACATTGAAGATAACATGGTGTGTGGTGTCGCACAGAAGATCATGTTGTCAGTTCCTTGTAGAGTATAAGTTGAGGCTCACAACCAAGATGGTTTTGGACAAACCTTTGGCATGGTTGTAGTGTAAATTTGTATTGGTTTATCTTGACCATAGAATTACACTAGTACACTGTGTGTATTGAGCAGGACTGATTTAGAGGTGATTCAATTTACACTGACTATATAATTGAATCGGACCTTCGATATTATGGTGTACATGCTCTTAATCCCGATATAATAACGGGCACATGTACTTAGTATTTATTTCTTTGATTTACCAATGGTCGAGATTTATGTATTAAATCAATAGGCCTCATATGTTGAGAAATAATATTATTTACATGGTGTGTCGTTGATTATAGGAGATAACCATGTCCGATATACTAGGATGATGATGTCCCCTTGAGGAGCTAATAAGGTTCATCATTTAAATTATGCAAGTGGACTTGGTCCAACATGATGATAAGGATGGGTAGTACTTCTCATGGAGTTAGATATTAATTAATTAAATTGTCAGTAATTTAATTAATTAATGGATATTCGATATCTTAAACACAGGGAGATATTTTGTACAAATAATATATGGAGCCCATATTTAATTATGGGGGTTGGTGAGGTAGATCAATGATGATCCTCTAGTGGAATGGATCATCATTAATGGATCGGGTTTGTGTGGTTCAGATCCATTGGGTGGCCAAGATCCAACTACTCCTCATGGTCCCTATTGTAGCCTATTATAAATACCTCATGAAGCCTAGATCTATAAAAAGGGTTGGAGAGGCTTGGGTGGCAACATAAGTTGTCTAGGGTTTTGGAGTTGGCGTGGAAGGCTTATGCGGAAAGAAGTGGTGGCTCGGGTTTTGCTTCTCCTTGTGGGCGACGGCAACCTAGGGATTCTCTTCTCCTTTGGTCGGCGACAACAAGTCTTCCTTTTCCATTGTCAGCGCCTCCTTTTCTTTCTCCAAGAGTCGGAGGCAACAAAGGTGAGGGTTCCTCCTTCCTTTGTCTTGGCCGACACACCCTCTCCCTCTCCTTAGGGCCGGTGGACTCCAAGCTTGGTGGTTGGTGGTCGGTGCAAGCAAGGAGAAGAAGGGAGTTTGTTCTTCCCTTGTTCGGAGCAAACAAGGAAGGGAAGACACAATTTAGGCGGCTTCGACTCTTGGAAGATCATCACCCACACGACGTCCAAGAGGATGATAGGAATACAATAGAAGATCAAGAGGTAAAACAAGAGGTATAATCTTTTTTAACTTTGATTAGTGTTCTTTTGTATTTTTGTATGTTATTGATTAACATGGACCCCAATGATAAACACAAAAACCAGTGATCCATTCATCATCTATTCCGCGCCTAATCGAGGAAAAGAGTTAGGTTGCTTGAACAACAAGTTTGTTCAAGCGACTACTCAAATCGAATAACACGATGATGGATCGGTTGCTTGGGTAATCCATCTTTGTCCTGATTAGTTTTAGTTGATAAAATTTTAATCCGAAGACATGTAATAGGATCGCCATGCACAAGCGACCGAAGCGGGAAGCAATTTCCTTAATGTTTTGTTTCGTGCAAGATTTACATGTCTAGTCAAAAGGGATTTAGCACCGTCTGACCTTCATATTTTTGCAGAGGTGACTTCCGTTACTGGAAGGGTTGGATGGAGTGTTTCCTCAAGACTTAGGTCGACATGTGGATCGTTATCCAGAAAGGGTTCCATCTACCTATCGATGAAAAGGGTAAGCTCTTGGAATGTGACTTGTGGACCAATGCAATAAAGAAACAAATTGAAGTAGATGTCAAAGCTACCCAAATCTTGCAATGTGGTCTATCCAAAGAGGAGCTCAACCGCATCGGCCCCTTCATCAACGCTAAAGATCTATGGGATAAGCTCACCGAGCTCCACTAAGGAACCTCCGATATAAAGGTATGCAAAAGGGACTTACTTTTAAAAAAATTATTTAATTTAAAAATGTAGGATAATGAGATTGTGATTCAACTTCATGCTCGCATCCAAGACATCCTAAACAACCTCATTCCATCAGACAGAAGGTGGATAAACACGACATTATAAGGTACACACTTAAAGCTTTTCCTAGCACTACATTATGGGCATCAATGGTTGATACTTACAAAGTGTCTTGGGATCTTTATAAGATTAGATTAGATGATATTTTTCCAAATTTGAATTGCATTAACAGACTAATTTGTCCCTAGTCGAGAAAAGAGTAGCTTTATTTGAAGGGCAAAAGAAAACAAAAGGTAAACCAAGTCCCGAAGATGATGAGTTCGATTCGGATCTAGATGACGAATTGGAAATGGAGATTGTCAACCTTGTTTGAAGACTAATCAAGAATAGAATATGTACAAACAAGTCAACTAAAGAGAAAAACCCTGAAACAAATCAAAAGGTCAAGTAAGACTTCAAGTGTTACGAATGCAACAAGAAGGGTCATTTCATAGCCGACTGTCCCAAGCTAAAGTCCAAATCTACCAAGAAGGCTCTTAGAGAAACATGGGAAATATCATTAGATGAAGGAGAACGAGATCAAAACAACAACCTCATCCTCATGGAAAGATCCTCCAAATCCGAATCTGAGTCAGAGTTCGAGCGGGAGTCCAAGTCTGACTCCGAGTCTGAGTCCGAGTGTGAGACAAGCCATGAATATGTATCCATTTTCAAAGGTTTGGTAAAGGTATGCCATTCTACAATTAGGAACTTATATACTGCAATTAAGTGTTTAAATAAAAAATTAACTAAGTCCGAGTCTAAAGTCAAGTCTCTTAAAAAGAAATGTGAAACCCTTAAGAAGACCAACTTAAATTCTTCAACTAATCACATTCGAGAAGGAACCTGAACTCGAGTCAAGACACTTGAGGAAGAGAATTCCTCCTTAAAAGGACAAGTTCAAGATCTTAAGAAAACATTGCAAAAGTTCACATTGGGTTCCAAAGGTCTCGACCTAATACTTGGGTCTCAATGTGTTGTATACAACAAGACTAGACTCGAATTTAGACAGACAAATAGGTCCTTTATTTCACTAGTAAGTCGTGGTCAAACAAGAATCCAAGCATGGGTCCCAAAATCTAGTATAAACATGAATATAGACTTAACTAAGTATTGGGTTCCCCATGATTAAATCCACTATGTGGATCGTCCCTACAGAAGTTATAATCTAGGTTGCTTGCATGTTTAGATTAATTTACTTGCTTAATTTAGCATGATTAGATAGGACCAAAGTTTAATTAATTTTAACAACATAGTATTAAGACTCGGTGAGATGATAGTATGTTAGGGAAATAAAATCACATGTATCTAGGTTATATAAGGAGTATCTAGCTTGGTGCACTTGGATAAGTTGAACTAACTGAAGCTACCTCACCACATCCTAAACTAGTTAGACCAAGATTTAACCCTGAAGTAAATTAAGTGTATAATTTCTTAAGTTGGCTTTATCTAAAGAAGTGGTCGTAGTTCCGATCAAAGAAGGCCTCTATGCCTTGCCACAACTTGGAAGCCTTCTTTTGAAATCTTCACTTAACTAACTAAAGGTTAAATATGAATCTAACCCAAGGTTAATTAATTTTTAATTCATTAAAACATAACTAAGTAAAAATAAACTCCTCATCTCACAATACATATAAGATTAACATGATTGATCATGTAGAATGGGTGAGATGAAACATAGAATAAAATTTTCTAAAACCAATTTAAAATTCCAATATCTGATCCCACTACTTTATTTGCAAGATCAATGGATGTTGGACAGTGGGTGCTCCAGACACATGACTGGAGACTGACTGAAATTTACGAAGCTAAGATTCAAAAATCATATATTAGTAGCCTTCGAAAACAATGGAACACTCAAGATCATCATATCAAGTGATATTGAACTAATTCAGATTTAATTATACGCAAAGTATTATCAGTAGAAAACTTTGACTTTAATCTTCTAAGTATCAGGCAACTTTGTGATAGTGGGTATAAGGTTAAATTTTCATCAAATGATTGGTTAATTAAAAATATTGATTGCTCAGAAATTATACATAGAGGACTTTGAAAAAATAATATTTATAGTATAGACCTACCAACTTCTTCACTCAAGTGTCTAATAACACAACAAGAGGAATCATGATTGTGGAACAAGAGATTGGCTCACATCCACCTAATACTTATTTCAAAAATAAGTCATAATGGATAAGTTAGAGGTCTACCCAAGTTAAGCAACTTAGAAAACAAAGTGTGTGATGCTTGCCAACAAGGAAAACAAACTAAAAATTCACATAAATTAACTAATTTAGATAGAACCAAAAGTGTACTTGAGCTCTTACACTTGCATCTATTTGATTCTTATAGGGCCAAGTCACTAAATAGTAGTCATTATTGTTTAGTAATAGTAGATGACTACTCTAGGTTCACTTGGGTTAGATTTTTAAAAAATAAAAGTGAAACGATTGATTAGTTTATTTATTTATGAAAATTATTAAAAAAATTAAAAAAATTTAAAAATTAAAAAAATTATAAGCGATCATGGAGGGGAATTTGAAAATAATAGTGATGGGGTTGGGGTTTCCAGAATAGTAGGTGTATTTCAAGGGCAGTGTCATCAGTTCCAGGATAGTATAAGCATTTCCAGAATAGTAGGTGTATTCCCAGTGCAGTGTCATCAGTTCCAGGATAGTATAAGCATTTCCATAACAGTAGGTGTATTTCCAGGGCAGTTTCATCAATTCCAGAACAGTATAAGCATTTCCAAAATAGTAGGTGTATTTCCATGGCAGTATCATCAGTTTTAGGACAGTATAAGCATTTCCAGAATAGTATGTGTATTTCCAGGATAGTGTCATCATTTCAAGGATAGTATAAGTAGTTCTAGAATAGTATATGTATTTCCAGGGCAATGTCATCAGTTCCAGCATAGTATAAGCATTTCTAGAATAGTATGTGTATTTCCAGGGCAGTGTCATCAATTCCAGGACAGTATAAGTGTTTCCAAAACATTATGTGTATTTCTAGGGTAGTGCCATCATTTCCAAGATAGTACAAGTAGTTCAGGGTAGTATGTATATTTCTAGGGTGGTAGGTGTATTTCCAAGGTAGTGTGGTTAATTCCAGAGCATAGGTGTATTTCTAGGATAGTCTGTGCATTTCTAGGATAATAAAAATAGTTCCAGGGCAGTTTGTATGGTTCCAAGGCAGTATGTATTGTTCTAGGGTGGTATGTATCGTTCCAGGGCAGTATGAGTAGTTCTAGGGAAGTGTGGTTAATTCAAGAGCATTAGGCGTATTTCCAGGCCAGTGTGAACAGTGCTAGGAGAGTCTGTGCATTTCTAGGATGATGAATAGTTACAGGGCAGTATGTTTTATGCCAGGGAAATATGTATAATTCCATGGTAGTATGTATTTCTAGGCCAGTATGTGTATTTCCAGGGCAGTAGAAGTAGTTCTAGGGTTGTGTGGTTTATTCCAGAGTAGTAGGTGTATTTCCAAGGCAGTGTAAACAGTGTCAGGGCAGTCTATGCATTTCAAAGATAATGAATAGTTTTAGGGCAATATGTATGGTTCCAGGGTAGTATGTTTAATGGCAGGGCAGTATATATAATTCTAGGGCAGTACGGGCAGTAGGAGTGGTTCTAGGGCAGTATGTTTAATGCTAAGGCAATATGTATAATTCCAGGGCAGTATGTATTTCCAAGGCAGTAGGAGTAGTTCCAGAGCAGTGTGGTTGATTCCAGGGCAGTAGGTGTAGTTTCAGGGTGGTATGTGTAATTCCCGGGTAGTATAGTATTTTTCGGGAAGTAGGTGTATTTCCCAAGCCATGCAGGGAACCCTGGAGATTCCTTTTGTATCTGGTAAGATCAGGTGGAGAGAATAATTAGGTATGATAAGGGGAGTTTTTTTAGGGGAGGGGGTAAAACATGATTAATGAGATATTTTGTCATTTGTTTATATTTTATCAGTTTAAATATTTGGCAGGGGAGTAAAGGGCACATGAAGCAATCAGAAAAGATATTTTGAATATAGGCGGGAAAAGCGGTTGTAGGGACAACTGGGTGAAGGGTGTTAAAGTAAATTCACCTCAAAGAAGAATGCGGTTGATCCATCTATAAAAGGGGCAAAGGAGGACGAAGGAAGGGATGGTTGTTTCTTCTCCATTTGGTATCTATGAGATCTTTCTTCTTTTCTAGTTCATTACTTTCTTCTCATACTCATACTAACTTGATCGACAGAGTGGTCACGCCGAGAAGCCGACCAACCCTTAACATCTTCTTTGGTTTGTCAAACTCAACTCAGTTCCTATGATCAAAGGTGATTCTTACAGTTAATCTTTTCCCTTCTGAATCTCTCTCTCGTGGTATCAGATCCAGCCATTCATAAGGAGAGGAAGGGGGATCTCGGTGATCCAAAGAAGCAAGCACCATCAAATTGGCGCTATCTGTGGGAATCTGAACAAAAAGTCATGATGGTGAATACTAGACGAACATTGAAGGAGCCAACAGAGGGGAAGAAGTCCATCTCCAGTATCTCCTAGGGGGTACCAGCAAAAGGCATCGAGAGCCCTTATATAAGGAAGATTTTATGCAAATTATGGCTGAGATGATGGATCAGATGTCACAAAGGGCTACTCTGAAGAAGGTTAAAGAAGATAATGTCTCTGATAGTGACTCTGAGGAAGAAAGAGGTAAGATTTCTCAGTTGAAGAAGGGCTCTTCTTCTGCTCGCCAAAAAGTAAAGGGGAAAGAAAAATGTGTTGTTCATTCGGAGACTGTACCACCTGAGGGGGAAGTTCCTATTATAAGTGTTATTGTACAAGTAGAGGGGGAAACTCCTTTGGTTGAAAATATCTTAAATAATGAATTACCTCGACATTTTCGGCTTCCTCAAATATCTGAATATGTCGATTCTACGGATCCTAAAGGTCATTTAAGAAAAATTTTAGAATGCAGCTTTATTATATCAATATACTGATGGGGTTAAATATCGGGTATTCCTTGCTACCTAGCAGAACAATGGTTCAGTGATTTGAAGCCAAAAAGTGTTACATCCTTTAAGGATTTCTCCATATTATTTCTATGGCACTTCTCTAGTTCTAAGAAATATTTGCCCCAACCCTTAAGTCTTTTTGATCTAAAGCAAAGAGAGACAGAAAGTTTGTGGCAATATGTGCATAAATTTACATAAGTTGTTCGTGAAATTCTTGCTTTGGAACCCGGTATGATGATGGGAGCTTTCACGCAGGGGCTCATAGAGGGGGATTTCTTTAAATCCTTGGCTAAGAGGCTTCCTACAAATTTTGAAGATTGGTTATCCTGGGTAGAGAAGTTTATTAACTTGAAAGATGCTCAGAAATCTCGGTGAACATCTCAGGATTTCAGAGTAATTGAGAGACTTGAAAGGACTGAATGGGTGAGGCATGCTCGCCCTTCAGAAGACAGATCTCTAAATGCTCCTCCATCTCAGTTTTCTAAGGAGAGTGCTATGAATATCTGTATGGAGCATCAGTTGTTTTATAGACCTTTTGGAGCTGACAGAGGGCCTAGGAGGCTACCGAACCATACATTATGCACTTTTCATCAGGAATATGGGAACAATACTCAAAATTCTCAGCAGTTAGATATGGAATTGCAAAGGATTCTGGGAGTTTATGCTCATGTCTGAAATTTGGTTATGAACCCAATTCCTTATCACCGGGGGTTTGGAGGAAGAAATTACGATAAAGGAAATGACAGAAGTGTAGGTCGAAGCTTCGCTTCTCACTTCACATCGATCGCTTGTGCATGGCGATCCAATAATACATCCCCAGATTAAAAAAATTAATCCGAACGAAATTGGATTACCCAAGCAACCGAATCATCATCGTGCTTCTCGATTTGAGTTGTCGCTCGAAAAAACTTGTTGTTCAAGCAACCTAACACTTTTCCTCGATTAGCCGCGGAATGGATGATGAACAGATCGCCGGTTTTTGTGTTTGTCATCGGGGTCCAAGTAAATTAACCACATGCATGATACAAAAGAACTAAATAAAAACAAACAAGATTATACCTCTTATTTACCTCTTGATCTTCTATCGTATGACCAATCCTCTTCTTGGATGTTGTGTGGGCACCGATCCTCCAAGAGTTGAAGCCTCCTAGATCGCGTCTTCCCGTCCTTGCTCGCTTCGAACAAGGGAAGAACAAATTCCCTTCTTCTCCTTGCTTGTGCCGACCACCAATCACAAAGAGGGGTTGCCGCTGACCCTAGGAGAGGGAGAGGAGAGGGCGCCGGCCAAAGGTTGAGAGAAGGGGTTCCAAACCCTAACCTTTGCCGCCGGCCAAGGGGAGAAGATGAAGATGGCACCGCCGGCCCTAGGAGAAGATGAGGTTGCACCGGCCAAAAGAGAAAACAAGGAAAAGAAACCTAATTCTCTTGTGCCACCGACCAAAGGGACAAACCCTACCACACCTCCTATCTCCTTGTGACCCAAGCCAACCCTAACTCAAACCCTAAGCTCTAAGATATCTTGCCTCCCAAGCCTTGGAAGCATATTTATAGATTTTGCCCAAGCCTCCATTTAATTGTGTCCGTTGGATCTAGGTTTCATGAGGATTTTAATAGGCTACAATAGAGACCATGAGGAGGAGTTGGATCTTGCCCACCTAATGGATCCGACCTGTTGGAGATCGAAATTGCCGGCTAGAGGGGGGTGAATATCCCTTAATCGTTTGGTGGCAGAATTCGCTCGTTCTCGTTGCGTTGCTTGTCTACGATTGTTGTTAGCGCAGCGGAATAACAATAATAATGAAACTAACAACAATACACAATCTCACAACACAAGATATACATGGTTCGGAACCAAATGGTTCCTACTCCACGGGCGAGCTCACCGAGCTCTAGTTATGCGCACGACACTAACTAAACTCCTCGACTACACGTCGGAGGTGGAGAAACATCTCACAATCAATTACAACAGTAATATACAAATACAAACAAGAATACAAATACAATACAAAAGAAACACTTTTCACCGATTGCTTTTGATCACTTGTTTGTTGCTTGCTTTGATTGGCTCTTGAAGGACTGGAATGCAGAATTCCCCTCAATAGCTCCACAAAACCATGGCAAAACCTCCATCTTGAGCTCCTTTTATAACTCCGTGCAGTGTTTTTCGCTCCTAGCGATCGGCGCCAAAAGGCCCTAGTCGATGCCCCTGTGCTCATTGTCTCACAATGGCGGATCCACGCCGAGACAAGATCCAAGATCACCTACCCGATCGATGATGCCCATCATCGATCATCGTGACTCTAATCGATCATTGCCCGGTCACGGAGCGATCTCAATGCTCGCGACACTCCCATCGATCATTGCCATCCCTCGCCGATCGTCATTATCGATCATTGCCGATCCATAGCGCCTAAAACCCTAGCCTTACACCAGTCGAACCCCAGTCGACTTGGACCAGTCGAAATGACACCTATGCCAATCGACTAACGTCGGACAAAACCTCAAACACCAAGTTGTTTGAGCATCCGACCATCGGGTAAACTCTCAAACATCAAGTTTGAGCCTCTGACACTCAGTCTTAGCCACTTGGCCAAGTCCACATCATCCATCATGGAGTTCCCTACCGAAGCTTTCTTCCCTCGTCCTACGTCCCTCGGATGCGCCAAGCACATGGCTTCGCAACGCCATCCTTCGCATTTCTTGCCCTCGAAGTATGCTTCCCTTTGGGCTCACTCCATTCGCTCCCCGTCTGGCAGTCCCTCGAATGCACCAAGTGCACGGCTTCGTAATACCATCCTTCACCGACTCAAAGACCCCAAGCCTACTGAACTTACCAAGTCCTCAAGACTTCCCACATGCACCAAGTGCACGGCTTCACAATGCATTTCCCATGCCAAGCACCAAGCGCACGGCTTCTCAATGCTTTGGACTTTCCCATGCCAACACCATGTTGGACTTTCCCATGACAATCCCATGTCATAAGTTTTGTCTATCATCAAAATACTATCATCTACCTAGGCCGATTGCACCAACAATCTCCCCCTTTTTGATGATTGACAAAACTGCCATCTCAAGTCTACCAATCCTCCCATATTGGCAATTCTTATATCCCAATGGGAATTCCAACAAACCCTAATTGGTAACTTGGTAACTCCTCCCCCTTTTTGACATTACATCAAAAAGGTCCTCAAGGGTTTCAATGTCTCATATCCCAATGACATCTTACAATCTTCCCCTTGGCATGCCCTCAATCTTTCTAGTGATCCCATATCACTTAAGAGAGGCAACCAAATTTTCCTCCCATGAGGAAATACACATCCATCTTCCCATGATGGATACCTCCCCCTAGAGGCTTGCTCCCCCTTGACCATTGCACCAACAATGTCCTTGGAGAATCCCTAAGCCAATAGGAACATTAATCAAAATTAAGGCAAAGTTCAACAATGAACTCTCTTCCACCTTAAAGTTGATACTCTCCCTAAAACCCTTCTCCTAATCCATGTCCAATGGATTTCCACCCTCTTTAATGCTCTCCCAAGCATATCCTAGGGTTAGGAGTGGTTAGGGGACCTTAACCTAGCTGAACATGGGCCTAACCAACAAGATTTACCCGAAATCGGCAGGCGATGATCAAATCGAATCAATTCCACACCCCCATCGATCAGCAGATCCATGGCGATCGATCGATAATCGATTTGCGCAAAATCCATAAGTAAATATACATAAGTTTAAAATTCTTAAAATTTGGTATGTATATTACTTATCATAAACACTATGGGTGAAAAATATTGGAAAATTATTTTACCCATTAAATTAGGAGATTGATACAAAGTCCAAAATTTAAGAAAAGCTTTAATAAAGAGCCCTCTTTGTATCATCCCATTCAATGGTGATAGCTATCAAAAGATAGGCTTCACCAAGGTTTTTCAAAAAGTTTTCAAAATGTTTTTAAAACCTTTATTTTCTTTTTCCTAAACATCTCACCAATATCTAAATGTGTAAAACACATACAAGTAAAAAATCTTAGTGAGATGTGGGTTTTTTGTTCTTTATGTTCTCCTGCATATTTCTAAGGCAACATAATTTGATTTCCTTCAAATTGTGTCATAGTCCTTAATTTCATTTTATTTAATGCATGATATGATTATGGCATAAATATGATATAGATAAAAGCATATGCCAAAATCATGATGTCATGGCATGTAAATGACATTTAAGCATACATGACATATAAAAATAAATCTAAACATTATCATGACATATTTAGAGATACAAATGAGAATGATGTCATGACATGGCAAGGCAAATAAAGCATGGCAAGAAAAATATACTAAGGTATAAAATACCTAAGTGTTAAAATCAATTTGCCATTTCTAGGGATTAAATTCACTTTGCCTTAAACCATTCATTTCCCTAGTGTGCCAAAAACCCAAAATAGCACACCACGACCTCTATGACCTAATTGTGCCAATTTTAAATCATTCTAAACTTCTCAAACACATTGGCACATCCTAATGTGTCAACTCTACTATGGTTAGGTTAACTACCCATCCATTTAGGGTTGACACACCCTAACCCATCTAGCGTGAATCAATCACGCTTTTAGGAACCCAATACCTATTGGAGCTCCTTGGGTTAACAAGGTATTCCCTAGGGATAACTTCCCTAGATACCTTTCTAATGACCCTTTTTGTCTTTGAAGTCTTAGTCAAATGGGTCTTACTTGGGTCAACTCTAGAGGTGACTCCTCCATTGACCTTCTTAGCGGCTACATTTGATTTCTTTGAGGTGTTAGCCACTAAACACATACCATGGCTAGACTTAGGGATGGCTTCCCTATTAGCCTTCGTTTTCCTAGACCTAGATGTGGTTCCATAATTAAATGGAACATTATGGTAGGACATAGGTTTCTGACCCAAACCCTTCTTGCCCTTAGACATTTCTTGTTTTCTAGGTCTTGACTTTTGTACATTAGACCCCTTAACCGAATTTGATATTATTGCTAGGGTCTTCTCCAATTTTTCTAGCCTTGACCTCAAGGCTTGATTTTCTAACTCTAATTTTCCCAATTTTGAATTTTCATTTATCTTTTGGGAAATGTTTTTCTTTTTAGGCATATGCCTAGATTTCTTGGGATTAACACCCAAGTTTTCTTCAATTATCCTAATTGACTCCCTAGGTAAAATAGATCTAGTGTTTTGAGTCCTAGGTGTTAGTTATAGCCCTAGAACCAATCATGTGAAGGTTGAATAGGGAACATTTTGTATCATATTCTATAAAGGCAAAGGATTGGTTATTATATTTATGTCTTGCTTGTTCCATCTAAATTAAATATAATAATGCCCTAGAAAAGTAGGTTTTTATCTACAATACATCAATTGGCAGAATTGATTATCAGAGGCTGTAGAGAACACTTTCCTAAATGTTCCTAGTCAAGTATTAATATGAAAGGGCAATATTAATACATAAAGACTAGCATGTAGGTCAATTGATGACTTGATCTCACAAGTCATGGATATATGATATCAAGTTAACACATGGGTATATATTAGAGAATATATACTGAACTGACCCGCCATGAGAAAGTGTCATGGATCGTCATATGAGTGTCATAAACTTTCTCATGTGACTATTGGTATGAATAGTCCTCAAACCTGAAGTCACTACGGTTCCCTACATAAGGAGTTATGTACTTTGGTATCGTCAAACGTCACCCGTAACAGGGTGGACCATAAAGGCGATTACTAGGTATATAACAAATTTGTTGGTGCAGTGGGCACCAAAGTCGAACCGGTATTTTGATTATGGCAAAAGGCTCAATAGTTAAGGGTATATTTGTTATCTTACGAGCTCAATTAAGTGTGCAGAAATGCTAAAGTTGAGCGGAAGGTCTGCGACACCCGGTGGGAACCGAGGTGGTCGGGCAACGCCAGAGGGACTTCGGAGGAAGCCGAGGTACTCGGGTGAAGACCGGAAGCGAGGCTACAAGGTAAGCTCGTGTGAAAGCGAAGCAAGGTCGTTAAGCGTAGATCCGACCCAATACCTCCAATGGAAGGTCTAGGTCGAGATCAAATGGTTAGAACCATCGTACTTTATATTTTAAGCTAACTTGTACTGCAGTCCAAAACCCTTTGACTACAGTCAACTGCTAGTCAAGTTCCAGCCTCGAGAAGAGCTCGAATTTCAAGGGGGTGAATTTGGACTTGACTCGTGTTTTGGTACAAAGGGTGATGTGGCATCAAGGTGGACATCCAAACCATCACCAAGCTTCCTTGTGGTGGGCCAAGATAAGGTGAGTTGGCACAAGATGGTTGGCTCCCATGATGTGGCACAAGTTGAATGGCTCCAACAAGTTGGCGCCAAGGAGGTTGGAGGTGGCACAAGGTGGTTGGATGAAACACCTCATCCTCAGTTGGCGCCCAAGGAGGTTGGAGGTGGCACAAGGTGGTTGGATGAAACACCTCATCCTCAAGTTGGCGCCCAAGGAGGTTGGAGGTGGCACAAGGTGGTTGGATGAAACACCTCATCCTTGAGTTGGCGCAAGGAGGTTGGAGGTGGCACAAGGTGGTTGGATGAAACACCTCATCCTTGAGTTGGCGCAAAGGATGTGGATGAACAAGTCTTGGGGGATAAGAACCTCACCTTGGACACTACCTATGTCTAAATTCATAGATCAATATCCATAAATAGACATGTTCAAGCCAAGCAAATAATAAGAATTCAAGAGCTCTCAACACGCCGTCGTAACGCCGCTACTACTACTCACATTTGCTACGACGAAGTGCCGCCGACAACGAAAGCTACATCTTCTACTTATAAGAGTTGTCGGTATATTTATTTAAGTTCTACTTCTTTAAATTGTCTTTGTGCTTTAATCGTAACAAGGAAAGTGTCCTTTGCCTTGATTTCTTTTTGTAATCGTTGCTCCTACCTCCAATGAGGAGGAGTGGTTTTAGTGAATTGCCCTCCGTACGTGATCAAGGATCACTAGGGCCGTGGATTAGCAATCGAAAGATTGTGAACCACGTAAAAATATCTTGTCTACTTTATATTTCCGCTGTGCCTTCTCTACTTGCTTTTTACTTATTGCAAAAGTTTTTAACGACAATCGCTATTCACCCCCTCTAGCGACACTTTCGATCCAACAATTGGTATCGAGTAGGGCGCTAAGATTCGGTGAAACCACCAATCTAGCTTTTTTTTTTTTTTTTACAGATTTTTTATTTATTTATTTCTGTTTTCGTATAATTATTTCACTTGCTTATCTTCTCCTACATATAGAATTGCATTAGAGGCTTTAGGATCCGGATAAGGTTGTCCTTCGGTTAGATCCCTAGTAAGGTTGATCCTCCTAACTTCAACGACATTCGCATTTGATTGTTTATTTCTTTTGCAAGTTACATTTTATATATCTTTTTACTTCCGCACGACTACTCATCCAAGACGAAAGTCTTGGAATATTCTTTCCGTGTGTGTTTTGCAAGATTCTTTTCGTCGTTCTTCTTCTTGTTTTTAAATGGCCCATCTCGAAGGGATTAGCACCCGACCCCGCTTTACAACGGTAATGACTTTCGTTATTGGAAGGGTCGGATGGAATGCTTTCTTAAAACCCAAATCGAGATGTGGATCGGAATCCAAACCGGTTTCACACTTCCTATTAATGAAGATGGTGAATCTTTGGGTTACGATCAATGGTCAAATTCCATGAAAAAACAAGTAGAAGCCGATGCCAAGGCAACTCAAATCTTGCAATGTGGGTTGTCCAAGGAAGAGCTCAACCGCCCCTTCATTAGTGCAAAGGACTTATGGACCAAGCTAGTGGAACTACACGAAGGCACCGACGACACGAAGGTATGTAAAAGAGATTTACTTTTAAATAAATTGTATAACTTGAAAATGCAGGAAAACGAGACCGCAACTCAACTACATGCTCAGATCCAAGACATCACAACTAACTCCATGCCATCGGACAAAAGGTCGAGAATCGCGACCTTATCGTGATATTCTCTTAACTCGCTTTCCTAGACCACCTTGTGGGCATCCATGGTCGATGCCTACAAGGTCTCCAAGGACCTTTCTAAAATTAGGTTAGATGAATTGTTTTCGAACTTGAATTACATGAGCAAACTAACGGCCGAGAAGAGTATTGCGTTAGCTGCGGTGTTCCAAGAAGAAGAAGCCCGCAAGCAAGCCACCCCGGAGGAAGAAGACGATATCCAAGCTCTAATGGCCAAGCCGAGAGCACGACTCAAACCGAAGAAGAGTCCGAGTCCGAATGGCGATGAGCTTCCATTCAAGACAAGTATCCGGTTCAAAAAAGAATCATTAAGGGTAAGTCGGTCGTTACTTAATACTTTGTATGGTGCAATTAAATTTTTAAATAAGAAACTAGCTAAGTCCGAGTCCAAGGTCGAGACCTAATTGAGGAGGTTAACCTCCTCAAACATGAGGTCTCCCTAACCTCTTCGACTACTCGTATTCAAGAGGAGGACTCAACTCAAGTTGAAAAGCTTGAAGTTGAGAACTCGCTTTTGAAAACACAAGTCAAGACCTTAGGAACACGTTGGAAAGGTTCACTTTGGGATCCAAGGGACTTGACCTCTTACTTGGATCACAAAGGGCCGGTACAACAAGGCTCGGACTCGGGTTTAACTCAAATACAACCAATAAGTCATATATGTCTATAGTAAACCAACATAAGAAAAATGTCCAAGCATGGGTCCCTAAGATCACTTTGATTTCAACTTTAGGATCTAACATGTATTGGGTTCCCAAGGACCAAATTCACTATGTGAATAGACCCACTCGATTCAATGGTCCAGGGGGAGCCAATACAAAAAAATGTATTTTGTTAAGTCTTAGAAATTGCATGCTTAGTTTTTCCTTTATTTTTAGAATGGTTAGATAGGACTCATAACCAACTAAAATCCTGCGAAAGATTGAGCCTCGGGAGCCTCTTTTCAAAAATAAATCAACTAAAATCCTCGAAAGATTGAGCCTCGGAGCCTCTTTTCAAAAATAACTAGTTAGACCAAGATGTAGTCTCAAGTAAGTCGAGTTATCAATTTCTTGAAATTAGCTTTGTCTAAGGAAGTGGTCGTTGTTCCGATCAAAGAAGGCCTCTGTGCCTCGCCACGACCTGGAAGCTAATCTCTTGAAAAGATTACTTGATGAGCTTAGACTAAATCTGAATCTAACCTAATGTTGATTAATTTAAATTCATTAAAATTAATCAAGTAAAATTGAAAGTCATCTCACAGTAACACATAGGAATAACATGTTTTGATCATGTAGATATTGGTGAGATGATTTAGGTTTAAAAACTTACAAACAACCCTTTAGTAATTCCATTGATCCTACACATAAGAGTCGAAGAAACCATTAATATAGTTTTCGACGAAGGACACGAACCCGTTCAATCCTTAACAAAACCAACTAGCAAATCAACTTATAGCGAACCCGACTCTGATCTTGAACTTGAATCTCGTCCTAACCCAAGTCATCCTATCGACCAAGTGATAGATGACTCTAACCCAAGTCAAACTAGAACTCACCCAAGTCATCCTATCGACCAAGTGATAGATGACCCTAACCCGAGTCACACTAAGACTCAAACAAATCATCCTATCAATCAAGTTATAGGTGATCCAAATTTAGGGTTGAACTAGAGCTTCATATCGAAACCTTAGTCAAATCTCGTTAATTTCCAAAATCGAACCCAAAACTATTGAACAAGCACTTCTTGATCCCGACTGGATTATTGCTATGCAAGAAGAGCTAGCTCAATTCACTAGAAATGAAGTCTGGGAATTAGTACCACCACCTAAAGAAAAATCAATTATTAGAACAAGGTGGGTATTTCGAAATAAACTTGATGATAAAGGTGAAGTAGTTAGAAATAAAGCTAGGTTAGTCGCAAAGGGTTTAGTCAAGTCGAAGGTTTAGATTACGATGAGACCTATGCCCCGTAGCAGACTAGAGTCCATCCGAATGTTGTTAGCAGCATGCACATCGAGGTTTTAAATTGTTTCAAATGGATGTCAAGTCAGCATTTTTGAATGGATACATTAAGGAAGAAGTTTACGTCGGTCAACCTCCGGTTGAAAATCTAGATAAACTGACCATGTCCTTAGACTTAAGAAAGCCCTATATGGACTCAAACAAGCCCCAAGAGCTTGATGCGAAGGCTTTCGATCTATCTTAAGTCCAAAGGATTCAACCAAGGTTTAGTCGACCCAACCTTATTCGTTAAAACCGTAGGAAAAGAAATCTTTATAGCCCAAATCTATGTAGATGATATAATTTTGGAACTACCAACTCGATCACCTTTAAAGCAGAATTCATCTCACTTATGGAAAGTGAATTTGAAATGAATTTAGTGGGAGAGTTAAGTTTTTCTTAGGTTTACAAATTAAACAAACTAAAGATGGAATATATTTACATCAACAAAAATATACTAAGGACTTAATAAATCGATTTGGAATGCAAGATGCTAAAATAATCAATACACCTATGGCAACTAATGTTAATATAAACGAAGATGTAGAAGGAAAACCCGTTGACCTAAAATACTATAGGAGCTGATAGAAGTCTCCTATACTTAACCGCGAGCCGACCCGACATTTTATTGCGGTAAGTATGTGCGCAAGGTTACAAACCTGTGCCAAGGAGTCTCACCTAACCCTAGTCATAGATATCTAAAGGGCACGCTAAGCGTAGGTATTTGGTACCCTAGATCTCTAGAGTTTAATCTAATCGGCTACTCCGACTCGACTATGCGGTAGTAAACTCGATAGAAAGAGCACGAGTGGTTGTTGTCAAATCCTCGGCTCGAGTCTAGTAAGTTAGTACGAGGAAGAGCGACATTGCGTTGCCTTATCTACCACGGTGAGTGTGTCTCTCGACTCCCGTGGATGAAGCACACTCTCCAAGACTTTAGCTTAATCTTTAACAACATTAAAACCTACATAGATAACATTAGTTCAATTAACTTAACTAAAAATCCAATATGTCATTCTAGGACAAAACATATAGAAGTTAAACACCACTTCATTAGGGAACATGTAACTAATGGAACTATACAACTAGAGTATGTTGAGTCCAAATCAAACCTAGCGGACATCTTCACCAAACCACTACCCGGCCGAATTTAGTTTATTAAGGCGAAAGTTAGGTATGTGCGTAATAGAGTAGGATTTAAATTTTTCTATATATGTACTCTACTTTTGCTTCTTTTTATGAAATTAGCCTAAGTCTTACCTTAGAAATCATATACCTATAGATTTAAGGAGACACATCTCACAACACATAGGACTAATGTGTTTGTGTACTTATACGTGACGGGCGTGAGATGTTAGGACCTTACTCCTGTTCCGGATGTAGATTGATTGCATCGACATGAACCATGGAGTATAATTATTTAAAATTAATCAACTCCTTCAAGACTTATTGATCATTCTATATCAATCAAGTCCAACGAGTTGTACATTTTAGATAAACATATTTTCAAGCTTATTATTATTTAAAAATATATATATATATATATTTATATTGGGAACTTGCTTGGACTTACAAACCTTAAAATATATTTACAAACTTTTTGAGTTAAGGCAAAAGGGGGAGAAAGTCACAAAAGTAAGGAAGAAAGTAAACAAAATTATTACCTTTTATATTAAGTAATTCCGTTTACTTAAGCAACTATTAAGGGGAGTAAAAATTATTTTCAAGAACTCACCTTGGTCAAGGGGTAGGTTACCTCAAAGGGGAGAACTTGAAACAATAATATTTCTCACTCATGCTTAATCTTTATGCTAGCTCACTCATGCTTAATCTTTATGCTAGCTCATTCATACTTAATCATTATGCTAGCTCATTCATATTTAATCATTATGCTAGCTCATTCATATTTAATCTTTATGCTAGCTCATTCATGCTTAATCATTATGCTAGCTTACTGTTATGCTTAATTTTTCCTTAACTTTTGTGTCGGTTTGCCATGAATCAAAAAGGGGGAGATTGTTGGTGCAGTGGGCACCAAAGTCGAACCGGTATTTTGATTATGGCAAAAGGCTCAATAGTTAAGGGTATATTTGTTATCTTACGAGCTCAATTAAGTGTGCAGAAATGCTAAAGTTGAGCGGAAGGTCTGCGACACCCGGTGGGAACCGAGGTGGTCGGGCAACGCCAGAGGGACTTCGGAGGAAGCCGAGGTACTCGGGTGAAGACCGGAAGCGAGGCTACAAGGTAAGCTCGTGTGAAAGCGAAGCAAGGTCGTTAAGCGTAGATCCGACCCAATACCTCCAATGGAAGGTCTAGGTCGAGATCAAATGGTTAGAACCATCGTACTTTATATTTTAAGCTAACTTGTACTGCAGTCCAAAACCCTTTGACTACAGTCAACTGCTAGTCAAGTTCCAGCCTCGAGAAGAGCTCGAATTTCAAGGGGGTGAATTTGGACTTGACTCGTGTTTTGGTACAAAGGGTGATGTGGCATCAAGGTGGACATCCAAACCATCACCAAGCTTCCTTGTGGTGGGCGCCCAAGATAAGGTGAGTTGGCACAAGATGGTTGGCTCCCATGATGTGGCACAAGTTGAATGGCTCCAACAAGTTGGCGCCCAAGGAGGTTGGAGGTGGCACAAGGTGGTTGGATGAAACACCTCATCCTCAAGTTGGCGCCCAAGGAGGTTGGAGGTGGCACAAGGTGGTTGGATGAAACACCTCATCCTCAAGTTGGCGCCAAAGGAGTTTGGAGGTGGCACAAGGTGGTTGGATGAAACACCTCATCCTTGAGTTGGCGCTGAGGAGGTTGGAGGTGGCACAAGGTGGTTGGATGAAACACCTCATCCTTGAGTTGGCGCAAAGGATGTGGATGAACAAGTCTTGGGGGATAAGAACCTCACCTTGGACACTACCTATGTCTAAATTCATAGATCAATATCCATAAATAGACATGTTCAAGCCAAGCAAATAACAAGAATTCAAGAGCTCTCAACACGCCGTCAGAAGCTTACTACTACTCACATTTGCTACGACAGTGCGCGACAACGAAAGCTACATCTTCTACTTATAAGAGTTGTCGGTATATTTATTTAAGTTCTACTTCTTTAAATTGTCTTTGTGCTTTAATCGTAACAAGGAAAGGGGGAGTGTCCCTTTGCCTTGATTTCTTTTTGTAATCGTTGCTCCTACCTCCAACGAGGAGGAGTGGTTTTAGTGAATTGCCCTCCGTACGTGATCAAGGATCACTAGGGCCGTGGATTAGCAATCGAAAGATTGTGAACCACGTAAAAATATCTTGTCTACTTTATATTTCCGCTGTGCATTCTCTACTTGCTTTTTACTTATTGCAAAAGTTTTTAACGACACCGTATCGCTATTCACCCCCCCCCCCTCTAGCGACACTTTCGATCCAACAAAATTGTGCGGAGGGATGTGAGTGATGTAGATGGGATCTATCCCTCCCATATGATGGGAGTGATATCTGTGGGCCCCTTGATTGAGTAGAACTACTAAAACGCATGACCATGCTCGAATGATTCAATATGAGATATTGAGCTCATTTGTTTGAGTTAGTTTACTCAGGGATCAAGAAACACATAGATTGATCGAGGATGACACGGTCTATGCCTCATTGGTCAATCTGATATCAAGGATAGAAGGACACGGTCATACATTATAGTAGTCACGGAAAGGTTAGTCGGATCTTGACTTATTTCGTAACTTGGGTAGCAATGATGTATTGCTAGATGCCGCTCATTGCTTGTGTATCTAAAAGAGTTTAGATCCACTGCCAACGTTATGAGAGCCTATAGGGTCACACACAAAGAGCATGATGATTAGAAGAATTAGTGCATTCTAGTTTGACTAGAATAATTTGGGAATAAGCTTAAGTACAAAATGGTTTTTGGACTTTAAGCTTAATGAGAATTTTAGCTTATTGATTTAATGAGATTAATTCAATATGCTAAGCTTATTAATTTAATAAGATTAAATAAATATGTTATCATGATAGCCTAAGCTTAATTGATTTAATAAGATTAATTCAATATGTTACCTTATTGATTTAATGAGATTAATTCAATATGATAACATAAGCTTATTGAATTAATAAGATTAATTCAACATGCATGAATGCCACATAAGCATGCCACCTAAGCATGCCACATAAGCATGCCACCTAAGCTTGATGAGGTGGAAGGAGTCAAAGGGTTTTGACCTTTGGAATTTCTCCACATGTGGCCGGCCAAACACGGACCCTTGTTTGATTATTTTTCAATGCAATTGATTGCATTGAATGTGATAGGAGGTGAAAGGTTTTTTCAATCCTATAAAACACTCCATGGGGTGGCCGACCAAAGTGGTGGAAGCTTGAGGCTTGGAGAGAGCTTGGTGGTGAGAGGCTTTGGTTGTGTAGCTTTTGTGAGTGTAGGCTAGCAAGAAGAGTGGTCTTCTTCTTCCTTTCTCTTTTTCCCTACCTTCCTCTCCTTTAGGGACTTCTCTAGCAAGAAGTAAAGGAGAGCTCTTCTAGTTTCTTTTGTGAGACAAGAGCTTGCTCGTGTGGATACATATAGAGGCACGAACATTTGAACGTGCTAAAAGATCCAACAAACCCAAGGAGAAGCGGGATTAAAAAGGGCACGCAACAAAGGTAATATTCTCCTATAAGATAGGTTTTGAGAAATTTATTTTTTTTGTACGAGGTTTTCTTTCGCAAGGATCACTTGGAAGGGATCCTATTTTTCCATTGCGCATATGCTATTTTGCATAAAAAAAATCCCTACACTGGTATCAGAGCCACTTGCGAAAGATCGTATAAAAAAAATAAAAATAAATAAAAAATAAATAGGTTTTCTCTATTTTATATATGATATAGAAGTAGGATAAATTTTATTATGAGTTGATAATTGCATTAGCAATTTTTCAAACATAATAAAATATCCGATGTCTTTTAAAAGTTAAAATAGACATGGTGCATGGTTATGGCCTAGTCCCAAAAAGTTTGTGAATGTGTGTGTTGTAATTCTTAATACGACCTGCGTGTCGTGCCTTTCTCCTAAAATTCTTGTTGTAAAATTAGTTTTAGACTCGAATGTAACTCGAGTATTTCTCCTTTTGTAATATACAAAATAAAGATGGAGGGTCCTTTGGAAGATGACGTTACAAGGAAGAAGTCAACAACACAAGACAACCAAAAGGAAGCACTTGGGAGAAGATGCTATCCCTAGGTTGACCAATCAATCTTTTCATTGGCTTGAGAAGATTGTAGAATAAGGGCCATAACCTTGACACGCTTAGTTTAATATGTATGTGATGCATGTTAATTTAGCTTATATGTGATGTATGCTAATATGTATGTGATGCATGTTTAAGTTTATTTCTTAATAAGTCAAAAACGATATGCCTACCAAAGTTTGGTACTCACTACTTCCTCGATCATTTGTTGTTGGGTTTGCCAAAGCAAAGCAATGCATTTTATCTTGGAAGAGTGCGAGTGGACAATCGTGATGTCCCGCAATCAAACTTGGTTAAGACTTAATTAAGTTTTTCTTAATTAATTAAGAAAGTAGAGGCATATATTAGCTTTGAACATAAGTTTTAAAAATTAGTTTTGTGTGATTTCCGAACATCAGCTTTGTCTTAGAAAGTGGTCGTTGCTCCGATATCAAAGAAGGCCTCTGTGCCTCGCCACGGCATGAAAGCTGGTTTAGGAATAATCACTAAACTAATCTAAACTTAACCAAAGCTATTAAAGAGTTACATCAGATGTAATTTCCAAAAGATTGCCTACCTAATCATACTACGTCTTGGGCGATTAGCCAAAGCTAACTCAAGACGAAGTATGATGTGGATCTTTATCCCATATAAATTTATAGCTAAATAGAAGCTAATGATGTAAGCAAAATGTGTTTACCTACATCAATGATTAGCTCATATCAAAGCTATGAGAATTTAGTGGGAGCCTCATATAATTAAAGGCCTAATTAAATGACTTAGGTATGATACTTAATTTTGCATTTTAATGTTGTAGATCACCATGTCATCTAACACGACACACCCCCTCAACTTGCGATCTGTCCTTGAGAAAGACAAGCTCAATGGAGCTAACTTTCTAGACTGGTATAGGAACTTGAGGATTATCCTCAAGCAAGAATGTAAATTGTATGTCCTAGAGCAGTCTATCCCTGAAACACCCGCCCCTGCGGCCACTCGTGTTGAAAAGGATGCTTATAAGAAGCATCAAGATGACGCATTAGATGTGTCATGTCTTATGCTTGCCACCATGAACTCTGAGCTTCAGAAGCAACATGAGAACATGAATGCCTATGGTATGGTTGAGCATTTGAAACAACTATATCAAGGACAAGCTAGGCACGAGCATTTTGAAGTGTCTAAGGCTCTTTTTGCATGCAAGATGCAAGAAGGAACACCTGTAGGAACTCACGTACTTAAAATGATAGTGTACGTTGAGAACCTTGAAAGACTAGGTTTTCCACTGAGCCAAGAATTGGCAACCGATGTTATCCTGCAATCATTGTCGGAAGCATATAATCAATTCGTCATGAATTATAACATGAATGAAATTGATAAGGCTCGAGATTTTCAAAGATGTTAAGAATCACGAATCAATCTCAAGAAGAATGTTAGTAACATACTAATGGTCAAGAAGGGCAAAGGTAAGCGCAAAGGCAAGGGTAAGACCCAAGCCAAAGGCAAGGCCAATTCATCCACTTCAAAGGGTAAAGGTAAAGTACCTAAGGAAGGGGAATGTTTCCATTGCGGTGAGACTGGACACTGGAAGCGGAACTGCAAAGTCTACCTTGAGGAAGTAAAGAAGAAAAGAAGTGGGTCTTCTGCCTCAGGTATACACGTTATAGAAGTTAATCTATCTATTTCTTCTATATGGGTATTAGATACCGGATGTGCATCTCACATTTGTACTAATGTGCAGGGACTGAGAAATAGTAGACTAATGGCAAAGGGCGAAGTGGACCTACGAGTAGGCAATGGCGCAAAAGTTGCTGCTGTAGATGTAGGAACATATTCTTTGTCTTTGCCCACTGGGCTTATCTTAGAACTAGAGGAGTGCTTTTATGTACCTGCATTAACGAAGAACATAATTTCTGTATCTTGTTTAGACAAGAAAAACTTTTCTTTTATAATAAAGGACAAATGTTGTTCCATTTATTTGAATGAAATGTTCTATTGTAATGCACCATTTATAAATGGTCTCTATGTTCTAGATTTAGAAAACCCAATTTATAACGTAAATACCAAACGGTTCAAATCGAATAATTTGAACAAAACATATCTCTGGCACTGTCGCCTAGGTCACATAAATGAAAAACGCATATCCCAACTCCATAAAGATGGATTATTGGACTCATTTGATTTTGAATCATATGAGGTATGTGAATCTTGTCTTTTAGGAAAGATGACTAAAATCTATTTAGTGGACATGGCGAGAGAGCGATGGACTTGTTAGGACTCACACATACTGATGTATGTGGCCCTTTCAATGTCGAAGCCAGAGGAGGCTATAAGTACTTTATTACTTTCACTGATGATATGAGTAGATTTGGCTACTTATATTTGATCAGACATAAGTCAGAATCCTTTGAAAAGTTCAAAGAATTCAAGAATGAAGTACAAAACCAACTTGGTAAGCGTATTAAGCTACTTCGATCAGATCGAGGTGGTGAATACCTTAGTCAAGAGTTTCGTGATCACCTGGCTGAGTGTGGGATAATATCCCAACTCACTCCACCTGGAACACCATAATGGAATGGTGTATCTGAGAGGAGAAATCGTACTCTATTAGATATGGTACGATCAATGATGAGCCAGACTGATCTACCTACTTCCTTTTGGGGTTTAGCTCTAGAGACAGCCGCTTTCACACTTAATCGCGTCCCATCAAAAGCCGTAGAAAAGACACCATATACGTTATGGATCGAAGAGTCCCAAAATGTCTTTTATAAAGATTTGGGGTTGTGAAGCTTATGTTAGACGTCAAGTCTCAGATAAACTAGGACCCAAATCAGATAAGTGTTATTTTGTAGGATATCCCAAGGAAACTAAGGGATATTACTTTTACAATCCCACACTTGGCAAGGTGTTTGTTGCCAGAAATGTTGTCTTTCTAGAAAGAGAATTTATTTCTAGAAAAACTAGTGGGAGTAAAATTCATCTTGAAGAAATTCAAGATGAAGATAACACTAAGGCTTCGATGAAAAATGAACAGGCACCACAAAGTGTTGTGGATGAGGAAATTGTTGCCCAAAGAGTTGTGGAGCAAACACCTGTTCAAGTAGACCAACCTCTTCGTAGATCTGATAGGATCCGTCGTCAACCCGAGAGATATTTTTTTCTCTTGACTGACAACAGTGATGTATTGCTTGTCGATCTTGACGAGCCTACATCCTATCAAGAAGCTATGATGAGCCCAGATTCTGAGAAATGGCTAGAGGCCATGAGATCCGAAATGGAATCCATGTACACTAACCAAGTATGGACTTTGGTTGATCCACTTGAAGGGGTAAAACCCATTGGGTGTAAGTGGGTCTTTAAAGTAAAGACTGACATGGATGGTAATAAGCATACCTATAAAGGTAGATTGGTGGCTAAAGGATTCAAACAAATTCATGGTATTGACTATGATGAAACCTTTTCACCAGTTGCGATGCTTAAATTCATTCGGATCATACTTGCTATTGCAGGCTACCACGATTATGAGATCTGGCAGATGGATGTCAAAACCGCTTTTTTGAATGGAAAGCTACTCGAGGATGTGTACATGACACAACCTGAGGGTTTTGAAGATCCAAAGCATCCTGGAAAGGTATGCAAACTGCAAAGGTCCATTTATGGACTAAAGCAAGCCTCTCGAAGCTGGAATCTTCGATTCGATGATGCAATCAAGGAGTTTGGTTTTATCAAGAATAAAGATGAACCTTGTGTCTACAAGAGAAATAGTGGGAGCACAGTTGTATTTCTTATCTTGTATGTAGATGACATACTTCTCATCGGAAATGATATTCCCTCACTCCAGTATGTGAAGATGTGGTTAGGGAATTGTTTCTCGATGAAAGACTTAGGTGAAGCTGCCTATATTCTAGGAATCAAGATCTATAGAGATAGATCTAAAAGATTACTTGGCCTAAGTCAGAGTACATACATTGATAAAGTGCTAGATCATTTTGCTATGCAAAATTCCAAGAAAGGATTTCTGTCTTTATCATATGGTGTGAGTCTTTCGAAGACTCAATGTCCCTCTTCTAAGAAGGAGAGAGATCGCATGGATAAGATCCCTTATTCATCTGCTATAAGGTCTATCATGTACGCCATGCTTTGTACTCGTCCTGACGTCTCGTATGCTTTGAGCATGACAAGTAGATACCAGTCGGACCCAGGTGAAAGTCACGGGATAGCAGTCAAAAATATTCTTAAATACTTACGAAGA
Organism: Wurfbainia villosa; assembly: GCA_025175895.1. Taxonomy (NCBI): domain Eukaryota; kingdom Viridiplantae; phylum Streptophyta; class Magnoliopsida; order Zingiberales; family Zingiberaceae; genus Wurfbainia; species Wurfbainia villosa. The sequence continues at coordinate 28,363,216 of CM045986.1, forward strand.
ACGAAAGAATATTTCCTGATATTTGGAGGCAATGAGGAGCTAACTGTAAAGGGTTACAGTGATGCAAGCATCCAAACAGACAAGGATGACTATAGATCGCAATCGGGGTACGTGTTTTGCCTGAATGGTGGAGCTGTGAGCTAGAAGAGTTCGAAGCAGGACACAGTTGCTGATTCTACAACAGAAGCCGAGTATATTGCTGCGTCTGATGTAGCAAAGGAGGCTGTTTGGCTCCGCAAGTTCATAAGTAAACTTGGGGTAGTTCCTAGCATTGCAGATCCAATAGACCTCTATTGTGACAACAATGGGGCTATTGCACAGGCTAAGGAACCTCAATCACATCAGCGGACCAAACACATACTGCGACGCTTCCATCTCTTTCGAGAGATCATCGATAGAGGAGATGTGAGGATATGCAGAGTACCGACAGAAGCTAACATCGCAGATCCATTGACCAAGGCTTTGGCATAGAGGAAGCATGATAGTCACACTAGGTCACTAGGTATCAGATATTATAGTGATTGGTACTAGTGTTAGTGGGAGATAGTTAGTTATAACCCTAGAACCAATCATGTGATGGTTGAATAGGGAACATTTTGTATCATATTCTATAAAGGCAAAGGATTGGTTATTATATTTACGTCTTGCTTGTGCCAGCTAAATTAAATATAATAATGCCCTAGAAAAGTAGGTTCTTATCTACAGCACATCAATTGGCAGAATTGATTATGAGAGGCTGTAGAGAACACTTTCCTAAATGTTCCTAGTCAAGTATTAATATGCAAGGGAAATATTAATACATAAAGACTAGCATGTAGGTCAATTGATGACTTGATCTCACAAGTCATGGATATATGATATCAAGTTGACACATGGGTATATATTAGAGAATATATACTGAACTGACCCGCCATGAGAAAGTTTCATGGATCGTCATATGAGTGTCATAAACTTTCTCATGTGACTATTGGTATGAATAGTCCTCAAACCTGAAGTAACTACAGTTCCCTACATAAGGAGTTATGTACTTTGGTATCGTCAAACGTTACCCGTAACAGGGTGGACCATAAAGGCGATTACTGGGTATATAACAAATTGTGCGGAGGGATGTGAGTGATGTAGATGGGATCTATCCCTCCCATATGACGGGAGTGATATCTATGAGCCCCTTGATTGAGTAGAACTACTAAAACGCATGGTCATGCTCGAATGAGTCAATATGACATATTGAGCTCATTTGTTTTAGTTAGTTTACTCAGGGATCAAGAAATACATAGATTGATCGAGGATGACACGGTCTATGCCTCATTGGTCAATCTGATATCAATGATAGAAGGACACGGTCATACATTATAGTAGTCACGGAAAGGTTAGTCGGATCTTGACTTATTTCATAACTTGGGTAGCAATGATGTATTGCTAGATGTCGCTCATTGCTTGTGTATCTAAAAGAGTTTAGATCCACTGCCAACGTTATGAGAGCCTATATGGTCACACACAAAGAGCATGATGATTAGAAAAATTAGTGCATTCTAGTTTGACTAGAATAATTTGGGAATAAGCTTAAGTACAAAATGGTTTTCTGACTTTAAGCTTAATGAGAATTTTAGCTTATTGATTTAATGAGATTAATTCAATATGCTAAGCTTATTAATTTAATAAGATTAAATAAATATGTTATCATGATAGCCTAAGCTTAATTGATTTAATAAGATTAATTCAATATGTTACCTTATTGATTTAATGAGATTAATTCAATATGATAACATAAGCTTATTGAATTAATAAGATTAATTCAACATGCATGAATGTCACATAAGCATGCCACCTAAGCATGCCACATAAGCATGCCACCTAAGCTTGATGAGGTGGAAGGAGTCAAAGGGTTTTGACCTTTGAAATTTCTCCACATGTGGCCGGCTTGTTTGATTATTTTTCAATGCAATTGATTGCATTGAATGTGATAGGAGGTGAAAGGTTTTTTCAATCCTATAAAACACTCCATGGGGTGGCCAGCCAAAGTGGTGGAAGCTTGAGGCTTGGAGAGAGCTTGGTGGTGAGAGGCTTTGGTTGTGTGGCTTTTGTGAGTGTAGGCTAGCAAGAAGAGTGGTCTTCTTCTTCCTTTCTCTTTTTCCATACCTTCCTCTCCTTTAGGGACTTCTCTAGCAAGAAGTAAAGGAGAGCTCTTCTAGTTTCTTTTGTGAGACAAGAGCTTGCTCGTGTGGATACATATAGAGGCACGGACATTTGAACGTGCTAAAAGATCCAACAAACCCAAGGAGAAGCGGGATTAAAAAGGGCACGCAACAAAGGTAATATTCTCCTATATGATAGGTTTTGAGAAATTTATTTTTTTGTACAAGGTTTTCTTTCGTAAGGATCACTTGGAAGGGATCCTATTTTTCCGTTGCGCATATGCTATTTTGCATAAAAAAATCCCTACACTAGGTTTGTCCTTAGAGAAACTAACATGCTTAGCACCTAAGCAATAAACCTTATTGTTTCTCCTAGCATGCTTTTCATTAATAATGGCAAGAGAACTAAAATAATTCTTAGCATGCTTTTTAATTCTAGAAATTGAATGTGCATTATTTAACTGTACCTTAGGGTTAGCTTTAGAAAATCCCCCTACATGAGTCACACCTTCATGCCCTTTCTTCCTCCCCTAGGGCATTGGCTTCGGTAATGTCCCCGTTGGTTGCATTTAAAGCACACAATGTGCTCTTTGCTCTTGATTTTGCGAACACCGGCATCCTTTAAATTTGGGTTGACTTTTTGTGTTGATGCCTTTTCCTTAGCCAATTTAAGGCATTTCCTCTTGTAGTGCCCTTTCTCCCTATACTCAAAGCATATTATGTGATTTTTATTTAAAATAACAACACTTGAGTTACCTAGGGAGTTGGTGGAGGCCTCTTCACTTCTTCCGGAGGTAGAAGCTTCATTTTGATCTTGCTCCGGAATTGAAATCCTTTCCTCCCCCTCAACGCTAGAGGTGGAGGTCTCCACCAAATCATCAACATCATCAAAAGTAGATGGTGCTTCTTCTTCGACATTATCCTCTACATGTGCCGGTTGGGAGTTTTCTTGAAATTTCATTATCTTCTTCCATAATTCCTTTGCATCCCTATAGTCACCCAAACTAGACAAAATTTTGTTAGGTAACAAATCACTAAATAATTTTATTACCACGAGATTTGTCTTGAAGTCCTTAATTTGGTCTTGGGTCCACCTTGACTTTTCAATTAGCTTGTTGTATTTGTCCCTAGGCATCTCAAAACCATTTTCTACAATAATCATATAATCAAAATTGGTTTCGAGATATACCTCCATCCGTTTCCTCCACCAAGCAAAATCTCCATCGAATTTCAGTGGATGGATGAAGCCTGCCATTTTGTAGTGCTCTCGCGGTGGTTAGTCCTTGAAGAGCGACCTCGGCTCTGACACCACTTGTTGGAGATCGAAACGGCCGGCTAGAGGGGGGGTGAATAGCCCTCAATCGTTTGGTGGCGGAATTCGCTCGTTCTCGTTGCGTTGCTTGTCTACGATTGTTGTTAGTGCAGCGGAATAACAATAATAATGAAACTAACAACAATACACAATAACACAACACAAGATATACATGGTTCGGAACCAAATGGTTCCTACTCCACGGGCGAGCTCACCGAGCTCTAGTTATGCACACGGTACTAACTAAACTCTTTCTCGACTACACGTCGGAGGTGGAGAAACCTCTCACAAGCAATTACAATAGTAATATACAAATACAAACAAGAATACAAAAGAAACACTTTTCATCGATTGCTTTTGATCACTTGTTTGTTGCTTGCTTTGATTGGCTCTTGAAGGACTGGAATGCAGCAGCAATTCGCCTCTAATACCTCAACAAAAACCATGGCAAAAACCTCCATCTCGAGCTCCTTTTATAACCTGCATCGAGCTATTTTCGCGCCTAGCAGTCGACTGCCCTTGTAGTTGTTGTCTCACAACGGCTAGATCCACGTCAGACAAGTTCCAACGGATCACCTACCAGTCGACTGATGATGCCCATCAATCGACTAGTGACCTAGTAATCGACTGCCCAGTCGACTACGGAGCGTTCTATGCTCGCGACACTCCCATCAGTCGACTTCCATCCCTCGGCAGTCGACTACCGTCGACATCAGTCCACTGCCAGTCCATGGCAGTTGACTGCCCAACACAAAACCCTAGCCTTACACCAGTCGAACCCAGTCGACTTGGACCAGTCGAACTGGCACCTATGCCAGTCGACTGACGTCGGGCAAAACCTCAAACACCAAGTTGTTTGAGCATCCGACCGTCGGGTAAACCCTCAAACATCAAGTTTGAGCCTCCGACACTCAGTCTTAGCCACTTGGCCAAGTCCACATCATCCCTCATGGAGTTCCCTACCGAAGCTTTCTTCCCTTGGCAATGCCATCCTTCGCATTTCTTGCCCTCGAAGTATACTTCCCTTTGGGTTCACTCCATTCGCTCCCCGTCCGGCGGTCCCTCGGATGCACCAAGTACACGACTTCGTAATGTCATCCTTCACTGACTCAAGGACCCCGAGCCTAGTGAACTTACCATGTCCTCAAGACTTCCCACATGCACCAAGCGCACGACTTCGCAATGCATTTCCCATGTCAAGCACCAAGCGCACGGCTTTGCAATACTTTGGAATTTCCCATGCCAACACCATGTTTGACTTTCCCATGACAATCCCATGTCATAAGTTTTGTCTATCATCAAAATACTATCATCTACCTGGGCCGATTGCACCAACACGGCCCACATAAAATCCGATCCATTAATAATAATCCATTCCACTAGAGGATTATTATTGATCTACCTCACCAACCCCCATAATTAAATATGAGGTCCATATATTAATTCTACAAATATCTCCCCGTGTTTAAGATATCGAATGTCCATTAATTAATTAATTTACTGACAATTAATTAATTAACATCTAACACCATGAGTATTACCACTCGACCTTATCATCATGCTGGACCAAGTCCACCTGCATGGTTTACATGATGATCCTTTTAAGCTCCTCAAGGGGACATAATCATCCTAATACATAGGACACGGTTTCCTCCTATAATCAACGACACACCATGTAAATAATATCATTTCTCAACTTACCGGGCCTATCGATTTAACCCATAAATCTTTCCCATTGGTAAATCAACGAAATAAATATTAAATACTTGTGCCCATTATTATATCGGGTTTAAGAGCATGTACACCATAATATCCGAGGTCCGATTCAATTATGTAGTCAGAAATAAATTGAATCACCTCTAAGTTGGTCCTACTCAATACACACAAAGTGTACTAGTGTAATTCTATGGTCAAGATAAACCAATACCAAATTACACTACAACCATACCAATGGTTTGTCCAAAACTATCTTGGTTGTGAGCCTCTACTTATACTCCACAAGGAACTAATAACATGATCCTCTATGTGACACCACACATCATGTTATCTACAATGTAAAGTATTAGACAAGATGCACACATATAATAAATATAAAAAGCAAATAATGATCATGTGATTCTTATTTCAAAATGAAGATGTCTATACAAAAACTAGGCTTTCAGTATACATCCCAACAATCTCCCACTTATACTAAAAGAATATGCTGCCATCAAAGTGTCATAAATCTGATTCCCATTCCCTCCACATACCTATCGAAAGCTCTCGCTAGAAGGGCCTTAGTGAAAAGATCTGTCAGGTTATCCTCTGATGCAATCTTGGCGACAGCAACTTCTTCTCGCTTTATGATCTCTCGTATCAGGTGGTACTTGCGCTCTATGTGTTTACTTGCCTTATGGGCTCGTGGTTCCTTCAAGTTTGCAACTACACCAATGTTATCACAATAAATTGTGATAGTTCTGGGCAAACCAAGAATCACATCCAAGTCCATCAAGAAGTTCCTGAGCCATACAACTTCTTTAGTTGCCTCAGAGGTTGCCACATACTTAGCTTCCATGGTGGAGTCCGCCACGCATTTCTGCTTGAAACTCCTCCATACAATGGATCCACCTCCCAAAGTAAACACAAAACCCGAGGTAGACTTACTTTTATCCCTATCTAATTGGAAGTCAGAATTTGTGTAACCGAGAGGGATTAATTGATCTGCCTGGTATACCAGTGTATAATCCCTAGTCCTTCTCAGGTACTTCAATATATGTTTTACCACAGTCCAATGTCTCTGCCCTGGATTACTCTGATATATGCTAACCATGCCCACAACAAAGCAGATATCCGGCCTCGTACATAACATATCATACATGAGGCTTCCTACCGCCGAAGCATAAGGAACCACCTTCATCTCCTTTATCTCCTTTGATGTTCTAGGACACATCTCTTTAGATAAAGGTACTCCATGGCTAAATGGTAGAAAACCTTTCTTGGAGTTCTGCATGCTAAAACGAGCCAAAATAGTGTCTACGTATGAAGCTTGAGATAAGCACCACATCCTCTTCTTGTGATCCCTTATAACCTTGATCCCAAGGATGTGTCCCACTTCTCCCAAGTCCTTCATATCAAACTGTTTTAACAACCATACTCTTATGTCTGACAACACTTTGACATTGTTGCCAATGAGCAAAATGCCATCTACGTATAGTACAAGAAATACCACTACGTTTCCATCACATCTCTTGTATACACAAGACTCAAACGGACTTTGAATAAATCCATATGACTGGATTATCTCGTCAAAGTCGATGTTCTAAGATCTCGTAGCTTGCTTCAATCTATAAATAGATCTTTTAAGCTTGCACACAAGATGATCTTTTCCCTTTGTAATGAATCCCTCTAGTTACTCCATATAGATGTTTTCTTCAAGACTTCCATTAAGGAAAGTTGTCTTGACATCCATCTGCCAAACCTCATAGTCCATATGAGCAGTAATAGATAAGAGAATCTGGATAGACTTAAGCATGACTATCGGAGAAAAGGTCTCCTCATAATCGATACCCTCTTTCTGAGTATACCCTTTTGCAACAAGCCTTTCTTTGAAGGTCTCAACCTTCCCGTCTGTTCCTCTCGTTCTTTTGTAGATCCACTTGAATCCAATGGTTTTTACACAATTGGGTGATTCTACTTGCTCCCAGACCTGATTTGAATCCATAGATTCTATCACAGAATTCATCGCCCTTTGCCAAGATACGACATCTTTATCTTTGATTGCCTCGTCATATGTCCAGGGATCAGATTCATGTTTGCCAGGCACCAAATTAAAAGATTCTCCCAATAACATAAATCTCTCAGGTTGTCTAAGAACCCTCCCACTACGACGAGGTATCACCTGTGCATCCTCTGTGACACGCGGTGTAGTCACTTGTGGTATGTCCTCTTGTACCATTAGTACTGAAGTAGTGGCTTCCCCTCTCAACTCCTCCAGAATAATCTTTCTCATGGGCTTGTGGTTCATCACATAGTCTTCTTCTACAAATTGGGCATTCGTGCTAACGATCACCCTCTGATCTCTAGGACTATAGAACAAACTACCTTTCATTCCTCTAGGATAGTCTACAAACAAGCGCACTTCTGTATGAGGTTCCAACTTACTAGCATCTATCTTCAGCACATGTGCTGGACTCCCCCAAATCTGAATATGTCTTAGACTAGACTTTTGCCCAGTCCACAATTCTGCGGAATTAGAAGGTACTGATTTAGAAGGTACTAAGTTCAAAATATTTATTACTGTGTCCAGAGCATACCCCTAGAACCAATTTGGTAACTCAAAAAAACTCATCATCGATCTAACCATCTCCTTCGCTCTACCACACCATTCTGTTGGGGTGTACCAGGTGAAGACAGTTGGGATTAAATCCTAGCCTCTGATACATAACTCCTAAACTCTCCCAAGAGGTACTCACTGTCACGATCAGATCGTAGTATCTTGATACTTTTACCTTGATGTTTCTCCACATCAGCCTTGAATTCTTTCAACCAGTCGAAGCATTCAGACTTGTGGTGCATCAAGTAAATGTATCCATATCTTGAATAATTATCTATAAAAGAGACGAAGTATTCAAAACCACCTCTAGCCTGGATAGACATAGGACCACACAAATCAGAATGAACCAATTCCAACACATCTTTGGCTATATACCCCTTGGCCTTAAAAGACCTCTTGGTCATTTTACCTTCCAAGCAAGATTCACAGGTTGGGAAATCTTCCACCACTAATGAACCCAAAGGTCCATCAGCTATCAACATTTGAATTCTACTTAGTTTAATATGACCTAGCCTTAGATGCCAAAGATACGTTTGGTTCATTTTCAAAAGTTCTTTTCTCTTATTAGATTTAGAAGATGAGTTATTTACTTCTATTTGCATCATGGGAGCCTTTGGTTCAAGAGTATATAAATTTCCTACAAACGCACTAGAACAGATAATCTCCCTATTCCTTTTTATAACAACTCTATCATTAAAAGAAATAGAATATCCATTCATAAACAATTTAGAAATTGAAATTAAATTCTTTCTAAATGAAGGTACATAAAGGGATTTTCTCAGAACCAAAGTTTTATTCATATCAAAAGATAAATAAACATCTCCCATTGCAATAGTTGCCACCTTAGTAGCATTGCCTATGTAGATGGTAATCTCCCCCTCAACTAGTCGTCTGGTTTCCTAGAACCCCTACAAAGTATTGTAGACATGATCAGTGGTTGTCGTATCTACACACTTGGTGCCAGTAGATAACACCACTAAACATGTTTCAACGACTAGACCAAAAGATATACCTTTGTTCTGCTTTCGGTTGGGGCAGTCAACCTTCCAATGTCTAGTCAGCTTGCAAGTGAAGCACTTGCCTTTCGGCTTCTTCACTCCTCCCTGCGATCCTCCCACCACCTTTGCTGCACCTTGTTTCTTCTTCTTCTTGCCTTTCGGCTAAGAAGTAGAAACCTTCTGGGCAACAAAAACCTGAGAACTCTGACAAAAAAGCCCCTCTGCCACATGGAGTTCTGTAAGAAGGTCCGCCAACGAATACAACTTCTTATTCATGTTGTAATTCAGGCGAAACTGCTCAAAACTCCTAGGTAGAGATTGGAGAATGATATCAACCTGAGTTTCTGTAGGGATGTATACTGAAAAGTCTACCTTTTGTATGAACATCTTTATTTTGAAATAAGAATCACATGATCATTGTTTGCATATTTTTATGGTTATGCATATTGTCTAATACTTTACATTGTAGATAACAAGGTGTGTGGTGTCACACGGGAGATCATGTTATCGACTCCTTGAAAAGTATAAGTAAAAGCTCACAACTGAGATGGCTTTCGACAAACCATCGGAATGGTTGTAGTGTGATTTGGTATTGGTTTGTCTTGACCATAGAATCACACTAGTGCACTTTGTGTGTATTGAGCAGGACCGACTTAGAGGTGATTCAATTTATTGCTAACTACATAATCGAATCGGACCTCAGATATTATTTAGTACATGCTCTTAATCCCAATATAATAACGAGAACATATACTTAGTATTCATCTCTTTGATTTACCAATGGGTGAGATTTACAGATTAAATCGATAGGCTCGGTAAGTTGGGAGATGATATTATTTATATGGTGTACCATTGATTATAGGAGGAAACCATGTCCTATATATTAAGATGATGATGTCGCCTTGAGGAGCTCATAAGATTCATCATGGAAACCCTCCAGGTGGACTTGGTCCGGCATGATGAAAAGGTTGAGTGGTACTACTCAAGGAGTTAGATGTTGATTAATTAATGGTCAGTAAATTAATTAATCGACGGACATTCGAGATTTTAAACACGGGGAGAAAATGTACAAATAATATATGGAGCCCATATTATCATATGGGGGTTGGTGAGGTAGATCAATGACAATCCTTTAGTGGATTGGATTATCATTAGTGGATCGGACTTTATGTGGGCTTGATCCATGGGTGGCCAAGATCCAACTCCTCCTCATGGTCCCTAATGTAGCCTATTAGCACCTCATGAAGCTTAGATCCAATGGATAGAAATAAAACTCTAGATCCATAGGTAGAGATTAAATCTCTAAGATCCGACGGTTGAGATTAAATCTCTAGATCCGACGGTTGAGATTAAATCCCTAGAACCAATGGTAGAGATTAAAAGGAGGCTTATCCCTAACTCTATAAAAGGAGTTTGATGGGTTGGCATGGAGATTGATCCAAGGAGAGCTAGGGTTTTGGGCGGCAAGAGAGGAATCCTAGTTGAGATAGGATTAGGGTTTGAAGGCTTAGGGTTTTGGAGGCTTGGGCGGCACCAAATAAGGAAGTTTTTCCTTTCTTCTTCCTTCTCCATTGAACGACATCCAAAACCCTTTCCAGCCCCTTTCCAGCCCTTGGCTGGCACCCAAAGGCTCTCTTCTCTTCTCCTTGAGTGGTGGAAACAAGACTTAGGGGTCTCCCTTGGTGTCTTGGTCAGTTTCCATCATCATCTCCTCCTCCTAGTTGGCCGGCGGCAAGGATTCCTTTTGTTCCTTGTTGGTTGGTTTTAGGGAGGAGAAAAACCTTGTTTCTATTCTTCCTTTTGCTTTGGAAGAGCAAGGAAGGAAGATTTGTGATCTAGGAGCTTCAACTTTTGGTAGATCGTCGCCCACACGACGTCCGAAAGGAGGAAGGTCATACATTAGAAGATCGAGAGGTATATCGATTCTCTAATTTTTATATGTTACATGTTTGTATTTGTTGTTCAATTATGAGCATGATATAAATCTGTATATGGATAAATAATACTTGGATCCCGAACATAAACACAAAAACTGGCGATCCGGACATCGTCTATTCCGCGGCTACTCGTAGAATAGAGGATGGTCGCTTGAACAATGAGTTTGTTCAAGTGACCTCTCTAAACAAATAGCATGACGATGACTTGGTTATTTGGGCAATCCCTTGTGTCTAGGATTAAATTTTTTAATCCAGGGACATCGATGGGATCGCCATGAACAAACGACTGAGGTGAAGTGGGAAGCGAAGTTTCCCCTCACGGACTCGATAAGCAAAACCCTTCAGTTTCCCCATTAATATCAGCTCCAAGGACTTCCAGCTCATTCAAATGAGTCATCATCTTGAGAACATAATCCCTCACGGGTGTTCCCTCTGATACCAAATGGGGATCGTTTCCTTTTGAAAATAAAATCTGGAATGCTATCCGGAATTTTATTTAAAGGAAAGTAGTAGAACTCACAAATAAACTCACAAGAAAGTAGAACTCACAAGAAAAGACTCTCAAACTCTGCAAATAAGGAATGACTTACTCGTTATTGCTCGAGGATGTCAAACCTCTTGCCACTCTTAGCCTTTTATAGAAGAGAGGTTGAATTGGAAGCAAAGCGGGAGCTCATGGGGCCCCATCAATCCTTTGATTCCAGTACCCTTTCTAATAATAGAAGGTTTTATAGCATACACTCACTACTTTACAGCACACACTCACTACTTTACAGCTAATATGCATGTGATAGAGACGACGGCTCCCCGGGGCTCAGTCCTGTCAATCTTCTGGGCTCATCACGCTTTCTTAGGGAGGAATCTGCCTTATGTCTCTGTAAATGTCATTCAGAGTGTTGGAGACACGCCATATATCCCTCCTTGTTTTTCAAATTTCATGAGACTTAGTGTTGAAGTAACTTTGTTTTGGCCCTTCCCAGTGTCTTCTTCAAATAAAGTAGGATTCTTTTGCTTACTGAATCAGCTCCAGCTCTTTGAAAGCTGTAGCGAGTTGATTGATGGCATCTTCTTCAATGTCTGTCATCTTTCTCCTTTTGTCGTGTTCCTCGGGAGGGAATGTATCTCTGGATGCATGATTCTTGTCCATTCATCTTCAATTCGAATCATAATAACAGCCTCTTCATTACCTTCAATCATCCTTGAAAGTGAATCTGCAAAGATGTTTATTCATCTTCATCCATCCCAAGCTCTTGTATTGCGTGGATAGCTGCTTCATTAGTTGTGATTGAAGTAACATTTTTGTAAATGGTGATTAAATCACCTTCAATCCTGAAACCACCTTGCATGTTTCTGATGAAGTTACCGCCGATGACCATCTGAATTCCATCTCCTAGAGTCATATCAAAGGAGTAGGTGAAAGGGATCCTGAACTTGTTATCCCCTATGATCATCTGTCTGCCCTTTAATTTCCACTTCACCAGCTATTTTGAGTTGACACCGTTGATCACAATGGTATAAGGATTTCTTTCCAGTATCCTTTCTGGAACAACCCTCTTGTTGATGCAACATGTTGTAGCACCTGTATCTAGAATTGCACTAACTTTTATGGGAGCATTATTAGGGATTTCTAATATTACCATCTTATTATAAAGTCTGTTTATCATTCTTCTGAGATGGTATTCTTCATTTACTTTTGAGATGATCCGCTCCTCAAGATAGCTGACCTGCTCCTTCCCTTTTTTAGAATCTTCTAAGCAGTAGTCATGGCCTTATGCTGATGTTGCAATACATTTGACATAGAAGCCAAAATATAACACTACGCCATCTCATCAGTCTTGATCCACTTCTTATAACTCTCTTTCTCCTTTTCCCCAGAATCATCAGTAGGCTTAGGACACTCCTCGAGAAGTACATAGTTGTACTTTTCAGTAGTCAAGACTATGTCCAAATTCCTTTTCCAATCCGCATAGTTAGATCCAGTAAATTTATTTTCCTTTAGAATCATAGCAAGTGGGTTGAAAGTCATTTTGAAGAAACCTAAGAATCACATAAATCAAAACATTTAGATTTCAAAAAATTATTGATTCCTCAAACTATAAAATTTTAAAATCAACCAACACCTCAAAACACCGAGAATATCGTTTGCCACGATAGTGTGGACGTATACGAATTCTACATTTGTAAGAGGAGGTTTTACTCATTAATTTTATTATCCTATCAACCTTACTTTTTGACAAATAAAATTAATAGTTGGTTCCTCTTCGGCCCTACAAATAAAAGCAGTGACTCCGATGGGGAGGATACTTTTATTTGCATCTAAGTGTTCACCATTACCCGATACTAAGGTAATTACCTCGGATTATGTGCCTTTCGATCGATGGGGAAGTACACATGCTCTTAAATAACTTTCTATAACCATATTTGACCTAGTGATCCACAAAATAAACTCATCTGATATGGAGGAAGGCACTCAGAGCAAATGCGCAAGTTTGTTCGCATCATATGTCAAATTGTAATGGAGGTTGCGGGAATTTTTTAAAAAATATCCCTCTCCCACTTAGTAATTTAACATTGAGGAATTTTCACCATGCAACCACAACAAGCATATAAATCAAAAGCAATAAATATGAAAAACAAATTTTTCGTCTATTATGACTTTTGTTCTCCAATATGCCTCCAGTCGTGTTGCCACCTTGTCCGCTCATCCTTGTACTATGTACAAGCCATCCGGAGATCCGAGCTGAGAAAAATTATTTTAATTTACATCCATTGATCCTATACTTCACAAAGGATTGTACATGAAATCTAGATTGAAAGTAAATTAAATTAAAAGAGTGGCTAAACAATGTCATACTTAATTACAAAAATTAAATACTAGTCTCGTCAACCACGAGGATTCAAATAATATTACGATTACACACATACAATCACATACACACACATATGGCCATAATAGTTGGATCTTATGCCTGTAACCAAAAAGTTAGACTACACAGATCCAACTATTATCCGACACACATAATATATGATAAGTGCATAAAAGTAACCGAATCCTAAACACACAAAACCGGAAACCATGACTCTGATACCACTTGAAGGGTTGAAGATTCTCTTCTCACTTTGCCTCGATCGCTTGTGCATGGCGATCCAATCATACATTTTTGGATTAAAAAAATTAATCCGAACAAAAATGGATTACCCAAGCAACCGATTCATCATCGTACTTCTCGATTTGAGTCGTCGCTCGAACAAACGTATTGTTCCAGCAACCTAACTCTTTTCCTCGATTAGCCGCAAATAAATTATGAACGGATCACTTGTTTTTATGTTTATCATCGGGGACCAAGTAAATTAACCACATGCATGATACAAAAGAACAAAATCAAAACAAACAAGAATATACCTCTTGTTTACCTCTTGATCTTCTATCGTATGACCTATCCTCCTCTTGGACGTTGTGTGGGAAATGATCCTCTAAGAGTTGAAGCCTCCTATATTGCGGTTTCCCATCCTTGCTCGCTACGAACAAGGGAAGAACAAACTCCCTTCTTCTCCTTGCTTGTACCGACCACCAATCACAAAGAGGGGTTACCACCGGCCCTAGGAGAGGGAGAGGAGAGGGCACCGACCAAAGGTTGAGAGAAGGGGTTCCAAACCCTAACCTTTGCCGCCGGCCAAGGGCATAGGATGAAAATGGCACCGCTGGCCCGTAGAGAAGATGAGTTTGCACCGGACAAATAGAAAAAAAGGAAAAGAAACATAATTCTCTTGTGCCGCTAGCCAAAGGGACAAACCCTAGCACACCTCCTATCTCCTTATCGCCCAAGCCAACCCTAACTCAAACCCTAAGCTCTAAGATATCTTGCCGCCCAAGCCTTGAAAGCATATTTATAGATTTTTCCCAAGCCTCCATTTAATCGTGTCCGTTGGATCTAGGTTTCAAGATGGTTTTAATAGGCTAAAATAGGGACCATGAGGAGGAGTTGGATCTTGGCTACCTAATGGATCTGGCCCACATAAAATCCGATCTACTAATGATAATCCATTCCACTAGAGGATTATCATTGATCTACCTCACCAACCCCCATAATTAAATAGGGGCTCCATATATTAATTGTACAAATATCTCCCCGTGTTTAAGATATTGAATGTTCGTTAATTAATTAATTTACTAACAATTAATTAAATAACATCTAACTCCATGAGTAGTACCACTCAACCTTATCATCATGCTGGACCAAGTCCACCTACAGGGTTTACATGATGATCCTTATGAGCTCCTCAAGGGGACATAATCATCCTAATACATAGGACACGGTTTCCTCCTATAATCAACGGCATATCATGTAAATAATATCATTTCCCAACTTACCGGGTCTATCGATTTAACCCATATATCTCGCCCATTGGTAAATCAAAGAAATAAATATTAAGTACATGTACACGTTATGATATTGGGATTAATAGCATGTACACAATAATATCCGAGGTCCGATTCAATTATATAGTCATCAATAAATTGAATCACCTCTAAGTCGATCCTGCTTAATACACACAAAGTGTACTAGTGTAATTCTATGGTGAAGATAAACCTATACCAAATTACACTACAACCATACCAATGATTTGTCCAAAACCATCTTTGTTATGATCCTCTACTTATACTCCACATGGAACTGATAACATGATCCTCTGTGTGACACCACACACCATGTTATCTACAATGTAAAGTATTAGACAAGATGCACACATATAATATATATAAAATGCAAACAATGATCATGTGATTCTTATTTCAAAATGAAGATGTCCATACAAAAACTAGGCTTTTAGTATACATCCCAATAGGAAGGCCTCTCATAAATCATCCTATACAGACTGCTCAAATAAAGGAGTTAACCCCTGATCATGTAGCACCTGCCAATCAACTCCCTATGAGAGGTTCCATCAACATGATATCTGGTGGCTCCACTAACGGGGATTCTAATAGAGTATGAAAAAGACACATCCGAGACGAGTGTGCAACTATTGCTCTTATTCCCAAGGCCAGGGGACTTGTGATAGGTTTTGATGATATTGATTTAGGGGGAGTGATAATCCCTCACATCGATGCTTTGGTCATTCGATCTCTCATTGCTAATTTCGATGTAGGAAGAGTTTTTGTTGACCAGAGCAGTTTAGTGGATATTTTGTATTGGACAACTCTAGAACAAATGGGAGTTGCCATCACTGATTTACAGCCAGTAGGAACTTCTTTGTTTGGGTTTTCTGGGCATGAGGTGTAGCCAATGGGCGAAATTAAGTTACTTTTGTCCTTGGGGGAAGAGCCAAGGAGGAGGATAGTACTTATCAATTTCACCGTGGTGGATATGCCTTCTTCCTATAATGCTATCCTAAGTAGACCTGTTTTGAGCAGCTTATAGGCTGTGGCTTCTCCTTACCATCAGTAGATTAAATTTCCTATAGGAAGTGAAGTAGGAGAGGTAAGAGGTGACCAACAGCTCTCCCGCAGGTGCTATGTGGATGCTATCAGGATAGGGAAAAAAGGAAAATTTATTAATAAGTCTCTACAAAAATCAAAGTACAAAGATATAGTGTGTTTCGTTCCAAAGGGGGTTGCTGAAGAGATAGGAGATCCTGATAAAGAGGCGATTGTATTAGATGGTAAGTGTGTTGAACATGTTACCTTTATAGCTCGAGATCTTCCCGTGCAGTTTAAAGCAGGCCTAATACAATGCCTTATCAAAAACATGGGCATTTTCACATGGTCCCTGCAAGAATTATTAGGAATTTATCCCAACGTAATGGAGCATAAATTGTATATCTTACTTACTACAATTCCTGTAAAATAGAAGCGCCAACACTTTGGAGCAAGGAAAGATGCTATCATTATAGAAGAGATAGGTAAATTAATGAAGGTTGGGCATATCAAAGATGTTGGGATGTATACTGAAAAGTCTATCTTTTGTATGAACATCTTTATTTTGAAATAAGAATCACATTATCATTGTTTGGATATTTGTGATTATGCATATTGTCTAATACATTGCATTGTACATAACATGGTGTGTAGTGTCACACAGTAGATCATGTTATCAGATCCTTGTAAAGTATAAGTAAAGGCTCACAACCTAGATGGCTTTGGACAAACCATTGGTATGGTTGTAGTGTGATTTGGTATTGGTTTGTCTTGACCATAGAATCACCCTAGTACACTTTGTGTGTATTGAGTAGGACCGACTTAAAGGTGATTCGATTTATTGCGGACTATTTAATCGAATCAGACCTCAGATATTATATTGTACATGCTCTTAATCCCGATATAATAACGGGCACATATACTTAGTATTCATTTCTTTGATTTACCAATTGACGAGATTTATAGATTAAATCGATAGTCTCGGTATGTTGGGAAATGATATTATTTATATGGTGTGTCATTGATTATAGGAGGAAACTGTGTCCTATATATTAGGAAGATGATGTCCCTTTGAGGAGCTCATAAGGTTCATCATGTAAACCCTGCAGGTGGACTTGGTCTGGCATGATGATAAAGTTGAGTGGTACTACACATGGAGTTAGATGTTGATTAATTAATTGTCAGTAAATTAATTAATCGACAGACATTCGAGATCTTAAACACGGGGAGAAAAATATACAAATAATATATGGAGCCCATATTAACTTATGGGGGTTAATGAGGTAGATCAATGATAATCCTTTAGTGGATTGGATTATCATTAATGGATCGGACTTTATGTGAGCTTGATCCATTGGGTGGCCAAGATCCAACTCCTCCTCATGGTCCCTATTGTAGCCTATTAAAACCTCATGAAGCCTAGATCCAATGGATGAAAACAAAACTCTAGATCCAATGGTAGAGATTAAATCTCTAGATCCGATGGTTGAGATTAAATCTCTATATCCGACGGTTGAGATTAAATCCCTAGAACCAATAGTGAAGATTAAAACAAGGCTTATCCTGAAGGTTTGGTTTCATTGATCCGTGAGGGGAAACTTCGCTTCTCACTTCACCTCAGTTGTTTGTTCATGGCGATCCCATCGATGTCCCCGAATTAAACAAATTTAATCCTAGACAAAAGGGATTGCCCAAACAACCAAGTCATCATCGTGCTATTCGTTTAGAGAGGTTACTTGAACAAACTTGTTGTTCAAGCGACCAACCTCTATTCTACAAGTAGCCGCGGACTAGACGATGTCCGGATCGCCGACATTCATGTTTATGTTCGGGATCCAAGTATTATTTAGCCAAAAACAGATTATATCATGCTCATAATTGAAAAACAAAAACAAACATGTTACAAAAGAGAATAGAGAATCGATATACCTCTCGATCTTCTAATGTATGACCTTCCTCCTTTCGGACATCGTGTGGGCGACGATCTACCAAAATTTGAAGCTCCTAGATCGTCAATCTTCCTTCCTTTCTCGTTTCGAGCAAGAGGAAGAATAGAAACAAGGCTCTTTTCCTTCTTTCAACCAACCAACAACCTCCAAGAATGGAGCTTGCTGCCGGCCAAGAAGGAAGAGGAGATTAATGGTTGCCGACAAAAAGCTTCAAGGGAGGACCCTAGGCCTTTGATCCATCGGCCAAAGAGAAGGAGAGGACCTACTTTGGATGCCGTCCAAGAACTAGAAAGGCTTAAATGGGCGCCGGCAGCTTTAGGAAGAAGAAGAAGGCAAGGAAAAACTTTTCTTATTAGGTGCCGCCAAGCCCAAACCCTAGCTCCAAGCTCTTGCCGCCAACTCCAAAAACCCTAGCTTCTCTCAAATTAATTCTCCATGCCAACCCCTTGTTCTCCTTTTATAGAGTTAGGGATAAGCCTCCTTTTAATCTCCACCATTGGTTCTAGATATTTAATCTCAACCGTCAGATCTAGAGTTTTAATCTCAACCGTCGGATCTAGAGATTTAATCTCTACCTTTGGATCTAAAGTTTTGTTTCTATCCATTGGATCTAAGGTTCATGAGTTGTTAATAGGCTACAATAGGGACCATGAGGTGGAGTTGGATCTTGGCCACCCATGGATCAAGCCCACATAAAGTCCGATCCATTAATGATAATCCAATCCACTAAAGGATTATCATTGATCTACCTCACCAACCCCTATAAGATAATATGGGCTCCATATATTATATGTACATTTTCTCCCCGTGTTTAAAATCTCGAAAGTCCATCGATTAATTAATTTACTGACCTTTAATTAATCAACATCTAACTCCATGAGTAGTACCACTCAACCTTTTCATCATGCCGGACCAAGTCCACCTGCAGGGTTCACATGATGAACCTTATGAGCTCCTCAAGGGGACATCATCATCCTAATATATAGGACACAGTTTCCTCCTATAATCAACGACACACCATATAATTAATATCATCTCCCAACTTACCGAGCCTATCGATTTAATCTATAAATCTCGCCCATTGGTAAATCAAAGAGATCAATACTAAGTATATGTGCCTGTAATTATATCGGGATTAAGACTATGAACAATATAATATCTAAGGTATGATTCGATTATGTAGTCAACAATAAATCGAATCACCTCTAAGTCGGTCCTGCTCAATACACACAAAGTGCACTAGTGTGATTCTATGGTCAAGACAAACCAATCCCAAATCACACTACAACCATTCCAAAGGTTTGTCCAAAGTCATCTTAGTTGTGAGCCTTTACTTATACCTTACAAGGAACCAATAATATGATCTCCCGTGTGACACCACATACCATGTTATCTACAATGTAATGTATTAGTCAATATGCATAGCCGTTAAAATAATATGCAAACAATGATCATGTGATTCTTATCTTAAAATAAAGATGTTCATACAAAAGATAGCCTTTTCAGTATACATCCCAACAATCTCCCACTTATACTAAAAAACTATGTTGTCCTCAAACTGTCATACATCTGATCCCCATTCCTTCCACATGCCTATCAAAAGCTCTCGTCGGAAGGGCCTTAGTGAAAGGATCTACCAGGTTATCCTCTGATGCAATCTTGGCCACAACAACTTCTCCTCTCTTTACGATTTCTCGTATCAGGTGGTACTTGCGCTCTGTGTTTACTAGCCTTATGGGCTCGTGGTTCCTTCGAGTTTGCAACTGCACCACTATTATCACAATTAATTATGATAGTTCTGGGCAAACCAAAAATCACATCCAAGTCCATCAGTAAGTTCCTGAGCCACACAGCTTCTTTGGCCGCCTCAGAGGCTGCCACATACTCAGCTTCCATGGTTGAGTCCGCCACGCATTTTTGCTTGACACTCCTCAATACAATGGATCCACCTCCCAAAGTAAACACAAAACCTGAGGTATACTTACTGTTATCCTTATCAGATTGGAAGTCGGAATCCGTGTAACCCATAGGGAGTAATTGGTATGCCTGGTAAACCAGTATATAATCCCTAGTCCTTCTCAAGTACTTCAATATATGCTTTACCGCAGTCCAATGTCCCTGTCCTGGATTACTCTGATATCTACTGACCATGCCTACGACAAAGTAGATATTTGGTCACGTACATAGCATCACATACATGAGGCTTCCTACTGTCGAAGCATAAGGAACCGCCTTCATCTCCTCTATCTCCTCAGATGTTTTAGGACACATCTCCTTAGATAAAGGAACTCCATGCCTGAAAGGTAGAAAACCCTTCTTGGAGTTCTGCATGCTAAAACGATCCATAATCGTGTCTATGTATGAAGCTTGGGATAAGCACAACATTCTTTTCCTGCGATCCCTTATAACCTTGATCCCAAGGATGTGTCCCACTTCTCCCAAGTCCTTCATATCAAACTATTTGGACAACCATACCTTTACGTCCGATAACACCTTGATATTATTGCCAATCAACAAAATGTCATCTACGTATAGTACAAGAAATACCACTACGTTTCCATCACATCTCTTGTATAACAAGACTCATCCGGACTTTGAATAAATCCATAAGACTGGATTACCTCATTAAAGCGGATGTTACAAGACCTCGAAGCTTACTTCAATCCATAAATGGACCGATTAAGCTTACATACAAGATGCTCTTTGCCCTTCGCAATGAATCCCTCTGGTTGCTTAATATAGATATTTTCCTCAAGACTTTCATTAAGGAAAGCTATCTTGACATCCATCTGCCATACCTCATAATCCATATGAGCTGCTATGCATATGAGAATCCAGATAGACTTAAGCATGGCTATCGGCGAAAAGGTCTCCTCATAATTGATACCCTCTTTCTGAGTATACCCCTTCGCAACAAGCCTCGCTTTGAAGGTCTCAACCTTCCCATCTATTCCTCTCTTTCTTTTGTAGATCCACTTGCATCCAAAAGTTTTTACACCATTGGGTTGTTCTACTAGCTCCCAGACCTAATTTGAATCCATAGATTTAATCTCAGTATTCATCGCATTTTGCCAAGATGATGCATCTTTATCTTGGATTGCCTCATCATATGTCCAGGGATCAGGTTCATGTTCGCTAGGGACCAAACCAGAAGATTCTCCCAAGAACATGAATCTATCAGGCTGTCTAACAACCCTCCCACTACGATGAGGTATCTCCTGTGTATCCTCTGTGACACGTGGTGCAGTGACTTGTGATATATCCTCTTGTACCGATGGTACTGAAGAAGTGACTTCCCCTTTTAATTTCTCCAGAACAATTTTACTCTTGGGCTTGTGGCTCATCACATAGTCTTCCTCTAGAAATCTGGCATTCGTGCTAACGATCACCCTCTGATCTCTAGGACTATAAAACAAACCACCCTTCGTTCCTCTAGGATAGCCAACGAACATGCGTACTTCTGTACGAGGTTCCAATTTACCAGCATCGGCCTTCAGCACATGTGCTAAACACCCCCATATCCGAATATGTCTTAGACTAGGCTTTCGCTCAGTCCATAACTCTGTGGGAGTAGAAGGCACTGATTTTGATGGAACCAAGTTCAGAATGTCCACCACCGTATCTAGAGCATATCCCCAGAATGAATCTGGCAACTCAGAATAACTCATCATCGATCTAACCATCTTCATAAGAGTCCTATTCCTTCGCTCTGCTACACCGTTCTACTGGGGCGTGCCAGGTGCAGTCAATTGGCATTGAATCCCAGCCTTTGATAAGTAGTTCCTAAACTCTCCCAAGAGGTACTCATCACCACGATCAGATCATAGTGTCTTGATTCTTTTACCTTGACGTTTCTCCACATCAGCCTTGAATTCTTTGAACTTGTCAAAGCATTCAGACTTGCGGCGTATCAGGTAAATGTATCCATATCTTGAGTAATTGTCTATAAAAGAGACGAAATACTCAAAACCACCACTAGCCTAGATAGACATAGGACCACACAAATCAGAATGAACCAATTCTAACACATCTTTGGCTCTATACCCCTTGGCCTTAAAAGGTCTCTTGGTCATTTTACCCTCCAAGCATGTTTCACAGGTTGGTAAATCCTCCACCACTAATGAACCCAGAGGTCCATCAGCTATCAACCTATGAATTCTGCTTAGGTTAATATGACCAAGCCTAAGATGCCAAAGATATGTTTGGTTCATCTTCGAAGGTTCTTTTCTCTTATTGGAATTAGAAGATGAGTTATTATCTTCAATTTGCATCGTGGGAGGTTTTGGTTCAAGTGTGTATAAATTTCCTATCAATGCACCCGAATAGATAATGTCCCTATTCCTTTTTATAACAACTCTGTCATTAAAAGAAATTGAATATCCATCCATAAACAATTTAGAAACCAAAATTATATATTTTTTTAAATAAGGGTACATAAAGGAAATTCTTAAGAACCAAAAATTTATTTTTCTCAAAAGATAAATGAACATCTCCCACTACAACAGCCGCCACCTTCGTGGCATCGCCCAAGTACATGGTAATCTCCCCCTCAGCCAGTCGTCTGGTTTCCTGGAACCCCTGCAAAGTATTGCAGACATGATCAATGCCTCTTGTATCTACACACCAGGTGCCGGTAGATAACACCGCTAAACATGTTTCAACGACTAGACCAAAAGATATACCTTTGTTCTTGCGGTTGGGGCAGTCCTTCTTTCAGTGTCCAGTCTGCTTACAAGTGAAGCACTTTCCTTTGGTCTTCTTCACTCCTCCCTGAGTACCTCCCACCACCTTCGCCCCAGTTTGTTTCTTCTTCTTCTTGCCTTTCGGCTTAGAAGTAGAAACTTTTTGGGTCATCATGGCATGTGCCTGAGCACTCTGACGAAATAGCCCCTCTGCCGCTTAGAGTTCTGTCAGAAGTTCCGCCAATGAATATAACCTCTTGTTCATGTTGTAGTTCAGGCGAAACTGCTCAAAACTCCTAGGTAGAGACTGGAGTATGATATCGACCTGGGTTTCCCCATCGATCTCAGCTCCTAGGACCTCCAGCTCATTCAAATAAGTCATCATCTTGAGAACATGTTCCCTTACGGGTGTTCCCTTGATTATAGTGGTCATCATCAAGTTTCTCATGGCTTCTTGCCTCGCAGCCCGATTCTGGTGTTCGAAAAGCTCTTTGAGATTGAGCATCATGTCATAAGCTGTGGACATGGCTTGATGCTGATGTTGCAGTACATTTGACATAGATGCCAAAATCTAACACCGTGCCATCTCATCGGCATTTACCCACTTCTTATAACTCTCTATCTCCTTTTCCCCAGAATCTTCTACAGGCTTAGGAGGGCACTCTTCGAGGAGTACATATTTGTATTCCTCAGCAGTCAAGACAATGTCTAGATTCCTCTTCCAATCAACATAGTTGGGTCCAATAAGTTTGTTCTCTTTCAGTATCACAGCAAGTGGGTTGAAAGTCATTTTGGAAGAAAACCTAAGAATCAAATAAATCAAAACATTAGATTTCAAAAAATTATTTATTCCTCAAACAATAAAATTTTAAAATCAACCAACACCTTAAAACTCCGAGAATATTGTATGCCACGATAGTGTGGATGTATACGAATTCTACATTTGTAAGAGGAGGTTTTACCCATTAATTTTACTATCTTGTCAACCTAACTTTTTGACGAGTAAAATCAATAGTTGGTTCCTCTTTGGCCCTCCAAATAAAAGAAGTGACAACGATAGGGAGGATACTTATATTTGTATCTAAGTGATCACCATTACTCGGTACCAAGGTAATTATCTCGAGTTATGTGCCTTTCGATGGGGAAGTGCACACGCACCATAATAATTTCCTATAACCATATTTGACCTTGTGATCCGCAAACAAACTCATCCGATGGGGAGGAAGGCACTCAGAGCCGACGGGCAAGTTTGTTTGCATCACTTGTCAAATCGTAATGGAGGCCGTGGGAATTTATAAAAATTTCCCTCTCCCACTTAGTAATTTGAAATTGAGGAATTTTCCTAGCCTACGACATGCATATCAAACAAAAAGAAATAAATATGAAAAATAAATTATTTTCCAACTATTATGGATTTTGTCTTCAATATGTCTCCCGTTGCAACGCCTTCTCGTCCGCTCCTCCTACGCCATGTACGAGCCATCCGGAGATCCGAGCCGAGACTAAAATCTATTTTAATTTACATCCATCGATTCTATACTCCACGAGGGAGTGTACATTAAATCTAGATCGAAAGTAAACTAAAATAAAAAGAGTGGCTAAACAATGTCGTATCTAATTTATAAAAAATTAAATACTAGCCTCGTCAACCCCGAGGATTCAACAAAATATACACATACAATCACATACACATATATGACCATAATAGTCGGATCTTATGCCTGCAACGAAAGAGTTAACCTACGCATATCCTACTATTATCAATCACATATAATATATGAAAAGTGCATAAAAATTAACTGAATCCTAAACACACAAAATTGGAAACCTTGGCTCTGATACTAATTGAAGGTTTGGTTTCATTGATCAGTGAGGGGAAACTTCGCTTCCCGCTTCACCTCTGTTGTTTGTTCATGGCGATCCCATCGATGTCCCCGGATTAAAAAAATTTAATCCTAGACAAAAGGGATTGCCCAAACAACCAAGTCATCGTCGTGCTATTCGTTTAGAGAGGTCACTTGAACAAACTTGTTGTTCAAGCGACCAACATCTATTCTATGAGTAGCCGCGGAATAGACGATGTCCGGATCGCCGGATTTCATGTTTATGTTCGGGATCCAAGTATTATTTAGCCACAAATAGATTATATCATGCTCATAATTGAAAAACAAAAACAAACATGTTACAAAAGAGAATAGAGAATCGATATACCTCTCGATCTTCTAATGTATGACCTTCCTCCTTTCGGACGTCGTGTGGGCGACGATCTACCAAAAGTTGAAGCTCCTAGATCACCAATCTTCCTTCCTTGCTCATTTTGAGCAAGAGGAAGAATAGAAACAAGGCTCTTTTCCTTCTTTCAACCAACCAACAACTTCCAAGGATGGAGCTTGCCGCCGGCCAAGAAGGAAGAGAAGATTAATGGTTGCCGGCCAAAAGCTTCAAGGGAGGACCCTAAGCCTTTGTTCCACCGGCCAAGGAGAAGGAGAGGACCTACTTTGGATGCTGGCCAAGAGTTGGAAAAGCTTCAATGGGCACCGGCAGCTTGAGGAAGAAGAAGAAGGCAAGGAAAAACTTTCCTTATTAGGTGTCGCCAAGCCCAAACCCTAGCCCCAAGCTCTTGCCGCCAACTCCAAAAACCCTAGCTTCTCTCAAATTAATTCTCCACACCAACCCCTTGTTCTCCTTTTATAGAGTTAGGGATAAGCCTCCTTTTAATCTCCACCATTGGTTCTAGAGATTTAATCTCAATCGTCGGATCTAGAGTTTTAATCTCAACTGTCGGATCTAGGGTTTTAATCTCTACCTTTGGATCTAGAGTTTTGTTTCTATCCATTGGAACTAAGCTTCATGAGGTGTTAATAGGCTACAATAGGGACCGTGAGGAGGAGTTGGATCTTGGCCACCCATGGATGAAGCCCACATAAAGTCCGATCCATTAATGATAATCCAATCCACTAAAGGATTATCATTGATCAGCCTCACCAACCCCCATAAGATAATATGGGCTCCATATATTATATGTACATTTTCTCCCCGTGTTTAAGATCTCGAATGTCTGTCGATTAATTAATTTACTGACCATTAATTAATCAACATCTAACTCCATGAGTAGTACCACTCAACCTTTTCATCATTCCTGACCAAGTCCACCTGCAGGGTTTACATGATGAACCTTATGAGCTCCTCAAGGGGACATCATCATCCTAATATATAGGACATGGTTTCCTCCTATAATCAGTGGCACACCATATAAATAATATCATCTCTCAACTTACTGAGCCTATCGATTTAATCTATAAATCTCGCCCATTGGTAAATCAAAGAGATGAATACTAAGTATATGTGCCCGTTATTATATCGGGATTAAGAGTATGTACAATATAATATCTGAGGTCTGATTCGTTTATGTAGTCAGCAATAAATCGAATCACCTCTAAGTCGGTCCTACTCAATATATACAAAGTGCATTAATGTGATTCTATGGTCAAGACAAACCAATTCCAAATCACACTACAACCATTCCAATGGTTTGTCCAAAGCCATCTCGGTTGTGAGCATTTACTTATACCTTATAAGGAACCGATAACATGATCTCCAGTGTGACACCACACACCATGTTATCTACAATGTAATGTATTAGACAATATGCATAGCCATAAAAAAAATATGTAAACAATGATCATGTGATTCTTATTTCAAAATAAAGATGTTCATACAAAAGATAGACTTTTCAGTATACATCCCAACATATCCCTAACTCTATAAAAGGAGGCAAGGGGGTGGGCGGCAAGAACAATTGAAGAGAGAAAGGTTAGGGTTTTATTTCTTAAGTCTTGGGCGGCAAGAAACAAAAGAGGCAAGGGTTTTTGGAGAAGTGCTTGGGCGGCCACAAATAAGGAAAGAGTTCTTCTTCCTTAAGAGTTGCCGGCGCCCTCCTCCTTCTCTAGACATTGGCCGGTGTCCAAACAAGACTCTCTCTTCTCCTTGGCCGGTGAAAAAAAGTCTAGGGTCTCTTCCCTTAGAGTTTTGGCCGGCGTTCACTTCCCTTGGCTATTCTTCATGGCCGGCGGCAAGCACCAAGCTTGGAGCTTGGTGGTTGGTTGGAAGAAGGAGAAGAGTTTTGTTATTGATCTTCCTTTGTTCGGAGAGAACAAGGATAGGAAGATTAGCGATCTAGGAGGCTTCAACTTTTGGAAGATCGTCGCCCACACAATGTCCAAAAGGAGGAAGGACATACAATAGAAGATCGAGAGGTATAACGCTTGTCTATATTCTTTTGTAACATGTCAATAATTGTTTTTCGATCATACACAAAAGCCAGCGATTCGTACATCGTCTATTCCGCGACTAATCATAGAATAGTTTGTTCAAGTGACCATTCTAATCGAATAGCACGACGATGAAATAGTAGTTTGGGTAATCCCTCTTGTCAAGGATAAATTTTTTTATCCAGGGACGTAGAAGGGATCGCCATGAACAAGCGACCGAGTTGAAGTGGGAAGCGATGTTTACTACCTTCAAGTGGTATCAGAGCTTCGGTTCCGACAAAACCTTCAAGTGGAATCAGAGCCACGGTTTTCGGTTTTGTGTGTTTAGGATTCAGTTACTTTTATGCATTTTTCATATATTGTATGTGTCGGATAATAGTAGGATGTGCGTAGGTTAACTTTTTGGTTGCAGGCATAGGATCCAACTATTATGGCCATATGTGTGTATGTGATTGTATGTGTATAATTGTATATTTTGTTGAATCCTCGGGGATGACGAGGCTAGTATTTAATTTTTGTATTTAAATATGGCATTATTTAGCCACTCTTTTTATTTTAGTTTACTTTCAATCTAGATTTCATCTACACTCCCTCGTGGAGTATAGGATTGATGGATGTAAATTAAAATAGTCTTTTCTCGGCTCAGATCTCCGGATGGATTGTACATGGCGTAGGGAGGAGCAGACGAGATGGCGATACTACGGGAGACATATTGAAGACAAAAGCCATAATAGTTGGAAAATATTTATTTTTCGTATTAATTGCTTATTGTTTGATATGCATGTCGTAGGCTAGAAAATTCCTCAATTTTAAATTACTACGTGGGAGAGGGATATTTTTATAAATTCCCACGGCCTCCATTACGGTTTGACATGTGATGCAAACAAACTTGCGCATCAGCTCTGAGTGCCTTCCTCCCCATCGGATGAGTTTGTTTGCGGATCACAAGGTTGAATATGGTTATAGGAAATTATTAAGGAGTGTGTGTACTGTAGGGATTTTTTTATGCAAAATAGCATATGCGCAACGGAAAAATAGGATCCCTTCCAAGTGATCCTTGCGAAAGAAAACCTCGTACAAAAAAAATAAATTTCTCAAAACCTATCTTATAGGAGAATATTACCTTTGTTGCGTGCCCTTTTTAATCCCGCTTCTCCTTGGGTTTGTTGGATCTTTTAGCAAGTTCAAATGTCCGTGCCTCTATATGTATCCACACGAGCAAGCTCTTGTCTCACAAAAGAAACTAGAAGAGCTCTCCATTACTTCTTGCTAGAGAAGTTTCTAAAGGAGAGGAAGGTAGGGAAAAAGAGAAAGGAAGAAGAAGACCACTCTTTTTGCTAGCCTACACTTACAAAAGCCACACAACCAAAGCCTCTCACCACCAAGCTCTCTCCAAGCCTCAAGCTTCCACCCCCTTGGCCGGCCACCCCATGGAGTGTTTTATAGGATTGAAAAAACCTTTCACCTCCTATCACATTCAATGGAATCAATTGCATTGAAAAATAATACTCCTTGTTTGGCCGGCCACATGTGGAGAAATTCTAAAGATCAAAACCCTTTGACTCCTTCCACCTCATCAAGCTTAGGTAGCATGCTTATGTGGCATGCTTAGGTGGCATGCTTATGTGGCATTCATGCATGTTGAATTAATCTTATTAATTCAATAAGCTTATGTTATCATATTGAATTAATCTCATTAAATCAATAAGGTAACATATTGAATTAATCTTATTAAATCAATTAAGCTTAGGCTATCATGATAACATATTTATTTAATCTTATTAAATTAATAAGCTTAGCATATTGAATTAATCTCATTAAATCAATCAGCTAAAATTCTCATTAAGCTTAAAGT
The DNA here is from genome assembly GCA_025175895.1 of Wurfbainia villosa. NCBI lineage: Eukaryota > Viridiplantae > Streptophyta > Magnoliopsida > Zingiberales > Zingiberaceae > Wurfbainia > Wurfbainia villosa. The sequence continues at coordinate 28,392,086 of CM045986.1, forward strand.
CCAAAAACCATTTTGTACTTAAGCGTATTCCCAAATTATTCTAGTCAAACTAGAATTCACTAATTCTTCTAATCATCATGCTCATTGTGTGTGACCCTATAGGCTCTCATAACGTTGGCAGTGGATCTAAACTCTTTTAGATACACAAGCAATGAGCGGCATCTAGCAATACATCATTGCTACCCAAGTTACGAAATAAGTCAAGATCCGACTAACCTTTCCGTGACTACTATAATGTATGACCGAGTCCTTCTATCCTTGATATCAGATTGACCAATGAGGCATAGACCGTGTCATCCTCGATCAATCTATGTGTTTCTTGATCCCTGAGTAAACTAACTCAAATAAATGAGCTCATTATCTCATATTGACTCATTCGAGCATGACCATGCGTTTTAGTAGTTCTACTCAATCAAGGGGCCCATAGATATCACTCCCGTCATATGGGAGGGATAGATCCCATCTACATCACTCACATCCCTCCGCACAATTTGTTATATACCCAGTAATCGCCTATATGGTCCACCCTGTTACGGGTGACGTTTGACGATACCAAAGTACATAACTCCTTATGTAGGGAACCGTAGTGACTTCAGGTTTGAGGACTATTCATACCAATAGTCACATGAGAAAGTTTATGACACTCATATGACGATCCATGAAACTTTCTCATGGCGGGTCAGTTCAGTATATATTCTCTAATATATACTCATGTGTCAACTTGATATCATATATCCACGACTTGTGAGATCAAGTCATCAATTGACCTACATGCTAGTCTTTATGTATTAATATTGCCCTTGCATATTAATACTTGACTAGGAATATTTAGGAAAGTGTTCTCTACAGCCTCTCATAATCAATTCTGCCAATTGATGTGCTGTAGATAAGAACCTACTTTTCTAGGGCATTATTATATTTAATTTAGCTGGCACAAGCAAGACGTAAATATAATAACCAATCCTTTGCCTTTATAGAATATGATACAAAATGTTCCCTATTCAACCATCACATGATTGGTTCTAGGGCTATAACTAACAATCTTCCACTAACACTAGTACCAATCACTATAATATCTGATACCTAGTGACCTAGTGTGACCATCATGCTTCCTCTGTGCCAAAGCCTTAGTCAATGGATCTACGATGTTAGCTTCTGTCGGTACTCTGCATATCCTCACATCTCCTCTATCGATGATCTCTCGAATGAGATGGAAGCGTCGCAGTATGTGTTTGGTCCGCTGATGTGATTGAGGTTCCTTAGCCTGTGCAATAGCCCCATTGTTGTCATAATAGAGGTCTATTGGATCTGCAATGCTAGGAACTACCCCAAGTTCACTGATGAACTTGCGGAGCCAAACAACCTCCTTTGCTGCATCAGACGCAGCAATATACTCTTCCTGTAGAATCAAGAATCGTCGTCTTTGAACTCTTCCAGCTCACAGCTCCTCCATTCAGGCAAAACACGTACCCCGATTGCGATCTATAGTCATCCTTGTCTGTTTGGAAGCTTGCATCACTGTAACCCTTTACAGTTAGCTCCTCATTGCCTCTAAATATCAGGAAATATTCTTTCGTTCTTCGTAAGTATTTAAGAATATTTTTGACTGCTATCAGTGACTTTCACCTGGATCCGACTGGTATCTACTCGTCATGCTCAAAGCATACGAGACGTCAGGACGAGTACAAAGCATGGCGTACATGATAGACCCTATAGCAGATGCATAAGGGATCTTATCCATGCGATCTCTCTCCTCCTTAGAAAAGGGACATTGAGTCTTCGAAAGACTCACACCATATGATAAAGGCAGAAATCCTTTCTTGGAATTTTGCATAGCAAAATGATCTAGCACTTTATCAATGTATGTACTCTGACTTAGGCCAAGTAATCTTTTAGACCTATCTGTATAGATCTTGATGCCTAGAATATAGGCAGCTTCACCTAAGTCTTTCATCGAGAAACAATTCCCTAACCACATCTTCACAGACTGGAGTGAGGGAATATCATTTTCGATGAGAAGTATGTCATCTACATACAAGATAAGAAATACAACTGTGCTCATACTATTTCACTTGTAGACACAAGGTTCATCTTCATTCTTGATGAAACCAAACTCCTTGATTGCATCATCGAATCGAAGATTCCAGCTTCGAGAGGCTTGCTTTAGTCCATAAATCGACCTTTGCAATTTGCATACCTTTCCAGGATGCTTTGGATCTACGAAACCCTCAGACTGTGTCATGTACACATCCTCGAGTAGCTTTCCAGGATGTTCTATAGCCCTAGAGATCAAAGGGTTATCATTAGCATGAACACCAGATTCCTAGAGGAAGACTATGTAATGAACCACAAGCCCATGAGTAAGATTGTTCTGGTGGAATTAAAAGGGGAAGTCACTTCTTCAGTACCACCGGTACAAGAGGATATACCACAAGTCACTACACCACGTGTCACAGAGGATACATAGATGATACCTCATCGTAGTGGGAGGGTTGTGAGACAACCTGATAGATTTATGTTCTTGGGAGAATCTTCTGATTTGGTCCCTGGCGAACATGAACCTGATCCCTGGACATATGATGAGGCAATCAAAGATAAAGATGCAGTATCTTTGAAAAGTGCAATGAATACTGAGATTGAATCTATGGATTCAAATCAGGTCTGGGAGCTAGTAGAACCACCCGATGGTGTAAAAACCATTTGATGCAAGTGGATCTACAAAAGAAAGAGAGGAATAGACAGGAAGGTTGAGACCTTAAAAGCCAGGCTTATTGCGAAGGGGTATACTCAGAAAGAGGGTATCGATTATGAGGAGACATTTTCGCCGGTAGTCATGCTTAAGTCTATCTGGATTCTCTTATGCATTGCTGCTCATATGGATTATAAGGTATGGCAGATGGATGTCATGACAGCTTTCCTTAATGGAAGTCTTGAGGAAAATATCTATATGAAGCAACCAGAGGGATTCATTGCAAAGGGCAAAGAGCATCTTGTGTGCAAGCTTAATCGGTCCATTTATGGATTGAAGCAAGATTCGAGGTCTTGGAACATCCGCTTTGATGAGGTAATCCAGTCTTATGGATTTATTCAAAGTCCGGATGAGTTTTGTGTATACAAGAGATGTGACGGAAACGTAGTGGTATTTCTGGTACTATACGTAGATGACATTTTATTATTTGGCAACAATGTCAAGGTGTTATCGGACGTAAGGGTATGGTTGTCCAAACAGTTTGATATAAAGGACTTGGGAGAAGTGGGACACATCTTTTGGATCAAGGTTATAAGGGATCGCAGGTAAAGGATGTTGTGCTTATCTCAAGCTTCATACATAGACACCATTATGGATCGTTTTAGCATGCAAAACACCAAGAAAGGTTTTCTACCTTTCAGACATCGAGTTCCTTTATCTAAGGAGATGTGTCCTAGACCATCTGAGGTGATAGAGGAGAAACCTTCGGCAGTAGGAAGCCTCATGTATGCTATGCTATGTACAAGACCGGATATCTTCTTTGTCGTCGGCATGGTTAGCAGATATCAAAGTAATCTAGGACAGGGACATTGGACTGTGGTAAAGCATATATTGAAGTACCTGAGAAGGACTAGGGATTATATGCTAGTTTACCAGGCAGCCCAATTACTCCCTATGGGTTACACGGATTCCGACTTCCAATCAGATAGGGATAACAGTAAGTCTACCTCAGGTTTTGTGTTTACTTTGGGAGGTGGAGGCATTGTATGGAGGAGTGTCAAGCAGAAATGCATGGCGGACTCCACCATGGAAGCTGAGTATGTGGCGGCCTCTGAGGCGGCCAAAGATGTTGTATGGATCAGGAACTTCTTGATGGACTTGGATGTGATTCCTGATTTGCCCAGAACTATCACAATTTATTGTGATAATAGTGGTACAGTTGCAAACTCGAAGGTACCACGAGCCCATAAGGCAAGTAAACACATAGAGCACAAGTACCACCTAATACCAGAAATCTTAAAGATAGGAGAAGTTGTTGTGGCCAAGATTGCATCGGAGGATAACCTGGTAGATCCTTTTGTAGGGATTTTTTTATTAAAAATAGCATATGCGCAACGGAAAATAGGATCCCTTCCAAGTGATCCTTGCGAAAGAAAACCTCGTAGAAAAAATAAATTTCTCTAAAAAAAAAACTTATCTTATAGGAGAATATTACCTTTGTTGCATGCCCTTTTTAATCCCGCATCTCCTTGTGTTTGTTGGATCTTTTAGCACGTTCAGATGTCCGTGCCTCTATATGTATCCACACGAGCAAGCTCTTGTCTCACAAAAGAAACTAGAAGAGCTCTCCTTTACTTCTTGCTAGAGAAGTCCCTAAAGGAGAGGAAGGTAGGGAAAAAGAGAAAGGAAGAAGAAGACCACTCTTCTTGCTAGGCTACACTCACAAAAGCCACACAACCAAAGCCTCTCACCACCAAGCTCTCTCCAAGCCTCAAGCTTCCACACATTTGGCCGGCCACCAAATGGAGTGTTTTATAGGATTGAAAAAACCTTTCACCTCCTATCATATTCAATGCAATCAATTTTGGCCGGCCACATGTGGAGAAATTCCAAAGATCAAAACCCTTTGACTCCTTCCACCTCATCAAGCTTAGGTGGCATGCTTATGTGGCATGCTTATGTGCCATGCTTATGTGGCATGCTTATGTGGCATGCTTATGTGCCATGCTTAGGTGGCATTCATGCATGTTGAATTAATCTTATTAATTCAATAAGCTTATGTTATAATATTGAATTAATCTCATTAAATCAATAAGGTAACATATTGAATTAATCTTATTAAATCAATTAAGCTTAGGCTATCATGATAACATATTTATTTAATCTTATTAAATTAATAAGCTTAGCATATTAAATTAATCTCATTAAATCAACAAGCTAAAATTCTCATTAAGCTTAAAGTCCAAAAACCATTTTGTACTTAAGCTTATTCCCAAATTATTCTAGTCAAACTAGAATTCACTAATTCTTCTAATCATCATGCTCTTTGTGTGTGACCCTAAAGGCTCTCATAACGTTGGCAGTGGATCTAAACTCTTTTAGATACACAAGCAATGAGCGGCATCTAGCAATACATAATTGCTACCCAAGTTACGAAATAAGTCAAGATCCGACTAACCTTTCCGTGACTACTATAATGTATGACCGTGTCCTTCTATCCTTGATATCAGATTGACCAATGAGGCATTGACCGTGTTATCCTCGATCAATCTATGTGTTTCTTGATCCCTGAGTAAACTAACTCAAACAAATGAGCTCAATATCTCATATTGACTCATTCGAGCATGGCCATGCGTTTTAGTAGTTCTACTCAATCAAGGGGCCCACAGATATCACTCCCGTCATATGGGAGGGATAGATCCCATCTACATCACTCACATCCCTCCGCATAATTTGTTATATACCCTGTAATCGCCTTTATGGTCCACCCTGTTACGGGTGATGTTTGACGATACCAAAGTACATAACTCATTATGTAGGGAACCGTAGTGACTTCAGGTTTGAGGACTATTCATACCAATAGTCACATGAGAAAGTTTATGACACTCATATGACGATCCATGAAACTTTCTCATGGCGGGTCAGTTCAGTATATATTCTCTAATATATACCCATGTGTCAACTTGATATCATATATCCATGACTTGTGAGATCAAGTCATCAATAGACCTACATGCTAGTCTTTATGTATTAATATTGCCCTTGCATATTAATACTTGACTAGAAACATTTAGGAAAGTGTTCTCTACAGCCTCTTATAATCAATTCTGCCAATTGATGTGTTGTAGATAAGAACCTACTTTTCTAGGGCATTATTATATTTAATTTAGCTGGCACAAGTAAGACGTAAATATAATAACCAATCCTTTTCCTTTATAGAATATGATACTAAATGTTCCCTATTCAACCATCACATGATTGGTTCTAGGGCTATAACTAACAATCTCCCACTAGCACTAGCACCAATCACTATAATATTTTATACCTAGTGACCTAGTGTGACCATCATGCTTCCTCTATGCCAAAGCCTTGGTCAATGGATCTGCGATGTTAGCTTCTGCCGGTACTCTGCATATCCTCACATCTCCTCTATAGATGATCTCTCGAAAGAGATGGAAGCGCCGCAGTATGTGTTTGGTCCACTGATGTGATCGAGGTTCCTTAGCCTGTGCAATAGCCCCATTGTTGTCACAATAGAGGTCTATTGGATCTGCAATGCTAGGAACTACCCCAAGTTCACTGATGAACTTGCGGAGCCAAACAACCTCCTTTGCTGCATCAGACGCAGCAATATACTCGGCTTCTGTTGTAGAATCAGCAACTATGTCCTGCTTCGAACTGTTCCAGCTCACAGCTCCACCATTCAGGGAAAACACGTACCCCGATTGCGATCTATAGTCATCCTTGTCTGTTTGGAAGCTTGCATCACTGTAACCCTTTACAGTTAGCTCCTCATTGCCTCCAAATATCAAGAAATATTCTTTCGTTCTTCATAAGTATTTAAGAATATTTTTGACTGCTATCCAGTGACTTTCACCTGGATCCGACTAGTATCTACTCGTCATGCTCAAAGCATACGAGACGTCAGGACGAGTACAAAGCATGGCATACATGATAGACCCTATAGCAGATGCATAAGGGATCTTATCCATGCGATCTCTCTCCTCCTTAGAAGAGGGACATTGAGTCTTCGAAAGACTCACACCATGTGATAAAGGCAGAAATCCTTTCTTGGAATTTTGCATAGCAAAACGATCTAGCACTTTATCAATGTATGTACTCTGACTTAGGCCAAGTAATCTTTTAGATCTATCTCTATAGATCTTGATGCCTAGAATATAGGCAGCTTCACCTAAGTCTTTCATCGAGAAACAATTCCCTAACCACATCTTCACAGACTGGAGTGAGGGAATATCATTTCCGATGAGAAGTATGTCATCTACATAATAGATAAGAAATACAACTGTGATCCCACTATTTCTCTTGTAGACACAAGGTTCATCTTCATTCTTGATGAAACCAAACTCCTTGATTGCATCATCGAATCGAAGATTCCAGCTTCGAGAGGCTTGCTTTAGTCCATAAATGGAACTTTGCAGTTTGCATACCTTTCCAGGATGCTTTGGATCTTCAAAACCCTCAGGGTGTGTCATGTACACATCCTCGAGTAGCTTTCCATTCAGAAAAGAGGTCTTGACATCCATCTGCCAGATCTCATAATCGTGGTAGGTTGCAATAGCAAGTATGATCCGAATGGATTTAAGCATCGCAACTGGTGAAAAGGTTTCATCATAGTCAATACCATGAATTTGTTTGAATCCTTTAGCCACCAATCTACCTTTATAGGTATGCTTATTACCATCCATGTCAGTCTTTACTTTAAAGACCCACTTACACCCAATGGGTTTTACCCCTTCAGGTGGATCAACCAAAGTCCATACTTGGTTAGTGTACATGGATTCCATTTCGGATCTCATGGCCTCTAGCCATTTCTCGGAATCTGGGCTCATCATAGCTTCTTGATAGGATGTAGGCTCGTTAAGATCGACAAGCAATACATCACCGTTGTCAGTCAAGAGAAAAGAATATCTCTCGAGTTGACGACGGATCCTATCAGATCTACGAAGAGGTTGGTCTACTTGAACAGGTGTTTGCTCCACAACTCTTTGGGCAACAATTTCCTCATCCACAACACTTTGTGGTGCCTGTTCATTTTCCATCGAAGCCTTAGTGTTATATTCATCTTGAATTTCTTCAAGATGAATTTTACTCCGACTAGTTTTTCTAGAAATAAATTCTCTTTCTAGAAAGACAGCATTTCTGGCAACAAACACCTTGCCAAGTGTGGGATTGTAAAAGTAATATCCCTTAGTTTCCTTGGGATATCCTACAAAATAACACTTATCTGATTTGGGTCCTAGTTTATCTGAGACTTGACGTCTAATATAAGCTTCACAACCCTAAATCTTTATAAAAGATATTTTGAGACTCTTCCCAGTCCATAACATATATGGTGTCTTTTCTACGGCTTTTGATGGGACGCGATTAAGTGTGAAAGCGGCTGTCTCTAGAGTTAAACCTCAAAAGGAAGTAGGTAGATCAGTCTAGCTCATCATTGATCGTACCATATCTAATAGAGTACGATTTCTCCTCTCAGATACACCATTCCATTGTGGTGTTCCAGGTGGAGTGAGTTGGGATATTATCCCACACTCAGCCAGGTGATCACGAAACTCTTGACTAAGGTATTCACCACCTCGATCTGATCGAAGTAGCTTAATATGCTTACCAAGTTGGTTTTGTACTTCATTCTTGAATTCTTTGAACTTTTCTAAGGATTCTGACTTATGTCTCATCAAATATAAGTAGCCAAATCTACTCATATCATCAGTGAAAGTAATAAAGTACTAATAGCCTTCTCTGGCTTCGACATTGAAAGGGCCACATACATCAGTATGTATGAGTCCTAACAAGTCCGTCGCTCTCTTGCCATGTCCACTAAATGGAGTTTTAGTCATCTTTCCTAAAAGACCAGATTCGCATACCTCATATGATTCAAAATCAAATGAGTCCAATAATCCATCTTTATGGAGTTGGGATATGCATTTTTCATTTATGTGACCTAGGCGACAGTGCCAGAGATATGTTTGGTTCAAATTATTCGATTTGAACCGTTTGGTATTTACGTTATAAATTGGGTTTTCTAAATCTAGAACATTGAGACCATTCATAAGTGGTGCATTACAATAGAACATTTCATTCAAATAAATGGAACAACATTTTTCCTTTATTATAAAAGAAAAGTTTTTCTTGTCTAAACAAGATACAGAAATTATGTTCTTCATTAATGCAGGTACATAAAAGCACTCCTTTAGTTCTAAGATAATCCTAGTGGGCAAAGACAAAGAATATGTTCCTACAGCTACAGCAGCAACTTTTGCGCCATTGCATACTCGTAGGCTCACTTCGCCCTTTGCCATTAGTCTACTATTTCTCAGTCCCTGCACATTAGTACAATTGTGAGATGCACATCCGGTATCTAATACCCATGTAGAAGAAATAGATAGATTAACTTCTATAACGTGTATACCTGAGGCAGAAGTCCCACTTCTTTTCTTCTTTACTTCCTCAAGGTAGACTTTGCAGTTCCGCTTCCAGTGTCCAGTCTCACCGCAATGGAAACAATCCCCTTCCTTAGGTACTTTACCTTTACCCTTTGAAGTGGATGAATTGGCCTTGCCTTTGGCTTGGGTCTTACCCTTTCCTTTGCGCTTACCTTTGCCCTTCTTGACCATTAGTACGTTACTAACTTTCTTCTTGAGATTCGGTTCAGCAGTTCTCAACATGCTGAGAATCTCAGGCAAAGGCTTATCAATTTCATTCATGTTATAATTCATGACGAATTGATTATATGCTTCCGGCAATGATTGCAGGATAACATCGGTTGTCAATTCTTGGCTTAGTGGAAAACCTAGTCATTCAAGGTTCTCAAAGTACCCTATCATTTTAAGTACCTGAGTTCCTACAGGTGTTCCTTCTTGCATCTTGCATGCAAAAAGAGCCTTAGACACTTCAAAACGCTCGTGCCTAGCTTGTCCTTGATATAGTTGTTTCAAATGCTCAACCATACCATAGGCATCCATGTTCTCATGTTGCTTCTGAAGCTCAGAGTTCATGGTGGCAAGCATAAGACATGACACATCTAATGCGTCATCTTGATGCTTCTTATAAGCATCCTTTTCAGCATGAGTGGTCACAGGGGGCGGGTGTTTCAGGGATAGACTGCTCTAGGACATACGGTTTACGTTCTTGCTTGAGGATAATCCTCAAGTTCCTATACCAGTCTAGAAAGTTAGCTCCATTGAGCTTTTCTTTCTCAAGGACAGATCACAAGTTGAGGGGGTGTGTCGTGTTAGATGACTTGGTGATCTACAACATTAAAATACAAAATTAAGTATCATACCTAAGTCATTTAATTAGGACTTTAATTAAATGAGGCTCCCACTAAATTCTCATAGCTTTGATATGAGCTAATCATTGATGTAGGCAAACACATTTTGCTTACATCATTAGCTTATATTTAGCTATAAATTTATATGGGATAAAGATCCACATCATACTTCATCTTGAGTTAGCTTTGGCTAATCGCCCAAGACGTAGTATGATTAGGTAGGCAATCTTTTGTCAATTACATCTGATGTAACTCTTTAATAGCTTTGGTTAAGTTTAGATTAGTTTAGTGCTTATTCCTAAACAAGCTTCCAGGCCGTGGCGAGGCACAGAGGCCTTCTTTGATATCGGAGCAACGACCACTTTCTAAGACAAAGCTGATGTTCGAAAATCACACAAAACTAATTTTTAAACCTTATGTTCAAAGCTAATATATGCCTCTACTTTCTTAATTAATTAAGAAAAACTTAATTAAGTCTTAACCAAGTTTGATAGCGAGACATCACGATTGTCCACTCACACTCTTCCAAGATAAAATGCATTGCTTTGCTTTGGCAAACCCAACAACAATTGATCGAGGAAGTAGTGAGTACCAAACTTTGGTAGCCATATCGTTTTTGACTTATTAAGAAATAAACTTAAACATGCATCACATACATATTAGCATACATCAAATATAAGCTAAATTAACATGCATCACATACATATTAAACTAAGCGTGTCATGGTTATGGCCCTTATTCTACAATCTTCTCAAGCCAATGAAAAGATTGATTGGTCAACCTAGGGATAGCATCTTCTCCCAAGTGCTTCCTTTTGGTTGTCTTGTGTTGTTGACTTCCTCCTTGTAACGTCATCTTCCAATGGACCCTCCATCTTTATTTTGTATATTACAAAAGGAGAAATACTCGAGTTACATTCGAGTCTAAAACTAATTTTACAACAAGAATTTTAGGAGAAAGGCACGACATGTAGGCTGTATTAAGAATTACAACTCACACATTCACAAACATTTTGGGACTAAGCCATAATCATGCACCATGTCAATTTTAACTTTTAAAAGACATCGGATATTTTATTATGTTTGAAAAATTGCTAATGCAATTATGAACTCATAATAAAATTTATCCTACTTCTATATCATATATAAAATAGAGAAAACTTATTTTTTTTATACGATCTTTCGCAAGTGGCTCTGATACCACTGTAGGGATTTTTTTATGCAAAATAGCATATGCGCAACGGAAAAATAGGATCCCTTCCAAGTGATCCTTGCGAAAGAAAACCTCGTACAAAAAATAAATTTCTCTAAAAAAAAAAACTTATCTTATAGGAGAATATTACCTTTGTTGCGTGCCCTTTTTAATCCCGCTTCTCCTTGGGTTTGTTGGATCTTTTAGCACGTTCAAATGTCCATGCCTCTATATGTATCCACACGAGCAAGCTCTTGTCTCACAAAAGAAACTAGAAGAGCTCTCCTTTACTTCTTGCAAGAGAAGTCCCTAAAGGAGAGGAAGGTAGGGAAAAAGAGAAAGGAAGAAGAAGACCACTCTTCTTGCTAGCCTACACTCACAAAAGCCACACAACCAAAGCCTCTCACCACCAAGCTCTCTCCAAGCCTCAAGCTTCCACACATTTGGCCGACCACCCCATGGAGTGTTTTATAGGATTGAAAAAACCTTTCACCTCCTATCACATTCAATGCAATCAATTGCATTGAAAAATATGTGGAGAAATTACAAAGGTCAAAACCCTTTGTCTCCTTCCACCTCATCAAGCTTAGGTGGCTTGCTTATGTGGCATGCTTATGTGGCATTCATGCATGTTGAATTAATCTTATTAATTCAATAAGCTTATGTTATCATATTGAATTAATCTCATTAAATCAAAAAGGTAACATATTGAATTAATCTTATTAAATCAATTAAGCTTAGGCTATCATGATAACATATTTATTTAATCTTATTAAATTAATAAGCTTAGCATATTGAATTAATCTCATTAAATCAACAAGCTAAAATTCTCATTAAGCTTAAAGTCCAAAAACCATTTTGTACTTAAGCTTATTCCCAAATTATTATAGTCAAACTAGAATGCACTAATTCTTCTAATCATCATGCTCTTTGTGTGTGACCCTATAGGCTCTCATAACATTGGCAGTGGATCTAAACTCTTTTAGATACACAAGCAATGAGCGGCATTTAGCAATACACCATTGCTACCCAAGTTACGAAATAAGTCAAGATCCGACTAACCTTTCCGTGACTACTATAATGTATGACCGTGTCCTTCTATCCTTGATATCAGATTGACCAATGAGGCATAGACCGTGTCATCCTCGATCAATCTATGTGTTTCTTGATCCCTGAGTAAACTAACCCAAATAAATGAGCTCAATATCTCATATCGACTCATTCGAACATTGCCATGCATTTTAGTAGTTCTACTCAATCAAGGGGCCCACAGATATCACTCCCGTCATATGGGAGGGATAGATCTCATCTACATCACTCACATCCCTCCGCATAATTTGTTATATACCTAGTAATCGCCTTTATGGTCCACCCTGTTACGGGTGACGTTTGACGATACCAAAGTACATAACTCCTTATGTTGGGAACCGTAGTGACTTCAGGTTTGAGGAATATTCATACCAATAGTCACATGAGAAATTTATGACACTCATATGACGATCCATGAAACTTTCTCATGGCGGGTCAGTTCAATATATATTCTCTAATATATACCCATGTGTCAACTTGATATCATATATCCATGACTTGTGAGATCAAGTCATCAATTGACCTACATGCTAGTCTTTATGTATTAATATTGCCCTTGCATATTAATACTTGACTAGGAACATTTAGGAAAGTGTTCTCTACAGCCTCTCATAATCAATTATGCCAATTGATGTGCTATAGATAAGAACCTACTTTTCTAGGGCATTATTATATTTAATTTAGCTGGCACAAGCAAGACGTAAATATAATAACCAATCCTTTTCCTTTATAGAATATGATACAAAATGTTCCCTATTCAACCATCACATGATTGGTTCTAGGGCTATAACTAACACCTTTCACTAAGACCCTTCCGATGAAAGCTTTTGATAGGCATGTAGAGGGAATGGGGATCAGATGTATGGTAGTTTGAGGGCAGCATAGTCTTTTAGTATAAGTAGGAGATTGTTGGGATGTATACTGAAAAGTCTATCTTTTGTATGAACATATTTCTTTTGAAATAAGAATCACATGATCATTGTTTGCATATTTGTGATTATGCATATTGTCAAATACATTGCATTGTAGATAACATGGTGTGTAGTGTCACACAGTAGATCTTGTTATCAGCTCCTTGTAAAGTATAAGTAACGGCTCACAACCTAGATGACTTTAGACAAACCATTGGTATGGTTGTAGTGTGATTTGGTATTGGTTTGTCTTGACCATAGATTCACACTAGTACATTTTGTGTGTATTGAGCAGGACCGACTTAGAGGTGATTCGATTTATTACTGACTACATAATCGAATTAGACCTCAGATATTATATTGTACATGGTCTTAATCCCGATATAATAATGGGCACATATACTTAGTATTCATTTCTTTGATTTACCAATGGGCGAGATTTATAGATTAAATCGATAGGCTCGGTAAGTTGGGTAATGATATTATTTATATGGTGTGTTGTTGATTATAGGTGGAAACTGTGTCCTATATATTAGGATGATGATGTCCCCTTGAGGAGCTCATAAGGTTCATCATGTAAACCCTGCAGGTGGACTTGGTCCAGCATAATGATAAAGTTGAGTGGTACTACTCAAGGAGTTAGATGTTGATTAATAAATTGTCAGTAAATTAATTAATCAATGAACATTCGAGATCTTAAACACGGGGGAAAAAATGTACAAATAATATATGGAGCCCATATTAACTTATGGGGGTTGGTGAGGTAGATCAATGATAATCCTTTAGTGGATTGGATTATCATTAATGGATCGGACTTTATGTGGGCTTGATCCATTGGGTGGCAAAGATCCAACTCTTCCTCATGGTCCCTATTGTAGCCTATTAAAACCTCATGAAGCCTAGATCCAATGGATGAAAACAAAACTCTAGATCCAACGGTAGAGATAAAAATATCTAGATCCGACGGTTGAGATTAAATCTCTAGATCTGACGGTTGAGATTAAATTATTAGAACCAATGGTGGAGATTAAAACAAGGCTTATCCCTAACTCTATAAAAGGAGGCAAGGGGGTGGGCGGAAACAACAATTGAAGAGAGAAAGGTTAGGGTTTTGTTTCTTATGGCATGGGCGGCAAGAAACAAAAGAGGCTAGGGTTTTTGGAGAAGTGCTTGGGAGGCCACAAATAAGGAAAGAGTTCTTCTTCGTTAAGAGTTGTCGGCGCCCCTCCTCCTTCTCTAGACCTTGGCCGGCATCCAAACAAGACTCTCTCTTCTACTTGGCCAGTGAAAAAAAGTCTAGGGTCTCTTCCCTTAGGGTTTTGGCCAGGGTTCACTTCCTTTGGCTCTTCTTCTTAGCCAGCGGAAAGCACCAAGCTTGGAGCTTGGTGGTTGGTTGGAAGAAGGAGAAGAGTTTTGTTATTGATCTTCCTTTGTTCGGAGAGAACAAGGATAGGAAGATTAGCGATCTAGGAGGCTTCAACTTTTGGAAGATCATCGCCCACATGACATCCAAAAGGAGGAAGGACATACAATAGAAGATCGAGAGGTATAACACTTGTCTATTTTCTTTTGTAACATGTCTATAATTGTTTTTCAATCATATACATGTTGAGTATTCTGTTTTTATGGTTAAATATACTTGGACCCCGAATACAAACACAAAAGTCGGCGATCCATACATCGTCTATTCCGTAGCTAATCGTAGAATAGAGGTTTGTTGCTTGGACAACAAGTTTGTTCAAGTGACCACTCTAATCGAATAGCACGACGATGAAACGGTAGCTTGGGTAATCCCTCTTGTCAAGGATAAATTTTTTTATCCGGGGATGTAGAAGGGATCGCCATGAACAAGCGATCGAGTTGAAGTGGGAAGCGAAGTTTCCTACATTCAAGAGAAGTGCAATATCTTACTTTGATGTCTAATGTGGTGTTGGTTCCTAAGTCGTCAGGAAAATGGAGAATATATGTGGACTTTAGAGATCTTAATAAAGCTTGTCCTAAGGATTGCTATCCTTTGCCCCGCATTGATCAGTTAGTAGACTCCACTGCTGGGCATCAGTTTATTTCAATGATGGATGCTTACCATGGATATCATCAAAAACCGTTAACTCAGAGAGATCAAAATAAGATCAGTTTTATTACAGCTGAGGGATCTTTCTGTTGTGTAGTTATGCTTTTTGGATTAAAATGCACTAGGGCTACTTACCAGAGGTTAATGGATAAGATCTTTGAAAAACAGTTCGGAAGGAATGTGGATGTATATGTGGATGATATTCTGGTTAAAACTCTATATGTTGAGTAGTTAATAGCTAATACAGAGAAAACCTTTGGTACTCTGCATTAATAAAAAATGAAGTTGAATCCAGAAAAGTGTATATTTGGGGTGACACAGGGTCATTTTTTGGGATATGTGGTCACTGTACAGGGTATAAGGGCTAATCCTATTAAGATTGAAGCTATTCAGCAAATGCAACCTACAAGAAATTTGAAGGAAGTACAGAGGTTATTAGGCAAGATTATTGCCCTATCGAGATTCATATCCCGATCTACAGATAGGAGTCTCCCTTTCTTCAAGATATTAAAGAGGGTTACACGGTTCCAGTGGGATGAGCATTGTGATAAAGCCATTCAATCTTTAAAGGTATATTGGTGGAGCCTCCTTTCCTAGCTAAGCCTCAACCTAGAGAAGTGTTATGGGTGTATCTGGCTCTTTCGAAGGTGGTTGTAAGCTTAGTATTGATTCGAGAAGGCAAGGGCCAACAACATCCAATCTATTATATTAGCTATCTGTTGAAGGGGGGTGAAGTTCGTTATACTAATTTGGAGAAATTAACTTGGGGTCTAGTTTTGACTACTCGAAAGAAACGACCTTATTTTTTATCTCATCCCTTAGTGGTACACACTGACACTCCCCTTGTTGGAATGTATACTGAAAGCCTAGCTCTTTTTGTATGAACATTTTATTTTGAAACAAGAATCACATGATCATTGTTTGCACTTTATATATTTATTATAGGTGTGCATATTGTCTAATATTTTACATTGTAGATAACATGGTGCTTGGTGTGGCACAGAAGATCATGTTATCAGTTCCTTGTAAAATATAAGTAGAGGCTCACAACCAAGATGGTTTTGGACAAACCATTGGCATGGTTGCAGTGTAGCTTGGTATTGTTTTGTCTTGAACATAGAGTTACACTAGTACACTTAGGTGTATTGAGCAGGACCGACATAGAGGTGATTCAATTTATTGCTGACTGCATAATTGAATCGGACCTCGGATATTATGTTGTACATGATCTTAATCCCGATATAATAACGGGCACATGTACTTAGTATTTATTTCTTTGATTTACCAGAGGGTGAGATTTAAATGGATTAAATCAATATGCCCGGTAAGTTGGGAAATGATATTATTTACAAGGTGTGTCATTGATTATAGGAGGAAACCGTGTCCTATATATTAGGTTGATGATGTCCCCTTGAGGAGCTCATAAGGTTCATCATGTAAACCCAGCTGGTTGACTTAGTCAACATGATGATAAGGTTGAGTGGTACTGCTCGAGGAATTAGATGTTAATTAATTGATGGTCAGTAAATCAATTAATTGACGGACATTCGATATCTTAAACACGGGGAGATTAATGTACGAATAATATATGGAGCCCATATTAATTTATGGAGGTTGGTGAGGTAGTTCAATGATGATCCTCTAGTGGAATGGAACATCATTGATGGATCAAGTTTGTGTGGTTCCGATCCATCGGGTGGCCAAGACCCAACTCCTCCTTATGGTCCCTATCGTAGCCTAATATAATCCTTGTGAAGTCTAGATCCAAGAATGTAAAACAAAACCTAAAACCAACGGTTGGGATTAAATACCTAGATCCGATGGTTAGGATGAAACACTAGAACCAACGGTTGAGATTAAATCCCTAGATCCGATGGTTAGGATGAAACCCTAGAATCGACGGTTGAGATTAAATCCCTAGATCCGACGGTTGGGATAAAACCCTAGATCCGATAGTTGGGATGAAATCCTAGATCCGACGGTTGAGATGAAACCCTAGATCCGACGGTTGGGATAAAACCCTAGATCCGACGGTGGAGGTTAAATCCCTAGATCCGACGGTGGATATTAAAGGAGTCCTAAGCCTAACTCTATAAAAGGAAAGCTTAGGGTTGGGCGGCAATAATGATTTGATTGAGGAATTAGGGTTTTGGCTCATCCAAAAGTGGGCGGCTAGGGTTTTTGGGGGGCTAGGGTTTTGGAGAAAAACAAGTGGGCGACAACTCTTCCTTCTAGTTGATTGCCGGCGCCCATCCTCCTCCATCAACACTTGGCCGGCGCCCATCCTAGAGGCCTCTCCCTTCTTCCTTGGCTGGCGGTTCTCCTTCCATAGGTGGACGGCATTCATCTTCCTCCCTTCATCTTAGAGTGGCCGGCGGCAACACTTCTTGAAGTTGGCCGGCGCATCATCCAATTGTTCCTTGGCCGGTGGTTGCACCAAATTCCCTAATTTGGTGGCCGGTTCTAGATAGGAAGGTATTTGTTCTTTCTTCTCTTTGTTCGCAGCGGACAAGGTGGAGAAGAAAGCGATCTAGAAGGCTTCTACTCGTGGAGGATCTTCGTCCACACGTCGTCCACGAGAAGGATAGGACATACGGTAGAAGATCGTGAGGTATAAAGTTATTTTAACTTTATTTACAGATCTGAGCTTGTTCTTTTATGTTTTGATTATGCATGTGTAAATTAGTAAATATATTGTATAATCATGGACCCCAAAGACAAACACAAAAACCGGCGATCCGTCCGTCGTCTCTTCCGCGGCTAACCAACTAGAAGAGTTGAGTTGCTTGAACAACTAGTTTGTTCAAGCGATCACTCAAGTTGTTAGCACGACGACGAAATGGTTGTGCTAAGGAAGCTCATCCCATCCAGATTAATTCTTTCATTATTGAAAATTTTAATCCGGGGACATGGGAGCCAATGAGCCTCTGAAGCATCCACCTTCAATTGGTATCAGAGCCACGGTTTCCGGTTTTGTGTGTTTAGGATTCGGTTAATTTTTTATGCATTTTTCATATATAATATGTGCCGGATAATAGTAGGATATGCGTAGTTTAACTCTTTGGTTGCAGGCATAAGATCCGACTATTATGGCCATGTGTGTGTATGTGAATGGATGTGTGTAAAAATTTATTATTTGAATCCTCGGGGTTGACGAGGCTAGATTAGTATTTAATTTTTGTAATTAAATACGACATTGTTTAGCCGCTCATTTTAGTTTACTTTCGATCTAGATTATTTGTACACTCCTTCATGGAGTATAGGATCGATGGATGTAAATTAAAATGTTTTATCTCGGCTCGGAACTCTTTGGTGACTTGCGCACGGGAAAAGATGGAGCGGACGAGGTGGCGACACGACGGGATGCATATTGGAGGACAATGCCATAATAGTTGGAAAAATTCTGTTTTTTTCCATATTTATTGCTTATTTATTTTATATTCATGTTGTGTATGTTTTAAAATTCCTCATTTTCAATTTACTAAGTGGGAGAGGGACATTTTAATTAATTCTCGCAGCCTCCATTACAATTTGACGTGTGATGCAAACAAACTTGTGTGTTGGCTCTGAGTGCCTTCCTCCCTGCGGACGGGTTTGTTTGCGGATCACTAGGTCAAATAATGGTTATAGGAAATTATCTAGGAGCATGTGTACTTCCACAGCGGTAAGGCACATAATCCGAAATAATTCCCTCAGTATCGTGTAATGGTGCACACTTAGATGCAAATAAAGGTATCCTCCCCATCGGAGTCACTGCTTTTATTTGTAGGGCCAAAGAGGAACCAACTATTAATTTTATTTGTCAAAAAGTAAGGTTGACAAGATAATAAAATTAATGGGTAAAACCTCCTCTTACAAATGTAGAATTCGTATACGTCCACACTGCATGGCATGCGACATTCTCGGTGATTTGAGGTGTTGGTTGATTTCGGAATTTTATTGTTTTGAGTAATCAATAATATTTGAAATCTAATATTTTGATCATTGTGATTTTTAGGATTTTCAAATGGCTTTCAACCCACTTGCTGTGATTTTAAAAGAAAACAAACATACTGGTCCAAACTACATTGATTGGAAAAGAAACCTGGATATTGTCTTAACTGCGGAGGAGTACAAATTTGTACTCTTCGAGGTCTGTCCTCCTAAGCCCACCGATGACTCTGATGAAAAGGAGAAAGAACGTTATAAGAAATGGGTTAAGGCAGATGAGATGGCACGGTGTTACATTTTGGCATCTATGTCAAATGTGCTGCAACATCAGCATCAGGCCATAGCCACTGCTTATGACATGATGTTCAATCTCAAGGAACTTTTCGGACATCAGAGTAGGGCGGCTAGGCAGGAGGCAATGAGAAACTTGATGACGACCACCATGGTCGAGGGAACACCCGTTAGGGATCATGTTCTCAAGATGATGGCTCATCTTAATGAGATGGAAGTCCTCGGAGCTGAGATCGATGGGGAAACCCAGGTCAATATCATTCTCCAGTCTCTGCCTAGGAGTTTTGAGCAGTTTTGCCTCAACTACAACATGAACAAGAGGTTGTATTCGTTGGCGGAGCTTCTGACAGAACTCCAGGCGGCAGAGGGGCTTTTTCGTCAAAGTGCTCAAGCCATGGTTGCTCAGAAGGTTTCTTCCTCTAAACCGAAAGGTAAGAAGAAGAAGAAATAAGGTGGAGCGAAGAAAGTGGCAGTGGGACCTCAGGCAGGAGTGAAGAAGCCGAAAGGCAAGTGCTTCACTTGCGGTGGACATTGGAAGGCAGTCCTCTAGAAAGAACAAAGGTATATCTTCTTGTTTAGTTGTTGAAACATGTTTAGCAGTGTTATCTACCAGTACCTGGTGTGTAGATACAGGAGCCACTAATCATGTCTGCAATACTTTGCAGGGGTTCCAGGAAACCCGACGACTAGCTGAGGGAGAGATTACCGTCTTCGTGGGCAATGCTTCAAAGGTGGCGGCTATTGCAGTGGGAGAAGTTTATTTATCTTTTGATAGGAATAAAGTTTTGGTTTTGAGAAATTGTCTTTATGTACCTACTTTTAGAAAGAATTTAATTTCAGTTTCTAAATTGTTTATGGATGGGTATTCTATTTCTTTTAATGACAAAGTGATTATAAAAAGGAACAGGGAGATTATCTGTTCTGGTACATTGGTTGGCAATTTATATACTCTTGACCCAAAAACTCCCACGATGCATATAGAGATCAATAACTCATTTTCTAAGTCTAATAAGAGAAAAGAACCTTCGCAAATGAACCAAACATATCTTTGGCATCTAAGGCTTGGTCATATTAACCTTAGCAGAATTCAAAGGTTGATAGCTGATGGACCTTTGGGTTCATTAGTGGTGGAGGATCTCCCAACCTGCGAATCTTGCTTGGAAGGTAAAATGACCAAGAGACCTTTCAAGGCCAGGGGGTATAGAGCCAAAGATGTGTTGGAAATGGTTCATTCTGATTTGTGCGGTCCTATGTCTATCCAGGCAAGAGGTGGCTTTGAATACTTTGTCTCTTTTATAGACGATTATTCAAGGTATGGATACATTTACTTGATGCGCCGCAAGTCTGAATGCTTTGACAAGTTCAAAGAATTCAAGGCTGATGTGGAGAACCGTCAAGGTAAAAGTATCAAGACATTACGATCTGATCGTGGTGGTGAGTACCTCTTGGGAGAGTTTAGGAGTTACTTATCAGAGGCTAGGATTCAATCCCAATTGTCTGCACCTGGCACACCCCAGCAGAATGGTGTAGCGGAGCGAAGGAATAGGACTCTTATAGAGATGGTCAGATCGATGATGAGTTACTGTTACTGTTAGAGGGGGTATGCACTGGATACGGCAATGTACACTCTGAACTTGGTTCCATCTAAATCAGTACCTTCTACCCCTGTAGAATTGTGGACTGGGCGAAAGCCTAGTCTGAGACATATTCGGATATGGGGGAGTCCAGCACATGTGCTGAAGGCTGATGCTGGTAAGTTGGAACCTCGTACAGAAGTGTGCATGTTTGTTGGCTACCCTAAGGGAATGAAATGTGGTTTGTTTTATAATCCTAGAGATCAGAGGGTGATCATTAGCACGAACGCCAGATTTATAGAGGAGGATTATGTAATGAACCACAAGCCGAAGAGTAGGATTGTTCTTGAGGAGTTGACAGGGGAAGTTTCGACTTCAGTACCACTGGTACAAGAGGAGACACCACAAGTCATCGTGACCGCTGGTCACAGAGCATACACAGTGAGGCACCTCATCGTCAGTGGGAGGGTTGTTAGACAACCCGAGAGATTCATGTTTTTGGGAGAGTCTTCGGACTTAGTCCCTGGTGAACATGAACCTGATCCCTGGACATATGACGAGGCAATCCAAGATAGAGATGCGGTATCTTGGCAAAAAGCGATGAATTCAGAGATAGAATCTATGGATTCTAATCAGGTCTGGAAGCTAGTAGAACCACCCGATGGTGTAAAAACCATTGGATGCAAGTGGATCTACAAGAGAAAGAGAGGAGTAGACGGGAAGGTTGAGACCTTCAAAGCTAGGCTTGTTGCTAAAGGGTATACTCAGAAAGAGGGTATCGATTATGAGGAGACCTTTTCGCCGGTAGCTATGCTTAAGTTTATCCGGATTCTCTTATCTATAGCTGCTCATATGGACTATGAGATTTGGCAGATGGATGTCAAGACAACTTTCCTTAACGAAAGTCTTGAGGAGAACATCTATATGCAGCAACCAGAGGGATTCATTGCTAAAGGCAAAGAGCATCTTGTATGTAAGCTTAATCGGTCCATTTATGGATTGAAGCAAGCTTCTAGATCTTGGAACATCCTCTTTGATGAGGTAATCCAGTCATATAGATTTATTCAAAGTCCGGATGAGCCTTGTGTATACAAGAGATGTGACGGTACGTATTGCTGATTTATTGAAAGTCAGGGATAATTATTTTCCGAGATGTGGCGAGAAATGTAGTATTTCTGTATATCTAGATAATGTTTTATTAGTTGGATATCAGTGTTATGCTCGCGTATTAAGTTATATATCAAAGCAGTGAAGAGCTTGGGAGAGGTCTGACAGGATCAAGGTTGTTGTACTTATCCCAAGCTTCATACATAGACATGGTTTTGAATCGTTTTAGCATGCAAAACTCCAAGAAGGGTTTTCTACCTTTCAGGTATGGAGTTCCTTTATCTAAGGAGATGTGTCCTAGATCATCTGAGGTGATAAAGAGGGTAGGCGGTTCCTTATGCTTTGGCAGGAAGCCTCATGTATCTATGTGCGAGACAAGATATCGCTTTGCGTGGGCATGGTTAGTAGATATCGAGTAATCCGATGTGACATTGACTGCGTAAAGCATATATTGTAGTGCCTGAGAAGGACTAGGGATTATATGCTAGTTTACCGGGCAGACCAATTACTCCCTGTGGGTTGCATGGATTGCGATTTCCAATCAAATAGGAATAACAGTAAGTCTACCTCAGGTTTTGTGTTTACTTTAGGAGGGGGAGCCATTGTATGGAGGAATGCCCAGCAGAAATGCATGGCGGACTCCACCATGGAAGCTGAGTATGTGGCAGCCTATGAGGCGGCCAAAGAAGCTGTATGGCTCAGGAACTTCCTGATGGACTTGGATGTGATTCCTGGTTTGCCAAGAATTATCACAATTTATTGTGAGAATAATGGTGCAGTTGCAAACTCGAAGGAACCACGAGCCCATAAGGCTAGTAAACACAGAGTGCAAGTACCACCTGATACGAGAAATCATAAAGGAGGTAGAAGTTGCTGTCGCCTAGATTGTATCAGAGGATGACCTGGTAGACCCTTTCACTAAGGCCCTTCTGCCAAGAGCTTTGATAGGCAAGTGGAGGGAAGGGGAATCAGATGTATGGCAGTATGATGACAGCATAGTCTTTTAGTATAAGTGGGAGATTGTTGGGATGTATACTGAAAGCCTAGCTCTTTTGTATGAACATCTTTATTTTGAAATAAGATCATTGTTTGCACTTTATATTTATATATGTGCATATTGTCTAATACTTTACATTGTAGATAACATGGTGCTTGGGTGTGGTACAGAAGATCATGTTATCAGTCCCTTGTAGAGTATAAGTAGAGGCTCACAACCAAGATGGTTTTGGACAAACCATTGGCATGGTTGTAGTGTAGCTTGGTATTGTTTTGTCTTGAACATAAAGTTACACTAGTACACTTAGGTGTATTGAGCAGGACCGACATAGAGGTGATTCAATTTGTTGCTGACTACATAATTGAATCGGACCTCGGATATTATGTTGTACATGCTCTTAATCCCGATATAATAACGGGCACATGTACTTAATATTTATTTCTTTGATTTACCAGAGGGTGAGATTTCTATGGATTAAATCAATATGCCCGGTAAGTTGGGAAATGATATTATTTACATGGTGTGCCGTTGATTATAGGAGGAAACCGTGTCCTATATATTAGGTTGATGATGTCCCCTTGAGGAGCTCATAAGGTTCATCATGTAAACCCTGCAGGTTGACTTAGTCAACATGATGATAAGGTTGAGTGGTACTACTCGAGGAGTTAGATGTTAATTGATTGATGGTCAGTGAACCAATCAATTGACGGACATTCGATATCTTAAACACGGGGAGATGGATGTACAAATAATATATGGAGCCCATATTAATTTATGGGGGTTGGTGAGGTAGTTCGATGATGATCCTCTAGTGGAATGGAACATCATTGATGGATCAAGTTTGTGTGGTTCCGATCCATCGGGTGGCCAAGACCCAACTCCTCCTCATGGTCCCTATCGTAGCCTAATATAAACCTCATGAAGTCTAGATCAAATGATGGAAAACAAATCCCTAGAACCGACGGTTGAGATTAAATCTCTAGATCCGACGGTTGGGATTAAAACCCTAGAACCGACGGTTGAGATTAAATCTCTAAATCCGACGGTTGAGATTAAAACCCTAGAACCGACGGTGGAGATTAAACCAAGGCCTAAACCTAACTCTATATAAAAGGGAGAGGAAAGGTTGGATAAGGTGGGCGGCAAGAAAATTGGGAATTAGTTCCTATATTTTTGGCTACCTCATCAATAACCAATTTTCTCCTAAGTTCTATAAAAGGGTGGCTATGGGTTGGGCGGAAAAGGAAGAGTGGTTGATGTTGGATGATGGATGCTAAGGAGATTAGGGTTTAGCCTCCAATTGCTTGGGTGGCAAGCAACCCTAAGGAGGAAACCCTAATTAGGGTTTGGCTCCTATGGGTTGGGCGGCCAAGGGCTTGGAAGATGAGTGGGCGGCAACTTGAGGAAGATCTCTTCTTCTTCCTTGAAGATGGCTAGCTCCTAGATCTCTTCTCTCCATCATGGTTGGGCGGCAAGAAACCCTAAGGAGGAAACCCTAATTTGATTAGGGTTTGGCTCCTTTGCATGGGCGGCCAAGGTTTGGAAGGAGGGTAAGCGGCATCTTGTGGAAGAGTTCTTCTTCTTCCTAGGAAAGGTGGCCGGTTTATATCTCCTCCTTCCACCTTGAATGGGCGGCAAGAAGACCTAAGGAGGAAACCCTAATTAGGGTTTGGCTCCTATGGTTGGGCGGCTAGGGTATGCAAGGAAGGTGGGCGGCAACTATAGGAGAGGAGCTCTTCCTCTTCCTAGGTTGTGGCCGGCTCCTTCCTCTATTCCCTCCACCATGGCCGGCGCCCAATATATTCCCTTTATCCTCTTCACTCCATCTTGGCCGGCGGCCCCAAAACAAGGGTTTGTCCCTAGTTCGGTACCTTGGTTGTTTCCATTATGTTCTCTCTATTCTTGGGGTCGGCGGCATCAATCCTTTTGTGGAATGGTGGTTGGCTCAAGAAAGAAGGGAAAGAGAGTTCTTCTTTCTTTGGATTGAAGAAGATCTAGGAAGCTTCAACTTGTAGAGGATCTTCGTCCACACGAAGTCTACAAGGAGGTTAGGACATACGATAGAAGATCAAGAGGTATAAAAGTTTCACAACTTTTATTATTGTTCTTTTCATGTTCTTATTTGATATGCTAGCTTATGTTCTTTATGTTAGTATATGTTGATTATACTAGTTTGCATTTGCATGTATTTGTATAATCATGGACCCCGATAAGAAACACAAAAACCGGCGATCCGTCCGTCGTATCTTCCGCGGCTAATCGACTAGAAGAGTTTGGTTGCTTGAACAACTAGTTTGTTCAAGCGATTGCTCGAGTCATTGGCACGACGATGAATTAGTTGTGCTTAGGAAACTCATCCCATCCGGATTAGTTTTCATTAGTGAAAATTTTAATCCGGGGACATGGGAGCCGATGAGCATTCCGAGAAATAGCACGGTTGCCAACAGTTTTCGCTCACATCTCAGTACATTTTATGTTAGTTTCATGCATATGTTACTCTATTTTGCATGCATTTCCTATTTTCTGGTTCGGAGGTCTGCTCTTTGTACTTTTGTGTGCAGGTTAGCATTTCGGGTGAAAAAGGTGCACTTTCAGAGCAAAAGAAGGACAGTTTACAACTAGACGCAGAGTGGGACATGACCAGAGCGTATGGCTACACACGGTCATGACCAATGGGTGAGATCAGCCACCACAAGGCCACACAAGGCCTGGCAGTGTGAAAACACACTGTTGTGTGGAAACACACGGCCGTGTGGTGGCCGCCAGATTTGTGCGACTAGGGCTTTTTTTGGATTTTGCAGTGGTCCGAGGAGGTGTCTATATAAGGATGGCTCCACCCAAACCCTAGGGAGGAGGCACGACGGCTAGGACGACACTCCGAAGCCCTAAAAAGCTCCGAGAACTCGCAACGGGGAGGAGAAATGCTGCCGAAGGTCCACGCTTTGCACTTCAACGCCGGAGAGAAGACCACGAAAGCATTGTAATCTTTTGTTCTAGCATTTTATCTCTGATATATTCGAACATGTACATGCTTTTTGATTCCTCCTTTATATACTTGGAGTATTTCTTTTGATTCAAGGATTAAGGAGTAGCTTGTGTGCACATTACATGTTAGTTCACGTTAGATTTTGTCTTTGAATTTAATTTGACGATTAAAAGTTGTTTATACTATATCTATGTGTGTTTGGTTTTCTACCTACTGCGCTTAGGCGATATGAGGGGTGACAACCCTTGTATCTAAGATTTAGGAGATTTTATATAAGGAACCTAGGGGTAAATCTAATCTCCTATAACCGTGGGTAAAAGGATGTGATTGATCCGAAAATGGTTCATCGTAGGGATTGATTCGGCATCCTCGTACCGTCTATCCTATCCTTTTAGGCATAGATAGCTCCTGGTAGATGCGGCGGCTCATTGGGAGAGTGTATGATGTCCCTTCCACAAAACCATAGCTAAACGTCTAGACAACGCCAATTGACAGAATTGTTTTGTGACACACAAGCGAAACCGAAGTCCTAGAATTACCTTTGAAGACCTCAGCACACTCCCTTCTTCCTCCATGTGACATCGTATAGAGTATAGCCCATCGACAGCCCTCACAAGTTGAAACCTCTAGAGTTTTACTTTCGAACAATTTCAACAACCGAACATATTGATATATGAATCCTAGTCCCTGTGGGATCGATAATCTTTTATTACTTGACGGCATCCATTCACTTGCGGGCATTGAGCACGAGCATGGGCTTCGAGTCCTCGACGGCCTCCGTCGTGAGATTTGAGGTCGCGATCGCGTGCTTTGGCTCCGTTGTCGGGGACTGATCGATTCGATATCGAACCGAACAGTGGAAAATTGGATCCGACATAGGATTAGATTTATTTACTTGTTTTATTTTCTTTTTAGTTTGCTTTAGTTATTTAGTTTTATATTTTCCATATTTTAGGTTTAGTTTTTAATTTTATTCTAGCAGTAGTTGTTTTTATTTCCTTTTTGCATCTTAGATTTTATTAGCAAGATTATTTTATTTTCTGCCTCTTAGGATTAGGTAGCACTCCAAATTTTTTGTGCCTTGATTTCGTCATATGCTTAGATGCTTAGGATCGGAAGGCCTGATTCCGATCGACTTAGAAATCGAGCAAACCTTTCATCGCCGGAAAGCAGAGCAGTGAAGGATGGAGGATCAATCTGCATCCGAAGTGAACATTGATAGCCGACCTCTGCGGGACTATGTAGCTCCTAGTGTAAGAGGATTTAGGTCGAGTAGAGCTGGACCATCTATTTCTGGAAATAAATTTGAGCTGAAACCGACACTTATACATATGGTCTAGCAGAGTCAATTCGGGGGAGCTACGACTGAAGACCCGAACCGACACCTTGAGGCATTTTTAGAAATCTACTCGACAATGAAAATGAATGGAGTCCCTACTGACGTGATTTGCCTGAGCCTATTCCCATTCTCACTGCGGGATAAGGCTAAGGCATGACTTCTCTCTTTACCTTCAGGGAGCATCACTACATGGGAGCAATGTGAGCAGCAGTTTCTGAACACATACTTCCTACCAAGCAAGACTGCTCACATGCGTCATCTCATCACGAGCTTCCGTCAGAATGAGGGGGAGTCCTTATTCGAAGCTTGGGATCGCTACAAGGGGCTACTATTCCAATGCCCCCACCACAGACTAGAGAGGTAGCTGGTGATCCACATCTTCTACAATGGGATCGCATACACCACAAAGATGTCCTTGGATTCTACTGCAGGAGGAGCACTGATGAACAAGACCATAGAGGAAGCAGAGGAGCTGATAGAAGAGGTGGCCCAGATCCACCATCAATGGGCTTCCTGTTGGACTATCTGAGCCGCAAAAACTACTCTTTGCGTTGCAGAAACCCCGGAAGTCGGCCACGGATCTGTGCGAAGATAAACAAAACTACATGTACGTATTTAAAAACCTTAGATCTACTCTAGATCTACATGTTAAGAGTTTTACCCTTGATGTGATGCCCTTCTCTTATCCCTCTCATCCAAACGGCTTGTCGGAACTCGAGAGTGTCAAGTGTACACTCCTCTATTGGTATCCACACAAGCAATAGGTGGAGAAAAGCAACCTAGAGTGTGCTAGCACCCCTTAGAGGCTCACGACAAGATGAGGAAGAGAAAGCTTGAGGGAAGAGAGGAGGAAGAAGATGAAGTTACACAACTTAACTTCACACTTTCATAACCCACTATAAGGGGGTTACATGCATGCATGTAACTCCAAGAGCCAATGGATCTTGGTCTCCCTCATGAGGTGGCACCCCATGATGAGTCCATGATGATGTGGAACATCATCATTGGCCGGACCCCATGCCAAGTCACCATGACATGGCAATTGGTCAAGTCAAAATTAACTATTCATCTTCCCTCTCAAGTCAAGTCAAACTTGACCTCTTATCTCCCATTGTTGATCAAATCCAACCATTTGATTCAAGTCAATTTGATATAATGAATCTCTATTCATTATTTTAAATTGACTCAATGAATCAAATCTAAATTAGACTCATTCAACACTTGAATCAAATTGAGTCTAACTCAATTATTCTAATTTAGATTACCCTTAATCCAATTTGGTTCATCCCATGAACCTAATCCTCATGGTTCATCATATGAACCTAATCTCCATCTAATTACCCTTTATGTGTGACCTTATAGGTTCTTGTAACATTGGCAATGCTCCTAAACCGATTTAGGAACATAAGCAGTGAGCGGTATCTAGCAACACATCATTGCTACCCAAGTTACAAGAATGTTGAGATCCAACATCACCTTTGTGACTACTAATTGTTACTCTCACAATATGTGACAATGTCCCTCTATCCTTGACATCTAGATTGACCAATTGAGGTATATACCATGTCATCCTCGGTACAATCTATATCTTAAACTCCAAGTAGACTCACTCTAATCAAATGAGCTCAATATCTCATATTGACTCATTTGGGCATGGGCATCACTTAGTGATCTCACTCTATCAAGAATAATGATGTCACTCCCGTCATATAGGAGGGATAGATCCCATCTACATCACTCACATCCCTCCGCAGAATTTGTTATATACCCAGTAATCGCCTTTATAGTCCACCCATTTACGGGTGATATTTGACGAAGCCAAAGTATGCAACTCCTTATGTAGGGAACCATGGTGACTTCAGGTCCAAGGACTAATAGTCACATGAGAAAGTATATGACACTCATGTAATGATCCATGATACTTTCTCATGGTGGGTCATTCAATATATATTCTCCAATGGATATCCATGTGTCAACTTGATATCACATATCCATGACTTATGAGATCAAGTCATCGAGTTGACCTACATGTTAGTCTCTTTGCATTAACATTGTCCTTGAATGTTAATACTTGACTAGGAATGATTAAGAGTATTTTTCTCTATATCATCTCATTATCGATTCAACCAATCGATTGATATAGATAAGAACCTTCTACTCAAGGACGTTATTATACTTAGTTATTTGGCACCAATACAAGTAAATATAATAACCATGCTTTTATAAATAGGAATATGATACAACAAAGTTCATACAACAATCATCACATGATTGGCTCTAGGGCTTTCACTAACAATCTCCCACTAGCACTAGTGTCAATCACTGTAGTATCTAATACCCAATGACCTAGTGTGACCATCATGCTTTTTCTATGCCAAATCCTTGGTCAAGGGATCTGCGATGTTAGCCTCTGTGGATACTCTGCAAATCTTCACATCTCCTCTATCGATAATCTCTCGAATGAGATGGAAGCGGCGTAGTATGTATTTGGTCAGCTGGTGTGAGCGAGGTTCCTTAGCCTGCGCAATCGCTCCATTGTTGTCACAATAGAGCTCTATAGGATCTACTATGCTAGGAACCACCCCAAGCTCAGTAATGAACTTGCGGATCCAAACTGCCTCCTTTGCTGCCTCTGATGCAGTGATATACTCAGCCTCTGTTGTAGAATTAGAAACTATGTCCTACTTCAAACTCTTCCAATTTACAGTGCCACCATTTAAGCAAAACATGAACCCTGAGTGTGATCTGTAATCATCCTAGTCAGTTTGGAAGCTGGCATCGCTGTAACCCTTTACAGCTAGCTCCTCATCGCCTCCAAATATCAAGAAATATTCTTTAGTCCTTCTCAAGTACTTAAGAATATTCTTGACTGCTATCCAGTGACGCTCACCTAGATCTGACTGGTATCTACTCATCATGCTCAAAGCATATGAGACATCAGGACGAGTACATAGCATGGCGTACATGATAGATCCTATGGCCGATGCATAAGGGATCTTATCCATGTGGTCTCTCTCCTCTCTAGAAGAGGTACTTTGAGTCTTCGAAAGACTCACACCATGTGACATCGACAGAAGTCCCTTCTTAGAATTCTGCATGGCAAACCGTAGTAATACCGTGTCAATATATGTACTCTGACATAGGCTAAGCAATCTCTTAGATCTATCTCTATATATCTTGATGCCTAGAATACAGGTTGCTTCACCTAAGTCCTTCATTGAGAAGCACATCCCCAGCCAAGTCTTCACAGATTGTAGCGAAGGGATGTTATTCCCAATGAGTAGTATGTCATCCATATACAATACTAGAAAGACAATTGTGTTTCCATTAACCCTCTTGTAGACACATGGTTCATCTTCATTCTTGATGAAACCAAATTGTTTGATCACATCATCGAATCGAAGATTCCATCTCCGAGAAGCTTGCTTTAGTCCATAAATGGACCTTTGCAGCTTGCATACTTTCCCAGTATTCTATGGATCTACAAAACCCTCAGGCTGTGTCATACACATGATCGAGCAAGTTTTCATTCAGAAATGCGGTTTTGACATCCATCTGGCTGGTTTCATAATCGTGGTATGTTGCAATAGCAAGCATGATCTGAATGGACTTAAACATCGCCACTGGAAAAAAGGTTTCATCATAGTCAATACCATGAATTTTCTTGAAACCTTTAGCCACAAATCGGCCCTTATAGGTATGCGTAAGTCCATCCATGTCAGTGTTTCTCTTAAAGACCAACTTACACCCAATGGGTTTGACGCCTTCAGGTGGATCAACCAAAGTTCATACTTGGTTGGTGTACATGGATTCCATCTCAGATCTCATGGCCTCTAGCCATTTCTCAGAATCTGGGCTCATCACAGCTTCCTGATAGGAGGTAGGCTGATTCTCAATGAGCATAACATCATCATGGTCAGACAAGAGAAATGAGTATCTCTCAAACTGACGACGTACCCTATCAGACCTGCGAAGAGGTAGGTCTACCTGAACAGGTTGTTGTTCCACAACTCTTTGTGCAACAATCTCATCACCCACAACACTTTGTGGTTCCTATTCAACCTCCATCAAGGCCTCAGTGCTATGGTTCTTATCTTGAATTTCTTCAATATCGAACGTACTCTCATTAGTTTTTTTAGAAATAAAATCTCTTTCTAGAAATACCTCAGTCTTTGCCACAAACACTTTGTGTTGACTAGGAATGTAGAAGTAATATCCCTTCATTTCCTTGGGATATCCAACAAAATAGCACTTATCGGATTTGGGTCCAAGTTTGTCTGAGACTTGACGTCGTACGTAAGCCTCACAACCACAAATCCTCATGAAAGATGATGTGAGCAAAACATATAGGGTTTTAGGAGTAGTTTTCGCTCACATCTTATTACATTTTGTGATAGTTTCATGCATATGTTACTCTTTTTTTACATGCATTTCCTATTTTCTAGTTTGGTGGTCTGCTCGTTGTTCTTTTGTATGCAGGTTGGCTTTTCGGGCGGAAAAGATGCATTTTCGGAGCGAAAGAAGGACATTTCATGCTAGATGTAGAGTGGGACACGGCCAGAGCGTGTGGATTCACACGGCCATGTCCAATGGGCAAAGATCAGCACACCAGGGCTGCGCACGTCCTAGCCGTGTGGAAACACACGGTCGTGTGGCGGCCCGATGTAGTTGCGCGACTATGGTTTTTTCTCGATTTCGCAGTGGCCCGAGGCGATGTCTATATAAGGATCGCTCCGGCCAAACCCTAGGAGGAGGCACGACGGTTAGGACGGCACGCCGAAGCCCTAAGAAGCTTCGGTAACTCACAGCAGGGTAGAGGAACGCCACTGGAGGTCCGCAACTTGCAATACAACGCCGGAGAGAAGATCACAACGCATTGTAATCTCTATTTCTACGCTCTCTTTCTATTGTAATTGAACTTAAACATGTTTTGTGATTCTTCCTTTATGTTTATGGAGTAGAACTTTTGATTCTAGGATTAGGGAGTAGCTTGTGTTCATAGACAATGTTGGTTCATATTAAATTCTAACCAAAAGTTTGATTTGACAATTGGATGTTGCTCTTTATTATACCTACGTGTATTTGGCTTTCTTTCCACTGTGCTTAGGCGATACGAGGTGGTGACAACCCTCGCAATCTAGATTTAGGAGGTTTGATTAAGGAACCTAGGGGTAAACCTGACCTCCCGTAACTGCGTGGAGAAGGGAGCGATGGAATCAGAAACGGTCCACCGCAAGGATTGATTTGGCATCCTCATACCCTATATCCCATCCTTTTGGGCGAGGATAGCTCCCGGTGAATGCGGTGGCTCTGTGGAAGAGTGTATGATGTCCCTCCCCCAAAACCATAGGTAGACATTTAGACGACGCCAATTGACAACATTGTTATATGATACACAAGCAAAATTGAAGTCCTAGAATCACCTTTTTAGACCCCGGCACACTCTTTTCCTCCTCCGTGTGACACCGCACTGAGTAGGGTCCTCCGATAGTCCTCACCAACCTACTCTATCTGAGATTCCGTCCGAACAATCACAACCACTTAGTGTTTTGGTACTCGAATCCCATTCCCTGTGGGATCGATAATCTATTATTACTTGACGACATCCGTGCACTTGCGGGCGTTGAGCGCGAGCGTGCACTTTGAGTCCTCGACGGTCTCCATCGTGAGATTTAAGGTCATGACCATGCGCATCAAGTTTTTGGCACCATTGCCGGGGACTGTCGATTCAATATCAATCGAACGATGGTAGATTGGATCGGACTTAGGATTAGATTAATTTCCTGCATTATTTTTCTTTTAGTTTATTTTATTTTCTTTAGTTTTATTTTCCATATTTAGATTTAGTTTTTATTTTTCAGTAGTAGTTCCTGTTTACTTATTGCAATCTTAGGTTTTTATTTATTAGATTTATTTTCTGCTTTAGCGTTAGGTTAGCACTCTTACTTTTGTGTGTTGGTTCATCGTATGCTTAGAAGGCTAGGGTCGGAAGGTCTAATTTCGATCGATTTAGAGATAGAGCGAATCTTTCATCGTCGGAGAGCAGTACAACGAAAGATGGAAGATCAAGCTGCTTCCGAGGTGAACATAGGCAGCTGACCTCTGCGGGACTACGCAACTCCTAGCCCTAGAGGATTCAGGCTGAGCATAGCTGGACCATCCATATCAGCAAATAACTTTGAGCTGAAGCCGACACTTCTACATATGGTCTAGTAGAGCCAATTCGGGGGAGCTACAACTGAAGACCTGAATCAGCATCTTAAGGCTTTTCTTAAAATCTGCTCAACCATGAAACTGAATGGAGTCCCTTCTGACACAATCCGCCTGAGCCTGTTTCCATTTTCACTGCGGGATAAGGCTAAGGCTTGGCTTCACTTCTTACCCTCTGGTAGTATCACAACATGGGAGCAGTGTGAGCAGCAATTTCTAAATAAATACTTCTCACCAAGTAAGACTGCCCACATGCACCATCTTATCACGAGCTTTTGCCAGAAGGAGGGGGAGACCCTGTTCGAAGCATGGGATCGCTACAAGTGGCTACTTTATCAATTCCCACACCATGGACTAGAGAGGTGGCTGGTGATCCACATTTTCTATAATGGGATCGCTTACGCCACGAAGATGTCCTTAGATTCTACCGCAAGAGGAGCCTTAATGAACAAGACCATCGAGGAGGCAGAAGATCTTATTGAAGAGATGGCACAAAACCACCATCAATGGGCCTCCGAACGTGGTCAACCCACGCTTGTAGCTGGATGTTACACTATCAACTCCAAGGACCATCTTTCAGCAAGGATGGACACGCTAAGCAGATGGTTTGACTCTTTGAATCCTTCATCTGCATGTGCAGCCATTGACTTTGGAGAGGGGGCGACAGCGTATCATGAGGACTACTTTGTAGGCCAGGGGACCTCAGATGAGCAGATCGAGCATTGTGACATAATTGGGGACTATGATCAAAGGCCCCACAACCCATACAATAATACCTACAATCCCGGATGGAGGAGTCACCCAAATTTCTCCTAAAAAAATAACTTGGGAAACCCCCAACCATCCGGAGGGTATGGGCAGCAACAGGGCAATGGGTAGTGACCGCAGAAGTCCCGACTGGAACTGATGATGGAGGACTTCATCGCTACCCAAACTAAGGCCAATGAGGAATTTCGTCGTCAGCATCAAAAGTCTGAAGAAGCATTGAGAGACTCGAAGGCAACCGTTGATGGCCTTGCAAGTCATACCCGGATGTTGGAGACGCAAGTGACCCAAATAGCTCAATCCGTGTCACATCCTTTGAAGAACTCTAGAGCCAAGGAAAAGAGGAAGGAGCGGGACCGAGTAGCCAATTCGCCAAGGGGTGTGCAGCCATGATTTCCACCCTACCTGACCAAGCTGAGTTCGAAGAGAAGATTCCTGTACAGCTTGAGGACCCTGGTGAATTCATTATCCCCTGCTTGATTTATGGGGAGAGTTTTGACGAAGCACTATGCGATTTGGGGTCATCAGTCAGTGTGATGCCCTTCGCATATTATCTGAAGATGGGATTGAGCGGGCTCCAACTAGCGAATCTTGGTATTCGCATGGGAGATGATTTAGTGAAGGAGCCCGTTGGCCTGCTACCACACGTTCCTATGATGATTGAAGATTTCGTGATACCCACGGACTTCATGATACTGGACACAGGACCGAATCCCCAGAATCCTATCATTCTGGGAAGGCCTTTTCTAGCAACTGCAGAAGCGTACATAGATGTGAAGGCACACCGGATCTCCCTGGAGGTAGATGGGAAGATCATTCTTTTCATCCTTTCGGAGCACAGAGCTTCCTACTTTGACGGCTTCATGATTAGCAGATTGAAGCCAGAACCTCCAGATGCGGATCCCGAGACGGATGAATTGAGGTTCACTGAACCACTGGAGCCGAGTTGATAGAAGAGTGCGGTCGAGCTAAACGACCTTAAACAAAGTGCTTCTTGGGAGGCAACCCAAGTTTAGTTGTAGATTTCCCTTTTTCTATTGCATTACATACATGTGTTAGATTTTAGTTTTGATTTCCATCACATTTAGAGTTAGGAGTAGAAAAGAATTTTGCTAGGCGAAAATGAAACCCATATTAGTCTACATGGCGAAGTGTTGAACAAATTCGGGCCATGGTGCATAAATGAGCAAAAAATGGGGACACACGGCCTGGTCGTGTGTTTTCCCACGGTCGTGCCCACTTGACCAGAGGCGCACATGGCCTGGCCGTGTGTTTTCACACGGCCATGGCGTGCGAGGTTAAAAGGGGCGAACCGTGTGTTTTCACCTCATTTGCACTGTGTGCTTCAAAAGTTCTTGCCCTAGACGTGTGATTTCGCTTTTCCCTTCCTCTAGAAGCATTTTCAACCTCTTTAGAAGCCAAAAGGAGCAAGGATGAGGAGGACCAAGACCGTAGCATCCTGATCCGGTGCCTTGGAGCGACGAACCAGAAGAGTCGACGCTCCTCAAGCTCCGTAAGAGGGTAACGCCCTACCCCCTCTACTTTTTCGCAATAATGAACATAGATATAGGTTCAATATGCTCTCTACTCGTAAACTTACTGTACTAGGTAGTTAGATGAGGATTTGCTAGCATTTTTAGGGTTGTTAGGTGATATGCAAACCCTATTTGCAAAAATAGGGTGGGAAGAGATTATAGGAATAAAACACCTAACCTACCCTAGGATAGTTTTGGAATTTTTGAGTTCTTTAGAGGCGGAAGTTTTAATGGGTAGAGAGAGCGAGGAGGGTAGGATAACTTTTAGACTTTTTAATATCGAGCATGAGTGGACCCTTCACCAATGGAACTCATGCTTTGGCTTGCCAAGTGGGGGAGAGAGAAGAATCCCTAATGGGTACAACTCTCGTTTGATTTGGACTGAGTTGACAGGGGAGCACGTTTATGACCCTTCTAGGGCCAAAGTGTCGCGCCTCCAAAACCCCGTCTTTCGATACCTTCACCGTGTCATGGCCAGCACTATATTTGGTCGTGGGGAGAGTGGTGGTGTAGTGAGATCTAGTGAGCTACTTTGCTTATGGGATATTCTACAAGAAAGGAGTAGTATCGATGTAGGGTCTCACTTTATCAGACACTTAGTGAAGATGGACAAAGCAGCACACGGAGAGATCAATGTGGGAGGCCTACTTACCAACATTTGCTATAGGATGGGGTACGATTACACAGCATTGGAGAGTATAGAGGGGAGCCCTAGGATCGACCTAGGAGTATGTATGGCCATGAAAATGATTGTAAGAGAAGGAGACTCCTTATGTTTTGTAAGGAAAAATCTTACGACCCTTAGGCTCCCCGACCCGGATCGTACCACCATCGCTATACGAGCCAATTGGCACTTGGATCTGATAGTGGAGTCCCCTCCACATGAGGGACCATCCGCATCAGCACCCATCTCTCCACCTTTGTATCACTCTCCCTCCAATCCACACATGCATAGGAGCCCACCTAGTCGACGCCAACATGAGCCTACACCTGCACCACCATCTTTTTCTACTTTTGAGCAGGATGTAGGTACATCGGCATATGATTTCTCGGAGTTCCGATCGTGCCTCGACGACATTTACACTGAGCAGCAGACGCAGGGGCAGCGATGGGAGGAGCAGAGCGCCTACCAGCAGATGGAGTTCCAAGGATTCCGGGAGCATTTCCAGCGGGCAGAGGAGTTCTACGATGAGGCCCGTATATACTTCCAGGTGGAGGCTGCTCATCGCCAGAATGAGGTCGCCTACTGTAGGGAGATGCGGCAGCATATGCACGGCCAGCAGGCACAGTGAGCTAGGGAGGAGGAGCACCAAGCAGCCGTTGCATCCACCAGCTCTTAGATCGACCACATGTATATGTGGCATCAGCGGCTTAGCAACAGGTTCTCCTAGGATCCCGAGATGGCCAGACTCCCAGACTTTCCACCTCGTCCACCATTTTAGAGGTATATTTTTTTGTTTAAGTCTAGGGGGGGGGGAAGACCCCAAAAATCTATTTTGTTTTGTTTTCCTAGTAGTAGTTTCTTTTCTGGTATTTTCATTCGTTCATACATGCATGAGTTGTTTAGTTCCTTTCAGTACTTAAATTTTGGTGTCTGTAATGTTACCTCAGTATTATTTTTATTGAAAGTTTCTTGCATGAGTTGTTCCCATAGGTAGCTTAACTCCATTTATCTTGTGGTATTTTATTCTATGTGCTCTATTGAATGTTCTAGACCTGCACTAGTTAGCTCTATTTTTGCACTCACACATGTTGAACATTTTGAAAGGGAGAATTTAGTACATACCTAGTTATGATTCACTTTAGTAGTCTAGTACTTTGGAATCCATAGGTGACTCTAGGTTTAGCATTTTAGTTACTAGAGATGCTCGGATTTGTGTAAGCCCATTCGAAAAAATCGAAATCCCTGTGATCCAAAAAGTAAAAGAGAAAAAAAAGAAAAAAAAGAGAGAAAAAGAAATGACAAAAGAAAAAAGATTGAGAGGGATAAAAAAACAGTTGTCGTGGGTGGAAATGGCTAGGTGCCCCTTTAAGACCGAGTTAGGTTACTAAGGAAACACCTCCCAATTTCTCTCAATACCGAGCACACCTTTGAGACTTTATGCTAGATCTAGGGAATGACCCTCGCTTTGGGACAGTAAGTGCCTAAGAGCAGAAAACCTTAGGAAAGCTATGGGGTGATGACTTAACTCACCATGGAACGAGCATCCCCTAAGAATGATTCACCTAGCACGAGCACGAGGAGCTAACTTAGTGAATTTTTAGAACATATCTATTTTGCTTTGATTGTAAATACCACCTGATAAATTTAGTTAGCATGCTAATTATAGAACAATATCTTTTTAAAATTTCATGGCGCTGAGGTTTGCTTGAGGACAAGCAAAGATTTAAGTCTGGGGAAGTGATGTGAGCAAAACATAAAGGGTTTTAGGGGTAGTTTTTGCTCACATCTTATTACACTTTGTGATAGTTTCATGCATATGTTACTCTGTTTTTACATGCATTTCCTATTTTCTAGTTCGGAGGTCTACTCTTTGTTCTTTTGTATGCAAGTTGGCTTTTGGGGCGGAAAGACGCATTTGCGGAGTGAAAGAAGGACATTTCATGCTAGACATAGAGTGGGACACGGCCAGGGCATGTGGATTCACACGACCGTGTCTGATGGGTGAAGATCAGCACACCAGGGCCGCACACGGCCTAGCCATGTGGAAATACACGGTCGTGTGGTGGCCCGATAGAGTTGCGTGACTAGGGTTTTTTCCCGATTTCGCAGCGGTCCGAGGCGATGTCTATATAAGGATGGTTCTGCCCAAACCCTATGAGGAGGCACGACGGCTAGGATGGCATGCCGAAGCCCTAAAAAGCTTCGGTAACTCCCAGCGGGGAGGAGGAACACCGCCGGAGGTCCGCAACTTGCAATACAACACCGGAGAGAAGATCACAACACATTGTAATCTCTATTTCTGCGCTCTCTTTCTATTGTAATTGAACTTAAATATGTTTTGTGATTCTTCCTTCATGTTTATGGAGTAGAACTTTTGATTCTAGGATTAGAGAGTAGCTTGTGTTCATAAACAATGTTGGTTCATATTAAATTCTGGCCAAAAGTTTTATTTGACAATTGGATGTTGCTCTTTATTATACCTATGTGTATTTGGCTTTCTTTCCACTGTGCTTAGGCGATATGAGGTGGTGACTGCCCTCACAATCTAGATTTAGGAGATTTGATCAAAGAACCTAGGGGTAAACCTGACCTCCCGTAACTATGGGGAGAAGGGAGCGGTGGAATCGGAAACGGTCCACCGCAAGGATTGATTTGGCATCCTCGTACCCTCTATCCCATCCTTTTGGGAGAGGATAGATCCCGGTGAATGCGGCGGCTCTGTGGGAGAGTGTATGATGTCCCTTCCCCAAAATCATAGGTAGACATTTAGACGATGCCAATTGACAACATTGTTATATGATACACAAGCGAAACCGAAGTCCTAGAATCTCCTTTTTAGACCCTGGCACACTCTTTTCCTCCTCCGTGTGACACCGCACTGAGTAGGGTCCTCCGATAGTCCTCACCAACCGACTCTATCTGAGATTCTGTCCGAACAATCGCAACCACTTAGTGTTTTGGTACTCGAATCCCAGTCCCTATGGGATCGATAATCTATTATTACTTGACGACATCCGTGCACTTGCGGGCATTGAGCACGAGCGTGCAATTTGAGTCCTCGACGGTCTCCGTCGTGAGATTTAAGGTCGCGACCGTGTGCATCAAAAGACATCTTGGGATTTCTCCCTTTCCATATCGTATATGGTGTCTTTATCACAACCTTGGATGGTAGACAGTTAAGTGTGAAGGTTGATGTGTCTAGAGCATATCCCCAAAAGGATATAGGAAGATCTGTGTGACTCATCATAGATCATACCATATCTAATAGGGTATGATTCATTCTTTTGGATAAACCATTCCACTGTGGTGTTCTAAGAGGAGTGAGTTGGGATAGAATCCCACACTCAGCTAAATAGTCACGAAACTCATGGCTAAGGTATTCACCACCTCGATCTGATCGAAGTATCTTAATACTCTTGACAAGTTGATTTTGTACTTCATTCTTGAATTCTTTGAACTTTTCAAAGGATTCATACTTATGTGTCATCAGATACACATAACCATACCTACTAAAGTCATCAGTAAATGTAATGAAGTACCTATAACCACCTCTAGTAGCAACATTGAAAGGGTCGCATACATCACTATGTATAAGTCCTAACAAGTCTGTTGCTCTCTCGCTGTGTCCACTAAAGGGAGTCTTGGTCATCTTGCCTAAAAGGTAAGACTCGCATGTCTCATATGATTCAAAATCAAATGAGTCCAGCAGCCCATCCTTATGGAGTTGTGATAAGCGACTCTCATTTATGTGACCTAAGTGACAATGCCAGAGATAGGTTTGGTTCAACTCATTTGACTTGAACCTTTTGGTACTTATGTTATAGATGGGGCTCTCTAAGTCTAGAATGTAGAGTCCATTCATTAGAGGTGCACTACAATAGAACATATCATTTAAATAAACTTAACAACATTTGTTCTTTATTATAAATGAAAAGCCTTTCTTGTCTAAACAAGAAATTGAAATTATGTTCTTAGTCAAAGCAGACACATAACAACATTCATCTAGTTCTAGTACAAGCCCAGAGGGCAGAGATAGAAAATAAGTTCCTACAGCAACAGCAGCAATCCTTGCTCCATTGCCTACAAGTAGGTCCATCTCGCCCTTCGTCAATGCCCTGCTATTTCTCAGAGCCTGCATATTGGTACAAATGTGAGATGCAGATCCGGTATCTAATACCCATGATGAAGAAATAGATAGATTGACTTCTATAACATTTATACATGAAGTAGAATTCTCACTTCTCTTCTTCTTAAGATCTTCCAGGTATGCTTTGCAGTTACGCTTCCAGTGTCAAGCTTCCTTACAGTGGAAGCAAGTCCCTTCCTTGGCCACCCCTGAAGGTAGGAAACTTCGCTTCTCACTTTAACTCGGTTGCTTGTTCATGGCGATCTCGTCATCATCCCCAAATTAAAAAAAATTATGCTTGACAAGGAGGGATTACCCAAGCTACCGTTTCATCATCGTGCTATTCGATTAGAGTAGTCACTTGAACAAACTTGTTGATCAAGCAACCAACCTCTATTCTACAATTAGCCGCGGAATAGACGATGTACGGATCACCAATTTTTTGTGTTTATATTCGAAGTCCAAGTAAATTTAGCCACATATAAAACATACAACATACATATAATTGAAAAACAATTATAG
The DNA here is from genome assembly GCA_025175895.1 of Wurfbainia villosa. Classification (NCBI taxonomy): domain Eukaryota; kingdom Viridiplantae; phylum Streptophyta; class Magnoliopsida; order Zingiberales; family Zingiberaceae; genus Wurfbainia; species Wurfbainia villosa. The sequence goes on from CM045986.1 coordinate 28,433,374, forward strand.
ACATAATACAAAAGAATATAATCAAACATTATACCTCTCGATCTTCTATTGTATGTCCTTCCTCCTTTTGGACATCGTGTGGGCGACGATCTTCCAAAAGTCGAAGCCTCCTAGATCACCAATCTTCCTTTCCTTGTTCACTCTGAACAAAGGAAGATGATAAAACAAAACTCTTCTCCTTCCTTTAACTGACCACCAAGCTCCATGCTTGGTGCTTGCCATAGGCCAAGGAGAAGAACAAGGAGATGTTGTTGGCCAAGGGAAAAGGATCACCCCAACCCTTGATGCCGCCGTCCCTTATAAAAGGAGAGAGTGTGCCGGCCAAGAGAAAAAGGATGAGAAGATGAAGCTTGGACGCCGGCCAAGGAGAGAAGAAGAGAAGATGGGCATCGGCCAAAACCCTAGGAAGAAGGAAAAAAAACTTCCAAAATTGTGTCCGCCCAAGCTCTCCTCCAAAACCCTAGCCTCCCTTTTGTTTCTTTCCGCCCAAGCCAAAGAAACAAAAACCCTAATCTCCAAGCTATGCTCTTGCCGCCCACCTTAAGCCCTTATTTATAGAGTTAGGCTTAAGCCTCCTTTTAATCTCAACCGTCGGTTCTAGAGATTTAATCTCAACCATCGGATCTAGAGATTTAATCTCCACCATCATTGGATCTAGGCTCCATGAGGGTTTAATAGGCTACAATAGGGATCATGAGGACGAGTTGGATCTTGACCACCCAATGGATCAAGCCCACATAAAGTCCGATCCATTAATGATAATCCATTCCACTTGAGGATTATCATTGATCTACCTCACCAACCCCCATAAGTTAATATGGGCTCCATATATTATTTGTACATTTATCTCCCAATGTTTAAGATCTCGAATGTCCATCGATTAATTAATTCACTGACAATTAATTAATCAACATCTAACTCCATGAGTAGTACCACTCAACCTTATCATCATGCCGGACCAAGTCCACCTGCAGGGTTTACATGATGAACCTTATGAGCTCCTAAAGGGGACATCATCATCCTAATATATAGGACACGGTTTCCTCCTATAATCAACGATACACCATATAAATAATATCATGTCCCAACTTACCGAGCCTATCGATTTACTCTATAAACCTCGCCCATTGGTAAATCAAAGAAATGAATACTAAGTATATGTGCCCGTTATTATATCGGGATTAAGAGCATGTACAACATAATATCTGAGATCCGATTCGATTATGTAGTCAACAATGAATCGAATCACCTCTAAGTCGGTCCTGCTCAATACACACAAAGTGTACTAGTGTAATTCTATGGTCAAGACAAACTAATACCAAATCACACTACAACAATACCAATGGTTTGTCCAAAGTCATCTCGGTTGTGAGCCTTTACTTATACTCTACATGGAGCTGATAACATGATCTACCGTGTGACACTACACACCATGTTATCTGCAATGTAATGTATGAGATAAAATGCATAACCATAAATATGCAAACAATGATCATGTGATTCTTATTTCAAAATAAAGATGTTCATACAAAAGATAGACTTTTCAGTATACATCCCAACTATCTCCCAGTTATATTAAAAGACTATGTTGTCCTCAAACTGACATATATCTGATTCTCATTCCCTCCACATACCTATCAAAAGCTCTCGCTGGAAGGGCCTTAGTGAAAGGATTTGCGAGATTATCCTCCGATGAAATCTTGGCCACAGCAACTTCTCCTCGCTTTATGATTTCTCGTATCAGGTGGTAGTTGCGCTCTATGAGTTTACTTGCCTTATGGGCTCGTGATTCCTTTGAGTTTGCAACTGTACCACTATTATCGTAATAAATTGCGATAGTTCTGGGCAAATCAGGAATCACATCCAAGTCCATCAAGAGGTTCCTGAGACACATAGCTTCTTTGGCCGCCTCAGAGGCTGCCACATACTCAGCTTTCATGGTGGAGTCCGCCACGCATTTCTGCTTGACACTCCTCCATACAATGGCTCCACCTCCCATAGTAAACACAAAACCTAAGGTAGACTTATTGTTATCCCTATCTGATTGGAACTCGAAATCTGTATAACCCACAGGGAGTAATTTGTTTCCCTGGTAAACTAGCATATAATCCCTAGTCCTTCTTAGGTACTTCAATATATGCTTTACCGCAGTCCAATGTTCTTGTCCTAGATTACTCTGATATCTGCTAACCATGCCAACAGAAAAGCAGATATCTGGTCTTGTGCACAGCATAACATACATGAGGCTTCCTACTACCGAAGCATAGGGAACCACCTTCATCTCATCTATCTCCTCAGATGTTCTATGACACATCTCCTTAGATAAAGGAACTCCATGCCTGAAAGGTAGAAAACCCTTCTTGAAGTTCTGCATGCTAAAACGAGCCAAAATGGTGTCTATGTATGAAGCTTGAGATAAGCACAACATCCTTTTCCTGCGATCCCTTATAACCTTGATCCCTAGGATGTGTCCCACTTCTCCCAAGTCTTTCATATCAAACTGTTTGGACAACTATACCCTTACGTCAGATAACACCTTGACATTGTTTCCAATTAACAAAATGTCATCTACGTATAGTACAAGAAATACCACTACGTTTTCGTCACATCTCTTGTATACACAAGACTCATCCGAACTTTGAATGAATCCATAAGACTGGATTACCTCATCATAGCGGATGTTCCAAGATCTCGAAGCTTGCTTCAATCCATAAATGGATCGATTAAGCTTGCACACAAGATGCTCTTTGCCCTTTTCAATAAACCCCTCTGGTTGCTTCATTTAGATGTTTTCCTCAAGACTTCCATTAAGGAAAGTTGTTTTGACATCCATCTGCCATACCTCATAATCCATATGAGCAGCATTGCATAAGAGAATCCAGATTGACTTAAGCATGGCTACCGACGAAAAGGTCTCCTGATAATCGATACCCTCTTTCTGAGTATACCCCTTCGCAACAAGCCTTGCTTTGAAGGTCTCAACATTCCCGTCTATTCCTCTCTTTCTTTTGTAGATCCACTTGCATCCAATGGTTTTTACACCATTGGGTGGTTCTACTTGCTCCCAGACCATATTTGAATCTATAGATTCAATCTCAGCATTCATTGGACTTTGCCAAGATACCGCATCTTTATCATGGATTGCCTCGTCATATGTCCAGGGATCATGTTCATGTTCGCCAGCGATCAAATCAGAAGATTCTCCCAAGAAAATGAATCTATCAGGCTGTCTCACTGTAGGGTGGATGCTTCGGAGGCTCATTGGCTCCCATGTCCCCGGATTAAAATTTTCACTAATGAAAGGATTAATCCAGATGGGATGAGCTTCCTTAACAACACCATTTCGTCGTCGTGCTAACAACTTGAGTGGTCGCTTGAACAAACTAGTTGTTCAAGCAACACAACTCTTCTAGTTGGTTAGCCGCGGAAGAGACGACGGATGGATCGCCGGTTTTTGTGTTTGTCTTCGGGGTCCATGATTATACAATATATATTCATACACACACATGCATAATCAAAACAAATAAGAACATGCTCAGATCTGTACATAAAGTTAAAATAACTTTATACCTCACGATCTTCTACCGTATGTCCTATCCTTCTCGTGGACGACGTGTAGACGAAGTTCCTCCACGAGTAGAAGCCTTCTAGATCGCTTTCTTCTCTACCTTGTCCGCTGCGAACAAAGAGAAGAACTCACAAATACCTTTCCTATCTAGAACCGGCCACCAAATTAGGGAATTTGGTGCAACCGCCGGCCAAGGAGCAATAGATGATGCGCCGGCCAACTTCAAGAAGAGTTGCCGCCGGCCACTTTGGAGAATAGGGAGAAGGAAGAGAACCGGCCACCAATGGGAGGAGAACCGCCGGCCAAGGAAGAAGGGAAAGACCTTAAGGTTGGGCGCCGGCCAAGTATTGATGGTGCAAGTTGGGCGCCGGCAACAACTAGAAGGAAGAAGAAGTTGCCGCCCAACCCTAGCTCCAAACCCTAGCCGCCCACCTCCAAAAGCCAAACCCTAATTCTTTCAATTACCCTTGCCGCCCAACCTAAGCCTCTATTTATATAATTAGGCTTAAGCCTCCTTTAATCTCCACCGTCGGATCTAGGGATTTAATCTCCACCGTCGGATCTAGGGTTTTATCCCAACCGTCGGATCTAGGGTTTAATCCCAACCGTCGGATCTAGGATTTCATCCCAACCGTTGGATCTAAGGTTTCATCCCAACCGTCGGATCTAGGGTTTTATCCCAACCGTCGGGTCTAGGGATTTAATTCCTACCGTCGATTCTAGGATTTCATCCTAACCATCGGATCTAGGGATTTAATCCCAACCGTTGGTTCTAGGGTTTCATCCAACCATCGGATCTAGGGATTTAATCCCAACCGTTGGTTCTAGGTTTTGTTTTACATTCTTGGATATAGAATTCACAAGGATTATATTAGGCTACGATAGGGACCTTAAGGAGGAGTTGGGTCTTGGCCACCCGATGGATCGAAACCACACAAACTTGATCCATCAATGATGTTCCATTCCACTAGAGGATCATCATTGAACTACCTCACCAACCCCCATAAATCAATATGGGCTCCATATATTATTTGTACATTAATCTCCCCGTGTTTAAGATATCGAATGTCCGTCAATTAATTGATTTACTGACCATCAATTAATTAACATCTAATTCCTCGAGTAGTGCCACTCAACCTTATCATCATGTTGACTAAGTCAACCAGCTGGGTTTACATGATGAACCTTATGAGCTCCTCAAGGGGACATCATCAACCTAATATATAGGACACGGTTTCCTCCTATAATCAACGGCACACCATGTAAATAATATTATTTCCCAACTTAAAGCATATTGATTTAATCCATCTAAATCTCACCACGTATCGAAATAAACACTAAATTACATATTGCGCGATTATTATATCGGGATTAAGAGCATGTACAACATAATATCAGGAATTAAGATTGATTATGTAGTCAACTAGAATTGAATCACCTCTATGTCAGTCTACTCAATACACCTAAAGTCTGTACTAGTGTAACTCTATGTTCAAGATAAAACAATACCAAAGCTACACTACAACCATGCCAATGGTTTGTCCAAAAGCTCATCTCTCTTGGTTGTGAGCCTTCCTACTTATATTTTACAAAGATGGCTTGATAACACTTTGATCATACATGTGCCACCAAGCACCATGTTATCTACAATGTAAAATATTAGACAATATGCACACATATATAATGAATATATAAAATGCAAATAATGATCATGTGATTCTTATTTCAAAATTAAATGTTCATACAAAAAGAGCTAGGCTTTCAGTATACATTCCAACACTCACAACCATCCCACTACGATGAGGTATTACCTATGTATCCTCTGTGACACGTGGTGCAGTGACTTGTGGTATATCCTCTTGTACCGGTGGTGCTGAAGTAGTGACTTCCCCTTTCAATTCCTCCAAAACAATCTTACTCATGGGCTTGTGGTTAATCACATAGTCTTCTTCTAGAAATCTGGCGTTCGTGCTTGAAGGTAGAAACTTCTCTTCCCACTTCAACTCGGTCGCTTGTTCATGGCGATCCCTTCTTAGTGAAAGGATATGCCAAGTTATCCTCCGATGCAATCTTGGCCACAGCAACTTCTCCTCTCTTTACGATTTCTCGTATCAGGTGGTACTTGCGCTCTATGTGTTTACTTGTCTTATGGGCTCGTGGTTCCTTCGAGTTTGCAACTGCACCACTATTATCACAATAAATTGTGATAGTTCTAAGCAAACCAGGAATCACATCCAAGTCCATCAAGAAGTTCCTGAGCCACATAACTTCTTTGGCCGCCTCAGAGTCCGCCATGCATTTCTGCTTGACACACCTCCATACAATGGCTCCACCTCCCAAAGTAAATGCAAAACCTGATGTAGACTTACTGTTATCCCTATCTGATTGGAAGTCAGAATCTGTATAACCCATAGGGAGTAATTGGATTGCCTGGTAAACTAGCATATAATCCCTAGTCCTTCTCAGGTACTTGATATATGCTTTACCATATCCAATGTCCTATCTGGATTACTCGATGTCTGTAACCATGCCCACGGCAGCGGATATCCGTCTCGTACATAGCATAGCATACATGAGGCTTCCTACTGCTGAAGCATAAGGAACCGACGTCATCTCCTCTTAGGACACATCTCCTTAGATAAAGGAACTCCATGCCTGAAAGGTAGAAAACCTTTCTTGGAGTTCTGCATGCTAAAACGATCCATAATGGTGTCTATGTATGAAGCTTGAGATAAGCACAACATCCTTTTCCTGCGATCCCTTATAACCTTGATCCCAAGGATCTGTCCCACTTCTCCCAAGTCTTTCATATCAAACTGTTTGGACAACCATACCCTTACATCCGATAACACATTGACATTGTTGCCAATTAACAAAATGTCATCTACGTATAGTACCAGAAATACCACTCCATTTCTGTCACATCTCTTGTATACACAAGACTCATCCAAACTTGATTACCTCATCAAATCGGATGTTCCAAGACCTTAAAGCTTGCTTCAATCCATAAATAGATCGATTAAGCTTGCACATAAGATGCTCTTTGCCCTTTGAAATGAATCCCTCTAGTTGCTTCATAAAGATGTTTTCCTCAAGACTTCCATTAAGGAAAGCTGTCTTGACATTCATCTGCCATACCTCATAATCTATATGAGAAGCAATTCATAAGAGAATCCGGATAGACTTAAGCATGGCTACCGGCGAAAAGGTCTCCTCATAATCGATACCCTTTTTCTATGTATACCCCTCTGCAATAAGCCTCGCTTTGAAGGTCTCAACATTCCCGTCTATTCCTCTCTTTCTTTTGTAGATCCACTTGAATCAAATGGTTTTTACACCATCGGGTGGTTCTACTAGCTCCCAAACCTGATTTGAATCCATAGATTCAATCTCAGTATTCATTGCACTTCGCCAAGATACTGCATCTTTATCTTGGATTGCCTCATCATATGTCCAGGGATCAGGTTCATGTTCGCCAGGGACAAATCAGAAGATTTTCCCAAGAAAATGAATCTATCAGGTTGTCTCACAACCCTCTCACTACGATGAGGTATCACCTGTGTATCCTCTGTAATACACGGTGTAGTGACTTGTGGTATATCATCTTGTACCAGTGGTACTGAAGAAGTGACTTCCCCTTTTAATTCATCCAAAACAATCTTACTCATGGGCTTGTGGTTCATTAAATAGTCTTCCTCTAGAAATCTGGCATTCGTGCTAATGATCACCCTCTGATCTCTAGGACTATAAAACAAACCACCTTTCATTCCTCTAGGATAGCCAACGAACATGCGCACTTCTGTACGAGGTTCCAACTTACCAGCATCTGCCTTCAGCACATGTGTTGGACTCCCCCAAATCCGAATATGTCTCAGTCTAGGCTTTCGCCCAGTCCACAATTCTGTGGGAGTATAAGGCACTGATTTAGATGGTACCAAGTTCAGAATGTACATTGTCGTATCTAGAGCATATCCCCAGAACGAATCTGACAACTCAAAATAACTCATTAACGATCTAACCATCTCCATAAGAGTCCTATTCCTTCGCTCTGCTACACCATTCGGCTAGGGTGTGTCAGGTGCAGCCATTTGGGATTGAATCCCAACCTCTGATAAGTAATTCCTAAACTCTCCCAAGAGGTACTCACCACCATGATCAGATCGTAGTGTCTTGATACTTTTACCTTGACGTTTCTCCACATCAGCCTTGAATTCTTTGAACTTGTCAAAGCATTCAGACTTGCGGCGCATCAAGTAAATGTATCCATATCTCGAATAATCATCTATAAAGGAGACAAAATATTCAAAACCACCACTAGCATGTATAGACATAGGACCACATAAATCAGAATGAACCAATTCTAACACATCTTTGGCTCTATACCCCTTTGCCTTAAAAGGTCTCTTGGTCATTTTTCCCTCAAAGCAAGATTCGCAGGTTGGGAAATCTTCCACCACTAATGAACACAGAGGTCCATCAGCTATCAGCCATTGAATTCTGCTTAGGTTAATATGACCAAGTCTTAGATCCCAAAGATATGTTTGGTTCATTTTCGAAGGTTCTTTCCTCTTATTGGAATTAGAAGATGAGTTAATAACTTCTATTTGCATCATGGGAGCTTTTGGTTCAAGTGTATACAAATTTCCTATCAATGTACCCGAATAGATAATCTCCCTATTCCTTTTTATAACAACTCTGTCATTAAAAGAAATAGAATATCCATCCATAAATAATTTAGAAACTGAAATCAAATTCTTTCTAAATAAAGGTACATAAAGGAAATTCTTAAGAACCAAAACTTTATTTTTCTCAAAAGATAAATAAACATCTCCCACTGCAACAGCCACCACCTTCGTGGCATCGCCCAAGTATACGGTAATCTCCCCCTCAACTAGTCGTCTAATTACCTAGAACCCCTACAAAGTATTGCAGACATGATCAGTGGCTTCCATATCTATACACCAGGTGCCGGTAGATAACACCGCTAAACATGTTTCAATGACTAGACCAAAAGATATACCTTTGTTTTGCTTGCGGTTGGGGTAGTCCTTCTTTCAGTGTCCAGTCTGCTTACAAGTGAAGCACTTGCCTTTCGGCTTCTTCACTCCTCCCTGAGTTCCTCCCACCGCCTTAGCCCAAGCTTATTTCTTCTTCTTCTTGCTTTTTGACTTAGAAGTAGAAACCTTTTGGGTAACCATGGCTTGCGCCTGAGCACTCTGACAAAATAGCCCCTCTGCCGCCTGGAGTTCTATCAAAAGCTTCGCCAATGAATACAACCTCTTGTTCATGTTGTAGTTCAGGCGAAACTACTAAAAGCTCCTAAGTAGAGACTGGAGAATGATATCGACTTGGGTTTCCCCATCGATCTTAGCTTCGAGGACTTCCAGCTCATTCAAATGAGCCATCATCTTGAGAACATGATCCCTCACGGGTGTTCCCTCGATCATGGTGGTCGTCATCAAGTTCCCCATGGCTTCCTGCCTAGCAGCCCAATTCTGGTGTCCGAAAAGCTCTTTGAGATTGAGCATCATGTCATAAGCAGTGGGCATGACTTGATGCTGATGTTATAGTACATTTGACATAGATGCCAAAATGTAACACCGCACCATCTCATCGGCCTTAATCCACTTCTTATAACTCTCCTTCTCCTTTTCCCTAAAATCATCTACAGGCTTAGGAGGGCACTCTTCGAGGAGTACATATTCGTATTCCTCAGCAGTCAAGACAATGTCAAGATTCCTCTTCCAATCAACATAGTTGGGTCCAGTAAGTTTATTTTCTTTCAGTATCACAGCAAGTAGGTTGAAAGCCATTTTGAAAGAAAACCAAAGAATCACATAGATCAAAAACATTAGATTTCAATAAATTATTGATTCCTCAAACAATAAACTTTTAAAATCAACCAACACCTCAAAACACCGAGAATATCGTATTCCACGATAGTGTGGACGTATACGAATTCTTCATTTGTAAGAGGAGGTTTTACCCATTAATTTTACTATCTTGTCAACCTAACTTTTTGAAAAATAAAATTAATAGTTGGTTCCTCTTCGGCCCTACAAATAAAAGTAGTGACTCCGATGGGGAGGATACTTATATTTGTTTCTAAGTGTTCACCATTACTCGGTACCAAGGTAATTATCTCGGTTTATGTGCCTTCCGATGGGGAAGTACACATGCTCCTTAATAATTTCCTATAACCATATTCGACCTTGTGATCCGCAAACAAACTCATCCGATGGGGAGGAAGGCACTCAAAGCCGACGCGCAAGTTTGTTTGTATCACATGTCAAATCGTAATGGAGGCCATGGGAATTTAAAAAAATATCCCTCTCCCACTTAGTAATTTGAAAATTGAGGAATTTTCTAGCCTACGACATGCATATCAAAAAATAAGAAATAAATATGAAAAATAAATATTTTCCAACTATTATAGCTTTTGTCTTCAATATGTCTCTCGTCGTTTCGCCATCTCGTCCGCTCCTCCCTTCGCCATGTACAAGCCATCCGGAGATCCGAGCCGAGAAAAACTATTTTAATTTACATCCATCGATCCTATACTCCACGAGGGAGTGTACATGAAATCTAGATCGAAAGTAAACTAAAATAAAAATAGTGGCTAAACAATGTCGTATCTAATTATAAAAATTAAATACTAGCCTCGTCAACCTCGAGGATTCAATAAAATATACAATTACACACATACAATCACATACACACATATGGCCATAATAGTTGGATCTTATGCCTGCAACCAAAAAGTTAACCTAAGCACATCCTACTATTATCTGGCACATACAATATATGAAAAGTGCATAAAAGTAATCGAATCCTAAACACACAAAACCGGAAACCGTGTCTCTGATACCACTTGAAGGTAGGAAACTTCGCTTCCCACTTCGACTCGGTCACTTGTTCATGGCGATCCCTTCTACGTCCCCGTATAAAAAAAATTATCCTTGACAAGAGGGATTACCCAAGCTACCGTTTCATCGTCGTGCTATTCGATTAGAGTGATCACTTGAACAAACTTGTTGTTCAAGCAGCCAACCTCTATTTTACGATTAGCCGCGGAATAGACGATGTACGGATCACCGGATTTTGTGTTTGTATTCAGGGTCCAAGTATATTTAACCATAAAAATAGAATACACAACATGTATATGAATGTAAAACAATTATAGACATGTTACAAAAGAAAATAGACAAACGTTATACCTCTTGATCTTCTATTGTATGTCCTTCCTCCATTTTGGACGTCGTGTGGGTGACGAACTTCCAAAAGATGAAGCTCCTAGATCACCAATCTTCCTTCCTTGCTCGCTATGAACAAGAGGAAGTATAGAAACAAAACACTTCTTCTTCTTTCAACCAACCACCAAGCTCCAGGCTTGGTGCTTACCGCCGGCCAAGAAGAAGAACAAGAAGAATTGGACGTCGGCCAAGAGCTTCAAGGGAAGAACCTAAGCTTTTTTTCCACCGGACAAGGAGAAGAGAAGGAGGAGCTTTGAACGCCGGTCAAAGGGGAGGAGAATATGATGGGCGCCGGCCATCTTGAGGAAGAAGAGAAGAAAGGAAAATATTTCCTTAATTGTGACCGCCCAAGCTCCAAACCCTAGCCTCCAAGCTCCTTGCCGCCCAACCATAATCCTATCTAGCTTCTAAATCATCTTTCTGCCCACCCTAATCTCTCCTTTTATAGAGTTAGGGATAAGCCTTGTTTTAATCTCCATTGTTGGTTCTAGGGATTTAATCTCAACTGTCGGATCTAGAGATTTAATCTCCACTGTTGAATCTAGAGTTTTGTTTTCAACCATTGGATCTAGGCTTCATGAGGTTTTAATAGGCTACAATAGGGACCATGAGGAGGAGTTGGATCTTGGACACCCAATGGATCAAGCCCACATAAAGTCCGATCCATTAATGATAATCCAATCCACTAGAGGATTATCATTGATCTACATCACCAACCCCCATAAGTTAATATGGGTTCCAAATATTATTTGTACATTTTCTCCAGCTGTTTAAGATCTCAAATGTTCGTCGATTAATTAATTTACTAACAATTAATTAATCAACATCTAACTCCATAAGTAGTACCACTCAACCTTATGATCATGCCAGACCAAGTCCACCTGCAGGGTTTATATGATGAACCTTATGAGCTCCTCAAGGCGACATCATCATCCTAATATATAGGGCATGGTTTCCTCCTATAATTAACGGCACACCATATAAATAATATCATTTACCAACTTACCGAGCCTATCGATTTAATCTATAAATCTCGCCCATTGGTAAATCAAATAAATGAATACTAAGTATATGTGCCCGTTATTATATCAGGATTAAGAGCATGTACAATATAATATCTGAGGTCCGATTCCATTTTGTAGTAAGCAATAAATCGAATCACCTCTAAGTCAGTCCTGCTCAATACACACAAAGTGTACTAATGTGATTCTATGGTCAAGACAAACCAATACCAAATCACACTACAACCATACCAATGGTTTGTCTAAAGCCATCTAGGTTGTGAGCCTTTACTTATACTCTACAAGGAGCTGATAACATGATCTACTGTGTGACACTACACACCATGTTATCTACAATGTAATGTATTAGATAGTATGCATAATCACAAATATGCATACAATGATCATGTGATTCTTATTTCAAAAATAAAGATGTTCATACAAAAGTTAGTCTTTTCAGTATACATCCCAACAGTGCTAACGATCACCCTCTTATCTCTAGGACTATAAAACAAACAAATTTTCATTCCTCTAGGATAGCCAACAAACATGCACACTTCTGTACGAGGTTCCAACTTACCAGCATCTGCCTTCAACACATGTGCTCGATGTTGGATCGATTTGAGCGCTAGAGGGAGGGGTGAATAGCGCTAAGAAAAAACTTTTCGTAATCGTTCGAATTGGCACGAGTAAACGCAGCGGAAAGATAGCAATAAATAAATAAAAACACGAGGGGTTTTTACTTGGTTCGTAGCCTACGGCTACTACTCCAAGGCCCTAATGGTCCTTGACCACGCACGGAGGGCAAATATTAAACGAACTCCTTCTCGATAGAGATAGGAGTTAAGCGAATACAAAAACTCAATAAAGATTCAAGGTAGAGGGACACTCCCCCTCTCCTTGATATGATTTAAAGCTTGAAAATAAAGACAACTTATACAAAATTAAAGATTATACCGACGACTTCAAGGATTGGAGGTTGAAGCTTTAGTCGTCGTCTCGGCAGCACTTCGTCGTAGGGATGTCGGAGAGTCGGAGCGTATCGGAAGCACTTGGAAGCTTTTGAATTGATGAAAAACCCTAGGTTTGGCCCTCCTTTTATAGCCTTTAAGCCCCTCAACGAATGGGTCTTCAACCAATCACAAATGGGCACAAAACTCCTTGAAAAATTGTGATAAAGCTTGACTCCTCGAGGCTGATTTTTGACCACCGGTTGAATCGGCCAGTTGAACAATCGCCACGGTTGAATCGCCGATTGAATCGCCACGGCTGAAATTTTTGACTAAAAAGGAGTTTAGCTCAAAATACAAGTGAATTCGACGGCCACTTGCCGTCCGATCTCAACATAGACCTTCCATGGGAAGTCTTGGGTTGATCGCCGCCAAGGACGTCCGCATAAAGGACACGACCTCACTTACGCTTGAACACACGAGCTTACCTCGATACTTACTTGTCGCTTTTGCTTCGGCCTTCCACTCGATTCCTTGGCTCCCTCCAGTAACTCGAGTGACGCCTCGACCACCGCGCTTCCTCAGGTGTCGCTAGCCTTCACTCCAAAGATTGAGACTTTTCTCGCACACTTGATTTAGCTCGTGAGATAACAATATAAAGCTTAACTTTGTATCTTGCTATAATCAAAACATAGGTTCGACTTAGGTGCCCACCGCACCAACAATCTCCCCTTTTGATTTATGGCAAACCCACATACAAAGTTAAGCAAGCATGAAGAATAATAATGTGCATGAGAGAAAAAATGAAGATTAAGTTGGAGTAGTAAGGATTTTCTTCAAGTACTCCCCCTTGAGGAAACCTCCCCTTGACCGAGGGTGAGTCTTTGAAGAAAGACCTTAATCCTCCCCTTGAGGGTTGCTTTAAGTAATTAACATTACTTAAAATTAGCTTTAGTAAAACGCTTTAAAATTAGCTTTAGTAAAACGCTTTAGTTAAGCCCTTTCTCCCCTTAAGTAAAACACTAACGACATAAATAAGTTAAGAATTCTCTTAACTTGGCCTTTGTCAAAAGTTAAATAAGTTCTCAAAACCTAAAGTTAACTTTTGGTTTAAACATGAAGTAAGAGTTAAGTTATCAAAAATTTGAAAAAATTTGACCCTTAACTTTGGCCTTTTTCTCCCCTTTGCCAGATATCGAAAAAGAGTAAGGTGTGTGGAAATCAAAATAATTGCTAAATTTAAAGTCCAAGCATGTTCCACATTTTTTATTAAAATAGTATATTGAAAATAAGCTCATCTATGAAATGTTCGACTCATATTTGGCTTGATTGATATGAAGGATCAACCACCCTGCCTGAGCTGCTAGTATGTATGATTATACTCCATGGTTCATAGCGATGCACTAGCTCTACATCTGGAACCAGGAGTCAGGTCCTAACATCTCACGCCCATCTACGTGGCTAAGTACACAAACACATTAGTCCTATGTGTTGTGAGATGTATTGGCTCCTTAAATCTATAGGTGCATGATATCTAAGGTATGACCTATGCTAGTTTCATGAAAAAGTAAGAAATAGTAGTAATATAATTTGCAAAACCTATTCTATTACGCACATGCCTAATTTTTCGTCTCAAGAGACTAAATTCGCTTCTGTAGTGGTTTAGTAAATATGTCCGCTAGGTTAGACTTGAGTCAACATATTCGAGTTGTATGGAGCCGTTGGCTACATGTTCTCGAATGAAATGGTGTTTTACCTCTATATGCTTTGTTCTTGAATGGCATATAGGGTTCTTAGTTAGATTTATCGAACTTATGTTGTCTACAAAATTTTAGTTTTGGTGAAGTCCAACCTAAAGTCTCGAGAGTGTGCTTCATCCAAAGAAGCCGAGTTACACACTCACCCATCGCAACGTGATTCGGCCCGGTGGTAGATAAGGCAACACAATGTTGCTTCCTCGCACTAACTCACTAGACTTGGGTAGTTGACAACAACCACTCGTGCTCTTTCTATCGAGTTTACTACGCATAATCCGAATCGAGTAGCCAATTAGTTCGAACTCCGTAGATCTAGGGTACTAAATACCAACGTTAAGTGTACCCTTAAGATATCTAAGGATACGCAACTAGGGTTAGGTGAGACTCCTTAGCACGGAGTTTGAAACACAGGCGCACATACTATCTGCGAATAGGATGTGATCATAGCTAAGTATAGGAGACTTCCTATCACGCTCCTATAGTTCTTTAAGTCAATGGACTTACTTTCTAGGTCTTCTCCTATGTTAACATTAATCGCCATTAGGGTGTTTATTATCTTAGCGTCTTGCATTCCAAATCTTTTAATTAACTCCTTAGTGTATTTTTGTTGATATAGGTATATACCATCCTTAGTTTGTTTAATTTGTAGACCTAAAAAGAAACTTAACTGCTTACCAAGTTCATTTCAAACTCACTTTCCATGAGTGAAACGAACTCGTTTAGTAAGGCTGAGTTAGAGGTTCCAAAAATTATATCGTCTACGTAAATTTGAGCTATGAATATTTCTTTACCTAAGGTTTTTACGAAGAGAGTTGGGTCAACTAAGCCTTGGTTAAACCCTTTTGATTTGAGATGGATTGAAAGTCTCTCGTACCAAGCTCGAGGAGCTTGTTTAAGTCCATAGAGAGCTTTCTTAAGTTTTAGAACATGGTCGGGTTTATCTAGATTTTCGAATCCGGGGGGTTGGCTAACATAAACTTCTTCTTTAATGTATCCATTTAGGAATGCCGACTTAACATCCATTTGAAATAGCTTAAATCCTCGATGTGCATAAGCTAGCAACATTCGAATGGATTGAGTCTAGCTCTTGGGGCATAGGTTTCGTCGTAATCTAAGCCTTCGACTTGATCAACCCTTTGGCGACTAACCTAGCCTTGTTTCTAACTACTTCACCTTTATCATCAAGCTTATTTCTAAACACCCACCTTGTTCCAATTGTCGTTTTGTCTTTAGGTGGTGGTACTAATTCCC
Organism: Wurfbainia villosa; assembly: GCA_025175895.1. Classification (NCBI taxonomy): domain Eukaryota; kingdom Viridiplantae; phylum Streptophyta; class Magnoliopsida; order Zingiberales; family Zingiberaceae; genus Wurfbainia; species Wurfbainia villosa. The sequence goes on from CM045986.1 coordinate 28,449,154, forward strand.
ACACTTCATTCCTAGTAAATTGAGCTAGCTCTTCTTGCATTGCAATAATCCAATCGGGATCAAGAAGAGCTTGTTCAATTGATTTGGGTTCTATCTTTGAAATTAAGGAAATTTGACTAAGGTTCCTATAGGATGCTCTAGTTCGAACTCCTAGATTAGGATCTCCTATCACTTGATCGATAGGGTGGTTAGTCTGAATCCTAGATTGGGTTGGGGTTGTGTCACCTAATGCTTGATCAATGGGGTGACTTGGTTGAACACTAGTTTGACTCGGATCACTTGTCACTTGGTCGACAAGAGAAGTTGGTTGATGTGGATTAGACTCGATCTCAGGGTCAGAGTTAGGTCTAGTATGAGTAGGCTCGCTAATTGGGGTTGTCGGGGGTTTTGTAGGTTCGTGTCCTTCATCAAATACTACATTGATAGTCTCCTCGACTCTAAGGGTGTCGTGGATATATACTCTATAAGCTCGGCTTGTAGTCGAGTAACCTAGAAATATTCCGTATGAGGTTTTGGATGTAAATTTCCCTAGGTAATCCTTAGTGTTTAGAATATGTACCTTACACCCAAATACCCTAAAGTACTTGATGTTAGGTATTTTATCGTGATAAATCTCATACGAGGTCTTAAGGTGCCTCTTTACCATAAGGATCCTATTCTGTACATAGCAAGCCGTGCTAACGGCACGCCAAACCTATCGTAGGTTATATTCGCTTAACATGGTCCTAGCGGTAGAGTTCGGTTTTTCCGCTCCACTAGGCCATTTTGTTGAGGGGTCCTAGGGCAAGAGAATTCATGGTGGTATCCGTTTAGGTTATAGAAGTCGGTGAACCTTTGATTTTCGAATTCACCACCATGATCGCTTCTAAGTCTTTTCACCTTAAGGTCTTTTTGATTCTCGATTAATTTGAATAGATTGATTAATTAATCTAGGGTATCATTTTTATGTTTGATGAACCTAACCCAGGTAAACCTGGAGTAGTCGTCAATTATGACTAAGCAATATTGACTTTTATTGAGTGACTTGGCTCCATGTGAATCGAATAGATCCATATGCAGGAGCTCAAGTACACTTGAGGTTCGTTCTTAGTTAGTTAACTTGTGTTGTGTCCTAGGTTGTTTTCCTTGTTGACAAGCATTACAGATTTTATTAACCAAGTTGTTGAGGTTGGGTAAACCTCTGACTAAGCCACTCTGACTCATCTTGTGGACGAGTCTTGGGTGCGAGTGACCGAGTCGTCGGTGCCACAACCATGATTCCTCTTCCTGTGTCATAAGACATTTGGCTGAGGATTTGATTAAGTTCATTGTATAAATGTTATTTGTCCTAGTTCCTTTGAGTATTGTTTTAGCTGTTTCATTTATTTTAATTACACATTCATTTTCTAAAAATACGACCTTATAGTTATTGTCACACAATTTACGCTTAAGCAAAAGTTATATTCAAAATTCTCTACAAGTAATACATTTTAATAACAAAATTCGAAAGTTAAGCTCGATATCACCCGATCCGATGATTTTGAGCTTGCCGTTATTCCCAAAGGCTACCGATCCTTGTCGCTTGAATCAAGCTTTGTGAATTTGAGTTGATCCTGGCCATGTGCTCGAGTAACCATCGCCCAACATCCATTGATCCTACACACAAGGTGGTTGGATTGGATGTTAGATTTTTATTTTTAAATTGGTTGTAAGTTGTTAAACCTAGGTCATCTCACCCGAGTCTATATGATCAAGCATGTTATACTTATGTGTTTTTTGTGAGATGACTCCCAATTAAATTTATTAAGTGGATTAAGGTTTAAGTGATTTTATGTTGAGATGATTTTCAATTAAATTGATTAAGTGGATTTAGGTTCAAGTAATTAGGATTTAGGTTCAAGTAATTTTATATTGAGATGATTTTCAATTAAGTTGATTAAGTGGATTTAGGTTCAAGTAATTTTATGTTGAGATGATTTTCAATTAAGTTTGATTAAGTGGATTTAGGTTCAAGTTAGATTTGGATTTAACCCAAGGCTTGTCAAGTTTACCTTTTCAAGATCATGGCTTCCAGGTCGTGGCGAGGCACAGGGGCCTTCTTTTATCGGATCATCGACCACTTCCTTAGACAAAGCCATGTTCAAGAAAATGATGACTTGACTCACCTAAGACTATTTCCTAGTCTAACTAGTTATTTTTGAAAAGAGGCTCCCCGAGGCTCAATCTTTTCGAAGGATTTTAGTTGGTTATTTGAAAAGAGGCTCCCCGAGGCTCAATCTTTTCGAAGGATTTTTTAGTTGGTTATTTGTGTATTCCAAGTGAGTTAAAAAAAACAACAAAAAAAAAAACTAAGTATGCAATTTCTAAGTTAAAGCACAAACATGTTTTGTACTGGCTCCCCCTAGACGGTTGAATTGGTTCGATCTATCCACATAGTGGATTTGGTCCTTGGGAACCCAGTACGAGTTAGATCCTAGAGTTGAAATCAAAGTGGTCTTAGGGACCCATGCTTGGACACATTTTTTATGTCTACTTACGATTGACATATACGACTTATTGGTCGTGTTTGAGCTAAACCCTAGTCCGGCCTTGTTGTACACGGCCCTTTGCGATCCAAGTAGGAGGTCAAGTCCTTTGGATCCCAAAGTAAACCTTTCCAACGTATTCCTAAGATCTTCGACTTGACTTTTCAAGAGTGAGTTCTCAACTTCGAGTTTTTCAACCCGAGTTGAGTCCTTCTCTTGAACTCGACTAGTCGAAGAGGTTAGGGAGACCTCGTGTTTGAGGAGTTTAACTTCCTCAACCAGGGTCTCGACCTTGGACTCGGACTTAGCTAACTTCCTAGACAAAAACCTAACCGTATTATGTAAAGTATTAAATAAAGTACGACTCACCTTAAGGGTATCTTTTGAACCGGATGCGTATCCGTGGCTTGACTTGAAGGTTGCTTCATAGTCCGAATCATCCTCCTGCTCGACTCAAGTTCGGGTTCGGTCCGTGGTCCGACTCAATTGATTTCGCCATGAAGACGTGGTCTTCGTCTTCTTCGGATGACGCTTCTTCCCATGTCACGTTGAGGGCCTTCTTGTGCTTAGGTCTTTGGTGGTTGAGCTTGGGGCACTCGGACTTGATATGTCCAAACCTGTTACACTCATAACACCTAATATTAGAACTTTTAGGTTTACCTTGGTTGGGTCGAGTCGTGGTTCGCCGTCCCTTGGCTATTCTTCGAGCTAGGTTCATTAGTTCGGCAGTCAATTCCGGGTCAACTTCTTCTTCGGACTCGTCTTCCTCCTCGGTTGGTGGTGGCTTGCTTGCGATTTTCTTCTTCTTTGATCCTGCAAATAAAGCTATACCCCTCTCGGGTTCCGAGTTGGATTGTTCATGTAATTCGAAATCGGAAAAGAGTTCATCTAACCTAATTTTAGAAAGATCCTTGGAGACCTTGTAGGCATCGACCATGGATGCCCACAAGGTAGTCCTCGGAAAGAGTTTAGAACATACCTTATAAGGTCGCGGTTTTCGACCTTTTGCCCGATGTAAGTTGTTGAGATGTCCGGACACGGGCGTGGAGTTGCGTCGCGGATTCGTGTTCCTGCATTTTTAGTGTGTACAATTTATTGAATAACAAATCACGCTTACATACCTTGGCTTGATCCGATCCTTCGTGTAACTCGATTAGTTTAGTCCAAAGATCCTTTGCGCTTATGAAGGGGCCGACGCGATTTAACTCCTCCTTGGATAGGCCGCATTGGAGGATTTGTGTTGCCTTGGCGTCGGCTTCGACTTGTCGCTTTGTTGCACGGTCCATTGATCATAATCCAAGGAGTCACCCACTTCATTAGTCGGAAGTGTGAAACCCGCTTGGATTATGATCCACATCTCGAGTTGGGTTTTGAGAAGCATTCCATCCGACCCTTCCAATAACGGAAGTCATCTCCGTTATAAACGGAGGTCGGACGGTGCTAAAACCTCGAGATGGGCCATTGAAACAAAAAGACAAAAAGAGACGAAGACCAAAAGCTAGCAAAGACAAAAACTCAAAACAAGTACCAAGACTCGCGTCTTGGATTTGTAGTGCGGGAGAGAATTTAACAAACAAAATAAATAGAAATAAACAGAATTAAAAGAAAATAAATCTGTAAAAAAAAGCTAGATTGGTGGTTTCACCAAATCTTAGCAACCCCGCTCACGATACCAATTGTTGGATCGATTTGAGCGCTAGAGGGGGTGAATAGCGCTACTAAGAAAAACTTTTTCGTCGAATTGGCACGAGTAAACGCAGCGGAAAGATAGCAATAAATAAATAAAAACACGAGGGGTTTTTACTTGGTTCGTAGCCTACGGCTACTACTCCAAGGCCCTAATGGTCCTTGACCACGCACGGAGGGCAAATATTAAACGAACTCCTTCTCGATAGAGATAGGAGTTAAGCGAATACAAAAACTCAATAAAGATTCAAGGTAGAGGGACACTCCCCCTCTCCTTGATATGATTTAAAGCTTGAAAATAAAGACAACTTATACAAAATTAAAGATTATACCGACGACTTCAAGGATTGGAGGTTGAAGCTTTAGTCGTCGTCTCGGCAGCACTTCGTCGTAGGGATGTCGGAGAGTCGGAGCGTATCGGAAGCACTGGGAAGCTTTTGAATTGATGAAAAACCCTAGGTTTGGCCCTCCTTTTATAGCCTTTAAACCCCTCAACGAATGGGTCTTCAACCAATCACAAATGGGCACAAAACTCCTTGAAAAATGGTGATAAAGCTTGACTCCTCGAGGCTGATTTTTGACCACCGGTTGAACTGGCCGGTTGAACTGCCGCCGGTTGAACTGGCCAGTTGAACTGCCACCGGTTGAACTGGACGGTTGAACTGGCAGCCACGATTTTTGACTAAAAAAGGAGTTTAGCTCAAAATACAAGTGAATTCGACGGCCACTTGCCGTCCGATCTCAACATAGACCTTCCATGGGAAGTCTTGGGTTGGATCGTCGCCTAAGGACGTCCCCGTACAAAGGACACGACCTCACTTACGCTTGCACACACGAGCTTACCTCGATACTTACTTGTCGCTTTTGCTTCCGGCCTTCCACTCGATTCCTTCAGCTCCCTCCGAAGTAACTCGAGTGTCGCCCGACCACCGCGGCTTCCTCCGGGTGTCGCTAGCCTTCAGCTCCAGCATTGAGACTTTTCTGCACACTTGATTTAGCTCGTGAGATAACAATATAAGCTTAACTTTGTATCGTTTGCTATAATCAAAACATAGGTTCGACTTAGGTGCCCACTGCACCAACACTCGACTCCCCCAAATCCGAATATGTCTTATACTAGGCTTTCGCCCAGTCCATAATTCTGTGGGAGTAAAAGGCACTGATTTAGATGGAACCAAGTTTAGAATATACACTGTCGTATCTAGATCATATCCCCAGAACTAATCTGGCGATTTAGAATAATTCATCATCGATCTAACCATCTCCATAAGAGTCCTATTCCTTCGCTCTGCTACACCATTCTGCTGGGGTGTGTGAGGTGTAGACAATTGGGATTGAATCTCAGCCTCTAATAAGTAATTCCTAAACTCTCCCAAGAGGTACTCACCACCACGATCAGATCGTAGTGTCTTGATACTTTTACCTTGACATTTCTCCACATCAACCTTGAATTCTTTGAACTTGTCAAAGCATTCAGACTTATGGCGCATCAAGTAAATGTATCCATATCTTGAATAATCATCTATGAAAGAGACGAAATACTCAAAACCACCTCTAGCCTGGATAGACATAGGACCACACAAATTAGAATGAACCAATTCCAACACATCTTTGGCTCTATACCCCTTGGCCTTAAAAGGCCTCTTGGTCATTTTACCTTCCAAGCAGGAATCGCAGGTTGGGAAGTCTTCCACCACTAATGAACTCAGAGGTCCATCAGCTTTAAACCTTTGAATTCTGCTTAGGTTAATATGACCAAGCCTTAGATGCCAAAGATATATTTGGTTCATCTTCGAAGGATCTTTTTTCTTATTGGAATTAGAAGATGAGTTATTAACTTCTATTTGCATCGTGGGAGCTTTTGGTTCAAGCGTATATAAATTTCCTATCAATGCACCAGAACAGATAATCTCACAATTCTTTTTTATAACAACTCTGTCATTAAAAGAAATAGAATATCCATCCATAAATAATTTAGAAACCGAAATCAAATTCTTTCTAAATAAAGGTACAAAAAGGCAATTTTTAAGAACCAAAACTTTATTCCTCTCAAAAGACAAATAAACATCTCCCACTGCAACAGCCGCCACCTTCATGGCATCGCCCAAGTAAACGGTAATCTCCCCCTCAGCTAGTCATCAAGTTTCCTGGAACCCCTGCAAAGTATTGTAGACATGATCAGTGGCTCCCTTATATATACACCAGGTGCCGGTAGATAACACCGCTAAATATGTTTCAACGACTAGATAAAAGGATATACCTTTGTTCTGCTTCCGATTGGGATAGTCCTTCCAATGTCCAGTCTACTTACAAGTGAAGCACTTGCCTTTCGACTTCTTCACTCGTCCCTGAGATCCTCCCACCACCTTTGCTCCACATTGTTTCTTCTTCTTCTTGCCTTTCGGCTTAGAAGCAGAAACCTTCTAAGCAACCATGGCCTGAGCCTGAGCAAGCCCTTCTGCCGCCTGGAGTTCTATCAGAAGCTCCGCCAACGAATACAACCTTTTATTCATGTTGTAGTTCAGACGAAACTGCTCAAAACTCCTAGGTAGATATTGGAGTATGATATCGACCTGGGTTTCCCCATCGACACAGCTCCAAGGACATTCTTCGAAGAGTACATACTTGTACTCCTCAGCAGTCAAGACAATATCTAGATTCCTTTTCCAATCATCATAATTGGGTTTAGTAAGTTTATTCTCTTTTAGTATCACAGCAAGTGGATTGAAAGTCATTTTTGAAAACCCTAAGAATCATATAGATCATTACTTTAGATTTCAAAAAATTATTTATTCCTCAAACAATAAAATTTTAAATTCAACCAACACCTCAAAACACCGAGAATATCGTATGCCACGATCGTGTGGACGTATATGAATTCTTCATTTGTAAGAGGAGGTTTTACCCATTAATTTTACTATCTTGTCAACCTAACTTTTTGACAAATAAAATTAATAGTTGGTTTCTCTTCGGCCATACAAATAAAATCAGTGACTCCGATGGGGAGGATACTCCTATTTGTATCTAAGTGTTCACCATTACTCGATACCAAGGCAATTATCTCGGGTTATGTGCCTTCTGATGGGGAAGTACACATGCTCCTTAATAATTTCCTATAACCATATTCAACCCTGTGATCCGCAAACAAACTCATCCGATGGGGCGGAAGGCACTCAGAGCCGATGCACAAGTTTGTTTGCATCACATGTCAAATCGTAATGGAGGCCGTGGGAATTTATAAAAATATCCCTCTCCCACTTAGTAATTTAAAATTGAGGAATTTTCCTAGCCTACGACATGCATATCAAACAATAAGCAATAAATATGAAAAATAATTTTTTTTCAACAATTATGGCTTTTGTTCTCCAATATGCCTCCCGTCGTATCACCATCTCGTCCACTCCTCCCTACCCCATGTACAAGCCATCCGGAGATCCGAGCGGAGAAAAACTATTTTAATTTACATCCATCGATCCTATACTCCACGAAGGAGTGTACATGAAATCTAGATCGAAAGTAAACTAAAATAAAAAGAGTGGCTAAACAATGTCGTATCTAATTACAAAAATTAAATACTAGCCTCGTCAACCCCGAGGATTCAAATAATATACAATTACACACATACAATCACAAACACACATATAGCGATAATAGTTGGATCCTAGGCCTGCAACCAAAAAAGTTAACCAACGCACATCCTACTATTATCCGGCACATATAATATATGAAAAGTGCATAAAAGTAACCGAATCCTAAACACCCAAAACCAGAAACCGTGGCTCTGATACCACTTGAAGGTAGGAAACTTCGCTTCCCACTTCAACTCGGTTGCTTGTTAATGGTGATCCCGTCGTCGTCCCCGGATTAAAAAAATTTATCCTTGATAAGGAGAGATTACCCAAGCTACCATTTCATCGTCGTGCTATTCTATTAGAGTAGTCACTTGAACAAACTTGTTGTTCAAGCAACCAACCTTTATTCTATGATTAGTCGCGGAATAGACGATGTACAGATCGCTGATTTTTGTGTTTGTATTCGGGGTCCAAGTAAATTTAGCCACATATAAAACATACAACATGCATATAATTGAAAAACAATTATAGACATAATAAAAAAGAATATAAACAAACATTATACCTCTCGATCTTCTATTGTATGTCCTTCCTCCTTTTGGACGTCGTGTGGGCGACAATCTTCCAAAAGTCGAAGCCTCCTAGATCACCAATCTTCCTTTCCTTGTTCACTCCGAACAAAGGAAGATGATAAAACAAAACTCTTCTCCTTCCTTTAACCGGCCACCAAGCTCCAAGCTTGGTGCTTGCCGCCGGCCAAGGAGAAGAACTAGGAGATGTTGCCGGCCAAGGGAAAAGGATCACCCCAACCCTTAATGTCGTCGACCCTTGGAAAAGGAGAGAGTGTGTCAGCCAAGAGAAAAAGGATAAGAAGATGAAGCTTGGACGCCGGCCAAGGAGAGAAGAAGAGAAGATGGGCGTCGACCAAAACCCTAGGAAGAAGGAAAAAAACTTCCAAAATTGTGCCTGCCCAAGCTCTCCTCCAAAACCCTAGCCTCCCTTTTGTTTCTTTCCGCCCAAGCCAAAGAAACAAAAAACCCTAATCTCCAAGCTATGCTCTTGCCTCCCACCTTAAGCCCTTATTTATAGAGTTAGGCTTAAGCCTCCTTTTAATCTTCACTGTCGGTTCTAGGGATTTAATCTCAATCGTCGGATCTAGAGATTTAATCTCCACCGTCATTGGATCTAGGCTCCATGAGGGTTTAATAGGCTACAATAGGGACCATTAGGAGGAGTTGGATCTTGTCCACCTAATGGATCAAGCCCACATAAAGTCCGATCCATTAATGATAATCCATTCCACTAGAGGATTATCAATGATCTACCTAACCAACCCCATAAGTTAATATGGGCTCCATATATTATTTGTACATTTATCTCCCCGTGTTTAAGATCTCGAATGTCTGTCGATTAATTAATTCACTGACAATTAATTAATCAACATCTAACTCCATGAGTAGTACCACACAACCTTATCATCATGCCGAACCAAGTCCACCTACAGGGTTTACATGATGAACCTTATCAGCTCCTCAAGGGGACATCATCATCCTAATATATAGGATACAGTTTCCTCCTATAATCAAAGGCACACCATATAAGTAATATCATTTCCCAACTTACCGAGCCTATCGATTTAATCTATAAATCTCACCCATTGGTAAATCAAAGAAATGAATACTAAGTATATGTGTCCATTATTATATCGGGATTAAGAGCATGTACAACATAATATCTGAGATCCGATTCGATTATGTAGTCAGCAATGAATTGAATCACCTCTAAGTCGGTCCTGCTCAATACACACAAAGTGTACTAGTGTGATTCTATGGTCAAGACAAACCAATACCAAATCACACTACCACCATACCAATGGTTTGTCTAAAGTCATCTCGGTTGTGAGCCTTTACTTATACTCTACAAGGTGCTGATAACATGATCTACCGTGTGACACTACACACCATGTTATCTACAATGTAATGTATGAGAGAATATGCATAACTATAAATATGCAAACAATGATCATGTGATTATTATTTCAAAATAAAGATGTTCATACAAAAGATATAATTTTAAGTATACATCCCAACAACCCCTCCTTTCGGTTTCAGTGCCTTGCCTTTGCCCTTGGCTTGGGACTTTCTTCTACCATTAGGCTTGCCCTTGCCTTTCTTCTTTTGCACCATCAAAATGGAGTCAGGTTTTCCCTTCTTAAGGTTGAACTCAGCAGTTCTCAATATGCTCTGCATCTCAGGCAGTGGCTTATCAATTTCATTCATGTTGTAATTCATGACAAATTGATTCTAGCTTTGTGGCAAAGATTGCAAGATCAAGTCGGTGGCTAGCTCTTGGCCAAGTGGCAATCCCAACCTCTGTAGGTTTTTTATGTACCCAATCATCTTGAGTGCATATGGACCTACAGGAGTCCCATCTTGCATCTTGCACTAAAATAATGCCTTAGAGATCTCGTATCTCTCGTGCCTTGCTTGTCTTTGATATAGTTGACGAAGATGTTCAACCATATCATAAGCATTCATGAAATTGTGTTGCTTCTGAAGCTCAAAGTTCATGTTCGCGAGCATGAGACATGACACATCTAATGCATCATCTTGATGCTTCTTGTAAGCATCTCGGTTAGTTCGCGAGGAAGTGGACAACCATACCCATACATCTAATAACACATTGACATTGTTGCCAATGAGCAAAATGTCATCTACGTATAGTACAAGAAATACCATTACGTTTCTGTCACATCTCTTGTATACACAAGACTCATCCAGACTTTGAATAAATCCATATGACTGGATTACCTCATCAAATCGGATGTTCCAAGATCTCGAAGCTTGCTTCAAACCATAAATAGATCGTTTAAGCTTGCACAAAAGATGCTCTTTGCCCTTTGCAATGAATCCCTCTGGTTACTTCATATAGATGTTTTCTTCAAGACTTCCATTAAGGAAAGCTATGTTGACATCCATCTATCAAACCTCATAATCCATATGAGCAACAATAGATAAGAGAATCTGGATAAACTTAAGCATGGCTACCGGAGAAAAGCTCTCCTCATAATCGATACCATGTTTCTGAGTATACCCTTTTGCAACAAGCCTTGCTTTGAAGGTCTCAACCTTCCCATCTGTTCCTCTCGTTCTTTTGTAGATCCACTTGCATCCAATGGTTTTTACACTATTGGGTGATTCTACTAGCTCCCAGACCTGATTTGAATCCATAGATTCTATCTCAGAATTCATCGCCCTTTGCCAGGATACCGCATCTTTATCTTGGATTGTCTCGTCATATGTCCAGGGATCAGATTCATATTTGCCAGGGACCAAATCAGAAGATTCTCTCAAGAACATAAATCTTTCAAGTTGTCTAAGAACCCTCCCACTACGACGAGGTATCACCTGTTTATCCTCTGTGACACGCGGTGCAGTCACTTGTAGTATGTCCTCTTGTACTGTTAGTACTGAAGTAGTGGCTTCCCCTCTCAACTCCTCCAGAACAATCTTTCTCATCGACTTGTGGTTCATCACATAGTCTTCTTCTAAAAATCGGGCAACCGTGCTAACGATCACCCTCTGATCTCTAGGACTATAAAACAAACCACCTTTCGTTCCTCTAGGATAGCCTACGAACAAGCGCACTTCTGTATGAGGTTCCAACTTACTAGCATCTGTCTTCAGCACATGTGTTGGACCCTCCCAAATCTGAATATGTCTCAGACTAAGCTTTCGCCCAGTCCACAATTCTGTGGAATTAGAATATATTGATTTAGATGGTACCAAGTTCAGAATATACACTACCGTATCCAGAGCATACCCCCAGAATGAATCTGGTAACTCAGAATAACTCATCATCGATTTAACCATCTCCACAAGAGTCATATTCCTTCGCTCTGCCACAACATTCTGCTGGAGTGTACCAGGTGCATACAATTGGGATTAAATCCCAGCCTCTGATAAGTAACTCTTAAACTCACCCAAGAGGTACTCACCACCACGATCAGATCGTAGTGTCTTGATACTTTTACCTTGATGTTTCTCCACATCAGCCTTGATTTCTTTGAACCTGTCAAAGCATTCAAACTTGCGGTGGATCAAGTAAATGTATCCATATCTTGAATAATTATCTATAAAAGAGATGAAGTATTCAAAACGACCTCTAGCCTAGATAGACATAGGACCACACAAATCAGAATGAACCAATTCTAACACATCTTTGGCTCTATACCCCTTGGCCTTAAAAGGCCTCTTAGTCATTTTACCTTCCAAGCAAGATTTGCAGGTTGGGAAATCTTCCACCACTAATAAACCCAAAGGTCCATCAGCTATCAACATTTGAATTCTACTTAGTTCAATATAACCTAACCTTAGATGCCAAAGATATGTTTGGTTCATTTTTGAAGGTTCTTTTCTCTTATTAGATTTAGAAGATGAGTTATTTACTTTTATTTGCATCATGGGAGTCTTTGGTTCAAGAGTATATAAATTTCCTATAAACGCACCAGAATAGATAATCTCCCTATTCCTTTTTATAACAACTCTTTTATTAAAAGAAATAGAATATCCATTCATAAACAATTTAGAAATTGAAATTAAATTCTTTCTAAATGAAGGTACATAAAGCGATTTTCATAGAACCAAAGTTTTATTCATATCAAAAGATAAATAAACATCTCCCATTGCAATAGCTGCCACCTTAGTAGTATTGCCCATATAGACGATAATCTCCCCCTCAACTAGTTGTTTGGTTTCCTAGAACCCCTGCAAATTATTGCAAACATGATCAGTGGATGTCGTATCTACACACCTGGTGCCGGTAGATAACACCGCTAAATATGTTTCAACGACTAGACCAAAAGATATATTTTTGTTCTGCTTTCGGTTGGGGCAGTCAACCTTCCAATGTCCAGTCTGCTTGCAAGTGAAGCACTTGCCTTTCGGCTTCTTCACTCCTCCCTGAGATCCTCCCACCACCTTCGTTGCACCTTGTTTCTTCTTCTTCTTGCCTTTCGGCTTAGAAGTAGAAATCTTCTGGGCAACCAAAACCTAAGAACTCTCACAAAAAAGCCCCTCTGCCGCTCAGAGTTCTGTCAGAAGCTCCGCCAACGAATACAACTTCTTATTCATGTTGTAGTTAAGGCAAAACTGTTCAAAACTCTGAGGTAGAGATTGGAGAATGATATCGACCTGGGTTTACCCATTAATCTCAGCTCCAAGGACTTCCAGCTCATTCAAATGAGTCATCATCTTGAGAACATGATCCCTCAGGGGTGTTCCCTCAACCATGGTGGTCGTCATCAAGTTTCTCATGGTTTCTTGCCTAATAGCCCGATTCTGATATCCAAAAAGTTCCTTGAGATTGAGCATCATGTCTTAAGCAGTAGTCATGGCCTTATGCTGATGTTGCAATGCATTTGACATAGAAGCCAAAATGTAACACCGTGCCATCTCATCAGCCTTGATCCACTTCTTATAACTCTCTTTCTCCTTTTCACCAGAATCATCAGCATTAGGAGGACACTCCTCGAGAAGTACATACTTGTACTCCTCAGCAGTCAAGACTATGTCCAGATTCCTTTTCCAATCCACATAGTTAGATCCAGTAAGTTTATTTTCCTTTAGAATCACAGCAAGTGAGTTGAAAGTCATTTTGAAGAAACCTAAGAATCACATAGATTAAAACATTTAGATTTCAAAAAATTATTGATTCATCAAACAATAAAATTTTAAAATCAACCAACACCTCAAAACACCCAGAATATCGTATGCCACGATAGTGTGGACGTATATAAATTCTACATTTGTAAAAGGAAGTTTTACCCATTAATTTTATTATCCTGTCAACCTTACTTTTTGACAAATAAAATTAATAGTTGGTTCCTCTTCATCCCTACAAATAAAAGCAGTAACTCCGATGGGGAGGATACTTTTATTTGAATCTAAGTGTTCACCATTACCCGATACTAAGCCAATTACCTCGGATTATGTGCCTTCCGATCGATGGGGAAGTACACACGCTCCTAAATAAATTTCTATAACCATATTTGACCTAGTGATCCGTAAAATAAACTCATCTGATATGGAGGAAGGCACTCAGAGCCAACGCGCAAGTTTGTTCGCATCATATGTCAAATTGTAATGGAGGCCGCAGGAATTTTTAAAAAAATATCCCTCTCCCACTTAGTAATTTAACATTGAGGAATTTTAACCATGCAACCACAACAAGCATATAAATCAAAAGCAATAAATATGAAAAACAAATTTTTCAACTATTATGGCTTTTGTTCTTCAATATGCCTCTAGTTGTGTTGCCACCTCGTCCGCTCCTCTCTACACCATGTATAAGCCATCCGAAGATTCGAGCCGAGAAAAATTATTTTGATTTACATCCATCGATCCTATACTCCACAAAGGAGTGTACATGAAATCTAGATTGAAAGTAAACTAAATTAAAAGAGTGGCTAAACAATGTCGTACTTAATTACAAAAATTAAATACTAGCCTCGTCAACCACGAGGATTCAAATAATATTATGATTACACACATACAATCACATACACACACATATGGCCATAATAGTTGGATCTTATGCCTGCAACCAAAAAGTTAGACTACGCACATCCTACTATTATTCGACACACATAATATATAATAAGTGCATAAAAGTAACCGAATCCTAAACACAAAAAACTAGAAACCGTGGCTCTGATACCACTTGAAGGGTCGAAGATTCGCTTCTCACTTTTCCTCAGTTGCTTGTGCATGGCGATCTCAATCCGGACAAAAATGGATTACCCAAGCAACCGATTCATCATCGTGCTTCTCGATTTGAGTCGTCAATCCAACAAACTTGTTGTTCAAGCAACCTAACTCTTTTCCTCAATTAGCCACAGAATAAATGATGAACGGATTGCTGGTTTTTGTGTTTATCATCGGGGTCCAAGTAAATTAACCACACGCATGATACAAAAGAACTAAATCAAAACAAACAAGATTATACCTCTTGTTTACTTCTTGATCTTCTATCGTATGACCTATCCTCCTCTTAGACATTGTGTGAGAAATGATCCTCCAAGAGTTGAAGCCTCCTAGATCTCGTCTTCCCGTCCTTGCTCGCTACGAACAAGGGAAGAACAAACTCCCTTCTTCTCCTTGCTTGTGCCGACCACCAATCACAAAGAGGGGTTGTCGCCGGCCAAAGGTTGAGAGAAGGGGTTCTAAACCCTAACCTTTGCCGTCGGCCAAGGGGAGAGGATGAAGATGGCACTGCTGGCCCTAGGAGAAGATGAGGTTGCATCGGCCAAAGAGAAAAGAAGGAAAAGAAACCTAATTCTCTTGTGTCGCTGGCCATAGGGACAAACCCTAGCACACCTCCTATCTCTTTGCCGCCCAAGCCAACCCTAACTCAAAACCTAAGCTCTAAGATATCTTGCCACCCAAGCCTTGGAAGCATATTTATAGATTTTGCCCAAGCCTCCATTTAATCGTGTCCATTGGATCTAGGTTTCATGATGGTTTTAATAGGCTAAAATAGGGACCATGATGAGGAGTTGGATCTTGGCTACCTAATGGATCCGACCCACATAAAATCCGATCTATTAATGATAATCCATTCCACTAGAGGAGTATCATTGATCTACCTCACCAACACCCATAATTAAATATGGGTTCCACATATTAATTGTACAAATATCTCCCCGTGTTTAAGATATCAAATATCCTTTAATTAATTAATTTACTAACAATTAATTAATTAACGTCTAACTCAATGAGTAGTACCACTCAACCTTGTCATCATGTTGGACCAAGTCCACTTGCAGGGTTTACATGATGATCCTTATGAGCTCCTCAAGGGGACATAATCATCCTAATACATAGGAAACGGTTTCCTCCTATAATCAACGGCACACCATGTAAATAATATCATTTCCCAACTTACCCGGTCTATCGATTTAACCCATAAATCTCGCGCATTGGTAAATCAAAGAAATAAATATTAAGTACATGTGCCCATTATGATATCGGGATTAAAAGCATGTACACCATAATATCCGAGGTCCGATTCAATTATATAGTCAGTAATAAATTGAATCACCTCTAAGTCAGTCCTGCTCAATACACATAAAGTATACTAGTGTAATTCTATGGTCAAGATAAACCAATACCAAATTACACTACAACCATACCAATGGTTTATCCAAAACCATTTTTATTATGATCCTCTACTTATACTTCACAAGGAACTAATAACATGATCCTCTGTGTGATACCACACACCATGTTATCTACAATGTAAAGTATTAGACAAGATACACACATATAATAAATATAAAATGCAAACAATGATCATGTGATTCTTATTTCAAAATGAAGATGTCCATATAAAGACTAGGCTTTTAGTATACATCCCAACAGGAAGGCCTCTCATAAATCATCCTGTACAGACTGCTCAGATAAGGGAGTTAACCCCTAATCATGTTGCACCTGCCAATTAACTCCCTATGAGAGGTTCCATCAACATGATATCTAGTGGCTCCACTAATGGGGATTCTAACAGAGCACGAAAAAGACACAACCGAGATGAGTGTGCAACTTTTGTTGTTATTCCCAAGGCCAGGGGACTTGTGATAGGTTTTGATGATAATGATTTAGGGGGAGTGATAATCCCTCACACCGATGCTTTGGTCATTCGATCCATCATTGCTAATTTCAATGTAGGAAGAGTTTTTGTTGACCCGAGCAGTTTAGTGGATATTTTATATTGGACAACTCTAGAACAAATGGGAGTTGCCATCACTGATTTATAGCCATTATGAACTTCTTTGTTTGGGTTTTTTGGGCATGAGGTGTAGCAAATGGACCAAATTAAGTTACCTTTGTTCTTGGGGGAAGATCCAAGGAGAAGGACGGTACTTATCAATTTCACCGTGGTGGATATGCCTTCTTCCTATAATGCTATCCTAAGTAGACCTGTTTTGAGCAGCTTACAGGCTGTGGCTTCTCCTTACCATCAGTAGATTAAGTTTCCTGTAGGAAGTGAAGTAGGAGAGGTAAGAGGTGACCAACAGCTCTCTCGCAGGTGCTATGTGGATGCTATCAGGATAGGGAAAAAAGGAAAATTTATTAATAAGTCTCTACAAAAATCCAAGTACAAAGATACAGTGTGTTTTGTTCCAAAGGGGGTTACTGAAGAGATAGGAGAACCCGATAAAGAGGGAATTGTATTAGATGATAAGTGTGTTGAACATGTTACCTTTATATCCTGGGATCTTCCCGTGCAGTTTAAAGCAGGCCTAATACAATTCCTTATCACAAATATAGATATTTTCACATGGTCCTCGCAAGACTTATCAAGAATTGATCCCAACGTAATGGAGCATAAATTGTATATCTTACTTACTGCAATTCCTGTAAAACAGAAGCACCGACACTTTGGAGCAAGGAAAGATGCTATCATTAAAGAAGAGATAGGTAAATTAATGAAGGTTGGGCATATAAGAGAAGTGCAATATCTTACTTGGTTGTCTAATGTGGTGTTGGTGCCTAAGTCGTCAGGAAAATAGAGAATGTGTGTGGACTTTAGAGATCTTAATAAAGCTTGTCCTAAGGATTGCTATCCTTTGTCCCGCATTGATCAGTTAGTAGACTCCACTGCTGGGCATCAGTTTATTTCAATGATGGATGCTTACCATGGATATCATCAACTACCGTTAACTTGGAGAGATCAAAATAAGATCAGTTTTATTATAGTTGAGGGATCTTTCTGTTGTGTAGTTATGCCTTTTGGATTAAAAAGCACTAGGGCTACTTAACAGAGGTTAATGGATAAGATCTTTGAAAAATAGTTGGGAAGGAATGTGGAGGTTTATGTGGATCATATTCTGGTTAAAACTCTATATGTTGAGCAGTTAATAGCTAATACGGACGAAACCTTTGGTACTCTGCGTTAATAAAAAATGAAGTTGAATCCAGAAAAGTGTATAGTTGGGGTGACACAGGGTCGTTTTTTGGGATATGTGGTCACTGTATAGGGTATAAGGGCTAATCCTATTAAGATTGAAGCTATTCAGCAAATACAACCTCCAAGAAATTTTAAGGAAGTACAGAGGTTGTTAGGCAGGATTATTGCCCTATCGAGATTCATATCCCGATCTACGGATAGGAGTCTCCCTTTCTTCAAGATATTAAAGAGGGCTACATGGTTCCAGTGGGACGAGCATTGTGATAAAGCCTTTCAATCTCTAAAGGAATACTTGGTGGAGCCTCCTTTCCTAGCTAAGCCTCAACCTGGAGAAGTGTTATGGGTGTATCTGGCTCTTTCGGAGGTGGCTGTAAGCTCAGTATTGATTCGAGAAGGCAAGGGCCAACAACATCCAATCTGTTATATTAGCTATCTATTGAAGGGGGGTGAAGTTCGTTATACTAATTTGGAGAAATTAACCTGGGGTCTAGTTTTGACTACTCGAAGGCTACGACCTTATTTTTTATCTCATCCCTTAGTGGTAAACATTGACACTCCCCTGGGAGAATACTTACTCATCCGAAAGCTACGAGGAAGCTTATTAAGTGGGCCACTAAACTCAGTGAGTATGACATTATTTATCAACCCCGTACCTCTATTAAAGCACATGCAGTAGCTGAGTTTTTAGTAGAAACTATAAACAAGGAAGAATGTGAACCATAGATTGTATATCCAGATGGGTCTTCTCAAAAAGAGGGTTGCGGGGCAGGAGTAATTTTGATTTCACCGCAAGGAGAAGAAGTTAAGATGGAAGTTAGACTAGATTTCAGAGCCTCTAATAATGAAGCTGAATATGAGGCTTTACTGATAGCTTTGCAAGCTGCTAAAAATGTTAGGGCAGAGCGGGTGATTGTACATATGGATTCTCAGTTAGTGGTACAACAAACTATGGGAGAATTTGAGGTTAAGGATGATAAGTGTCGAAAATACTGTGAATTGGTAGAAAGGACTAAAGGGGGTTTTTCGGAAATATTGATACAGAAAATAACCATGATAGAAAATCATAAAGCTGATGAGTTGGCTCAGTTGGCTAGTTCGCTGGGGAATTGGGGCACTCGGGACATAATTGCGCATATTGAACTATTACCACAAAATGAAAGATTGGGAGAGGTCATAGAAGATGACTGGAGGAAGGAGTTGGTTTCATTCTTTACAGAAAAGAGGGTGTCAAATGTGTAGGGATGTATACTGAAAAGTCTATCTTTTGTATGAACTTCTTTATTTTGGAATAAGAATCACATGATCATTGTTTGCATATTTTTATGGTTATGCAATATTGTCTAATACTTTACATTGTAGATAACATGGTGTGTGGTGTCACACAGGAGACCATGTTATCGGCCCCTTGAAAAGTATAAGTAAAGGCTCACAACCGAGATGGCTTTGGACAAGCCATCGGAATGGTTGTAGTGTGATTTGGTATTGGTTTGTCTTGACCATAGAATCACACTAGTGCACTTTGTGTGTATTGAGCAGGACCGACTTAGAGGTGATTCGATTTATTGCTGACTACATAATCGAATCGGACCTCAGATATTATTTAGTACATGCTCTTAATCCCGATATAATAACGAGCACATATAATTAGTATTCATCTCTTTGATTTACCAATGGGCGAGATTTATAGATTAAATCGATAGGCTCGGTAAGTTGGGAGATGATATTATTTATATGGTGTGTCGTTGATTATAGGAGGAAACCGTGTCCTATATATTAGGATGATGATGTCCCCTTGAGGAGCTCATAAGGTTCATCATGTAAACCCTGCAGGTGGACTTGGTCTGGCATGATGAAAAGGTTGAGTGGTACTACTCAAGGAGTTAGATGTCGATTAATTAATGGTCAGTAAATTAATTAATCGACGAACATTCGAGATCTTAAACATTGGGAGAAAATGTACAAATAATATATGGAGCCCATATTATCATATGGGGGTTGGTGAGGTAGATCAATGATGAACCTTTAGTGGATTGGATCATCATTAGTGGATCGGACTTTATGCTAGCTTGATCCATGGGTGGCCAAGACCCAACTCCTCCTCATGGTCCCTAATGTAGCCTATTAACACCTCATGATGCTTAGATCCAATGGATAGAAACAAAACTCTAAGATCCACAGGTAGAGATTAAATCTCTAAGATCCGACGGTTGAGATTAAATTTCTAGATCCGACGGTTGAGATTAAATCCCTAGAACCGATGGAGGAGGTTAATTCATGACTTATCCCTAACTCTATAAAAGGATGTCAAGGGAGTTGGCGTGGAATAATGTTAGTAATATATAAGAGATGTCCTAAGGCAATCGCCTTGTGTATGAACCATTTATATGATAAATGAAGATTCACTATTTGAGTATACATGGTTTCATGTATTTGATTGGATCTTAAACTCATTTACTGAATGTCCGCGATACAACTCATAGCATGAGAGAATCTGTGATTGGATCACAACTAGTGAGTATCTCTACATGTGTAATTGTGATGTATCGGAATTATCCCTAGTCGATGAATTGATGAATTTGGACACCATCAATTCTGTCGAGACTAGCACGAGGTATACTCCTTGGTGTATCCAAGCAGCTGATTCTCACTAGCTGGAGACATTGTGATGTCCGGAGTTAATCGTGGATGCTAGTTATAGTAACTAGTTCATTAGAGTGACCAGCCGTAAGACTTCATATGGTTCTCTGCATATATAGATATGTCAATGAAGTTCTTACTGCAGCTTAAGTGCGATGTTACTTTGACTTGCGGTATTCAAGTCATCTTGATCATAGATACTTATGCTTTGACATCTTAAGCAAGCATCTCTGAGGAGATGTGGACCCGGGATGATTGGGTATAAGTCGAAGTGATCGAAGGTGTTTGAATAGCCTATAAAGGAATCACCACTCCTTGCGAGGAGATGTATACCCATGGCCTCTCGTCGGATTGTTACTAAAGTCTTTGGCCAAAGCATTACATGTTTAGAGTAAGGTACTCTTCGATACATGTGCAGTAACTAGAATCTGTAGGATGAGGAAATGATACTTGGGCTAGGTGTGACGTAGTCAGCCTAGTGGGGACTAACACTATAGACCATGTCCTGAACCAAGTGGGTATAAGATGAGTGAAGGGAATGGGACACGATTCATTCGAGCTGCTGAAGGGTTTCAGAAATAGTTCTGGATCAACCGTTGATCTTTTCGGTTAATTGGGGATCATGATGTACTACTAGGTGCCACTCATGATCATTCTATAATTAATGGTTAATTATAGATGGCCAACATAAACCGAGAACCTATTTGGTCACACGCAAAACGAGCGTAATCCGAAGGATTTAAAACGAGCTTGAGAATGAGATTCTCAGACCGAGAGAAACTAGGTTTGGTTGGACCAAACAAGAAGCGAGCATGAAATCATTTCAGTCGCAATGGAAGTGTGGATGGGCCGTGTCTTATGAAGACATAATGGATGAACCAAAATGGTTTGGTTCTAATCCAATGGAGGAGAATAAACCAAAGGGTTTGGTTTATTTTAAACGAATGAACCAAAGTTGGTTCGGTTCGTTTTAACTTAAAATAAATCATCATGGTTTGGTTTATTTTAACTTAAATTAATGTAGCGGGTTAACGGGCCTTATGGTTATGATCCGATAACCATTAAGAGAATTAGTTCTCTATAAAAGAGGGCTTAAGGGTTTGTTAAGCCCTAATCCAAAGCCCTTGACCTAATTGTTGCCGCCCCCTCCTCTCCTTGGAGAAGTCGGTGCCAACCTCCATTGCTGCCGCCCACCCTCTTGTGCCACCGTCCAAATTGTTGCCGACGTCAAAGCTTCGGCCGGTGATCCTACGGCAACTCTCCGGTGATCTCCTTTGGGTTCGGCATCAAGGTGAGCTTCATCCTACCATTTTTGGCCGGCCCTTACTCCTCCACCAAAGCTGTCCAGTTTTCTGGACAGCTTATTTCCCTCTCGTCGGAGCATCATTTGGACGACGTTTGGAGCTCTGACAGCGGTAGCCTTGCTGGGGATTCGATATCCGGTAATCCTCATAGGTGGAGGATGAAGGATTCGTCAAACGGTTGACGAATACCTCTCCGGAGAAGCGAGTTTTGAGGACTCGTTTTTGGATCCGAATTTGGATTCAGATCGTGATCTTCTCTCGATCACATCGTCTTCAACACGAGGCTAGTAACCCATACGAAGACGAAGCTCGTGACTTGGTGAAGTCATCCCGAAGATACTCGGTGTGGATACGGATAGAGACGATTCTAGCAAGGATCATTCCGGTTGATGTCTTTCCCGCTACACGTGATACGTAAGGTATACGTAGTTAAATTTCCTTTTATTGCAAAATTTAAATTTACAGTTATGTCTACACATGTTGTACTATGCATGCGTGTGATGTGTGTGTTGTAATAAATGTAGATTTATTAATTTTATTTATTCCGCTGTGCACATGTTTACGAAGTATGTTCGAACACACACTCGCCTCGGTGCTGGAAACTCAATAGTGGTATCAGAGCCCAGGTTGTGTTTCGACATAATTGTAAAATGGTTTTGTGATAGTCATAATGATATTTCTGGAAATTTTCTACTTTTAGAAAATTAGAAGTATTTATGAAAATTTTTCAATTTTGGAAAGTCTAGAAGTATTTATGGAAATCTTCCACTTTTGGAAAGTTGGAAGTATTTATGGAAATTGATATTTTCCATAAATAAAATATTTGATTAGATTTTGGAAATTTATTTCCTAATTTAATCATGATTTGATTTGGGAAATCAAATCTTAAAAATATTTTATTTCCATAAGTAGTTTTGATGATTTAGGAAATTCGTTTCCTAAATTGACTTTCCTTAATCAACTATTTCCACAAATAAAATATGTGATTAGATTTGAAAATTTGTTTCCTAATTTAATCATGATTTGATTTGGGAATCAAATCTTAAATATATTTTATTTCCATAAATAGTTATGACATATAAGGAAATATTGTACATGACATAATTGTATGCCATGTAATTGCATTAGATGCATATCATTATGCCATGCGTGTCGTGACATGTAGATGTATGTCATGTCATGTAAATAATAGTTATTTGCATGCAAAGAGGATGAGACATAAAAACCCTAACTCAATATTAAAGCCTACACCTTCCATTAATATGGTTAGAACCAGAGTTCCGTTTCTTGTTCGGGTTGTTGGACTCTCTCCAAGCCCGGCTCGAACCCGAACATGTTCAAACCATGGAATAGTTTAATACTAATATGGTAAGAGTCAGAGGTCAATCGTTAGCTTTGGTTGTTGGACTCTCTCCAAGCCGGGCTAATTGGTTGAATGCGCTCTAACCATATTAAAACTATTTCTCGATTAATGGGTTGGCTTTAACCTGGAGCATCGGCTTGTTGGACTCTCTCCAAGGTCGATGTAAAGGGAGGTGAAGTTGGGTGCTATGCATATGATGCATACTTGTTAATGTGTTAACAACCCGATGTATGTGTGAACATTCAAATAGTTGATAGCACATTGTGATAGTTGCATATACGTGATATGCAATCGGTATAGTTGATACCTACCATCGTAGTTATGAATGGCTTGTTGGACTCTCTCCAAGGTTGTTCATATCTATGATGGATATCAGCCCATTCGGAGATGGACCTACGATCTCCCGAAGTGATTTTGGGGTTTTTGAAATTTGAAAAATGAATGGGATTTATAAATGTATATTGATGCATTTTAAAATCATTTTCTCATATATGCTCGTTTTGTATTTCTAGGTCAATCGATTGATCATGGCGTCTTTGAATTTGCGCACTATTTTGGATTCAAACAAACTGACTGGGCCTAACTTCCTAGACTGGCTTAGAAACTTGAGAATTGTTCTCAAGGCGGAAAAGCTAGCATATGTCCTTGAATAGCCACTTCCCAACCGTCCTAAGGACGATGCAACTCCAGACCAAATGTTGGTCTATCAGAAGCATGTGGCAGATTCTGAGCTGGCGAGTTGCATCATGCTAGCGGCGATGGTACCTGAGCTGCAAAAGCAGCATGAGAATATGGATGCTAATACCATGATCTTCCATCTTCATGAGTTGTTTGATGAGCAAGCGAGATCCAAAAGGTTCGAAGTCTCCAGGCTCCTCTTCACCACGAAGATGCAAGAAGGTTCATCTGTAGTGCAGTTTGTGCTAAAGATGAATGGGTACATCGAGCGGCTAGCCACCCTCGGGTTTGTGATGGATCATGAATTAAGTATTGACTTAATTCTGCATTGTTTTCCCAAGAGTTTCTCACAATTTGTGATGAACTATCAAATGAACAAATTAGAATCCACTATTCCTGAGCTCCTCAATATGCTGAAGACTGTGGAGCCTTCTATGAAGCATGAGGAGAAGGTGGTTCTGTTAGTTGATTCCTCAAAGAAAGGTTCTAAGAGGAAGGCAAAAGAACAGAAGAAAGGGAAGAACAAGAAGGCAAAGAAGGCAGAACCAGCACAAAAGGGCACTTGCCATCACTGTGGAAAGGAATGCCACTGGCGAAGAAACTGTAAGATTTATCTTGAGTCCATGAAGAATAAGAAGGCATCTGATGCCCCATCCTCTTCAGGTATCTTCGTTATTGATTATCATTCTATTTCCTTAGACACTTGGGTATTGGATACTGGGTGTGGCTCACATATATGTAATGACATACAGGGGCTAAGGAATAGAAGAAGACTCGTCAGAGGGGAGTCAAATTTGCGAGTTGGCAATGGAGCAAAGGTTGTTGCGGTCGCCATCGGAACTTATTTGCTGAAGCTCCCTAGTGGACTAGTCTTGGAACTGGACAATTGCTATTGTGTTCCTTCTCTAATAAAGAACATTATTTCTATTTCCTGCTTAAATAGAAATGGTTTCCATTTAACGTTTAGTAACAATTATTGTTATATAACTTTGAATGGCGTACTTTATGGAACTGGAACTTTGAGCAATGGTATTTATATGTTGGACGTATCCAGTGACATTTTCAATATCGAAGCGAGCAACAAGCGTGCTCGAAAGGATGATCAATTAGACTCCTACATGTGGCATTGTCGTCTTGGCCATGTAAGCAAGAAACGCATGTCCGCATTACACCGATGTGGAATTCTGGAATCGTTTGAATTGGATTCATACGATATATGCAAATCATGCTTAAAAGGCAAGATGACTAAGTTACCTTTTACTGGAAAAGGTGAACGAGTGGGAGAGTTACTCGGTCTAATACCTACTGATGTATGTGGACCTATGTCAACTCAAGCTTTAGGAGGCTATAGCTACTTCATTACCTTCACCGATGATCACTCACGGTTTGGGTATGTGTTCTTGATGAAACACAAGTCTGAAGCCTTTGAAAGGTTCAATGAATTCAGAAATGAAGTAGAGAAACAACATGAAAGAGTATTAAAATACTTCGATCAGATCGAAGTGGTGAATACTTAAGTCAAGAGTTTCTTGATTATCTAAGAGACAATGGCATATTATCTCAATGGACTCCTCCATATACACCACAGCATAATGGTGTATCTAAGAGGCGTAACCAGACCTTGTTGGACATGGTCAGGTCAATGATGAATCATGCGAATCTTCCCAAGTCCTTTTGGGACTTGCACTTCAGACAGCTGTTTACTTGTTAAACAGAATGTCAACCAAGGTAGTCTCTACTACTCCATATGAGATATGGAATGGTAAGAAACCTCATGTATCTTACTTGAAGATATGGGATTATCTGTTAGGGCAATCTCTTGCCATGATAAGGTTTTGATGTGTGTGGCAAAGGGTTTAAGTTAGGTTGGTATCGTTATTTGATATGTGCGTTGGAGTCTTGCAAAACATAGTAATTCGCATATGGAACCTTGGCGGGTTCGCCCTCACAACCTCGGTCCTTGAGTCGGTGAAGGATGACTTTGCGGAAGTCGTGCGCTTGGAGCATCCGAGGGACCGCCGGACGAGATGACTTGAAGTGAAGCCAAGGAAGCAGACTTTGGAGGCAAGAGACGCGAAGGAGCATTGCAGAGCCGTGCGCCTGATGCTGCCGAGGGACGTGGCCGCGAACGAAGAGAGCTTCGACGAGGGACTTCGAGTGAGATGAGATAATGAGTGAAATGTAAGTAGCTCATTAGGTGAACTTGGCCGAATGGCTGAGTGTCGGAGACTTGACCGCAAGGGTTAAGGTTTACCCGACTGTCGGAAGCTGAAACTTATGTTAAGTTTGAGTTTCACGGGCACCGATCACCGCCATGTAATGGCATGATCGCTTCCGAGTCGAGTGGGTTCGACCGTATCCGATCGATGGGTTTATGCCCAGCAATGATCGCTATGGAATGGCAATGATCGCCAGAGGATATCGCGGGCATAGAACCGCTCGTAGCCGACTGGGTAGTCGACTACGGAGGCAGCAGTCGACTGGTGAGGTCCATCAGTCGACTGCCAAGAGTTCCGTTGGACTACAACGGTCGGGATCCGATGTGTTCAGAGGCCGTTGTAGTGACGGCAGTCGACTGCCAAGGGCAGCAGTCGACTGGTGGCGGCCAACGGGAAGAAATCAACCCTCTCTATAAAAAGAGAGGGTGTGAGCCTTTGAGAGGCTAATGCTTATGCTCTAAGTAATCTTCCTAGTGCCCCACAAGCTCTAAACTCTTCTTACTTGTTTTTACTCCATTCTTATTGTAAGAAGAGTGATCTTGATTGTAAAGGTTACCTCCACCTAGCTTGGTGTTGGGTTTCCGGCACCGCGGCGTGTGTGTGTTCGATCATGTTTCATAAACATGAACACAGCGGAAGCAATAAAAATAATAAATACTCCTATTTATTACAACACACGCATGCATATTACAACAAGTGTAGACATAACCGTAAATTTAAATTTGCAATAAAAGGAAATTTATCTACGTTATACCTTTCGTATGACGTGTAGCGGGAACGGCATCAACCGGAACGATCCTCGCTAGAATCGTCTCTATCCGTATCCACGCCGAGTTCCTCGGGATGACTTCGCTAAGCCACAAGCTTCGTCTTCGTACGGGTTACTAGCCTCGTGTTGAAGACGACGTGATCGAGAGATGATCACGATCCGAATCCAAATTCGGATCCAAAACGAGTCCTCAAAACTCGCTTCTCCGGAGAGGTATTCGTCAACCGATTGACGAATCCTTCGTCCTCCACCTCAGAGCATTACCGGAGATCGAATCCCCAGTAAGTTATCCGCTGTCAGAGCTCTAACCGTCGTCCAAACGACGCTCTGACGAGAGGAGAAGAAGCTGTCCAGAAAACTGGACAGCTTGGTGGAGGAGTAGGCGCCGGCCAAAACAAGGAAGCCAAGTGCTCACCTTTTCACCGAGGCCTAGGAAGATCACCGGAGGGTCGCCAGAGGATCACCGGCTGAAGCTTGGTCGCCGGCAAGGAGTTGGACGCCAGCACAAGGGGCTAGGCGGCCAAGGAGCTTGGGCGGCACACCTAGGTTGGGTGGCACAACTAGGTTGGGCGGCAACTCCAACTAGGGTTTGGATTGGTTAGGGCTTAACAATCCCTTAAGCCCTCTTTTATAGGGAACTAATTCTCTTAATGGTTAATGGATCATATCCATAAAGCCCGTTAACCCGCTCCATTAAGATAAGTTAAAATAAACCAAACCATGATGGTTTATTTTAAGTTAAAACGAACCGAACCAACTTTTGGTTCATTCGTTTAAAATAAACCAAACCCTTTGGTTTATTCTCCTCCATTGGATTAGAACCAAACCATTTTGGTTCGTCCATTATGTCTTCATAAGACACGGCCCATCCACGCTTCCATTGCGTCTGAAACGATTTCATGCTCGCTTTATGTTTGGTCCAACCAAACCTAGTTTCTCTCGGTCTGAGAATCCCATTCTCAAGCTCGTTTTAAATCCTTTGGATTACGCTCGTTGTGTGTGTGACCAAATAGGTTCTCGGTTTATGTTGGCCGTCTATAATTAACCATTAATTATAGAACGATCATGAGTGGCACCTAGTAGTACATCATGATCTCCAATTACCCGAAAAGATCAACGGTTGATCCAGAACTATTTCTGAAACCCTTCAGTAGCTCGAATGAATCGTGCCCCATTCCCTTCACTCATCTTATACCCACTTGGTTCAGGACATGGTCTATATGTCGATCCCACTAGTGACTCGTCGTCACCTAGCCCAGTATCATTTCCTCGTCCTCACAGTTCTAGTTACTCCACATGTATCGAAGAGTACTTTACTCTAAACATGTAATGCTTTGGCCCAAGACTTTAGTAACAATCCGACGAGAGGCCATGGGTATACATCTCCTCGCAAGGAGTGGTGAATCCTTTATAGGCTATTCAAACACCTTGATCCGGACTTATACCCAATCATCCGGGTCCACATCTCCTTAGAGATGTTTGCTTAAGATGTCAAAGCATAAGTCTCCATGATCAAGATGACTTGAATACAAAGTCGAAGGAACATCGCACTTAAGCCCACATAAGAACTTCATTGACATATCTATATATGCGAGAACCATATGAAGTCTTACGGTGGTCACTCGATGAACTAGTTACCATAACTAGCATCCACGATTAACTCGGACATCACAATGTCTCCGGCCCGGTGAGAATCGGTTGCTTGGATACACCAAGGAGTATACCTCGTGCTAGTCTCGGAATTGATGGTGTCGAATCCATCAATTCATCGACTAGGATAATTAGATACATCACAATTACACATGTAGAGATACTCACTAGTTGTGATCCAATCACAAATTCTCTCATCTTGTGAATCGTATCGTGGACATTGATAAATGAGTTTAAGATCAATCAAATACATAAAACATGTATACTCAAATAGTGAATCTTCATTTATCATATAAATGGTTCATACATAAGGCGATTGCCTTAGGACATCTCTCATATATTACTAACAGACTCCCACTTGGCCTAATGCCAATCGCTACGGTAACCAATACCATAAGCTCGAACATGACCCTCAAACTTATTTTGAGGTAATGTCTTAGTCATGGGATCCGCTAAGTTCCTTTCAGTGGGAATTTTCTCGATTTGTATTTCGTTCCTACTGATGATCTCTCTGATAAGATGATAGCGGCGAAGCACATGTTTAGATCATTGATGAGACCACATCAAGTTCAGAGATGAACTTTTTGATCCAAACCACTTCCTTTGCTGCTTCCAAAGCTGCAATATATTCTGCCTTAGTGGCAGAATTCTCTATAGTGTCAAGCTTGGAACCTTTCCAACTTATTGCACCTCCATTCCAGGTGAATACATACCCAGACAAAGACATGGAATCATCCTTGTCTGTCTGGAGCTGGCATCCGTATACCCACGTATCACCATGTACCCTTCTCCATATATTAGGAACACATCCTTAGTTCTTCTCAAGTACTTAAGGATCGTCTTAACAGCCACCCAATAATCCATTCCTGGATCAGACTGGTATCTGCTCGTGACACTCAGAGCATACGATACATCGGGCCTCGTACATAACATAGCATACATGATAGATCCTATTGCGGATGCATAGGGAATCTTACTCATGCAAATCCTCTCGTCTTATGTGCGCGGACACATAGACTTCGAAAGGTGTATCCCATGCCTGATGGGTAGCAAACCTTTCTTGGATTCTTACATGCTAAACCACTTTAGCACTCGATCTATATATGTAGACTGCGAAAGACAAAGCAACCATTTCGATCTATCTCTATAGATCTTAATCTCGAGGATGTAGGTTGCTTCTCCCAGGTCTTTCATGGAGAATGTCTTGGATAACCAAACCTTCACTGACTGTAAGATTGAAACATCGTTTCCTATAAGTAATATGTCATCGACATACAATACTAGGAACACGACTGCACTCCCACTAACCTTCTTGTACACACAAGGTTCGTCTGGATTTTGTGAGAAATCAAACTTTTTGATGGTCTCATCAAAATGGATATTCCAGCTCCTGGATGCTTGCTTCAATCCATAAATGGGCCGTCGCAATTTGCATACCTTGGTTTTATCAACCGATGTGAAACCCTCAGGCTGTATCATATACACGTCCTCGAGCAGCTTTCCATTAAGGAAAGTTGTTTTCACATCCATCTGCCATATCTCATAATCATAATGAGCCGCTATGGCCAGGAGCATCCGAATGAATTTAAGCATAGCGACAGGCGAATAGGTTTCGTCATAATCAACACCTTTTTTTTGACGATATCCTTTCGCCACCAATCTAGCCTTATAGGTAATCACATTACCATCCATGTCGGTTTTCTTCTTGAAAACCCACTTGCACCCTAAAGGCTTTATCCCTTCAGGTGGGTCAACCGAGTTCCAAACTTGGTTTTCATACATGGAATCCATTTCCGACTTCAAGGCACCAAGCCACTTATCCCTTTCTGAACTTGTCAGCACTTCTTCATAACTGGTAGGCTCCTCATCATCAATGAGTAACACGTCATTCGATTCACTTACGAGAAATCCATATCTCTCAGGAATATTGAGTGTTCTACCAGATCTACGAAGATGTGGTGTTACAATAGGTCTAGCCGATTACTCATCACTATGAGTTGTCGGCTGTTGTGCTTCACCAGGTATCTCATCAATGTCTATTTGAGTCTCTCGAGCCTCCTCAAGCTCGACGACACTCCCACTGTTTTCTTGCAAGAGAAACTCTTTCTCTAGAAACACAGCATGCCTTGAAACAAATACTTTTTGTTCCACAGGATGATAGAATTGGTAACCCCTTGTTTCCTTAGGGTATCCAACAAATAGACATTTATCAGACTTAACATCCAATTTGTCTGATACAGTTCGCTTCACATAAGCAGGACAACCCCATATCTTCAAGTAAGATACATGAGGTTTCTTACTATTCCATATCTCATATGGAGTAGTTGAGACTACCTTGGTAGGCATTCTGTTTAACAAGTAAACAGCTGTCTGAAGTGCATAGCCCCAAAAGGACTTGGGAAGAGTTGCATGATTCATCATTGACCTGACCATGTCCAACAAGGTCCGGTTACGCCTCTCAGATACACCATTATGCTGTGGTGTATAGGGCGGAGTCCATTGAGACAATATGCCATTGTCTCTTAGATAATCAAGAAACTCTTGACTTAAGTATTCACTACCTCGATCTGATCGAAGTATCTTAATACTCTTGTCATGTTGTTTCTCTACTTCATTTCTAAACTCTTTGAACCTTTCAAAGGCTTCAGACTTGTGTTTCATCAAGAACACATACCCAAACCGTGAGTGATCATCGGTGAAGGTAATGAAGTAGTCATAGCCTCCTAATGCTTGAGTTGACATAGGTCCACATACATCAGTATGTATTAGACCTAGTAACTCTCCCACTCGTTCACCTTTTCCAGTAAAAGGTAACTTAGTCATCTTGCCTTTTAAGCATGATTCGCATGTATCGTATGAATCCTATTTAAACGATTCCAGAATTCCACATCGGTGTAATTCGGACATGCGTTTCTTGCTTACATGGCCAAGACGACAATGCCACATGTAGGAGTCTATTTGATTATCCTTTCGAGCACGCTTGTTTCTCGCTTCGATATTGCAAATGTCACTGGATACGTCCAACATATAAACACCATTGCTTAAAGTTCCAACCCCATAAAGAACTCCATTCAAAGTTATGTAACAACAATTGTTACTAAAAGTCAAATGGTACCCATTTCTATTTAAACAAGAAATAGAAATGATGTTCTTTATCAACGAAGGAACATAAAAGCAATTGTCTAGTTCTAAGATAAGTCCTACAGGGAGTTCAAACAAATACGTTCCGATGGCAAGTGCAGCAACCGTTGCTCCATTCCCAACACGTAAATTTGACTCTCCCTTGACGAGTCTTCTTCTATTCCTTAGCCCATGTGTGTCATTACATATATGTGAGCCACACCCTGTATCAAATACCCAAGTGTCTGAGGAAATAGAATGACAATCAATAAAGAAGATTTCTGAAGAAGATGGGGCATCCGATGTCTTATCCTTCTTCACGGACTCAAGATAAATCTTGTACTTTCTTCGCAAATGGCTCTCCTTGCCATAATGATGGCAAGTTTCCTTTTGTGCTAGTTCTACCTTCTTAGCCTTTCTCTTCTTTCCCTTCTGTTGTTCCTTTGACTTCCTCTTAGAACCTTTCTTCGAGGAATCAACTAATAGCACCGTCCCCTGCTCATGCTTCTCAGAAGACTCCACAGTCTTCAGCATATTGAGCAGTACCACAGATGAACCTTCTACCATCTCATAGGTGAAGAGGAGCTTTGAGACTTCGAACCTTTCGAATCTCACTTGCTCATCAACCAACTCACAAAGATGAAGGACTACGATATGAGCATCCATATGCTCATGCTGCTTTCGTAGCTTGGGTTCCATCGCGGCTAGCATGATGCACCTCATTTGTTCAGAATCACTCACATGTTTCTGATAGGCCAACAATTGGTCCAGAGTTGCATCGTCACTATGACGGGCGGGAAGAGGCGCTTTGAGGACATTTGCAAGCTTTTCAACCTTGAGAACAATTCTCAAGCTTCTAAGCCAGTCCATGAAGCTCGGCCCAGTCAATTTATTCGAATCCAAAATAGAATGCAATTCAAAGACATCATGATCAATCTTAGAAATACAAAATGAGGATATATGAGAAAGATGATTTTAAAATGCATCAATATACATTTATAAATCCCATTCATTTTTCGAATTTCAAAAACCCCAAAATCACTTCGGGAGATCGTAGGTCCATCTCCGAATGGGCTGATATCCATCATAGTTATGAACAACCTTGGAGAGAGTCCAACAAGCCATTCATAACTACGATGGTAGGTATCAACTATACCGATTGCATATCACGTATATGCAACTATCACAATGTGCTATCAACTAATTGAATGTTCACACATACATCGGGTTGTTAACACATTAACAAGTATGCTTCATATGCATAGCACCCAACTTCACCTCCCTTTACATCGACCTTGGAGAGAGTCCAATAAGCTGATGCTCTAGGTTAAAGCCAACCCATTAATCGGGAAATAGTTTTAATATGGTTAGAGTGCATTCAACCAATTAGCCCAGCTTGGAGAGAGTCCAACAACCAAAGCTAACGATTGACCTCTGACTCTTACCATATTAGTATTAAACTATTCCATGGTTTGAACATATTCGGGTTCGAGCCGGGCTTGGAGAGAGTCCAACAACCCAAACAAGAAACGGAACTCTGGTTCTAACCATATTAATGGAAGGTGTAGGCTTTAATATTGTTTAAGGGTTTTTATGTCTCATCCTCTTTGCATGCAAATAACTATTATCTACATGGCATGGCATACATCTACATGTCACGACACGCATGGCATAATGTTATGCATCTAATGCAATTACATGGCATACAATTATATCATGTATATATTTCCTTATATGTCATAACTATTTATGGAAATAAAATATGTTTAAGATTTGATTCTCCAAATCAAATCATAATTAAATTAGGAAACAAATTTCCAAATCTAATCACATATTTTATTCATGGAATTATTTGATTAAGGAAAATCTATTTAGGAAACCAATTTCCTAAATCATTAAAACTACTTATGGAAATAAAATATTTTAAGATTTGATTTCCCAAATAAAATCATGATTAAATTAGGAAACAAATTTCCAGAATCTAATCAAATATTTTATTTATGGAAAATATCAATTTCCATAAATACTTCCATCTTTCCAAAAGTGGAAGATTTCCATAAATACTTCTAGACTTTCCAAAATTGAAAAATTTCCATAAATACTTATAAATTTCCAAAATTAGAAAATTTCCAGAAATACATTATGACTATCGCAAAACCATTTTTACGATTATGTCGAAACACAACCTGGGCTCTGATACCACTGTTGGGTTTCCGGCACCGCGGCGTGTGTGTGTTCGATCATGTTTCGTAAACATGAACACAGCGGAAGCAATAAAAATAATAAATACTCCTATTTATTACAACACACACAACACACGCATGCATATTACAACAAGTGTAGACATAACCGTAAATTTAAATTTGCAATAAAAGGAAATTTATCTACGTTATACCTTTCGTATGATGTGTAGCGGGAACGGCAACAACCGGAACGATCCTCGCTAGAATCGTCTCTATCCGTATCCACGCCGAGTTCCTCGGGATGACTTCGCTAAGCCACGAGCTTTGTCTTCGTACGGGTTACTAGCCTCGTGTTGAAGACGACGTGATCGAGAGATGATCACGATCCGAATCCAAATTCGGATCCAAAACGAGTCCTCAAAACTCGCTTCTCTGGAGAGGTATTCGTCAACCGATTGACGAATCCTTCGTCCTCCACCTCAGAGGATTACCGTAGATCGAATCCCCGGTAAGTTATCCGCTGTCGGAGCTCTAACCGTCGTCCAAACGACGCTCCGACGAGAGGAGAAGAAGCTGTCCAGAAAACTGGACAGCTTGGTGGAGGAGTAGGCGGCGGCCAAAACAAGGAAGCCAAGTGCTCACCTTTTCACCGAGGCCTAGGAAGATCACCGGAGGGTCGCCGGAGGATCATCGGCTGAAGCTTGGTTG
This sequence comes from Wurfbainia villosa, assembly GCA_025175895.1. Lineage (NCBI taxonomy): Eukaryota > Viridiplantae > Streptophyta > Magnoliopsida > Zingiberales > Zingiberaceae > Wurfbainia > Wurfbainia villosa. Next base: position 28,483,513 of record CM045986.1, read on the forward strand.
CCGGCAAGGAGCTGGACGCCGGCACAAGGGGTTGGGCGCCCAAGGAGCTTGGGCGGCACAACTAGGTTGGGCGGCAACTCCAACTAGGGTTTGGATTGGTTAGGGCTTAACAATCCCTTAAGCCCTCTTTTATAGAGAATTAATTCTCTTAATGGTTAATGGATCATATCTATAAAGCCCGTTAACCCGCTCCATTAAGATAAGTTAAAATAAACCAAACCATGATGGTTTATTTTAAGTTAAAACGAACCGAACCAACTTTTGGTTCATTCGTTTAAAATAAACCAAACCCTTTGGTTTATTCTCCTCCATTGGATTAGAACCAAACCATTTTGGTTCGTCCATTATGTCTTCATAAGACACGGCCCATCCACGCTTCCATTGCGACTGAAACGATTTCATGCTCGCTTTATGTTTGGTCCAACCAAACCTAGTTTCTCTCGGTCTGAGAATCCCATTCTCAAGCTCGTTTTAAATCCTTTGGATTACGCTCATTGTGCGTGTGACCAAATAGGTTCTTGGTTTATGTTGGCCGTCTATAATTAACCATTAATTATAGAACGATCATGAGTGGCACCTAGTAGTACATCATGATCCCCAATTAACTGAAAAGATCAATGGTTGATCCAGAACTATTTCTGAAACCCTTCAGCAGCTCGAATGATTTGTGCCCCATTCCCTTCACTCATCTTATACCCACTTGGTTCAGGACATGGTCTATTGTGTCAGTCCCCACTAGGCTGACTACGTCACACCTAGCCCAAGTATCATTTCCTCGTCCTACAGATTCTAGTTACTCCACATGTATCGAAGAGTACCTTACTCTAAACATGTAATGCTTTGGCCAAAGACTTTAGTAACAATCCGACGAGAGGCCATGGGTATACATCTCCTCCCAAGGAGTGGTGAATCCTTTATAGGCTATTCAAACACCTTCGATCACTTCGACTTATACCCAATCATCCCGGGTCCACATCTCCTTAGAGATGTTTGCTTAAGATGTCAAAGCATAAGTCTCTATGATCAAGATGACTTGAATACCGCAAGTCTAAGGAACATCGCACTTAAGCCACAGTAAGAACTTCATTGACATATCTATATATGCAGAGAACCATATGAAGTCTTACGGCTGGTCACTCCAATGAACTAGTTACCATAACTAGCATCCACGATTAACTCCGGACATCACAATTTCCCCAGCCAGTGAGAATCAGCTGCTTGGATACACCAAGGAGTATACCTCGTGCTAGTCTCGACAGAATTGATGGTGTCCGAATCCATCAATTCATCGACTAGGGATAATTCCGATACATCACAATTGCACATGTAGAGATACTCACTAGTTGTGATCCAATCACAAATTCTCTCATGCTGTGATTCGTATCGTGGACATTCAGTAAATGAGTTTAAGATCCAATCAAATACATAAAACATGTATACTCAAATAGTGAATCTTCATTTATCATATAAATGGTTCATACATAAGGTGATTGCCTTAGGACATCTCTCATATATTACTAACACTTGGTGCAAAGGAGAGACCAATAGTGACTGGCTTTGGAGGAGTGATTCACCTTGGACGAATCGGACCGTGGATTAGCGGCGTAGCTGTGAACCACGTTACATCTTCTTTGTTAGCGTTTGTATTTTCATTTATTGCTTTGTCTTTATTGTTTATGCTTCTGCTTGCGCTAACGATTGTGTAGACGAGCAAACGAACGAGAGAATTCCGACATCCATCGTAAGAGGGCTATTAGCCCCCCTCTAGCCGGCCATTCGATCCCCTACAAGTGGTATCAGAGCCAAGGAAATCTTTTCGAGGACTAACCGCCACAACAAGCAACTTTCAAAATGGCCGGCTCCAACATCCATCCTCCGAAGTTTGAAGGAGAATTCGCTTGGTGGAAGAAGCGAATTGAGGTATTTTTCGAAACAGATTTTGATATTATGATTACAATGGAATCCGGTTTCATTTTGCCTAGGGATGAAGAAGGGAAGACAATAGAGAAATCTAGGTGGACCAAAAGGCAAAGTGAAGAGCACCTTGCAAATTCAAAAGCCAAGCATCATCTTTTCAATGTGCTCCCCCAACAAGAAATCAACTGAATAGAAGAATGCCTAAGTGCCAAGGAGATGTGGGAGAAGCTAATTGAGCTTCATGAAGGCACATCCGAGGCGAAGCTAGCAAGGAGAGATCTCCTCCGCTCCCAACTATCCAACATTAAATTAGAAAAGGGAGAAAAGGTAACTTCTTTGCATTCTAGATCCAAAGAAATTTTAATTGGACTAACAAGTGTAGGAGAAAGGCTCTCCAATCGCGATATGATAATGAAGGTCATAGATGCTTTCCCCCGATCATCCAAGTGGAGTTCAATGGTGGACTCATTTTACATTTCAAAGAATCTAGAGGTAAGTACTCTAGATGAATTTTTCTCCACTATGGAATTACATGAATCTAGGCTTGAAGGAATACAAGAAGAGCCAAAAATCCAACCTTCAAGGGGAGTAGCATTGTTGGCAAATAAGGGGAAGAAGAAGATAGAGATCCCCTCCTCCTCCGATGATGAAGCCTCTACCTCCTCCATGGATAGCACGGAAGAAGCCTACATGGTAAGGAAGGTAAGGCGTGCATTTAAGAATTTTAGATTTGATAAATCTCATGATAGGAATAGAAGACCAAGGGGGAAGGTCATATGCTACAATTGCCAAGGAGAGGGGCACATAAGGGATAATTGTCCCCTCCTAAACAAGAGCAAGGAAGAGAAGAAAAAGAAAGAAGAAAAGAAGAAGAAAAAGGGGAGCAAGAAAAAGAAGGAAGAGGAGAAGAAGACAAAAGAAAAGGGGAAGACCAAAGCTCTAAAGGCAAGGACTTGGGATGACCCATCCTCATCCCCCTCATCATCATCGGATGAGGAGAATGCCTTTGTCACCAATTTGGCCTTGATGGCCTTTGATGACTTGGATTGCTCTTCCTCCGAAAATGAAGGATCAAGTTCAAGAGGAGAGAGCTCAAGTGAAGGGGGAGCTTCTACATCCTCCTCATCCGAAGAAGAAGAAGAGGATATGGAAACTATGGTAACGAATGCCTCTCCTAAGAAAATAGTTTCCATAATTTCTAGTTTAACTAAGGACTTATTTGGAATGAAAAAGAAAAATAAAAGCATGCTTAATCAAATTAAGGCATTGGAAAATAAGCTAGAAAATGCATGCTTAAATGATAATATTTCTTCTAGCTTAAATGATGCATGCTCACATGATCTTTATGTGCCATTAGATGTTAGTGATGCATGTATAAATGAAAATAGGGCCTTAAGGGAAAAGGTAGATTATTTAACAAAGGCCCTAGAAAAATTCACAATTGGCTCCAACACATTGAACATGATCTTAGGGAGCCAAAGAGCTAGCTTCAACAAAAAGGGCCTAGGTTATAAAGAAAAGAAAAATGAAAAGGCCTATAAATGCCTAATTGCTAGGGGACAAGATAAAAAGAAGGTAATAGCTAGGAAATGGATCCCCAAGGAGTATCTAGTGAACCCAATAGGCAAGAACTTATTTTGGGTTCCAAAATCCATCTTTAAGGGTTAGAAAACCCCTAGGGTAGTCAACCATATGCAATTGACCTATATCATATTTTGGTTGACTTAGGATGGCGGGACAATATTTTTAGAATAGTGTTGGGTGTTGATAACGTGCCCATAAATAGATAATAATGCTTAAATCATGATGATTAATGAAATTGCTATGTATTTGTGCAATCATGATTTATGATTTTGATATTTGGCACATCATCATAAGAAATAGGTTTAAATCATGTTTTAGGTGATACTTTGTTTATTATCATGATATAATACCTAATTCATGAGAACAATTCAATGAATACATATATTTCATGATCATAATGTAGAATTAATTGATATATGCCTTTATGATCATGAGGATTGTTAGGTTGATACTTAACCTTGATAGAATTGTATGAATATAATGGTTAAGTATGTACAAATACCCCCTAGGATGCATCTCACACTCACCATAGGCTACTTTGATTGAAAACATAGCATGGGTGAGATGTTAGGATGATACAAATGTCCACTAATGCCTATGACATTTAGATGGTCATTTAAGGTATCAAAATAGCAATAATAGACCAATCATGGGGAAGGCTTATGTTTAATTCATAGACATATTGCCCAAAGATCATGGTTGGATATTTCATATGTTTTCAAACCAATTTCTTACTTTAAAATCCATGTATTCATGTTTTGAAACAATCCTAAGCAATACTAGGTGTTAAAATGGATACTAACATGCTCAAAAACTAGTGGTTTTTAAAGCCTTTGGATTTTTGGAAAATCTCAGAAAATATAATGATTTTTCTTGAAAAACTATTTTTCATTGATAGATATACTTAAAAGAAATATGTTCCTAAAATTTCATGATTTTTTGAATTTTTTGGAATTTTTAATGCATTTCTGAAATTCGCTCAGAAAATCAGAATTTCGGAATCCATTGTGCCAGTCGACTGCCATACTGATAGCAGTCGCCTGCTCACCTGAAAAACAGCCCAATATTTTCTGATTTCAGATTTTAATCATGTTTTTGGTATTTTCCTCTTATTTAACTTGATGCCATGGATTTATACCTTAGTGTTAATCTTTTTGATGGTGTCAAAGGGGGAGAAGTAATTATGTTTAAGTAAATTATGATAGGGGGAGAAAATTTAAAAAATTTTATGGGGAGTTTCATGGATTAAGTGTTGGGAGGATCGGATGGCCGGCTAGAGGGGGGTGAATAGCCCTCGTTCGATGATCGTCGTATTTTGCTCGTCTACGAAAACGTTAGCGCAAGCGGAAGCAATAAACTAAGACAAGCAAATAGAAGTAAAACAAAGACAATACAAACACGGAGATATAACGTGGTTCACGGCTACGCCGCTAATCCACGGTCCGATTCGTCCACGGTGAATCACTCCGAAACCCAATCACTATTGGTCTCTCCTTTTCACCAAGCTAGGTGGAGGTAACCTTTACAAACACTCCTCTTACAAATAGAATGGAAATAAGCTTGAGTAAGAGGATGGAAAGCTATAGGGAACTTTGGGAGAGTATTAGAGCATAAGCATTTTTCTCCCAAACCCTTACCCCCTTTCTTTTTATAGAGGAAGAGGGTTTCTTCCCATTGACACAGGATCAGTCGACTGATGCCCTCGATCAGTCGACTGATCTCGTAGCCGTTGCCCAATAACGGCTGCTTTCCACGTTGGATTCCATCCATCCAGATTGGCATCACGACCGATGGGACAATCAATCGATGCTCGATCACCGAGTGCTCGCCGAGTCGACTCCATTCGCGTCTGCACATCCATCACCGATCCTTTCCCGGCGCCGATCATTGCCGACATCACCGATCGCTACCCCCATGGCGATCGCCAAGCCCTAAACGGTCTTATACGACCGATCAACCCATCGATTGAGAGCCGATCGCCATGACATGGCAATGACCGTGTCGAAAACCCATCCGACACTTGGCCAAATGGCCAAGTTTCACCTAAGAGCTACCCTTCCCCGGGTTACAATCGCCACTCTCATTTCTGAGTCCTCGCCTTTGAAGTTCTCTTCGCTTCGCCACGCCCCTCGGCAAAGATCGCGCACGACCAGAATGCTCCTTCGCCTCTTGCCTCAAGTCTACTTCCTCCGCCACTCCAAGCTTCTCGTCCGGCGGTCCTCGGATGCCCAAGCGCACGGCTCGCAAAGCTATCCTTCACCGACTCAAGGCACGAGTCATGAGATGTGAAACTCGCCACGGCTCCATGTGCGAATTACTAAGTCCTGCATGACTTCAACGCACATATCAAATCAACATAACCAACTAACTTAAACCCTTTGCCACACACATCAAAACCTTATCATGGCAAGAGATTGCCCTAACAATCTCCCCCTTTTTGATGTGTGGCAATCCGTTTAAGTTAGGTAAAAACATTTGATATAAATTTTTAAGGAAAGAAAGCATGTAAACATAAACATTTGATAGCAACATGCAACTCTCCCTTAATCCATGAAACTCCCCCTTAATCTCTTTCCCTATCATAAATAACTTAAAAATATTCATTTCTCCCCCTTTGACACCATCAAAAATATGAATACTAAGTTAGAACCATATGGCATCAAGTCTAATAGAAAGAAAATACCACAAGTTGATAAAATTTTCTGAAATGTAGGCCACCAATGATCGGTTCAGATAATACGATCGCACATGATTTTCGGGATTTCTGATTTTTCTGGCCGAATTTCAGAAATGCGTTAAAAATTCCAGAGAATTCGAAAAATCATAAAATTTGGTGAACTTATTTCTTTTAAGTATATCTATCAAGGAAAAATAGTTTTTCATGAAAACTCATTATATTTTCTTGTTTTTGCCAAAAATCCAAAAGTTCTAAAAGCCACTAGGTTTTTGATCATTCTAGTATCAAGTTGGCTACCTAGTTTTGCATCCAATTGTTTCAAAACATGAATACATGTATTTTAAGGTAAGAATTTGTTTTGAAAACATATGAAATATCCAACCATGATCTTTGGGCAATATGTCTATTTATTAAACATAAGCCTTCCCCATGATTGGTCTATTATAGCTATTTTGATACTTTAAATGACCATCTAAATGTCATAGGCATTAGTGGACATTTGTATCATCCTAATAGCTCACCCATGCTAAGTTTGCAATCAAGTTAGCCTATAGTGAGTGTGAGATGTATCCTAGGGGGTATTTGTCTATACTTAACCCATATATTCATGCAATTCTATCATGGTTAAGTATCAACCTAACATCCTGCATGATCATAATGACATATATGATTTAATTTCACATTATGATCATGAAACTCATGTATCCATCAAATAATAGTCATGCATTAGGTATTATATGATGATAATAAGCAAATTATCACCTAAAGCATGATTTAAACCTATTTCTAGTGATAACGTACAAATTTCAAAATTATAAATCATGATTTAAAACATACATAGGAATTACATCAATCATCATGATTTAAGCATTATTACCTATTTATGGGTACGTTATCATCACCCAACACTATCTAAAAATGTTGTCCCGTCATCCTAGGTCAACCAAAATATGATATAGGTCAAGTTCATATGGTTGACTACCCTAGGGGTTTTCTAACCCTTAAGGATGGATTTTGGAACCCAAAATAGATTTTTGCCTATGGATTCACTAGAAATTCCTTGGGGATCCATTTCTTAGCTATTACTTTGTTTTTGTCTTGTCCCTAGCAATTAGGCATTTATAGGCCTTCTCATTTTTCTTCTCTTTATATCCTAGGCCCTTCTTGTTAAAACTTGCCCTTTGGCTCCCAATTATCATGTTAAGGGTATTGGAGCCTATTGTGAATTTCTCTAGGGCTTTGGTTAAATAATCTACCTTTTCCTTAAGGCCCTATTTTCTTCTATGCATGCATCATTAACATCTAAAGGCACATAATTATCATGTGAGCATGCATCATTTAGGCTAGAAGAACTATTTTCATTTTCATTTAAGCATGCTTTTTCTAATTTTTGTTCTAGATCCTTAATTTGATCTAGCATGCTTTTTCTTCTTCTTCTTAGCTCTAAATAAGTCCTTAGTGAGGCTAGAAATCATAGACATAATTTGTTTAGGGGTAGATTCGTTACCTCACTTACCAAGTCCTCTTCTTCCGATGAGGATGATGTAGAAGCTCCCCTTGACTTGAGCTCTCTCCACTTGATCTTGATTCTTCATTTTCGGTGGAGGAGGAGCAATCCGAGTCATGAAGAGCCATTAGGGCTAGATTGGAGTAGACATGCTCTTCTTCTTCGGATGAGGATGAAGAGGCAAGGTCATCCCATGTCTTGGCTTTGAGTGCCATGGCCTTCCCTTTTCCTTGGCCTTCTTCTCCTCTTTCTTCTTGCTCCCCTTTTTCTTCTTCTTCTCTTCTTTCTTCTTCCTTTCTTCCTTGCTCTTGTTTAGGAGGGGACAATTATCCCTTATGTGCCCTTCTCCTTGGCAATTGTAGCATATCACCTTCCCCCTTGGTCTTCTACTCCTATCATTTGATTTGTTAAAATGAAAACCCTTTAAAACACGTCTTACCCTCCTTACCATATATGCCTCTTCGGTGCTATCCATGGAGGAGGAGGAAGATGCTTCATCGGATGAGGAGGAAGGAATTTCCATCTTCTTTTTCCCTTTGTTGGCCATCAAGGCTACTCCTCTTGAAGGTTGAATTCTTGGTTCTTCTTGTATTCCTTCAATTCTTGTTTCATGGAGCTCCATTGTTGAAAAGAACTCCTCCAAGGTACTTACTTCCAAGTTCTTGGAGATGTAGAATGAATCCACCATGGAGCTCCATCTTGAGGACCGGGGAAAAGCGTCTATGGCCTTCATTACCATATCCCGGTTGGATAACTTCTCTCCTACACTTGTTAGTCCAAGCAAAATCTCTTTAAACCTAGAATGCAATGAAGTTACCTTTTCTCCCTTTTCTAATTTGATGTTTGATAGTTGGGAGCGGAGGAGGTCTCTTCTTGCTAGCTTTGCCTCCGAGGTACCTTCATGAAGCTCTACTAGCTTCTCCCACATCTCCTTGGCACTAGAGCACTCCCCAATTCGGTTTATCTCTTGTTGGGGAAGTACGTTGAGGAGATGATGCTTAGCCCTTGAATTTGCAATGTGTTCCTCTCTTTGCTTCTTAGTCCACCTTGTCTTCTCTATTGGTTCACCCCTTTCATCCCTAGGCAACTCGAAACCATTTTCCATTATAAGCATAACATCAAAATCGGTCTCGAAGAATACCTCCATTCGCTTCTTCCACCAAGCGAATTCGCCGTCGAACTTCGGCGGGTAGATGTTGGAGCCGGCCATCTTTTAATGAAGTGTTTGTCGTGGCGGTTAGTCCTTGACAAACGACTTGGCTCTGATACCACTTGTTGGGAGGATCGGATGGCCGGCTAGAGGGGGGTGAATAGCCCTCGTTCGATGATCGTCGTATTTTGCTCGTCTACGAAAACGTTAGCGCAAGCGGAAGCAATAAACTAAGACAAGCAAATAGAAGTAAAACAAAGACAATACAAACACGGAGATATAACGTGGTTCACGGCTACGCCGCTAATCCACGGTCCGATTCGTCCACGGTGAATCACTCCGAAACCCAATCACTATTGGTCTCTCCTTTGCACCAAGCTAGGTGGAGGTAACCTTTACAAACACTCCTCTTACAAATAGAATGGAAATAAGCTTGAGTAATAGGATGGAAAGCTATAGGGAACTTTGGGAGAGTATTAGAGCATAAGCATTTTTCTCCCAAACCCTTACCCCCTTCCTTTTTATAGAGGAAGAGGGTTTCTTCCCGTTGACACAGGATCAGTCGACTGATGCCCTCGATCAGTCGACTGATCTCGTAGCCGTTGCCCAATAACGGCTGCTTTCCACGTTGGATTCCATCCAACGGTATTATCGATCGTGATGGGACAATCGCCGATCGATGCTCGAGTGCTCGCCGAGTCGACTCCATTCTCGGCCCGTGCAGCGATCCATCCATCTCGGTACGATCATTGTCGCATCACGATCGCTATGCCCATGGCGATCGATCGCCAAGCTAAACCGGTCTTATACTACCGATCAACCTATCGATTGAGTCGACTGCCATGACATGGCAGTCGACTGGTGTCGGGAAAACCCATCCGACACTTGGCCAAATGGCCAAGTTTCACCTAAGAGCTACCCTTCCCTGGGTTACAATCGCTCACTCTCATTTCTCGGAGTCCCTCGCCTTTGAAGTTCTCTTCGTTCTCGGCCACGTCCCTCGGCAGCATCAGGCGCACGGCTCTGCAATGCTCCTTCGCGTCTCTTGCCTCGAAGTCTACTTCCTCCGGCTTCACTCCAAGCTTCTCGTCCGGCGGTCCCTCGGATGCTCCAAGCGCACGGCTTCCGCAAAGCTATCCTTCACCGACTCAAGGCACGAGTCATGAGATGTGAAACTCGCCACGGCTCCATGTGCGAATTACTAAGTCCTGCATGACTTCAACGCACATATCAAATCAACATAACCAACTAACTTAAACCCTTTGCCACACACATCAAAACCTTATCATGGCAAGAGATTGCCCTAACATTAAGGGGGAGTTGCATGTTGCTATATCATGTTTATGTTTACATGCCTTCTTACCTTAGAATTTTCATCAAATGTTTTTACCTAACTTAAACGGATTGCCACACATCAAAAAGGGGGAGATTGTTAGGGCAATCTCTTGCCATGATAAGGTTTTGATGTGTGTGGCAAAGGTTTTAAGTTAGGTTGGTATTGTTATTTGATATGTGCATTGGAGTCTTGCAGGACTTAGTAATTCGCACATGGAACCTTGGCGGGTTCACCCTCACAACCTCGGTTCTTGAGTCGGTGAAGGATGACTTTGCGGAAGCCGTGCACTTGGAGCATCCAAGGGACCGCCGGATGAGATGACTTGAAGTGAAGCCAAGGAAGCAGACTTCGGAGGCAAGAGACACGAAGGAGCATTGCAGAGTCGTGCGCCTGATGCTGCCGAGGGACGTGGCCACGAACGAAGAGAGCTTTGGCGAGGGACTTCGAGTGAGATGAGAGAATGAGTGAAATGTAAGTAGCTCATTAGGCGAACTTGGCCGAATGGCTGAGTGTCAGAGACTTGACCGCAAGGGTTAAGGTTTACCCGACCGCCGGAAGCTCAAACTTATGTTAAGTTTGAGTTTCACACGGCACACCGATCGGCGCCATGTAATGGCGATCGACTCTAAGTCAGTGGGTTCGACCGTATCCGATCGATGGGTTTATGCCCAGCGCATTGCGCCGAGGATATCACGAACCGCCGTAGCCAGATCGGGTAGTCGACTACGGAGGCAGCAATCGACTGGTGAGGTCCATCAGTCGACTGCCAAGAGTTCTATTGGACTACAACGGTCGGGATCCGACGTGTTTGGAGGCCGTTGTAGTGACGGCAGTCAACTGCCAAAGGCAGCAGTCGACTGGTGGCGGCCAACGGGAAGAAATCAGCCCTCTCTATAAAAAGAGAGGGTGTGAGCCTTTGAAAGGCTAATGCTTATGCTCTAAGTGATCTTCCTAGTGCCCCACAAGCTCTAAACTCTTCTTTCTTGTTTTTACTCCATTCTTATTGTAAGAAGAGTGATCTTGATTGTAAAGGTTACCTCCACCTAGCTTGGTGCAAAGGAGAGACCAATAGTGATTGGCTTTGGAGGAGTGATTCACCTTGGACAAATTGGACCGTGGATTAGTGGCGTAGCCGTGAACCACGTTACATCTTCTTTGTTAGCGTTTGTATTTTCATTTATTGCTTTGTCTTTATTGTTTATGCTTCCGCTTATGCTAACGATTGTGTAGACGAGCAAACGAACGAGAGAATTCCGACATCCATCGTAAGAGGGCTATTCACCCCCCTCTAGCCGGCCGTTCGATCCCCTACATTATCCAGCTTATGTGAAGCGGACTGTATCAGACAAATTGGATGCTAAGTCTGATAAATGTCTATTTATTGGATACCCTAAGGAAACACAGGGTTACCAATTCTATCATCCTGTGGAACAAAAGGTGTTTGTTTCAAGGCATGTTGTGTTTCTAGAGAAAGAGTTTCTCTTGCAAGAAAATAGTGGGAGTGTCATCGATCTTGAGGAGGCTCGAGAGACTCAAATAGACATTGATGAGATACCAGGTGAAGCACAACAGCCGATAACTCATAGTGATGAGCAATCGGCTGGACCTACTATAACACCACATCTTTGTAGATCTGGTAGAACATGTAACATTCCTGAGAGATATGAATTTCTCGTAAGTGAATCGAACGACGTGTTACTCATTGATGATGAGGAGCCTACCAGTTATGAAGTGCTAACAAGTTTAGAAAGGGATAAGTGGCTTGATGCCATGAAGTCGGAAATGGATTCCATGTATGAAAACCAAGTTTGGAACTTGGTTGACCCACCTGAAGGCATTAAGCCTATAGGGTGCAAGTGGGTTTTCAAGAAGAAAACTGACATGGATGGTAATGTGATTACCTATAAAGCTAGATTAGTTGCGAAAGGATATCATCAAAAACAAGGTGTTAATTATGACGAAACCTATTCGCCTGTAGCTATGCTTAAATCCATTCGGATGCTCCTGGCCATTGCGGCTCATTATGATTATGAGATATGGCAGATGGATGTGAAAACAGCTTTCCTTAATGGAAATCTCCTCGAGGACGTGTATATGATACAGCCTGAGGGTTTCACATCGGTTGATAAAACCAAGGTATGCAAATTGCGACGGTCCATATATGGATTGAAGCAAGCATCCAGGAGCTTGAATATCCATTTTGATGAGACAATCAAAAAGTTTGATTTCTCACAAAATCCAGACGAACCTTGTGTGTACAAGAAGGTTAGTGGGAGTGCAGTCGTGTTCCTAGTATTGTATGTCGATGACATATTACTTATAGGAAATGATGTTTCAATCTTACAGTCAGTTAAGATTTGGTTATCCAAGACATTCTTCATGAAAGACCTGGGAGAAGCAACCTACATCCTCGGGATTAAGATCTATAGAGATAGATCGAAACGGTTGCTTAGTCTTTCGCAGTCTACATATATAGACCGAGTGCTAAAGAGGTTTAGCATGTCGGAATCCAAGAAAGGTTTCCTACCCATCAGGCATGGGGTACACCTTTTGAAGTCTATGTGTCCGCGCACAGAAGACGAGAGGATTTGCATGAGTAAGATTCCCTATGCATCCGAAATAGGATCTATCATGTATGCTATGTTATGTATGAGGCTCGATGTATCGTATGCTCTGAGTGTCACGAGCAGATACCAGTCTGATCCAGGAATGGATCATTGGGTGGCTGTTAAGATGATCCTTAAGTACTTAAGAAGAACTAAGGATGTGTTCCTAATATATGGAGAAGGGGACATGGTGATACGCGGGTATACAGATGCCAGCTTCCAGACAGACAAAGATGATTCCAGGTCTCAGTCTGGATACGTGTTCACCTTGAATGGGGGCGCAGTGAGTTAGAAAAGTTCCAAACAAGACACTGTAGCAGATTCTACCACTGAGGCAGAATACATTGCAGCTTCGGAAGCAGCAAAGGAAGCGGTTTGGATCAAGAAGTTCATTTATTAACTTGGTGTGATTCCAGCCATTGTTGAAGCAATACCGGTCTACTGCGACAACAATGGAGCAATTACACAAGCGAAAGAGCCAAGGTCTCATCAACGATCCAAACATGTGCTTCGCCACTATCATCTTATCAGAGAGATCATCAGTAGGAAAGAAATACAAATCGAGAAAATCCCCACTGAAAGGAACTTAGCGGATCCTTTGACTAAGGTATTACCTCAAAGTAAGTTTGAGGGTCATGTTATAGCTTATGGTATTGGATACCGTAGCGATTGACATTAGGCCAAGTGGGAGTCTGTTAGTAATATATGAGAGATGTCCTAAGGCAATCGCCTTATGTATGAACCATTTATATGATAAATGAAGATTCACTATTTGAGTATACATGGTTTCATGTATTTGATTGAATCTTAAACTCATTTACTGAATGCCCGCGATATGACTCACAGCATGAGAGAATTTGTGATTGGATCACAACTAGTGAGTATCTCTACATGTGTAATTGTGAGGTATCGGAATTATCCCTAGTCGATGAATTGATGGATTTGGACACCATCAATTTTGTCGAGACTAGCACGAGGTATACTCCTTGGTGTATCCAAGCAGCTGATTCTCACTAGCGGGAGACATTGTGATGTCCGGAGTTAATCGTGGATGCTAGTTATGGAAACTAGTTCATTGGAGTGACCAGCCGTAAGACTTCATATGGTTCTCTGCATATATAGATATGTCAATGAAGTTCTTACTGCAGCTTAAGTGCGATGTTCCTTTGACTTGCGGTATTCAAGTCATCTTGATCATAGAGACTTATGCTTTGACATCTTAAGCAAGCATCTCTGAGGAGATGTGGACCTGGGATGATTGGGTATAAGTCGAAGTGATCGAAGGTGTTTGAATAGCCTATAAAGGATTCACCACTCCTTGCGAGGAGATGTATACTCATGGCCTCTCGTCGGATTGTTACTAAAGTCTTTGGCCAAAGCATTACATGTTTAGAGTAAGGTACTCTTCGATACATGTGCAGTAACTAGAATCCGTAGGACGAGGAAATGATACTTGGGCTAGGTGTGACGTAGTCAGCCTAGTGGGGATTGACACTATAAACCATGTCCTGAACCAAGTGTGTATAAGATGAGTGAAGGGAATGGGGCACGATTCATTCGAGCTGCTGAAGGGTTTCATAAATAGTTCTGGATCAACCGTTGATCTTTTCGGTTAATTGGGGATCATGATGTACTACTAGGTGCCACTCATGATCGTTCTATAATTAATGGTTAATTATAGACGACCAACATAAACCGAGAACCTATTTGGTCACACGCACAACGAGCGTAATCCGAAGGATTTAAAACGAGCTTGAGAATGAGATTCTCAGACCGAGAGAAACTTGGTTTGGTTGGACCAAACAAGAAGCGAGCATGAAATCGTTTCAGTCGCAATGGAAGCGTGGATGGGTCGTGTCTTATGAAGACATAATGGATGAACCAAAATGGTTTGGTTCTAATCCAATGGAGGAGAATAAACCAAAGGGTTTGGTTTATTTTAAATGAAAGAACTAAAGTTGGTTTAGTTCGTTTTAACTTAAAATAAACCATCATGGTTTGGTTTATTTTAACTTAAATTAATGGAGCGGGTTAACGGGCCTTATGGTTATGATCTGATAACCATTAAGAGAATTAGTTCTCTATAAAAGAGGGCTTAAGGGTTTGTTAAGCCCTAATCCAAAAGCCCTTGACCTAATTGTTGCCGCCCCTTCCTCTCCTTGGAGAAGTCGGCACCAACCTCCATTGCCGCCGCCCACCCTCTTGTGCCGCCGTCCAAATTGTTGCCGACATCCAAGATTCAGCCGGTGATCCTCCGGCAACTCTCCGGTGATCCTCCGGCAACTCTCCGGTGATCTCCTTTGGGTTCGGCATCAAGGTGAGCTTCATCCTACCCTTTTTGGCCGGCGCTTACTCCTCCACCAAAGTTGTCCAGTTTTCTGGACAGCTTATTTCCCTCTCGTCGGAGCATCGTTTGGACGACGTTTGGAGCTCCGACAGCGGTAGCCTTGCCGGAGATTCGATCTCCGGTAATCCTCATAGGTGGAGGATGAAGATTCGTCAAACGGTTGACGAATACCTCTCCGGAGAAGCGAGTTTTGAGGACTCATTTTTGGATTCGAATTTGGATTCGGATCGTGATCTTCTCTCGATCACATCATCTTCAACACGAGGCTAGTAACCCGTACGAAGACGAAGCTCGTGACTTGGTGAAGTCATCCCGAAGATACTCGTCATGGATACAGATAGAGACGATTCTAGCAAGGATCTTTCCGGTTGATGCATTTCCCGCTACACGTGATACGTAAGGTATACGTAGTTAAATTTCCTTTTATTGCAAAATTTAAATTTACGGTTATGTCTACACATGTTTTACTATGCATGCGTGTGATGTGTGTGTTGTAATAAATGTAGATTTATTAATTTTATTTCTTCCGCTGTGTACATGTTTACGAAACATGTTCGAACACACACTCGCCGCGGTGCCGGAAACCCAACAAATAATTGATGAGAGCTAGGGTTTTTGGGCGGCAAGGAAGAGGAATCCTAGTTGAGATAGGATTAGGATTAGGGTTTGGAGGCAAGGGTGGCACCAAATAAGGAAGGTATTCTTCTCTTCTTCTTCCTCTTTTGGCCAACGTCCAGCACCTCTCCAACTTCTTTTCCAGCCTTGGCTGGCACCCAAAAGCCCCCTTCTCATTCTCCTTAGGTGGTGGAAACAAGATATACAGCTTCCCTTGGTGTCTTGGTTGTTTTCCACCATCTTCTCCTTCACCTAGTTGGCCGGCGGCAAGGATAGTTTTAGTTCCTTGTTGGTTGTTTCTATTGAGGAGAAAAACCTTGTTTCTATTCTTCCTCTTTCTTTGGAAGAGCAAGGAAGGAAGATTTGTGATCTAGGAGCTTCGACTTTGGGTAGATCGTCACCCACACGACGTCCAAAAGGAGGAAGGTCATACATTAGAAGATCGAGAGGTATACCTATTCTACTTTCTTCTTTTGTTTGTTTCTTGTTTTTGTTTTTCAATTATAAGCATGTTATAAATCTATAAATGACTAAATAATACTTGGATCCCGAGTATAAACACGAAAACCGGCGATCCGGACATCGTCTATTCCACGGTTACTCGTAGAATAGAGGATGGTCGCTTGAACAACTAGTTTGTTCAAGTGACCTCTCTAAACGAATAGCATGACGATGACTTGGTGGTTTGGGAAATCCCTTTTATCTAGGATTAAATTTTTTTTATCCGGGGATATCGATGGGATCGCCATGGAAAATCTACCGAGGTGAAGTGGGAAGCGAAGTTTTCCCTCACGGACTCGATAAACAAAACCCTTCAATTGGTATCAGAGCCAAGGTTTTCGGTTTTGTGTTTAGGATTCGGTTAATTTTTCTGCACTTTTTCATATATTATATGTGCCAGATAATAGTAGGATATGCATAGTTTAACTCTTTGGTTGCAGGCATAAAATCCGACTATTATCGCCATATGTGTGTATGTGATTGTATGTGTGTAAATATTTATTTTGTTGAATCCTCGGGGTTGACGAGGCTAGTATTTAGTTTTTTATAAATTAAATATGGCATTGTTTAGCCACTCTTTATTTTATTTTACTTTCAATCTATATTTCATGTACACTCCCTCGTGGAGTATAGGATCGATGGATGTAAATTAAAATAGGTTTTAGTCTCGGCTCGGATCTCCGGATGGCTCGTACATGGCGTAGGAGGAGCGGACGAGATGGCGATGCGACGGGAGTCATATTGAAGACAAAAGCCATAATAGTTGGAAAATTATTTATTTTTCATATTTATTTCTTTTTGTTTGATATGCATGTCGTAGGCTAGGAAAATTCCTCATTTTCAAATTACTAAGTGGGAGAGGGATATTTTTATAAATTCCACGGCCTCCATTACAATTTGACAAGTGATGCAAACAAACTTGCGCGTCGGCTCTGAGTGCCTTCCTCTCCATCAGATGAGTTTGTTTGCGGATCACAAGGTCGAATATGGTTATAGGAAATTATTAAGGAGCGTGTGTACTTTCCCATCGTAAGGTTGGTTATAGGAATAGAGTGCCTTCCTCTCTATGTGATTCTTAGGATTTTCAAGAATAACTTTCAGCCCACTTACTATAATACTAAAGGAAACAAACTTACTATACCCAAATAATGTTGATTGGAAAAGAATCTAGATATTGTCTTATCTGCTAAGGAGTACAAGCATGCACTCTTCGAAGAGCGTCCTCAAGCCATGGTTGCTCAAAAAGGTTTCTACTTCTAAACCGAAAGGCAAGAAGAAGGAGAAACAAGGCAGAGCAAAGGTGGTGGGAGGATCTCAGGGAGGAGTGAAGAAGCCGAAAGGCAAGTACTTCACTTGCAAGCAGGATAGACATTGGAAGAAGGACTATCCCAATCCAAAGTAGAACAAAGGTATACCATTTGGACTAGTCGTTGAACCATGATTAGCGGTGTTATCTACCGGCACTTGGAGTGTAGATACGGGAGCCACTGATCATGTCTGCAATACTTTGCAAGGGTTCTAGGAAACCTGACGACTAGCTAAAGGGGAGGTTATCATTTACTTAGGCAATGCCATGAAAGTGGCGGCTATTGCAGTGGGAGAAGTTTTATTTTTCTCTTCAGGAAAATAAACTTTTTGGTTCTTAAGAATTGCCTTTATGTACCTTTATTTAGAAAGAATTTAGTTTCAGTTTCAAAATTGTTTATGGATGGATATTCTATTTCTTTTAATGACAAAGCTGTTATAAGAAGGAATAGGGACATTATCTGTTCAGGTGCATTGATAGGAAATTTGTATACACTTGAACCAAAACCTCCCACGATGCAAATTGAAGTTAATAACTCATCTTCTAATTTCAATAAGAGAAAAGAACCTTCGAAGATGAACCAAACATATCTTTGGCATCTTAGGCTTGGTCACATTAACCTAAGCAGAATTCAAAGGTTGATAGCTGATGGACCTTTGGGTACATTAGTGGTGGAGGATCTCCCAACCTATGAATCTTGCTTGGAAGGTAAGATGACCAAGAGGCCTTTTAAGGCCAAGGGGTATAGAGCCAAAGATGTGTTAGAATTGGTTCATTCTGATTTGTGTGGTCATATGTCTATCCAGGCTAGAGGTGGTTTTGAGTATTTCGTCTCTTTTATAGACGATTGCTTAAGATATGGATACATTTACCTGATGCACCGCAAGTCTGAATGCTTTGACAAGTTTAAAGAATTCAAGGCTGATGTGGAGAAACGTCAAGGTAAAAGTATCATGACACTACGATCTGATCGTGGTGGTGAGTACCTCTTGGGAGAGTTTAGAAACTACTTATCAGAGGCTGAGATTTAATCCCAATTGACTGCACCTGGCACACCCCAGCAGAACAGTGTAGCAGAGCGAAGGAATATGACTCTTATGGAGATGGTTAGATCGATGATGAGTTATTCTGACTTGCCAGATTCGTTCTGGGGATATGATCTAGATACGGTGGTATACATTCTGAACTTGGTTCCATCTAAATCAGTGTCTTCTACTCCCACAGAGTTGTGGACTGGGCGAAAGCCTAGTCTAAGACATATTCGGATATGGGGGAGTCCAGCAGATGTGCTGAAGGCAGATGCTGGTAAGTTGGAACCTCGTACAGAAGTATGCTTGTCCGTTGGCTATCCCAGGGGAACGAAGGGTGGATTGTTTTATAGTCCTAGAGATCAGAGGGTGATCGTTAGCACGAACGCCAGATTTCTAGAGGAAGACTATGTGATGAGCCACAAGCCCAAGAGTAAAATTTTTCTGGAAGAGTTAAAAGGGGAAGTCACTTCTTTATTACCACCGGTATAAGAGGATATACCACATGTCACTGCACCGCGTGTCACAGAGGATACATAGGTGATACCTTGTTGTAGTGGGAGGGTTGTGAGATAGCCTGATAGATTCATGTTCTTGGGAGAATCTTCTGATTTGGTCCCTGGCGAACATGAACCTGATCCCTGGACATATGACGAGGCAATCCAAGATAAAGATGCAGTATCTTGGCAAAGTGCAATGAATGCTGAGATTGAATCTATGGATAAAAATCAGGTCTGGGAGCTAGTAGAACCACCCGATGTGTAAAAACCATTGGATACAAGTGGATCTACAAGAGAAAGATAGGAATAGATGGGAAGGTTGAGACCTTCAAAGCGAGGCTTGTTGCGAAATGGGTATACTCAAAAAGAGGGTATCGATTATGAGGAGACCTTTTCGCCGGTAGTCATGCCTAAGTCTATCCGGATTCTCTTATGCATAGCAGCTCATATGGATTATGAGGTGTGGCAGATGGATGTCAAGACAGCTTCCCTTAATGGAAGTCTTGAGGAAAACATCTACATGAAGCAACCAGAGGGATTCATTGCTAAGGGCAAAGAGCATCTTGTATGTAAGCTTAATCGGTCCATTTATGGATTGAAACAAGCTTCGAGGTCTTGGAACATCCGCTTTGATGTGGTGATCCAGTCTTATGGATTTATTCAAAGTCCGGATGAGTCTTGTGTATACAAGAGATGTGACGGAAACGTAGTGGTATTTCTTATACTATACGTAGA
Source organism: Wurfbainia villosa (assembly GCA_025175895.1). Lineage (NCBI taxonomy): Eukaryota > Viridiplantae > Streptophyta > Magnoliopsida > Zingiberales > Zingiberaceae > Wurfbainia > Wurfbainia villosa. The sequence continues at coordinate 28,503,322 of CM045986.1, forward strand.
TGACATTTTGTTGATTGGAAACAATATCAAGGTATTATCGGATGTAAGGGTATGGTTGTCCAAACAGTTTGATATGAAGGACTTGGGAGAGGTGGGACACATCCTTGGGATCAAGGTTATAAGGGATCGCAGGAAAAGGATGTTGTGCTTATCCCAAGCTTCATACATAGACACGATAGTAGATCGTTTTAGCATGCAAAACTCCAAGAAAGGTTTTCTACCTTTCAGGCATTGAGTTCCTTTATCTAAGGAGGTGTGTCCTAGAACATCTGAGGAGATGAAGGCGGCTCCTTATGCTTCGGCGGTAGGAAGCCTCATGTATACAATGCTATGTACGAGACCAGATATCTACTATGTCGTGGGCATGGTCAGCAGATATCAGAGTAATCCAGGACAGGGACATTGGACTGTGGTAAAGCATATATTGAAGTGCTTGAGAAGGACTAGGGATTATATGCTAGTTTATCGGGCAGACCAATTACTCCCTGTGGGTTACACAGATTCCGACTTCCAATCTGATAGGGATAACAGTAAGTCTAACTCAGGTTTTGTGTTTACTTTGGGAGGTGGAGCCATTGTATGGAGGAGTGTCAAGCAGAAATGCGTGGCGGACTCCACCATGGTAGCTGAGTATGTGGCAGCCTCTCAGGCGGCCAAAGAAGTTGTATGGCTCAAGAACTTCCTGATGGACTTAGATGTGATTCTTGGTTTGCCCAGTACTATCACAATTTATTGTGATAATAATGGTGCAGTTGCAAACTCGAAGGAAACACGAGCCCATAAGGCAAGTAAACACATAGAGCGCAAGTACCACCAGATACGAGAAATCGTAAAGGAGGTAGAAGTTGTTGTCGCCAAGATTGCATCGGAGGATAACCTGGCAGATCCTTTCACTAAGGCCCTTCCGGCGAGAGCTTTTGATAGGCATGTGGAGGGAATGGGGGTCAGATGTATGACACTTTGAGGACAGCATAGTCTTTTAGTATAAGTGGGAGATTGTAAGGATGTATACTGAAAAGTCTATCTTTTGTATAAACATCTTTATTTTGGAATAAGAATCACATGATCATTGTTTGCATATTTTTATCGTTATGCAATATTGTCTAATACTTTACATTGTAGATAACATGGTGTGTGGTGTCACACAGAAGACCATGTTATCGGCCCCTTGAAAAGTATAAGTAAAAGCTCACAACCGAGATGGCTTTGGACAAACCATAGGAATGGTTGTAGTGTGATTTGGTATTGGTTTGTCTTGACCATAGAATCACACTAGTGCACTTTGTGTGTATTGAGCAAGACCGACTTAGAGGTGATTCGATTTATTGCTGACTACATAATCGAATCAGACCTTAGATATTATTTAGTACATGCTCTTAATCCCGATATAATAACGAGCACATATACTTAGTACTCATCTTTTTGATTTACCAATGGGCGAGATTTATAGATTAAATCGATAGGCTCGGTAAGTTGGGAGATGATATTATTTATATGGTGTGTCGTTGATTATAGGAGAAAACCGTGTCCTATATATTAGGATGATGATGTCCCCTTGAGGAGGTCATAAGGTTCATCATGTAAACCCTGCAGGTGGACTTGGTTCGGCATGATGAAAAGGTTGAGTGGTACTACTCAAGGAGTTAGATATCAATTAATTAATGGTCAGTAAATTAATTAATCGACGGACATTCGAGATCTTAAACACTAAGAGAAAATGTACAAATAATATATGGAGCCCATATTATCATATGGGGGTTGGTGAGGTAGATCAATGATTAACCTTTAGTGGATTGGATCATCATTAGTGAATCGGACTTTATGTGGGCTTGATCCATGGGTGGCCAAGACCCAACTCCTTTTCATGGTCCCTAATGTAGCCTATTAACACCTCATGATGCTTAGATCCAATGGATAGAAACAAAACTCTAAGATCCATAGGTAGAGATTAAATCTCTAAGATCCGACGGTTGAGATTAAATCTCTAGATCCGATGGTTGAGATTAAATCCCTAGAACCGATGGAGGAGATTAATTCATGACTTATCCCTAACTCTATAAAAGGATGTCAAGGGAGTTGGTGTGGAATAATTGATGAGAGCTAGGGTTTTTGGGCGGCAAGGAAGAGGAATCCTAGTTGAGATAGGATTAGGATTAGGGTTTGGAGGCAAGGGTGGCACCAAATAAGGAAGGTATTCTTCTCTTCTTCTTCCTCTTTTGGCCAACGTCCAGCACCTCTCCAGCTTCTTTTCCAGCCTTGGCCGGTGCCCAAAAGCCCCCTTCTCTTTCTCCTTTGGTGGTGGAAACAAGATATAGGGCTTCCCTTGGTGTCTTAGTTGTTTTCCACCATCTTCTCCTTCACCTAGTTGGCCGGCGGCAAGGATAGTTTTAGTTCCTTGTTGGTTGTTTCTAGTGTGGAGAAAAACCTTGTTTCTATTCTTCCTCTTTCTTTGGAAGAGCAAGGAAGGAAGATTTGTGATCTAGGAGCTTCGACTTTTGGTAGATCGTCGCCCACACGACGTCCAAAAGGAGGAAGGTCATACATTAGAAGATCGAGAGGTATACCTATTCTACTTTCTTCTTTTGTTTGTTTCTTGTTTTTGTTTTTCAATTATAAGCATGTTATAAATCTGTAAATGGATAAATAATACTTGGATCCCGAGTATAAACACGAAAACCGGCGATCCGGACATCGTCTATTCCATGGCTACTCGTAGAATAGAGGATGGTCGCTTGAACAACTAGTTTGTTCAAGTGACCTCTCTAAACGAATAGCACGACGATGACTTGGTGGTTTGGAAAATCCCTTTTGTCTAGGATTAAATTTTTTTAATCTGGGGACATCGAAGTGATCGCCATGGACAAGCTACCGAGGTGAAGTGGGAAGCGAAGTTTCCCCTCACAGACTCGATAATCAAAACCCTTCAAGATGACCCTTTAAAAGCTCGACAATTTAAGCAGCAACCAATTCATTTTTGCATGATAAAAGGAATTTTGTATAAAATGACTTGTATTGGGCCTTTGCCGCATGGTTTGGGGGCGATTGATGTGAGCGAAACATATAGGATGTTAGGAGTAGTTTTCGCTCACATCTAACTACATTTTATGTTAGTTTCATGCATATGTTACTCTATTTTGCACAAATTTCCTATTTTCTGGTTTGGAGGTCTGCTCTTTGTACTTTTGTGTGCAGGTTAGCATTTCGAGTGAAAAAGGTGCACTTTTAGAGCAAAAGGACATTTTGCAGCTAGATGCAGAGTGGGACACAACCAGGGCGTGTGGCTACACACGGCAGTGTCCAATGGGCGAGATCAGCCACCACAAGGCCACACATGGCCTGGTCTTGTGGAAACACATGGCCGTGTGGCAGCCGCCATATTTGCACGACTAGGGCTTTTTCCAGATTTTGCAGTGGTCCAAGGAGGTATCTATAGGATGGCTCCACCCAAACCCTAGTGAGGAGGCACAACGGCTAGGACGGCACACCGAAGCTTTAAAAAGCTTCGGGAACTCGCAACGGGGAGGAGAAACATTGCCGGAGGTCCACGCTTTGCACTTCAACATCGGAGAGAAGACCACGAAAGCATTGTAATCTTTTGATCCAACGTTTTATCTCTGATATATTCGAACATGTACATACTTTGTGATTCCTCCTTTATATACATGGAGTATTTCTTTTGATTCTAGGATTAGGGAGTAGCTTGTGTGCACATTACATGTTGGTTCATGTTAGATTTTGCCTTTGAATTTAATTTGACGATTGGAAGTTGTTTATACTATATCTATGCGTGTTTGATTTTCTACTTGCTACGCTTAGGCGATACGAGGGGTGATAGCCCTCGTATCTAAGATTTAGGGGATTTTATATAAGGAACCTAGGGGTAAACCTGATCTCCTGTAACCGTCGGTAGAAGGATGTGATTGAACCGAAAACGGTTCATCGTAGGGATTGATTCGACATCCTCATACCGTCTATCCTGTCCTTTTAGGCAGAGATAACTCCTGGTAGATGCGGCGGCTCATCGGGAGAGTGTATGATGTCCCTTCCACAAAACCATAGCTAAACGTCTAGACAACGCCAATTGACAGAATTGTTTTGTGACACACAAGCAAAATTGAACTCCTAGAATCACCTTTGAAGACCTCGGCACGCTCCATTCTTCCTCCGTGTGACACCGTATAGAGTATAGTCCATCGAAACTTCTAGAGTTTTACTTCCGAAAAATTTCAACCACTAAACATATCGATGTTCGAATCTTAGTCCCACGACGTCCAAAAAGAGGAAGGTCATACTTTAGAAGATCGAGAGGTATACCTATTCTACTTTCTTCTTTTGTTTGTTTCTTGTTTTTGTTTTTCAATTATAAGCATGTTATAAATCTGTAAATGGATAAATAATACTTGGATCCCGAGTATAAACACGAAAACCGGCGATCCGGACATCGTCTATTCCGTGGCTACTCGTAGAATAGAGGATGGTCGCTTGAACAACTAGTTTGTTCAAGTGACCTCTCTAAACGAATAGCACGACGATGACTTGGTGGTTTGGAAAATCCCTTTTGTCTAGGATTAAATTTTTTTAATCTGGGGACATCGAAGTGATCGCCATGGACAAGCTACCGAGGTGAAGTGGGAAGCGAAGTTTCCCCTCACAGACTCGATAATCAAAACCCTTCAAGATGACCCTTTAAAAGCTCGACAATTTAAGCAGCAACCAATTCATTTTTGCATGATAAAAGGAATTTTGTATAAAATGACTTGTATTGGGCCTTTGCCGCATGGTTTGGGGGCGATTGATGTGAGCGAAACATATAGGATTTTAGGAGTAGTTTTCACTCACATCTAACTACATTTTATGTTAGTTTCATGCATATGTTACTCTATTTTGCACAAATTTCCTATTTTCTGGTTTGGAGGTCTGCTCTTTGTACTTTTGTGTGCAGGTTAGCATTTCGAGTGAAAAAGGTGCACTTTTAGAGCAAAAGGACATTTTGCAGCTAGATGCAGAGTGGGACACAGCCAGGGCGTGTGGCTACACACGGCAGTGTCCAATGGGCGAGATCAGCCACCACAAGGCCACACATGGCCTGGTCGTGTGGAAACACACGGTCGTGTGGCAGCCGCCATATTTGCACGACTAGGGCTTTTTCCAGATTTTGCAGTGGTCCAAGGAGGTATCTATAGGATGGCTCTGCCCAAACCCTAGTGAGGAGGCACAACGGCTAGGACGGCACACCGAAGCTTTAAAAAGCTTCGGGAACTCGCAACGGGGAGGAGAAACATTGCCGGAGGTCCACGCTTTGCACTTCAACACCGGAGAGAAGACCACGAAAGCATTGTAATCTTTTGTTCCAACGTTTTATCTCTGATATATTCGAACATGTACATACTTTGTGATTCCTCCTTTATATACATGGAGTATTTCTTTTGATTCTAGGATTAGGGAGTAGCTTGTGTGCACATTACATGTTGGTTCATGTTAGATTTTGCCTTTGAATTTAATTTGACGATTGGAAGTTGTTTATACTATATCTATGCGTGTTTGATTTTCTACTTGCTACGCTTAGGCGATACGAGGGGTGATAGCCCTCGTATCTAAGATTTAGGGGATTTTATATAAGGAACCTAGGGGTAAACCTGATCTCCTGTAACCGTCGGTAGAAGGATGTGATTGAACCGAAAACGGTTCATCGTAGGGATTGATTCGACATCCTCATACCATCTATCCTGTCCTTTTAGGCAGAGATAACTCCTGGTAGATGCGGCGGCTCATCGGGAGAGTGTATGATGTCCCTTCCACAAAACCATAGCTAAACGTCTAGACAACGCCAATTGACAGAATTGTTTTGTGACACACAAGCAAAATTGAACTCCTAGAATCACCTTTGAAGACCTCGGCACGCTCCGTTCTTCCTCCGTGTGACACTGTATAGAGTATAGTCCATCGAAACTTCTAGAGTTTTACTTCCGAACAATTTCAACCACTAAACATATCGATGTTCGAATCTTAGTCCCTGTGGGATCGATAATCTTTTATTACTTCACGACATCCGTTCACTTATGGGAATTGAGAGCGAGCGCGCGCTTCGAGTCCTTGACTGCCTCCGTCGCGAGATTTGAGGTCACGATTGCGTGCATCAAGTTTTTGGCACCATTGTCGGGGACTGATCGATTCGATATCGAACCGAACAGTGGAAAATTGGATCGGACTTGGGATTAGATTTATTTACTTGTTTTATTTTCTTTCTAGTTATCTTTAGTTACTTTAGTTTTATATTTTCCATATTTTAGGTTTAGTTTTTAATTTTATTCTAGCAGTAGTTGTTTTTATTTCCTTTTTGCATCTTAGATTTTATTAGCTAGATTGTTTTATTTTCTGCCTCTTAGGATTAGGTAGCACTCCAAATTTTATGTGTCTTGATTTCGTCGTATGCTTAGATGCTTAAGATCGGAAGGCCTGATTCCGATCAACTTAGAAATTGAACGAACCTTTCATCGCCGGAAAGAAGAGTAGCGAAGGATGGAGGATCAAGCAACATCTGAAGTGAACATAGATAGACAACCTCTGCGGGACTACGCAGGTCCTAGCGCTAGAGGATTTAGGTCGAGTATAGCTGGACCATCTATTTCGGCAAATAACTTTGAGCTGAAACCGACACTTACACATATGGTCTAGCAGAGTCAATTCGGGGGAGCTACGACTGAAGACCCGAACTGGCACCTTGAGGCATTTTTAGAAATCTGCTCAACAATGAAAATGAATGGAGTCCCTAGTGACGTTATCCGCCTGAGCCTATTCCCGTTCTCACTGCGGGATAAGGCTAAGGCATGACTTCACTCCTTACCTTCGGGGAGCATCACTACATGGGAGCAATGTGAGCAGCATTTTCTGAACACATACTTCCCACCAAGCAAGACTGCTCACATGCGCCATCTCATCACGAGCTTCCGTCAGAAGGAGGGGGAGGCCTTATTCGAAGCTTGGGATCGCTACAAGGGGCTACTCATCCAATGCCCCTACCACAGACTAGAGAGGTGGCTGGTGATCCACATCTTCTACAATGGGATCGCGTACGCCACAAAGATGTCCCTGGATTCTTCTATAGGAGGAGCATTGATGAACAAGACCATAGAGGAAGCAGAGGAGCTGATAGAAGAGGTGGCCCAGAACCACCATCAATGGGCTTCCGAACGTGGTCAACCTACGCCTATAGCGGGACGATACACTGTCAACTCCATGGATCATCTGGCAGCAAGGATGGACGCACTCAGTAGACGATTTAAATCTTTGAATCCTTCATCTGCATGCGCAGCCATTGACTTTGGAGAGGGAGCAGCAGCGTATCGAGAGGACCACTATGGAGGGCAGGGAACCTCAGAGGAGAAGATTGAGCATATTGACGCAGTTGGGGACTACGACCGAAGGCCCAAAAACCCATACTCCAACACCTACAATCCCGGATGGAGGAATCACCCAAATTTCTCTTATAAGCATAACTCGAGAAACTCATAACCATCAGGGGGTATAGGCAGCAGTAGGGCAATGGGCAGCGACCACAGAAGTCCAGACATGAACTGATGATAGAGGACTTCATTGCTACCCAAACTAAGGCCAATGATGGGAATCACTCAGGGACTTGAAGGCCACCGTTGACGGCCTTGCAAGTCACACCAGGATGTTGGAGACGCAAGTGGCCCAGATAGCCCAAACCATGTCGCAACCTGTGAAGAGCTCTCCGGTGAGTCAAGCTAAAGAGGAAGGAGTGGGGCAGAGTAGCAAATTCGCCAAGGGGTGTGCAACCATGATTACCACCCTACCTAACCAAGATGAAATTGAAGATAAGATTCCACCACAGCTTGAGGACCTCGGTGAATTTGTTATTCCCTGCTCAATTTATGGGGAGAGCATCGATGAAGCTCTATGCGACTTGGGGCCATTAGTAAGTGTGATGCCCTATGCATTCTACCTGGAGATGGGACTGGGTAATATACAACCAACATGCATAGGTATACGTATAGCGAACGACACGATCAAGAAGCCCGTTGGAATGCTACCACACGTGCCTGTGGTGATTAAGGATTTCGTGATACCCACAGACTTCATCATACTGGACACAGGACCCAATCCCCAGAATCCCATCATTCTAGGAAGACCTTTTCTGGCAACTACAGGAGCATGCATAGACGTGAAGGCACACCAAATCTCCCTGGAGGTAGATGGAGAGATCATCCTCTTCAGCCTTTCAGAGCACAGAACCCCCTACCTCGACGGCTTCACGTTTAGCAAAATGAAGCCGGAACCACCCGATGAAGATCTCGAGATGGATGAATGGAGGTTCACTAAACCTCCGGAGCCAAGTTGATAGTGGAGTGAGGTCGAGCTAAACGACCTTAAACAAAGCGCTTCTTGGGAGGCAACCCAAGTTTAGTTTTAGATTTCCCTTTGATTGTATTGCATGCATTTATTTAATTTTAGTTTTGATTTCCATCCCATTTAGAGTTAGGACTAGAAAAGAACTTTGCTAGGAAAAAATAAAATCCATATTAACCTACATGGCGAAGTGTATGAGAAAATTCGAACCCTAATGCAAAATGGAGAGAAAAATGGGGGCACACGGCCTAACAGTGTGTTTTCCCACAGTCGTACCCGACTGACCCGAGGCGCACATGGCCTAGCCGTGTGTTTTCACACGATCGTGTCGCACAAAGTTAAAAGGGGCGAGCCGTGTGTTTTCACCCCGTTTGCACTGTGGGCTTCGAGTGCTCTTGCCCTAGCCGTGTGGTTTCATCTTCCCCGCCATCTAAAAGCACTTTTAACCTCAAAGGAAGCCAAAAGAAGCAAGAATGAGGAGGACCAAGCTTATAGCACCTCGATTCGGTGCTTCGGAGTGACGAACAAGGAGAGTCGACACCCCTCAAGCTCCGAAGGAGGGTAACGCCCTACCCACTCTTCCTTTTCGCAATAATGAACATAGAGATAGATATAATATGCTTTCTACTCATAAACTCACTTCTACTAGGTATTTAGATGAATATTTGCTAGAATTTTTAGGGTTGGTGGGTGATATTCAAGCCCTGTTTGCAAAAATGGGGTGGGAAGAGATGATGGGAATAAGGCACCCAACCTACCCTAGGATAGTTCTAGAATTTTTGAGTTCCTTAGAGGCGGAAATTTTAACTGGTAGAGAGAGTGAGGAGGGTAGGATAACTTTTAGGCTTTTTAACATTGAGCATGAATGGACCCTTTACCAATAGAACTCATGTTTTGGCTTGTCGAGTGGGGGATAGAGAAGAATCCCAATTGGGTTCAACTCTCGGGTAGTTTGGACCGAGTTGACGGGAGAGCACGCTTATGACCCTTCTATGGCCAAAGCGTCGCGCCTCCAAAACCCCGTCTTCCGATACCTCCAACGCTGAAGGTAGGAAACTTCGCCTCCCACTTCAACTTGGTCACTTGTTCATGGCGATCTCTTCTATGTTCCCGGATAAAAAAAAATTATCCTTGACAAGAGGGATTACCCAAGCTCCCGTTTCATCGTCGTGCTATTCGATTAGAGTGGTCACTTGAACAAACTTGTTGTTCAAGCAACCAACCTCTATTCTACGATTAGCCGCGGAATAGATGATGTATGGATCGCCAGCTTTTGTGTTTGTATTCGGGGTCCAAGTTAAGTTAACCACAAAACAGAATATACAACATGTATATGATTGTAAAACAATTATAGACATGTTACAAAAGAATATAAACAAGCGTTATACCTCTCGATCTTCTATTGTATGTCCTTCCTCCTTTTGGATGTCGTGTGGGCGATGATCTTCCAAAAGTAGAAGCCTCCTAGATCACGATCTTCCTTTCCTTGCTCACTCCGAACAAGAGGAAGTATAGAAACAAAACTCTTCTCCTTCCTTTAGCCAACCACCAAGCACCAACCTTGATGCTTGCCGCCGTCCAACAAGAAGAAGAGATGAGGAAGTGGGCGCCGGCCAAGAGCTCCAAGGAATTACCCTAACCATTGTTTCCACCGGCCAAGGAGAGGAGAAGCAAGTCTTGGGCGCCGGCCAACAAGAAGAAGAAGAGAAAGGAAATATTTTCCTTAATTGTGGTCGCCCAAGCCTCCAAGCCCTAGCCGCCCAAACCCTAATCCCTTCTTCCTCTAATTCTCCTTGCCGCCCACCCTAATCTCTCCTTTTATAGAGTTAGGCTTAAGCCTTGTTTTAATCTCCACCATCGATTCTAGGGATTTAATCTCAACCGTCAAATCTAGAGATTTAATCTCAACCGTCGGATCTAGAGATTTAATCTCAACTGTCGGATCTAGAGTTTTGTTTTCAACCATTGGATCTAGGATTCATGAGGTTTTAATAGGCTACAATAAGGACCATGAGGAGGAGTTGGATCTTGGACACCCAATGGATCAAGCCCACATAAAGTCCGATCCATTAATGATAATCCATTCTACTAGAAGATTATCATTGATCTACCTCACCAACCCCCATAAGTTAATATGGGCTCCATATATTATTTGTACATTTTCTCCCCGTATTTAAGATTTTGAATGTTCGTCGATTAATTAATTTACTGACAATTAATTAATCAACATCTAACTCCATGAGTAGTACCACTCAACCTTATCATCATGCCGGACAAAGTCCACCTGCAGGGTTTACATGATGAACCTTATGAGCTCCTCAAGCGGACATCATCATCCTAATATATAAGACACAGTTTCCTCCTATAATCAATGACACATCATATAAGTAATATCATTTCCTAACTTACCGAGCCTATCCATTTAATCTATAAATCTCGCCCATTGGTAAATCAAAGAAATGAATACTAAGTATATGTGTCCGTTATTATATCGGGATTAAGAGCATGTACAATATAATATCTGAGGTCCGATTCGATTATGTAGTTAGCAATGAATCGAATCACCTCTAAGTCGGTCATGCTCAATACACACAAAGTGTACTAGTGTAATTCTATGGTCAAGACAAACCAATACCAAATCACACTACAACCATTCCAATGGTTTGTCCATAACCATCTCGGTTGTGAGCCTTTACTTATACTTTACAATGAACCGATAACATGATCTCCTGTGTGACACTACACACCATGTTATCTACAATGTAATGTATCAGACAAATATGCATAACCATAAATATGCAAACAATGATCATGTGATTCTTATTTCAAAATAAAGATGTTCATACAAAAGATAGACTTTTCAGTATACATCCCAACAATCTCCCACTTATACTAAAAGACTATGTTGTCCTCAAACTGTCATATATCTGATTCCCATTCCCTCCACATGCCTATCAAAAGCTCTCACTGGAAGGGCCTTAGTGAAAGGATTTGCCAGGTTATCCTCCGATGCAATCTTGGCCACAGCAACTTCTCCTATCTTTATGATTTCTCGTATGAGGTGGTACTTGCGCTCTATGTGTTTACTTGCCTTATGGGCTCATGGTTCCTTCGAGTTTGCAACTGTATCACTATTATCACAATAAATTGTGATAGTTCTGGGCAAACCAGGAATCACATCTAAGTCCATCAAGAAGTTCCTGAGCCACACAGCTTCTTTGGCCGCCTCAGAGGCTGCCACATACTCAACTTCCATGGTAGACTCCGTCACACATTTCTACTTAACACTCCTCCATACAATGGCTCCACCTCACAAAGTAAATGCAAAACCTGAGGTACACTTATTGTTATCCCTATCTAATTGGAAGTCGAAATCTGAATAACCCACAGGGAGTAATTGGCTTGCCTAGTAAACTAGCATATAATCCCTAGTCCTTCTCAGGTACTTCAATATATGTTTTACCGCAGTCCAATGTCCCTGTCCTGGATTACTCTGATATCTGCTGACCATGCCCACGGCAAAGAAGATATCTTGTCTCGTACATAGCATCGCATACATGAGGCTTCCTACTACAGAAGCATAAGGAACTGCCTTCATCTCCTCTATCTCCTCAGATATTCTAGGACACATCTCCTTTGATAGAGGGACTCCATGCCTGAAAGGTAGAAAACCTTTCTTGGAGTTCCGCATGCTAAAACGATCCATAATTGTGTCTATGTATGAAGCTTGGGATAAGCACAACATCCCTTTCTTGCGATCCCTTATTACCTTGATCCCAAGGATGTGTCCCACTTCTCCCAAGTCCTTCATATCAAACTGTTTGGACAACCATACCCTTATGACCGATAACACCTTGACATTGTTGGCAATTAACAAAATGTCATCTAGGTATAGTACAAGAAATACCACTACGTTTTCGTCACATATCTTGTACACACAAGACTCATTCGAACTTTTAATAAATCTATAAGACTGGATTACCTCATCAAAGCGGATGTTCCAAGTGTTGGGTTTTTCCGAGCCGCAAAAACCGCTTTTTGTGTTGCGTAAACCTCGGAAACCCCGACCACGGATCCGTGCGAAGATGTATTAGAACAAAACATGTATGTATTTATATAAAACCCTAGATCTACCTTAGATCTACATGATAAGGACGTTACCCTCGATGCGATGCCCTTCGCAAATCCCGCTCGTCCAAAAGGTTCGCCGGAACTCGAGAGTGTCAAGTGCACACTCCTCTATTAGTATCCACACAAGCAATAGGTGGAGAAAACACACCCTTGAGTGTGCTAGCACTCTATGGATGGTTCGGCCAAGGAGGTTGGGAGAGGGAGAGAGCTTGAGGGAAATTGATCCAAGGAAGAAGATGAAGTTGTGTAACTTCCCAAAATGAATTCCCACATCTAATGGGGTTGGCCGGCCACTTCATGGAGAGGGGGTTACATGCATGCATGTAACTCCCATGACCCTTGGTCTCCCTCATGAGGTGGCACCACATGACAAAATCAATGATGATTCGGCCATGCCAAGTCATCATCATGACATGGCATTTGGTCAAGTCAAACTTGACCTTTCATCTTCCATCTCAAGTCAAGTCAAACTTGACCTCTTATCTCCCATGGTTGATCAAATCTAACCACTTGACTCAAGTCAATTTAATTTAATGAATCTCTATTCATTAATTTAAATTGATTTGATGAATCAAATCTAAATTAGACTCATTCAACACTTGAATCAACTTGAGTCTAACTCAATTAGTCTAATTTGGATTACTCTTAATCCAATTTGGTTCATCCCATGAACCTAATCCTCATGGTTCATCATATGAACCTAATCTCCATCTAATTGCTCTTATTTGTGTGACCCTATAGGTTCTTGTAACGTTGGCAATGTCCCTAAACCGATTTAGGAACATAAGCAATGAGTGATATCTAGCAACACATCATTGCTACCCAAGTTACAAGAATGTTGAGCTCCAACATCACCTTTGTGACTACTAATTGTGACTCTCACAATATGTGACAATGTCCCTTTATCCTTGACATCTAGATTGACCAATCGAGGCATAGACCGTGTCATCCTCGGTACAATCTAAATCTTGAACTCCAAGTAGACTCACTCTAATCAAATGAGCTCAATATCTCATATTGACTCATTTGGGCATGGCCATGCACTTCGTGGTCTCACTCTATCAAGAATATCGATGTCACTCCCATCATATAGGAGGGATAGATCCCATCTACATCACTAACATCCCTTCTCATAATTTGTTGCATACCCAGTAATCGCCTTTATAGTCCACCCATTTACGTGTGACGTTTGACGAAGCCAAAGTATGCAACTCCTTATGTAGGGAACCATGGTGACTTCAGGTCTAAAGACTAATAGTCATACTAATAGCCACATGAGAAAGTATATGGCACTCATATAACGATCCATGATACTTTCTCATGGCGGGTCATTCAGTATTCATTCTCCAATGCATACCCATGTGTCAACTTGATATCTCATATCCATGACTTGTGAGATCAAGTCATCATGTTGACCTACATGCTAGTCTCTACGCATTAACATTGTCCCTGAATGTTAATACTCGACTAGGAATTTTTAAGAGTAGTGTTCTCTATATCATCTCATTATCGATTCAACCAATCGATTGATATAGATAAGAACCTACTACTCAAGGACATTATTATATTTAGTTATTTGCCACCAATACAAGTAAATATAATAACCATGCCTTTATAAATAGTAATATGATACAATAAAGTCCATACAACAATCATCACATGATTGGCTCTAGGGCTTTCACTAACAATCTCCCACTAGCACTAGTGCCAATCACCGTAGTATCTAATACCCAATGACCTAGTGTGACCATCATGCTTTTTCTGTGTCAAAGCCTTGGTCAAGGGATCTGCGATTTTAGCCTCTGTGGGTACTCTGCAAATCTTCACATCTCCTCTATCGATAATCTCTTGAATGAGATGGAAGTACCGATATATTCGACCTCTGCTGTAGAATCAGCAATTGTGTCCTGCTTGAAACTCTTCAAGCTCATAGCGCCACCATTCAAGCAAAACACAAACCCTAACTGCGATCTATAATCATCCTAGTCAATTTGGAAGCTGGCATCGCTGTAACCCTTTACAGCTAGCTCCTCATCGCCTCCAAATATCAAGAAATATTCTTTAGTCCTTCTCAAGTACTTAAGAATATTCTTGACTGCTATCTAGTAACGCTCACCTGGATCTGACTGGTATCTACTCGTCATGCTCAAAGCATACGAGACATCAGGACGAGTATATAGCATGGCGTACATGATAGATCCTATAGCAGATGCGTAAGGGATCTTATCCATGCGGTCTCTCTCCACTCTAGAAGAGAGACTTTGAGTCTTCAAAAGACTCACACCATGTGACATCGGCAGAAGTCCCTTCTTGGAATTATGCATGGCAAACCGTAGTAATACCGTGTCAATGTATGTACTCTGACTTAGGCCAAGCAATCTCTTAGATCTATCTCTATAGATCTTGATGCCTAGAATACAGGCTGCTTCACCTAAGTCCTTCATTGAGAAGCACATCCCCAGCCAAGTCTTCACATACTGTAGCGAAGGGATGTCATTCCCAATGAGCAGTATGTCATCCACATACAATACAAGGTAGACAACTGTGTTCCCATTAACCCTCTTGTAGACACAGGGTTCATCTTCATTCTTAATGAAACCAAACTGTTTGATCGCATCATCGAATCGAAGATTCCAGCTCCGAGAAGCTTGCTTTAGCCAATAAATGGACCTTTGCAGCTTGCATACCTTCCCAGTATGCTGTGGATCTACAAAACCCTCAGGTTGTGTCATGTACACATCCTCGAGTAAGTTTCCATTCAGAAACACGATTTTGACATCCATCTGTCAGATCTTATAATCGTGGTATGCTGCAATAGAAAGAAAGATCCGAATGGACTTAAACATCGTCACTGGAGAAAAGGTTTCATCATAGTCAATACCATGAATTTGCTTGAAACCTTTAGCCACCAATCGGCCCTTAAGGTATGCGTAAGTCCATCCATGTCAGTCTTTCTCCTAAAGACCCACTTACACCCAATGGGTTTGACCCCTTCAGGTGGATCAACCAAAGTCCATACTTAGTTGGTGTACATGGATTCCATCTCGGATCTCATGGCCTCTAGCCATTTCTCATAATCTGGGCTCATCACAGCTTCCTGATAGGAGGTAGGCTCATTCTCAATGAGCATAACATCATCATGGTCAAACAAGAGAAATGAGTATCTCTCAGGCTGACGACGTACCCTATCAGACCTGCGAAGAGGTAGGCCTACCTGAACAGGTGGTTGTTCCACAACTCCTTGTGCAACAACCTCACCACCCACAACACTTTGTGATTCATGTTCAACATCCATCAAGGCCTCAGTGCTATGGTCCTTATCTTGAATTTCTTCAAGATCGAAGGTACTCCCACTAGTTTTTCTAGAAACACAATCCCTTTCTAGAAAAACTCTAGTCTTTGCCACGAACACTTTGTGCTGACTGGGAATGTAGAAGTAATATCCCTTTGTATCCTTGGGATATCCAACAAAATAGCACCTATCATATTTGGGTCCCAGTTTGTCTGAGACTTGACGTCGAACGTAAGCCTCACAACCCCAAATCCTCATAAAAGACATCTTGGGATTTCTCCCTGTCCATATCGTATATGGTGTCTTTATGACAGCCTTGGATGGTACACGGTTAAGGGTAAACACTGCTGTGTCTAGAGCATATCCCCAAAAGGATATAGGAAAATCTGTGTGACTCATCATAGATCGTACCATATCTAATAAGGCACGATTCCTCCTTTCGGATACACCATTCCACTGTGGTGTTCCAGGAGGAGTGAGTTGGGATAGAATCCCACACTCAGCTAGATAGTCACGAAACTCATGGCTAAGGTATTCACCACCTCGATCTGATCGAAGTATCTTAATACTCTTGCCAAGCTGGTTTTGTACTTCATTCTTGAATTTTTTGAACTTTTCAAAGGATTCTAATTTATGTGTCATAAGATACACATAACCATATCTACTGAAGTCATCAGTAAATGTAATGAAGTGCCTGTAACCACCTCTAGCAGCAACATTGAAAGGCCCACATACATCACTATGTATAAGTTCTAACAAATCTGTTGCTCTTTCGCTGTGTCCACTAAAGGGAGTCTTGGTCATCTTGCCTAAAAGGCAAGACTCGCATGTCTCATATGATTCAAAATCAAATGAGTCTAGCAGCCCATCCTTATGGAGCTGAGATAAGCGACTCTCATTTATGTGACCTAAGCGACAATGCCATAGATAGGTTTGGTTCAACTCATTTGACTTGAACCTCTTGGTACTTATGTTATAGATAGGGCTCTCTAAGTCTAGAAAGTAGAGTCCGTTCATTAGAGGTGCACTACAATAGAACATATCATTTAAATAAACTGAACAACATTTGTTCTTTATTATAACTGAAAATCCTTTCTTGTCCAAACAAGAAACTGAAATGATGTTCTTAGTTAAGGCAGGCACATAACAACATTCATCTAATTCTAGTACATGCCCAGAGGGCAGAGATAGATCATAAGTTCCTACAGCAATAGCAGCAACCCTTGCTCTATTGCCTACTCGTAGGCCCACCTCGCCCTTTGTCAATGCCCTGCTATTTCTCAGTGCCTGCACATTGGTACAAATGTGAGATGCACATCCGGTATCTAATACCCATGATGAAGAAATAGATAGATTGACTTCTATAACATTTATACCTGAAGTAGAAGTCTCACTTCTTTTATTCTTAAGATCTTCCAGGTAAGCTTTGCAGTTACGCTTCCAGTGTCCAGCTTCCTTGCAGTGGAAGCAAGCCCCTTCCTTGGCTACCCCTCCTTTAGGTTTAAGTTCTTTTCCCTTTCCCTTGGCTTGGGACTTTCCCTTACCTTTAGGCTTGCCCTTGCCTTTCTTCTTGTGTACCATCAAAATGGTGTCAGATTTTCCCTTCTTAAGGTTAAGCTCAGCAGTTCTCAACATGCTGAGCATCTCAGGAAGTGGCTTATCAATTTCATTCATGTTATAATTCATGACAAATTGATTGTAGGCTTGTGGCAAAGATTGCAAGATTAGGTCAGTGGCCAGCTCTTGGCCAAGTGGGAATCCCAGCCTTTGTAGGTTTTCTACGTACCCAATCATCTTGAGTACATATGGACCTACGGGAGTCCCATCTTGCATTTTGGACCCAAATAATACCTTAGAGACTTCATATCTCTCATGCCTTGCTTGTCCTTGATATAGTTGACAAAGATGTCCAACCATATCATAAGCATTCATGAACTCATGTTGCTTCTGAAGCTCAGAGTTCATGGTTGCGAGCATTAGACATGACACATCTAATGCATCATCTTGATGCTTCTTGTAAGCATCTTTGTGAGCTCGCGAGGCAGTGGCAGGAGGTGCCTCCGAAATGGGCTGCTCCAGGACATACAGCTTCCTTTCTTGGGTGAGAACAATTCTCAAGTTCCTGTACCAGTCCAGGAAATTTGCTCCATTGAGCTTGTCCTTCTCAAGGATAGAACGCAGAGAGAGAGTGTTCGTGTTTGTCGACATAGTTATCTACAACATACAATGCCGAGAATTAATATCATATTTCTTTTATCATTTAATTAGGCCTTTAATCAAATGATGCTCCCACTGAATTATAGGAATTTTGTAGAATCGAGTTATGGATGTGGTCAAACCACATTACTAGATTCATACAAACTAACTATACTTCTTGCGGGACAAGATCCACATCATACTAAGCCTTGAGTTAGCTTTGGCTAAATCGCCCAAGACTTAGTACGATCGGTGGGTAACACATTACCGATTACATCTCTATGCAACTCTTGTTTATAGGATCAAGACCCACATTTACAAAAGACCTTGAGTTAGCTTTGGCTAAATCGCCCAAGATTTAGTGTAAATGCGATCTTAACCTATCTTTCCAACGATTGGAATATGCCTATAGTTCTACTCGATCCAATTGAGTTAACTAGTTTTGCTCAATCTAATTGAGCTTACTCTAACCCAAGCGTGATAGGCGGGACCAAGATTGTCCCTCCGCACCCTACCAAGATAATATGCATTGTTCTGCTTTGGCAAATTCAACAACAACAAATGATCGAGGTAGTGATGGGTATCAAGGCTCGGTAGGCATTTTCGAGTTGATTCGATTATGATCTAATCTAATCGTAATGTGTATCTTATACGCATTTAGGCCTTTATTATCCTATATTAGCATGCATCACATACATACAATCATTATTCTAGCATGCATCATATACATACAAGAAAATTATCCTAGCATGCATCATATACATACAAGCATTATTCTACTAGCATGCATCACATACATACAAGCAAAATCAAATATTTATATATATATATATATATATATATATATATATATATAATGGCCCTACTAGCATGTTTAATTGTGATGTAGTCATGGCCCTACTACGATCTTCTCAATCCAATGAGAAGATCGGACGGTCAACCTAAGGCTAGCGGCTTCTCCAAGCGCTTCCTTTGACCGCCATGTGTCGTCGGCACCCTTCTCGTAACCTCGTCTTCAAATGGACTTTCCCCCGCTCCATTTTGTACATTACAAATATGAAACTCGAGTTACATTCGAGTCTAAAACTATTTACAACTAGAATATCATAAGAAGAGGTACGATGCACAGGTCGCATACACTATACAACACGCACAACCACAAAAATGGCACGCAGGCCGTATTATGAATTACAACACATCATCCAATCAAATTGGGGTTATTGGGCCATGACAATCAAAGAATTATATATAATTCTAAATTATGTATTTTTACAGAAAATTTCTATAATTTTTACTATTTATTTTAATTTTATGAGTCACCTCCCCGCAATGGTCCCGCTAAGCGATTTCCGGGCGCGATCGCAGGACAAGGCCCCTTTCGGGGATAGGGGTAGCGCCCCTACTCGCAAAATAATCTTTGCGAGTGTCTCTACAATGATCTTACAGCAACTTAAGTCGCTGTCCCAAAAACCTAAAGCGAGAACTCGCCGTTTCGGAGAGTTTTTCTCGACGGTTGAAGCCTACAAGTGTCCCAACACTCATTGCTTCGATTCTTCGAGAAAAATACCCAAAAATTCTATAAAAATAGTAAATTTATAGAAACATATAAATATGTAATTTTTATATCTAATACAAAAATTACAAAAGCGAAACACATACATGCTTCGCACGTGGCTCTGATACCACTGTTGGGTTTTTCCGAGCCGCAAAACCGCTTTTTGCGTTGCGGAAACCTCGGAAACCCCGGCCACGGATCCGTGCGAAGATGTATTAGAACAAAACATGTATGTGTTTATATAAAACCCTAGATCTACCTTAGATCTACATGATAAGGACGTTACCCTCGATGCGACGCCCTTCGTAAATCCCGCTCGTCCAAAAGGTTCGCCGGAACTCGAGAGTGTCAAGTGCACACTCCTCTATTAGTATCCACACAAGCAATAGGTGGAGAAAATACACCATTGAGTGTGCTAGCACTCTATGGATGGTTCGGCCAAGGAGGTTGGGAGAGGGAGAGAGCTTGAGGGAAATTGATCCAAGGAAGAAGATGAAGTTGTGTAACTTCCCAAAATGAATTCCCACATCTAATGGGGTTGGCCGGCCACTTCATGGAGAGGGGGTTACATGCATGCATGTAACTCCTATGACCCTTGGTCTCCCTCATGAGGTGGCACCACATGACAAAGTCAATGATGATGTGGAGCATCATTGGCTGGCCATGCCAAGTCATCATCATGACATGGCATTTGGTCAAGTCAAACTTGACCTTTCATCTTCCCTCTCAAGTCAAGTCAAACTTGACCTCTTATCTCCCATGGTTGATCAAATCTAACCACTTGACTCAAGTCAATTTAATTTAATGAATCTCTATTCATTAATTTAAATTGATTTGATGAATCAAATCTAAATTAGACTCATTCAACACTTGAATCAACTTGAGTCTAACTCAATTAGTCTAATTTGGATTACTCTTAATCCAATTTGGTTCATCCCATGAACCTAATCCTCATGGTTCATCATATGAACCTAATCTCCATCTAATTGCTCTTATGTGTGTGACCCTATAGGTTCTTGTAACGTTGGCAATGTCCCTAAACCGATTTAGGAACATAAGCAATGAGCGGTATCTAGCAACACATCATTGCTACCCAAGTTACAAGAATGTTGAGCTCCAACATCACCTTTGTGACTACTAATTGTAACTCTCACAATATGTGACAATGTCCCTCTATCCTTGACATCTAGATTGACCAATCGAGGCATAGACCATGTCATCCTCGGTACAATCTAAATCTTGAACTCCAAGTAGACTCACTCTAATCAAATGAGCTCAATATCTCATATTGACTCATTTGGGCATGGCCATGTACTTCGTGGTCTCACTCTATCAAGAATATCGATGTCACTCCCATCATATAGGAGGGATAGATCCCATCTACATCACTCACATCCCTCCGCATAATTTGTTGCATACCCAGTAATCGCCTTTATAGTCCACCCGTTTACAGGTGACGTTTGACGAAGCCAAAGTATGCAACTCCTTATGTAGGGAACCATGGTGACTTCAGGTCTAAGGACTAATAGTCATACTAATAGCCACATGAGAAAGTATATGACACTCATATAACGATCCATGATACTTTCTCATGGCGGGTCATTCAGTATACATTCTCCAATGCATAACCATGTGTCAACTTGATATCTCATATCCATGACTTGTGAGATCAAGTCATCATGTTGACCTACATGCTAATCTCTATGCATTAACATTGTTCCTGAATGTTAATACTCGACTAGGAATGATTAAGAGTAGTGTTCTCTATATCATCTCATTATCGATTCAACCAATCGATTGATATAGATAAGAACCTACTACTCAAGGACATTATTATATTTAGTTATTTGGCACAAATACAAGTAAATATAATAACCATGCCTTTATAAATAGAAATATGATACAATAAAGTCCATACAACAATCATCACATGATTGGCTCTAGAGCTTTCACTAACACCAAGACCTCAAAGCTTTCTTGAATCCATAAATGGACCGATTAAGCTTGCACACAAGATACTCTTTGCGAGAATCCGGATAGACTTAAGCATGGCTACCGGCGAAAAAGTCTCCTCATAATCGATACCCTCTTTCTGAGTATACCCTTTCACAACAAGCCATGCTTTGAAGGTCTCAACCTTCCCGTCTATTCCTCTCTTTCTTTTATAGATTGACTTGCAACCAATGGTTTTTACACCATCGGGTGGTTCTACTAGCTCCCAGACCTGATTTGAATCCATAGATTCAATCACAGTATTCATTACACTTTGCCAAAATACCGCATCTTTATCTTGGATTGCCTCGTCATATGTCCAGGGATCAGGTTCATGTTCACCAGGGACCAAATCAGAAGATTCTCCCAAGAACATGAATCTATCAGGTTGTCTCACAACCCTCTCACTACGACGAGGTATCACCTGTGTATCCTCTGTGACATGCGGTGCAGTGACTTGTGGTATATCTTCTTGTACCAGTGGTACTGAAGAAGAGACTTCCCCTTTCAATTCCTATAGAACAATCTTACTCATGGGCTTGTGGTTTATCACATAGTCTTCCTCTAGAAATCTGGTATTCGTGCTAACGATCACCCTCTGATCTCTAGGACTATAAAACAAACCACCTTTCATTCCTCTAGGATAGCCAACGAACATGTGCACTTCTGTACGAGGTTCCAACTTACCAGCATCTGCCTTCATCACATGTGCTGGACTCCCACAAATCCGAATATGTCTTAGACTAGGCTTTCACCCAATCCACAATTCTGTAGGAGTAGAATGCACTGATTTAGATGGTACCAAGTTTAGAATATACACTATCGTATCTAGAGCATATCCCCAGAATGAATCTGGCAACTCAGAATAACTCATCATCGATCTAACCATCTCCATAAGAATCTTTTTCCTTCACTCTGCTACACCATTCTGCTGGGGTGTGTCTGGTGTAGACAATTGGGATTGAATCCCAGCCTCCGATAAGTAATTCCTAAACTCTCCCAAGAGGTACTCACCACCACGATCAGATCGTAGTGTCTTGATACTTTTACCTTGACGTTTCTCGACATCAACCTTGAATTCTTTGAACTTGTCAAAGCATTCAGACTTGCGGCGCATCAAGTAAATGTATCCATATCTTGAATAATCATCTATGAAAGAGACAAAATACTCAAAACCACCTCTAGCCTGGATAGACATAGGACCACACAAATCAGAATGAACCAATTCCAACACATCTTTGGCTCTATACCCGTTGGCCTTAAAAGGCCTCTTGATCATTTTACCCTCCAAGCAAGATTCGCAGGTTGGGAAATCTTCCACCACTAATGAACCCAGAGGTCCATCAGATATCAACTTTTGAATTCTGCTTAGGTTAATATGACTAAGTCTTAGATGACAAAGATATGTTTGGTTCATCTTCGAAGGTTCTTTTCTCTTATTGGAATTAGAAGATGAGTTATTAACGTCTATTTGCATCGTGGGAGGTTTTGGTTCAAGTGTATATAAATTTTCTATCAATGCACCAGAACAGATAATCTCCCTATTCCTTTTTATAACAACTCTGTCATTAAAAGAAATAGAATATCCATCCATAAACAATTTAGAAACCGAAATCAAATTCTTTCTAAATAAAGGTACATAAAGGAAATTCTTAAGAACCAAAACTTTATTTTTCTCAAAAGAAAAATAAACATCTCCCACTACAACAACCGCCACCTTCGTGGCATCGCCCAAGTATACGGTAATCTCCCCCTCAGCCAGTCAACTGGTTTTCTGAAACCTCTACAAAGTATTGCAGACATGATCAGTGGCTCCCGTATCTACACACCAAGTGCCAGTAGATAACACCGCTAAACATGTTTCAATGACTAGACCAAAAGATATACCTTTGTTCTGCTTTCGGTTGGGGCAGTCCTTCTTCCAGTGTCCAGTCTGCTTACAAGTGAAGCACTTGCCTTTCGGCTTCTTCACTCCGCCCTGAGTTCCTCCCACCGCCTTTGCCCCAGCTTGTTTCTTCTTCTTCTTGCCTTTCGGCTTAGAAGTAGAAACCTTTTGGGCAACCATGGCTTGCGCCTGAGCACTCTGACGAAATAACCACTCTGTCACCTAGAGTTCTGTCAGAAGCTCCGCCAACGAATACAACCTCTTGTTCATGTTGTAGTTTTGGCAAAACTGTTCAAAACTCATAGGTAGAGATTGAAGAATGATATCGACTTGGGTTTCCCCATCGATCTCAGCTCCAAGGACTTCCAGCTCATTCAAATAAGCCATCATCTTGAAAAAATGATCCCTCACAAGTGTTTCTTCGATCATGGTGGTCGTCATCAAGTTCCCCATGGCTTCCTGCCTAGTAGCCTGATTCTGGTGTCCGAAAATTTCTTTGAGATTGAGCATCATGTCATAAGCAGTGGGCATGGCTTGATGCTAATGTTGCAATACATTTCACATAGATGCCAAAATGTAACACCGCGCCATCTCATCGGCCTTAATCCACTTCTTATAACTCTCCTTCTCCTTTTCCCCAGAATTATCCGTAGGCTTCGGAGGGCACTCTTCGAGGAGTACATATTTTTATTCCTCAGCAGTCAAGACAATGTCAAGATTCCTCTTCCAATCAACATAGTTGGGTCCAATAAGTTTATTTTCTTTCAGTATCACAGCAAGCGGGTTGATAGTCATTTTAAAAGATAACCTAAGAATCACATAGATCAAAAACATTAGATTTCAAAAAATTATTGATTCCTCAAACAATAAAATTTTAAAATCAACCAACACTTCAAAACACCGAGAATATTGTATGCTACGATAGTGTGGACGTATACAAATTCTACATTTGTAAGAGAAGATTTTACCCATTAATTTTATTATCTTGTCAACCTAACTTTTTGACAAATAAAATTAATAGTTGGTTCCTCTTCGACCCTACAAATAAAAGCAGTGACTCCGATGGGGAGGATACTTCTATTTGTATCTAAGTGTTCACCATTACTCGGCACCAAGGTAATTATCTGGGGTTATGTGCCTTCTGATGGGGAAGTACACACGCTTCTTAATAATTTCCTATAACCATATTCGACGTTGTAATCCACAAACAAACTCATCCGATGTGGAGGAAGGCACTCAGAGCCGATGCGCAAGTTTGTTTGCATCACATGTCAAATCGTAATGGAAGTTGTGGGAATTTATAAAAATAACCCTCTCCCACTTAGTAATTTAAAATTGAGGAATTTTCTAGCCTACAACATGCATATCAAAAAATAAGCAATAAATATGAAAAATAAATATTTTTCAACTATTATGGCTTTTGTCTTCAATATGTCTCCCGTCGTATCGCCATCTCATCCACTCCTCCCTACGCCATGTACAAGCCATCCGGAGATCCGAGCCAAGAAAAAATATTTTAATTTACATCCATCGATCCTATACTCCATGAGGGAGTGTACATGAAATCTAAATCGAAAGTAAACTAAAATAAAAGGAGTGGCTAAACAATGTCGTATCTAATTACAAAAATTAAATACTAGCCTCGTCAACCCCGAGGATTCAACAAAATATACAATTACACACATACAATCACATACACACATATGGCCATAATAATTGGATCCTATGCCTGCAACCAAAAAGTTAACCTACACACATCCTACTATTATCCGGCACATATAATATATGAAAAGTGCATAAAAGTAACTGAATCCTAAACACACAAAACCGAAAACCGTGGCTCTGATACCACTTGAAGGTAGGAAACTTCGCTTCCCACTTCAACTCGATCGCTTGTTCTTGGCGATCCCTTCTACATTCCCGGATAAAAAAAATTTATCCATGACAAGAGGGATTACCCAAGCTCCCATTTCATAGTCGTGCTATTCGATTAGAGTGGTCACTTGAACAAACTTGTTGTTCAAGCAACCAACCTCTATTCTACGATTAACCGTGGAATAGACGATGTACGGATCGCCGACTTTTGTGTTTGTATTCGGGGTCCAAGTTAAGTTTGTAGGGATTTTTATGCAAAATAGCATATGCGCAATGGAAAAATAGGATCCCTTCCAAGTGATCCTTGCGAAAGAAAACCTCGTACAAAAAAAATAAATTTCTCAAAACCTATCTTATAGGAGAATATTACCTTTGTTGCGTGCCCTTTTTAATCCCGCTTCTCCTTGGGTTTGTTGTATCTTTTAGCACGTTCAAATGTTCGTGCCTCTATATGTATCGACACGAGCAAGCTCTTGTCTCACAAAAAAACACTCCTTGTTTGGCCGGCCACATGTGGAGAAATTCCAAAGGTCAAAACCCTTTGTCTCCTTCCACCTCATCAAGCTTAGGTGGCATGCTTAGGTTGCATGCTTATGTGGCATGCTTAGGTGGCATGCTTATGTGGCATTCATGCATGTTGAATTAATCTTATTAATTCAATAAGCTTATGTTATCATATTGAATTATTCTCATTAAATCAATAAGGTAACATATTGAATTAATCTTATTAAATCAATTAAGCTTAAGCTATCATGATAACATATTTATTTAATCTTATTAAATTAATAAGCTTAGCATATTGAATTAATCTCATTAAATCAACAAGCTAAAATTCTCATTAAGCTTAAAGTCCAAAAACCATTTTGTACTTAAGCTTATTCCCAAATTATTCTAGTCAAACTAGAATGCACTAATTCTTCTAATCATCATGCTCTTTGTGTGTGACCCTATAGGCTCTCATAACGTTGGAAGTGGATCTAAACTCTTTTAGATACACAAGAAATGAGTGGCATCTAGCAATACATCATTGCTACCCAAGTTACGAAATAAGTCAAGATCCGACTAACCTTTCCGTGACTACTATAATGTATGACCGTGTCCTTCTATCCTTGATATCAGATTGACCAATGAGGCATAGACCGTGTCATCCTCGATCAATCTATGTGTTTCTTGATCCCTGAGTAAACTAACTCAAACAAATGAGCTCAATATCTCATATTGACTCATTCGAGCATGGCCATGTGTTTTAGTAGTTCTACTCAATCAAGGGGCCCACAGATATCACTCCCGTCATATGGGAGGGATAGATCCATCCTACATCACTCACATCCCTCGCGCAATTATTTATATACCCGATGTCGCCTTTATGGTCCACCCTATTCGGGTGGCGTTTGTGATACCAAAGTACATAACTCCTTATGTAGGGAACCGTAGTGACTTGAGTTTGAGGACTATTCATACCAATAGTCACATGAGAAAGTTTATGACACTCATATAGCGATCCATGAAACTTTCTCATGGCGAATTGATTCGGTATATATTCTCTAATATATACCCATGTGTCAACTTGATATCATATATCCATGACTTGTGAGATCAAGTCATCAATTGACCTACATGCTAGTCTTTATGTATTAATATTGCCCTTGCATATTAATACTTGACTAGGAACATTTAGGAAAGTGTTCTCTACAGCCTCTCATAATCAATTCTACCAATTGATGTGTTGTAGATAAGAACCTACTTTTTTAGGGCATTATTATATTTAATTTAGCTGGCACAAGCAAGACGTAAATATAATAACCAATCCTTTGCCTTTATAGAATATGATACAAAATGTTCCCTATTCAACCATCACATGATTGGTTCTAGGGCTATAACTAATAATCTCCCACTAGCACTAGTACCAATCACTATAATATCTGATACCAAGTGACCTAGTGTGACCATCATGCTTCCTCTTTGCCAAAGCCTTGGTCAATGGATCTGCGATGTTAGCTTCTGTCAGTACTCTGCATATCCTCACATCTCCTCTATCGATGATCTCTCGAATGAGATGGAAGCGCCGCAATATGTGTTTGGTCCGTTGATGTGATCAAGGTTCCTTAGCCTGTGCAATAGCCCCATTGTTGTCACAATAGAGGTCTATTGGATCTGCAATGCTAGGAACTACCCCAAGTTCACTGATGAACTTGCGGAGCCAAACAGCCTCCTTTGCATCGATCGACGCGAATATACTTGGCCTGTAGAATCAAGAATCGTGTCCTCGCTTTGAACTCTTCCACCACAACTCCACCATTCAGCAAAACACGACTCGATTGCGATCTATAGTCATCCTTGTCTGCTTGGAAGCTTGCATCATCGTAACCCTTTACGCTTAGCTCTCATTGCCTCCAAATATCGTGAAATATTCTTTCGCTCTTCGTAATTTAAGAATATTTTCGATCGCTATCCAGCTGACTTTCACCGATCCGATCGTATCTACTCGTCATGCTCAAAGCATACGAGACGTCGTGATACATAAAAGCATGGCGCATATGATAGACCCTATAGCGGCGCATAAGGGATCTTATCCATGCGATCTCTCTCCTCCTTAGAAGAGGGACATTGAGTCTTCGAAAGACTCACACCATGTGATAAAGGCAGAAATCCTTTCTTGGAATTTTGCATAGCAAAATGATCTAGCACTTTATCAATGTATGTACTCTGACTTAGGCCAAGTAATCTTTTAGATCTATCTCTATAGATCTTGATGCCTAGAATATAGGTAGCTTCACCTAAGTCTTTCATCGAGAAACAATTCCCTAACCACATCTTCACAGACTAGAGAGAGAGAATATCATTTTCGATGAGAAGTATGTCATCTACATACAAGATAAGAAATACAACTATGCTCTCACTATTTCTCTTGTAGACACAAGGTTCATCTTCATTCTTGATGAAACCAAACTCCTTGATTGCATCATCGAATTGAAGATTCCAGCTTCGAGAGGCTTGCTTTAGTCCATAAATGGACCTTTGCCATTTGCATACCTTTCCAGGATGCTTTGGATCTTCAAAACCCTCAGGCTGTGTCATGTACACATCCTCAAGTAGCTTTCCATTCAGAAAAGCGGTTTTGACATCCATCTGCCAGATCTCATAATTGTGGTAGGCTGCAATAGCAAGTATGATCCGAATGGATTTAAGCATCGCAGCTGGTGAAAAGGTTTCATCATAGTCAATACCATGAATTTGTTTGAATCCTTTAGCCACCAATCTACCTTTATAGGTATGCTTATTACCATCCATGTCAGTCTTTACTTTAAAGACCCACTTACACCCAATGGGTTTTACCCCTTCAGGTGGATCAACCAAAGTCCATACTTGGTTAGTGTACATGGATTCCATTTCGGATCTCATGGCCTCTAGCCATTTCTCGGAATTTGGGCTCATCATAGCTTCTTGATAGGATGTAGGCTCATCAAGATCGACAAGCAATACATCACCGTTGTCAGTCAAGAGAAAAGAATATCTCTCAGGTTGACGACGGATCCTATCAGATCTACGAAGAGGTTGGTCTACTTGAACAGTTGTTTGCTCCACAACTCTTTGGGCAACAATTTCCTCATCCACAACACTTTGTGGTGCCTATTCATTTTCCATCGAAGCCTTAGTGTTATCTTCATCTTGAATTTCTTCAAGATGAATTTTACTCCCACTAGTTTTTCTAGAAATAAATTCTCTTTTTAGAAAGACAGCATTTCTGGCAACAAACACCTTGCCAAGTGTGGGATTGTAAAAGTAATATCCCTTAGTTTCCTTGGGATATCCTACAAAATAACACTTATCTGATTTGGGTCGTAGTTTATCTGAGACTTGACGTCTAACATAAGCTTCACAACCCCAAATCTTTATAAAAGACATTTTGGGACTCTTCCCAGTCCATAACGTATATGGTGTCTTTTCTACGGCTTTTGATGGGATGCGATTAAGTGTGAAAGCGACTGTCTCTAGAGCTAAACCCCAAAAGGAAGTAGGTAGATCAGTCTGGCTCATCATTGATCGTACCATATCTAATAGAGTACAATTTCTCCTCTCAGATACACCATTCCATTGTGGTGTTCCAGGTGGAGTGAGTTGGGATATTATCTCACACTCAGCCAGGTGATCACGAAACTCTTGACTAAGGTATTCACCACCTCGATCTGATCGAAGTAGCTTAATACGCTTACCAAGTTGGTTTTGTACTTCATTCTTGAATTCTTTGAACTTTTCAAAGGATTCTGACTTATGTCTCATCAAATATAAGTAGCCAAATCTACTCATATCATCAGTGAAAGTAATAAAGTACTTATAGCCTCCTCTGGCTTCGACATTGAAAGGGCCACATACATCAGTATGTATGAGTCCTAACAAGTCCGTCGCTCTCTCGCCATGTCCACTAAATGGAGTTTTAGTCATCTTTTCTAAAAGACAAGATTCGCATACCTCATTTGATTCAAAATCAAATGAGTCCAATAATCCATCTTTATGGAGTTGGGATATGCGTTTTTCATTTATGTGACCTAGGCGACAGTGCCAGAGATATGTTTGGTTCAAATTATTCGATTTGAACCGTTTGGTATTTACGTTATAAATTGGGTTTTCTAAATCTAGAACATAGAGACCATTCATAAGTGGTGCATTACAATAGAACATTTCATTCAAATAAATGGAACAACATTTGTCCTTTATTATAAAAGAAAAGTTTTTCTTGTCTAAACAAGATACAGAAATTATGTTCTTCGTTAATGCAGGTACATAAAAGCACTCCTCTAGTTCTAAGATAAGCCCAGTGGGCAAAGACAAAGAATATGTTCCTACAGCTAAAGCAGCAACTTTTACGCCATTGCCTACTCGTAGGTCCACTTCGCCCTTTGCCATTAGTCTACTATTTCTCAGTCCCTACACATTAGTACAAATGTGAGATGCACATCCGGTATCTAATACCCATGTAGAAGAAATAGATAGATTAACTTCTATAACGTGTATACCTGAGGCAGAAGTCCCACTTCTTTTCTTCTTTACTTCCTCAAGGTAGACTTTGCAGTTCCGCTTCCAGTGTCCAGTCTCACCACAATGGAAACAGTCCCCTTCCTTAGGTACTTTACCTTTACCCTTTGAAGTGGATGAATTGGCCTTGCCTTTGGCTTGGGTCTTACCCTTGCCTTTGCGCTTACCTTTGCCCTTCTTGACCATTAGTACGTTACTAACTTTCTTCTTGAGATTCGGTTCAGCAGTTCTTAACATGCTGAGAATCTCAGGCAAAGGCTTATCAATTTCATTCATGTTATAATTCATGACGAATTGATTATATGCTTCTGGCAATGATTGCAGGATAACATCGGTTGCCAATTCTTGGCTCAGTGGAAAACCTAGTCTTTCAAGGTTCTCAACGTACCCTATCATTTTAAGTACGTGAGTTCCTACAGGTGTTCCTTCTTGCATCTTGCATGCAAAAAGAGCCTTAGACACTTCAAAATGCTCGTGCCTAGCTTGTCCTTGATATAGTTGTTTCAAATGCTCAACCATACCATAGGCATCCATGTTCTCATGTTGCTTCTGAAGCTCAGAGTTCATGGTGGCAAGCATAAGACATGACACATCTAATGCGTCATCTTGATGCTTTTTATAAGCATCCTTTTCAGCACGAGTGGTCGTAGGGGCGGGTGTTTCAGGGATAGACTGCTCTAGGACATACAGTTTACGTTCTTGCTTGAGGATAATCCTCAAGTTCCTATACCAGTCTAGAAAGTTAGCTCCGTTGAGCTTGTCTTTCTCAAGGACAGATCGCAAGTTGAGGGGGTGTGTCGTGTTAGATGACATGGTGATCTACAACATTAAAATGCAAAATTAAGTATCATACCTAAGTCATTTAATTAGGCCTTTAATTAAATGAGGCTCCCACTAAATTCTCATAGCTTTGATATGAGCTAATCATTGATGTAGGCAAACACATTTTGCTTACATCATTAGCTTCTATTTAGCTATAAATTTATATGGGATAAACATCCACATCATACTTCGTCTTGAGTTAGCTTTGGCTAATCGCCCAAGACGTAGTATGATTAGGTAGGCAATCTTTTGCCAATTACATCTGATGTAACTCTTTAATAGCTTTGGTTAAGTTTAGATTAGTTTAGTTCTTATTCCTAAACGACTTCGGTCGTGCGAGGCAGAGGCCTTCTTTGATATCGAACAACGACCACTTTCTAAGACAAAGTTGATGTTCGGAAATCACACAAAACTAATTTTTTAAAACTTATGTTCAAAGCTAATATATGCCTCTACTTTCTTAATTAATTAAGAAAAACTTAATTAAGTCTTAACCAAGTTTGATAGCGGGACATCACGATTGTCCACTCGCACTCTTCCAAGATAAAATGCATTGCTTTGCTTTGGCAAACCCAACAACAAATGATCGAGGAAGTAGTGAGTACCAAACTTTGGTAGGCATATCGTTTTTGACTTATTAAGAAATAAACTTAAACATGCATCACATACATATTAGCATACATCACATATAAGCTAAATTAACATGCATCACATACATATTAAACTAAGCGTGTCATGGTTATGGCCCTTATTCTACAATCTTCTCAAGCCAATGAAAAGATTGATTGGTCAACCTAGGGATAGCATCTTCTCCCAAGTGCTTTCTTTTGGTTGTCTTGTGTTGTTGACTTCCTCCTTGTAACGTCATCTTCCAATGGACCCTCCATCTTTATTTTGTATATTACAAAAGGAGAAATACTCGAGTTACATTCGAGTCTAAAACTAATTTTACAACAAGAATTTTAGGAGAAAGGCACGACACGCAGGTCGTATTAAGAATTAAAACACACACATTCACAAACTTTTTGGAACTAGGCCATAACCATGCACCATGTCAATTTTAACTTTTAAAAGACATCGGATATTTTATTATGTTTGAAAAATTTCTAATGCAATTATCAACTCATAATAAAATTTATCCTACTTCTATATCATATATAAAATAGAGAAAACCTATTTTTTATACGATTTTTCGCAAGTGGCTCTGATACCACTGTAGGGATTTTTTATGCAAAATAGCATATGCACAACGGAAAAATAGGATCCCTTCCAAGTGATCCTTGCGAAAGAAAACCTCATACAAAAAAATAAATTTCTCAAAACCTATCTTATAGGAGAATATTACCTTTGTTGCGTGCCCTTTTTAATCCCGCTTCTCCTTGGGTTTGTTGGATCTTTTAGCACATTCAAATGTCCGTGCCTCTATATGTATCCACACGAGCAAGCTCTTGTCTCACAAAAGAAACTAGAAGAGCTCTCCTTTACTTCTTGCTAGAGAAGTCCCTAAAGGATAGGAAGGTAGGGAAAAAGAGAAAGGAAGAAGAAGACCACTCTTCTTGCTAGCCTACACTCACAAAAGCCACACAACCAAAGCCTCTCACCACCAAGCTCTCTCCAAGCCTCAAGCTTCCACTCCCTTTGGCCGGCCACCCCATGGAGTGTTTTATAGGATTGAAAAAACCTTTCACCTCCTATCACATTCAATGCAATCAATTGCATTGAAAAATAATCAAACAAGGAGTTACACTCTTTGTTTGGCCTGCCACATGTGGAGAAATTCCAAAGGTCAAAACCCTTTGTCTCCTTCCACCTCATCAAGCTTAGGTGGCATGCTTATGTTGCATGCTTATGTGGCATGCTTAGGTGGCATGCTTATGTGGCATTCATGCATGTTGAATTAATCTTATTAATTC
The DNA here is from genome assembly GCA_025175895.1 of Wurfbainia villosa. Taxonomy (NCBI): domain Eukaryota; kingdom Viridiplantae; phylum Streptophyta; class Magnoliopsida; order Zingiberales; family Zingiberaceae; genus Wurfbainia; species Wurfbainia villosa. Next base: position 28,536,387 of record CM045986.1, read on the forward strand.
AATAAGCTTATGTTATCATATTGAATTAATCTCATTAAATCAATAAGGTAACATATTGAATTAATCTTATTAAATCAATTAAGCTTAGGCTATCATGATAACATATTTATTTAATCTTATTAAATTAATAAGCTTAGCATATTGAATTAATCTCATTAAATCAACAAGCTAAAATTCTCATTAAGCTTAAAGTCCAAAAACCATTTTGTACTTAAGCTTATTCCCAAATTATTCTAGTCAAACTAGAATGCACTAATTCTTCTAATCATCATGGTCTTTGTGTGTGACCCTATAGGCTCTCATAACGTTGGCAGTGGATCTAAACTCTTTTAGATACACAAGCAATGAGCGATATATAGCAATACATCATTGCTACCCAAGTTACGAAATAAGTCAAGATCCGACTAACCTTTCCGTGACTACTATAATGTATGACCGTGTCCTTCTATCCTTGATATCAGATTGACCAATGAGGCATAGACCATGTCATCCTCGATCAATCTATGTGTTTCTTGATCCCTGAGTAAACTAACTCAAACAAATGAGCTCAATATCTCATATTGACTCATTCGAGCATGGCCATGCGTTTTAGTAGTTCTACTCAATCAAGGGGCCCACAGATATCACTCCCGTCATATGGGAGGGATAGATCCCATCTACATCACTCACATCCCTCCGCATAATTTGTTATATACCCGATGTCGCCTTTATGGTCTACCCTATTATGGGTGACGTTTGACGATACCAAAGTACATAACTCCTTATGTAGGGAACCGTAGTGACTTCAGGTTTGAGGACTATTCATACCAATAGTCACATGAGAAAGTTTATGACACTCATATGACGATCCATGAAACTTTCTCATGGCGGATCAGTTCAGTATATATTCTCTAATATATACCCATGTGTCAATTTGATATCATATATCCATGACTTGTGAGATCAAGTCATCAATTGACCTAAATGCTAGTCTTTATGTATTAATATTGCCCTTGCATATTAATACTTGACTAGGAACATTTAGGAAAGTGTTCTCTATAGCCTCTCATAATCAATTCTGCCAATTGATGTGTTGTAGATAAGAACCTACTTTTCTAGGGTATTATTATATTTAATTTAGCTGGCACAAGCAAGACGTAAATATAATAACCAATCCTTTGCCTTTATAGAATATGATACAAAATGTTCCCTATTCAACCATCACATGATTAGTTCTAGGGCTATAACTAACAAAGTTAACCACAAAATAGAATATACAACATGTATATGATTGAAAAACAATTATAGACATGTTACAAAAGAATATAAACAAGCGTTATACCTCTCGATCTTTTATTGTTTGTCCTTCCTCCTTTTGGACATCATGTGGGCAACGATCTTCCAAAAGTAGAAGCCTCCTAGATCACGATCTTCCTTTCCTTGCTCACTCCGAACAAGAGGAAGTATAGAAACAAAACTCTTCTCCTTCCTTTAGCCAACCACCAAGCACCAACCTTGATGCTTGCCGGCGGCAAACAAGAAGAAGAGATGTGGAAGTGGGCGCCGGCCAAGAGCTCCAAGGAATTACCCTAACCCTTGTTTCCACCGGCCAAGGAGAAGAGAAAGAAGAGCTTGAATGCCAGCCAAGGAGACGAGAAGAAAGTCTTGGGCATCAGCCAACAAGAAGAAGAAGAGAAAGGAAATATTTTCGTTAATTGTGGCCGCCCAAACCTCCAAGCCCTAGCCGCCCAAACCCTAATCCCTTCTTCCTCTAATTCTCCTTACCGCCCACCCTAATCCCTCCTTTTATAGAGTTTGGCTTAAGCCTTGTTTTAATCTCCACCATCGGTTCTAGGGATTTAATCTCAACCATCGAATCTTGAGATTTAATCTCATCCGTTGGATCTAGAGATTTAATCTCAACCATCGGATCTAGAGTTTTGTTTTCAACCATTGGATCTAGGCTTCATGAGGTTTTAATAGGCTACAATAGGGACCATGAGAAGGAGTTGGATCTTGGCCACCCAATGGATCAAGCCCACATAAAGTCCGATCCATTAATGATAATCCATTCCACTAGAGGATTATCATTTATCTACCTCACCAACCCCCATAAGTTAATATTGGCTCCATATTTTATTTGTACATTTATCTCCCCGTGTTTAAGATCTCGAATGTCCGTCGATTAATTAATTTACTTACAATTAATTAATCAACATCTAACTCCATGAGTAGTACCACTCAACCTTATCATCATGCCGGACCAAGTCCACCTTTAGGGTTTACATGATGAACCTTATGAGCTCTTCAAGGGGACATCATCATCCTAATCAACGGCACACCATATAAGTAATATCATTTCCCAACTTACCGAGCCTATCGATTTAATCTATAAATCTCGCCCATTAGTAAATCAAATAAATGAATACTAAGTATATGTGTCCGTTATTATTTCGAGATTAAGAGCATGTACAATATAATATTTGAGGTTCGATTCGATTATGTAGTCAGCAATGAATCGAATCTCCTCTAAGTCGGTCCTGCTCAATACACACAAAGTGTACTAGTGTAATTCTATGGTCAAGACAAACCAATACCAAATCACACTACAACCATTCCAATGGTTTGTCCATAACCATCTCGGTTGTGAACCTTTACTTATACTTTACAATGAATCGATAACAGGATCTTCTGTGTGACACTACACACCATGTTATCTACAATGTAATGTATCAGACAAATATGCATAATCATAGATATGTAAACAATGATCATGTGATTCTTATTTCAAAATAAAGATGTTCATACAAAAGATAGACTTTTTAGTATACATCCCAACACACCGCATCATGGCCAGTACTATATTTTGTCTTGGGGAGAGTGACAGTGTAGTTAGAGCTAGCGAGCTGCTTTGCCTCTAGGACATGCTACAAGAAAGGAGTAGCATCAATGTAGAGTCCCACTTCATCAGACACTTAGTGAATATGGGCAAAGCAGCACGAGGAGAGATAAATGTGGGGGGCCTACTTACCCACATTTGCCATAGGATGGGGTATGATTACACTGCACTAGAGAGTATAGAGGGGAGCCCTAGCATTGACCTAGGAGTGTGCATGGCAATGAAGATGATTGTGAGATAAGGACACTCCTTATGCTTTGTAAGGAAAAATCTGATGGCCCTTAGGCTCTGCGACCCTGATCCTACCACCATCACTACACGCGCCAACTGACGCTTGGACTTGATAGTGGACTCCCCTCCACATGAGGGACCACCCACATCGGCACCCATCTCTCCCCCTTTACATCACTCTCCCTGCATTCCACACATGCATAGGAGCCCCCCTAGTCCACACCGACATGAGTCTGCACCTGCACCACCACATTTTTCCACCTTTGAGCAAGATGTAGGTACGTCGGCCTATGATTTCTCAGAGTTCCGATCGTGCCTCGATGACATATACACCGAGCAGCAGACACAGAGGCAGCGATGGGAGGAGCAAAGCGCCTACCCGCAGGCGGAGTTCCAGGGCTTCCGAGAGCACTTCCAGCGGGCTGAGGAGTTCTATGACGAGGCCCGCATATACTTCCAGGAGGAGGCTACTCGTCGCTAGGATGAGGTCGCCTACCACCGGGAGATGCGGCAACACATGCATGCCCAGCAAGCACAATGGGCAAGGGAGGAGCAGCACTGAGCAGCCGTTGCATCCACCAGCTCCCAGATCGACCACATTTACATGTGGCATCAGCGGCTCAGCAGCAAGTTCTCCCAAGATCCCGAGATGCCGAGGCTCCAAGACTTTCCACCCCGTCCACCATCCTAGAGGTATATTTTCATTTAAGTCTGGGGGGAGGACCCCAAAGTTTATTTTGTTTGTTTCCTAGTAGTAGTTTCTTTTTTGGTATTTTAATTCATTTATTCATGCATGGGTTGTTGAGTTTCCTGCAGTACTTAGTTTTTGTTATCTGTAAAGCAACCTTAGTAGTATTTTAAAAAAAAAGTTGCTTACATGAGTTGTTCCTATAGGTATCTTAACTTCATTTATCTCGTGGTATTTTATTTTATTCACTCTAATGAAAGTTCTAGACTTACACTAGTTAGCTTTATTTTTACACTTAGACATGTCGAACACTCTAAAAGGGATAATCTAGTACATAACTAGTTATGATTCATCTCAGTAGTCTAGTACTTTGGAATCAATAGGTGACTTTAGGTTTAGTATTTTAGTTACTAGAGATGCTCGGATTGTGTAAGCTCATTTGAAAAAATCAAAATCCCAGTGAGAAGAAAAGAGAGAGAGAGAGAGAAAGAGAAAAAGATGAAAAAGAAAACAAAGAAAAAGAAAAAAAAAGGAGAGAGAGAGAAGATTATGAGGGATAAAAAATAGTTGTCGTGAGTGGAAATGGCTAGGTGCCCCTTTGAGACCGAGTTAGGTTACTGGGGAAACACCTATCAATTTCTCTCAATACCGAGCACGTCTTTGAGACTTTATGCTAGATCTAGGGAACGACCCTCGCTTTGGGCAAGTAAGTGCCTAAGAGCCGGAAACCTTAGGAAAGCTATGGGGTGACAACTTAACTCACCATGGAACGGGCATCCCCTAAGAATGATTCGCTTAGCACGAGCACGAGGAGCTAACTTAGTGAATTTCTAGAACATATTTATTTTGCTTTGATTGTAAATATCATTTGATAAATTTAGTTAACATACTAAGTATGGAATAATGTCTTTTTAAATTTTATGGCACTGAGGTTTGCTTGAGGACAAGCAAAGATTTACGTCTGGGGGAAGTGATGTGAGTGAAACATATAGGGTTTTAGGAGTAGTTTTCACTCACATCTCACTACATTTTATGTTAGTTTCATGCATATGTTACTCTATTTTGCACGCATTTCCTATTTTCTAGTTCGGAGGTCTGCTATTTGTACATTTGTATGCAGGTTAGTATTTCGGGTGAAAAAGGTGCACTTTCGGACCAAAAGAAGGACATTTTGCAGCTAGACACAGAGTGGGACACGGCCAGGGCGTTTGGCTACACACGACCGTGTCCAATGGCCGAGATCAGCCACCACAAGGCCGCACACGGTCTGGCTATGTGGAAACACACGACCGTGTGGTGGCCGCCAGATTTGCATGACTAGGGCTTTTTTCGGATTTTGCAGCGGTACGAGGAGGTGTCTATATAAGGATGGCTCTGCCCAAACCCTAGGGAGGAGGCACGACGGCTATGACAGCACACTGAAGCCTTAAAAAGCTTCGAGAACTCACAACGGGGAGGAGAAATGCCGCCGAAGGTCCACGATTTGTACTTCAACACCGAAGAGAAGACCACGAAAGCGTTGTAATCTTTTGTTCCTACGTTTTATCTCTGATATATTCGAACATGTACATGCTTTGTGATTCCTCCTTTATATACATGGAGTAGTTCTTTTGATTCTAGGATTAGGAAGTAGCTTGTGTGCACATTACATGTTGGTTCATGTTAGATTTTGTCTTTAAATTTAATTTGACGATTGGAAGTTGTTTATACTATATCTATGCATGTTTGGTTTTCTACCTCCTGCACTTAGGCGATACGAGGGGTGACAACCCTCGTATCTAAGATTTAGGAGATTTTATATAAGGAACCTAGGGGTAAACCTGATCTCCTATAACCGTGGGTAGAAGGATGCGATTGAACCAGAAACGGTTCATCGTAGGGATTAATTCGGCATCCTCGTACCATCTATTCTATCCTTTTAGCCAGAGATAGCTCCCGATAGATGCGGCGGCTCATCAGGAGAGTGTATGATGTCCCTTCCACAAAACCATAGCTAAACGTCTAGACTACGACAATTGACAGCATTATTTTGTGACACACAAGTGAAACTGAAGTCCTAGAATCACCTTTGAAGACCTCGGCACACTCCCTTCTTCCTCCGTGCGACACCGTATAGAGTATAGTCCACCGACATCCCTCATAAGTCGAAACCTCTAGAGTTTTACTTTCGAACAATTCCAACCACTGAACATATTGATATTCGAATCCCAGTCCCTGTGGGATCGATAATCTTTTATTACTTGATGACATCCATGCACTTGTGGGCATTGAGCACAAGCATGCGCTTCGAGTCCTCGACGGCCTCCGTCGTGAGATTTGAGGTCGCAATCGCATGCATTAGCGACAAAAGCAAGTTATGTGCTGAAAGAAGTGCATGAAGGAGCTTATGGTAGTCACATAGGGGGTCGAGCATTAGCGCGAAAGGTATTATTAGCTAGATATTTTTGGCCCACTCTGATGAAGGACTCTGTACAGTTGGTACGACAATGTGAGAGATGTCAGAAGCATCACAATCGGCAGCATCAGCCAGCTGAATGTATGAAAGAAGTAGTAGCGGCTTACCCTTTTGACCAATGGGATATGGATATAGTAGGACCTTTCCCGGTCGGGACGAGTCAAAAGAAATTCTTGTTGGTAGCTATAGATTATTTCTCTAAGTGGGTGTAAGCTGAACCTTTAATCCGTATCACCGAGCAGATGGTATTAAAATTTTTATGGAGGAATTTTGTATGTTGCTTTAGTATTCCTCGAAGACTGATATCTGATAATGGGCAGCAATTTCAGGGTAAAAGTTTGGCGAAATGGTGCCAAAACTTCAAAATTGAGTAGGTATTCACATCTGTAGCTTATCCTCAGAGTAAGGGGCAAGTTGAGGTTACTAATAGAGAATTGGTGCATGGGTTAAAAACCAAATTGGAGCATGTAGGAGGTAGTTGGGTGGAGGAGTTACATAGCATTTTATGGTCTTTTCGAACTACTTCCAAGAGTGCCACAAGGGCCACTCCCTTTAGTATGGTGGAGGTCGAGCTTGTGTCGTCGGTGTTTCTGCAGCGCTTCGGCATCGTATGATCATCGTAGAGTAGCGGCGTTGTGGAGGCTTTTGGATAGCTTGAATGAAGACCTAAAGGGGTGAAACCCCCCTTCTTTTATAACTTTCCAACCCCCTGGACATTGAGCTCATGTTTTATCACCAAAGGCCATGTCACCCTAAGATAAGGGGATGAAGTTTGACTCTCCTCGAAGTTGGAATTCAAACAGTAGTTGAATTGATGCCCCAACAATTGAACTGATGCCCCAGTAGTTGAACTAATTCCCCAGCAGTTGAATTGATGCCCCAATAGTTGAACTAATCCCCCAGCAGTTGAACTGATGCCCAGGGTTTTCGACTGCAATAAAAAGTTAGCTCGAAAATGCAAGTAATACAAGTGAATTTGACAGCCACTTACCATCCAATCTCGACCTAGACCTTCTATGGGAAGTCTTAGTCGGATCGTCACCTAAGGACGTCCCCATATAGAGGACTCAACCTTGCATTCACTCACACACATGAGATTACCTCGAGCTTAACTTTGGTCCTTGTGACTTGTAGCTTTGCTTCAGGTCTCCACCTAGGTTCTTCAGCTCCCTCCGAAGTCCTCCCGGTGTCGTCTGACCACCATGGTTTCTCAACACGAAATTCTCCGGGTGTCGCTGACCTTCAGCTTAGCTTAACATTTTTGCACACTTGGTTCAGCTTGTCAAACAACAATATGACCTTAGCTTTGGGTCTTTGCCATAATCAAAATATAGGTTCGATTATCTAGTGCCTACTGCACAAACAATCTCCTCCTTTTTGATCTATGGAAAACTGACACAAAATTAAGGGTAATTAAGGCATTAAGTAAGTAAAGTAAAAGAGATGTTTATCATGAAGCATAAATCAAACGAATATTGAATATGCATAACTTAATAAGTTAGTCTGAGTAACTTAGTAATTTAGCTTCAACAGGAGCAAGAGTAAAACTCTTTTCCAAGTCCTCCCCCTTGAGATAACCTCCCCCTTGACCGTAGGTGAGTACTTGAGAAAGGATCTTAGTTCTCCCCCTTAATGGCTGCTACTTAATAAGTTAAGTAATGAAGATTACTTAACATAGGCCTAAAAGTTTAAATTAAGTTTTAAGTTAAGTTATCAAAAGTTAATTTTTGATCTCTTAACTTTGGCCTTTTCCCCCCTTTTTAACCATTCAAAAAAGATTGACAAGTAACTGATCCTTTCTTAACTTGGGGCCATTAAAAGAATTGATTTATTTTTAGGTTAAGTTATCAAAAAAAAGTGATCCCTTAACTTTGGCCTTTTCTCCCCCTTTTGCCATAAATCGAAAAGAGAGGGGGTTTGTAAAATAAATTTTCTAGAAAGATAATGATTCATTTTATAAGTCCAAGCATGTTCAAAATAGATTTTGAAAATAATAGTTTAAACATAAGGTCATCTAATAGTATGTTCAACTCTATTTGACTTGATTGATATAGAATGATCAATAAGTCTGGACTAGAGTTGGTTAATTTAGATGATTATACTTCATGGTTCATATCGATGCACTAGATCTACATCTAGAATCAGGAGTAAGGTCCTAACATCTCACGCCAGTCTACGTGGCTAAGTACACAAACACATTAGTCCTATATGTTGTGAGATGCATTGGCTCCTTAAATCTATAGGTGCATGCTTTCTAGGGTAAGCCCTAGTCTAGTTCCATTTTGAAAAATAAAATAGAGTATAACAAAAATATAAGATTTAACTCCTACTCTATTATGCACATACCTAATTTACATCTAAATAGACTAAACTCTGGTTCGGGTAAAGGTTTTGTAAATAGGTCTCTCAGGTTTGACTTGGATTCCACGTATTCAAGTTGTATGGTCTCGTTAGCTACATGTTCTAGAATGAAGTGGTATTTGACCTCTATATGTTTGGTTCTAGAGTGGAATATAGGATTTTTGGTTAAGTTAATTGAACTAATGTTATCGATGTAAATTTTGGTGTTGTTAAAATTTAAGTTAAAGTCATGGAGAGTGTGTTTCATCCAAAAGAGCTGAGCCACACCCTCATCCATCGTGATGTATTCAGCTTCGATGGTAGATAAGGTAACACAGTGTTGCTTTCTACTGCACCAACTCACTAGACTCATGCCGAGAAGTTGACAACAATCACTTGTTCTCTTTTTATCGAGTTTACTACCGACATAATCTGAATCGGAGCAGTTGATTAGTTCGAACTCGTTAGATCTAGGGTACCAAATTCCTACGTTTAGTGTACCCTTTAGGTATCTAAGGATATGTTTAACTAACGTTAGGTGCGACTCCTTAGCATAAGTTTGGAACCTTGCACACTTACTTTCTGCGAATAATATATCGGGCCGACTCGCAGTTAAGTATAGGAGACTACCTATTGCGCTCCTATAGTATTTTAAGTCTATTGATTTTCCATCTAAGTCTTCTCCTATATTAACATTTGTGGCCATTGGTGTATTTATTATCTTAGCATTTTGCATTCCTAATCTATTAATTAATTACTTAGCGTATTTATGTTGATGTAGGTAAATTCCTTCTTTAGTTTGTTTAATTTGTAAGCCTAGAAAGAATGTTAATTCTCTTACTAAGTTCATTTCAAAATCACTTTCCATTTGTGAAATGAACTCCTTTAGTATAATTGAGTTGGTTGTTCCAAAGATTATATCGTCTACTTAAATTTGGGCAATAAAGATTTCTTTACCTATGAATTTTACGAAGAGGGTTGGGTCGACTAGGCCTTGACTAAACCCTTTAGACTTGAGATAAATAGAGAGTCTTTCATACCAAGCTCTAGGAGCTTGTTTTAGTACATATAAGGCTTTCTTAAGTTTAAAAACATGGTCAGGTTCATCTAAGCTTTCAAATCCTGGGGGTTGGCTAACATAGACATTCTTCCTTAATGTAACCATTTAAGAATGTTGACTTGACATCCATTTGAAATAGTTTAAATCCTTGATGTGCAGTGTATGCTAACAACATTCTGATTGATTCTAGTCTAGCTACGGGGGCATAGGTTTCATCGTAATCTAACCCTTCTACTTGACTAAAACCCTTAGCGACTAGTCTTGCCTTATTTATAACTACTTCCCCTTGGTCATCGAGTTTGTTTCGGAATACACACCTTGTTCCAATAATCAATTTATCTTTAGGTGGGGGTACGAATTCCCAAACTTCATTCCTAGTGAATTGAGTTAGTTCTTCTTGCATAGCAATAATCCAATCGGGATCAAGAAGAGCTTGTTCAATTGATTTGGGTTCGATTTTCGAGATTAAAGAGATTTAACTAAGGTTTCTGTATGATGCTCTAGTTCAAACCCCTAGGTTGGGATCACCTATTACTTGATCAATAAGATGATTTGATTGTAACCAAAACTGACTCAGGTTAGGACTTATACTAGACTCATTTTCATAGTCAGATTCGGGTCTAGTATTAATTGGTTCATCAATGGGTTCTATTTCGGGTTTTATGGGTTCATCTCCTTCATCGAATACAACATTAATGGTTTCATCGATCTTAAGGGTTTCAGTATTGTAGACCCTATATGCTCTATTTGTGGTTGAGTATCCTATGAATATTCCGGTGTTTGTTTTAGAGGTGAATTTTCCTAGGTAGTCCTTCATATTTAGGATATGTACCCAACATCCAAATACCCTAAAGTATTTAATGTTAGGTACTCTATCATGGTAGATTTCGTATGAGGTCTTAAGGTGCCTCTTGACTAGTAGAATTTTATTTTGGACATAACAAGTCGTACTAACGGTTCTGCCCAAAACCTATCGGGTAGACTGTACTCGTTTAACATGGTTCTAGTGGCTTCTTGTAGGGTTCTATTCTTTCGCTCAACTAGACCATTTTGTTGTGGGGTTCTAGGACACGAGAACTCATGGTGGTATCCGTTTAGGTTATAAAAGTCGGTAAACCTATGGTTTTCGAATTCACCACCGTGATCACTTCTAATTCTTTTAATCTTAAGATTCTCTTCATTTTCTATTAACTTACATAAGTTGGTGAGTTGATCTAAGGTTTCACTTTTGTATTTAAGGAACCTAACCCAAGTAAATCTAGAGTAGTCATCAATTATGACTACACAAAATTGACTTCCGTTTAGTGACTTGCCTCCATGAGAATCGAATAGGTCCAAGTGTAGGAGCTCAAGCACACTTTTGGTTCATTCTTGGTTAGTTAGTTGATGTTGTGCCCTAGTTTCTTTACCTTGTTGACAAGCATTATAGATTTTATTATCCAAGTTGTTAAGGCTAGGCAAGCCTCTGACTAAACCACTCTGACTCATTTTGTGAACGAGTCTTGGGTGCGAGTGGTCGAGTCATCGATGCCACAACCAAGATTCCTCTTGCTGTGTCATAAGACACTTGGTTGAGGAGTTGGGTAAATTAATTGTATAGATATTGCTATTCCTAGTTCCTTTAAGTATTGTTTTAGAGGTTTCATTAGTTTTAATTAAGCATTCATTTTCTAAGAATATAATCTTATAGTTGTTGTCATACAATTGATTTACACTAAGTAAATTGTACTCAAAATTTTCGACTAATAAAACATTTCAAATTGTAAAGTTAGAGTTTAGCTCAATATCACCTGATCCAATGATTTTAATCTTGTCGTTGTTTCCGAAAGCTATCGATCCTTGACTTTTGAAGCTAAGCTTTGAAAATTTCAGTCGGTCTCCGGTCATGTGTCGGGAGCACCCACTATCCAACATCCATTGACCCTACACATATAGTAGTTGGATCGGATATTGGAATTTTAAATGTTTGTTGAAGTTTATTATTCCTAGGAATCATCTCACCCTTTCTACATGATCAAGCATGTTATCCTTATGTGTTTTGTGAGATGACTTCAATTTTTCTTGTTTACATTTAGTGAATTGAAACTAATCAACCTTGGGTTAGATTCAGATTTAACCCTTAGCTCGTCAAGTAACCTTTTCGAGAAATTGGCTTCTAGGTCGTGGTGAGGCACAGAGGCCTTCTTTGATCGGAACAACGACAACTTCTTTAGACAAAGCCAAATTAAAGAAATCGATTACTCGAGTCACTTAAGATTACTTCCTGGTCTAACTAGTTAAGGATACGGCGAGGTAGCTTCAGCTAGTTCAACTAAGTCGAGTACACCGAGCTAGATATGCCTTATCTAACTTGGACAGACAAGACTTCGTTTCCCTAACGTACTATCATCTTGCCACGTCCTAATACTATGTTGTCAAGAATTGACTAGTTATAGATCCTATCTAACCGTTCTAAAAATTAAAACAAAATACCTAAGCATGCAAAGTCTAATTTCAAGGAATAGCACAAACAAATTTTGTACTGGCTCCCCCTGGACCATTGAATCGATTCGGTCTCTCCACATAGTGGATTTGGTCCTTGGGAACCCAGTACTTGTTAGATCCTACTTGTGAAATTAAAGTTGTCTTAGGGACCCATGCTTGGACTTGTTTTCTATTATAGTTCACGATTGACATGTATGATTTGGTAGTCGTATTTGACCTAAATCTTAGTCCGGCCTTGTTGTACAAGGCCCTTTGCGATCCAAGTAATAGGTCAAGTCCCTTGGATCCCAAATCGAACCTTTCCAATGTTTGCCTAAGATCTTTGACTTGTCCTTTCAAGAGTAAGTTCTTAACTTCGAGTTTTTCAACTCGAGTTGAGTTCTCTTGAACTTGACTAGTCGAAGAGGTTAGGAAGACCTTGTGTTTAAAGAGGCTAACCTCCTAAACTAAGGTCTCGACTTTGGACTCGGACTTAGATAACTTTCTAGTTAAGAACTTAATTTCACTATATAACGTATCGATTAGAGAGCTACTCATCTTGAGTGAACCTTTTGAACTGGATACAGATTCGTGGCTTGTCTTGAATTGAAGCTCGTCTTCGGATCCGGAGTCGGACTCTTCCTTAAGCTCGAATTCTTCCTCGGGTTCGGTTGGCTTAGCCATGAAGACGAGATTGTTGAGCTCGTCTTCCTCCTCCAACGATTCCTCCCACGTAGCGTTGAGTGCTTTCTTGGACTTTGGTACCTTGTTCTTGAGTTTTGGACACTCCGACTTGATGTGTCCCGACCTGTTACACTCATAGCATCTATAGTTGGAAATTGATTTGGATTTACCTTTTTTGGATTGGTTGATAGGTCATCTTAGGCTTTTGATCATCTTTCAAACTAGATTCACTAGTTCGGTTTCCATCTCATCATCTATCTCTGACTCGTACTCGTCTTCTTCCTCCGGAGGTGGTTTGCTTTTGAGCTTCTTCTTTGGTCCGCAAATAAGGCAATACTTTTCTCGGTGTGGGCCGAATTAGACTATTCATGAAGTTAAAATTCAGAAAACATTTCATATAGTCTAATCTTAGAAAGGTCCTTAGAGACCTTGTAAGCATCAACCATGGATGCCCACAAGATAGTCCTAGGGAAAGCGTTAAGTGCGTACCTTATCAAGTCTTGGTTTTCGACCTTTTTTCCGATCGAATGTAGATTGTTGACTATATCTTGGATCCGTGCATGCAATTGGGTTGCGGTTTCATGTTCCTGCATATTAAGATTGTACAATTTATTAAATAGTAGGTCTCTTTTACATACCTTAGCGTCGTCGGTTCCTTCATGTAGCTCGACGAGCTTGTTCCATAGGTCCTTCATACTAATGAAGGGGACAACACGGTTGAGATCTTCTTTGGACAAACCACATTGTAGTATTTGTATAGCCTTGGCATCGGCTTCCCCTTGGCATCTCATGGCATTTCTCCATTGATCGCAATCCAACGATTCACCAAATTCATTAGTAGGAAGCGTGAACCCAGTTTGGATTACGATCCACATCTCTACTTGAGTTTTTAAATAGCACTCCATCCGACCCTTCTAGTAACGGAAGTCATCTCCATTGTAAAATGGAGGTCAGACGGTGCTAAATCATTCGAGATGGGCCATTTAGAAGAAAAGAAAAAATCTCGCAAACACAAAAACAAAAGAAAGTACCAAGACTCTCGTCTTGGATTAGTAGTGTTGGAGATAGGAATTTAATGAAACGAAAAATGCTAAGAATCGAAAAACTAATACGAAAATAAACTTAATCAAGATGCTAGATTGGTGGTTACACCAAATCATAGCACCCCCGCTCTGATACCAATTGTTTGATCGTAAAAGCGCGCTAGAGGGTGGATGAATAGCGCGCGAGAAACTTTTTGTCGATTCGATTAAAACACAAGTGTAAAAGTAAAATACACAGCGGAAAGTAAATGGACACGACTTTGTTTTATATGGTTCGCAGCCTACCAGCTACTAATCCAAGGCCCTAGTAGTCCGAGACCACGTATAGAGGGCAAATCACTAAAACGTCTCCTCCTCGTTGGAGGTAGGAGACAATGATTACAAAATCATGAAAACACTCAAGGAAGAGAGACAAACCCCCTCTTCTCGATACGATAAAAGTTCGATAAAAAGAAGTTTACAACAATTAGAAATGAGAAGTAATATGAACTGATACCGACGACTTGAAGAGTGGAGGTCGAGCTTGTGTCATCGGCGTTTCTGCAGTGCTTCGGTGTCATATGATCATCATAGAGTAGCGTCGTTGCGGAGGCTTTTGGAGAGCTTGAATGATGACCTAAAGGGGTGAACCCCCCCCCCCCCCTCTTCTTTTATATCCTTCCATCCCACTAGACGTTGAGCTCAGGTTTTATCATCGAAGGCCACCTCACCCTAAGATAAGGGGATGAAGTTTGACTCTCCTCAAAGCTAGAATTCAAACAATAGTTGAACTGATGCCCCAGCAGTTGAATTGATGCCCCAGTAGTTGAACTGAATCCCTAGCAGTTGAATTGATGCCCCAGCAGTTGAACTGATTCCCTAGCAGTTGAACTAATGCCCAGGGTTTTCGACTGCAATAAAAAGTTAGCTCGAAAATGCAAGTAATACAAGTGAATTTGATGTCCACTTACTGTCTGATCTTGACCTAGACCTTCCATGGGAAGTCTTAGTCAGATCGTCGCCTAAGGATGTCCCCATATAGAGGACTCGACCTTGCATTCACTTGTTGGGTTGATCCGTGAGGGGAAACTTCGCTTCCCACTTCAACTCGGTCGCTTGTTCATAGCGATCCCATCGATTTCCCCGGATTAAAAATTTAATCCTAGACAAAAGGGAATACCCAAGCAACCTTGTCATCGTCGTGCTATTCGTTTAGAGTGGTCACTTGAACAAACTTGTTGTTCAAGCGACCTACCTCTATTCTACGAGTAGCCGCGGAATAGACGATGTACGGATCGTCGGTTTTTGTGTTTATGTTTGGGATCCAAGTATTATTTAGCCACAAACAGAATCTATCATGCTCATAATTGAAAAATAAAATATAAACATGTAACAAATGAAAATAGAGAATTGAAACAAGGCTCTTTTCCTAGATCACCAATCTTCCTTCCTTGCTCGTTCCGAGCAAGAGGAAGAATAGAAACAAGGCTCTTTTCCTTCTTTCAACCAACCACCAACCTCCAAGATTGGAGTTTGCCGCCGGCCAAGAAGGAAGAGGAGATTAGGATGGAAACTGTACAAGACACCAAGGGAAAGCTCTAAATCTAGTTTCCACCGGCCAAGGAGAAGGAGAAGGGAAGGATTGGACGCCAGACAAAGGCTGGAAAAAGCTGTTCGACGCCGGCCACCTTGAGGGAAGAAGAAGAAAGGAAAGACCTTCCTTATTTGGTGCCGCCAAGCCCTAAACCTTAGCCTCCAAGCCTTGCCGCCCAAAACCCTAATCCTATTTCTAGTTGGATTCTAGTTGTCGCCCACCCCTTGCCCTCCTTTTATAGAGTTAGGGATAAGCCTTGTTTTAATCTCCACCATTGGTTCTAGGGATTTTATCTCAACCGTCGGATCTAGAGATTTAATCTTTACCTTTGGTTCTAGAGTTTTGTTTCTATCCATTGGATCTAAGCTTCATGAGGTTTTAATAGGCTACAATAGGGACCATGAGGAGGAGTTGGATCTTGGCCACCCATGTATCAAGCCCAAATAAAGTCCGATCCATTAATGATAATCCAATCCACTAAAGGATTATCATTGATCTACCTCACCAACCCCCATAAGATAATATGGGCTCCATATATTATTTGTATATTTTCTCCCCATGTTTAAGATCTTGAATGTCCGTCGATTAATTAATTTACTGACCATTAATTAATCAACATCTAACTCCATGAGTAGTACCACTCAACCTTTTCATCATGCCGGACCAAGTCCACCTGCAGGGTTTACATGATGAACCTTATGAGCTCCTCAAGGGGACATCATCATCCTAATATATAGGACACGGTTTCCTCCTATAATCAATGGCACACCATATAAATAATATCATCTCCCAACTTACCGAGCCTATCGATTTAGTCTATAAATCTGAGGTCCGATTCGATTATGTAGCCAGCAATAAATCGAATCACCTCTAAGTCAGTCCTGCTCAATACACACAAAGTGCACTAGTGTGATTCTATGATCATGACAAACCAATCCCAAATCACACTATAACCATTCCAATGGTTTGTCCAAAGTCATCTTGGTTGTGAGCCTTTACTTATACTTTACAAGGAACCTATAACATGATCTCCCGTGTGACACCACACACCATGTTATCTACAATGTAATGTATTAGACAATATGCATAGCCATAAAAATATGCAAACAATGATCATGTGATTCTTTTTTCAAAATAAAGATGTTCATACAAAAGGTAAACTTTTCAGTATACATCCCAACAATCTCTCACTTATACTAAAAGACTATGTTGTCCTCAAACTGCCATACATCTGATCCCCATTCCCTCCACATGCCTATCAAAAGCTCTCACCGGAAGGGCCTTAGTGAAAGGATCTACCAGGTTATCCTCTGATGCAATCTTGGCCACAGCATCTTCTCCTCTCTTTACGATTTCTCGTATCAGGTGGTACCTGCGCTCTATGTGTTTACTAGCCTTATGGGCTCGTGGTTCCTTCGAGTTTGCAACTACACCACTATTATCACAATAAATTGTGATAGTTCTGGGTAAACCAGGAATCACATCCAAGTCCATCAGGAAGTTTCTGAGCCACACAGCTTCTTTGGTCGCCTTAGAGGCTGCCACATACTCAGCTTCCATGGTGGAGTCAGCCACGCATTTCTGCTTGACACTCCTCCATACAATGGATCCACCTCCCAAAGTAAACACAAAACCTGAGGTAGAATTATTGTTATCCCTATCATATTGAAAGTCGGAATCTGTGTAATCCACAGGGAGTAATTTGTCTGCCTAGTAAACTAGCATATAATCCCTAGTCCTTCTCAGGTACTTCAATATATGCTTTATCGCAGTCCAATGTCCCTGTCCTAGATTACTCTGATATCTGCTGACCATGCCCACAGCAAAGCAGATATCTGGTCTCGTACATAGCATCGCATACATGAGGCTCCCTACTGCCGAAGCATAAGGAACCGCCTTCATCTTCTCTATCTCCTCAGATGTTCTAGGACACATCTCCTTAGATAAAGGAACTCCATGCCTGAAAGGTAGAAAACCCTTCTTGGAGTTCTGCATGCTAAAATGATCCATAATCGTGTCTATGTATGAAGCTTGGGATAAGTACAACATCCCTTTCCTGCGATCCCTTATAACCTTGATCCCAAGGATGTGTCCCACCTCTCCCAAGTCCTTCATATCAAACTGTTTGGACAACCATACTCTTACGTCCAATAACACCTTGATATTATTGTCAATTAACAAAATGTCATCTACGTATAGCACAAGAAATACCACTAGGTTTCTGTCACATCTCTTGTATACATAAGACTCATCCGGACTTTGAATAAATCCATACGACTGGATTACCTCATCAAAGCGGATGTTCTAAGACCTTGAAGCTTGCTTCAATCCATAAATGGACCGATTAAGCTTACATACAAGATGCTCTTTTCCTTTAGCAATGAATCCCTCTGGTTGCTTCATATAGATGTTTTCCTCAAGACTTCCATTAAGAAAAGTTATCTTGACATCCATCTGCCACACCTCATAATCCATATGAGCTGCTATGCATAAGAGAATCTGGATAGTCTTAAGAATAGCTACAAGCGAAAAGGTCTCCTCATGATCGATACCCTCTTTCTGAGTATACCCCTTCACTACAAGCCTCACTTTGAAGGTCTCAACCTTCCCGTCTATTCCTCTCTTTCTTTTGTAGATCCACTTGCATCCAATGGTTTTTACACCATCGGGTGGTTCTACTAGCTCCCAAACCTGATTTGAATCCATAGATTCAATCTCAGCATTCATTGCATTTTGCCAAGATGTTGCATCTTTATCTTGGATTGCCTCGTCATATGTCCAGGGATCAGGTTCATGTTCTCCAAGGACCAAATCAGAAGATTCTCCCAAGAACATGAATCTATCAGGCTGTCTCGTAACCCTCCCACTACGACGAGGTATCACCTGTGTATCCTCTGTGACACGCGGTGCAGTGACTTGTGGTACATCCTCTTGTACCAGTGGTACTGAAGAAGTGACTTCCCCTTTTAATTCCTCCAGAATAATTTTACTCTTGGGCTTGTGGTTCATCACATGGTCTTCCTCTAGAAATCTGGCATTCGTGCTAATGATCACCCTCTGATCTCTAGGACTATAAAACAAACCACCCTTTGTTCCTCTAGGATAGCCAACGAACATGCATACTTCTGTACGAGGTTCCAACTTACCAGCATCTGCCTTCAACACATGTGCTGGACTCCCCCATATCCGAATATATCTTAGACTAGGCTTTCGTCCAGTCCACAATTCTGTGGGAGTAGAAGGCACTGATTTAGATGGAACCAAGTTCAGAATGTACACCGCCGTATCTAGAGCATATCCTCAGAATAAATCTGGCAACTCTAAATAACTCATCATCAATCTAACCATCTCCATAAGAGTGATATTCCTTCGCTCTGCTACACCGTTCTGCTGGGGTGTGCCAGGTGCAGACAATTGGGATTGAATCCCAGCTTCTGATAAGTAATTCTTAAACTCTCCCAAGAGGTACTCGCCACCACGATCAGATTGTAGTGTCTTGATACTTTTACCTTGATGTTTCTCCACATCAGCCTTGAATTCTTTGAACTTTTCAAAGCATTCAGACTTGCGGCGCATCAGGTAAATTTATCCATATCCTGAGCAATCATCTATAAAAGAGATGAAATACTAAAAACTACCTCTAGCCTGGATAGACATAGGACCACACAAATCAGAATGAACCAACTCCAACACATCTTTGGCTCTATACCCCTTGGCCTTAAAAGGTCGCTTGGTCATTTTACCCTCCAAGCATGATTCACAGGTTGGGAAATCCTCCACCACTAATGAACCCAAAGATCCATCAGCTATCAACCTTTGAATTCTTCTTAGGTTAATATGACCAAGCCTAAGATGCCAAAGATATGTTTAGTTCATCTTCGAAGGTTCTTTTATCTTATTGGAATTAGAAGATGAGTTATTAACTTCAATTTGCATCGTGAGAGGTTTTGGTTCAAGTGTGTATAGATTTCCTATCAATGCACCTGAACAGATAATGTCCCTATTCCATTTTATAACAACTCTGTCATTAAAAGAAATAGAATATCCATCGATAAACAATTTAAAAACCAAAATTAAATTATTTCTAAATAAAGGTACATAAAGGCAATTCTTAAGAACCAAAAGTTTATTTTTCTCAAAAGATGAATGAACGTCTCCCACTGCAACAGCGGCTACCTTCGTGGCATCGCCCAAGTACATGGTAATCTCTCCCTCAGCCAGTCGTCTGGTTTCCTAGAACCCCTGCAAAGTATTACAGACATGATCAGTGGCTCCCGTATCTACACACTAGGTGCCGGTAGATAACACCGCTAAACATTTTTCAACGCCTAAACCAAAAGATATACCTTTGTTCTGCTTGCGATTTGGGCAGTCCTTCTTCCAGTGTCGAGTCTGCTTAAGAGTGAAGCACTTGCCTTTCGGCTTCTTCATTCCTCCCTGAGTACCTCCCACCGCCTTCGCCCTAGTTTGTTTCTTCTTCTTCTTGCCTTTCGGCTTAGAAGTAGAAACCTTTTGGGTTACCATAGCATGTGCCTGAGGACTCTAACGAATTAGCCCCTCTGTCGCCTGGAGTTATGTCAGAAGTTCTGCCAACGAATACAACCTCTTGTTCATGTTGTAGTTCAGGCGAAACTACTCAAAACTCCTAGGTAGAGACTAGAGAATGATATCGACCTGGGTTTCCCCATCGATCTCAGCTCCAAGGACCTCCAGCTCATTCAAATGAGTCATCATCTTGAGAACATGATCCCTTACGGGTGTTCCCTCGATCATGGTGGTCGTCATCAAGTTTCTCATGGCTTCTTGCCTAGCAGGCCGATTCTGGTGTCCAAAAAGCTCTTTGAGATTGAGCATCATGTCATAAGAAGTGGACATGGCTTGATTCTAATGTTGCAATACAATTGACATAGATGCCAAAATGTAACACCGTGCCATCTCATCGGCCTTGATCCACTTCTTATAACTCTCTTTCTCCTTTTCCCCAGAATCATTTGCAGGCTTAGGAAGGCACTCTTCGAGGAGTACTTATTTGTATTCCTCAGTAGTCAAGATTCCTCTTCCAATCAACATAGTTGGGTCCAGTAAGTTTATTCTCTTTCAGTAAAACAGCAAGCGAGTTGAAAGTGATTTTGAAAGAAAACCTAAGAATCACATAGATTAAAACATTAGATTTCAAAAAATTATGGATTCCTCAAACAATAAAATTTTAAAATCAACCAAAACCGAGAACATTGTATGCCACGATAGTGTGGACGCATACGAATTCTACATTTGTAAGAGGAGGTTTTACCCATTAATTTTACTATCTTGTCAACCTAACTTTTTGACAAGTAAAATTAATAGTTGGTTTTTCTTTGGCCCTACAAATAAAAGCAGTGACTCCGATGGGTAGGATACTTATATTTTCATCTAAGTGTTCACCATTACTCGGTACCAAGGTAATTATCTCGAGTTATGTGTCTTCCGATGGGTAAGTACACACGCTCCTCAATAATTCCCTATAACCATATTCGACCTTGTGATCCGCAAACAAACTCATCCGATGGGGAGGAAGGCACTCAGAGCCGACGCGCAAGTTTGTTTGCATCACTTGTCAAATCGTAATGGAGGCCGTGGGAATTTATAAAAATATCACTCTCCCACTTAGTAATTTGAAAATGAGGAATTTTTTAGCCTACGACATGCATATCAAACAATAAGCAATAAATATGAAAAATAAATTATTTTTCAACTATTATGGCTTTTGTCTTCAATATGTCTCCCGTCGCATCGCCTTCTCGTCCGCTCCTCCTACACCATGTACGAGTCATCCGGAGATCCGAGCGGAGACTTAAAACTATTTTAATTTACATCCATCGATCATATACTCCACGAGGGAGTGTACATGAAATCTAGATCGAAAGTAAACTAAAATAAAAAGAGTGGCTAAACAATGTCGTATCTAATTTACAAAAAATTAAATACTAGCCTCGTCAACCCCGAGGATTCACTAAAATAAACATTTACATACATACAATCACATACACACATATGGCCACAATAGTCGGATCTTATGCCTGCAACCAAAGACTTAACCTACGCATATCCTACTATTAACTGGCATATATAATATATGAAAAGTGCATAAAAATTAACCGAATCCTAAACACACAAAATCGAAAACTTTGGCTCTGATACCAATTGTTGGGTTGATCCGTGAGGGGAAACATCGCTTCCCACTTCAACTCGGTCGCTTGTTCATGGCGATCCCATCGATGTCCCCAGATTAAAAATTTAATCCTAGACAAAAGGGAACACCCATGCAACCTTGTCATCGTCGTGCTATTCGTTTAGAGTGGTCACTTAAACAAACTTGTTGTTCAAGCGACCTACAACTATTCTACAAGTAGTCGCAGAATAGACGATGTACGGACCGTTGGTTTTTGTGTTTATGTTTGGGATGCAAGTATTATTTAGCCACAAATAGAATCTATCATGCTCATAATTGAAAAAAGAAATATAAACATGTAACAAATGAAAATAGAGAATCGATATACCTCTCGATCTTCTATTGTATAACCTTCCTCCTTTCGGATGTTGTGTGGGCGACGATCTACCAAAAGTTGAAGCTCCTAGATGACCAATCTTCCTTCCGTGCTCGTTCCGAGCAAGAGGAAGAATAGAAACAAGGCACTTTTCTTTCTTTCAACCAACCACCAACCTCTAAGGTTGGTGCTTGCCACCAGCCAAGAAGGAAGAGGAGATTAGGATGGAAACCGGCCAAGACACCAAGGGAAAGCCCTAAATCTTGTTTCCACCGGCCAAGGAGAAGGAGAAGGGAAGGATTGGATGCCGAACAAAGGCTGGAAAAAGCTGCTGGACATCGGCCACCTTGAGGGAAGAAGAAGAAAGGAAAGACCTTCCTTATTTGGTGCCGCCAAGCCCTAAACCCTAGCCTCCAAGCCTTGCCGCCCAAAACCCTAATCCTATTTCTAGTTGGATTCTAGTTGTCGCCCACCCCTTGCCCTCCTTTTATAGAGTTAGGGATAAGCCTTGTTTTAATCTCCACCATTGGTTCTAGGGATTTTATCTCAACCGTCGGATCTAGAGATTTAATCTCAACCGTCGGATCTAGAGATTTAATCTCTACCTTTGGTTCTAGAGTTTTGTTTCTATCCATTGGATCTAAGCTTCATGAGGTTTTAATAGGCTACAATTGGGACCATGAGGAGGTGTTGGATCTTGGCCACCCATGGATCAAGCCCACATAAAGTTCGATCCATTAATGATAATCCAATCCACTAAAGGATTATCATTGATCTACCTCACCAACCCCCATTAGATAATATGGGCTCCATATATTATTTGTACATTTTCTCCCCGTGTTTAAGATCTCGAATGTCCGGCGATTAATTAATTTACTGTCCATTAATTAATCAACATCTAACTCCATGAGTAGAACCACTCAACCTTTTCATCATGTCGGACCAAGTCCACCTGCAGGGTTTACATGATGAACCTTATGAGCTCCTCAAGGGGACATCATCATCCTAATATATAGGACACAGTTTTCTCCTATAATCAACAGCACACCATATAAATAATATCTTCTCCCAACTTACCGAGCCTATCGATTTAATCTATAAATCTCGCCCATTGGTAAATAAAAGAGATGAATACTAAGTATATGTGTTCATTATTATATCGGGATTAAGAGTATGTATAATATAATATCTGAGGTCCGATCCGATTATGTAGCCAGAATAAATCGAATCACCTCTAAGTCGGTCTTGCTCAAAACACACAAAGTGCACTAGTGTGATTCTATGATCAAGACAAACCAATCCTAAATCACACTATAACCATTCCAATGGTTTATCCAAAGTTATCTCGCTTGTGAGCCTTTACTTATACTTTACTAGGAACCGATAACATGATCTCCCGTGTGACACCACACACCATGTTATCTACATTGTAATGTATTAGACAATATGCAGAGCCATAAAAATATGCAAACAATGATCATGTGATTCTTATTTCAAAATAAAGATGTTTATACAAAAGGTAGACTTTTCAGTATACATCCTAACAATCTCCCACTTATACTAAAAGACTATGTTGTCCTCAAACTGTCATACATCTGATCCCCATTCCCTCCACATGCCTAACAAAAGCTCTCGCCGGAAGGGCCTTAGTGAAAGGATCTACCAGGTTATCCTCTGATGCAATCTTGGCCACGGCAACTTCTCCTCTCTTTACAATTTATCGTATCAGGTGGTACTTGCGCTCTATGTGTTTACTAGCCTTATGGGCTCGTGGTTCCTTCGAGTTTGCAACTGCACCACTATTATCACAATAAATTGTGATAGTTATGGGCAAACCAGGAATCACATCCAAGTCCATCAGGAAGTTCCTGAGCCACACAGCTTCTTTGGCCGCCTCAGAGACTGTCACATACTCAGCTTCCATAGTGGAGTCCTCCACGCATTTCTGCTTGACACACCTCCATACAATGGCTCCACCTCCCAAAGTAAACACAAAACATGAGGTAGACTTACTGTTATCCCTATCAGATTGGAAGTCGGAATCCGTGTAACCCACAGGGAATAATTAGTCTGCCTGGTAAACTAGCATATAATATCTAGTCCTTCTCAGGTACTTTAATATATGCTTTACCGCAGTCTAATGTCCCTGTCCTAGATTACTCTGATATCTGCTGATCATGCCCACGGCAAAGCAGATATCTGGTCTCGTACATAGCATTGCATACATGAGGCTCCCTACTGCCGAAGCATAAGGAACTGCCTTCATCGCCTCTATCTCCTCAGATGTTCTAGGACACATCTCCTTAGATAAAGGAACTCCATTCCTGAAAGGTAGAAAACCCTTCTTGGAGTTCTGCATGCTAAAACGATCCATAATCGTGTCTATGTATGAAGCTTGGGATAAGCACAACATACTTTTCCTACGATCCCTTATAACCTTGATCCCAATGATGTGTCCCACCTCTCCCAAGTCCTTCATATCAAACTGTTTGGAAAACCATAGCCTTACGTCTGATAACACCTTGATAATGTTGTCAATCAACAAAATATCATGTACGTATAGTACAAGAAATACCACTACATTTCCGTCACATCTCTTATATACACAAGACTCATCCAGACTTTGAATAAATCCATAAGACTGGATTACCTCATCAAAGCTGATTTTCCAAGACCTTGAATCTTTCTTCAATCCATAAATGGACCGATTAAGCTTACATACAAGATGCTCTTTGCCTTTAGCAATAAATCCCTCTGGTTGCATCATATAGATGTTTTCCTCAAGACTTCCATTAAGAAAAGTTATCTTGACATCCATCTGCCACACCTCATAATCCATATGAGATATTATGCATAAGAGAATCCGGATAGACTTAACCATGACTACCAGCGAAAAGGTCTCCTCATAATCGATACCCTCTTTCTGAGTATACCCCTTCGCTACAAGCCTCGCTTTGAAGGTCTCAACCTTCCCGTCTATTCCTCTCTTTCTTTTGTAGATCCACTTGCATCCAATGGTTTTTACACCATCGGGTGGTTCTACTAGCTCCCAGACCTGATTTGAATCCATAGATTCAATCTCATCATTCATTGCATTTTGCCAAGATGCTGCATCTTTATCTTGGATTGCCTCGTCATATGTCCAGGGATCAGGTTCATGTTCGCCAGGGACCAAATCAAAAGATTCTCCCAAGAACATGAATCTATCAGGTTGTCTCACAACCCTCCCACTACAACGAGGTATCACCTGTGTATCCTCTGTGACACGCGGTGCAGTGACTTGTGTTACATCCTCTTGTACCGGTTGTACTGAAGAAGTAACTTCCCCTTTTAATTCCTCCAGAACAATTTTACTCTTGGGCTTGTGACTCATCACATAGTCTTCCTCTAGAAATTTGGCGTTCATGCTAATGATCACCCTCTGATCTCTAGGACTATAAAACAAACCACCCTTCGTTCCTCTAGGATAGCCAACGAACATGCATACCTCTGTACGAGGTTCCAACTTACCAGCATCTGCCTTCAGCACATGTGCTGGACTCCCCCATATCCAAATATGTCTTAGACTAGGCTTTTGTTCAGTCCACAATTCTGTGGGAGTAGAAGGCACTGATTTAAATGGAACCAAGTTCAGAATGTACACCGCCGTATCTAGAGCATATCCCCAGAACGAATCTGGCAACTCTAAATAACTCATCATCGATCTAACCATCTCCATAAGAGTCTTATTCCTTCGCTCTGCTACACCGTTCTGCTGGGATGTGCCAGGTGCAGACAATTGGGATTGAATACCAGCTTCTGATAAGTAATTCCTAAACTCTCCCAATAGGTACTCGCCACCACGATCAGATCGTAGTGTCTTGATACTTTTACCTTGACATTTCTCCACATCAGCCTTGAATTCTTTGAACTTGTCAAAGCATTCAGACTTGCGGCGCATCAGGTAAATGTATCCATATCCTGAGTAATCATCTATAAAAGAGATGAAATACTAAAAACCACCTCTAGCCTGGATAGACATAGGACCACACAAATCAGAATGAACCAACTCCAACACATCTTTGGCTTTATACCCCTTGGCCTTAAAAGGCCTCTTGGTCATTTTACCCTCCAAGCATGATTCACAGGTTGGGAAATCCTCCACCACTAATGAAACCAAAGGTCCATCAGCTATCAACCTTTGAATTCTGCTTAGGTTAATATGATCAAGCCTAAGATGCCAAAGATATGTTTGGTTCATCTTCGAAGGTTCTTTTCTCTTATTGGAATTAGAAGATGAGTTATTAATTTCAATTTGCATCTTGAGAGGTTTTGGTTCAAGTGTGTATAGATTTCCTATCAATGCACCTGAACAGATAATGCCCCTATTCCTTTTTATAACAACTCTGTCATTAAAAGAAATAGAATATCCATCCATAAACAATTTAGAAATCAAAATTAAATTCTTTCTAAATAAAGGTACATAAAGGCAATTCTTAAGAACCAAAAGTTTATTTTTCTCAAAAGATAAATGAACATCTCCCACTACAACAGCCACCACCTTCGTAGCATCACCCAAGTACACGGTAATCTCCCCCTCAGCCAGTCATTTGGTTTCCTGAAACCCCTGCAAAGTATTGCAAACATGATCAGTGGCTCCCGTATCTACACACCAGGTGCCGGTAGATAACACCGCTAAACATGTTTCAACGACTAGATCAAAAGATATACCTTTGTTCTGCTTGAGATTGGGGCAGTCCTTCTTCCAGTGTCCAGTCGTGTTACAAGTGAAGCACTTGCCTTTCGGCTTCTTCACTCCTCCCTGAGTACCTCCCACCGCCTTCCCCCTAGTTTGTTTCTTCTTCTTCTTGCCTTTCGGCTTAGAAGTAGAAACCTTTTGGGTCACCATAGCATGTGCCTGAGCACTCTGACGAAATAGCCCCTCTGCCACCTGGAGTTCTGTCAGAAGTTTCACCAACGAATACAACCTCTTGTTCATGTTGTAGTTCAGGCGAAACTACTCAAAATTCCTAGGTAGAGACTGGAGAATGATATCGACCTGGGTTTCCCCATCGATCTCATCTCCAAGGACTTCCAGCTCATTCAAATGAGTCATCATCTTGAGAACATGATCCCTTATGGGTGTTCCCTCGATCATGGTGGTCGTCATCAAGTTTCTCATGGCTTCTTGCCTAGCAACCCGATTCTGGTGTCCAAAAAGCACTTTGAGATTGAGCATCATTTCATAAGCAGTGGGCATGGCTTGATGCTGATGTTTCAGTACAATTGACATAAATGCCAAAATGTAACACCGCGCCATCTCATCGGCCTTGATCAACTTCTTATAACTCTCTTTCTCCTTTTCCACAGAATCATATATAGGCTTAGGAGGGCACTCTTCGAGGAGTACATATTTTTATTCCTCAGCAGTCAAGACAATGTCAAGATTCCTCTTCCAATCAACATAGTTGGGTCCAGTAAGTTTATTCTCTTTCAGTATCACAGCAAGCGGGTTGAAAGTCATTTTGAAAGAAAACCTAAGAATCACATAGATCAAAACATTAGATTTCAAAAAATTATTGATTCCTCAAACAATAAAATTTTAAAATCAACCAACACCGAGAACATCGTATGCCACGATAGTGTGGACGTATACGAATTCTACATTTGTAAGAGGAGGTTTTACCCATTAATTTTACTATCTTGTCAACCTAACTTTTTGACAAGTAAAATTAATAGTTGGTTCCTCTTTGGCCCTACAAATAAAAGCAGTGACTCCGATGGGGAGGATACTTATATTTGCATCTAAGTGTTAACCATTACTCGGTACCAAGGTAATTATCTCGGGTTATGTGCCTTCCGATGGGGAAGTACACACGCTCCTTAATAATTCCCTATAACCATATTCGACCTTGTGATCCGCAAACAAACTCATCCGATGGGGAGGAAGGCACTCAGAGCCGACGCGCAAGTTTGTTTGCATCACTTGTCAAATCGTAATGGAGGCTGTGGGAATTTATAAAAATATCCCTCTCCCACTTAGTAATTTGAAAATGAGGAATTTTCTAGCCTACGACATGCATATCAAACAATAAGCAATAAATATGAAAAATAAATTATTTTCCATCTATTATGGCTTTTCTCTTCAATATGTCTCCCGTCGCATCGCCTTCTCGTCCGCTCCTCCTACGCCATGTACGAGTCATCCGGAGATCCGAGCCGAGACTTAAAACTATTTTAATTTACATCCATCGATCCTATACTCCACGAGGGAGTGTACATGAAATCTAGATCGAAAGTAAACTAAAATAAAAAGAGTGGCTAAACAATGTCGTATCTAATTTACAAAAAATTAAATACTAGCCTCGTCAACCCCGATGATTCAATAAAATAAACATTTACACACATACAATCAGATACACAGATAAGACCATAATAGTCGGATCTTATGCCTGCAATCAAAGAGTTAACCTACGCATATCCAACTATTATCCGGCACATATAATATATGAAAAGTGCATAAAAATTAACCGAATCCTAAACACACAAAATCAGAAACCTTGGCTCTGATACCAATTGTTTTGTTGATCCGTGAGGGGAAACTTCACTTCCCACTTCAACTCGGTCGCTTGTTCATGGCGATCCCATCGATGTCCCCGGATTATAAATTTAATCCTAGACAAAAGGGAACACCCAAGCAACCTTGTCATCGTCATGCTATTCGTTTAGAGTGGTCACTTGAACAAACATATTGTTCAAGCAACCTACCTCTATTCTACGAGTAGCCGCGGAATAGACGATGTACGGATCATCGGTTTTTGTGTTTATGTTCAGGATCCAAGTATTATTTAGCCACAAACAGAATCTATCATGCTCATAATTGAAAAACAAAATATAAACATGTAACAAATGAAAATAGAGAATCGATATACCTCTCGATCTTCTATTGTATAACCTTCCTCCTTTCGGACGTCGTGTGGGCGGCGATCTACCAAAAGTTGAAGCTCCTAGATCACCAATCTTCCTTCCTTGCTCGTTCCGAGCAAGAGGAAGAATAGAAACAAGGCTCTTTTCCTTCTTTCAACCAACCACCAACCTCTAAGGTTGGAGCTTGCCACCGGCCAAGAAGGAAGAGAAGATTAGGATGGAAACCGGCCAAGACACCAAGGGAAAGCCCTAAATCTTGTTTCCACCTGCCAAGGAGAAGGAGAAGGGAAGGATTGGATGCCAGACAAAGGCTGGAAAAAGCTGCTGGACGTCGGCCACCTTGAGGGAAGAAGAAGAAAGGAAAGACCTTCCTTATTTGGTGCTGCCAAGCCCTAAACCCTGGCCTCCAAGCCTTGCCGCCCAAAACCCTAATCCTATTTCTAGTTGGATTCTAGTTGCCGCCCACCCCTTGGCCTCCTTTTATAGAGTTAGGGATAAGCCTTGTTTTAATCTCCACCATTGGTTCTGAGGATTTAATCTCAATCGTCGGATCTAGAGATTTAATCTCAACCGTCGAATCTAGAGATTTAATCTCTACCTTGTGTTCTAGTATTTTGTTTCTATCCATTGGATCTAAGCTTCATGAGGTTTTAATAGGCTACAATAGGGACCATGAGGAGGAGTTGGATCTTGGCCACCCATAGATCAAGCCCACATAAAGTCCGATCCATTAATGATAATCCAATCCACTAAAGGATTATCATTGATCTACCTCACCAACCCCCATAAGATAATATGGGCTCCATATACTATTTGTACATTTTCTCCCCGTGTTTAAGATCTCGAGTGTCTGTCGATTAATTAATTTACTGACCATTAATTAATCAACATCTAACTCAATTTTTTCATCATGCCGGACCAAGTCCACCTGCAGGGTTTACATGATGAATCTTATGAGCTCCTCAAGGAGACATCATCATCCTAATATATAGGACACGGTTTCCTCCTATAATCAACTGCACACAATATAAATAATATCATCTCCCAACTTACCGAGCCTATCGATTTAATCTATAAATCTCGTCCATTGGTAAATCAAAGAGATGAATACTAAGTATATGTGCCCGTTATTATATCGGGATTAAGAGTATGTACAATATAATATCTGAGGTTCGATTTGATTATGTAGCCAGAATAAATTGAATCACCTCTAAGTCGGTCCTGCTCAATACACACAAAGTGCACTAGTGTGATTCTATGATCAAGACAAACCAATCCCAAATCACACTACAACCATTCCAATGGTTTGTCCAAAGCCATCTCGGTTGTTAGCCTTTACTTATACTTTACAAGGAACCGATAACATGATCTCCCGTGTGACACCACACACCATGTTATCTACAATGTAATGTATTAGACAATATGCATAGCCATAAAAATATACAAACAATGATCAAGTGATTCTTATTTCAAAATAAATATGTTCATACAAAAGGTAGACTTTTCAGTATACATCCCAACATCACTCACACACACGAGCTTACCTCGTGCTTACCTTAGGTCCTTGTGACTTGTAGCTTTGCTTCAGGTCTCCACCTGAGTTTTTTAGCTCCCTCCGACGTCATCCCGGTGTCATCCGACCGCCATGGTTTCTCAACATGAGATTCTCCGAGTGTCATCGACCTTCAACTTAGTTTAATATTTTTGCACAATTGGTTCAGCTCGTCAGACAATAATATGACCTTAGCTTTGGGTCTTTGTCATAATCAAAACTTATGTTCGATTATCTGGTGCCTACTGCATCAAAGTCAGCACGGGTGCTGAGTTATTTCTCGGGCGACAATAGCGTGGTTCGAGGTATGGAATTGGACTTGATTCAAGAAAAGAGGGATATGTCCGCGTATAACACTGAAAGAAACAGGGCATAGGTAATTAAATTCTGTAATAAAAAGGTAGTGCCTTATTCTTTTTAGGTAGGAGATTTGGTGTTAAAGAATGTGCTACCTGAAAGAGCTAAGGGCAAGCTAGGACCTTAATGGGAAGGACACTTTCAAGTGGAAAGACGAGCGGGAGTGGGGGCTTACTATTTGAAGGATGCCCTCGGAAGATTGCTATCAAGGCCTTGGAATGTATATTATTTGCGACCCTATTTTAGCGGATAGGATGTTGTGAAACTTATGTTTTTTCTCTCTCAGAAAGAAAGGTTGTGTTGTTGTCATTTAGTTGTTGTAAGAATGTATTGGCAAGTTTTATCAATAACTTTAGAAAAAGCATGACTATTTATTTTTAAAGGGATTTTGCATTATTTGTATGGCAAGAGAATCACTGAAACTTTTGAAAGGATATGTTTATATTGGAAATTTTTGCTATTGCACAGTACATAACACTTAGCATATAAAAAGGAAAATACATGGTTCTTCATAAAAAGGAAAAGGACTGCAGCATCTTTTTGTATAGAAAAAAACTAAGGGGAAGAAGAGCCCACAGAGGAATCTCCCCTTATTATTACGAGAACATCTTCTCCGAGAGCTGGTACGGGATTTGGTTGAGTTTGCTGTTGTAGTGTTGGAGGACACCATAAGCAGTTGCCAAAGGAAGGGAATGGGGAACGAAAGGGCCCTATAAAAAGTTGAGGGTGATATGCAGAAGTTGATGTGGAATGAGTCTATGATTCAATGGAAGAATTGGTGTTAGAGCTTATAACAATGGGATGGGAAGATGAAGCCATGGAGGAAGGAGAGAGTAAAGATAAAAAAAAAAAGGAAAAGATGGAGGAAGATTGGGGGTTCAGTTTTTATAGGAAAAAGGGAGGAAGATATGGGATAAGTGAAGGTTCCCAGGAGTTATAAATGATACCGAGGAGATTGAAAATTTAAGGGGTTATTAATTTGAATCATAGCATCTTGGAAATATAAATCTTGTGGTTGGCAGGAAGAGAAGGGTTGTTTGTGCAATTATGTGTGTGATAGAGTCATGGCCTACTTCCCGGGCAGTAAGGGCAGTAAAGGAGAAAGGTTGTTAGCAAAATTATGCATTCGATGGAGCGATGGCCTAATTCCTGGGCAATAAGGGCAGTAAAGGAGAAGGGTTGTTTGTGAAATTATGCATTCGATGGAGCGATGGCCTATTGGTGCAATCGGCCCAAGTTGACTCGAGTTTGACTCGAGCAGTATTTTGATGATAGACAAAACTTATGACATGGGAATATCATAGAAAAGTCCAACATGGAGTTGGCATGGAAAATCCAAGCATGGGGCTTGGTGTTGAAAAGTCCAAAGCATTGCGAAGTCGTGCGCTTGGTGCTTGGTGAGAAATGCATTGTGAAGTCGTACGCTTGGTGCATTTGG
The DNA here is from genome assembly GCA_025175895.1 of Wurfbainia villosa. Lineage (NCBI taxonomy): Eukaryota > Viridiplantae > Streptophyta > Magnoliopsida > Zingiberales > Zingiberaceae > Wurfbainia > Wurfbainia villosa. The sequence goes on from CM045986.1 coordinate 28,568,579, forward strand.
GAGGTCTTGAGGACTTGGCAAGTTCACTAGGCTCGGGATCCTTGAGTCAGAGAAGGATTGCATTGCGAAGTCGTGCGCTTGATGCATCTGAGGGACCATCGAACGGGGAGCGAATGGAGTGAGGCCCAAGGGAAGCATACTTCGAGGGCAAGAGACGCGAAGGATGGCGTTGCAAAGTCATGCGCTTGGCGCATCCGAGAGACGTAGGCCGAAGGAAGAGAGCTTCGGTGGAAAACTCCATGAGGGATGAGGTGGACTTGGCCAAGTGGCTAAGAATGAGTGTCAGATGCTCAAACTTGGTGTTTGAGGGTTTACCTGATGGTTGGATGCTCAAACAACTTGATGTTTGAGGTTTTACCCAACATCAGTCGACTGGCATAGGTGCCAGTCGACTGCTCTAAGTCGACTAGGGTTCGATAGGTGTTCGACTGACCAAGGTTTGGCTGATCGATCATCGCCGAGGAGGCCGATCGATAACACCATCACCAACCGATCGGTGTTTTCACCAGAATGGTTTCGGTGAGTGCTCGCATGACCACTCGACTGATGGGAACATCAGTCGACTGATGGGCATGATCAGTCGACTAATGATGGATCTATTGGAATTTGACCAGCGTGGATCAAGTCATTGTGAGACAACGGCTACAGGACCAGTCGACTGATGGTCACGATCAGTCGACTGATGGGCGTGAAATCAGCTTGATGTAGGTTATAAATGGAGCTCAAGAGGGAGGATTTCGCCAAGACTTTTGTGAAGCTTTTGGAGGGGAATTGCTGCTACATTCTAGACCTTCAAGAGTCATCTAAAGAAAGCATTGTAAAGTGTTCTTTACGTGTATTTTGTATTTGTCTTTGTATTACTTGTATTTCATATTACTTAGTGTAATTGCTTGTGAGAGGTTTCTCCACCTCCGACGTGTTATCGAGAAGGAGTGTTGTTAGTGTCGTGCGCATAACACGAGCTCGTTGAGCTCACCCCGTGGAGTAGGAACCATTCGGTTCCAAACCACGTATATCTTGTGTATTGCGTGTGATTGTATTGTTGTTATTATTTCTATTATTTCTGCTGCGTATATTAACGACAATTGTATACAAGCACGCAAGAACGATCGTAATTCCATCGTATGACGATTGAGGGCTATTCACCCCCCTCTAGCCGGCCACTAATGTTCCAACAAGTGGTATCAAAGCCAGGTTCTTGTCGAGGACTAACTGTCGACATAAGCACTACAAGATGGCTGGCTACAACCTCCAACCACCAAAATTCAAAGGGGACTTTCAATGGTGGAGAAGAAAAATGGAGGTATATCTAGAAACTGATTTTGATTTCATGCTAATCTTAGAAAATGGTTTCAAATTGCCTAGGGTTTAAAGAAATAGGCAAATTGAGAAGTCAAGGTGGACCCAAGACCAAATCAAGGACTTCAAGACAAATCTCAAGGTAATCGAATTACTTAGTGATTTGATTCCTAACAACATTTGGTCTAGGCTAGGTAATTTTAGGGATGCAAGGGAGTTATGGAATAAGATAATCAAATTTCAAGAAATTCTCGAACCGGCACAAGTAGAGGAAGATGTCATGGAAGAGAGCCCATCCACCTTCGATGATGTTTATGATTTGGTGGAGACCTCCGCCTCAAGTATGGAGGGGGAGGAGAGGCAATCTTCCATCCCGGAGCAAGAACAAGAAACATCCACATCCGGGAGAAGTGATCAAGAGGCTTCCACCACCTTCCTAGGTAACTCATGCATCATAATTAATCGCAAAGATCATATAACATTGTTTGAGTGTAGGGAACAAGGGCACTATAAAAGTAAGTGTCCTAAGATGGTGAAGAAAGTTCAACCGGCACCAAAAGTCAAAAATGTCAGAGCCCCCACAACTAGAAGCAAAGAGTACATTGTGTGCTTTAAATGCAATCAAAGGAGACATTACCAAAGCCAATGCCCTAGGGGGAGGAAGAAAGGGCAAGAAGGTGTATCTCATGTAGGGGGAGCTTCCAAAGTTAACCCTATGGTATATTTAAATTATGCACCTTCAATTTCTAAAGTTAAAAAGCATGTCAAAAATTATTTTAGTTCTCTTTCCATTATTAATGAAAAGCATGCTAGTAGAAATAATAAGGTTTATTGTTTAGGTGCTAAGCATGTAAATTTATCTAAGGATAAACCTAGGACCAATAACACTAGAACCATTTTACCTAAGGAATCAATTAGGAGAATAGAAGAAAATTTGGGTATTAATCCCAAAAAGTCTAGGCACTTGCCTAAGAAGAAGAGGCCTTCCCAAAAACCTAATGATAAATCAAAATTGGGAAAATTAGAGTTAGAAAACTAAGTCTTGAGGTCAAGACTTGAGAGAATGGAAAAGACCCTTAAGATTATAGAAAATTCTATTCAAGGGTCAAATGCCCAAAAGTCAAGACCTAGGGTTCAAGAACGGTCTAAGGGAAAGAAAGGTTTGGGTCACAAACCTATGTCCTACCATAATATTCCATTTGATTATGGAACAACATCTAGGTCTAGGAAAACCAAGGCTAATAGGGAAGTTATCCCTAAGACTAGCCATGGTGTTTGCTTAATGGCTAAGGACCTAAGAAAAACCAAGAAAGCCACTAAGAAGGTCAAAGGGGGAGTTACCCCTAGGTTTGACATAGGAAAGACCCAAAAGACTATGGCTTCAAAACCTAAAAGGGTCATTAGGAAGGTATCTAGGGAAGTTATCCCTAGGGAATACCTTGTTAATCCAAGGAGCTCCAATAGGTATTGGGTTCCTAGGAGCGTGATCGATTTACGCTAGATGGGTTAGGGTGTGTCAACCCTAAGTGGATGGGTAGTTAACCTAGCCATGATGAGTTGACACATTAGGATGTGCCAATGTGCTAGAGAAGTTGAAAAATTGATTAAATTGGCACAAATATGTCTTAGAGATATTGGTGTGCCATTTTGGGTTTATGGCACACTTGGGAAATAATTGTATTAAGGAAAAATAGAATTAATTCCTAGAAATGGCAATGTGGATTTAACACTTAGGTATTTTATACCTTAGTATATTTTACTTGCCATGATTTATTTGCCTTGCCATGACATGACATCATTTTCATTTTTATCTTTAAAAATGTCATGATCATGTTTTAGACTTAGTTTTATATGTCATGTATGCTAAAATTTCATTCACATGCCATGACATCATGATTTTGGCACATGCTTAGTTATATCATATATATGACATAATCATATCATGCATATAATAAAATTGATTTAAGGACCATTGGCATGACTTGAAGTCTCATGCATTAAGGGAATCAAGTAGAGTTGCCTTATAATATGCATGAGACCATTAAAGAACAAAAACCCACATCTCACTAGAATATTTGACTTGTATGTATTTTGCACATTTAGATACAAGTGAGATGTTTAGGAAAAAGAAATTAAAGGTTTCAAAAACTTTTTGAAAACCCTTGGTGAAGTCTATCTTTTGATAGCTATCACTATTGAATGGGATGATACAAAGAGGACTCATTATTGAAGCTTTTCTAAACTTTTGAACTTTACGTCAATCTCACTATTTTGTGGGTAAAATAATTTTCCAATATTTTTCACCCATTATGATTGTAATAAGTAATATACATACAAAATTTCAAGATTTTTCAACTTATGTATATTTACTTATGAATTTCATAAATTCATTTCTGAAAATCGCACTTTGATTTATCATCAATCGTGAGGGCAATGACTAATGTGGAAGGTGTCGATCGATATCCGATTCAATGATCGACATCACTGATTTCGGGTAAACCTTGGTTGTTAGGCCCATGTTCAGTTATGTTTTGGTCCCCTAACCACTCCTAACCCTAGGACATTCTATAGAGAGCATTAGAAATGGTGGAAATCCATTGGATATGAATTAGGAGGTTTGTTTAGGGTTTGTATCAATTTTAAGGTATGTAAGAGTTCATTGTTGAACTTTGCCTTAATTTTGATGGTTTTGTGTTCCTATTGGCTTAGGGGCTTTCCAAAGACATTGTTGGTGCAATGGTCAAGGGGGAGCAAGCCTTTAGGGGGAGGTATCCATCATGAGAAGATGGATGTGTATTTTTCCTTATGGGAGGAAAATTGAGGGATTGCGCCTCTCTTAAGTGATATGGGATTATCACTAGAAAGATTGAGGGCATGCCAAGTGGAAGATTGTAAGATCTCATTGGAATATGAGACATTGAAACCCTTGAGGACCTTTTTGATGTAATGTCAAAAAGGGGGAGAAGTTACCAAGTTACCAATTAGGGTTTATTGGAATTCTCATTGGGATATGAGAATTGTCAATATGGGAGAATTGGTAGACTTGAGATGGTAGTTTTTATCAATCATCAAAAAGGGGGAGATTATTGGTGCAATCGGCCCAGGTTTACTTGAGTTTGACTCGAGCAGTATTTTGATGATAGACAAAACTTATGACATGGGACTGTCATAGAAAAGTCCAACATGGAGTTGGCATGGAAAATCCAAGCATGGGGCTTGGTGTTGAAAAGTCCAAAGCATTGCGAAGTCGTGCACTTGGTGCTTAATGAGAAATGCATTATAAAGTCGTGCACTTGGTGCATTTGGGAAGTCTTGAGGACTTGGAAAGTTCACTAGGCTCGGGGTCCTTGAGTCGGTGAAGGATTGCATTGCGAAGTCATGCACTTGGTGCATCCGAGGGATCGTCGGACGGGGAGCGAATGGAGTGAGGCCCAAGGGAAGCATACTTCGAGGGCAAGATATGCAAAGGATGGCGTTGTGAAGTTGTGCGCTTGGCACATCCGAGGGACATAGGCCGAGGGAAGAGAGTTTTGGTGGAAAACTCCATGAGGGATGAGGTGAACTTGGCCAAGTGGCTAAGACTGAGTATCGGATGCTCAAACTTGGTGTTTGAGGGTTTACCCAATGGTCGGATACTCAAACAACTTAATGTTTGAGGTTTTACTCGACATCAGTCAATTGGTATAGGTGTCAGTCGACTGCTCTAAGTCGACTAGGGTTCGACTGGTGTTCGACTAACCAAGGTCTGGCTGATCAGTCGACTATCGAGGGAGGGCAGTCGACTGATAACACCATCAGTCGACTGATGACGGAGATCAGTCGATTGATCGGGGTGTTTTCAGCCACAGAATAGTTTCCAGTCGAGTGCTCGCGTGACCACTCGACTGATGGGATCATAAGTCGACTGATGGGCATGATCAGTCGACTGATGATGGATCCGTTGGAATTTGGCCAATGTGGATCAAGTCATTGTGATACAACGGTTACAATACCAGTCGACTGATGGTCACGATCAGTCGACTGATGGGCACAAAATCAGCTTGATGCAGGTTATAAATGGAGCTCAAGAGGGAGCATTTTTTCAAGACTTTTGTGAAGCTTTTGGAGGGGAATTGTTGCTGCATTCCAGATCTTCAAGAACAATCTAAAGCAAGCAACAAGCAAAGGTTTCAAAGCAAGTATTGTAAAGTGTTCTTTACGTGTGTTTCATATTTGCCTTTGTATTGCTTGTATTTTATATTACTTAGTGTAATTGCTTGTGAGAGGTTTCTCCACCTCCGACGTGTTGTCGAGAAGGAGTGTTGTTAGTGTCGTGCGCATAACATGAGCTCATTGAACTCACCCTGTGGAGTAGGAACCATTCGGTTCCAAACCACGTATATCTTGTGTATTGTGTGTGATTGTATTGTTGTTATTATTTCTATTGTTTCCGCTGTGTATATTAATGACAATTGTAGACAAGCATGCAAGAACGATCGTAATTCCATCGTACGACAATTGAGGGCTATTCACCCCCCTCTAGCCAGCCACCAACGTTTCAACATGGCCTATTTCCCGGGCAATAAGGCAGTAAAGGAGAAGGGTTATTTGGGGAATTACACATTCAATGAAGCTATGGCCTACTTTCTGGGGAGTAAGAGCGGTCAAGGAGAAGGGTTGTTTTTGGAATTACGCTTTCGATGGAGCGATGGCCTACTTCTCCGGCAGTAAGGGCGGTAAAGGAGAAGGGTTGTTTGTGGAATTACACGTTCGATGGAGCGATGGCCTACTTCCTAGGCAGTAGGGGTGGTAACAATGATTAAAAGGAAGGGTTATTTTGGTAATAAAAGTTTGTTTGAACGGTAATTTATTTCTCGAGCTGTTATGGCTTAGGTTAAGTTTTATTTTTGATTAGAATGTTACTTTAGTAAAGGAATAGGGCATAAATGTGATTAGTTAAAATGTGAACACCTTGTGTTTTTACTTAAAGAATAATTGAGGAAGATTTATTAACAAGGTGATAGGATGTGAATCAGTAGCGTCCTTGAGTCGATCATGTAAAGCATTGCAGAATATATGATGTGTTCGTAGAAAAAACAAGGTAATAGAGGCAAGTTAAATGTTATTATGATAGGTACAGGTTACATTTTCCCATCAGGGGGAAATGGGAAAGATAGTAGTTGAGGGGGAGTACGGTCAATGGTATTGCCCATGTCTAAAAAGTTAAGGGAGTGCCTAGGAGGAGGGTAACTAGCTGCTTTAAATTGGTTGATGCAGTCTTGAAAGCCCTAGTGAAGGAAGGCGAAACCTCTATCCAGGAACATATCATTGATGGCAGCAAAAGTCGAAGGGTTTTCATGGGAATTGCTGGTTCCTTCTAAGACTGGTCGGGACCTCAAGAGATCTAGGGTATTTTGCAGGTAGCTGGTCTTGAATTTGAGAGTTGATAGTTCAGTATGGTCATCTTGTGCTTCTATAAGAGAAGCTTGTAATTCTCTTTCGAGTTGTTGGTCGATTTGTTGAAGTATTGATTCTCTAGCTTGATACCCCTGTAGTTCCTTTTTAAGAGTGTTAGTATACTGAATCCATTGGTTGTTCAGATGATGGATGCTGATGATGCCCTAAAAAAAGGGGGGGTTTTAGTATCAAGAAAGAGGAAAATGGGAAAGTAATATGTTAACCTCGTTAATATTGGATAGTAGGGAGTTTGAGGGATCAGGTTCTGAGGGTAAGGAGAGAGGTGTTGGTGGAGTCTGGCAAATAAGATGGGGTTGAAGAGTAAGTGTTAGTGGAGGAGGATGAGGGGGAGTAGGATGGTCACGGGATGATAAAGAGGTACATCGGTAGCCTATAGTAGGAGTGACACTAGAAAAAAGGAATTAAGTTTAAATTTACATGTTTTATAACAGTATATAGAGACATAGTAAGCAAAGAAAAGAAGAGATATCTTACCAAGTGTGCCAGTCGACTGTAAGGGATAGTTGTTTCTGACGAGCGATATTGCGGGTTTGGTTAATTGCTGGCTTAGGTCAAACTATTGTTCTGAAAGTAGTAAGGTCATCATTTGGTATTCTTTATTATCTCGATAAGAGCCTAAGGAAGGTCAAGGAGGAATGGTAGTTAGCCATGTGGAGGGGAAAGGAAAAAAGAGGGGGAATGCACGAATAAATAATGTTCTTTCTGGCCTTTGTGGGAAGAAGGGATGCCTGTGAGAAATTGAAAGTTTAATCGGGCTTGAAAGTAGAATATACCTATTTCGGATGATTTTATTTGGAAAAAGCAATGGAAAAGGAAGGTTGAGGGGCTAATGGATAAAAAGGAAGTGATAAGATAAAATCCTAGCATAAATCGGAAGGAGTTTGGGCTCAGTTGGTTTAAGGGAATGGAAAAATACTCTAATATTTCAAGAAGAAAGGGGTGAATAGGGAAGAATAGGTCAGCTTCTATTTGCAACAAGAAGAAAGCTTTAGTGCATCCGGGAGGATGATGGAGGCATTCAGTCGAGTTGGCTATAATAATATGATAGCCGAAGGGGAGTTGTATTCGAGAGGAGAGGGATCGACTGTGTTCCCCTGTCATTTTAGAGCATATGGAAGCAAACCAGGGTCGAGGGATGGAGGTGATAGGCTGCATTTTTTGGAAAGTATAGGATAATAAAACTAGAAGGGTTTCTTGGTAGGATTGAAGGAGGAAGGGGTTTCTGTATTTATAGATAAAGAAAAGAGCTAGATAGGAGGGAAATGACAAATTTTCTTGCTTGATGTGGTAAAGTGGTGATGCCAGGATCAAGGGGCATAGGTTTGTTAGGGTGGAAATGATGGGTAAGCGAAGAATGCAGTTTTTAATAAGGGTAAGATGGGGGTATAGTAATTCCATTATAGGATAATTGGGAGGGACGATTTTTTGAAAAACGAATGATGCTTTGTGGTAAGGAATTTCTGGGTGAGAATGTTTTGATTGGTGTTGTTGCTCAGATAAATAAAGAGTATAATGAAAGTGTTCTTTTTTATACACAGGCTAGTAGTATAATTAATACAGAATGTATTTTTTACAAAAGGAATTAAGGGACCTAAATAGGGCAATGCAAAATAATACAGATATGAGCATATTTCAAAGGAATAGACATTCATTGTCAAGGAAGTTCAAAGTACACAAAATTGATTCAGAAATTGAAATGTAATTCTTTGAAATATTACAAAGATAGAAATAGGTTATTGCTCTTAGTCGGTATCAGAGTCAATCAGTAAGGCTTCTGGAGGAATACTGTTGTATGTCTCTTCTAGGTTGAGCTCATGGTAAGGTGCACTAGGTATAAAGTACTTCTTCTCATTGGCCTGGTGTAGGGCACCCTCAAATCCTCTTTGGAAATATTTGCTTAGTTGCTTGGAGAATCTTTTTAGAAGTCTGGTCTACTCTATTACCCATCTTTCACCTTCTGTCTCTTTTAATTCAGATAGCTCTTGATGTAGGTGGTTGGCTCTAATGATTTGGTCATGGGCAGTAGTGGCTAGCATGTTGAGTTGTTTTAGAATGTTGAATTTAAACTAGAACTCATTAAGGTTAGCATAAATGGTTGCTTTCAGAGCCAGGTGGGCATCTATAACATCTTCTAAAGGTTGAAACAATTAGCCAGAATGGAGGTGCCAGTTGATTTCCTTCTGTTTCCATTTATTAAGTTCAGATTGCTGGAGGGATATCGTGTGCTCTGATTTTTTAAGCTGCTCTTGTAGCCGCCTTATGTGAGCATCCTTTAAGTATAGGTCTTTTTCATTTGATGATATTCGGTCCCGGTCAGTAGAGAGAGATGCAACTTGGAGTTGCAGCAGTTTATTTGTTGTTGAAGCTCATTTTCTCTAGTTGTTCAATCGGGGGAGGTTGGAAGGTCAGTCTGTATACCCATGTTGTGTGTGATTTCTGTAGAACCAGCTTGAATGACTGGGGGAGAAATGGAGGGCAAGGGGGTCGTGATCACGTGTGGTGGTGGCTCTGTGGAAGAGGTGGAGGGTTGACTAAACTGATTCTGGTGGTCATTATACCATTGCTCAAAAGATTGAAGTCTCAAGGTACTCTGAAAATTGGAAATGAATATGTGATACAAACTATTAGCATATGAAATTAAATCATTAATTAAGAAACTTATTGTCCGAAGGCTCTCTTTCAGTTCTTGAATAAAAGAGGGGATATCAGGAGAAAGGGGGTGGTGAGTGGGTTGCTGTAAAGGCGAATCTGATATGGGGGGAGGATGTTATTAGAGGGAGAGTTAGGAGAAGGAACTAAAGGAGGATTAGAAAGAGGCATAACAGGAAGGGTGGAAAGTAGATGGCTAGGATAGGAATCTGATACAGTCTGTACCAGTAAGTCTAAGGGGGTGGAGGTTGTAGGTTCAGAGGTGGGGTGGCTGATAGAAAGTGGGGGTCTTTGTTGTCTGGGGGGAATAAAGATATTAGGGGGCCATCATCTGTTGAGGAGGAAGAGGGAGAAGAGGAAAGGTTAATGGGTTCGATATGAGTGTCAGAAGGAGGATTGGGTGTAGGTGAATAGAAGGAAGAGGATTCAATGGAGGAATAGTGGAAATAGGATCAGAAGAAAATGCTGGGATTATGAAGGGAAAGAGGTTGGGGATTGGTTCTATTTGAGGAGGAAGAGAGATATTAGTGAACATATGGGGGGGTTGATTTGGTTCATCAGAAGTAATGATGGGGATTTGTGTTAATACGGGAGGGACCTGTGGCAAAGAAATATATCTAATGTTGTTAATAATTGTAAACATATTAGTTGTAAGTGGTAAAGTTAAGTAAAGGCTACTTACTGAGGTAAGTGGTTCAGGGGTGGAGGATGATGTAGTATCTGATCTTTTTCTCTTCCTCTGTTTGTTGGCTAAGGTCCTAGCAATGGTTGTGTCCATCATGTCTTCTGCAAGGATAAAAGGTGATTAGGAATTAGGAATTCAGTAAGAGTGCAAAATCTAATAGTAATGTTCAATTTATGACACGAAGTAAAAATTCAAAGACAAGGTTGTGCAGATTTGTTAATTAAGAATTTTGATACATGATGCTGGAAGAATATGATAAGAAAATATGATATGTTGTTGGTTTACAGGTTAAGGAGTAAAATGATAGTATTTTTTATAAAGGCAATTACTGTATTAAAAGAAAGAGGGAAGGGAAGCTTACCGATGGGATGAGCATTCATTGAGGTAATGGGGGATAACCCATAATAAGATAAAATGGGCTCTTTTATGAGTTCTGCGATGCTGAAATACTTGTTCTTCAATTTGGCTTCAATAATGGGGAAGTCGATAGTGGTTTTGACGGTTTTTGGGTCAGGAAGATCCAGAAGGGCAATTTTCCAGCGAGAAGAAAAGGGAAGAGAGGGATCTGAAGCAATGAAGAAGTAAAGCTCTTTCTAGCCTTTATTGGAGGAGGGTATGTCAGTTAAGAACTTGTAACCTTGACAGAACATGAAATAGAAAACACTGTGGTCGGTCATTTTCAGTTGGTAGAGGTAGTTGAATATGTGGGGTACTTGTAGAATGTTGAGGTGATGGAAGACGAAAATGGTGCCTACTAGGATGCGAAGGGAGTTGGGTGTTAATTTCTTGACCGGAATGCCATAGAAGAAGAGAATATGATAAAGAGATTTTGGGAGGGGAAGACGGAGGCCTCCTTCCAGCTGCCCTGTGAATAGGGTGCTGGTTCCAGCTGGAGGTAGATGGGGGCACTGGGAATGATTGGGGATGATGATGGTGGAATCTTCGAGGAGGAGTTTGGGGTCGCGGCGGAAAAAGGAATTGTTGAAGGAGAGTTGGTTGGGTGTGGTTTCGTTTCAGGGAGCGGTGGAAGATGGTGAGGCCATAAAGGAGAGGAGGTTGCCGGAGAATTGAGGGTGTCGGGGAAGGGGATTAGGGTTTTTGAGGAGAATCGCAGGGGAACGGTGGGGAGCTGGTAAGGGCAGGAGTGGTATATAGTGGTTAAGTGTGGGTTGCATTAAGGCATTTTTTATTAATATTTTTGGAGAAAATTTTTCTTTCTTTTGGTGCTTATTACGGAGTTTAGAGGATGATGGAAATATTTTTAGGGAAGGTTATTAATTTTTCAAAAGGATTTTAGGTTATTTGATGATTTGTGTTAAAAGGTTATGTTTTGCATGAAGATGGAGGGATTTTTTATATCCTTTTATGCAAAAACAGTTGTGAACCTGGTATAATTCGAGATTATGTTATATTCATATTCTCTTTGGCAATTATTAATAACATTGTTATAGGCAATTATTATGCTTGGTGGGAATTTCTTTTTTTCTTATTTCAATGGTTCTATTTCTAAGGTATGACAAGTTTGGTGCTATTTCTTTTAAGTGTTGGAAATTAATCCAGGCTCCGTGCCTACTATAACAGCCTAAGGACTAGATAGCTTTATGTTGGTGCAATCGGCCCAGGTTGACTCGAGTTTGACTCGAGCAGTACCTTGATAGTATTTTGATGATAGACAAAACTCATGACATGGGATTGTCAAGGTAAAGTCCAACATGGTGTTGGCATGAAAAATCCAAGCATGGAGCTTGGTGTGGGAAAGTCCAACATGGAGTTGGCATGGAAAATCCAAGTATGGAGCTTAGTGTGGGAAAGTCCAACATGGAGTTGGCATGGAAAACCCAAGCATGGAGCTTGGTGTGGAAAAGTCCAACATGGAGTTGGCATGGAAAATCCAAAGCATTGTGAAGTCGTGCGCTTGGTGCTTGGTGAGAAATGCATTGCGAAGCCGTGAGCTTGGTGGATGTGGAAAGTCTTGAGAACTTGGCAAGTTCACTAGGCTCGGGGTCCTTGAGTCGGTGAAGGATGGCATTGCGAAGCCGTGCGCTTGGTGCATCCGAGGGACCGCCAGACGGGGAGCGAATGGAGTGAGCCGAAAGGGAAGCATACTTCGAGAGCATGAGACGCGAAGGATGGCGTTGCGAAGCTGTGCGCTTGGCGCATCCGAGGGACGTAGGCCGAGGGAAGAGAGTTCGGTGGGGAACTCCATGAGGGATGAGGTGGACTTGGCCAAGTGGCTAAGACTGGTTGTCGAATGCTCATGTTAGTGAAAGCCCTAGAGTCAATCATGTGATGATTGTTGTATGGACTTTATTGTATCATATTCCTATTTATAAAGGCATGGTTATTATATTTACTTGTATTGGTGCCAAATAACTAAATATAATAATGTCCTTGAGTAGTAGGTTCTTATCTATATCAATCGATTGGTTTAATCGATAATGAGATGATAAAGAGAACACTACTCTTAATCATTCCTAGTCGAGTATTAACATTCAGGGACAATGTTAATGCGTAGAGACTAGCATATAGGTCAACACGATGACTTGATCTGACAAGTCATGGATATGAGATATCAAGTTGACACATGGGTATGCATTGGAGAATGTATACTGAATGACCCGCCATGAGAAAGTATCATGGATCGTTATATGAGTGTCATATACTTTCTCATGTGGCTATTAATATGACTATTAGTCTTTAGACCTAAAGTTACCATGGTTCCCTACATAAGGAGTTGCATACTTTGGCTTCGTCAAACGTCACCCGTAAATGGGTGGACTATAACGGCGATTACTGGGTATGTAACAAATTATGCGGAGGGATGTGAGTGATGTAGATGGGATCTATCCCTCCTATATGACGGGGGTGACATCGATATTCTTGATAGAGTGAGACCACGAAGTTCATGGCCATGCCCAAATGAGCCAATATGAGATATTGAGCTCATTTGATTAGAGTGAGTCTACTTGGAGTTCAAGATATAAATTGTACCGAGGATAACACGGTCTATGCCTCAATTGATCAATCTAGATGTCAAGGATAGAGGGTCATTGTCACATATTGTGAGAGTCACAATTAGTAGTCACAAAGGTGATGTTGGAGCTCAACATTCTTGTAACTTGGGTAGCAATGATGTGTTGCTAGATACCGCTCATTGCTTATGTTCCTAAATCGGTTTAGGGACATTGCCAACGGTACAAGAACCTATAGGGTCACACACAAAGGGAAATTAGATGGAGATTAGGTTCATATGATGAACCATGAGGATTTGTTCATAGGATGAACCAAATTGGATTAAGAGTAATCCTAATTAGACTAATTGAGTTGGACTCAATTTGATTCAAGTGTTGAATGAGTCTAATTTAGATTTGATTCATCAAATCAATTTAAATTAATGAATAGAGATTCATTAAATTAAAATTGACTTGAATCAAATGGTTGGATTTGATCAACCATGGGAGATAAGAGGTCAATTTTGACTTGACTTGAGAGGGAAGATGAAAGGTCAAGTTTGACTTGACCAAATGTCATGTCATGATGATGACATGGCATGGTCGGCCAATGATGATGCTCCACATCATCATTGACTTATCATGTGGTGCCACCTCATGAGGGATACCAAGAACCATTGGCTCTTGGAGTTATATGCATGCATGTAACCCCCCAAGGTTAAAGTGGTCGGCCACTTCTTGATGAGGAGTGAATTGTTTTTGGGTAACTCCATCTTCTTCTTCCTTGGATCATCTTCTTCCTTGGCTCTCTTCCTCACTTGCTCTCCCAATCCTCCATTGCCGAGACCTTCAAGGAGTGCTAGCACACTCAAGATTATCTTTTCTCCACCTATTGCTTGTGTGGATACCAATAGAGGAGTGTGCACTTGACACTCTCGAGTTCCGGCAATCCATTTAGATGAGCGGGATAAGCGAAGGGCATCGCTTCAAGGGTAACTTCTTGTCATGTAGATCTAGAGTAGATCTAAAGGTATTAAACACATACATGTTAGTTTTATTTTTTATACTTCGCACGGATCCGTGGCCGGGGCTTCCGAGGTTTCCGCAACGCAAAAAGCAGTTTTTGCGGCTCGAAAAATCCAACAGTGGTATCAGAGCCACGTGCGAAGCATGTATGTGTTTCGTTTTTGTAGTTTTTATATTAGATATAAAAATTATAGATTTTTATGTTTCTGTAAATTTCCTATTTTATAGAATTTTTGGGTATTTTTCTCGAAGAGTCGAAGCAACGAGTGTTGGGACACTTGTAGGCTTCAACCATCGAGAAAAACTTTCTGAAACGGCGAGTTCTCGCTTTTGGTTTTTGGGACTCCAACTTAAGTCACTGTAAGATCGTAGTAGGGACACTCGCAAAGTTTATTTTGTGAGTAGGTGTAACATCCCAAATTTTAGTTACTATATTTTTATTCAAAGGAAATATATATATATATATATATATATATATATATATACACACACACACACACATATATATATATATATATATACATATATATATATATATAGAAATAAGAATTAAAAAAATGAATAAATAGTTCGTAGTCGAGGCTTAAACCATGAACCGTTGATTTGGGGGAATAGGCTTCCCACCACTAAGTCATAAGATTACCAATGAGTAGGATATAACAAAATATATCTATAGGCGAAAAAAAAGAGAGATTGGTTAATTTGACTAATTATTTAAAAGGGTAATTAGGTTAAGAAAAATCCTAATATATATATATATATATTTCTTTCCTTATTTTTCCCTAAACTCCACGCCGAAGCCCTCATCTCCTCTCTCTCTCCCTCTTCTCTCCAAATGCCGCCCTCTCTTTCCTCTCTCTAAACTCCACACCGAAACCTTCCAGCCGTCGAAGCCCTCATCTTCCTCTCTCTCATTTTTCTCACCGAAGGAGAGATAAAGTGTAGGCCTAAGGCGTTTTTCATTAGGCATGATGAGAGAGGAGGATAAAATGGAGCTAGAGTATAAAGGATATGAAGACTCTCATCTCTCTCCCTCGTTTTTTTTTTCCAACCACCGAGGAAAACAAAAGAAAAAAAAAAGGAGAGAGCCTCTATAATTTCTTCATCATGGGATAATTCAAGAGGGGATTTTCAAGAGGTACTTGGTAGAGGATCACGCTAAAGCAAGGAAACACGTAGGAGGTCTTCTCTTTGCGAAGTCTAACGGTATAAATTGGTCAAAAAGCGTAGGATGTAAGTATCCCCTCACCTGCAGTATAAGTGCTTATGATGTAATGTTGTATGCTTGATTTTGAACGAAATAATCTAGAACTATGTGTAGAAGGTTCGGCTAATAGGATTAAAGAAATTATTCTTGTTGAAATTCTTCCATGTTATGCATGTTAGATGATGATTTCTATTTATGTTAGCTTAATTTTCCTTATGTCACTACCTTATGTCATGTTAAATTGTACTCATGTCGATTTATGCTATGCTACATGCTTATGTTTTCACCCATGTTAGGCATGACTCACGTATATGAAATGTCTAAGAAATGTTTCCCTAAGAGTGGGGACAAGAACACTCTTTAGGACAAAGAACATGTATGTTATTTTACTTTATGCATGGCTTGTATCGGACCCTAACAAGGTCCACGGGATGGGCTCCTAGATTGCCCCTAGGTCGACGGACATAGTACGGACCTAGTAACCTAGTAGGTTCGGGATTAGCTACCTCGGATCTATTTAGGATGCATGTGAATGATGTATGTGGTACAATGTCGGGCCCAATATGTTGAGATTATGTTTAACTATATAAACTATATGTTTTCAAAGAGCATCCTGCATATACCATTTTATGTTCATCGAATTATCATGTTTAAAGATAATGTACTGTTGCGATGAAAATGCTAAGTTTATGTTCTTTTCCTAAATTGATCATGTCTCTACTTTAAATAAATGTTCTGCTCATATGTTGTTTAAACGAACATGTCATTACTTTACGTTTAATTCATGATGCATGTTTTTGTGAGTAGGAAAGAATCTTACTAAGCCTCTGTGCTTACAGTTACTTTCCTTGTACTACATAAAAGGGCAAGGAATGGATAAATTAAAGGGAGCAGCAGGAGGGGCAAAGATGTGTGTGGCAGTGGCATGGTGGACGAGATCATTTTTCATATACGGACTTATGCATGATTTTCAGTTTATGTGTAAACTGTTAAGAGACGTTAATGCTTTCTATGGTGGTTACTCATGCTTATTTTTATGAACCTTGAAATGGTTAATACATGTTTAGTTAAATAAATTGCTAAGACCTTTTGCCATGATTAAATTGTTAGGTTGATTGGGTTAATGTAATTAGAGTTAAAAGTTGTAAAGTTTTTAAATGCTTCCGCTGTTATATGCATGAATGTATGATCGCGTAGCACCGCTGCCCGTCTATAGGATGTGTGTTAGGAGGACGCGAAGGGCAGGCATTACAGGTGGTATCAGAGCCCAGTTCTGCCTTTAAACTACACACACATCAAGCTCCAAATCCTGCCGCTCCAAGTAAGAAATTTTATGCCTACTCTATTTATTTCATGTAAGATAAGAAATGCTTTTAGCTTAAATATGCATGAATATATGTATGATAACCTTATGCTAGCCTTTAGTTTAAATATACATAAATAAATATGAATTATAACCTTATGCTAGCCTTATTATAATATATGAAGATAAGCATGGCTAGAAGACGTAGTCATAGAGTCGATGAGATGAATATATGCATAATAATCTTATGCTAGCCTTATTATAATATATGAAGATAAGCATGGTTGGAAGACGTAGTAATAGAGTCGATGAGACAGTAATATATGGAAGGCATAGTAATAGAGTCGATGAGATAGTATTTTGCTCTCCATAGGGAGCTCCAGTACTGTTGGTAAAGAAGAAAGATGGGTCTATGTGAATGTGCTAGACTACCGAGCGCTAAATAATGTGACGATCAAGAACAGGTACCCTTTACCACGGATTGACGACCTGTTCGATTAGTTAAAGGGTGCCACCATCTTCTCTAAGATTGACCTAAGGTCTGGCTATCATCAAGTGAAAGTGAAACCAGATGATATACCGAAGACAGCTTTCCAAACAAGATACGGACATTATGAGTTCATAGTCATGCCTTTCTGGGTGACGAATGCTCCTGCTATGTTCATAGACCAGATGAATCGGGTATTCTTGGTGTTTCTTGACAAGTTCGTGATCGTCTTCATTGACGATATCCTCGTCTATTTGAGAAATCAGGAAGAGCATGTCGAATACCTGAAGATGGTATTACAGACTCTTCGAGAAAAGCAACTATATGCCAAGTTCTCCAAATATGAATTCTAGCTCGATCAAGTATCTTTTCTGGGTCATATTATATCCAAAGACAGAGTTATGGTAGACCCAAGAAAGATTGAAGCTGTGAGTAACTGGAGCAGGCCAAAGAATGCTAGTGAAGTGAGGAGTTTTCTCGGATTAGCGGGCTATTATTGGAAATTCGTAGAAGACTTCGCCAGAATAGCAGCACCTATGATAGTTCTCACCCGGAAGAACAAGAAGTATGTATGAACGGAGGAATGTGAGAAGAGTTTCTTGGAGATGAAAAGGAGACTTACAAGTGCTCCAATCCTTACTCTCCCAGAGAACGACAAGAGCTTCGACATGTACAGCGATGCCTCCGGATTGGGACTCGGAGTTGTACTTATACAGAGGGGTAAAGTTATTGCCTATGCCTCTAGGCAACTCAAGGAACATGAAAAGAACTATCCCACTCACGATTTAGAGCTAGCAGGTGTGGTCTTCGCTCTCAAGGTATGGAGGCACTATCTGTATGGAGCACAGTGCAAGATTTATACGGATCACCGGAGTCTGCGGTATTTCTTCACTCAGAAGGATCTCAATATGAGACAACGCAGATGGCTGGAGCTCATGAAGGACTATGACTGCGAGATCTTTTACCATCCTGGCAAGGCAAACAAAGTGGCCGATGCACTCAGCAAGAAGTCCAGTTCCACTCTGATGTCCTTATCGGTATTGTCTCGACCGCTGGAGAAGGAAATTATGCACTATGGAATCGAGGTTATTTCCAGGCAGCTTTCGACCATGGCAGTAATACTAGCACTATTCGATGACATATTAGCAAAACAAAGTGATGATCCAAGTCTCCAGAGGATCAAGCAGGAGATCCTAGAAGGAAAAGGCGAGGGTTTCCGTATCGCCAATAGCGGAGTATTATACCTTAGGGATCGGTTATGTATCCCTAACGATTCGGAACTACGCAAAAAGATATTAGAGGAGGCTCACGGAACCCCCTATTCTATGCATCCGGGATCCACCAAAATGTATCAAGACTTGAAAGAAAAGTTCTGGTGGTCCAGTATAAAGAGGGACGTAGCTCAGCACGTCAGTACCTACCTGACCTGCCCGTAAGTTAAAGCAGAACACCAGAGGCCTGGAGGAGTTCTGCAACCGATCCAAATTCTTGAGTGGAAATGGAAAGACATCTCTATGGATTTCATTTCAGGTCTTCCCAGGACTACGAACGGATATGATGTTATATGGGTTATCGTTGACAGATTGACAAAGTCAGCTCATTTCTTAGCGATCAAGATGACATATTCGATTGAGAAACTGGCTCAATTATAAGCTAAGGAAATCATCAGACTGCATGATATTCCCAAGACCATCATTTCAGATAGGGATGGTCGCTTCACTTCACAGTTTTGGGGATGCGTTCATAAGGCACTTGGCACGAAGCTGCGTTTTAGTACCGCCTTTCATCCTCAGACAGATGGGCAAACAGAAAGGGTGAACCAAGTACTGGAAGACATGTTACGAGCTTGTGCCTTGGATTTCAAAGGTAGTTGGTGCCGCTACTTATCTTTAGCGGAATTCGCTTACAATAATAGCTACCATCGGAATGGCACCTTATGAAGCATTATATGGGAGGAGATGTAGGTCTCCGATCTGTTGGTACGAAGGTGGTGAGAAGAAAGAGATGGGACTTCAGACGGATTTCATCGACGACACCACCCGAGCGATACAGAATATCCACCAAAGAATAGAGACTTCTCAGAGCCGGTAGAAGAACTATGCAGATCAGCGATGTAGACCTTTGGAATTCAATGTCGGAGATTTGGTATTTCTCCGGGTAGCTCCTATGAAAGGAATAATGAGATTCAGGAAGAAAGCAAAGCTAAGTCCGCGATACGTAGGACCGTACAAGATCCTGAAAAGAGTTGGCAAGGTAGCTTACGAGCAAGGACTACCTCAGGAGATGTCTGCTATTCACAACGTGTTCCATGTCTCGATGCTTAAGAAGTGCATTTCCAGTACCGACCAAGTGGTCGAGCCACAGACAGTGCAAATTCAAGAGGACCTGAGCTATGAAAGTCGACCTATCCAGATACTAGACCGAGAAGTCAAAAGACTAAGGAATAAAGAAGTACCCTTAGTGAAGGTCCTATGGCAAAGTCAACGATACGAAGAAGCCACCTGGGAACTTGAGGATGACATGAAGCAAAAGTACCCCGAGTTGTTCTAAGTTTCGAGGAAGAAACTTTTATAAGGTATAAGGGATTGTAACATCCCAAATTTTAGTTGATATATTTTTATTCAAAGGAAATAAATAAATAAATATATATATATATATAGAAATAAGAATAAATAAAATAAATAAATAGTTCGTAGTCGAGGCTTGAACCATGAACCGTTGATTTGGGGGAATAGGCTTCCCACCACTAAGTCATAAGATTACCAATGAGTAAGATATAACAAAATATATCTATAGGCGAAAAAAATGTTGGGTTTCCGGTACCACGGCGAGTGTGTGTTCGAACATGTTTCACAAACATGTGCACAGCGGAAGAAATAAAAATAATAAATCTACATTTATTACAACACACACATCACACGCATGCATAGTACAACATGTGTAGACATAACCGTAAATTTAAATTTTGCAATAAAGGAAATTTAACTACGTATACCTTTCGTATCACGTGTAGCGGGAACGGCATCAACCGGAACGATCCTCGCTAGAATCGTCTCTATCCGTATCCACGCCAAGTATCCTTAGGATGACTTCACTAAGCCACGAGCTTCGTCTTCGTACGGGTTACTAGCCTCGTGTTGAAGACGACGTGATCGAGAGATGATCACGATCCGAATCCAAATTCGGACCCAAAGACGAGTCCTCAAAACTCGCTTCTCCGGAGAGGTATTCATCAACCGTTTGATAAATCCTTCGTCCTCCACCTCAGAGGATTACCGGAGATCGAATCCCCGGTAAGTTAGGCGCTTTCGGAGCTCTAACTGTCGTCCAAACGATGCTCCGACGAGAGGAAAACAAGCTGTCCAGAAAACTGGACAGCTTTGGTGGAGGAGTAGGCGCCGGCCAACCAAGGGAAGCCAAGTGCTCACCTTATCGCCACACCCAAGGGAGATCACCGGAGCACCAACCGGCAGTAGCTCAACGCCGGCGAGGGGAAAGGAAAGCTCCTTCTGGACGCCGGTTGGAGGAGAAGAGGGGGCGGAAATGGAGTTGGCGCCGACTCCTTCAATGGGGTGGGCGGAAACTAGGTTTAGGGCTTTTGGATTAGGGTTTAACAATCCCTTAAGCCCTCTTTTATAGAGAACTAATTCTCTTAATGGTTATTGGATCATAACCTTGAGGCCCGTTAACCCACTCCATTAATATAAGTTAAAATAAACCAAACCATGATGGTTTATTTTAAGTTAAAACGAACCGAACCAACTTTTGGTTCATTCGTTTAAAATAAACCAAACCCTTTGGTTTATTCTCCTCCATTGGATTAGAACCAAACCATTTTGGTTCATCCATTATGTCTTCATAAGACACGGCCCATCCACGCTTCCATTGAGACTGAAACGATTTCATGCTCGCTTCTTGTTTGGCCCAACCAAACCTTGTTTCTCTCGGTCTGAGAATCCCATTCTCAAGCTCATTTTAAATCCTTCGGATTACTCTCATTGTGCATGTGACCAAATAGGTTCTCGGTTTATGTTGGCCGTCTATAATTAACCATTAATTATAGAACGATCATGAGTGACACCTAGTAGTACATCATGATCCCCAATTAACCGAAAAGATCAACGGTTGATCCAAAACTATTTCTGAAACCCTTCAGCAGCTCGAATGAATCGTGCCCCATTCCCTTCACTCATCTTATACCCACTTGGTTCAGGACATGGTCTCTCATATATTACTAACAAAAAAGAGATTGGTTAATTTGACTAATTATTTAAAGGGGTAATTAGGTTAAGAAAAATCCTAATATATATATATATATATATATATATATATATATATATATATATATATATATATATATATATATATATATATATTTCTTTCCTTATTTTTCCCTAAACTCCACGCCGAAGCCCTCATCTCCTCTCTCTCTCCCTCTTCTCTCCAAACGCCGCCCTCTCTTTCCTCTCTCTAAACTCCACGCCGAAACCTTCCAGCTACCGAAGCCCTCATCTTCCTCTCTCTCATTTTTCTCACCGCAGGAGAGATAAAGTGTAGGTCTAAGGCATTTTTCGTTAGGCATAATGAGAGAGGAGGATAAAATGGAGCCAGAGTATAAAGGATATGAAGACTCTCATCTCTCTCCCTCATTTTTTTTTCCAACCACCGAGGAAAACAAAAGAAAAAAAAAGGAGAGAGCCTCTATAATTTCTTCATCGTGGAATAATTCAAGAGGGGATTTTCAAGAGGGACTTAGCAGAGGATCACGCTAAAGCAAGGAAACACGTAGGAGGTCTTCTCTTTGCGAAGTCTAATGGTATAAATTGATGAAAAAGCGTAGGATGTAAGTATCCCCTCACCTGCAGTATAAGTGCTTACGATGTAATGTTGTATGCTTGATTTTGAACGAAAGAATCTAGAACTATGTGTAGAAGGTTCGGCTAATAGGATTAGAGAAATTATTCTTGTTGAAATTCTTCCACGTTATGCATGTTAGATGATGATTTCTATTTATGTTAGCTTAATTTTCCTTATGTCACTACCTTATGCCATATTAAATTGTACTCATGCCGATTTATGCTATGCTACATGCTTTTGTTTTCACCCATGTTAGGCATGACTCACGTATATGAAATGTCTAAGAAATGTTTCCCTAAGAGTGGGGACAAGAACACTCTTTAGGACAAAGAACATATATGTTATTTTACTTTATGCATGGCTTGTACCGGACCCTAACAAGGTCCACGGGATGGGCTCCAAGGTTGCCCCTAGGTCGACAGACATAATACGCACCTAGTAACCTAGTAGATTCGGGATTAGCTACCTCGGATCTATTTAGGATGCGCGCGAATGATGTATGTGGTACAATGTCAGGCCCAATATGTTGAGATTATGTTTAAATATATAAATTATATGTTTTCAAAGAGCATCATGCATATACCATTTTATGTTCATCGAATTATCATGTTTAGAGACAATGTACTGTTCCGATGAAAATGCTAAGTTTATGTTCTTTTCCAAAATTGATCATGTCTCTACTTTAAATAAATGTTGTGCTCATATGTTGTTTAAATGAACATGTCATTACTTTACGTTTAATTCATGATGTATATTTTTGTGAGTAGGAAAGGACCTTACTAAGCCTATGTGCTTACAGTTTACTTTCCTTGTACTGCAGAAAAGGTTAAGGAATGGATAAATTAAAGGGAGCAGCAGGAGGGGCAAAGATGTGTGTGGCAGTGGCATGGTGGACGAGATCATTTTTCATATACGGACTTATGCATGATTTTCAGTTTATGTGTAAACTGTTAAGAGACGTTAATGCTTTCTATGGTGGTTACTCATGCTTATTTTTATGAACCTTGAAATGGTTAATACATGTTTAGTTAAATAAATTGCTAAGACCTTTTGCCATGATTAAATTGTTAGGTTGATTGGGTTAATGTAATTAGAGTTAAAAGTTGTAAAGTTTTTAAATGCTTCCGCTGTTATATGCATGAATGTATGATCGCGTAGCGCCGCTGCCCGTCTATAGGATGTGTGTTAGTAGGACAGGAAGGGCGGGCGTTACAGTAGGGGTGTTGCCCCTATCCCCGAAAGGGGGCTTGTCCCGCGATTGTGCCCGGAAACCGCTTAGCGGGACCGTTACAGAGAGGTGACTCATAAAATTGAAAAAAAAAATAGGAAAAATTATAGAAATTTTTTGTAAAAATACATAATTTAGAATTATGTATAATTCTGTGATTGTCATGGCCCAAGAACCCCAATTTGATTGGACGTTAATATGTTGTAATTCATAATACGGTATGCGTGCCATTTTTGTAGTTGTGCATGTTGTATAGTGTATCCGACCTGCGTGTCGTGCCTCTTCTTTTGAAATTCTAGTTGTAAATAGTTTTAGACTCGAATGTAACTCGAGTTTCATATTTGTAATGTACAAAATGGAGCGGTGGAAAGTCCACTTGTAGACGAAGTTACGAGAAGGGTGCCGACAACACATGGCGGTCAAAGGAAGCGCTTGGAGAAGCCGCTAGCCCTAGGTTGACCGTCCGATCTTCTCATTGGCTTGAGAAGATCGTAGTAGGACCATAACCACATCACAGTTGATTATATATAAATATATGTTGATATATATATATATATATATATATATATATATATATATATATATATATGATTTTGCTTGTATATATGTGATGCATGCTAGTAGAATAATGCTTGTATGTATATGATACATACTAGAATAATGCTTGTATGTATGTGATGCATGCTAATATAGGATAATAAAGGCCTTAATGCGTATATGATATACATTACGATTAGATTAGATCTTAATGGAATCAACTCGTAAATGCCTACCAAGTCCTTGATACCCATCGCTACCTCGATCATTTGTAGTTGTTGAATCTGCCAAAGCAGAGCAATGCATATTATCTTGGTAGGGTACGGAGGGACAATCTTGGTTCCGCCTATCACGGCTTGGGTTAGAGTATGCTCAATTAGATTGAGTAAAACTAGTTAACTCAATTGGATCGAGTAGAACTATAGGCATATTTCAACCGTTGGAAAGATAGGATAAGATCACATTTACACTAAATCTTGGGTGATTTAGCCAAAGCTAACTCAAGGTGTTTTGTAAATGTGGGTCTTGATCCTATAAACAAGAGTTGCATAGAGATGTAATCGGTAATGTGTTATCCACCGATCGTACTAAGTCTTGGGCGATTTAGCAAAAGCTAACTCAAGGCTTAGTATGATGTGGATCTTGTCCCGCAAGAATTATAGCTAGTTTGTATGAATCTAGTAATGTGGTTTGACCACATCCATAACTCGATTCTACAAAATTCCTATAATCAGTAGGAGCATCATTTGATTAAAGGCCTAATTAAATGATAAAAGGAATATGATATTAATTCTCTGCATTGTATGTTGTAGATTACTATGTCGACAAACACGAACACTCTCTCTCTGCATTCTGTCCTTGAGAAGGACAAGCTCAATGGAGCAAATTTCCTGGACTGGTACAGGAACCTGAGAATCGTTCTCACCCAAGAAAGGAAATTGTACATCCTAGAGCAACCCATTCCGGAGGCACCTCTTGCCACTGCCTCGCGAGCTGACAAAGATGCTTACAAGAAGCATCAAGATGATGCATTAGATGTGTCATGTCTAATGTCCGCGACCATGAACTCTGAGCTTCAGAAGCAACACGAGTTCATGAATGCTTATGATATGGTTGGAAATCTTCGTCAACTATATCAAGGACAAGCAAGGCACGAGAGATATAAAGTCTCTAAGGCATTGTTTGGTTCCAAAATGCAAGATGGGGCTCCCGTAAGTCCATATGTACTCAAGATGATTGGGTACGTAGAAAACCTACAAAGATTGGGATTCCCCCTTGGCCAAGAGTTGGCCACTGACTTGATCTTGCTGTCTTTGCCGCAAAGCTACAATCAATTTGTCATGAATTATAACATGAATGAAATTGATAAGTCACTGCCTGAGATGCTCAGCATGTTGAGAACTGCTGAGCTCAATCTTAAGAAGGGAAAATTTGACGCCATTTTGATGGTGCAAAAGAAGAAAGGCAAGGGAAAGCCTAAAGGTAAGGGAAAGCCCCAAGCCAAGGGCAAAGGCAAAGAACTTAAACCTGTTGGGGATCGAAACGGCCGGCTAGAGGGGGGTGAATAGCCCTCAATCGATGGATGTCGTAATTCGCTCATTCTCGTTACGTTGCTTGTCTACGATTATCGTTAGCGCAACGGAAACAATAAAACAAGAATAATACTAACAACAATACAAGCACACCAAATACGCAAGCATATACGTGGTTCGGAACCTTAGGGTTCCTACTCCACGGGGCGAGCTCAACGAGCTCTAGAGATGCACACGGCAATACTCAAACTCCTTCTCGATGACACGTCGGAGGTGGAGAAATCTCTCACAAGCAATTACAACAGTAATATACAAATACAAACAAGAATACAAATACAATACAAAAGAAACACTTTTCACCGATTGCTTTTGATCACTTGTTTGTTGCTTGCTTTGATTGGCTCTTGAAGAACTGGAATGCAGCAGCAATTCCCCTCCAATAGCTCCACAAAAACCATTGCAAAAACCTCCATCTCGAGCTCCTTTTATAACCTGCATCGAGCTATTTTCGCGCCTAGCGATGATCGCCAAATGGCCCTAGTCATCGCCTCAGAGTCGTTGTCTCTAGCGGCGGATCCACGTCGAGACAAATTCCAACGGATCACCTACGGTCGATCGATGATACCCATCGATCATTGGTGATAATAATCGTAGTTGATCGCACGAACGAGCATTCGTGCTCGTGACACTCCCATCAATCGATCATCCCTCGACCGATCATTGCATCGACATCGGTCACGATCCGATCCATGGCGATCGCCAAACACAAAACCCTAGCCTTACACCAGTCGAACCCTAGTCAACTTGGATCAGTCGAACCGGCACCTATGCCAGTCGACTGATGTCGGGAAAAACCTCAAACACCAAGTTGTTTGAGCATTCGACCGTCGGGTAAACCCTCAAACATCAAGTTTGAGCCTCCGACACTCAGTCTTAGCCACATGGCCAAGTCCACCTTATCCCTCATGGAGTTCCCCACCGAAGATCTCTTCCCTCGACCTACGTCCCTCCGATGTGCCAAGCGCATGGCTTCGGAATGCCATCCTTCGCGTCTCATACCCTAGAAGTATGCTTCCCTTTGGGCTCACTCCATTCTCTCCCCGTCCGGAGGTCCCTCGGATGCACCAAGCGCACGGATTTGCAGTGCCATCCTTCACCGACTCAAGGACCCGAGCCTAGTGAACTTGCAAAGTTCTTAAGACTTCCCAAATACACCAAGCGCATGGCTTCACAATGCATTTCTCACCAAGCACCAAGCGCACGGCTTTGCAATGCTTTGGATTTCCCATGCCAAGCACCAAGCGCACGGCTTCGCAACGCTTTGGACTTTCCCATGCCAAGGCTTCCCCCTTGGACTTCCACACCAAGCTCCATGCTTGGATTTTCCATGCCAACCCCATGTTGGACTTTCCCATGACAATCTCATGTCATGAGTTTTGTCTATCATCAAAATACTATCAAGGTACTGCTCGAGTCAAACTCGAGTCAACCTGGGTCGATTGCACCAACAATCTCCCCCTTTTTGATGATTGACAAAACTACCATCTCAAGTCTACCAATTCTCCCATATTGGCAATTCTCATATCCCAATGAGAATTCCAACGAACCCTAATTGGTAACTTGGTAACTTCTCCCCCTTTTTGACATTACATCAAAAAGGTCCTCCCCAAGGGTATGAATGTCTCATATCCCAATGAGATCTTACAATCTCTCCCTTGGAGGAACACATGCCTACAATCTTTCTAATGATCCCATATCACTTAAAGAGAAGCAACCCAATTTTCCTCCCATGAGGAAATACACATTCATCTTCCCATGATGGATACCTCCCCCTAGAGGCTTGCTCCCCTTGACCATTGCACCAACAATGTCCTTGGAGAGTCCCTAAGCCAATAGGAACATTAACCAAATCAAAATTAAGGCAAAGTTCAACAATGAACTCTCTTCCACCTTAAAGTTGATACTCTCCCTAAAACCCTTCTCCTAATCCATGTCCAATGGATTTCCACCCTCTCTAATGCTCTCCCAAGCATATCCTAGGGTTAGGAGTGGTTAGGGGACCTTAACCTAGCTGAACATGGGCCTAACCAACAAGATTTACCCGAAATCATCTTGGGCGATCATTGAAATCGAAATCGATCATTTGCCACCCCATCGATCATTGCAGTCCATGGCGGTCATCGATAATCTACATTCTGATTTGACATTCGAAATGGATTTCCGAAATCCATAAGTAAATATACATAAGTTTAAAATTCTTGAAATTTGGCATGTATATTACTTATCATAAACACTATGGGTGAAAAATATTGGAAAATTATTTTACCCATTAAATTAGGAGATTGATACAAAGTCCAAAATTTAAGAAAAGCTTCAATAAAGAGCCCTCTTTGTATCATCCCATTCAATGGTGATAGCTATCAAAAAATAGGCTTCACCAAGGTTTTTCAAAATGTTTTTCAAACCTTTATTTTCTTTTTCCTAAACATCTAACCAATATCTAGATGTGTAAAACACATACAAGTCAAATTTTTGTGAGATGTGGGTTTTGTTTTGTTTATGTTCTCATGCATATTTCTAGGCAACATTAATTTGATTCCCTTCAAGTTGTGCCATAGTCCTTAACTCCATTTTAAACTATGCATGATATGATTATCGCATAAATATGATTTAGATAAAAACATATGTCAATATCATGATGTCATGGCATGTGAATGATGACTAAGCATACATGACATCTAAAAATAATCATGACATTTTTAGAGATAAAAATGAAAATGATGTCATGACATGGCAAGGTAAATAAAGCATGGCAAGTAAAATATACTAAGGTATAAAATACCTAAGTGTTGAATCCAAATTGCCATTTCTAGGGTTAAGTCCATTTTTCCTTAAAGTCATTATTTCCCTAGTGTGTCATAAACCCAAAATGACACACCAATGACCTCTATGACCTAATTGTGCCAATTTAATCATTTTTCAACTTCTCAAAGCATATTGGCACATCCTAATGTGTCAACGCACAATGGCTAGGTTAACTACCCATCCACTTAGGGTTGACACACCCTAACCCATTTAGCATGAATCGATCACGCTTCTAGGAACCTAATACCTATTGGAGCTCCTTGGGTTAACAAGGTATTCCCTAGGGATAACTTCCCTAGATACCTTCCTAATGACCCTTTTTGGCTTTGAAGCCATAGTCAAATGGGTCTTACTTGGGTCAACTCTAGAGGTGACTTCTCCATTGACCTTCTTAGTGGCTACATTTGATTTCTTTGAGGTGTTAGCCACTAAACACATACCATGGCTAGACTTAGGGATGGCTTCCCTATTAGCCTTGGTTTTCCTAGACCTAGATATGGTTCCATAATTAAATGGAACATTATGGTAGGACATAGGTTTGTGACCCAAACCCTTCTTGCTCTTAGACACTTCTTGTTTTCTAGGTCTTGACTTTTGTACATTAGACCCCTTAACCAAATTTGATATTATTGCTAGGGTCTTCACCAATTTTTCTAGCCTTGACCTCAAGGCTTGGTTTTCTAACTCTAATTTTCCCAATTTTGAATTTTCATTTATCTTTTGGGAAATGTTTTTCTTTTTAGGCATATGCCTAGATTTCTTGGGATTAACACCCAAGTTTTCTTCAATTCTCCTAATTGACTCCCTAGGTAAAATAGATCTAGTGTTTTGAGTCCTAGGTTTGTCCTTATAGAAACTAACATGCTTAGCACCTAAGCAATAAACCTTATTGTTTCTCCTAGCATGCTTTTCATTAATAATGGCAAGAGAACTAAAATAATTCTTAGCATGCTTTTTAATTCTAGAAATTGAAGGTGCATTATTTAATTGTACCTTAGGGTTAGCTTTAGAGGCTCCCCCTACATGAGTCACACCTTCTTGTACCCTTTCTTCCTCCCCCTAGGGCATTGGCTTCGGTAATGTCCCCGTTGGTTGCATTTAAAGCACACAATGTGCTCTTTGCTCTTGATTTTGGGAACACCGGCATCCTTTGACTTTGGGTTGACTTTTGGTGTTGATGCCTTTTCCTTAGCCAATTTAGGGCATTTGCTCTTGTAATGCCCTTTCTCCCTACACTCAAAACAAATAATATAATCTTTACGATTAATTATAATACATGAGTCACCTAGGGAGTTGGTGGAAGCCTCTTGGTCATTTCTTCCGGAGGTAGATGCTTCATTTTGGCTTGGCTCCGGAGTTGAAATCCTTTTCTCCCCCTCAACGCTAGAGGTGGAGGTCTCCACCAAATCATCAACATCATCAAAAGTAGATGGTGCTTCTTCTTCGGCATTATCCTTTACATGTGCCGGTTGGGAGTTTTCTTGAAATTTCATTATCTTCTCCCATAATTCCTTTGCATCCCTATAGTCACCCAAACTAGACCAAATTTTGTTAGGTAACAAATCACTAAATAATTTTATTACCTCGAGATTTGTCTTGAAGTCCTTAATTTGGTCTTGGGTCCACCTTGACTTTTCAATTGGCTTGTTGTATTTGTCCCTAGGCATCTCAAAACCATTTTCTACAATAATCATATAATCAAAATTGGTTTCGAGATATACCTCCATCCGTTTCCTCCACCAAGCAAAATCTCCATCGAATTTCGGTGGATGGATGAAGCCGGCCATTTTGTAGTCCTCTCGCGGCGGTTAGTCCTTGAAGAGCGACCTCGGCTCTGATACCACTTGTTGGGGATCGAAACGGCCGGCTAGAGGGGGGTGAATAACCCTCAATCGATGGATGTCGTAATTCACTCATTCTCGTTGCGTTGCTTGTCTACGATTGTCGTTAGCGCAGCGGAAACAATAAAACAAGAATAATACTAACAACAATACAAGCACACCAAATACGCAAGCATATACATGGTTCGGAACCTTAGGGTTCCTACTCCACGGGGCGAGCTCAACGAGCTCTAGAGATGCACACGGCAATACTCAAACTCCTTCTCGACGACATGTCGGAGGTGGAGAAATCTCTCACAAGTAATTACAACAGTAATATACAAATACAAACAACAATACAAATACAATACAAAAGAAACACTTTTCACCGATTGCTTTTGATCACTTGTTTGTTGCATGCTTTGATTGGCTCTTGAAGGACTGGAATGCAGCAGCAATTCCCCTTCAATAGCTCCACAAAAACCATTACAAAAACCTCCATCTCGAGCTCCTTTTATAACCTGCATCGAGCTATTTTCGCACATAGCAGTCGACTGCCAAAAGGCCCCAGTCGGATGCCCCTGTAGTCGTTGTCTCACAATGGCCAGATCCACGTCAGACAAGTTCCAACGGATCACCTAATCGATGATGCCCATCGGTGACCTAGTAGTCCGCCTGGCTACGGAGCGCTTCGGTCATCACGACACTCCCATCACGATCGCCATCTCGAGCCGATCGCTGCACATCATCCGATTGCCGATCCATGGCGCCGATCGCCAAACAAAAAACCCTAGCCTTACACCAGTCGAACCCTAGTCGACTTGGATCAGATGAACCGGCACTTATGCCAGTCGACTGATGTCGGGCAAAACCTCAAACACCAAGTTGTTTGAGAATCCGACCGTCGGGTAAACCCTCAAACATCAAGTTTGAGCCTCCGACACTCAGTCTTAGCCACTTGGCCAAGTCCACCTTATCCCTCATGAAGTTCCCCACCGAAGCTCTCTTCCCTCGGCCTACGTCCCTCCGATGTGCCAAGCGCATGGCTTCGGAACGCCATCCTTCGCATCTCATACCCTAGAAGTATGCTTCCCTTTGGGCTCACTCCATTCGCTCCCCGTCCGACGGTCCCTCGGATGCACCAAGCGCACGGATTCGCAATGCCATCCTTCACCGACTCAAGGACCCGAGCCTAGTGAACTTGCAAAGTTCTCAAGACTTCCCAAATGCACCAAGCGCACGGCTTCGCAATGCATTTCTCACCAAGCACCAAGCGCACGGCTTCGCAATGCTTTGGATTTCCCATGCCAAGCACCAAGCGCACGGCTTCGCAACGCTTTGGACTTTCCCATGCCAAGGCTTTCCCCTTGGGCTTCCACACCAAGCTCCATGCTTGGATTTTCCATGCCAACCCCATGTTGGACTTTCCCATGACAATCCCATGTCATGAGTTTTGTCTATCATCAAAATACTATCAAGGTACTGCTCGAGTCAAACTCGAGTCAACCTGGGCCGATTGCACCAACAAAACCCAAATGAGGGGTGGCCAAGGAAGGGGCTTGCTTCCACTGCAAGGAAGCTGCACACTGGAAGCGTAACTGCAAGGCATACCTAGAAGATCTTATGAAGAAGAGAAGTGAGACTTCTACTTCAGGTATAAATGTTATAGAAGTCAATCTATCTATTTCTTCATCATGGGTATTAGATACCGGATGTGCATCTCACATTTGTACTAATGTGCAGGCGTTGAGAAATAGCAGGGCATTGACAAAGGGAGAGGTGGACCTACGAGTAGGCAATGGAGCAAGAGTTGCTGCTGTTGCTGTAGGAACTTATGATCTATCTCTGCCCACTGGGCTTGTACTAGAATTAGATGAATGTTGTTATGTGTCTACTTTAACTAAGAACATAATTTCGATTTCTTGTTTGGACAAGAAAGGATTTACATTTATAATAAAGAACAAATGTTGTTCAGTTTATTTAAATGATATGATCTATTGTAGTGCACCTCTAATGAACAGACTCTACTTTCTAGACTTAGAGAGCCCTATCTATAACATAAGTACCAAAAGGTTCAAGTCAAATGAGTTGAACCAAACATATCTC
Organism: Wurfbainia villosa; assembly: GCA_025175895.1. Taxonomy (NCBI): domain Eukaryota; kingdom Viridiplantae; phylum Streptophyta; class Magnoliopsida; order Zingiberales; family Zingiberaceae; genus Wurfbainia; species Wurfbainia villosa. The sequence goes on from CM045986.1 coordinate 28,600,588, forward strand.
TGGCATTGCCGCTTAGATCACATAAATGAGAGTCGCTTATCTCAGCTCCATGAGGATGGGATGCTAGACTCATTTGATTTTGAATCATATGAGACATGCGAGTCTTGCCTTTTAGGCAAGATGACCAAAACTCCCTTTAGTAGACACAGCGAAAGAGCAACGGACTTGTTAGGACTTATACATAGTAATGTATGTGGCCCTTTCAATGTTGCAGCTAGAGGTGGTTACAGGTACTTCATTACATTTACTGATGACTTCAGTAGATATGGTTATGTGTATCTTATGACACATAAATCAGAATCCTTTGAAAAGTTTAAAGAATTCAAGAATGAAGTACAAAACCAGCTTGGCAAGAGTATTAAGATAATTCGATCAGATCGAGGTGGTGAATACCTTAGCCATGAGTTTCTTGACTATCTAGCTGAGTGTGGGATTCTATCCCAACTCACTCCTCCTGAAACACCACAGTGGAATGGTGTATCTGAAAGGAGGAATCGTACCCTATTAGATATGGTACGATCTATGATGAGTCACACAGATCTTCCTATATCCTTTTGGGGATATGCTCTAGACACAGCAACCTTTACCCTTAACCGTGTACCATCTAAGGTTGTCATAAAGATACCATATACGATATGGACAGGGAGAAATCCCAAGATGTCTTTCATGAGGATTTAGGGTTGTGAGGCTTACGTTCGACGTCAAGTCTCAGACAAACTGGGACCCAAATCCGATAGGTGCTATTTTGTTGGATATCCCAAGGATACAAAGGAATATTACTTCTACATTCCCAGTCAGCACAAAGTGTTTGTGGAAAAGACTGGAGTTTTTCTAGAAAGGGATTTTGTTTCTAGAAAAACTAGTGGGAGTACCTTCGATCTTGAAGAAATTCAAGATAAGGACCATAGCACTGAGGCCTTGATGGAGGTCGAACAGGAACCACAAAGTGTTGTGGGTGATGAGGTTGTTGCACAAAGAGTTATGGAACAACCACCTGTTCAGGTAGACCTACCTCTTCGCAGGTCTGATAGGGTACGTCGTCAGCCTGAGAGATACTCAATTCTCTTGTCTGACCATGATGACGTTATGCTCATTGAGAATGAGCCTACCTTCTATCAGGAAGTTGTGATGAGCCCAGATTCTGAGAAATGGCAAGAGGCTATGAGATCCGAGATAGAATCCATGTACACCAACCAAGTATGGACTTTGGTTGATCCACCTGAAGGGGTCAAACCCATTGGGTGTAAGTGGGTCTTTAGGAGAAAGACTGACATGGATGGACTTACGCATACCTATAAGGGTCGATTGGTGGCTAAAGGTTTCAAGCAAATTCATGATATTGACTATGATGAAACCTTTTCTCCAGTGGCGATGTTTAAGTCCATTCAGATCTTGCTTGCTATTGCAGCATACCACGATTATGAGATCTGGCAGATGGATGTCAAAACCGTATTTCTAAATGAAAACTTACTCGAGGATGTGTACATGACACAACCTGAGGGTTTTGAAGATCCACAGCATACTGGAAAAGTATGCAAGCTGCGAAGGTCCATTTATGGGCTAAAGCAAGCCTCTCGGAGCTGGATTCTTCGATTCGATGATGCGATCAAACAGTTTAGTTTCATCAAGAATGAAGATGAACCCTGTGTCTACAAGAGGGTTAATGGGAACACAGTTGTCTTCCTTGTATTGTATGTGGATGACATACTACTCATTGGGAATGACATTTCGCTACAGTCTGTGAAGACTTGGCTGGGGACGTTCTTCTCAATGAAGGACTTAGGTGAAGCAGCTTGTATTCTAGGCATCAAGATCTATAGAGATAGATCTAAGAGATTGTTTGGTCTAAGTCAGAGTACATACATTGACAGGTATTACTACGGTTTGCCATGCAGAATTCCAAGAAGGGATTTCTACCGATGTCACATGGTGTGAGTTTTCGAAGACTCAAAGTCCCTCTTCTAGAGAGGAGAGAGACCGCATGGATAAGATCTCTTACGCATCTGCTATAGGATCTATCATGTACGCCATGTTGTGTACTCATCCTGATGTCTCGTATGCTTTGAGCATGACCAGTCAGATCCAGGTAAGCGTCACTGGATAGCAGTCAAGAATATTCTTAAGTACTTGAGAAGGACTAAAGAATATTTCTTGATATTTGGAGGCAATGAGGAGCTAGTCAGAAGGGTTACAAAGTGATGCCAGCCTTCCAAACCCACTGTGTGATGATTATAGATCGCAATGTGGTTCGTGGTTTTCTTGAATGGTGGTGCTATGTGAGTCGAAGAGTTCAAGCAGACACGCTTGTCGATTCTACAACAGGTTTGTATATCACTGCATCTGAGGTAGCAAAGGAAGCAATTTGGATCTGTAAGTTCATTACTGAGCTTGGGGTGGTTCCTAGCATTGCAGATCCTATAGAGCTATATTGTGACAATAATGGAACTATTTCATAGGCTAAGGAACCTCGCTCACACCAGCGGACCAAACACATACTACGGCGCTTCCATCTCATTCGAGAGATTATTGATAGAGGAGATGTGAAGATTTGCAGAGTACCCACAGAGGCTAACATCGCAGATCCCTTGACCAAGGCTTTGGCACAGAAAAAGCAAGATGGCCACACTAGGTCATTTGGTATTAGATACTACGGTGATTGGCACTAGTGCTAGTGGGAGATTGTTAGTGAAAGCCCTAGAGCCAATCATGAGATGATTGTTGTATGGACTTTATTGTATCATATTCCTATTTATAAAGGCATGGTTATTATATTTACTTGTATTGGTGCCAAATAACTAAATATAATAATGTCCTTGAGTAGTAGGTTCTTATATATATCAATCGATTGGTTGAATCGATAATGAGATGATATAGAGAACACTACTCTTAATCATTCCTAGTCGAGTATTAACATTCAGGGACAATGTTAATGCGTAGAGACTAGCATGTAGGTCAACACGATGACTTGATCTCACAAGTCATGGATATGAGATATCAAGTTGACACATGGGTATGCATTGGAGAATGTATACTGAATGACCCATCATGAGAAAGTATCATGGATCGTTATATGAGTGGCATATACTTTCTCATGTGGCTATTAGTATGACTATTAGTTCTTAGACCTGAAGTCACCATGGTTCCCTACATAAGGAGTTGCATACTTTGGCTTCGTCAAACGTCACCCGTAAATGGGTGGACTATAAAGGTGATTACTGGGTATGTAACAAATTATGAGGAGGTATGTGAGTGATGTAGATGGGATCTATCCCTCCTATATGACGGGGGTGACATCGATATTCTTGATAGAGTGAGACCACGAAGTGCATGGCCATGCCCAAATGAGCCAATATGAGATATTAAGCTCATTTGATTAGAGTGAGTCTACTTGGAGTTCAAGATTTAGATTGTACCAAGGATGACACGGTCTATGCCTCAATTGATCAATCTAGATGTCAAGGATAGAGGGACATTGTTACATATTGTGAGAGTCACAATTAGTAGTCACAAAGGTGATGTTGGAGCTCAACATTCTTGTAACTTGGGTAGCAATGATGTGTTACTAGATACCGCTCATTGCTTATGTTCCTAAATCGGTTTAGGGACATTGCCAACGTTACAAAAACCTATAGGGTCACACACAAAGGGCAATTAGATAGAGATTAGGTTCATATGATGAACCATGCGGATTAGGTTCATGGGATGAACCAAATTGTATTAAGAGTAATCCTAATTAGACTAATTGAGTTGGACTCAATTTGATTCAAGTGTTGAATGAGTCTAATTTAGATTTGATTCATCAAATTAATTTAAATTAATGAATAGAGATTCATTAAATTAAAATTGACTTGAATCAAATGGTTGGATTTAATCAACCATGGGAAATAAGAGGTCAAGTTTGACTTGACTTGAGAGGGAAGATGAAAGGTCAATTTTGACTTGACCAAATGTCATGTCATGATGATGACTTGGCATGGCCGGCCAATGATGATGCTCCACATCATCATTGACTTATCATGTGGTACCACCTCATGAGGGAGACCAAGAGCCATTGGCTCTTGGAGTTACATGCATGCATGTAACCCCCCAAGGTTAAAGTGGTCGGTCACTTCTTGATGAGGAGTGAATTGTTTTTGGGTAACTCCATCTTCTTCTTCCTTGGATCATCTTCTTCCTTGGCTCTCTTCCTCTCTTGCTCTCCCAATCCTCCATTGTCGAGACCTTCAAGGAGTGCTAGCACACTCAAGATTGTCTTTTCTCCACCTATTGCTTGTGTGGATACCAATAGAGGAGCGTGCACTAAACACTCTCGAGTTCCGGCAATCCATTTGGATGAGCGGGATAAGCGAAGGGCATCGCTTCAAGGGTAACTTCTTATCATGTAGATTTAGAGTAGATCTAAAGGTATTAAACACATACATGTTAGTTTTATTTTTTATACTTTGCACGGATCCGTGGTCGGGGCTTCCGAGGTTTCCGCAACGCAAAAAGTGGTTTTTCCGGCTCAGAAAATCCAACAGCTCAAACAGCTTGATGTTTGAGGTTTTACCCGACATCAGTCGACTGGCATAGGTATCAGTCGACTGCTCTAGGTCGTATGGGTTCGACCAGTGTTCGACTGAATAGAGTCTGGCTGATCAGTCGACTGCCATGGGAGGGCAGTCGACTGTTGACAACATCAGTCGACTGATTAAGGGAAGCAGTCGACTGATCGCGTTGTGCATGGGCACAGAAGCTAGTCGAGCTCGCCAGCACTCGACTGATGGGTACCAGTCGACTGATGGGTGCCATCAGTCGACTGATGTGTGATCCATTGGAACTTAACCAACGTGGATCTAGCCGTTGTGAGACAACGGCTACAGGACCAGTCGACTGATGGTCTCGATCAGTCGACTGATGCGCGCAAAATCAGCTTGATGCAGGTTATAAATGGAGCTCAATATGGGGGATTTCACCAAGACTTTAAGGAAGCTATTGGAGGGGAATTGCTGCTGCATTCCAGACCTTCAAGAGTCATCCAAAGCAAGCTACAAGCAAAGTGTTCAAAGCAAGCGTTGTAAAGTGTTCTTTATGTGTATTTCGTATTTGTCTTTTTATTTCTTGTATTTTATATTACTTAGTGTAATTGTTTGTGAGAGGTTTCTCCACCTCCGACGTGTTGTCGAGAAGGAGTGGTTTAGTTAGTGTCGTGTGCATAACTAGAGCTCGGTGAGCTCGCCCGTGGAGTAGGAATCATTCGGTTCCGAACCACGTATATCGTGTGTTGTGTGATTGTGTATTGTTGTTAGTTTCATTATTATTGTTATTCCGCTGCGCTAACGATAATTGTAGACAAGCACGCAACGAGAACGATCATATTCCACCGTACGACGATTGAGGGCTATTCACCCCCCCCCCCTCTAAGTGGCCAACATACATATATCGACCCTACAAGTGGTATCAGAGTCAAGGCTCTTGTTGAGGACTAACCGTCAACACAAGCACTATAAGATGGTCGGCTACAACATCCATCCACCGAAATTCGATGGAGATTTTGCTTGGTGGAAGAAACAGATTGAGGTATATCTCGAAACCGACTTTGATTTTATGATTATTGTAGAAAATGGTTTTGAGATTCCTAGGGACAAAGACAACAAGCCAATTGAGAAGTCAAGGTGGACTCAAGACCAAATCAAGGACTTCAAGACAAATCTCGAGGTAATAAAATTACTTAGTGATTTGTTACCTAACCATATTTGGTCTAGATTGGGTGACTATAGGGATACAAGGGAGCTGTGGAATAAGATAATGAAATTCCAAGAAAATTCCCAACCGACATAAGTAGAGGAGAATGCCGAGGAAGATGCACCCACCACATTTGAAGATGTGGATGACTTGGTGGAGACCTCCACCTCTAGCATTGAGGGGGAGGAAACAGTTTCTATTCCGGAGCAAAGTCAAAACGAAGCATCTACCTCCGAAAGATGAGATCAAGAAGAATCCTCCACCTCCCTAGGTAACTCAAGTGTTGTTATTTTAAATAAAAATCACATAATATGCTTTGAGTGTAGGGAGAAAAGGCATTACAAGAGTAAATGCCCAAAATTGGCTAAGAAGAAAACACCGACACCAAAAGTCAACCCAAAGTCAAATGATGCCGAAGTCCCCACAACCATAAGCAAAGAGCACATTGTGTACTTTAAATGCAATCAAAAGGGGCACTACCGAAGTCAATGCCCTAGGGGGAGGAAGAAAGGGCAAGAAGGTGTATCTCATGTAGGGGGAGCTTCCCAAGCTAATCCTAAGGTATATTTAAATAATGCACCTTCAATTCCAAAAGTTAAAAGGCATGCTAAAAATTATTTTAGTTCACTAGCAATTATAAATGAAAAGCATGCTAGTAGAAATAATAAGGTTTATTGTTTAGGTGCTAAGCATGTTAGTTTCTCTAAGGACAAACCTAGGACCAATAACACTAGACCAATCTTGCCTAGGGAATCAATTAGGAGAATTGAAGAAAACTTGGGCATTAACCCCAAAAAATCTAGGCATATGCCTAAAAAGAAAAATAATTTCCAAAAATCAAATGATAAATCAAAATTGGGAAGATTGGAGGTGGAGAATCGAGCCTTGAGGTCAAGGCTAGAAAAATTGGAGAAGACCATAACAATAATAACAAATTCGATTAAGGGGTCTAATGTATAAAAGTCAAGGCCTAGGAAACAAGAACGGTCAAAGGACAAGATGTTAGTTAAAGCCCTAGAGTCAATCATGTGATGATTGTTGTATGGACTTTATTGTATCATATTCCTATTTATAAAGGCATGGTTATTATATTTACTTGTATTGGTGCCAAATAACTAAATATAATAATGTCCTCGAGTAGTAGGTTCTTATCTATATCAATCGATTGGTTGAATCGATAATGAGATGATATAGAGAACACTATTCTTAATCATTCCTAGTCGAGTATTAACAATCAGGGACAATGTTAATGCATAGAGATTAGCATGTAGGTCAACATGATGACATGATCTCATAAGTTATGGATATGAGATATCAAGTTGACACATGGGTATGCATTGGAGAATGTATACTGAATGACCCGCCATGAGAAAGTATCATGGATCGTTATATGAGTGTCATATACTTTCTCATGTGGCTATTAGTATAACTATTAGTCCTTAGACCTGAAGTCACCATGGTTCCCTACATAAGGCGTTGCATACTTTGGCTTCGTCAAACGTCACCCGTAAATGGGTGGACTATAAAGGCGATTACTGGGTATGTAACAAATTATGCAGAGGGATGTGAGTGATGTAGATGGGATCTATCCCTCCTATATGACGGGAGAGACATCGATATTCTTGATAGAGTGAGACCACGAAGTGCATGGCCATGCCCAAATGAATCAATTTGAGATATTGAGCTCATTTGATTAGAGTGAGTCTACTTGGAGTTCAAGATTTAGATTGTACCGAGGATGACGCGGTCTATGCCTCGATTGGTCAATCTAGATGTTAAGGATAGAGGGACATTATCACATATTGTGAGAGTCACAATTAGTAGTCACAAAGGTGATGTTGGAGCTCAACATTCTTGTAACTTGGGTAGCAATGATGTGTTGCTAGATACCGCTCATTGCTTATGTTCCTAAATCGGTTTAGAGACATTGCCAACGTTACAAGAACCTATAGGGTCACACACATAAGGGAAATTAGATGGAGATTAGGTTCATATGATGAACCATGAGGATTAGGTTCGTGGGATGAACCAAATTGGATTAAGAGTAATCCAAATTAGACTAATTGAGTTAGACTCAAGTTGATTCAAGTGTTGAATGAGTCTAATTTAGATTTGATTCATTAAATCAATTTAAATTAATGAATAGAGATTCATTAAATTAAATTGACTTGTGTCAAGTGGTTAGATTTGATCAACCATAGGAGATTATTGGTCAAGTTTGACTTGACTTGAGAGGGAAGATGAAAGGTCAAGTTTGACTTGACAAAATTCCATGTCATGATGATGACTTGGCATGGCCGGCCAATGATGATGCTCCACATCATCATTGACTTATCATGTGGTGCCACCTCATGAGGGAGACCAAGAGCCATGGGAGTTACATGCATGCATGTAACCTCCCAAGCCTTGAAGTGGTCGGCCACTTTAGGAGTTTTGATGGTTGAATTCATTTGGTGAGTTACACACAACTTCATCTTCAACCTTGGATCAACTTCCCTCAAGCTCTCTCCCTCTCCCAACCTCCTTGGCCGAACCATCCATAGAGTGCTAGCACACTCAAGGGTGTGTTTTCTCCACCTATTTCTTGTGTGGATACCAATAGAGGAGTGTGCACTTGACACTCTCAAGTTCCGGCGAACCTTTTGGACGAGCGGGATTTGCGAAGGGCGTCGCATCGAGGGTAACGTCCTTATCATGTAGATCTAAGGTAGATCTAGGGTTTTATATAAACACATACATGTTTTGTTCTAATACATCTTCGCATGGATCCGTGGTCGGGGTTTCCGAGGTTTCCGCAACGCAAAAAGTGGTTTTTGCGGCTCGTAAAAACCCAACAGTGGTATCAGAGCCACGTGCAAAGCATGTATGTGTTTCGCTTTTGTAATTTTTGTATTAGATATAAAAATTATAGATTTATATGTTTCTGTAAATTTCCTATTTTTATAGAATTTTTGGGTATTTTTCTCGAAGAATCGAAGCAACGAGTGTTGGGATACTTGTAGGCTTCAACCGTCGAGAAAAACTCTCCGAAACGGTGAGTTCTCGCTTTAGGTTTTTGGGATAGAGACTTAAGTTGCTGTAAGATCATTGTAGGGACACTCGCAAAGTTTATTTTGCGAGTAGGAGCGCTGCCCCTATCCCCGAAAGGGGCCTTGTCCCGCGATCGCGCCCGGAAACCGCTTAGCGGGACCGTTACGGGGAGGTGACTCATAAAATTGAAAAAAAAAATAGGAAAAATTATAGAAATTTTCTGTAAAAATACATAATTTAGAATTATGTATAATTCTGTTATTGTCATGGCCCAATAACCCCAATTTGATTGGATGATGTGTTGTAATTCATAATACGCCCTGCGTGCCATTTTTGTGGTTGTGCGTGTTGTATAGTGTATGCGACCTGCGCGTCGTACCTCTTCTTTTGAAATTCTAGTTGTAAATAGTTTTAGACTCGAATGTAACTCGAGTTTCATATTTTTAATGTACAAAATGGAGCGGTGAAAAGTCCACTTATAGACGAAGTTACGAGAAGGGTGCCGACGACACATGGCGGTTAAAGGAAGCGCTTGGAGAAGCCGCTAGCCTTAGGTTGACCGTCCGATCTTCTCATTGGCTTGAGAAGATCGTAGTAGGGCCATGAATACATCACAGTTAAATGTATGTATATATATATATATATATATATATATATATATATATATATGATTTTACTTGTATGTATGTGATGCATGCTAGTAGAATAATGCTTGTATGTATATGATGCATGCTAGGATAATTTTCTTATATGTATATGATGCATGCTAGAATAATGTATGTATGTATGTGATACATGCTAATATAGGATAATAAAGGCCTCAATGCGTATATGATACACATTACGATTAGATTAGATCATAATCGAATCAACTCGAAAATGCCTACCGAGCCTTGATACCCATCACTACCTCGATCATTTGTTGTTGTTGAATCTGCCAAAGTAGAGCAACGCATATTATCTTGGTAGGGTGTGGAGGGACAATCTTGGTCCCGCCTATCACGCTTGGGTTAGAGTAAGCTCAATTAGATTAAGCAAAACTAGTTAACTCAATTGGATCGAGTAGAACTATAGGCATATTCCAATCGTTGGAAAGATAGGGTAAGATCGCATTTACACTAAATCTTGGGCGATTTAGCCAAAGCTAACTCAAGGTCTTTTGTAAATGTGGGTCTTGATCCTATAAACAAGAGTTACATAGAGATGTAATCGGTAATGTGTTACCCACCGATCATACTAAGTCTTGGGCGATTTAGCCAAAGCTAACTCAAGGCTTAGTATGATGTGGATCTTGTCCCACAAGAATTATAGCTAGTTTGTATGAATCTAGTAATGTGGTTTGACCACATCCATAACTCGATTCTACAAAATTCCTATAATTCAGTGGGAGCATCATTTGATTAAAGCCTAATTAAATGATAAAAGGAACATGATATTAATTCTCTGCATTGTATGTTGTAGATAACTATGTCGACAAACACGAACACACTCTCTCTGCGTTCTGTCCTTGAGAAGGACAAGCTCAATGGAGCAAATTTCCTAGACTGGTACAAGAACCTGAGAATTGTTCTCGCCCAAGAAAGGAAGTTGTACGTCCTGGAGCAGCCCATTCCGGAGGCACCTCCTGCCACTATCTCACGAGCTGACAAAGATGCTTACAAGAAGCATCAAGATGATGCATTAGATGTGTCATGTCTAATGCTCGCGACCATGAACTCTGAGCTTCAGAAGCAACACGAGTTCATGAATGCTTATGATATGGTTGGATATCTTCGTCAACTATATCAAGGACAAGCAAGGCATGAGAGATATGAAGTCTCTAAGGCATTTTTTGGGTCCAAAATGCAAGATGGGACTCCCATAGGTCCATATGTACTTAAGATGATTGGGTACTTAGAAAACCTACAAAGGCTGGGATTCCCACTTGGCCAAGAGCTGGCCACTGACATGATCTTGCAATCTTTGCCACAAGCCTACAATCAATTTGTCATGAATTACAATATGAATGAAATTGATAAGTCACTGCCTGAGATGCTCAGCATGTTGAGAACTTCTGAGCTTAACCTTAAGAAGGGAAAATCTGACACCATTTTGATGGTGCACAAAAAGAAAGGCAAGGGCAAGCCTAAAGGTAAGGGAAAGTCCCAAGCTAAGGGAAAAGGCAAAGAACTTAAACCCAAAGGAGGGGTAGCCAAGGAAGGGGCTTGCTTCCACTGTAAGGAAGCTGGACACTGGAAGCGTAACTGCAAAACTTACCTGGAAGATCTTAAGAAGAAAAGAAGTGAGACTTCTACTTCAGGTATAAATGTTATAGAAGTCAATCTATCTATTTCTTCATCATGGGTATTAGATACCGGATGTGCATCTCACATTTGTACCAATGTGCAGGCGCTGAGAAATAGCAGGGCATTGACAAAGGGCGAGGTGGACCTACGAGTAGGCAATGGAGCAAGGGTTGTTGTTGTTGCTGTAGGAACTTATGATCTATCTCTGCCCTCTGGGCTTGTACTAGAATTAGATGAATGTTGTTATGTGTCTGCTTTGACTAAGAACATAATTTCGGTTTCTTATTTGGACAAGAAAGGATTTACATTTATAATAAAGAACAAATGTTGTTTAGTTTATTTAAATGATATGTTCTATTGTAGTGCACCTCTAATGAACGGACTCTACTTTCTAGACTTAGAGAGCCCTATCTATAACATAAGTGCCAAAAGGTTCAAGTTAAATGAGTTGAACCAAACCTATCTCTGGCATTGTCGCTTAGGTCACATAAATGAGAGTCGCTTATCTCAGCTCCATAAGGATGGGATGCTAGACTCATTTGATTTTGAATCATATGAGACATGCGAGTCTTGCCTTTTAGGCAAGATGACCAAGACTCCCTTTAGTGGACACAGCGAAAGAGCAACAGATTTGTTAGGGCTTATACATAGTGATGTATGTGGTCCTTTCAATGTTGCTGCTAGAGGTGGTTACAGGTACTTCATTACATTTACTAATGACTTCAGTAGATATGGTTATGTGTATCTTATGACACATAAATCAGAATCCTTTGAAAAGTTTAAAGAATTCAAGAATGAAGTACAAAATCAGCTTGGCAAGAGTATTAAGATACTTCGATCAGATCGAGGTGGTGAATACCTTAGCCATGAGTTTCGTGACTATCTAGCTGAGTGTGGGATTCTATCACAACTCACTCCTCCTGGAACACCACAGTGGAATGGTGTATTCGAAAGGAGGAATCATATCCTATTAGATATGGTACGATCTATGATGAGTCACACAGATCTTCCTATATCCTTTTGGGGATATACTATAGACACAACAGCCTTTACCCCTAATCGTGTACCATCCAAGGCTATCATAAAGAAACCATATACGATATGGATAGGGAGAAATCCCAAGATGTCTTTCATGAGGATTTGGGGTTGTGAGGCTTACGTTCGACGTCAAGTCTCAGACAAACTGAGACCCAAATCCGATAGGTGCTATTTTATTGGATATCCCAAGGATACAAAGGGATATTAATTCTACATTCTCAGTCAACACAAAGTGTTTATGGCAAAGACTGGAGTTTTTTCTAGAAAGGGATTTTGTTTCTAGAAATACTAGTGGGAGTACCTTCGATCTTGATGAAATTCAAGATAAGGACCATAGCACTGAGGCCTTGATAGAGGTTGAATAGGAACCACAAAGTGTTGTAGGTGATGACGTTGTTGCACAAACAGTTGTGGAACAACCACCTGTTCAAATAGACCTACCTCTTCGCAGGTCTGATAGGGTACGTCGTCGGCCTGAGAGATACTCATTTCTCTTGTCTGACCATGATGACATTATGCTCATTGAGAATGAGCCTACCTCCTATCAGGAAGCTGTGATAAGCCCAGATTCTGAGAAATGGCTAGAGGCCATGAGATCCGAGATGGAATCCATGTACACCAACCAAGTATGGACTTTGGTTGATCCACCTGAAGGGGTCAAACCCATTGGGTGTAAGTGGGTCTTTTGGAGAAAGACTGACATGGATGGACTTATGCATACCTATAAGGGCCGATTGGTGGCTAAAGATTTCAAGCAAATTCATGGTATTGACTATGATGAAACCTTTTCTCCAGTGACGATGTTTAAGTCCATTCGGATCTTGCTTGCTATTGCAGCATACCACGATTATGAGATCTGGCAGATGGATGTCAAAATTGCATTTCTGAATGGAAACTTCTTCGAGGATGTGTACATGACACAACCTGAGAGTTTTGAAGATCCACAGCATACTGGGAGAGTATGCAAGCTGCAAAGGTCAATTTATGGGCTAAAGCAAGCCACTCAGAGCTGGAATCTTCGATTCGATGATGCGATCAAACAGTTTGATTTCATCAAGAATGAAGATGAACCCTGTGTCTACAAAAGGGTTAATGGGAATACGGTTGTCTTCCTTGTATTGTATGTGGATGACATACTACTCATTGGGAATGACATCCCTTCGCTACAGTCTATAATGACATGGCTGGGGACGTGCTTCTCAATGAAGAACTTAGGTGAAGCAGCCTGTATTCTAGGCATCAAGATCTATAGAGATAGATCTAAGAGATTGCTTGGCCTAAGTCAGAGTACATACATTGACACGGTATTACTACGGTTTGCCATGTAGAATTCCAAGAAGGAACTTCTGCCGATGTCACATGGTGTGAGTCTTTCGAAGACTCAAAGTCCCTCTTCTAGAGAGGAGAGAGACCGCATGGATAAGATCCCTTATGCTTCTGCTATAGGATCTATCATGTACACCATGCTATGTACTCGTCCTGATGTCTCGTATGCTTTGAGCATGACGAAGTTGATACCAGTCAGATCCAGGTGAGCATCACTGGATATCAGTCAAGAATATTCTTAAGTACTTGAGAAGGACTAAAGAATATTTCTTGATATTTGGAGGCGATGAGGAGCTAGCTGTAAAGGGTTACAGCGATGCCAGCTTCCAAACTGACCAGGATGATTATAGATCGTAGTCAGAGTTCGTGTTTTGCTTGAATGGTGGCACTGTGAGCTGGAAGAGTTCCAAGCAGAACACAGTTGCTGATTCTACAACAGAGGCCGAATATATCTGTGCTTCCATCTCATTCGAGATATTATCGATAGAGGAGATGTGAAGATTTGCAGAATACCCGCAGAGGCTAACATCGTAGATCCCTTGACCAAGGTTTTGGCACAAAAAAAGCATGATGGTCACACTAGGTCATTGGGTATTAGATACTACGGTGATTGGCACTAGTGCTAGTGGGAGATTGTTAGTGAAAGCCCTAGAGTCAATCATGTGATGATTATTATATGGACTTTATTGTATCATATTCCTATTTATAAAGGCATGGTTATTATATTTACTTGTATTGGTGCCAAATAACTAAATATAATAATGTCCTTGAGTAGTAGGTTCTTATCTATATTAATCGATTGGTTGAATCGATAATGAGATGATATAGAGAACACTACTCTTAATCATTCCTAGTTGAGTATTAACATTCAGGGACAATGTTAATGTGTAGAGACTAGCATGTAGGTCAACATGATGACTTGATCTCACAAGTCATGGATATGAGATATCAAGTTGACACATGGGTATGCATTGGAGAATGTATACTGAATGACCCGCCATGAGAAAGTATCATGGATCGTTATATGAGTGTCATATACTTTCTCATGTGGCTATTAGTATGACTATTAGTCCTTAGACCTGAAGTCACCATGGTTCCCTACATAAGGCGTTGCATACTTTGGCTTCGTCAAAAGTCACCCGTAAATGGGTGGACTATAAAGGTGATTACTGGGTATGTAACAAATTATGCAGAGAGATGTGAGTGATATAGATGAGATCTATTCCTCCTATATGACGATAGAGACATCGATATTCTTGATAGAGTGAGACCACGAAGTGCATGGCCATGCCCAAATGAATCAATATGAGATATTGAGCTCATTTGATTAGAGTGAGTCTACTTGGAGTTCAAGATTTAGATTGTACCGAGGATGACACGGTCTATGCCTCGATTGGTCAATCTAGATGTCAAGGATAGAGGGACATTGTCACATATTATGAGAGTCACAATTAGTAGTCACAAAGGTGATGTTGGAGCTCAATATTCTTGTAACTTGGGTAGCAATGATGTGTTGCTAGATACCGCTCATTGCTTATGTTTCTAAATCGGTTTAGAGACATTGCCAACGTTACAAGAACCTATAGGGTCACACACATAAGGGCAATTAGATGGATATTAGGTTCATATGATGAACCATGAGGATTAGGTTCATGGGATGAACCAAATTGGATTAAGAGTAATCCAAATTAGACTAATTGAGTTAGACTCAAGTTGATTCAAGTGTTGAATGAGTCTAATTTAGATTTGATTCATTAAATCAATTTAAATTAATGAATAGAGATTCATTAAATTAAATTGACTTGAGTCAAGTGGTTAGATTTGATCAACCATGGGGGATTAGAGGTAAAGTTTGACTTGACTTGAGAGGGAAGATAAAAGATCAAGTTTGACTTGACCAAATGTCATGTCATGATGATGACTTGGCATGGCCGGCCAATGATGATGCTCCACATCATCATTGACTTATCATGTGGTGACACCTCATGAGGGAGACCAAGAGTCATGGGAGTTACATGCATGCATGTAACCTCCCAAGCCTTGAAGTGGCCGACCACTTTAGGAGTTTTGATGGTTGAATTCATTTGGTGAGTTACACACAACTTCATCTTCAACCTTGGATCAACTTCCCTCAAGCTCTCTCCCTCTCCCAACCTCCTTGGCCGAACCATCCATGGAGTGCTAGCACACTCAAGGGTGTGTTTTCTCCACCTATTGCTTGTGTGGATACCAATAGAGGAGTGTGCACTTGACACTCTCGAGTTCCGGCGAACCTTTTGGATGAGCGGGAATTGCGAAGGGTGTCGCATCGAGGGTAACATCCTTATCATGTAGTTCTAAGGTAGATCTGGGATTTTATATAAACACATACATGTTTTGTTCTAATACATCTTCGCACGGATCCGTGGCTGGGGTTTTCGAGGTCTCCGCAATGCAAAAAGCAGTTTTTGTGGCTTGGAAAAACCCAACACAAGAAAGGTTTGGGTCACAAACCTATGTCCCATCACAATGTTCCATTTAATTATGGAACAACATCTAGGTCTACAAAAACCAAGGCTAATAGGGAAGTCATCCCTAAGTCTAGCCATTGTATGTGTCTAGTGGCTAAGACCTCAAAGAAATCAAATGTAGCCACTAGGAAGGTCAAAGGAGGAGTCACCTCTAGAGTTGACCTAGGAAAGACCCATTTGACTAAGGCTTCAAAGCCTAAAAGGGTCATTAGAATGGTATCTAGGGAAGTTATCCCTAGTGAATACCTTGTTAACCCAAGGAGCTCCAATAGATATTGGATTCCTAGGAGCGTGATTGATTCACGCTAGATGGGTTAGGGTGTGTCAACCCTAAGTGGATGGGTAGTTAACATAGCCATTGTGAGTTGACACATTAGGATGTGTCAATATGCTTTGAGAAGTTGAAAATGATTAAATTTGCACAATTAGGTCTTAAAGGTATTGGTGTGTCATTTTGGGTTTATGACACACTAGGGGATAAATGGCATTAAGGCAAAAATAGACTTAACCCTAGAAATGACAATTTGGATTTAACACTTAGATATTTTATACCTTAGTATATTTTTCTTGCCATGATTTGTTTGTCTTGTCATGTCATGACATCATTTTCATTTTTACTTCTAAAAATGTCATGATCATGTTTTAGACTTATCTTTATATGTCATGTATGATAAAATTTCATTCACATGCCATGACATCATGATTTTGGCACATGCTTAAGTTATATCATATATATGCCATAATCATATCATGCATAAACTAAAATAAAATTAAGGACTATGGCATGATTTGATGGTAATCAAATAATATTGCCTAGAAATATGCATGAGACCATAAAAGAACAAAAACCCACATCTCACTAAAAACTTGACTTGTATGTGTTTTACACATCTAGATATAAGTGAGATGTTTAAGAAAAAAAATTAAAGGTTTCAAAAACATTTTGAAAATATTTTGAAAAACCTTGGTGAAGTCTATCTTTTGATAGCTATCACCATTGAATGGGATGATACAAAGAGGGCTCAATATTGAAGTTTTTCTTAACTTTTGGACTTTGTATCAATCTCTTAATTTAGTGGGTAAAATAATTTTCAAATATTTTTACCCATAGTGTTTATGATAAGTATTATACGTATGAATTTTCAAAAATTTTAAAACTACGTATATTTACTTATAGATTTCAGAAATTCATTTCTGAAAATGCTGAAAATTGCAAATGCAGTTATCAGTCGACTGGCATGAGGACCAGTCGACTGATGCCAAGCCCAGCCGGCTGGTAACAGACAGAGTCGACTAGCACATGCTGATTTCGAGTAAACCTTGATGGTTAGGCCCATGTTCAGCTGTGTTTTGGTCCCCTAACCACTCCTAACCCTAGGACATGCTTGGGAGAGCATTAGAAAGGATGGAAATCCATTGAATATGGATTAGAAGAAGTGTTAAGGGTGAGTATCAATTTTAAGGTGGAAGAGAGTTCATTGTTAAACTTTGCCTTAATTTTGATTGGTCAAATGTTCCTATTGGCTTAGGGACTCTCCAAGAACATTGTTGCTGCAATGGTCAAGGGGGAGCAAGTCTCTAGGGGGAGGTATCCATCATGGGAAGATGGATATGTATTTCCTCATGGGAGAAAAATTGGGTTGCCTCTCTTAAAGTGATATGGGATCACTAGAAAGATTGTAGGCATGTGTACCTCCAAGGGAGAGATTGTAAGATCTCATTGGGATATGAGACATTCATACCCTTGGGGAGGACCTTTTTGATGTAATGTCAAAAAGGGGGAGAAGTTACCAAGTTACCAATTAGGGTTCGTTGGAATTCTCATTGGGATATGAGAATTGCCAATATGGGAGAATTGGTAGACTTGAGATGGTAGTTTTGTCAATCATCAAAAAGAGGGAGATTGTTGGTGCAATCGGCCTAGGTTGACTCGAGTTTGACTCGAGCAGTACCTTGATAGTATTTTGATGATAGACAAAACTCATGACATGGGATTATCATGGGAAAGTCCAACATGGTGTTGGCATGAAAAATCCAAGCATGGAGCTTGGTGTGGGAAAGTCCAACATGGAGTTGGCATGGAAAATCCAAGTATGAAGCTTGGTGTGGGAAAGTTCAACATGGAGTTGGCATGGAAAATTCAAGCATGGAACTTGGTATGGAAAAGTCCAACATGGAGTTGGCATGGAAAATCCAAAGCATTGTTAAGCCGTGTGCTTGGTGCATGTGGAAAGTGTTGAGAACTTAGCAAGTTCACTAGGCTCGGGGTCCTTGAGTCGGTGAAGGATGGCATTACGAAGTCGTGCACTTGGTGCATCCGAGGGACCACCGGACGGGGAGCTAATGAAGTGAGCCCAAAGGAAAGCATACTTCAAGGGCATGAGACGTGAAGGATGGTGTTGCGAAGTCGTGCGCTTGGCGCATCCGAGGGACGTAGGCCGAGGGAAGAGAGCTTCGGTGGGGAACTCCATGAGGGATGAGGTGGACTTGGCCAAGTGGCTAAGACTGGTTGTCGGATGCTCAAACAGCTTGATGTTTGAGGTTTTACCCGACATCAGTCGACTGACATAGGTGTCAGTCGACTGCTCTAGGTCGTATGGGTTCGACCAGTGTTCGACTGAACAGAGTCTGGCTGATCAGTCGACTGCCATGGGAGGGCAGTCGACTGTTGACAACATCAGTCGACTGCTTAAGGGAAGCAGTCGACTGATCGCACTGTGCACGGGCACAGAAGCTAGTCGAGCTCGCCAGCACTCGACTGATGGGTACCAGTCGACTGATGGGTGCCATCAGTCGACTGATGTGTGATCCGTTGGAACTTAACCAATGTGGATCTGGCCGTTGTGAGACAACGGCTACAGGACCAGTCGACTGATGGTCACGATCAGTCGACTGATGCGCGCGAAATCAGCTTGATGCAGGTTATAAATGGAGCTCAAGATGGGGGATTTCGCCAAGACTTTAAGGAAGCTATTGGAGGGGAATTGATGTTGCATTCCAGACCTTCAAGAGCCATCCAAAGCAAGCTATAAGCAAAGGGTTCAAAGCAAGCATTGTAAAGTGTTATTTATGTGTATTTTGTATTTGTCTTTGTATTGCTTGTATTTCATATTACTTAGTGTAATTTCTTGTGAGAGGTTTCTCCACCTCCGACGTGTTGTCGAGAAGGAGTGGTTTAGTTAGTGTCGTGTGCATAACTAGAGCTCGGTGAGCTCGCCCGTGGAGTAGGAACCATTCGGTTCTGAACCATGTATATCGTGTGTTGTGTGATTGTGTATTGTTGTTAGTTTCATTATTATTGTTATTCCGCTGCGCTAACGACAATTGTAGATGAGCACGCAACGAGAACGATCGTATTCCACCATACGACGATTGAGGGCTATTCACCCCCCTCTAGCCAACCAACATACATATATCGACCCTACACTTTATTCCCTCACGGGGAACTATAATGCCTATATATGGCATATGTAAAGGATTCTTATGGTTCTCCTATAAAAACCTAAGGTCTAGATAGCTATTTTTTCCCACAGGGAACTATAACGCCTATATATGGCATATATAAAGGATTCTTGTGATTCTCCTATAAAAGTCTAAGGGCTAGATAGCTATTTTCCCCCATGGGGAGTTATAACGCCAGATATAATGGGAAGGAGCATGCTAACATGGCTCAACACCTCTTACATTATTTTAGGGCATAAACGCCTCCTATAGTATTCTAAGGCATAAGCGCCTCTTACAGAATTTAGGGCATAGGTGACTCATGCAATATCTTAAGTATAAAATATTTCATATGTTAGTCATAGTGCAGTGCCTCAGAAAGTATGCAGAGATCCATGTTTGATATATCACTATAATAGATGTGGTGGTGGAAAGTTAATATGAGAGTGTTGGCGTATTCATGGGAACTTGTAAAACTTCAATCGACTTCGCTCTTCAGTTTTACTAAAGAGGGAAAACTTATGATGGGTATGGGGTCTTTTTCCGGATAAGATAGAGAAATGTTTTGTTGAAGACACTTGTAAAACTTCACTCGACTTTGCTCTTCAGTTTTACTAAAGAGGAGGTACTTATGATGGGGTCGTGGTTTCCAGAATAGTAGGTGTATTTCAAGGGCAAGTCATGTTCGGGACGATAAGCGTTCCTCGAGCAGTGTATTTCCGAGCGAAAGTCACCCAAGATAGTATAAGTGTTTCCAGAATAGTAGGTGTATTTCCAAGGTAGAGTCATCAGTTCTAGGACAGTATAAGCATTTCCAGAATAGTAGGTGTATTTTCAGGGCAGTGTCATCAGTTCCAGAATAGTATAAGCGTTTCCAGAATAGTAGGTATATTTCCAGGGCAGTGTCATCAATTTCAGGATAGTATAAGCGTTTCCAGAATAGTAGGTGTATTTCTAGGGCATTATCATCAGTTTTAGGACAGTATAAGCGTTTCCAGAATAGTATGTCTATTTCCAGGGCAGTGTCATCATTTCCAAGACAGTATAAGTAGTTCTAGAATAGTATGTGTATTTCCAGGGCAATGTCATCAGTTCCAGGACAATATAAGCGTTTCTAGAATAGTATTTGTATTTCTAGGGCAGTGTCATCAGTTCCAGAACAGTATAAGTGTTTCCAGAACGTATTTCCAGGGTAGTGTCATCATTTCCAGGACAGTATAAGTAGTTCCCGAGAAGTATTTATATTTCCAGGGTGGTAGGTGTATTTCCAGGGGAATGTGGTTAATTCCATAGCATAGGTGTATTTCTAGGACAATCTGTGCATTTCCAGGACAGTAAAAATAGTTCTAGGGTAGTTTGTATGGTTTCAAGACATTATGGATCGTTCTAGGGTGATATCTTTCGTTCCAGGGCGGTATGAATAGTTCCAGGGTTGTGTGGTTAATTCCAGAGAACTAGGTGTATTTCTAGGGCAGTGTGAACAGTGTCAGGATAGTCTGTGCATTTCTAGGACGATGAATAGTTCAAGAGTAGTATGTATGGTTCCAGGGCAGTATGTTTTATGCCAGGGAAGTTTGTGTAATTCCAGGGCAGTAGGAGTAGTTCCAAGGTAGTGTGGTTGATTCCAGAGTAGTAGGTGTATTTCCAGGGAAGTGTAAACAGTTTTAGGGTTGTCTGTGCATTTCCAGGATAATGTATGGTTCCAGGGCAGTAGGTTTAATGCCAGGGCAGTATATATAATTCTAGGGCAGTATGGGCAGTAGGAGTGGTTCCAGGAAAGTATGTTTAATGCCAGGGCAGTATGTATAATTCCAAGGCATTATGTATTTCCAAGGCAATAAGAGTAGTTCCAGGGCAATGTGGTTGATTCCAGGCAATAGGTGTAGTTTCAGGGTGGTATGTGTAATTCCTGAGCCGTATATGTTTTCCCGGGCAGTAGGTGTATTTCCCGAGCCATGTAGGGAACCATGGAGATTCCTTTTGTATCTGGTAAGATCAGGTGGAGAGAATAATTAGGGATGATAAGGGGAGTTTTGGGAGGATAAAACATTGATTAATGAGGTATTTTGGCATTTGTTTATATTTTATGAGTTTAAATATTTGGCAAGGGAGTAAAGGGCACATGAAGCAATTGGAAAAGATATTTTGAATATAGGCGGGAAAAGCAATTGCAGAGACAACTGGGTGAAGGGCGTTAAAGTAAATTCACCTCAAGAAGAAGGCGGTTGATCTATCTATAAAAGGGGCAAAGGAGGACGAAGAAAGGGATGGTTGTTTCTTCTCCATTTGGTATCTCTGAGATCTCTCTTCTTTTCCATTTCATTACTTTCTTCTCATACTCATACTAACTTGATCGTCGGAGTGGCCGCGTCGGGAAGCCGGCCAACCCTTAACACTCTTCTTTTGTGTGTCAAACTCAGCTCAATTCCTAAGATCAAAGGTAATTTTTACAGTTAATCTTTTCCCTTCCGAATCACTCTCTCGCGGTATCTGATCCAGTCATTCATAAGAAGAGGAAGGGGGATCTCGGTGATCCAAAGAAGCAAGCACCATCATATAGGTTTAATGAATTTTGCATACAAAATGGGTATCACCATGAGTTCTCCTGTTCGAGAACTCCTCAATAAAATGGGTTAGTCGAAAGGAAAAATAGAACCCTACAGGAAGCCGCTAGAACAATGTTAAATGAGTTTAAATTAAATGATTGGTTTTGGGTCGAGGAAATAAATACCGCTAGTTATGTCCAAAATAGAATATTAGTAACTAAACATCATAATAAAACTCCTTATGAATTATATTACAACAAAAACCCAAATATTAAATATTTTTTTATTTTTTGATGTAAAGTACATATATTAAATACCAAAGACGTCTTAGGAAAATTTACCTCAAAATCAGTAGATGATATATTTTTAGATTATTCAACCACTAGTATAACCTATAGGGTATATAATACAAATACATTAAAAATCAAAGAAACTATTAATGTAGTATTTAATAAATAAAATAATCCTAAACCTGAAACAATAATCGACTTAACCAATAAAAACCTAGATGATGAAGACAGACCTAAGTTCAACCAACAAGATGAATCTAACACTAACTCTAATACAAGAACTCCTAGAGTAAGATATGATCATCCAATAGACCAAATTTTGGGTGATCCTACTCAAGGCATTAGAACACGAGCATCCTATAAAAACTTAAGTCATGTCTCACTCATATCCAAGATTGAACTTAAAACTATATATCAAGCTCTTGTTGATCTTAACTGGATCATTGCTATGCAAGAAGAGTTATCTCAGTTCACAATAAACCAAGTTTGGGACTTTGTACCAGTGGATAAGGACAAATCTATTATAGGTACTAAGTGGGTATTTCGAAATAAACTTGACAAGGGTGAGATTGCTAGGAATAAAGCAAGATTAGTTGCTAAAGGGTTCAGTCAAATAGAGGGGTTAGACTACGATGAAATTTATGCACCAGTAGCCAGACTTTAGTTTATTAGGATGTTGTTGGCATATGTCGCACATAAAGTATTTAAATTTTTTCAAATGGATGTTAAGTCATCATTTCTAAATGGTTTTATTAAGGAAGAAATATACGTAACCCAACCTCTAGGATTTGAAGAAATAAATCAACCAAATCATGTGTTTAAACTTAGAAAAGCATTATACGGACTAAAACAAGCACCTAGGGCATGGTATGAAAGATTAAAAAATCATCTAATATCAAAAGGGTTTAAACAAGGTTTAGTCGATCCTACATTATTTGTAAAAACCTTAATAAAAGAAATCTTTATAGCCAAAATCTATGAAGATAACATTATTTTTGGTTCAATAAATAGCACATTTTTAACTGAATTTGTATACTTAATGGAGAGTGAGTTTTAAATGAATTTTGTAGGCGAACTCAACTTCTTCTTAGGCTTACAAATAAAACGAACAAAAGAGGGAACTTATGTGTACCAAAATAAATATGCTAGAGAATTAATTATAAAATTTGGCATGGAAAATGCTAAGAAAATTATTACACCTAAGGCAACTAATGTAAAAGTTGATAATAACTTAGAAGGAAAATCAATAGATTTAAAATATTATAGGAGTGCGATAGGTAGTCTTTTGTACCTAATTGCAAGCTGACTTGATATACTTTTTGCAATAGATATGTGAGCAAGATTTCAATCTTGCACTAAAGAATCACACTTAATCTTAGTTAAAAGAATTCTTAGATATATTAAGGGAACATTAAATGTAGGAATATGGTACCCTAGGACTAGTAACTTTGAGCTAATTGGGTACTCTAACTTAGATTATGCTGGGTGTAAGCTCGATAGGAAAAGTACAAGTGGCAGCTGCAAACTTCTAGGTCAAAGCCTAGTCAGTTGGTCTAGTAGAAAATAATATTGTGTTGCATTATCTATTGGAAGATCGTGGTCCGGCTAGAAGGGGGGTTGAATAGCCAAATTCGTGTTTGATGGAATTCGTTCGTCTTAATCATCTACAATAGTGGTTAGCACAGCGGAATAATGAAACCAAAGACAATTAAGCTAAAACAAAGATAAAGAAAGAAAGCAAATGCTAAGACAATGATGTAACATGGTTCACAACCCTTGCTGCTAATCCACGGACAATTCATTCGGCGAATCACTCCCTCAATCCAATCCACTAATCTCTCCTTTAGCTCAAGACAAGGTGGAGGTAACATCTTTACACAAAACTCTCCCTCTTACAATAAGATTGAGATAGAAACAAGGAAGAGGAGAGTAAAACGTTTAGGGCACTTGAAGAGCACTTAGGAGTGGAAGCATTAACCTCTCCAAGGCCCCCAACCCTTCTTTTTATAGAGAAGAAGGATTTCTTCCTATTGGGCATGCATCAATCTACTGCTGCATGCCAACAGTCGACTATTGTTGTAGTCGTTGCCTCACAACGGCTTCATCCACGTTAGCATCCCAACCAATGGATAATCAATCAATCAACTGCCAAACCCTAGCTGTCAACTGATGCCCACGCAGTCGAATTGTTGGTCGAGCTGCCTCGCTTTTGTGGTCGTTTCCACCTATAGCAGTCGACTACCAACCTTTGGTAGTCAACTTATGGCCGCAAATCCTAGTTGACACTGGTCAACTAGAAGTCAACTCAGACCAGTCGACTGATACATATATCAGTTGACTAATGTCGGGTAAAACCTCAAACAACAAAGTGTTTGAGCATCTGACCATCGGGTAAAACCTTAAACCACATGTTTGAGCATCCGACACTTCCAATCGTCGGGTAAAACCTCAAACACATGTTTGAGCGTCCGACACTTGACTTTAGTCATTCGGCCAAGTTAACCTAACTTGAGCTACCCCTTCCTGGGTTACAATCGCTCAATCTCTCATCTCCCATGGAATCCCTCACCGAAGCTCTCTTCGTCAAGCCTACGTCCCTCAGATGCACTAAGCCCTCGACTTCTCCCGTGCCATCATTCACGTCTTTCCCTGAAGTCTTCTTCCTTTGGCTTCACTCCATTTGCTCCTTGTCCAGTGGTCCTTTGGATGAACCAAGCTCACGGCTTCTCCCCTTGCCATCGTTCACCGACTCAAGGACCCGAGCCATGAGATGATGAACTCGCCAATGCTTCATCAAGCTAACCATGTGTGATTTACTAAGTCTTGCATAACTTAAACGCACACATAAAACCACATAAACATCCTAACTTAAACCCTTTGCCACACACATCAAAACCAATAACATACTTGGGCTGATTGCCCTAACAATCTCCCCCTTTTTGATGTGTGGCAATATGTTTAAGTTAGGTAAAACATTCAAAAATACTTAAAGCAAAGTAAGCATGTAAATCAAACATGAGTATCAAAAACCTCCCTCTTAACACATTCAAACTCCCCCTTAACACATACTAATTCCCCCTAGCATGATTAACTTAAACTTCAACATTTCTCCCCCTTTGACACCATCAAAAACATCATACATATATTTATTCAGCATGACATCAATATCCAAGGGAATAAAAATACCAAAATATGACTGAAAAAACACCCAAGATAGGCTTTTGTGCTCGTGCACAGTTCTAGCAGTAGACTAGTTCAGAGCACCAGTTGACTGACACCTAAAAACTCTGATTTCTAATTTCTGAAGTCAACTTCAGAAATGCATTAAAAAATTATAAAAATTCAAAAAATCATGAAATTTTGGGAACACATTTCTTATAAATTCCTCTATCAAGGAAAAATGATATTTCATGAAAATGCATTAAAATTTTGAAAAGTAGGTAAAAATTCATAAGTTTGAAAAGTTCTCAAATATATATCAACTTTGAAAGCTAGTTTTTGTCTTAAACATTTCAAAACATAAGTTCTCAGTTTTCAAAACATAAAATGTTTTTAAATCATTAAAAATATCCAACTATGATCTTTGGGCAAGATGTCCATGAATTAAACAGTTGTTTTCTCCATAGTTGGTCTATGAACAATATATAATGATACTCTTAATGACTCATCTAAATGTCATAAGCATTAGTGAATCACTTGTATCAACCTAACTTCTCACTCATTTCTTTGTTTTCAATCAAGTTAGCCTTATAGTGGGTTATGAGATGTAGCTAAAGGTATTTATATTTAACCAAAAATTTTCATGCAATACTACCAAGGTTAAGTAATATCCAAATATCACCCATGATCATCATAAGTCAACCATTTTACATGATATGAAATAAATTCAAGTATGGTTGACTATCCTAGGTTTTTCTAACCTTTAAGGATTGACTTGGGAACCCAATATAGATTCTTTCCAATAAGGTTCACCAAGTATTCCTTAGGGATCCGTTTCCTAGCTACCATTGTGGTTTTTGATTGCCCCTAGCAATTAGACAATGGTAGGGCTTTTCATTCTTAGATCCCTTGTATCCTAAGCCCTTCTTATTAAAGCTTGCCCTTTGGCTCCCAATCATCATATTTAAGGTATTAGAGCCTATAGTAAATTTTTCAAGGCTTTGCTAAGGTATTCTACCTTTTCCCTTAAAACCTTATTTTTTTCAATACATGCATTATTTAAACTAGAAGAAGAAATATTATCATGTGAGCAAGCATTTTTCAAGTTTTTCTTCTAGGGCCTTAATTTCATTTAGCATGCATTTATTTTTCTTCTTTATTATAAACAAATCCCTAGTTAAGCTTGAAATCATAGAAATAACATCTTGAGAGGGTAGTTTCTTTACCTCACTTACCCAATCTTCTTCTTCCGAATCCGAGGTAGATGCTCCCCCAACACTTGAGCTCTCCTCCTCACTTGTACTTCCTTCTTCTTGTTCGGATGAGGTGGAGGCAATGTCATCTATTCCCATTAGTGCAAAATGGGAGATAATTTCTTCTTCTTCCGATGATGATGGGGCATCCCATGTAGCTTTTAGATTATGCGTTTTTGTCTTCCCCTTTTCTTTTGACCTCTTTTCTTCCTTCTTCTTGCTTTCTTTCTTCTTTTCTTTCTTCTTTTCTTCCTTTGCTTTGTTCAACAAGGGACACTCATCCCTCATGTGTCCCTCTCCTTGACAATTGTAGCATATGACCTTCCTAGTCCTCCTTCTCTTATCATGAGATTTGTTAAAGTTAAAGCTTTTTAATGCATGCCTTACCCTTCTTACCATGTAGGTCTCTTCATTGCTATCCATTGAGGATTGCGATTCGTCATTGGATGAGGAGGGTGTGATCTCCTTCTTCTTCCCCTTGCTTGCTACAAGCGCTACTCCCCTTGATTTGTTGATTTGTTATTCAACTATACCTTCAAGTCGAGTTTCGTGAAATTCCATGGTAGAAAAGAATTCTTCTAAAGGACTTACCTTTAGATTCCTTAAAATGTAGAATGAGTCCACCATAGAGCTCCATTTCGATGATCGAGGGAATGCATCAATTGCCTTCATGATCATAACCCTATTGAAGAACTTTTCCCCTACACTAGATAACCTATTAATAATTTCTTTAAATCTTGAGTGTATGGGAAATACCTTTTCTCCATTTCCAATTTGATATTATTTAATTGCGATCGGAGAAGGTCCCTTCTTGCTAATTTGGCTTCAGAGGTGCCTTCATGAAGCTCCACTATCTTCTCCCACATCTCCTTGGCGCTCGAGCATTCTCTAATTCTATTGATCTCTTGTTGAGGTAGCATATTGAAGAAATGGTGTTTTGCTTTCGAATTTACTAGGTGCTCCTCTTTTTGCTTCTTTTTCCATCTTGATTTTTCTATTGGCTTCCCTTCTTCATCCCTAGGCACCTCGAAACCACTTTCCATGATTAGCATTATATCGAAGTCAGTTTCGAAAAATACCTCCATCTGCTTTTTCCACCAAGAAAAGTCCCCTTCGAATTTAGGCGGGTGGATGTTCATGCTGGCTATCTTTCGACTTGCTTGTTGCGGTGATGAGTCTGTCGACAAGGTCCTCGCTCTGATACCACTTGTTAGAAAATCGTGGCCCAACTAGAAGGGGGGTTGAATAGCCAAATTTATGCTTGATGGAATTCGTTCGTCTTAATCGTCTACAATAGTGGTTAGCACAGTAGAATAATGAAACCAAAGACAATTAAGCTAAAACAAAGATAAAGAAAGAAAGCAAAGGCTAAGACAATGATGTAACGTGGTTCATGGCCCTTGCCACTAATCCATGGATAATTCGTTTGGCAAATCACTCCCTCAATCCAATCCACTAATCTCTCCTTTAGCTCAAGACAAGGTGGAGATAACCTCTTTACACAAAACTCTCCCTCTTATAATAAGATTGAGATAGAAATAAGGAAGAGGAGAGTAAAACGTTTAGGGAACTTGGAGAGCACTTAGGAGTGGAAGAATTAACCTCTCCAAAGCCCCCAACCCTTCGTTTTATAGAGAAGAAGGGCTTATTCCCATTGGGCAAGTGGCAGTCGACTACTGCTGTAGTCGTTGCCTCACAACGGCTTTATCTATGTTGGTATCCCAACAAACGGATAGCCAATCAATCAATTACAAACCCTAGTAGTCGATTGATGCCCGCACAGTCAAGCAGTTGGTCGAGCTGCCTCGCTTTTGTATTCGTTTCCACCTATAGCATTCGACTACCATCCCTTGGCAGTCGACTGATGGCCACAAACTCTAGTTGACACCGATCAACTAGCAATCGACTTGGACAAGTCGACTGATACCTATATCAGTAGACTGATGTCAGGTAAATTCTCAAACAACAAAGTGTTTGAGCCTCCGACCGTTGGGTAAAAGCTCAAACCACATGTTTGAGCATCCGACACTTCCAATTGCCGAGTAAAACCTCAAACACATGTTTGACCGTCCGATCATCGGGTAAAATCTCAAACCACATGTTTGAGCATCCAACACTTTTAATCGTCGGGTAAAACCTCAAACACATGTTTGAGCGTCTAACACTTGACTTTATCCATTCGACCAAGTTCACCTAACTTGAGCTACCTCGTCCCGAGTTACAATCACTCAATCTCTCATCTCCCATGGAGTCCCTCACCGAAGCTCTCTTCGTTCGGCCTGCGTCCCTCGGATTCACTAAGCCCGCGACTTATCCCATGCCATCTTTCACGTCTTGCCCTGAAGTCTGCTTTCTTTCGCTTCACTTCATTTGCACCTCATCTGGTGGTCTCTCGGATGCACCAAGCTCACGGCTTCTCCCTGTACCATCCTTCACTGACTCAAGGACCCGAGCAATGAGATGATGAACTCGCTAATGCTTCATCAAGCTAACCATGTGTGATTTACTAAGTCCTGCACAACTTAAACACACACATCAAACCACATAAACATCCTAACTTAAACCCTTTGCCACACACATCAAAACCAATAACATACTTGGGTTGATTGCCCTAACATTATCTACTACCGAAGCTGAATACATAGCAATGAGTGAGTGTGTAGCTCAACTCCTTTGGATGAAACACACTCTAAATGACCTACAACTAAACTT
Organism: Wurfbainia villosa; assembly: GCA_025175895.1. Classification (NCBI taxonomy): domain Eukaryota; kingdom Viridiplantae; phylum Streptophyta; class Magnoliopsida; order Zingiberales; family Zingiberaceae; genus Wurfbainia; species Wurfbainia villosa. The sequence goes on from CM045986.1 coordinate 28,629,902, forward strand.
TAAGGATACTAGAGTTATGATAGAAAACATTAGCTCGATCAACCTAACCAAAAATCCAATACAACATTCTAGAACTAAACATATAGAAATTAAACATCATTTTGTTAGGGAACATGTAACAAATGGTGAAATAAAACTGGATTATATCAAATCTAAATCAAACTTATCTGACATTTTTACTAGACCATTACCTGAAGCAGAGTTTAGTTCACTTAGATGAAAACTAGGTATGTGCTTAGTTGAGTAGGAATTGTTTCTACTTAGTATTTATTTATCATTTATTTTATGTAACTAGCATATGACTTGCCTTAGAATGCATGAGCCTATAGTTTTAAGGAGCCAATACATCTCACAACACATAGGCTTAATGCAATTATGTACTGAGCCATGTAGATGGGTGTTAGGACCATACTCTTGATTCCAGATGTAGAACAAGTGCATCAACATGAATCATGGAGTATAATTTTTCAAGTGAACTCTAACCAAGACTTATTGATTATCTAATATCAATTGGGTCAAAACAGAGTTGAACATTTTCTTAAGGACAATTTATTAGATGATTTATATTGAAAATATTATTTTACAAAAAGGACACATGCTTGGATTAATTAAGGTATTTAGTTATTTCATTTCTTTTATCATGTGAACAAGTGAAAATGAACTTATATTACACTCGAAAAGTTAATGATAGTTTGAAATTTCACATAATTTTATGTTAACATTAACCTTAAAAATGCACTCCTCATAAAATTCTTTTTGATATAGGGCAAAGGGGGGAGAGAGAGAAAGTTAAAAGGTTAACTTATTTTTCAAAACTCACCTAGTGTTAAGGGGGGGAGGGGGGAGAGAGAGAGAGAGAGAAAGTTAAAAGTTTAACTTATTTTTCAAAACTCACCTACTATTAAGGGGGAGGTTTTAAAAAATATTTAATTAATGCTTACTATTTACTATTTCCTTAACTTTGAATTTGTGTTGTCATAGATCAAAAAGGAAGAGATTATTGGTGCAGGGGCACCATATAATCAAACCTAGGGTTTTGATAATAGCAAAGATTCAAAGTTAAGTTATTTTGTTATCTCATATGCTATATTGAGTGTGTAGGTATTAGACTTTGCTAAGGTCAAAGATGCCAAGAGAATCTCGATTGGACAAGAAACCAAGGTGGTCAAGTGACCGGAAGCAAAATCGAGAAGTCCAATAGAGGGTTGGAAAAGGTAAGCTCCGGGTGAGGAGCGATGGTAAGGACGCATCCTCTTTATGGGAACAATCCTAGGCATCGATCCGACTAAGGCTTCCGGGGGAATGCCGAAGTCAAGATCAGACAGTCAAAGACTATCACTTCTAGTACATTTAAATATATTGTACTAACTTTGGAATGCAGGTGAAAGAAGTACATTTACTAATCATAGTATAACAGTCGACTGGAGTTGCTATATTTGAGCCGAGCCAAAATACAAGAGCAGTCGACTGGGATTTCCTGCAGTCGACTGGTCCAGTCGATCGATGATGAATGCAGTCGATTGATGTCGACGAATCAACCTTAGCATCAAGTCAAAGTTTACCCTCTTGCCACCTCATTGATAAGAGTTCGAGATTGAAAGGGATAAGGCTCTATATTTATCATGTATCTGGACAAAATTAAGGTAATTTGTGAATCCAGAAAGACTATAAAAGGAGGAACTCAACCCTAAAAGTTAATTTTTCACACAAGTGCTAAAGATCTCAAAACAAACTCCGACGCTCTACGACATCACTCCAACCATGCCTCGGCATCTCTTTTTGTGTCGGTATAATTATTTACTTCTTTTTTCTTTGTACTTTAATAAGTGGAGCAGTAGACTTGTTACTGTCTTCATATCCTTTGTAAGCATCGCATCTCTTACCTCCAACGAGGAAGGGATCTTTTTTGTGAATTTCCCTTCGAAGGCGATCTTGGACCGCGAGCTTTGGATTAGCAACTGGTAGACTGTGAACCAAGTAAAACCCATCTATGAACTTGTGTGTTTTTTTTCTTATTCAGCTATGACTACTTTGCATTTTATGAGGTTTTAAAACAAAATAAAAAGAAAGATTTTCGAACGCTATTCCCCCCCCCCCTCTAGTGTGTTTTCGTTCCTTTATACTTTACAACAATTATCTCTTGATTGCTTACTTGTTTGGTTGCTTTGAACACCTTAGAAGGTCTAGAATGCAATATCAAAACTCCTCCCAAATGCTCAAGAATCGGCTTCTCCAATCTTCCCTTTTGGCTCGGGCAAATTTTTGCCTTCCAGTCAACTGCCAAAAGGATCCAATCGACAACCATCTTATCTATTGTCTCATAACGAACTAATCCACATAGGCTTTCACCCAATGTATACCCTAGCAGTCGACTTCCATTACCATCAGTCGACTGTCAAACCTTCAGTTGACTGTCCAATCGACTAGGAGACATTTTATGCTCTGGCTACTTATGACCAGTCAACTGTCCATCCATGGAAGTCAACTGCCAGTGGTCAGTCGACTGTCCATCCATGGAAGTCGACTACCAGTGGTCAGTCGATTGGTCTAACCCACCAATCGAATACTAGAGCCACATTCTGTAGTCAAGCCACAATCAACTACTCACCAGTCAATTGGGTCATAACCCCAATCAATTACATGAGTCAATTAGGTCTCCGAGTGCTAGACACTCGACCAGTCGACTGGCCAAAGTCATCAATTGACTATAAACCTCAAAACTGAGATTTAATCCAAGTATGATCTCCTCATACTTATATTCACCTTTAGCCTAGATCTAAGCCTTCTAGCCACTTCTGTCACACCCCGAAGGTATACCCTATCCGACAACCGGATGACACCCCCTTGTGACAATATAAGATGCTATCGATATAAGGTCATTTAGTCGTAGCCAAACACATCATATAAGAAATATATGTAAAACAACAGCGGAAGCCTATCACTATATAAGTTATAAAACTCAACATAATGCATACCGGTATGATTGACCATATGTAAAAGGAATACTATAATAAATCCCGAAAGGTAAATGAAAGCACAATCAAAAGTCCAATAATATAGTTCAACAAGTGAACTCAAATCCAAAATACAAAACATAAGATAACTAGCATAAATAACCCTTGGGAGTGGGATGAGATAGAATCAACTGGCAAAGCTCCAAGCATTCCAAAGGATTTTCTACCTGCTACCTGGGTGAAAGAAAAACCTAGTTGTGTGATGGTGAATATAAAACTCAGTGGGTATATGAAAGATAGTGCGTGAACAACATATAAGGATTCCAAAGGATATACAGTCACACAAGGACTAATATATCATCCATAATAGTCTAGTAATAAACAAATAGGTATAGTAATCTAGTCCATTCAATTCAGTATCATAATGGTAATCAAATGCAATATACTGATGTGAGCAAAACATATAGGATTTTAGGAGTAGTTTTTGCACACATCTCGTTACATTTTATTCTTATTTCATGCATATTCTACTTTGTTTTTCATGTATTCGAAGATCTGCTCTTGTTGCTTTTGTGTGCAGGACGACATTTTATAAGTGAAACGACACATTTTTAGAGCAAAAGGAAGGCATTCGTCAGGTAGAATAGAGGCGGACACGGTAGGCAGTGTGAATTTCACACGACCATGTCCAAACCATGATGACGGCCATCCTTGTGGCGCTGGGCAATTTTGACGAGGATAGGGTTTTTGTGGGATTTATGAGGAGTCGGCTTCATGTCTATAAAATGGAAGGCATGCCCAAACCCTAGGGGGAGGCTCCGATGGCTAGAACGACAAATGGTGTCCTAAAAAGCACCAGAGACTCACAACGGGGAGGAGGGAAGCAGCTAGGAGATCCATCCCGATGCTCCGACATTGTGGAGAACAACCAAGACACGCATATTGGTTAGGACAGAAAGTATCTTCTTTGTCCTCTTGTTCTACTTTCAGTGTAATGATGTTTTCTAAGTTGTCTTGTGTTTATTTTTCCTTGTTTATGGAGTAGATACTTCGATTCTAGGATTAGGGAGTAACTTGTGTTTGTGGACATGTTAGTGTAAATAGTCATTTATCTCCTTTGATCCTATTTGCAGTTTTGTGTATTGAGATTTATGAAGATTGTGTTTTGATTCTAATTCTACCGTACGTAGCCGATACAAAGGGTGACAACTTTCATATCAAAAACCTAGGAGAATCAAGGATGAGCCTTGCAGTCATCCTACCTCCTGTAATCGTAGAAGATAGAATATGATAACATAGGTTATGAAACAAGATCCACCTCTACATGGGGATTGTTAGGACGTCTTGGTACCCAATAACCTATCGTAGCAAAAGAGCCAAAGCGGAAGAAATTAACTCTAGAAGGGTTGAGGGACCTTAGTGACAGAGGGCTCCCAATGGTATCAACCCTTGAGCTCTGATGATCTGAAAGGTAAACTTGGTTAGGAATAGGTAACTCCTGGTAGAAGAAAAAGTTCATTGGGAAATTACATATTGATCCTCCCTCAAGATCATAATTGGAGATCTCAACTCACCTAATTTATAGCAAGTTCCACGACACACAAGTGAAACCGAAGTCCTAGAATCCTTTTTTGAGAACTTCGAACCAACCTTCCCTTCCTCCGAGTGACCGTACTAGAGTTAGGACTAGTTTCAACCTCGCAACCTATACTCTTAGGATATTAATTCTTAACAACAACATCCACTAGATAGACGGTAATCGAATCTCAATCTCTCTAGGATCTATAATCTTTTATTACATGACGACACCCATGCACTTGCGGGCGTTGAGCGCGAGTGCGCTCTACGAGTCCCTGATGATTCCCATTGGAGATTTGAGAGTCATGCTCATCAAGTTTTTGGCGGCGTTGTCAGTGACTATTGATTCGATATCAAATCGAAAGTAGATAGTTTGGATCAGACCTAGTTTAGGATAATTTCCCTAGTCTCTATTAATTTCCAGTTTAATTTAGTCCTAATTCAGATTTTAATTTTTCATCTAACTTCAGTTATTTTCTAGCATCTTTTCTTTTCAGTTATTTTCTTAGCACTTGTTTCCCTTTTAGTCTCTTGTTGAGGAACTGCTTTTTCTTTCCTTGTCTACATTTTCTTGTATATAACGATTCATGCTTTCACTCATGATTTTGATCAATTTTATGTTGTGAGTTTTGGTAACATTTATTGTGAGCATTGTGGGGATCAATAGCATACCATTAACCATTGCCCAGATATATTTGGACCTTGGAAATTTGAGCAAGAAAATGTCACCTACAATTACAACCAGTGGCTATAAGATGATTCCTATTCATATAGTTAAGACCATGGCTACTTAAAACCTCAATATTGTTTGCCTAAATCCCAACTTGACCAGATGATGGAAAATTTCATTCAAACGCAACAAGCAGCGAACACTGAATTCTAGCGGCGAAATTCACAGAAAGAGACAATACAGAGCCAATATTGTTTCCCAAGTGAGAATGATGTTGGAACGTCGGTGGCCGGCTAGAGGGGGGTGAATAGCCCCAATTCGTGTGCGATGGAATTTGCTCGTTCTTGCGTGTCGCTTGTCTACGATTATCGTTAGCGCAGCGGAAATAATAGAAATACACAACGAAAATAATACAACACACAAGACACAATCGATATACGTGGTTCGGAACCTTAGGGTTCCTACTCCACGGGTGAGCTCAACGAGCTCGTGTTATGCGCACATCACTAACAACAACTCCTCGACAACACTGTTGGATCGAGAAGCGTCGCTAGAGGGGGGTGAATAGCGAGCATAAATCTTTTCGTTGGTTCATTCGATACACGAGTAAGCACAGCGGAAAATAAAGAGACACATTTATTTTTACTTGGTTCACAACCCAGTGGTTGCTTCTCCAAGGCCCTAACAGTCCTAGACCGCGTATGGAGGGCAAAGCACTATAACATCTCTTCCTCGTTGGAGGTAGGAGACAACGATCACAAAACCGAAAGTACGAGGATGAGGCAACAAGCCTACCTCACCTCGTTACGAATAAAAACAAAGAATACAATAACAAAATATGTTACTTGTTGCTGTTGCCGACGAAGAAGATCAGAACTTGTCGTCGCGTCGATGTTATGACGGTGTTGGAGCTTTGACGTTGTAGGAGAACTTGAGAATAAACTTGATGATCCTTTGGGTTGGAATCCTCGCCTCCTTTTATAGAGTTTGACCTCTGAATATGTCTCCTCATCTTTCGGAACAGATCACGAAGTTGTACCAAATTTTATCGCGAAGTGGTCGCGTCAAACCTTATCCGTTTTGACCTAGCACAAAGGTTGATTCATCGCCATCAGTCGACTGATGAGCATCAGTCGACTGCCCAATGTCCAACAATCGACTGCCAGCCTGGCCACTTCCCTGCAGTAAGAGGTTAGTACGAAAAATGGTAAATGCGACAGTTTCCAACCGTCCGATCTCGACCTAGACCTTCCACAGGAAGTCTTAGTCGGATCGCCGCCTACGGTCATCCCCGTACAGAGGACACGACCTTACCATCTCTCACTCACACGAGCTTACCTCGATACTTACCTTGTAGCTCTTTCTTCCGGCCTTCCACTCGATTCCTTTGGCTCCCTCCGAAGTCACTCGAGTGTCGCCCGACCACCACGGCTTCCTCCGGGTGTCGATAGCCTTCAGCTCCAGCTTTAGTACTTTTCTGCACACTCAATTTAGCTCATGAGATAACGATGTAAACTTAACTTTGTGTCTTTTGTCATAATCAAACACATGTTAGATTATCTAGTGCCCCTGCACCAATAATCTCCCCCTTTTTGATCTATGGCAAACCAACACAAAATTAAGGCAAATTAAAGCATAAAATAAGTATAGTAAATGATGAATGTCATTTCCAAAAACTCCCCCTTAACCAAAACTCCTCCTTAACCCTAGGTGAGTTTTTGAAAGAGAAACTTTAATTTTCAAAATTAAATTTTGTGTTACTCCCCCTTAACTTTCCCCTTAACTTTTGCTCTTCTCCCCCTTTTGCCATAAATCAAAAAAGAATGTTGGGGTTTTTGTATAAAATAGGGGTTTTAAAAATAGTATCGTATATGCATGCATCTAGGTAAATCAACTTTGAGTCCAAGCATGTGTCTAGCAGTTCTAGCAGTAGTTAGATAGATTGGTTTGAGGTGTGTCCCTCTGCACCAATAATCTAAAGGTTTATAATATAACCCTTAGGGTTAGTCTTCTCTCCCCCTTAGTAAAATATATGAAGTATAAGAGTGTAGGGGGCACTAAACTTTGACCTAAAGAGTTGTAAATAGTCATTAAGTACAATAGTTGAGAAAATAAGTAGCATTTTGAAGAGGTTGTTTTGAGTATATTTCAATTATCCTTAACATCTCACCCATTCTATGTATCTCAGAATTTGTTCACCTTATATATTTTGTGAGATGATTTTAAATTAACTAAAGATAGTCAACCTTGGGTTAGATTCAGATTTAACCTTTAGATCGTTAAGTAACTTTTCGAGAAACTGACTTCCAGGTCGTGGCGAGGCACAGGGGCCTTCTTTGATCGTAACAACGACCACTTCCTTAGACAAAGCCAAATTCAAGAAAATATCACTTAAGTCACTTAGGGTTACTTCCTAGTCTAACTAGTTTAGGATACGGTGAGATAGCTTCAGCTAGTTCCACTCGGTCAAGTGCACCAAGCTAGATACGCCTTATCTAGTTCGAATACACGAGACTTTGTTTCCCTAACGTACTATCATCTCGCCGCATCCTGATACTATGTTGTCAAGAGTTGACTAACTATTTTTCCTATCTAGCCGTTCTAAAAATTAAAGTAAAATATGCAATGTTTTTGCTAAGTAAGCGGGTATACTATTTTAGTGTTAGCTCCCCCTGGACCATTGAACCAATATGGTCTATTCAAATAATGAACTTGATCCTGGGGAATCCAAAACTTATTAGTCCTTATATGTGAGTTCAATAAAAACATTGGAACCCATGCTTGGACTCTTTGATGACTACCATTTACGATAGACATATAAGACCTATTTGTAGTCGTTGACCTAAATCCGAGTCCAGCTTTGTTGTACATGGCTCTTTGGGTTCCAAGTAGTCAGTTAAGGTTCTTATATCCCAATGTGAACCTTTCCAACCTAGCCTCAACCTCTTGAAATCGGTCTTTCAAGAGAGAATTCTCCTCAAGTTTTTTAACTTGGGTTGAGTTTTCCTCTTGAACTTGACTAGTTGAAGAGGTTAGAGTAGCCTTTTGCATGAGGGTTTCAACCTCCTCAAGTAACGACTCAACCCTAGACTCGGACTTAATTAATTTCCTAGTAAGCATTTTAATTGTATTATAAAGTGTATGAATTAGTGAGCGGCTAACCTTAATTTTCTCTTTTGATCCAGCTTTGAGTTGCTTCTCGAAGTAGTCCTCGAGTTCGGAGTCGGTGTTGTAATTGGATTCGGATTCGGACTCTGACTCGAACTCTTCGGGTCTTTCCATGCACGCTATGCTGACGCCTTCTTCGTTGTCCCATGTTGCATGAAAAGCCTTCTTTTGATTTGATTTGAATTGTGCCCTCCTTTGGTTCTTTAGTAGCCTCCTTTCCCTCCGAACGATCTTCCGCACTACGTTCACTATTGCTTCCGCCTCTTCAGATTTGGACTCTGATTCGTCTTCAGGTTCAAGTCCATCTTCTTGCTTGGTGGGTGTCTTGCTTCTTTATCTTGCAAGTAGAGCAATACCTCTCTCGGCCCGGACCATGTTAGTTTGCTCGTGAAGTTCAAACTCGAAAAATAATTCGTCTAACCTAAGCTTCGAAAGGTCCTTAGAGACCTTGTAGGTATCGACCATGGATGCCCACAAGGTAGTCCTAGGAAATGAATTTAGAACGTACCTTAGGAGGTCGTGGTTTTCGACCTTGTGTCCGATGGTGTGCAGGTCATTGACAATGTCCTAGACACAGGCATGTAGTTGCGTTGTCGTCTCGTGTTCCTGCATCTTAAGGTTATACAACTTATTGAAAAGAAGGTCACGTTTACATACCTTAGCATCGGGTGTTCCTTCGTTCAGCTCGATTAATTTGTTCCACAAGTCCTTGGCACTAATAAATGGTTCGATGCGGTTGAGTTCCTCCTTGGACAAGCCGCATTGCAATATTTGGGTTGCTCTTGCATCGGCTTCGATTTGCCTCTTGGTTGCATTTGTCCACTTGTTGAAATCCAACGGCTCTCCTTGATCATTGGTGGGTAGAGCAAAGCCGGTTTGGATTATTATCTAAGTCTCGACTTGTGTTTTCAAGAAACACTCCATCCGACCTTTCCAATAACGGAAATCATTTCCTTTAAAGAACGGAGATCGGGTGGTGTTATGTTAGGGCAATCTCTTGCCATGATAAGGTTTTGATGTGTGTGGCAAAGGGTTTAAGTTAGTTTGTTATGTTGATTTGATATGTGCGTTGAAGTCATGCAGGACTTAGTAATTCGCACATGGAGTCATGGCGAGTTTCACATCTCATGACTCGGGCCTTGAGTCGGTGAAGGATAGCTTTGTGGAAACCGTGCGCTTGGAGCATCCGAGGGACCGCCGGACGAGGAGCTTGGAGTGAAGTCGGAGGAAGTAGACTTCGAGGCAAGAGACGCGAAGGAGCATTGCAGAGTCGTGCGCCTGATGCTGCCGAGGGACGTGGCCGCGAGCGAAGAGAACTTCGAAGGCGAGGGACTCCGAGAGATGAGAGTGAGCGAATGTAACCCGGGAAGGGGAAGCTCTTAGGTGGAACTTGGCCATTTGGCTAAGTGTCGGATGGGATTTCCCGACACCAGTCGACTACCATGGAATGGCAGTCGACTGCTCTGAGTCGATTGGGTTCGACTGGTGTCTGACTCATGGGCATTTGGCCCAAGCAGTCGGCCTTGGGTACGATCGGCGATGTCGATGTCTGCGCAGACGAGTGGAGTCGACCTGCGTTGAGGACTCGATCGATCGAGCACCGCGGATCGGATGGTGCCATCGGTCGGTGATGCCAATCTGGATTGGATGGAATCTAACGTGGAAAGCGGTCGTTATTAGGCAACGGCTACGGGATCAGTCGACTGATCGAGGGCATCAGTCGACTACTCCTGTGTCAACGGGAAGAAACCCTCTTCCTCTATAAAAAGGAAGGGGATGAGGCTTTGGGGGGAAAATGCTTATACTTTAATACTCTCCCAAAGTTCCCTAAAGCTTTCCATCCTCTTACTCAAGCTTATTTCCATTATATTTGTAAGAGGAGTGTTTTTGTGTAAAGAGGTTACCTCCACCTAGCTTTGTGCAAAGGAGAGATCTAGTGGATAGATTGCGGAGTGATTCACCGTGGACGAATCGGACCGTGGATTAGCGGCGTAGCCGTGAACCACGTTACATCTCGGTGTTTGTATTGGTTGTTTATTTGCTTGTCTTTATTTATTTGTATTTGCATATTCCGCTTGCGCTAATCTTTGTGTAGATGAGTAAAATCCGTAAACCAACGAACGAGGGCTATTCACCCCCCTCTAGCTGGCCAATCGATTCCCAACATGTTATACCCCTCAATGTGAGCCATTAAATATCTTGCAAAACACGAATAAAAACCAAAAGGAATTCCAAGACTTGGTATTGGATTAGTAATGCTGGAAATAATAAGAAATAAACAGAAATAAATAAGAAGAATAAGAAACTAACAAAAACTAGAAACTTACGACCTTCGATGTCCCCGAAAGGGTACTTAATGTTGGTTTTTGAGGCTGGAAACAGCTTGTTACGAGGGTAAACCCCCATAATAAATGTAGATCTCTCAGAGAGCTTCGATTTGGTAGATAGATCATTTTGTGAGTCCACTTGTGTGAAAAGTTATGCTCATTTTACCGTCGACTACTCCAAAAGAGAATACTTGCAAACACACAACCAAAAGAAGCGTACCAAGACTTCGTCTTGGATTAGCAGTGCGGGAGGAAAAAAACCTAAAAAAAAATGCGACTCAAAAAATACAAAAAGAAAACCAAAAAGTGCTAGATTGGTGGTTTCATCAAATCTTAGCACCCCCACTCTGATATCAATTGTTGGATTGAGAAGCGTCGCTAGAGGGGGGTGAATAACAAGCGTAAATCTTTTCGTTCGTTCATTCGATACACGAGTAAGCACAGCGGAAAATAAAGAGACACATTTATTTTTACTTGTTTCACAACCCAGCGGTTGCTACTCCAAGACCCTAACGGTCCTAGACTGTACGGAGGGCAAAGCACTATAACGTCTCCTCCTCGTTGGAGGTAGGAGACAACGATCACAAAACCAAAAGTGCGAGGATGAGGTAACAAGCCTACCTCATCTCATTACGAATAAAAACAAAGAATACAATAACAAAATATGTTACTTGTTGCTGCTGCCGATGAAGAAGATTATAACTTGTCATCGCGTCGGCGTTATGACGGTGTTGGAGCTTTGGCGTTGTAGGAGCACTTGAGAATAAACTTGATGATGCTTTGGGTTGGAATCCTCCCCTCCTTTTATAGAGTTTGGCCTCTGAATATGTCTCCTCATCTTTCGGAATAGATCACGAAGTTGTACCAAATTTTATCGGGAAGTGACCGCGTCAAACCTTATCCGTTTTGACCTAGCGCAAAGGCTGATTCGTCGCCATCATGCGACTGATGCCTTCCATCAGTCGATTGATGAGCATTAGTCGACTGTCCAATGTCTAACAGTCGACTGCCAGCCTAGCCACTTCCCTACAGTAAGAGGTTAGTACGGAAAATGGTAAATGCGAAGGTTTCTAACCGTCCGATCTCGACCTAGACCTTCCACAGGAAGTCTTAGTCGGATCGCCGCCTACAATCGTCCCCGTACAGAGGACAAGACCTTACCATCTCTCACTCACACGAGCTTACCTCGATACTTACCTTGTAGCTCTCTCTTCCGGCCTTCCACTCGATTCTTTTGGCTCCCTCCGAAGTCACTCGAGTGTCGCTCGACCACCACGGCTTCCTCCGGGTGTCGCTAGCCTTCAGCTCCAGCTTTAGTACTTTTTTGCACACTTGATTTAGCTCGTGAGATAACGATGTAAACTTAACTTTGTGTCTTTGCCATAATCAAAACATAGGTTCGATTATCTGGTCCCCCTGCACCAACAAACACGTCGGAGGTGGAGAAACCTCGTACAAGCAATTATAAGGTAATATAAAAGTACAAGCAAATACAAAGACAATACGAAAGAAAACTTTACAGAAATGGCTTTGATCGCTTTTGCTTGTTGCTTGCTTTGGTTTGGCTCTTGAAGGTTTAGAATGCAACAGCAATTCCCCTCCAAAATCTCCCCAAAATATCTTGTTGAAATCTTCCCCCAAGCTCCTCCTTTTATGCTTGCCTCGGGTTGATTTCGCGTCGATCAGTTGACTGCTCGTGGCCTCCAGTCGGCTGCTCCTGTAGACGTTGTCTCACAACGGTCGAATCCACATTGGCAAAACCCCAACGGATAACCATCAGTCGACTGATCATACCCATCAGTCGACTGGTAACCCCATCAATCGAGTGCTCGACACAATCACTCGACTGGAAAGTGTTCTGTGCCCAGAAACACCTCGTTCAATCGACTGATCTCCATCACCAATCGACTGATGGTGTCGATCGGCCCGCCTCCTCGACATCGACCGGTCGAGTCGACCAGAACTGGTCGGTAACAAACCTCAAACACCAAGTTGTTTGAGCATCCGATCGTCGGGTAAACCCTCAAAAACCACGTTTGAGCCTCCGACACTCAATCTTAGCCACTTTGCCAAGTCCACCTCATCCTCTCATGGAGTTCCCCACAGAAGCTCTCTTCTCTCGGCCTACGTCCCTCGGATGCACCAAGCACACGGCTTCTCAATGTCATCCTTCGCATCTCTTTCCCTCGAAGTATGCTTCCCTTGGGCCTCACTCCATTCGCTCTCCGTCCGGTGGTCCCTCGGATGCACCAAGCGCACGGCTTCGCAATGTCATCCTTCACCGACTCAAGGACCCGGAGCCTAGTGAGCTTGCCAAGTCCTCAAGACTTTCCACACCAAGCCTCATGCTTGGATTTTCCATGTCAAGCCCCATGCTTGGACTTACGTGGTCAACCCATGTTGTACTTTTCAACACCAAGCCCTCTTCTTGGATTTTCCCAACATCAAGCCCCATGCTTGGACTTTTCACCACCAAGGCTACACACTTGGAATTACGTGGCCAACCCATGTTGGACTTCCCATGACAATTCCATGTCATACGTTTTGTCTAACATCAAAATACAATTCGAGTCAAACTCGAGTCCGGGCCAATTGCACCAACAAATGAGAGCTATGAATCACCATATAAATTCTATCCACAACCAAGTCCTTACTTAGAAGCCTTGGTAGACAATTTTACTAGGCAATGTGAGGAGTATAGTCAACAATTCACGGAGTTTATGCAATGACGGTGGGCAGAAGAAGAATCCAAATGACTAAAAGGTGACTAATGAGGAAGACGCAGATGACATAGGAAGTGAAGAAGGACAATCCAGTCATTCACCACTAGAGGGAGAACTTGAGGATTATATAGTTGATACTTTAATCGAGGAGTGCATTGCTTCAATTAAAATACCTCCTAACCTCAAGGACCCAGAGGAGCCTTCCTTAACCCTCACCAAAACTTTAGTTGCTAATAACGAAGCCCTTTTAGTGATTGGTAATGATAAAATTTCATTCGACATAACAGAATCTACTAATCAATCTTTTGGTGAGGATATCTGTGGTGAGTTACATTATTTACAGCATATGGATGAAATGGAATATTATGATCGAACTCTTGATGATTCTTTGAAGATAAGTATGGTCAATCTCGAACCAAGGAAGGCAGCTAATAAATATCTTGTCTTTCCACTAGCAAGATTTAAGAGATATGGTGATGGAGGACCATAAGGCAAGAGGCATAAAGTGAGAAAGTATCTTGTCCCTCCACGAGCCAGATTTAAGGGATATGGTGATGAAGGACCACAAGGAAAAAGGCATAAAGTGAGCAAATATCTTGCTCCCCCATGACCAAGATTCAAACGCATTAAGAAAAATAAAAAAAATCTCCTTGGGCCATGATGTCTTGTTTTCCGCAAGTGCATGTCTTGTTTTCCGCAAGTGCACGGTTGTCGTCAAGTAATAAAAATATCGATCCCACAGGGATTGGAACAATTACCGAATGATCGTGATACCAAGTTATCTAGTAAATCAATTTATGGTTAAAGCAAAGAAACTGAGTAGTCAATAACAATGAATGAGAAGAACGAGCTAAAAGTCAAGAGTTGAGGAGAATCTAAGGATATGGGTTTCACCACGTCGACGATTTATAAGGTGATTTAATTCTTTCCTAACCTTATTAGAGTTGTTTTGATGGAACCTATCCTAAGGTAAATCAACGGCCCCTTTCGAGGTCTACGTTAACTGTACCTATCAAACTCAATTTACCTGTCACGGTGTTCGAGCATAGGGGATTATAATCAGCTAAGAGGACCTGTCACGAGACCCCCACAAACCTCCCTATGTCTTACCTCCGTTACTTGGTAAAAACTTGATTTGATAGATCCATTAAGTTCATGAGAGTTCCTCTAGAGTCAAATTTCCTCTTCACAGTAGGTTTGCACACGGGACCATAATCAGCTAAGGGGACCTGTCACGAGACCCCCGCAAGCCCTCATAGATACACTACCGCTACTAGTAGGAGTTATTCCCTAGTTGGTTCTGGCTTTCGGGAACTCGGGTTCACTGTTAGGTACTTCCCCTTTACTCCTTAGGTTTATCAATAAGAATCCAAAAGAACCATATCAAAATAAACAATAGTTCAGGTAGTATAGATTATATCATCCGTCATAAATCGTCAAGGGCTACTCCCCCATCCTAAGATTACAGGATACTACTCCATAGTCTGACAAGAATTACTAGAGAAAGAAATTACGATCCTGGGTGCCATATCCTTCTTCTACCGACTCCTTCTCTTTATCTTCTTCTGTCGTCGATCTCTGACCACCCGCCGTCCTCCCTTATGGTTAGAATCTCTCCTCTTTTATAGCCTTGGCCTCCTCTTCAATTAAGGCAATAGATTTCCCCGTAATTGAGACGAAGATCCTGATTGCTCGCAGAAAAGGAATTCTGGAATCAGGCCAACACGCCCGTGCCACATGAGGGCACCGCGTGTCGCGCATTTCCACCGAGCGTGTTGCGCAGGAACCGTGTCGGCTAAAGGCGTGTCAGCTGGAACCCTTGACACAGGCGTGTCGATCTTTGAACTAGGCGTGTTGGGCCGAATCGGGCGTGTCGTTGCTGGAACCTCGACACAGCGTGTCGATCTTTGAACTAGGCGTGTCGGGTGAGCCGAATGGTGTGTCGGTGGCTCTCATGACACGGGCGTGTCGATTTCTAACACGCCTGTGTTGTTTTGATACGCCTGCTTCTTCGCCCTGTTAACACAAAAACACCCAAAAGCAGTCTCTTCTTCCCAAAATATGCTAAACTTAACTGAATCATGATAAAATACATGCCTAGGATATGAAATGAGATAAAATGCATGTATATGAAGTAGTGAAAACATAGCATGATTTACACACATCAAAATCCCCTAGTCCTAAACTTTTTCTTGTCCTCAAGCAAAGAAAACCCAAAAGACAACTTAATTGTGGAAATGCTAGACACCATCCAGAGGTATACAATCTGATCTTAATCTTTTCAAATCATTCCTAGTTGCCAAGTTTGAAAGATCCCTATATAGTGCACGTGAAAAGGTGGACTAAAGTCATTGGACACCAATCTGGACTTGACATCCCTTCTATCGTAGAAGATTCTTATTTCCGGCATAGAGGCACTTACCTGCCTTAATGCATGGATCATTTTTACCTATCATCAAAAGGTCTCAAAGGAGCACTTTCTAAGAAGAGAGAAGGAAAGGAATTATAGAGAGCATTTCCCCAGTAACTAGTTAGTCTCAAAGGGGCACCTTTTAGGTGTTTCCCCAGTAACTACTTGGTCTCAAAGGGGTGCTTGAAAACAATTCCAGTAACCTTTTTTTTTTTTTTAACATACTTCTGGTGAAAGTGTTTCTCCAGAACCAAGTTGCGTAGGTAAGTCTCGATGGAAAATCAGTACTGCTCTCGATATGGGGGATTTAAATCTTTTATTTGGATACCTCAGACCTATAGACCGTGTTAGAAGTGAAATAGGGTTCTTATCAAATAGGCAAAAAGGAATATCATGATCCGACCAATGTTCAGTTGTATTACGCTAGATGATATAAAAAAAATGCACTGTTATGATATATGAAAAGATGCAAACAAAATGGCAGTAACCAAACTAAAAATTCAAGTAGAGATAGAACAAACAATAAAGGATGTGCATCGAAACTCACAAAATAGTTTAAGGTGGTCAATGGTCATCGTCTTCACTACTAGCATCTTCCTCTGGTCTTCACTCGCTTGCTCATGGCGTTGGTGATGGAGAGATGAGTTAGCTCTCTACCGCTGAGAGAGAGACCGACTCCTTGGAACCTTGGATCGCGAGTGGAAAATTAGGGCGTGCTCGGGTCGGTTTTAGAGGGCTATCCGCAGCATAGGCGTGTCGGGCATCCTCTTATGCAAATACCCGACCCGTTTAAGCGCGACATAGGCGTGCTCCGTCGCTCCCGAGCGTCGCATGATCCGGCCAGCGTCCGCATGCAGCGAGCGTCTTGAGGTTGAGAAGTGTGCGACACGGGCATGCTAGTCAGCACGCTCTTCCTGTGTTGTCTTCGGGTACCAACAACACGCCTGTGTCGTTCGGACAAAGCGGGTCGTATCAACAGCAGCGGATGTACGTATCCTGAAAAAACAAAAAAATAAAAATAGAATAAAGAATAAAATAAAATAAAATAAAATGACTAAAAAAATGAAAATAGCATGGGTTGCCTCCCAAGAAGCGCTTGTTTAAGGTCGTTAGCTTGACCCCTCAGTTATCCCCTAGTTTTGGGGATATGGCTCGAGTGTGCTCGCCCCTCTTCCTCCTCAACCAGTTAAGTGGTGTTAGGTTGGGGTCGGAAATCTCCACTCTTTATCCTCGGACCCCCTTTGAGCTTATTAAGATAAGTTTGTTCCGTGCTCCTTCTAGTGTTGTTGACTGAGATCACAATCCTACAACAATCATCAAAAAGAAGGTTGTTTAATGACTTTTGAAAGGTCGAATTCAATTTTGTCGTTTCCAAATGCAAGTGAGAGTTTGTGGTTCTTGACATCTATCATTGCCCTAGTAGCCAAGAAAGGTCTCCCAAAATGAGTGGAATGCATGGGTCTTCATCCATGTCAAGCACTACAAAATCTGCTGAGAATTATAAAATTTCCCACCTGCACTGGTACATCTTCTAAGATTCCCAAAGGATATCTAATGGAGCGATCGGCTAACTGTAAGGCCATAGTAGTTAGTTTCATTTCTCCCAAATCCAATTTCTTGCATATGGAAAGAGGTATCAGATTTACACTGGCGCCCAAATCGCAAAAAGCCTTATCAAAATTTGAGTCATTAATTATGCAAGGTATAGAAAAGCTACCCAGATCATTTAGTTTGGGAGGTACCATGTTCTTAATTAAAGCGCTGCACTCCTCAGTAAGAGCCACTGTTACATGCTCCTCGACTTTTCTTTTATTGGTTAAGATATCCTTCAAGAATTTGGTCTATGTAGGCATTTGTTGAAGAGCTTCTATAAAAGGTATATTGATATCTGACTTCCTAATTACCTCAAGGAACTTACCAAATTGTTCATCCAATTTTTCCTTAATCAGCCTTTGAGGGAACGGGATAGGGGGCTTATATGTTCTTGGTTCCCTATTCAACACGCCTGTGTCGTTCGGCCGTGGCGCGTGTCATTTCTTTGGAGTTACCCGACACGGGTGTGTCGGCTGACACGCGCTCGTGGGCCTCAGGCGTGTTGAACAACACACCCTGGGTCAGGGTGTGTTGTCGGCTTCCTTTGCTACTTGCTACTCAACCGAGCGTCTTTGTCTTCTTCCAACTCGCACGCTCGTGTCGAGGCGCTTGTTGAGCTCATCTCCTTCTAAAATTCTTCCACTTCTCAAACTTATAGAATTACAATGCTCATTTGGGTTTATACGAATTTCCGAAATCTTCGGGCATCCTTGATCTTTGGTAAAATTTGATTTTCCAGCATTCTTGTGTGATTAGTCAAATTATCAACCTTGCTTCCCAATTGCTTGATTGCCTCGGTATTATTTTGATGTTGCCGGTTTGATTCTACAATATGCTGTCGAAATTCATCATTTATCTTCCCCTGACACATAATAAAATTTTCCATCATCTTTTCTAAGCTCGACTTGGGTCCTGGCTGAAATCCCGAAGGTGCTCCAAAATTGTTCAGTCCAGAAGAATTGTTCAGTCCAGAAGAATTTTGATTTGCTCTATACGAAAAGTTGGGATGATTCCTCCAACCGGGATTGTACGTGTTTGAGTAAGGGTTGCCACCATTAGGCTTCTGATTAAAATTATTTAGCGCATCCACTTGCTCAATCCCAGCTCCTTCAGATGGTGCGTGTAGGATTTGGCAATTCATTGCTACATGTCCTGTTACACCACATATCTCGCAAGTGACATTAGATGAGTTTACAGCTGATACATTAAAATGTTCGAGCTTTTGAGTTAACGCATCGACTTTTGCACTGAGTAGATCAATGGTGCTTGCCTCAAACTTACCTGGCATTTTAGTTTGATATCCTCGTTCTGTAGCCCATTGGTGAGAATTCATTGCCACATTCTCGATGATCTCAAAAGCTTCATCCAATGTTTTGTTCATAAGCGCTCCTCCTGCAGCAGAATCAAGAGAAACTTTAGTAGCATACGAGATTCCATTGTAGAAAGTATGAACAATGAGCCACTTCTCCAGCCCATGATGAGGGCATTGCTGTAGTAATCCCTTAAATCTGTCCCAGGCTTCAAATAATGTTTCTCCATCCTTTTGCGCAAAATTCGTGATTTGATGACGAAGACTTGCTTTCTTTGGTGGAAAATACTTGTCTAAGAATCTTTGCTCGGTGATCCGGGTAGTTATACAATCTCTTTGGAAGAGAGTGTAGCCAAGCTCTAGCTTTGTCCCCAATGAGAAAGGAAACAAGCAGCCTAATAGCATCATTGAGGCTCCATTCATTTAAAGTTTTGCAAAATTCCAAAAATACTTCCAAGTGTAGATTTGGATCTTGATGAGTGCTCCTTGAATTGATCTTTGTTGGACCATGGATAGTAGAGCCGGTTTTAATTCAAAATTGTTCGCTTCAATAGGGGGCCTTCTAATACTCGATCTCAATCCCCTTGTACTAGGTGCTGCATAATCCCTTAGAGGTTTATTCTCATTCTGATCAGCCATGTTGGAGGACATATTTTCTTCCTGTCGTTGCTGAAATCGTCTTCTAGCAAGGAACGTTCTCTCTATCTCAGGATCAATATCGATGATTTCCCTATTAAATCTGTGCATGCAACGACAAGAGAGGCTCCCAAAACAAGAATTCAGAATAGACAAAAAGAAAGAAAAAAAACAAAAATAGAAATCTAGATTAACTAAATCACGCTCAATTCAATATTGAGTGCCAATCCCCGGCAACGGCGCCAAAAACTTGATGTCTTGTTTTCTGCAAGTGCACGGTTGTCGTCAAGTAATAAAAATATCGATCCCACAGGGATTGGAACAATTACCGAATGATCGTGATACCAAGTTATCTAGTAAATCAATTTATGGTTAAAGCAAAGAAACTGAGTAGTCAATAACAACGAATGAGAAGAACGAGCTAAAAGTCAAGAGTTGAGGAGAATCTAAGGATATGGGTTTCACCACGTCGACGATTTATAAGGTGATTTAATTCTTTCCTAACCTTATTAGAGTTGTTTTGATGGAACCTATCCTAAGGTAAATCAACGGCCACTTTCGAGGTCTACATTAACTGTACCTATCAAACTCAATTTACCTGTCACGGTGTTCGAGCATAGGGGATCATAATCACCTAAGAGGACCTGTCACGAGACCCCCCGCAAACCTCCCTATGTCTTACCTCCGTTACTTGGTAAAAACTGGATTTGATAGATCCATTAAGTTCATGAGAGTTCCTCTAGAGTCAAATTTCCTCTTCACGGTAGGTTTGCACACGGGACCATAATCACCTAAGTGGACCTGTCACGAGACCCCATGACCCTCATAGATACACTACCGCTACTAGTAGGAGTTATTCCCTAGTTGGTTCTGGCTTTCGGGAACTCGGGTTCACTGTTAGGTACTTCCCCTTTGCTCCTTAGGTTTATCAATAAGAATCCAAAAGAACCAGATCAAAATAAACAATAGTTCAGGTAGTATAGATTATATCATCCATCATAAATCGTCAAGGGCTACTCCCCCATCCTAAGATTACAGGATACTACTCCATAGTCTGACAAGAATTACTAGAGAAAGAAATTACGATACTGGGTGCCATATCCTTCTTCTGCCGACTCCTTCTCTTTATCTTCTTCTGTCGTCGATCTCTGACCACCCGCCGTCCTCCCTTAGGGTTAGAATCTCTCCTCTTTTATAGCCTTGGCCTCCTCTTCAATTAAGGCAATAGATTTCCCCGTAATTGAGACGAAGATCCTGATTGCTCGCAGAAAAGGAATTCTGGAATCAGGCCAACACGCCCGTGCCACATGAGGGCACTGGCGTGTCGCGCATTTCCCACCGAGCGTGTTGCGCTTGAACCGGGGCGTGTCGAAGCTAAACTGGGGCGTGTCGGCTGCTGGAACCCTGACACAGGCGTGTCGATCTTTGAACTAGGGCGTGTCGGAGCTGAACTGGGGCGTGTCGGCTGCTGGCTCTCATGACACGGGCGTGTCGATTTCTAACACGCCTGTGTTGTTTTGATACGCCTGCTTCTTCGCCCTGTTAACACAAAAACACCCAAAAGCAGTCTCTTCTTCCCAAAATATGCTAAACTTAACTGAATCATGATAAAATACATGCCTAGGATATGAAATGAGATAAAATGCATGTATATGGAGTAGTGAAAACATAGCATGATTTACACACATCAGGCCACTAGAGCCAAGATGAAACATAGGGGTACAGTCGAGCTAGAGACTTTAAACAAGTGCTTCTTGGGAGGCAACCTAAGTTTAAATCTACATGTTTTTAGTCTTTTTACATTCATGAATGTTAGTTTAGACTTTAATTTTTATCCATTGGAATCTTCTCAAGTGTCTTAGGGTCAGATAGAACTTGCTAGGTAGAAAAAAGTACCCTTGTTAAAACCTCAGAAGGAAGCATGGCAGGCCTTGTGGATTCCACACGGCCGTGCTCAACCGTCAGAAGAGCACACGGATGGGCATGTGGAAAGTCTCAGTTCGTGTTGCACTCCGAAAGAAATCCAGAGTCACACTTGGCCGTGCTGTTGGGGATCGATGGCCCAACTAGAAGGGGGGTTGAATAGCCGAATCGTTGGTCGATAGAACTTGCTCATGCTTAATCATCTACAATGCTCGTTAGCGCAACGTAATAATAATAATACTAATGCAAAGACAATTAAAGCTAAAAACAAAGTAAATAAGAAGCAATCATGAACACAATCTTTTAACATGGTTCACGACCCTTGCCGCTAGCTCACGACAATCCGTTAGGCAGATCACTCCCTCAAACTTTTCACTAAACCCTCCTTTAGCTCAACTCAAGATGGAGGAAGCTTTCTTACACAAACTCTCCTTCTTATAATATGATAGAGATAGAAATAGGAAAGAGGAGAGTAAAAACGTTTAGAGCACTTGGAGCAAAGTTTGGAATTAAAGCATTAGCCTCTCCAAGGCTCCTATGGCCTCCTTTTATAGAGAGGAGACCAATTTTCTCATTGTGCATGCAGCGATTGGCGCCAGCATGCGAATCGCCTCCAACAACTTCCGACCAAGCACGAATGTATCGTCACGATCGATAGCACTGAGCGGTCCACTGATGACACTAGTAGTCGACTGATCGAGCCATCAATCGACTGCTCCAAGCAATCAGTCACCTCAAAATATTTCTTTGCCCGTGTCCACTTATAACAATCGATTACAAGGGTTTGGCAATCGACTGATGGTGGACAAGTCGACTGCCAACCCTTGGCAGTCTACTGTTAAGCCACAAAACCCTAGCTGACACCAATCAACTAGCAGTCGACTTGAACCAGTCGACTGATACCTATATCAGTCGACTATTGTCGGGTAAAATCTCAAACAAGAAGATGTTTGAGCATCCGACTGTGGGTAAAACCTCAAACACATATGTTTGAGCATCCGACACTTGACCTTAGCCATTTGGCCAAGTCCCCTAAGTTGAACTACCCCGTCCCGGATTACATTCGCTCAACTCTCTTCTCCCCACGGAGTACACCATTGAAGCTCTATTCCTTCAACCTGCGTCCCTCGGATGCACTAAGCTCACAGCTTCTGTCGTGCTATCCTTTGCGTCGTGCAGTGAAGTTTGCTTCCTTTGGCTTCACTCCAATGCTCCTCGTCTGGTGGTCCCTCGGATGCACCAAGCTCACAGCTTCTTCTCATGCCATCCTTCACCGACTCAATGACCCGAGCCGTGAGATGGATGAACTTGCCAATGCTTCATCAAGCTACTCATGTGTGATTCACTAAGTCTTGCACAACTTAAACACACACATCAAAATCATAACATCTTAACTTAAACTCTTTGACACACACATCAAAACCAAGATCATACTTGGGTTGATTGCCCTAACAATCTCCCCCTTTTTAATGTGTGGCAATATGTTTAAGTTTGGTAAAAACCCTTAAGGAAAGTAAAGCATGAATATAAAAATGGAAATCAAACTCCCCCTTAACTCATGCAAACTCCTCCTTAACACATGCTTTAATCATGATTAACTTAAACCTTAACAATTCTCCCCCTTTGACACCAACAAAAAGATCGTACAAATCTTATACAATGTGGTATCATGTATTAAGGGAATAAAACACCCAAAACTAACTGACAAAGCTCAAAATTGAGCTGATGTGCTCGTGCACAGTTCCATCAGTCGACTAGGACAGTCATCAATCGATCGGTGCTTGATAATCAGAACTTTCTGATTTCTGAAGCCAACTTCAGAAATGCATTAAAAATTCAAAAAAAATTGAAAAATCATGAAATTTTGGGAACACATTTCTTATGAGTTCCTCTATCATGGAACAATGATTTTTCATGAAAATTCATTAAAATTTCAAACATTTGACAAAAACTCAAAAGTTTCAAAAGTCTCTAAAGTTGTATCAACTTTAAAGCCTAATTTTGCCTTGAAATGTTTCAAATTATAAACTTACAGTTTTCAAAGAATGAAATATTTTTAAAACTAAAACAAAAATTCAAATAGACAACGGTGAAAAATCGTTGTCTATGATCCAAAAAATTCATGGTAAATCAACCCGTTGTGAAAAGTGGGACGCTCAAAGACAATGGTTAAAAACCGTTGTCTTTTCCTTAAATCGACAATAGTTTTCACCGTTGTCTTTGAGCGCCCCACTTTTCATAACGGATTGATTTACCACGGATTTTTTAGATCATAGACAACGATTTTTCACCATTATCTTTCAACTAAAATTAGAATGGGTTATAACCGTTGTCTTTGAGCGTCTTATTTTTTTCAACACATGAATTTATTATAATTTTTTGAGTCATAGACAATGGTTATTAACCGTTGTCATTTCTCAACGGTTATTCTAGAGAACAATAAACCATTGTCAATTTATAGTGCTGTGTTTTTAATATAAATCACACAACATCAAAAAGAATTTTAGAAAACACATATATACTCGCACTTGTAGCAATGTAAAGTACAAATTCACATCATCCGATTTTAAATGATCACTCTTAAAAACATATATAAAAAAATATTATAGCAAAACAACTATACATCATATGTTTAGTACTGCACCAAAAGTATTATGCATAATAACCAAAATACTTATAGATTACCACATCTAACCAAAAGGGGTATGTACACTTAAATCTCTTAATCATCAGATATATGATCTTGTATGCATTCAACCCACTCCGAACGTACTTCATCAATTTCCTTTGCAACTATCATAGATTTTGCGAACTTCATGTGAATAAATGAATGAAAATGTAATTAAAGACTTTGAGTATTATGTGATAATTAATTGCACAAATCATTTTACAAATATATATCAATAAGAAAATTTGAAAATATATCTAATATTACTTTTGGTCGTAGGGAAGACTTATCAATGGATGCAACGCCTTCAATTAAATCTCTCATATATCGCAAAACAAAATAACCGCATTGAACTCTATCCGATTGAAAGGGAACCTGTGATGAAAAAAATTATAAAAGTTATACGGATATTTTCACAAAGCTTTTCTCAAGAGAAATAACACAAGAAAGTATATGATTCATCCTTCTAATAACAATAACAATAACAAATAACAAATAACTTGATTATATAAATATCCCTAAATAATTCACATCTACTTTAACAAATAACACAAGAAAGTAAATGATTCATATCTACTTTTATTGGGATGTATACTGAAAAGTCTATCTTTTGTACGAACATCTTTATTTTTGAAATAAGAATCACATAATCATTGTTTGCATATTTATGGTTATGCATATTGTCTAATACATTACATTGTAGATAACATGGTGTGTAGTGTCACACGGTAGATCATGTTATCAGCTCCTTGTAGAGTATAAGTAAAGGCTCACAACCGAGATGGCTTTGGACAAACCATTGGTATGGTTGTAGTGTGATTTGGTATTGGTTTGTCTTGACCATAGAATCATACTAGTACACTTTGTGTGTATTGAGTAGGATCGACTTAGAGGTGATTCGATTCATTGCTAACTACATAATCAAATCGAACCTCAGATATTATATTATACACGCTCTTAATCCCGATATAATAACGAGCACATATACTTAGTATTCATTTCTTTGATTTACCAGTGGGCGAGATTTATAGAGTAAATCGATAGGCTCGGTAAGTTGGGAAATGATATTAGTTATATGGTGTGTCGTTGATTATAGAAGAAAACCGTGTCCTATATATTAGGATGATGGTGTCCCCTTGAGGAGCTCATAAAGGTTCATCATGTAAACCCTGCAGGTGGACTTGGTCCGGCATGATGATAAGGTTGAGTGGTACTACTCATGGAATTAGATGTTGATTAATTAATTGTCAGTAAATTAATTAATCGACAGACATTCGAGATCTTAAACACGGGGAGATAAATGTACAAATAATATATGGAGCCCATATTGACTTATGGGGATTGGTGAGGTAGATCAATGATAATCCTCTAGTGGAATGGATTATCATTAATGGATCGGACTTTATGTGGGCTTGATCCATTGGGTGGCCAAGATCCAACTCCTCCTCATGGTCCCTATTGTAGCCTATTAAAACCTCATGAAGCCTAGATCCAATGGTTGAAAATAAAACTCTAGATCCGACGGTTGAGATTAAATCTCTAGATTTAACGGTTGAGATTTAATCTCTAGATTCGACGGTTGAGATTAAATCCCTAGAACCGATGGTGGAGATTAAAATAAGGCTTAAGCCTAACTCTATAAAAGGAGGGATTAGGGTGGGCGGCAAAGAAAATTAGAGAAATAAGGGATTAGGGTTTGGGCGGCTAGGGCTTGGAGGCTTAGGCGGCCACAATTAAAGAAAATATTTCCTTTCTCTTCTTCTTCTTGTTGGTCGGCGCCCAAGACTTGCTTCTCCTCTACTTGGCCGGCGTTCAAGCTCTTCTTTCTCTTCTCCTTGGCCGATGGAAACAAGGGTTAGGGTAATTCCTTGGATCTCTTGGCCGGCGCCCACTTCCTCATCTCTTCTTCTTGTTGGCCGGTGGCAAGCATCAAGGTTGGTGCTTGGTGGTTGGCTAAAGGAAGGAGACGAGTTTTGTTTCTATACTTCCTCTTGTTCGGAGTGAGCAAGGAAAGGAAGATCATGATCTAGGAGGCTTCTACTTTTGGAAGATCATCGCCCACATGACGTACAAAAGGAGGAAGGACATACAATAGAAGATCAAGAGGTATAACGCTTGTTTATATTCTTTTGTAACATGTCTATAATTGTTTTTCAATCATATACATGTTATATATTCTGTTTTGTGGTTAAATTAACTTGGACCCTGAATACAAACACAAAAATCGGTGATCCGTACATCGTCTATTCCGCGACTAATCGTAGAATAGAGGTTGGTTGCTTGAACAATAAGTTTGTTCAAGTGACCACTCTAATCGAATAGCACGACGATGAAATGGGAGCTTGGGTAATCCCTCTTGTCAAGGATAAATTTTTTTTATCCAGGGACGTAGAAGAGATCACCATGAACAAGCGACCGAGTTGAAGTGGAAAGCGAAATTTCCTACCTTCAAGTGGTATCAGAGCTTCGATTCCGCAAAACCTTCAAGTGGTATCAGAGCCACGGTTTTCGATTTTGTGTGTTTAGGATTCGGTTACTTTTATGAACTTTTCATATATTATATGTGCCGGATAATAGTAGGATGTGCATTAGTTAACTTTTTGGTTGCAGGCATAGGATCCAACTATTATGGTTATATGTGTGTATGTGATTGTATGTGTGTAATTGTATATTTTGTTGAATCCTCGGGGTTGACGAGGCTGGTATTTAATTTTTATATTTAAATACGGCATTGTTTAGCCACTCTTTTTATTTTAGTTTACTTTCAATGTAGATTTCATGTACACTCCCTCGTGGAGTATAGGATCGATGGATGTAAATTAAAATAGTTTTTTCTTGGCTTGGATATCCGAATGGCTTGTACATGGCGTAGGGAGGAGCGGACGAGATGGCGATACGACGAGAGACATATTGGAGACAAAAGCCATAATAGTTGGAAAATATTTTTTCATATTTATTGCTTATTGTTTGATATGCATGTCGTAGGCTAGAAAATTTCTCAATTTTAAATTACTAAGTGGGAGAGGGATATTTTTATAAATTCCCACGGTCTCCATTACGGTTTGACATGTGATGCAAACAAACTTGCGCGTCAGCTCTGAGTATCTTCCTCCACATCGGATGAGTTTGTTTGCAGATCACAAGGTCGAATATGGTTATAGGAAATTATTAAAGAGCGTGTGTACTTTCCCATCGGAAGGCATATAACCCGAGATAATTACCTTGGTACCGAGTAATGGTGAACACTTAGATACAAATATAAGTATCCTCCCCATCGGAGTCACTGTTTTTATTTGTAGGGCCGAAGAGAAACCAACTATTAATTTTATGTCAAAAAGTTAGGTTGACAAGATAGTAAAATTAATGGGTAAAACCTCCTCTTACAAATGTAGAATTCGTATACGTCCACACTATCGTGGCATACGATATTCTCGGTGTTTTGAGGTGTTAGTTGATTTTAAAATTTTATTGTTTAAGGAATCAATAATTTTTTGAAATCTAAAGTTTTGATATATGTGATTCTTAGGTTTTTCAAAATGACTTTCAACCCGCTTGCTGTGATATTGAAAGAAAATAAACTTACTGGACCCAATTATATTGATTGGAAGAGGAATCTTGACATTGTCTTAACTGCTGAGGAATACAAATATGTACTCCTCAAAGAGTGCCCTCCTAAGCCTGCGGATGATTCTGAGGAAGAGGAGAAGGAAAGTTATAAGAAGTGAATTAAGGTCGATGAGATGGCGCGGTGTTACATTTTGACATTTATGTCAAATGTACTGCAACATCAGCATCAAGTCATGCCCACTGCTTATGACATGATGCTCAATCTCAAAGAAATTTTCGGACACCATAATCGAGCTACTAGGCAGGAAGTCATGAGGAACTTGATGATGACTACCATGATCGAGGGAACACCCGTGAGGGATTATGTTCTCAAGATGATGGCTCATTTGAATGAGTTGGAAGTCCTCAGAGCTGAGATCGATGGGGAAACCCAAGTCAATATCATTCTCCAGTCTCTACCTAAGAGTTTTGAGAAGTTTCGCCTGAACTACAACATGAACAAGAGGTTGTATTCGTTGGCGTAGCTTCTGACAGAACTCCAGACAGCAGAGGGGCTATTTCGTCAGAGTGCTCAGGCTCAGGCTCAGGCCATGGTTGCCCAAAAGGTTTCTACTTCTAAGCCGAAAGGCAAGAAGAAGAAGAAACAAGCTGGGGCAAAGGTGGCAGGAGGAACTCAGGAATGAGTGAAGAAGCCGAAAGGCAAGTGCTTCACTTGCAAGCAGACTAGACACTGGAAGAAGGACTGTCCCAACCAGAAACAGAACAAAGGTATATCCTTTGGTCTAGTCGTTGAAACATGTTTAGCGGTGTTATCTACCGGCACCTGGTGTGTAGATACGGGAGCCACTGATCATGTCTACAATACTTTGCAAGGGTTCTAGAAAACCAGACAACTGGCTGAGGGGGAGATTACCGTATACTTGGGTGATGCCACGAAGGTGACGGCTATTGTAGTGGGAGATGTTTATTTATCTTTTGATAGGAATAAAACTTTGGTTCTGAAAAATTGCCTTTATGTACTTTTATTTAGAAAGAATTGATTTCGATTTCTAAATTGTTTATGGATGGATATTCTATTTCTTTTAATGAC
The DNA here is from genome assembly GCA_025175895.1 of Wurfbainia villosa. NCBI lineage: Eukaryota > Viridiplantae > Streptophyta > Magnoliopsida > Zingiberales > Zingiberaceae > Wurfbainia > Wurfbainia villosa. The sequence goes on from CM045986.1 coordinate 28,658,518, forward strand.
AGAGTTGTTATAAAAAGGAATAGGGAGATTATCTGTTCTGGTGCGTTGGTAGGCAATTTGTATACACTTGAACCAAAAGCTCTCACGATGCAAATAGAAGTTAATAACTCATCTTCTAATTCCAATAAGAGCAAAGAACCTTCGAAGATGAACCAAACATATCTTTAACATCTAAGACTTGGTCATATTAACCTAAGCAGAATTCAAAGGTTGATAGCTGATGGACCTTTGGGTTCATTAGTGGTGGAAGATTTCCCAACCTGCGAATCTTTCTTGGAGGGTAAAATGACCAAGAGGTCTTTTAAGGTCAAGGGGTATAAAGCCAAAGATGTGTTGGAATTGGTTTATTCTGATTTGTGTGGTCCTATGTCTATCTAAGCTAGAGGAAGTTTTGAGTATTTCGTCTCTTTCATAGACGATTATTCAAGATATGGATACATTTACTTGATGCACCGCAAGTCTAAATGCTTTGACAAGTTCAAAGAATTCAAGGCTGATGTGGAGAAACATCAAGGTAAAAGTATCAAGACACTACGATTTGATCGTGGTGGTGAGTACCTCTTGGAAGAGTTTAGGAGTTACTTATCAGAGGCTGGGATTCAATCCCAATTGTCTGCACCTGGCACACCCCAGTAGAATGGTGTAGCAGAGCGAAGGAATATGACTCTTTTGGAGATGGTTAGATCAATGATGAGTTATTCTAAGTTGTCAGATTCGTTCTGGGGATATGCTCTAGATACGACAGTGTATGTTCTGAACTTGGTACCATCTAAATCAGTGTCTTCTACTCCCACAGAATTGTGGACTGGGCGAAAGCTAGTCTAAGACATATTCGGATTTGGGGGAGTCCAGCACATGTGTTGAAGGCAGATGCTGGTAAGTTGGAACCTCGTACAGAAGTGTGCATGTTTGTTGACTATCATAGAGGAACGAAACGTGGTTTATTTTATAGTCCTAGAGATCAGAGGGGGATCATTAGCACAAACGCCAGATTTCTAGAGGAAGACTATGTGATGAACCACAAGCTCATGAGTAAGATTGTTCTGAAGGAATTGAAAGAGGAAGTCACTACTTCAGTACCACCGGTACAAGAGGATATACCACAAGTCACTGCACCGCGTGTCACAGAGGATACACAGGTGATACCTCGTCGTAGTGGGAGGGTTGTTAGACAACCTGATAGATTCATATTCTTGAGAGAATCTTCTGATTTGGTCCCTAGCGAACATGAACCTGATCCTTGGACATATGACGAAGCGATCCAAGATAAAGATGCAGTATCTTGGCAAAGTGCGATGAATTCTGAGATTGAATCTATGGATTCAAATCAGGTCTGGGAGCTAGTAAAACCACTCAATGGTGTAAAAACCATTGGATGCAAGTGGATCTATAAAAGAAAGAGAGGAATAGACGGGAAGGTTGAGGCCTTCAAAGCAAGGCTTATTGCGAAGGGGTATACTCAGAAAGAGGGTATCGATTATGAGGAGACATTTTCGTCGATAGTCATGCTTAAGTCTATCCGGATTCTCTTATGCATTGCTGCTCATATGGATTATGAGGTATGACAAATGGATGTCAAGACAGCTTTCCTTAATAGAAGTCTTGAGGAAAACATCTATATGAAGCAACCAGAGGGATTCATTGCAAAGGGCAAAGAGCATCTTGTGTGCAAGCTTAATCGGTCCATTTATGAATTGAAGCAAGCTTCAAGGTCTTAGAACATCCGCTTTGATGAGGTGATTCAGTCTTATGGATTTATTCAAAGTCCGGATGAGTTTTGTGTATACGAGAGATGTGACGGAAACGTAATGGTATTTCTTGTACTATACGTAGATGATATTTTGTTAATTGGCAACAATGTCAAGGTGTTATCGGACGTAAGGGTATAGTTGTCCAAATAATTTGATATGAAAGACTTGGGAGAAGTGGGACACATCTTTGGGATCAAGGTAATAAGGGATCGCAAGAAAAGGATGTTGTGCTTATCCCAAGCTTCATACATAGACACAATTATGGATCGTTTTAGCATGCAGAACTCCAAGAAAGGTTTTCTACCTTTCAGGCATGGAGTTCCTTTATCTAAGGAGATGTGTCCTAGAACATCTGAGGAGATAGAAGAGATGAAGGCGGTTCCTTATGCTTCGGCAGTAGGAAGCCTCATGTATGCTATACTATGTACAAGACCAGATATTTGCTTTGTCGTTTGCATGGTTAGCATATATCAGAGTAATCCAGGACAGGGACATTGGACGGTGGTAAAGCATATATTGAAGTACCTGACAATGACTAGGGATTATATGCTAGTTTACCAGGCAGACCAATTACTCCTTGTGGGTTACACAGATTCCGACTTCCAATCAGACAAGGATAACAGTAAGTCTACCTCAGATTTTGTGTTTACTTTAAGAGGTGGAGTCATTGTATGGAGGAGTGTCAAATAGAAATGCGTGGCAGACTCCACCATAGAAGTTGAGTATGTGGCAGCCTCTGAGGCGGCCAAAGAAGCTGTCTGGCTCAAGAACTTCTTGATGGACTTGGATGTGATTCCTGATTTGCCCACAACTATCACAATTTATTGTGATAATAGTGGTGCAGTTGCAAACTCGAAGGAACCACGAGCTCATAAAGCAAGTAAACACAGAGCCTAAGTACCACCTGATACGAGAAATCGTAAAACAAGGAGAAGTTGCTATGGCCAAGATTGCATCAAAGGATAACCTAGCAGACCCTTTCACTAAGGTCCTTCCAGCGAGAGCTTTTAATAGGCATGTGGAAAAAATGAGAATAAAATGTATGGCAGTTTGAGGACAACATAGTCTTTTAGTATAAGTGGGAGATTGTTGGGATGTATACTGAAAAGTCTATCTTTTGTATGAACATCTTTATTTTTGAAATAAGAATCACATGATCATTGTTTGCATATTTATGGTTATACATATTGTCTAATACATTACATTGTAGATAACTTGGTGTGTAGTGTCACACGGTAGATCATGTTATCAACTCCTTGTAGAGTATAAGCAAAGGCTCACAACCGAAATGGCTTTGGACAAACCATTGGTATGGTTGTAGTGTGATTTGGTATTGATTTGTCTTGACCATAGAATCACACTAGTAAACTTTGTTTGTATTGAGCAGGACCGACTTAGAGGTGATTCGATTCATTGCTGACTACATAATCGAATCAGACCTCAGATATTATATTGTATATGCTCTTAATCCCGATATAATAACGGGCACATATACTTAGTATTCATTTCTTTGATTTACCAATGGGCGAGATTTATAGAGTAAATTGATAAGCTCGATAAGTTGGGAAATGATATTATTTATATAGTGTGTCGTTGATTATAGGAGAAAACTGTGTCCTATATATTAGGATGATAATGTCCCCTTGAGGAACTCATAAGGTTCATCATGTAAACCCTGCAGGTGGACTTGGTCCGGCATGATGATAAGGTTGAGTGGTACTACTCATGGAGTTAGATGTTGATTAATTAATTGTCAGTAAATTAATTAATCGACGGATATTCGAGATCTTAAACACAGGGAGATAAATGTACAAATAATATATGGAGTCCATATTGACTTATGGGGATTGGTGAGGTAGATCCATGATAATCCTCTAGTGGAATGGATTATCATTAATGGATTGGACTTTATGTGGGCTTGATCTATTGGGTGGCCAAGATCCAACTCCTCATGGTCCCTATTGTAGCCTATTAAAACCTCATGAAGCCTAGATCCAATGGTTGAAAACAAAACTCTAGATACGACGATTGAGATTAAATCTCTAGATCCGATGGTTGAGATTAAATCCCTAGAACCGATGATGGAGATTAAAACAAGGCTTAAGACTAACTCTATAAAAGCAGGGATTAGGGTGGGCGGCAAAGAAAATTAGAGAAAGAAGGGATTAGGGTTTGGGCGGCTAGGGCTTGGAGGCTTGGGCGGCCACAATTAAGGAAAATATTTCCTTTCTCTTCTTCTTCTTGTTAGCTGGCGCCCAAGACTTGCTTCTCCTCTCCTTGGCCGGCGTTCAAGCTCTTCTTTCTCTTCTCCTTGGCCGGTGGAAACAAGAGTTAGGGTAATTCCTTGGATCTCTTGGCCGGTGCCCACTTCCTCATCTCTTCTTCTTGTTGACCGGCGGCAAGCATCAAGGTTGGTGCTTGGTGGTTGGCTAAAGGAAGGAGAAGAGTTTTGTTTCTATACTTCCTCTTGTTCAGAGTGAACAAGGAAAGGAAGATCGTGATCTAGGAGGCTTCTACTTTTGGAAGATCGTCGCTCACACGACGTCCAAAAGGAGGAAGGACATACATTAGAAGATCAAGAGGTATAATGCTTGTTTATATTCTTTTGTAACATGTCTATAATTATTTTTCAATCATATACATGTTGTATATTCTGTTTTGTGGTTAAATTAACTTGGACCCCGAATACAAACACAAAAGTCGGCAATCCATACATTGTCTATTCCGCGGCTAATCGTAGAATAGAGGTTGGTTGCTTGAACAAGTTTGTTCATGTGACCACTCTAATCGAATAGCACGACGATGAAACGGGAGCTTGGGTAATCCCTCTTGTCAAGGATAAAAAAATTTTATCCGGAGACGTAAAAGGGATCGCCATGAACAAGCGACCGAGTTGAAGTGGGAAGCGAAGTTTCCTACCTTCAAGTGGTATCAGAGCTTCAGTTCCGCAAAACCTTCAACTTTAACAAAAATGTCACTAAATAATTACTCCTCAAATTATATAAGCTCCCCACAATGTAAAACATATCTTGATTATTTCCCACAAAAGTTGTTTCTTCCCGTGCTTGTCAATCTCTGTGTTGAACAATTTCAAGTTACTTTATAAAATCATAAGAGATTATTGACTTTTAGTGCATCTAGTATATATAAAAAAATTATAATAAATATTGACAATATTTTCCTACTAAAACTTACATCTTCACAACATTCTTCCAAGTATCATCACAACATTCCCCAAATAGTTTCAAACAAACATAAGTTGACAATAATATAATTATAAAGAAATTGCCAGACCGCTATAGATGCATTAAATAGTGATTAAATAATTTTACTAACCAGGAAAGCTAGTGATCAAACATAAGCAACTCATACACTGAGAAGTGAGGATAAAAAAGGACAGTTCCAAGAAATTGAGAAGTAACGACCAAGGTTTTCTATAAATATGGCCATTTGATTTTGTCATAGATAAGATTCAGATGTAGAAACACAATAGTGAATTGTACAATTATAGATAAACTTTCGAGGATGCCAAGGCTACAAAATTAATTGAGATTGTGTGCAAACATGTGAAGCAATGAAACCATTGCCACCCAGTAGAAATAACTGTCATGAGAAGCATAGAAATTAGCATTAAAAAAAGGAACTAGAAAAAAGATTTACAAACATAATCAAATAAAATCAAGCAAAACAAAGTCACCTTTTCTAACGGTGGATTGATAACAGTATTTATCGTGGTACCGTTACAAATTAATTATCAAACCCTCTTTATGTTAATATAGCATAGGGAATGACCCGGATCATTTTCCATTAAGTGTAATTGATAGTATAGTAGTCTTAGGATACTAATTATTGCTTGGGCTCTTCCATTGTAAATAGGGGTTGGGATTTAAAATACTAAGTCTATTAAACGAAAGACAATGCAAGTAATCAAAACTCTAATCTAACTAAACTATAATTGTGATGGAATTTAAGAAAACATAAAATAGAGCTTTCAACCAAAAGCATCCAAATAAAAGAACAACCTTAATGCCACAACTAAATCCTAACTAGTGAAAGAGACATTTCATCGAACACGTAGTAAACATGAGACAATGTAAACTAAAAACACATTCAACTAACAACCAAATAAAACGACTAACACATCAACCATAGGAGACCAAATCTAATGCATGAACATAATTAAAATAGAGCAATTAAACTAAATGACATTGCAAAGAAATTATCTAACTAACAAGCTAAGCAAACCTACAATGCAACCAGAAACATAGCCAACAATTAAACTAACTAAATTGCAAAACTAAAGCATAACTACTGGAAGACACAATTCAGCAAACACAAAATGAGCATGATTAAACTGCAACAAATTAACTAAATGCAGGAAATATTAACAACTTGATAACAAATACAATGAAACCATTCAAACACAAAGAAAAGGAATTGCTGGAATTTCATGGAGGAAGTTGTCCGGAGACTAGAAGATGTTGTTGAATGTTGTATGGTGCTGGAAAAATCTACAGGAAGCTTTATAAATCTGTCTAGAGATGATGGTGGCTGTCTGGAGGCTGGAAATTACTACAGGATGGCTGGAAATCTGTCCAAAGCTGGAAAAAAACTATCGGAGGCTGCCGGAGATGGTTTTGGCTACCCGGAACCATGGGAAACCCTAACAAATCGAAGATGGCATCGGTGGTGAGAAGAAGGCGCAGCTAAAGAGAAGGGGCATCCCCTTCTCCTCTTCAACCAGCGGTGAAGATGGGACTGGCAGACGGCAGGCTGAGGTGGAGCGAGGAGGAAGCTGCTGCAGTGTGTGTGAAGAAGGAAAGGCTATGATCGTCCAATCCCCTCCATGAGATGATGAAGAGACCACCACCGCGGGCCATGAAGGAGAAGAGAGTGGTCGGTGGTGGATGGTGGGGGGAGCGGCGGTGGAGATTGGTGAAGAAGGAGCTGTGCGGGAGGAAATCGCGATTGGTGATGAGGAAGGGTTATGGGATGATGAATTAGGGTCTTTCTTTTTTTAGTGAATAGAAATTTAGTTTTTATTTATCGTAAAGCGTAATCTTTTATTAATAAAAAATATCAAAGATATTACTATTTAAAAACTGATGTCTTTAATAAGGAAAAAATATTAATACACAGTGATTTTAGAAAAAAGTATTGTCTATAATAATTAAAAAAAAAAAGACAACGCTTTACACTAAAAACGTTATTAAATTAAAAGCAATAATATTTTTCATAAAAAATGATGTCTTTTAAATGTTGTGTATTAACTTTTTTATTGTAGTGCGTCATTAGGAAACAACACGAATGGCTCAGAACGCCCTTAATTTTTTTCTTGTAACAAATAAATCGAGGGGAATATCGTTGCCCGCACCGAAAGGGAAAAGGAAGCTTCTTCTAGAGAAGAGGATGACTAGGAGGTGAAGCTCACAAAGTGGGAGGATGGCTAGGATTGCAAAGAGAACAGAGAAGAGTGGGCGGCGAACGGCGACGTTGGTAGCGCGAGTGCCGAGAAGCTGAGAGTGCGGGGGAGAAATTTGGGTATATATATATATATATATATATATATATATATATATATAATATATTATTCCTTGTATATAATTTAAATACCATGATTTAAATTTTGTAATACATTAAAATTTATTTAATTTATTATTGGTAAAATAATTTTATTTTATTTTTGTAATCTTATATAATTATAATTTTAAAAAAAAACATATTTCCAATAATTTTTTAAAAAATAGTATTAATAATAATAATAATAATTTTTATTTGTTTTAAAAATATTTTAAAATTAATAATTATTACGGCAATTTACCAAACACAGCTCTTAAAGTTTGGAATTGTCCAAAAAGCGTAACATGGTTTCAGATTTATCAAATCGCGTACCTAATTCCCCTTTTACCCCTCCCGCCAAACTGACCTGCAATTTAATGATGAGAGAGAATTTTCATGCATCCGAGCCACTACTGGAAATTTCGAACCATTTAAACGTGGTGTTGGGAATTCAAATCCCAGCACCACCTTTTTTTTTATCTGATTTCTAATTTATATCGGTCTGATTTCTGAAATATTACTGTGAATACCTAATAAAACCTTGAATATCAGAAATTTTAGCCACGAATACATAGAGGGATACTACTCAAACTCAATGGACTTGGATTGGATCGAAAAAGAGGTGAATAAGACCATCAATGGGTTTTGACCGAAACCCATTGATGGACTTAGAGGAGTCCAAATTTCGAAATCTTGACATAGACTGAAAGATTTTACAACATGAATTTTTGATATGTCAAGAAAACTTAGTTTTAATCCTCCTATCTCTCAATTTTAACTTGTGTCGAAAAAAAATGGTACTGGAAGTTGAGAAACTGGTGGAAGATAGTGGTAGTGATGCTGGAATTCGCAATTCTAGCACCACTGTGGTGCTGGAATTGGAATTTCCAACACCATGTGGTCGAATTGAATTCTAACACCATGTGTGGTCTTTGGAATTGGAATTCCCGGCAGCGTGATGTCGGGATCCTGACACCAGTGGTGTTGGGAATTCGATCCGCCACACGGTGGTCTTTGAAATTTCAATTCAACACCACGGTGGTCTTTGGAATTGTGAATTCGACACAGCGAGTGTTACAATCCTAGCACCACCACTGTGGTGTTGAGAATTCTAATCCCAGCACCACGGTGGTGCTAGAAATTCCAATTCCAACACCACAGTGGTGCTGGAATTCGCAATTCCAGAACCACGCTTTTACAGTTTTATGCTTTCCACATCAGTAAGACTTTCAAATACTAATGGTTAAAGCCACAATCAATTATCTTTTCTCCAATTGGCAGGCATCGTCAAATTGATTTATTCATAATGTGGCTTCTTCTCAAATGATGTCCCAGCCTTTATACATGCACAGCAATTGCCTTTTAGAAGCAGGCAAAGACACACAGTGCTATGTCCACGAGCATGACACCCTTTCAATATAATTTAAGATTTCCGTAGATCAGGAGAAGGATGATGTCAAAAAAGACAGTCCATGGGAAGAGCAAGAATGATGAAAAATATATTCATCACCGCGGAGTCTTTGGAATTGCGAATTCGGCACCACTGTAATCTTGGAATTGAAATTTCGGCACCTGGTCTTTGAGATTGGAATTCTCGGCACGCGATGGTGGTGTTGGGATTGTAACACCATTGTGGTGCTAGAATTCATTTCGATTACTCTTGTGGTCTTTGGAATTGAAATTTCGCGCATTGTGTCTTTGGGATTGAATTCCCAACACCACGGTGGTGTTACAGGATCTCGACACCCGTGGTCTTTGGGAATTCCAATCCACGGCACCGATGGTCTTGAAAATTCAATTCACACCAGTAGTCTTTGGAATTGCGAATTCCAGCACCACTATAACTATCTTCCACCAGTTTCTCAACTTTCAGTACCATTTTTTTTCGACACAAGTTAAAATTGGGAGATAGGAGGATTAAAACTAAGTTTCCTCGACATATCAAAAATTCATGTTGTAAGATCTTTCAGTCTATGTCAAGATTTCGAAATTTGGACTCCTCTAAGTCCATCAATGGATTTCGGTCAAAACCCATTGATGATCTTATTCACCTCTTTTTCGATCCAATCCAAGTCCATTGAGTTTGAGTAGTGTCCCTCTGTGTATTCGTGGTCAAAATTTCTGATATTCAAGGTTTTATTAGGTATTCACAGTAATATTTCAGAAATCAGACCGATATAAATTAGAAATCAGATAAAAAAAAGGTGGTGCTGGGATTTGAATTCCCAGCACCACGTTTAGATGGTTCGGAATTTTCAATAGTAGCTCGGATGCATGAAAATTCTCTCTCATCATTAAATTGCAGGTCTGTTTGGCGGGAGGGGTAAAAGGGGAATTAGGTGCGCGATTTGGTAAATCTGAAACCATGTTATGCTTTTTGGGCAATTTCGAACTTTAAGAGCTGTGTTTGGTAAATTGTCGTAATTATTATTAACAAATTATGTTGTATTTCTCCAAAATCAATTACACCATTAAAAATTCATTGACAATGGTTTAAAACCGTTGTATTATTATCACAACGACAATAATTTTTGACCGTTGTACATAATGTTATGAAAACATTCTCATTGACAACGGTTGATTGCACCATTGTCCCAATTGTTGTTAAGATAAAAAAAAATTCTTAAAGATAACAGTTCTAGAAAACCATTATAAAATGTTTTGTTGATTAAAAAAAAATATGCTCAACGACAACGGATAGTGTAAAACCGTTGTCTTTTGTGTTATATGGGCACTCAAAGACAACGGTTTTGTCAAAAATCGTTGTCTTTTATCAAAATCATAATGGTTTCTCTTAAAACCGTTGTCTTTGTGGTGTTGTCTTTTAACATTTTTGTTGTAATATCATTAAAAACATCCAACTATGATCTTTGGGCAAGATGTTGATGAGTTAAACATTTACTTTTCCCATAGTTGGTCAATGATTACTATATCATAAAACAACTGATGACTCATCAAAATGTCATAAGAATTAGTGAATCATTTGTATCAACCTAACATCTCACTCATTGCTATGTTTTTCAATTAAGTTATCTTTATAGCGGGTTGTGAGATGTAACTAAAGTATTTCTACTTAACCAAAAATTTCATGCAATGCTATCAGGTTAAGTGTTATCCAACATCTCTCATCATGATCATAAGTCAACCATGTACTAAGATATGAAATAAAATCACTTATGGTTGACTATTCTAGGTTTTTCTAACCTTTAAGGATTGACTTGGGTACCCAATATAGATTCTTTCCAATAAGGTTTACCAAGTATTCCTTAGGGATCCATTTCCTAGCTACCATTGTTGTCTTTGATTGCCCCCTAGCAATTAAACAATAATATGCCTTTTCATTCTTTGATCTCTTGTATCCTAAGCTCTTCTTATTGAAACTTTTCCTTTGGCTCCCTATGATCATTTTCAAAGTATTTGAGCCTTTGGTGAATTTTTCAATGACTTTACTAAGGTATTCTACATTTTCCCTTAACATTCTATTTTCTTCTAAACATGCATCATTAGTACTAGAAGAAGTAATATCATCATGTGAACATGCATTTTTAAGCTTTTCTTCTAGAATTCTAATATCATTTTACATGCATTTATTTTTCTTCTTAGTTCTAAATAAATCCCTAGTTAAGATTGAAATCATATGAATTACTTTTTGAGTGGGGAGATTTCTTACCCCACTTACCCAATCTCCTTTCTAGTCCGATGATTGTGCTCCCCCTACACTTGAGCTCTCCTCCTCACTTGTGCTTCCTTCTTCTTGTTCAGATGAGCTAGAGGCAACATCTTTTATTCCCATGAGCGCAAAATGTGAGACAGCTTCTTTTTCCTCCGATGAAGATGAGTCATCCCATGCAGCTTTTAGATTTTATGATTTTAACTTCCCTTCCTTCTCCTTTGACTTCTTTTCTTCTTTCTTCTTCCCTTCTTTCTTCCTGTCATTCTTCTTCCTTTCTTCCTTCTTCTTGTTTAATAGGGGACACTCATCCCTCATGTGTCCTTCTCCTTGGCAATTATAGCATATGATCTTCCTTGGTCTTCTCCTATCATTAGATTTGTTAACTTTAAAACTTTTTAAAGCACGTCTTACCTTTCTTGCCATATACGCCTCTTCATCGATGTCCATAGAAGAATGAGAGTCATCATCCGATGAGGAGCGTGTGGTCTTCTTCTTCTCCTTGTTTGCCACTAGTGCTACTCCCTTTGATTGGTTGATTGGTTCTTCTACTATTCCTTCAAGACGAGTGTCGTGAAGTTCCATAGTAGAAAAGAATTCTTCTAGAGTACTTACCTCTAGATTCCTTGAGATGTAAAAGGAATCCACCATGGAGCTCCATTTTGAAAATCGGGGGAATGCATCAATTGCTTTCATTATCATGTCCCGATTGGATAACTTTTCTCCTACACTAGACAAACCATTAATAATTTCTTTAAATCTAGAATGTAAAGACAATACCTTTTCTCCTTTGTCTACTTTGATGTTATTGAGTTGAGATCGGAGAAGGTCTCATCTTGCTAGTTTGCCTCCGGAAGTGCCCTCATGAAGCTCAATTAGCTTCTCTCGCATCTCCTTGGCACTTGAGCATTCTCCTATTCGGTTTATCTCTTGTTGAGGAAGCATGTTAAAGAGATGATGCTTGGCCTTTGAGTTTGCTAGGTGATCGTCCGTTTGCTTCTTGGTCTATCTTGATTTTTTGATTGGATTCCCTTCTTCATCCCTAGGTATCTCAAAACCACTTTCCATAATTAATATTATATCGAAATCGATTTCGAAAAATGTCTCCATCCTCTTCTTTCACCATGAGAAATTGACTTCAAACTTTGGTGGGTGAATGTTAATGTCGACTATTATTGATTTGCTTGTTTAGGCGATGAGTCTGTTGAGAAGCTCCTTGCTCTAATATCACTTGTTGGGGATCGATGGCCCAGCTAGAATGGGGGTTGAATAGCCGAATTGTTGGTCGATGGAACTCGCTCATTCTTAATCGTCTACAATGCTTGTTAGCGCAATGGAATAATAATAATAATAATAATGCAAAGACAATTAAAGGTAAAAACAAAGTAAAGAAGAAGCAATCACAAACACAATCTTTTAACGTGGTTTACGGCCCTTGCCGCTAGTCCACGACAATCCGTTAGCCGGATCACTCCCTCAACCTTTTCACTAAACCCTCCTTTAGCTCAACTCAAGGTGGAGGAAACCTTCTTACATAAACTCTCCATCTTACAATATGATAGAGATAGAAATAAAGAAGAGGAGAGTAAAAACATTTAGGGCACTTGGAGTAAAGTTTGGAGTTAAAGCATTAGCCTCTCCAAGACTCCCATGGCCTCCTTTTATAGAGAGGAGGCCAATTTTCCCTGACATGCAAAGAATGATCACGATTCTAGCAATCGATCGCCACAAAGAATGCATCATCTTCAATGGCTTCGACCAAGCCTCGAACTGCTGCCATCACAAATTAACGACACATCGAGCAGCTGGATCGATCACACTAGCAATGATCGACGAGTCATCAATCAACTACTCCAAGCAATTAGTTGACTCAAAATGTTTCTATGCCTATGTCCACTTATAACAGCCAATTGATGGTGGAGTAGTCGACTGCCAACCCTTGGCAGTCGACTGTTAGGCCACAAGACCCTAACTGACACTAGTCAACTAGTAGTCGACTTGGACAAATCGACTGATACCTATATCAGTCGACTATTGTCGGATAAAACATCAAACAACAAGATGTTTGAGCATCCTACTGTCGGGTAAAACCTCAAACACATATGTTTGAGCATCCGACACTTGACCTTAGCCATTTTGCCAAGTTCCCTAAGTTAAACTACCTCATCTCGGGTTACATTCGCTCAACTCTCATCTCCCCAAGGAGTACACCATTGAAGCTCTCTTCCTTCGGCCTGCATCCCTCGGATGCACTAAGCTCATTGCTTCTCCCATGTCATCCTTCACGTCTTGTCCTGAAGTCTTCTTCCTTTGGCTTCACTCCAATGCTCCTCGTCCGGCGGTCACTCGGATGCACCATGCTCACGACTTCTCCCCGTGCCATCCTTCACTGACTCAAGGACCTGAGCCATGAGATGGATGAACTTGCCAATGCTTCATCAAGCTACTCATGTGTGATTCACTAAGTCCTGCACAACTTAAACACACACATCAAAAGCATAACATCCTAAATTAAACTCTTTGACACACACATCAAAACCAAGATCATACTTGGGTTTATTGCCCTAACACGTGCCAAATCTAGAACTTTTTCCAAGTGCCCAATTGGACCTCACCTAGTCCACGCGACGAACCTACACCTGCACCACCTTCTTTTTCTACCTTTGAGCAGGATGCAGGTACATCGTCCTATGATCTCTCCGAGTTTAGATCGCGCCTCGACGACATTCACACATAGCAGCAAACGCAGAAGCAATGGTGGGAGGAGCATATGACCTACACTCAGGAAGAGTTCCAGGGTCTCCGTGATCACTTTCAGCAGGCCGAGGAGTTTTACGACCATGCACAAAATTACTTTCAGGAGGAGGACGCTTACCATCAGGAGGTTCGGCAGTTCATGAGGGACACCCGTTCATAGTGGGCCAGGGAGGAGGAGCACAAAGTCGTTGTTGCGTCCACAAGTTCCCAACTAGGCCACATGTACATGTAGCACCAACGGCTGAGTACCAGATTTTCCCAAGAGCTCGACATGCCAAGACTGCTAGACTTCCCACCTCGGCCTCCATATTAGAGGTACTGCTTCGGTTAAGTTTGGGGGAAAAGCCCCAAATTTTTATATGTCTTTCTTCCAGCAGTAGTTTCTTTCTTGACATTTAAGGTTTAGTTTTAGTTTGCATTCATTTGTCCATGCATAGAGTGTTTAGTTTCCTTTTCGCATTTAGTTTTTGCCATCTTTAAGCTGCCTCAGTAATATTTTTAAGATCTCTTCACGAATTGTTTCCATAGATAGCTTAACATCATTTATCTTTTGGTATTTGTTTTAGTTTCTCTAATGAATGTTCTAGACTTGCACTGGTTAACTTTTATTTTTCACTCACACTTGATGAATATTCCGAAAGGAAAAATCTATTACATACATAGTTATGATTCATCCCAGTAGTCTAGTACTTTGGAATCCATAGGTGACTCTAGATTTAGCATTTTAGTTACTAGAGATGCTCGGATTGTGTAAACCCATTTGGAACAATCAAAATCCCTATGAGCATGAGAAGAGAAAAAGTTCTTTGAAAAAAAGAAAAAAAAAAGAAAAGAGAAAAAAAGTGAGAGAGAAAATTTATGAGGGATAAAAAAAATAGTTGTCGTGGGTGGAAATGGTTAGGTGCCCCTTTAAGACCGAGTTTGGTTACTAGAGAAACACCTATCAATTTCTCTCAATACTAAGCATGCCTTTGAGACTTTATGCTAGATCTAGGGAATGACCCTAGCTTAGACCAGGTAAGTGCCTAAAAGTTGGAGACCATAGGAAAGCTATAAGATGACGATTTAACTCACTGTGGAACAAGTATCCCTTAGGAAAATTTGCTTAGCACATGTACGAAAAGCTAACTTAGTGAACTTTTAGATCATATCTATTTTGCTTTGATTGAAAATACCACTTGATAAATCTAGTTAACATGCTAAGTATGGAACAATACTTTTTAAAATTTCATGGCATTGAGGCTTGCTTGAGGACAAGCAAAGATCTAAGTCTGGGGGGATTGATGTGAGCAAAACATATAGGGTTTTAGGAGTAGTTTTTGCACATATCTCGTTACATTTTATCCTTGTTTCATGCATATTCTACTTTGTTTTGTATGCATTTCCTATTTTCTAGTTCGGAGATATGCTCTTATTGCTTTTGTGTGCATGACAACATTTTATAGGTGAAACGACACATTTTTGGAGCAAAAAGAAGGCATTCATCGGGTAGAACAGAGGCGGACACGAGCAGCCATGTGAATTCCACATGGCCATGTCCAAACCACTAAGACAGCGATGCCAGCGCCCCACATGGCCAGCAATGTGGATTCTACACGGTCGTGTGGCACTGGGTAGTTTTGACGAGGCTAGGGTTTTTGTGGGATTTATGAGGAGCCGACTTCATGTCTATAAAATTAAAGACACACCCAAACCCTAGGGGGGAGGTCTCGATGGCTAGAATGACAAACGGTGCCCTAAAAATCATCGGAGACTCACAACGGGGAGAAGGGAAGCGACTAGGAGATCCATCCCGACGCACCTGCATTGTAGAGAACAACCAAGACACTCATATTGGATAGGACAGAGAGTATCTTCTTTGTCCTCTTGTTCTAATTTCAGTGTAATGATGTTTTATAAGTTGCCTTGTATTTATTCTTCCTTGTTTATGGAGTAGATACTTCAATTCTAGGATTAGGGAGTAACTTGTGTTTGTGGACATGTTAGTGCAAATAATCAATTATCTCCTTTGATCCTATTTACAGTTTTGTGTGTTGAGTTTTATAAAGATTGTGTTTTGATTCTAATTCTACCATGCGTAGCTGATACAAAGGGTGATAGCCTTTGTATCAAAAACCTAGAAGAATCAAGGATGAGCCTTGAGGTCATCCTACCTCCTGTAATCGTAGAAGATAGAAAATGATAGGATAGGATATGAAACAAGATCCACCTCTACATAGAGATTGTTAGGACGTCTTGGTACCCAATAACCTATCTTAGCAGAAGGGCCAAAGTAGGAGAAATTAACTCTAGAAGGGTTGAGGGACCTTAGTGATAGAGGCCTCTGAATGGTATCAACCCCCCGAGCTCTGATGATCCGAAAGGTAAACTTGGTTAGGAATAGGAAGCTCCTGGTAGAAGCAAAAGATCATCGGGTAATTACATATTGATCCTCCCTCAACATCAAAATTGGAGATCTCAACTCACCTAATTGATAGCATGTTCCACAATGCACAAGTGAAACCGAAGTCCTGGAATCCTTTTTTGAGAACTTCGAACCAATCTTCCCTTCCTCCAAGTGACACCGTACTAGAGTTAGGACTAGCGTCAACCTCGCAACCTTTACTCATAGGATATTAATTCCGAACAACAACATCCACTGGACAGATGGTAATTGAATCTCAATCTTTGTGGGATCGATAATCTTTTATTACTTGACGACACTGTTGAAGTATTGGTAATACAATCGAAGTCTCACATTGGTAAGATATGGAAAAGATCATGTGCTTATAAGATGAAAAGATATCTCCATTGGGATGAGACCTTTTGGGAAAAGCCCAAAAGCAAAACCATAAGGGATTAGGGCGAAAGTGAACAATATCATACCATTTGTCGAGATATATGAATCTTATAGGCACTAACAATTTGTATCATATCCATGGTTCATGTTAAGCCATGAACCTTGAATGAAGGAAGTTGAGCTCCCATGTCCGGATCAAGAGAATCAGACACCAGGCAAGAAGTCCAGTTGGATCGGGAGGACCGAATAATTGGCAAGAAGTCCAATTGGGTCAGAAGGGCTGGACAACTAGTAGGAAGTCCAACTTGGTCAAGAGGACCAAATAGTTGGCAAGAAGTCCTGGTGGGATGAGGATCGGACATCAAGCAGAGGATGTCCTTCGAGGACGGAGGCTTGAGGGGGGGGGGGGGGTTCAATGTGGTCCTTCGTTTGAGGGGGGGATTGTTGGAGTATTGGGAATACAATCAAAGTCCCACATTGGTAAGACATGGAAAAGATTATGTGCTTATAAGATGAAAAGATATCTCCATTGGGATGAGGCCTTTTGGGTAAAGCCTAAAAACAAAACCATGAGGGCTTAGGCTCAAAGTGGACAATATCATACCATTGTGGAGATATATGAATCTTATAGGCACTAACAAACACCCGTGCAGTTGCGGACGTTGAGCACGAGTGCGCACCACGAGTCCCTGACAATTCCCGTTGGAGATTTGAGAGTCGTGCTCGCATGCATCATATACCAACCTGATCCATACAATGAAATATCATAATAATAATTAAATGCAATATACCAACCTGATCGATCCAATGTAGTATTATAATGATAATCAAATGTAATATACCAACCTCATCCATCCAATGAATAAAACTAACAAGGATCCCCACCGGTCCTACTCATAGCCCAACACACTACTTATAACAATATATAACATGGCAATGGTATGTTTAATGATGTACAAGCATATGCAATAATCATAGCTCAAACATATGCAACATATCACAAGCATATGCAATAAATATAACACACACATGTGCCTTGATGTGAGCAAAACATATAGTGTTTTAGAAGTAGTTTTAGCTCACATCTCATTGCAGTTCATACGTGTTTCATTCATCTTTTTCCATATTTTGCATTCATTTCCTATTTTCTAGTTCAGAGATATGCTCTTGCTATTTTTATGTGTAGGAAGGCACTTTGGAAGTAAAACGACATACTTTTGGAGCCAAAGGAAGGTGAGCATGCTCTGGCTGTGTTTCTCCCAAAACACGGGCATGCTCTGGAGAAAAAGAAGGCATGCACCGGAGAGTACAGAGGCAGACACGGCCTGGCTGTGTGAATCTCACACAACCGTATCCAACCCCCGAAGCCAGAAATTCTGACGCCCCACATGGCCGGCCATATGGATTCCACACGGTCGTGTGGCGCTGGGCAGATTTGACGCGATTAGAGTTTTCGTGGGATTTATGGAGAGTCGACTTCACATCTATAAATAGGAAGACACACCCAAACCCTAGGGAGGGAGGCCCGACGGCTAGGATGACAAGAAGGTGCCCTAAAAAGCACCAGAGACTCACAACGGGGAGGAAGGAAGCAACTAGAAGATCCATCCCGATGATCCGATACCGTGGAGATCAACCAAGACACGCACATTGGATAGGACAATGAGTACATTCTTTAATTTCTTGTTCTATTTGCATTGTAATGGCTTTTCTTAAGATGTCTTGTGTTTATTCTCATTTGTCAATGGAGTAGATACTTCAATTCTAGGATTAGGGAGTAACATGTGTATGTGGACATGCTAGATCAAATAGTTAGTCAACTCTTTGGATTCTAGTTGCAATTATGTGTTTCTAAGTTCGATGACAATTACGTCTTGTTTCTATTTATACTGCACATAGGCAATACAAAGTGTGACAACCTTCGTATAAAAAAATCTAGGAGAATCAAGGATAGACCTTGCGGTCATCCTACCTTCCGTAATTGTAGAAGATGGAATATGATAGAGTAGGATATGAAATATGATCTGCCTCTTTGTAGGGATAATTAGGACGTCCTCGTACCCCATTAACCTATCTTAGCAAAAGGCCCAAAGAAGGAGAGATTAACTCTAGAAGGGTTGAGGGACCTTAGTGACAGAAGGCTCCCAACGGTATCAACCCCTTGAGCTCTAACGATCCGAAAGGGAAACTTGGTTAGGAATAGGTAGTTCCCAGTAGAAGCAAAAGTTCATCGGGCAAATGCATGATGATCCTCTCACAAGATCATAATTAGAGGTTTCAAAAGTATTTAATTGATAGCATGTCCCACGACGCACAAGTGAAACCAAAGTCCTAGAATTCTTTAGCGAACTTCGAACCAGCCTTCTCTTCCTCTGAGTGACACCATACTTGAGTTAGGACTACCGTCAGCCTCGCAACCAGAACTCTTAGGGTTATAACTCCGAACAACAACATCCACTAGACAAATGGTATTCGAATCTCAGTCTCTGTGGGATCGATAATCTTTTATTACTTGACAACATCCGTGCACTTGCAGGCGTTGAGTGCGAGCACGCTTTGAGTCCTCGACGACTCTCGTCGACGATTTAAGATCACTCTCACATGCATCATGTTTTTGGCATCGTTGCCGGGGACTGTTGATTCGATATTGAATCGAAAGTGGATAGTTTGGATCGGAGCTAGGCTAGATTTGTTTTCTTGTTTTATTTTCATTTTATTTCAGTTTACTCAGTTTGGATTTTTGCTATTTGAATTCAGTTTAGATTAATTTTAGTAGTTATATTACATCTTGCTTTAGCTCAGTTTTTAGTTTTTCTTCATTTGGTTTAGTACTTTAGGTTATTTGATTTCCTTTTAATAAGTAGTATATATAATCCCGATTGCACATCTTGGTTCGTCGTATGCATAGACGCTTTAGATCGAAAAATCTGCTTTCGATAGATCTAGAAATAGAATGAACCTACCATCATAGGAGAGCTGAAAAGTAAAGTATGGAGGAAGAAGATGCCCCTTTGGCGAATATAGGCAGCCGACCTCTGCGAGATTATGCAACCCCTAGTGCTAGAGGATATAGGCTGAGTATAGCAGGACCATCAATCATGGCTAATAATTTCAAATTAAAACATACACTCATCCATATGGTCCAGTAGAGCCAATTCGAAGGAGCTACTACTGAAAACCCGAATCGGCACCTAGAGACATTTTTAGAGATATGCGCAATATTGAAGTTCAACAGAGTGCCTACAAATGTGTTTCATCTAAGACTCTTTCCATTTTCACTGCGGGGCAAGGCAAAGACATGGCTACACTCCCTTCCTTTGGGTAGCATCACCACATGGGAGCAGTGCGAGCAGCAATTCCTGAATAAATTTTTCCACCAAGTAAGACTGCTCACATATGCCACATGATCACTAGCTTTTGCCAGAAGGAAGGGGAGTCCTTGTTTGAAGCCTTGGATCGCTACAAAGGGCTACTCTACCAATGCTCACATCATGGTCTCGAGAGGTGGCTGGTGATCCATATGTTCTATAATGGGATCGCATATCCTACGAAGGTTTCCCTCGATTCTGCTACAGGAGGAGCACTAATGAACAAGAACATTGAGAAAGAGGAAGAGTTGATCGAGGAGATGGCCCAGAACCACCACCAATGGGCCTCCAAGCGGAGTCACTCATGTTGGAGTATTGGGAATACAATCAAAGTCCCATATTGGTAAGACATGAAAAATATCTTGTGCTTATAAGATGAAAAGATATCACCATTGGTATGAGGCCTTTTGGGTGAAGCCTAAAAATAAAACCATGAGGGCTTAGGCCCAAAGTGGACAATATCATACCATTGTGGAGATATGTGGATCTTATAGGCACTAACAATTAGTATCAGATCAATGGTCCATGTCAAGCCATGAACCTCAAATGACGAAAGTGGAGCTCCCATGTCCGGATCAAGAGAACCAGACACTAGGCAGGAAGTCCAATTGGGCTAGAAGAGCTGGACAACTGGCAAGAAGTCCAGCTGGGTCAGGAGGGTCAGGCAATTGGTAGGAAGTCCTAGTGGCTTGAGGATCGGACATCAAGTAGAGGATGTCCTTCGAGGATGGATAGGCTTGAGGGGGGGTCAATGTGGTCCTTCGTTTGAGGGGGGGGGGGATTATTAGAGTATTGGTAATACAATCAAAGTCCCACATTGGTAAGACATGAAAAAGATCACGTGCTTATAAATTGAAAAGAAATCTCCATTGGTATGAGACCTTTTGGTTGAAGCCCAAAAATAAAACCATGAGGTCTTAGGCCCAAAGTGGACAATATCATACCATTGTGGAGATATATAGATCTTATAGGCACTAACAACCAAGCACCTGTAGCAGGTAGATATGCTATTAACTCTATGAATCATCTAGCGGCAAAGATGGACACACTAAGCAAACGATTTGACTCTCTGACCCCCTGCTTCTGTACATGCGGCCAACTCCTTTAGTGATGGAGTAGCAGCATATTAAGAGGACTACTATGGAGAGTAGAGAGGATCTGAGACTCAGGTTGAGCATGTTGATGTGGTGGCCGAGTATAATCAGAGGCCCAATAATCCTTATTCAGGCACATACAACCTCGGATGGGGGAACCACTTGAATTTTTCCTATAAAGGTAATTCCGTAAATTTCCAACAATCGAGAGGATATGGGAACCCACGTAATGGGCAGCAACAACCATCCAACCACCGACTGGAGCAGATGATAGAAAACTCTATTCAGACGCAACAAGAGGTGAACACGAAATTCTAGCGGCGACATTCCCAAAAAAATACAATGATTGAAGAATTAAAATCGTCTGTGAATGATCTCACTAGCCGACAAAAGATGTTAGAGATTCAAGTAGCTCAGATCGCCAGCCAGGTTGCCAGAGCACCAGAGTGATTACCAGGAAAATCATAGGCCAATCTAGTTGAGCAGTGCAAGGCGGTGATGTTACAGAGCGAGAGGATTCTAAATGGATTGCTGAGCAGGTTAGTTGCCGTACCGGAACAAGGAACCAAAGTAAAGGAACCTTCTAAGTAGATTGGGAAGGAAGAAGTTGAAAACATAGAGTTTGAACCTGCTACAAAAACTCAACTACCCTTGACTGTACCATTCCCATAGAGGTTGACCAATGCAAAGAGAGATGATGGGTTCAGAAAATTCCTGAACATGTTAAAATAGATCTTAGTAGAGGTGTCGATACTCGAAGCTTTGAACCAAATGCATCAATTTGCAAAATTCATGAAAGATATTCTGGCACGCCGTAGGAAGGTCGAGTGGTCAGAGACAGTGGCCCTTATAAAAGAATCGAGTGCTTATCTCCAGAATGAGATCACTCAGAAATTAAAGGATCCGAGGAGTTTCTATATTCCGTGTCATATATGGACTGTTAGTGAAAGTCCTAGAGTCAATCATGTGATGATTATTGTATGGACTTTATTGTATCATATTCCTATTTATAAAGACATGGTTATTATATTTACTTGTATTTGTGCCAAATAACTAAGTATAATAACGTCCTTGAGTAGAACGTTCTTATCTATATCAATCGATTGGTTGAATCGATAATGAGATGATATAGAGAATACTACTCTTAATCATTCCTAGTCAAGTATTAATATTCAGGGACAATGTTAATGCGTAGAGACTAGCATGTAGGTCAACACGATGACTTGATCTCACAAGTCATGGATATGAAATATCAAGTTGACACATGAGTATGCATTGGAGAATGTATACTGAATGACCCACCATGAGAAAGTATCATGGATCGTTATATGAGTGTCATATACTTTCTCATGTGACTATTAGTTCTTGGACCTGAAGTCACCATGGTTCCCTACATAAGGAGTTGCATAACTTGGCTTCATCAAACATCACCCGTAAATGGGTGGACTATAAAGGCGATTATTGGGTATGTAATAAATTATGCTAAGGGATGTGAGTGATGTAGATGGGATCTATCCCTCCTATATGACGAGAGTGACATCGTTATTCTTGATAGAGTGAGACCACGAAGTGCATGGCCATGCCCAAATAAGTCAATATGAGATATTGAGCTCATTTGATTAGAGTGAGTTTACTTGGAGTTCAAGATATAGATTGTACCGAGGATGACACGGTCTATGCCTCAATTGGTCAATCTAGATGTCAAGGATAGAGGGACATTATCACATATTGTGAGAGTCACAAGTAGTAGTCACAAAGGTGATGTTGGATCTCAACATTCTTGTAACTTGGGTAGCAATGATGTGTTTCTAGATACCGCTCATTGCTTATGTTCCTAAATCAGTTTAGGAGCATTTCCAACGTTACAAGAACCTATAGGGTCACACACAAAGGGCAATTAGATGGAGATTAGATTCATATGATGAACCATGAGGATTAGGTTCATGGGATGAACCAAATTGGATTAAGAGTAATCCAAATTAGACTAATTGAGTTAGACTCAATTTGATTCAAGTGTTGAATAAGTCTAATTTAAATTTGATTCATTGAGTCAATTTAAATTAATGAATAGAGATTCATTAAATCAAATTGACTTGAATCAAGTGGTTAGATTTGATCAATCATGGGAGATAATAGGTCAAGTTTGACTTGACTTGAGAGGGAAGATGAATGGTCAATTTTGACTTGACCAATTGTCATGTCATGGTGACTTGGCATGGGGGCCGGCCAATGATGATGTTCCACATTATCATTGACTTAGCATGTGGTGCCACCTCATGAGGGAGACCAAGAACCATTGACTCTTGGAGTTACATGCATGCATGTAACCCCCCAAGATTGAAGTGGCCGGCCACTTTTCTTGATGAAGTGAATTCATTTGGTGAGTAACTCCATCTTCTTCTTCCTTGGATCTTCTTCCTCTCACTCTCTCTCCCATTCCTCATCTTGGCCAAAACTTCCAAGGGATACCAATAGAGGAGTGTACACTTGACACTCTTGAGTTCCGGCAAAGCATTTGGACGAGCGGGATAAGCGAAGGGCGTCGCTACGAGGGTAACACTCTCATCATATAGATCTATGGTAGATCTAGGTTTTTACTTAAACACATACATATTTTTATTTTTTTATATCTTCACACGGATCCATGGCCGAGCTTCCGAGGTTTCTGCAACGCAAAAAGTGATTTTTGCGGCTCGGAAAGTCCAACAGTGGTATTAGAGCCACGTGCGAAGCATGTATGTGTTTAAAATTTGTAGTTTTTGTATTAGATATAAAATTTATATATTTTTTAAGTTTCTGTAAATTTCCTATTTTTATAGATTTTTTGGGTATTTTTCTCGAAGAGTCGAAGCAACGAGTATTGGGACACTTGTAGGCTTCAACCACCGAGAAAACTCTCCGAAACGGCGAGTTCTCACTTTAGGATTTTGGGATAGCGACTTAAGTCACTGTAAGATCAAGTAGGGACACTTGAAAAGTTTATTTTGTGAGTAGGGGCGCTGCCCCTAACCCCGAAAGGGGCATTGTCCTGCGATCGCGCCCGGAAACCGCTTAGCGGGACCGTTATGGAGAGGTGACTCATAAAATTGAAAAAAAAATAGGAAAAATTATAGAAATTTATGTAAAATACATAATTTAGAATTATGTATAATTCTGTGATGGTCATGGCCCAAGAAACCCAATATGATTGGATGATAATGTATTGTAATTCATAATACGGCCTGCGTGTCATTTTTATGGTTGTGCATGTTGTATAGGGTATGCGACCTGCGCGTCGTGCCTCTTCTTTTAAAATTCTAGTTGTAAATAGTTTTAGACTCGAATGTAACTCGAGTTTCATGTTTGTAATGTACAAAATGGAGCGGTGGAAGATCCACTACTAGATGAAGTTACGAGAAGGGTGCCAACGACACATGACGGTCAAAGGAGGCGCTTAGAGAAGCCGCTAACCCTAGGTTGACCGTCCGATCTTCTCATTGGCTTGAGAAGATCGTAGTAGGGTCATGACCTAATCACAATTAATTTATATATATATATATATTTGTTATGCTTTTATGTATGTGATGCATGCTAGTAGAATAATGCTTGTATGTATATAATACATGCTAGGATATTTTTCTTGTATGTATATGATGCATTCTAGAATGATGCTTGTATGTATGTGATGCATGCTAGTGTAGGATAATAAAGGCCTTGATGCGTATATGATACACATTCACGATTAGATTAGATCATAATCGAATCAAAATGCCTACCAAGTCTTGATACCCATCACTACCTCGATCATTTGTAGTTGTTGAATCTGCCAAAGCAGAGCAACGCATATTATCTTGGTAGGGTGCGGTGGATAATCTTGGTCCCGCCTATCACGGCTTGAGTTAGAGTAAGCTCAATTATATTGAGTAAAACTAGTTAACTCAATTGGATCGAGTAGAACTATAGGCATATTCTAACCGTTGGAAAGATAGGATAAGATCGCATTTACACTAAATCTTGGGCGATTTAGCCAAAGCTAACTCAAGGTCTTTTGTAAATGTGGGTCTTGATCCTATAAACAAGAGTTGCATAGAGATGTAATCGGTAATGTGTTACCCACCGATCATACTAAGTCTTGGTGATTTAGCCAAAGCTAACTCAAGGCTTAATATGATATGGATCTTGTCCCGCAGGAATTATAGCATGTTTGTATGAATATAGTAATGTGGTTTGACCACATCCATAACTCGATTCTACAAAAATCCTATAATTCAATGGGAGCATCATTTGATTAAAGGCCTAATTAAATAATAAAAGGAATATGATATTAATTTTCTGCATTGTGTATGTTGTAGATTACTATGTCGACAAACACAAACACTCTCTCCCTGCATTCTGTCATTGAGAAGGACAAGCTCAATGGAGCAAATTTCCTGGACTGGTACAGGAACCTGAGAATCGTTCTCACCCAAGAAAGGAAATTGTACGTCCTAGAGCAGCCCATTCTGGAGTCACCTCCTGCCACTGCCTCGCGAACTGATAAAGATGCTTACAAGAAGCATCAAGATGATGCATTAGATGTGTCATGTCTCATGCTCGCGACCATGAACTTTGAGCTTCAGAAGCAACATGAGTTCATGAATACTTATGATATGGTTGAACATCTTCGTCAACTATATCAAGGACAAGTAAGGCACGAGAGATATGAAGTCTCTAAGGCATTGTTTCAATCTAAGATGCAAGATGGGACTCCCGTAGGTCCATATGTACTCAAGATGATTAGGTATGTAGAAAACCTACAGAGATTGAGATTCTCACTTGGCCAAGAGCTGGCCACTGACTTGATCTTGCAGTCTTTGCCACAAAGCTATAATCAATTTGTCATGAATTACAACATGAATGAAATTGATAAGCCACTGCCTGAGATGCTCAGCATGTTGAGAACTGCTGAGCTCAACCTTAAGAAGGGGAAATATGACTCCATTTTGATGGTGCAAAAGAAGAAAGGCAAGGGCAATCCTAAAGGTAAGGGAAAGTCCCAAGCCCAGGGCAAAGGCAAAGAACTGAAACCCAAAGGAGGGGTGGCCAAAGAAGGGGCTTGCTTCCACTACAAGGAAGTTGGACACTGAAAGCGTAACTGCAAAGCTTACCTCGAAGATCTTAAGAAGAAGAGAAGTGAGACTTCTACTTCAGATATAAATGTTATAGAAGTCAATCTATCTATTTCTTCATCATGGGTATTAGATACCGGATGTGCATCTCACATTTGTACCAATGTGCAGGCGCTGAGAAATAGCAGGGCATTAACAAAGGGCGAGGTGGACCTACGAGTAGGCAATGGAGCAAGGGTTGCTACTATTGCTGTAGGAACTTATGATCTATCTCTGCCCACTGGGCTTGTACTATAACTAGATGAATGTTGTTATGTGTCTGCTTTAACTAAGAACATAATTTCGGTTTCTTGTTTGGACAAGAAAGGATTTATATTTATAATAAAGGACAAATGTTGTTCAGTTTATTTAAATGATATGTTCTATTATAGTGCACCTCTAATGAACGGACTCTACTTTCTAGACTTAGAGAGCCCCATCTATAACATAAGTACCAAAAGGTCCAGGTCAAATGAGTTGAAGCAAACCTATCTCTAGCATTGTTGCTTAGGTCACATAAATGAGAGTCGCTTATCCCAGCTCCATAAGGATGGGCTGCTGGACTCATTTGATTTTGAATCATATGAGACATGCGAGTCTTGCCTCTTAGGCAAGATGACCAAGACTCCCTTTAGTGGACATAGCGAAAGAGCAACAGACTTGTTAAGACTTATACATAGTGATGTATGTGGCCCTTTCAATGTTGCTACTAGAGGTGGTTACAGGTACTTCATTACATTTACAGATGACTTCAGTAGATATGGTTATGTGTATCTCATGACACATAAATCAGAATCCTTTGAAAAGTTCAAAGAATTCAAGAATGAAGTACAAAACCAACTTGACAAGAGTATTAAGATACTTCGATGAGATCGAGGTGGTGAATACCTTAGCCATGAGTTTCGTGACTATCTAGCTGAGTGTGGAATTCTATCCCAACTCACTCCTCCTAGAACACCACAGTGGAATGGTGTATCCGAAAGGAGGAATCGTACCCTATTAGATATGGTACGATGTATGATGAGTCACACAGATCTTCCTATATCCTTTTGGGGATATGCACTAGACACAACAGCCTTCACACTTAACCGTGTACCATCTAAGGCTCTGATAAAGACACCATATATGATATGGGCAGGGAGAAATCCCAAGATGTCTTTCATGAGGATTTGGGGTTGTGAGGCTTATGTTTGACGTCAAGTCTCAGACAAACTGGGAACCAAATCTGATAAGTGTTATTTTGTTGGATATCCGAAGGAGACTAAGGGATATTACTTCTACATTCCCAGTCAGCACAAAGTATTTTGTGGCAAAGACTGGGGTTTTTCTAGAAAGGGATTTTGTTTCTAGAAAAACTAATGGGAGTACGTTTGATCTTGAAGAAATTCAAGATAAGGACCATAGCACTAAGGCCTTGATGGAGGTTGAACAGGAACCACTAAGTGTTGTGGGTGATGAGATTGTTGCACAAAGAGTTGTGGAACAACCACCTGTTCAGGTAGACCTACCTCTTCGCAGGTCTGATAGGGTACATTGTCAGCCTGAGAGATACTTATTTCTCTTGTATGACCATGATGACATTATGCTCATTGAGAATGAGCCTACCTCCTATCAGAAAGTTGTGATGAACCCAGATTCTAAGAAATGACTAGAGGCCATGAGATCTGAGATGGAATCCATGTATACCAACCAAGTATGGACTTTGGTTGATCCACCTAAGGGCGTCAAACCCATTGGGTGTAAGTGGGTGTTTAAGAGAAAGACTAACATGGATGGACTTATGCATACCTATAAGGGTCGATTGGTGGCTAAAGGTTTCAAGTAAATTCATGGTATTGACTAATGTTAAGGCAATCTCTTGCCGTAATATGGTTTTGATGGTGTGGCAAAGGGTTTAAGTTAGGTTGTTATTGTGATTTGATATGTGCGTTGAAGTCATGCAGGGCTTAGTAATTCGCACATGGAGCCGTGGCGAGTTTCACATCTCATGACTCGTGCCTTGAGTCGGTGAAGGATAGCTTTGTAGAAGCCGTGCGCTTGGAGCATCCGAGGGACCGCCGGACGAGGAGCTTGGAGTGAAGCCGGAGGAAGTAGACTTCGAGGCAAGAGACGCGAAGGAGCATTGCAGAGTCGTGCGCCTGATGCTGCCGAGGGACGTGGCTGCGAACGAAGAGAACTTCGAAGGCGAGGGACTCCGAGGGATGAGAGTGAACGATTGTAACCCGGGAAGGGTAGCTCTTAGGTGAAACTTGGCCAAGTGTCGGATGGGTTTTCCCGACACCAGTCGACTGCCATGTCATGGCAATGATCGCTTCCGAATCGATGGTCGATCGGCGGTATAAAACCAGGTTTAGTGCTTGGCGATCATTGCTATGGGTGACGATCGGTGATGTCGTCGATGGTCATTGCCGAGGGAATGGCGATCGATCGATGGCGCGCGACGCAGAATGGAGTCGACTCCATTGAGCACTCGACTGATCGAGTATCAGTCGACTGATGGTAAGATCAGTCGACTGATGCCAATATCGTTGGATGGAATCCAATGTGGAAAGTGTGGGCACCGGATCACCAATCGATCGAGGGCATCCGATCGATCCTGTGTCAACGGGAAGAAACCCTCTTCCTCTATAAAAAGGAAGGGGGTGGGGGTTTGGGAGGCTAATGCTTATGCTCTAATACTCTCCCAAGTTCCCTAAAGCTTTTCATCCTCTTACTCAAGATTATTTCCATTATATTTGTAAGAGGAGTGTTTTTGTGTAAAGAGGTTACCTCCACCTAGCTCTGTGCAAAGGAGAGATCTAGTGGATAGATTTGGAGGAGTGATTCACCTTGATTTAATCGCCAGTGGATTAGCGGCGTAGCCGTGAACCACGTTACATCTCGTGTGTTGTATTGCTTGTTTATATTTTGCTTGTCTTTATTTATATTTGCATATTCCGCTTGCGCTAACATTTTGTAGACGAGCAAAATATGACATACATCGTAAGAGGGCTATTCACCCCCCTCTAGTCGGCCAACCGATCCCCCAACAAGTGGTATCAGAGCAAGGTTGCTTGTCACCGGACTAACCGCCGCAACAAGCTCTACATCTCAAATGGCCGGCTCAAACATCCACCCACCGAAGTTCGACGGCGAATTCTCTTGGTGGAAAAAGAGAATGGAGGTATTCTTCGAAACCGACTTTGAAATATTATTAATTATGGAAAACGGTTTCGAGTTGCCTAGGAACGAAGATGGGGAGCCATTAGAAAAATCGAGATGGAGCAAAAGACAAAGAGAGGAGTATTTGGCAAATTCAAAGGCCAAGCACCACCTCTACAATGTGCTCCCTCAACAAGAAGTCAATAGGATAGGGGAGTGTGCTAGCGCCAAGGAAATGTGGGAGAAATTAATAGAGATTCATGAAGGCACATCCGAGGCAAAGCTAGCAAGGAGAGATGTCCTTCGCTCCCAATTGTCCAATATCAAACTCGAAAAGGGAGAGAAGGTAAAATCCCTACACTCTAGATTTAATGAAATTCTAACCGGTTTAACAAGTGTAGGTGAAAAGCTTTCCAACCGGGATATGGTAATGAAGGCCATAGATGCCTTTCCCCGGTCCTCAAGATGGAGTTCCATGGTGGATTCATTTTACATCTCCAAGAACTTGGAAGTAAGTACCTTGGAGGAGTTTTTCTCAACAATGGAGCTCCACGAAACTGTTGGTGCAGCAGGCACCTAAGTCGAACCTGAGTTTTGATTATAGCAAATGATACAAAGTTAAGCTCATGTCGTTATCTCACGAGCTGAATCAAGTGTGCAGAAGATTGCTATAGCTGGAGCTGATGGCTAGCGACACCCGGAGGAAGCCGCGGTGGTCGGGCGACACTCGAGTGATTTCGGAGGGAGCCGATGGAATCGAGTGGAAGGCCGGAAGCAAAAGCAACACGTAAGTATCGAGGTAAGCTCGTGTGTGTGAGCGTAAGTGAGGTCGTATCCTCTTTACGGGGATGATCTTAAGCGTAGATCCGACCCAAGACATCTCATAGGTGGTCTAGGTCGAGATCGGACGGTCGAAGACCGTCGGAAGTATGTTTTTGTTGAGCTAACTTTGACTTGCAGCAAACATCAGTCGACTGCCAGCTTGGAGGACTCGACTGCCGTGTATCAGTCGACTGCCGAAGGTCATCAATCGTCGATGCTCGCCATCGATCGGTGATGATGGCCATCGATCGTGATGGTCAATGATCGATCGAGGAGTCAAGGCTTATCACTCCACCTCAAAGCGGTTTGGTGTCCATTTGTGATTGGTTGAAGACCCACTCGAAAAGGGGCTCAAAGGCTATAAAAGGAGGGCCAAACCTAGGGTTTCATCAACAATTCTAAGCTTCCAAAAGTCTCGTTCTGGCTGCAACTCTCCGACAACGAAGTCCTTCCATTCCGCGTCTAGGTTTAACTCTTATTATTCTTGTACGTCGGTATTAGTTTTTCTTGTCATTTACATTTCCGGAGCTTTTATCGATTATCGAGGAGAGGAGTGTCCCTCTACCTCAAGTTTTGTGGTTCCTTCTTGTATCGATTAACTCCTACCTCTAACGAGGAGGAGTTCCTTTAGTGCTTTTGCCCTCCGTACATGGTCAAGGACCACTAGGGCCTTGGAGTAGTAGCCTTCGGCTACGAACCAAGTAAAACCCTTGTGTCGATTGTCTCTTTTATTTTATATTTACATTTCCGCTGCAATTAATTTATTATCTCTCGAGTTTTAACGAACGAAAGAAAAAAGAAAAGGTTTTTCGCTATTCACCCCCCCCCCTCTAGCGAACCGCATCGATCCAACAATTGGTATCAGAGCCGGGGGCGCTTAGATTTGGTGAAACCACCAATCTAACATTTTTTTTTACAGATTTGTTTTTCGTTCGTTTAAATTTTTCTCCCGCACTACTAATCCAAGACGAAGTCTTGGTACTCTTCGTTTGATTTTGTTTTGCAAGCATTCGCTTTTGGAGTAGCCGACGGTCAAACGGGCATAACTTTTTGTACAAGTTGACCCACGACACGGTCTACCTACCAAATCGAAGCCCTCGCAGAGATATACACTTCTTATAGGGGTTTACCCCCGTAACAAGTTGTTTTCATCCTCAAAAATCGACGTTTAGTAGCCTTTCAGGGACATCGAAGGTTGTGAGTACTTACTTTTTATTTAGTTTCTCATTTCTTTGCTTAACTTTCTATTTTTCGTTTGTTTCTTTTTATTTCCCACACTACTAATCCAAGACGCAAGTCTTGGTACTTTCGTGTGTTTTTTTTTCGTTGCTAGGTCTTCTTTTTAGTCTCCTTGTTTTTTGTTCTAATGGCCCATCTCGAGGGTTTTAGCACCGTCCGACCTCCGTTTTACAATGGAGATGATTTCCGCTATTGGAAAGGTCGGATGGAATGCTTTCTCAAAACCCAAATCGAGATGTGGATCATAATCCAAACGGGTTTCACACTTCCGACTAATGAAGTGGGTGACTCCTTGGATTATGATCAATGGACCGTTGCAACAAAACGACAAGTCGAAGCCGACGCCAAGGCAACACAAATCCTTCAATGCGGCCTATCCAAGGAAGAGCTAAATCGCGTCGGCCCCTTCATAAGCGCAAAGGATCTTTGGACAAAGCTAATCAAGTTACACGAAGGATCGGATCAAGCTAAGGTTTGCAAACGTGATTTGTTATTCAATAAATTGTATACACTAAAAATGCAGAACACGATGCGACGCAACTCCACGCGCCGTGTCCAAGACATAGTCAACAACCTACACGCAATCGGGCAAAAGGTCGAAAACCGCGACCTTATAAGGTATGTCCTAAACTCTTTTCCGAGGACTACCTTATGGGCATCCATGGTTGATGCCTATAAGGTCTCCAAGGATCTTTCTAAAATTAGGTTAGATGAACTCTTTTCCGATTTCGAATTACATGAACAATCCAACTCGGAACCCGAGAGGGGTATAGCCTTGTTTGCAGGTTCAAAGAAGAAGAAAATCGCAAGCAAGCCACCACCAACCGAGGAGGAAGACGAGTCCGAAGAAGAAGTTGACCCGGAGTTGACTGCCGAACTAATGAACCTAGCTCGAAGGATAGCCAAGGGACGAAAGCGAACCACGACTCGACCCAACCAAGGTAAGCCTAAAAGTTCTAACATTAGGTGTTATGAGTGCATGAGTTTGGACATATCAAGTCCGAGTGCCCCAAGCTCAACCACCAAGCACCTAAGCATAAGAAGGCCCTCAACGCGACATGGGAAGAAGCGTCATCCAAGAAGAAGGCGAAGATCACGTCTTCATGGAGAAATGGAGACCGAACTTGAGTCGAACACGAGGATGACTCGGACTACGAAGCTACCTTCAAGTCAAGCCACGGATACGCATCCGGTTCAAAAGATACCCTTAAGGTGAGTCGAGCTTTATTTAATACTTTACATAATACGGTTAGGTTTTTGTCTAGGAAGTTAGCTAAGTCTGAGTCCAAGGTTGAGACCCTTGTTGAGGAGGTTAAACTCCTCAAACACGAGGTCTCCCTAACCTCTTCGACTAGTCGAGTTCAAGAGAAGGACTCAAATCGAGTTGAAAAGCTCGAAGTTGAGAACTCTCTCTTGAAAAGTCAAGTTGAAGATCTTAGGAACACATTGGAAAGGTTCACTTCGGGATCCAAAGGACTTGACCTCCTACTTGGATCTCAAAGGGCCGTGTACAACAAGGCTGGACTCGGGTTTAACTCAAACACGACTAATAGGTCGTATATGTCAATTGTAAGTCGACATAAGAAACATGTCCAAGCATGGGTCCCTAAGAACTTTTTGATTTCAACTCTAGGATCCAACCCGTACTGGGTTCCCAAGGACCAAATCCACTATGTGGATAGACCGAACCGATTCAACGGTCTAGGGGGAGCCAGTACAAAACATGTTTGTGCTTTAACTTAGAAATTGCATGTTTTAACTTAGAATGTTTATGCTTTAACTTAGAAATTGCATGCTTTAACTTAGAAAGTTTGTACTTTAAAACTTGTGAACTCACTTAGAATAAAAACATAACCAACTAAAATTTTTCGAAAAGATTGAGCCTCGGGGAGCCTCTTTTCAAAAACATAACCAACTAAAATTCTTCGAAAAGATTGAGCCTCGGGGAGCCTCTTTTCAAAAATAACTAGTTAGACGAGGAAATAATTTTAGGTGAGTCAAGTCATCATTTTCTTGAAAATGGCTTTGTCTAAGGAAGTGGTCGATGATCCGATAAAAGAAGGCCCTGTAGCCACGACACGGAAGCCATGATCTTGAAAAGGTAAACTTGACAAGCCTAGGTTAAATCCAAATCTAACATAAAATTACTGAACCTAAATCCACTCAA
The DNA here is from genome assembly GCA_025175895.1 of Wurfbainia villosa. Classification (NCBI taxonomy): domain Eukaryota; kingdom Viridiplantae; phylum Streptophyta; class Magnoliopsida; order Zingiberales; family Zingiberaceae; genus Wurfbainia; species Wurfbainia villosa. Next base: position 28,691,991 of record CM045986.1, read on the forward strand.
TCAACTTAATTGAAAGTCATCTCAAAAACACATAAGTATAACATGCTTGATCATATAGACTCGTGAGATGACCTAGGGTTAACAACTTACAACCAATTTTCTTAACAAAATCTAACATCCAATCCAACCACCTTGTGTGTAGGATCAATGGATGTTGGACAGCGTTGCTCGACACATGACCGGGATCAACTCAAATTCGCAAAGCCGATTCAAGCGACAAGGATCGGTAGCCTTTGGGAATAAGCGGCAAGCTCAAAATCATCGGATCGGGTGATATCGAGGCTTAACACAATTTCGTTATTAAAAATGTATTACTTGTAGAGAATTTTGAATATAACTTACTTAGTGTAAGCCAATTGTGTGATAATAACTATAAGGTTATATTTCTAGAAAATGAATGCATAATTAATACCAACGAAACCTCTAAAACAATTCTTAAAGGAACTAGAAATAACAACATTTATACTATCAACTTAACCAACTCCTCAACTAAGTGTCTTATGACACGGCAAGAGGAATCATGGTTGTGGCACCGACGACTCGGTCACTCGCACCCAAGACTCGTCCACAAGATGAGTCGAGTGAAACTAGTCGGAGGCTTACCCAACCTCAACAATTTGGTTAATAAAATGCATTGCTTGTCAACAAGGAAAACAACCTAGGACACAACACAAGTTAACTAACCAGAGCAGACCTCAAGTGTACTTGAGCTCACTGCATATGGATCTATTCGATTCACATGGAGCCAAGTCACTCAATAAAAGTCAATATTGCTTAGTCATAATTGGCGACTACTCGAGTTTACAGGTTAGGTTCATCAAACATAAAAATGATACCCTAGATCAATTAATTAATCTATTCAAATTAATCGAGAATCAAAAAGACCTTAAGGTTAAAAGACTTAGAAGCGATCATGGTGGTGAATTCAAAAATCAAAGGTTCACCGACTTCTGTAACCTAAATGGATACCACCATGAATTCTCTTGCCCTAGGACCCCTCAACAAAATGGCCTAGTGGAGCGGAAAAACCGAACTCTACAAGAAGCCGCTAGGACCATGTTGAATGAATACGACCTACCCGATAGGTTTTGGGCAGAAGCCGTTAGCACGGCTTGCTATGTCCAAAATAGGATCCTTATGGTAAAGAGGCACCTTAAGACCTCATACGAGATTTATCACGATAAAATACCTAACATCAAGTACTTTAGGGTATTTGGGTGTAAGGTACATATCCTAAATACTAAGGATTACCTAGGGAAATTTACATCCAAAACCACGATCGGAATCTTTCTAGGATACTCAACTACAAGTAGAGCTTATAGAGTATATAACCACGACACCCTTAGAGTCGAGGAGACTATCAATGTAGTATTTGATGAAGGACATGAACCTACAAAACCCCCGGCAACCCCAATTAGCGAGCCGATTCATACTAGACCTAACTCTGATCCGAGATCAGGTCTAGTGTTAATCCTAACCTAAGTCAACCTAGTCACTCTATTGATCAAGTGATAGATGACTCCAACCAAACTAGTGTTCAACCAAGTCACCCCATTGATCAAGCATTAGGTGACACAAACCCAGCAATCTAGGATTGGACTAACCACCCTATCGATCAAGTAATAGGAGATCCTAATCTAGGAGTTCGAACTAGAGCATCCTATAGGAACCTTAGTCAAATTTCCTTAATTTCAAAGATAGAACCCAAATCAATTGAACAAGCTCTTCTTGATCCCGATTGGATTATTGCAATGCAAGAAGAGCTAGCTCAATTTACTAGGAATGAAGTGTGGGAATTAGTACCACCACCTAAAGACAAAACGATAATTGGAACAAGGTGGGTGTTTTGAAATAAGCTTGATGATAAAGGTGAAGTAGTTAGAAACAAGGCTAGGTTAGTCGCCAAAGGGTTTAGTCAAGTCGAAGGCTTAGATTACGACGAAACCTATGCCCCAGTAGCTAGACTCAAATCCATTCGAATGTTGCTAGCTTATGCCGCACATCGAGGATTTAAGCTGTTTCAAATGGATGTTAAGTCGGCATTCCTAAATGGATTCGAAAATCTAGATAAACCCGACCATGTTCTAAAACTTAAGAAAGCTCTCTATGGAATTAAACAAGCTCCTCGAGCTTGGTACGAGAGACTTTCAATCCATCTTAAGTCAAAAGGGTTTAACCAAGGCTTAGTTGACCCAACTCTCTTCGTAAAAACCTTAGGTAAAGAAATATTCATAGCTCAAATTTACGTAGACGATATAATTTTTGGAACCTCTAACTCAGCCTTACTAAACGAGTTCGTTTCACTCATGGAAAGTGAGTTCGAAATGAACTTGGTAGGCGAGTTAAGTTTCTTTTTAGGTCTTCAAATTAAACAAACTAAGGATGGTATATACCTATATCAACAAAAATACACTAAGGAGTTAATTAAAAGATTTGGAATGCAAGACGCTAAGATAATAAACATCCCAATGGCGATTAATGTTAACATAGGAGAAGACCTAGAAAGTAAGTCCATTGACTTAAAGTACTATAGGAGTGTAATAGAAGTCTCACTACTTAGCTATGGCCTGATATCTTATTTGCGATGAGTATGTGCGCCAGTTTCAAACTGTGCAGATTCTCACACCCTAGTTAAGCGTATCCTTAGATATCTAAAGGTACACTTAATGCGGTATTTGGTATCCTAGATCTCTACAGAGTTCTAACTAATCGGCTACTCGATTCGGATTATGCGGTAGTAAACTCGATGAAAGAGCACGAGTGGTTGTTGTCAACTACTCGGCTCAAAGTCTAGTGAGTTAGTGCGAGGAAGCAACATTGTGTTGCCTTGTCTACCACCAGCCGAATACATCGCGATGGGTGAGTGTGTCACTCGGCTTCTTTGGATGAAGCACACCCTCAGCGACTTTAAGTTAGACTTCTGAATACTAAACTTCACGTAGATAACATTAGTTCAATTAATCTTATAAATAATCCAATATGTCACTCTAGGACCAAACATATAGAAGTCAAACACCATTTCATTCGAGAACATGTGGCCAACGGAGCCATACAACTCGAATCGTCGAATCAAAATCTAACCTAGCAGACCTATTTACTAAACCCCTACCCGAAGCCGAATTTAGTCTATTAAGATGAAAATTGGGCATGTGCGTAATAGAATAAGAACTTGCAAACTATATTTTCTTACTACTATTTCTTATTTTTCATTTTGATGGAACTAGCATAGGACATACCTTAGATATCATGCACCTATAGATTTAAGGAGCCAGTACATCTCACAACACATAGGACTAATGTGTTTGTGTACTTAGCCACGTAGATGGGCGTGAGATGTTAGGACCCTACTCCAGGTTCCAAGATGTAGATCAAGTGCGTCAATATGAACCTCGGAGTATAAATATGCAACTAATATTAACCAACTCTAATCAGGACTTGTTGATAATATCATTTCAATCAAGTCAAACTAGAGTTGAACATTTAGATGAATTATTTTCACATACTATTTTCAAAATCATCATGCTTGGACTTAAGGTTTTCTTAAAACCCTCCCCCCACTTTTTCCTAATTTATGTCAAAAGGGGGAGAAAGAGCCAAAGTTAAGGGCCAAAGTTAGGGTTCAATTTCAAATTTTAACTTTGATTCTGGCCTAAGTTAAGGGGGAGTAAGGTTTAGGTTTCAACTCTTCGGAATTGAAAACTTTAAAGGCCTAAGTTAAGTAATGCCATTTACTTAACTCGTTATCTTTTGTGTTTGGAGTTAAGTAATGCCATTTACTTAACTCATTACCTTTTGTGTTTGGAGAACTAAAAGTCTTTTTCAAGTACTCACCCTCGGTCAAGGGGGAGGTTTCCTCAAGGGGGAGTACTTGAAGAAAATCCTTACTACTCCAACTTAATCTTCGTTTGTTTCTAATGCACATTATTCTTCATGCTTGCTATTTACTTAACTTTGTATGTGGGTTTGCCATAAATCAAAAAGGGGGAGATTGTTGGTGCAGCAGGCACCTAAGTCGAACCTGAGTTTTGATTATAGCAAACGATACAAAGTTAAGCTCATGTTGTTATCTCACGAGCTGAATCAAGTGTGCAGAAGATTGCTATAGCTGGAGTTGAAGGCTAGCGACACCCGGAGGAAGCCGCGGTGGTCGGGCGACACTCGAGTGATTTCGGAGGGAGCCGATGGAATCGAGTGGAAGGCCGGAAGCAAAAGCAACACGTAAGTATCGAGGTAAGCTCGTGTGTGTGAGCGTAAGTGAGGTCGTATCCTCTTTGGGATGATCTTAAGCGTAGATCCGACCCAAGACATCTCATAGGTGGTCTAGGTCGAGATCGGACGATCGAACCGTCGGAGTATGTTTTGTTGAGCTAACTTTGACTTGCGACAAACATCGATCATTGCCGGCGGAGGACTCATTGCCGTGTATCGATCATTAGAAGGTCATCAATCGGCCGATCTTGCCATCGATCGTGATGATGGCCATCGATCGTGATGGTCAATGATCAGTCAGTTATCACTCCACCTCAAAGCGGTTTGGTGTCCATTTGTGATTGGTTGAAGACCCACTCGAAAGGGGCTCAAAGGCTATAAAAGGAGGGCCAAACCTAGGGTTTCATCAACAATTCTAAGCCTCCAAAAGTCTCGTTCTGTTTGCAACTCTCCGACAACGAAGTCCTTCCATTCCGACGTCTAGGTTTAACTCTTATTATTCTTGTACGTCGGTATTAGTTTTTCTTGTCATTTACATTTCCGGAGCTTTTATCGTATACGAGGAGAGGGGGAGTGTCCCTCTACCTCAAGTTTTTGTGGTTCCTTCTTGTATCGATTAACTCCTACCTCTAACGAGGAGGAGTTCCTTTAGTGCTTTTGCCCTCCGTACGTGGTCAAGGACCACTAGGGCCTTGGAGTAGTAGCCTTCGGCTACGAACCAAGTAAAACCCTTGTGTCGATTGTCTCTTTTATTTTATATTTACATTTCCGCTGCAATTAATTTATTATCTCTCGAGTTTTAACGAACGAAAGAAAAAAGAAAAGGTTTTTTGCTATTCACCCCCCCCTCTAGCGAACCGCATCGATCCAACAGAAACGAGGCTTGAAGGAATACAAGAAGAGCCAAGAATCCAACCTTCAAGAGGAGTAGCATTGATGGCAAATAAGGGGAAGAAGAAGATAGAGATCCCCTCCTCCTCCGATGATGATGAAGCTTCTACCTCCTCCATGGATAGCACGGAAGAAGCCTACATGGTAAGGAAGGTAAGGCGTGCATTTAAGAATTTTAGATTTGATAAATCTCATGATAGGAATAGAAGACCAAGGGGGAAGATCATTTGTTACAATTGTCAAGGGGAGAGACACATAAGGGACAATTGTCCCCTCCTAAACAAGAGCAAAGAGGAAAGGAAAAAGAAGGAAGAAAAGAAGAAGAAGAAGGGGAGCAAGAAGAAAAGAAGGCCAAGGAAAAAGGAAAGGCCATGGATTTCAAAGCAAAGACATGGGATGACCTTGCTTCCTCATCCTCATCCGAAGAAGAAGAGCATGTCTATTCCAACCTTGCATTGATGGCCTTCGACGACTTGGATTGCTCCTCCTCCTCAAATGAAGAGAGCTCAAGTGAAGGGGGAGCTTCTACATCCTCCTCATCCGAAGAAGAAGAGAACATGGAAACTATGGTAACGAATGCCTCTCCTAAGAAAATAGTTTCCATAATTTCTAGTTTAACTAAGGACTTATTTGGAATGAAAAAGAAAAATAAAAGCATGCTAGATCAAATTAAGGCATTAGAAAATAAGCTAGGAAATGCATGCTTAAATGAAAATGATAATATCTCTTCTAGGTTAAATGATGCATGCTCACACGATAATTATGTGTCATTAGATGTTAGTGATGCATGCATAGAAGAAAATAGGGCATTAAGGGAAAAGGTAGATTATTTAACAAAAGCCCTAGAAAAATTCACTATTGGCTCCAACACCCTTAACATGATAATTGGGAGCCAAAGAGCTAGTTTCAATAAGAAAGGCCTAGGATACAAAGAAAAGAAAAATGAAAAGGCCTATAAATGCCTAATAGCTAGGGGATAAGATAAGAAGAAAGTAATAGCTAAGAAATGGATCCCCAAGGAGTACTTAGTGAACCCAATAGGAAAGAACTTATTTTGGATTCCAAAATCCATCCTTAAGGGTTAGGATAACCCTAGGGTAGTCAACCATATGCAATTGACCTATATCATATTTTGGTTGACTTAGGATGACGGGACAATATTTTTAAATAGTGTTGGGTGATGATAACGTACCCATAAATAGATAATAATGCTTAAATCATGATGATTGAAGTAATTCCTACACATGTTTGCAATCATGATTTATGCTATTGATATTTGGCACATAATCATGAGAAATAGGGTTAAATCATGCTTTAGGTGATACTTTGCTCATTATGATGATATAATACCTAATGCATGATTATTATTTGATGAATACATGTGTTTAATGATCATAATGTGTAATTCATTCATATATGCCTTTATGATCATGAGGATTATTAGGTTGATACTTAACCTTGATAGAATTGTATGAATATAATGGTTAAGTATATACAAACCCCCCCTAGGATGCATCTCACACTCACCATAGGCTACTTTGATTGAAAACTTAGCATGGGTGAGATGTTAGGATGATACAAATGTCCACTAATGTCTATGACATTTAGATGGTCATTTAAAGTATCAAAATAGCAATAATAGACCAATCATGGGGAAGGCTTATGTTTAATTCATAGACATATTGCCCAAAGATCATGGTTGGATATTTCATATGTTTTCAAAACAATTTCTTAATCTAAAATCTATGTATTCATGTTTTGAAACAATTCAAAGCAAGACTAGGTGTTAAAATGGATACTCTTATGATCAAAAACCTAGTAGTTTTTAAAGCTTTTGGATTTTTGGCAAATACGTGAAAATATAATGATTTTTCATGAAAACCTATTTTTCACTGATAGATATACTTAAAAGAAATGTGTTCCCCAAATTTCATGATTTTTTGAATTTTCTGGAATTTTTAACGCATTTCTGAAATTCGGTCCGAAAATCAGGAAATCCTGAAAATCATGTGCCAGTCGACTGGTATCTGAACCAGTCGACTGATGGCCTGTAAATCAGACTAGTTGAGGCTGAATTCGGGTTTTAGAGCAATTTTTGGTATTTTTCCTTCTAATATACTTGATGCCATGAGTTTTTAACTTAGTGTTAATCTTTTTGATGGTGTCAAAGGGGGAGAGATAATTATGTTTAAGTAAATTGTGATAGGGGGAGGGAGAAATTGTTAAAAAGTGATAGGGGGAGAAATTTAAATTGTATGGGGAGTTTCATGGATTAAGGGGGAGTTGCATGTTGCTATATTATGTTTTATGTTTACATGCTTTCTTACCTTAGAAATTTTTATTAAATATTTTTACCTAACTTAAACGGATTGCCACACATCAAAAAGGGGGAGATTGGTAAGGCAATCTCTTGCCGTAATATGGTTTTGATGGTGTGGCAAAGGGTTTAAGTTAGGTTGTTATTGTGATTTGATATGTGCGTTGAAGTCGTGCAGGGCTTAGTAATTCGCACATGGAGCCGTGGCGAGTTTCACATCTCATGACTCGTGCCTTGAGTCGGTGAAGGATAGCTTTGCGGAAGCCGTGTGCTTGGAGCATCCGAGGGACCGCCGGACGAGGAGCTTGGAGTGAAGCCAGAGGAAGTAGACTTCGTGGCAAGAGACGCGAAGGAGCATTGCAGAGTCGTGCGCCTGATGTTGCCGAGGGACGTGGCCGTGAACGAAGAGAACTTCGAAGGTGAGGGACTCCGAGGGATGAGAGTGAGCGATTGTAACCCGGGAAGGGTAGCTCTTAGGTGAAACTTATGCTCTAATACTCTCCCAAGTTCCCTAAAGCTTTTCATCCTCTTACTCAAGCTTATTTCCATTATATTTGTAAGAGGAGTGTTTTTGTGTAAAGAGGTTACCTCCACCTAGCTTTGTGCAAAGGAGAGATCTAGTGGATAGATTTGGAGGAGTGATTCACCTTGGACGAATCGGACCGTGGATTAGCGGCGTAGCCGTGAACCACGTTACATCTCGTGTTTGTATTGCTTGTTTATATTTTTCTTGTCTTTATTTATATTTGCATATTCCGCTTGCACTAACGTTTTGTAGACGAGCAAAATACGACATACATCGTAAGAGGGCTATTCACCCCCCCTCTAGCCGGCCAACCGATCCCCCAACAACTATAATGAAACCTTTTCTCCAGTGGTTTTGTTTAAGTCCATTCGAATCATGCTTGCTATTGTAGTATACCACGATTATGAGATCTGCAGATGAATGTCAAAATCGTATTTCTGAATGGAAACTTGCTCGAGGATTTGTACATGACACAACCTGAGGGTTTTGTAGATCCACAACATACTGGGAAAGTATGCAAGCTGTAAAGGTCCATTTATGGGATAAAGCAAGCTTCTCGGAGCTGGAATCTTTGATTCGATGATGTGATCAAACAGTTTGGTTTCATCAAGAATGAAGATGAACCCTGTGTCTACAAGAGGGTTAATGGAAACACAGTTGTCTTCCTTGTATTGTATGTGGATGACATACTACTCATTGGGAATGACATCCCTTCGCTACAATGTGTGAAGACTTGGCTGGGGACGTGCTTCTCAATAAAGTACTTAGGTGAAGCAGCCTGTATTCTAGGCATCAAGATCTATAGAGATAGATCTAAGAGATTGCTTGGCCTAAGTTAAAGTACATATATTGACACGGTATTACTACGGTTTGCCATGCAGAATTCCAAGAAGGGACTTCTGCCGATGTCACATGGTGTGAGTCTTTCGAAGACTCAAAGTCCCTCTTCTAGAGAGGAGAGAGATCGCATGGATAAGATCCCTTACGCATCTGCTATAGGATATATCATGTACGCCATGTTGTATACTCGTTTTGATGTCTCATATGCTTTGAGCATGACGAGTAGATACCAGTCAGATCCAGGTGAGCGTCACTGGATAGCAGTCAAGAATATTCTTAAGTACTTGAGAAGGACTAAAGAATATTTCTTAATATTTGGAGGTGATGAGGAGCTAGCTGTAAAGGGTTACAGCAATGCCAGCTTCTAAACTGACCAGGATGATTATAGATCACAGTCAGGGTTCGTGTTTTGCTTGAATGGTGGCGCTGTGAGCTGGAAGAGTTCGAAGCAGGACACAATTGATGATTCTACAACAGGAGCCGAGTATATCGCTGCATCTGAGGCAGCAAAGGAGGTTGTTTGGATCCGCAAGTTTATTCCTGAGCTTGGGGTGGTTCCTAGCATAGCATATCCCATAGAGCTCTATTGTGACAATAATGGAGCGATTGTAAAGGCTAAGGAACCTCGCTCACACCAACGAACCAAACACATACTACGGCGCTTCCATCTCATTCGAGAGATTATCGATAGAGGAGATGTTAAGATTTGCAGAGTACCCACAGAGGCTAACATCGCAGATCCCTTGACCAAGGCTTTGGCACAGAAAAAGCATGATGGTCACACTAGGTCATTGGGTATTAGATACTACGGTGATTGACACTAGTGCTAGTGGGAGATTGTTAGTGAAAGCCCTAGAGTCAATCATGTGATGATTGGTGTATGGACTTTATTGTATCATATTCCTATTTATAAAGGCATGGTTATTATATTTACTTGTATTGATGCCAAATAACTAAGTATAATAACGTCCTTGAGTAGAACGTTCTTATCTATATCAATCGATTGGTTGAATCGATAATGACATGATATAGAGAACACTACTCTTAATCATTCCTAGTCAAGTATTAACATTCAGGGACAATGTTAATGCGTAGAGACTAGCATGTAGGTCAACATGATGACTTGATCTCACAAGTCATGGATATGAAATATCAAGTTGACACATGGGTATGCATTGGAGAATGTATACTGAATGACTCACCATGAGAAAGTATCATGGATCGTTATATGAGTGTCATATACTTTCTCATGTGACTATTAGTATGACTATTAGTTCTTGGACCTGAAGTCACCATGGTCCCTACATAAGGAGTTGCATACTTTGGCTTCGTCAAACGTCACCCGTAAATGGGTGGACTATAAAGACGATTACTGGTATGTAACAAATTATGCGAAGGGATGTGAGTGATGTAGATGGGATCTATCCCTCCTATATGACGGGAGTGACATCGTTATTCTTGATAGAGTGAGACCACGAAGTGCATGGCCATGCCCAAATGAGTCAATATGAGATATTGAGCTCATTTGATTAGAGTGAGTTTACTTAGAGTTCAAGATATAGATTATACCGAGGATGACACGGTCTATGCCTCAATTGGTCAATCTAGATGTCAAGGATAGAGGGACATTGTCACATATTGTGAGAGTCACAATTAGTAGTCACAAAGGTGATGTTGGATCTCAACATTCTTGTAACTTGGGTAGCAATGATGTGTTGCTAGATTCCGCTCATTGCTTATGTTCCTAAATCGGTTTAGGAGCATTGCCAAGGTTACAAGAACCTATAGGGTCACACACAATGGGCAATTAGATGGAGATTAGGTTCATATGATGAACCATGAGGATTTGGTTCATGGGATGAACCAAATTGGATTAAGAGTAATCCAAATTAGACTAATTGAGTTAGACTCAATTTGATTCAAGTGTTGAATAAGTCTAATTTAAATTTGATTCATTGAGTCAATTTAAATTAATGAATAGAGATTCATTAAATCAAATTGACTTGAATCAAGTGGTTAGATTTGATCAACCATGGGAGATAATAGGTCAAGTTTGACTTGACTTGAGATGGAAGATGAATGGTCAATTTTGACTTGACCAATTGTCATGCCATGGTGACTAGGCATGGGGGCCAGCCAATGATGATGTTCCATATCATCATGGACTTATCATGTGGTGCCACCTCATGAGGGAGACCAAGAGCCATTGGCTCTTGGAGTTACATGCATGCATGTAACCCCCCAAGATTGAAGTGGCCGGCCACTTTTCTTGATGAAGTGAATTCATTTGGTGAGTAACTCCATCTTCTTCTTCCTTGGATCTTCTTCCTCTCACTCTCTCTCCCATTCCTCATCTTGGCCGAAACTTCCAAGGAGTGCTAGCACACTCTAGGTTGTTTTTCTCCACCATTTGTCCGTGTGGATATCAATAGAGGAGTGTACACTTGACACTCTTGAGTGGGATAAGCGAAGGGCGTCACTACGAGGGTAACGCTATCATCATATATATCTATGGTAGATCTAGGTTTTTACTTAAACATATACATATTTTTACTTAAACATATACATATTTTTACTTTTTTATATCTTCATACGGATCCGTGGTTAGGCTTCCGAGGTTTCCTCTACGCAAAATGTGGTTTTTGTGGCTCAAAAAGTCCAACAGGGACGACCCTAATTAGCAAGGCCTTCTATGACTTGGCCGCCAGTGTGAGCTTGATGTCTTATACCTTTTGCAAAAAAATTAGGGTTGGGGAATCTGAAGTTCACCACTATAACATTACAGCTTGCCGACCACTCGTACTGATACCCACTAGGGATTCTGGAAGATGTGCTAGTTAGAGTGGAAAATTTTACACTTCCCACGGATTTTGTAGTCATGGAAATGGAGGAAGACCCAAAAATCCCTGTGATTCTTGGACGACCATTTTGAGCCACAATAAGAATGGTCATCGATGTAAAGAATCATAAGCTGACTCTAACATTGGGGGATAATAATTTAGAGTTCCAGCTTGCTAGTGTTGGGGATTTGAAACCCGCCTTAGGTAAGTATATCATTCATGCAAGAGCTAAGGCACAGAGTGAGGGTGAATATTCTAAAACTGATGAATGGAGCTTTTTGTGATGCAACCCATGTTTAAATTTACATGTTTTTAGTCTTTTTACATTCATGCATGTTCGTTTAGACTTTAATTTTTGTCCATTGGAATCTTCACAAGTGTTTTAGGGTCAGATAGAACTTGCTAGGTAGAAAAAAGATTCATCCCGACGCTCCGGCACTGTGGAGATCAACCAAGACACACACATTGGATAGGACAACGAGTACATTCTTTATTTTTCTTTTTTTATTTGCATTGTAATGGCTTTTCTTAAGATGTATTGTGTTTATTCTCGTTTTTTTATTGAGTAGATACTTCGATTCTAGGATTAGGGAGTAACTTGTATATGCGGACATGCTAGATCAAATAGTTAGTCAACTCTTTGGATTCTATTTGCAATTTTGTGTTTTTGAGTTCGATGATGATTACATCTTGTTTCTATTTATACTGCACATAGGCGATACAAAGGATGATAGCCTTCTTATAAAAAATTTAGGAGAACCAAGGATAGACCTTGCAGTCATCCTACCTCCCATAATTGTAGAAGATAGAATATGATTGAGTTGCATATGAAATATGATCCGTCTCTTCGTAGGGATTATTAGGACATCCTCGTACCCCATTAACCTATCTTAGCAAAAGGTCTAAAGTAGGAGAGATTAACTCTAGAAGGGTTGAGGGACCTTAGTGACAGAAGACTCCCAATGGTATCAACCCCCTGAGCTCTGACGATCCGAAAGGGAAACTTGGTTATAAATAGATAGTTTCCGGTAGAAGCAAAAGTTCATCGGGCAAATGCATGATGATCCTCTCACAAGATCATAATTAGATGTCTCAAAAGCATCTAATTGATAGCAATTCCCATGACGCACAAGTGAAACTGAAGTCCTAGAATCCTTTAGCGAACTTCGAACCAACTTTCTCTTCCTCCGAGTGACACCATACTTGAGTTTGGACTACCGTCAGCCTCGCAACCACAACTCTTAGGGTTATAACTCCGAACAACAAGATTCACTGGACAAACAGTGTTCAAATCTTAGTCTCTGTGGGATCGATAATCTTTTATTACTTGACAACATTCATGCACTTGCATGCATTGAGTGCGAGCATGCGCTTCTAGTCCTCGAAGACCCTCATCGACGATTTGAGGTTGCTCTCGCGTGCATCAAGTTTTTGGCACCGTTGTCGGGGACTATTGATTCGATATTGAATCGAAAGTGGATAGTTTGGATCGGACCTATGCTAGATTTGTTTTCTTGTTTTATTTTCATTTTATTTCAGTTTACTCAGTTTGGATTTTTTCTATTTGAATTCAATTTAGATTAATTTTAGTAGTTATATTACATCTTACTTTAGCTCAGTTTTTAGTTTTTCTTCATTTGGTTTAGTACTTTAGGTTATTTGATTTCCTTTTAATAAGTAGTATATATACTCCCGATTGTGCAGCTTGGTTCATCATATACATAGACGCTTAGGATCAGAAAATCTGCTTTCGATAGATCTAGAAATAAAACGAACCTACCATCGCAGGCGAGCTGAACAAAAAAGTATGGAGGAACAAGACGCCCCTTTGGCGAACATAGGTAGCCGACCTCTGAGGGATATATGGAGCCCCTAGTGCTAGAGGATAAAGGTCGAGTATAACTGGACCATCAATCACGACTAATAATTTTGAATTAAATCCTGCACTTGTCCACATGGTCCAACATAGCCAATTCTGAGGGGCTGCTACTGAAGACCCGAACTGATACCTAGAGATATTTTTAGAGATATGCTCAACATTGAAGTTCAATAGATTGCCCACCGATGCGATCCGTCTGAGCCTCTTTCCGTTTTAACTGCGGGACAAGCCAAAGACATGGCTACACTCCCTTCCTTCAGGTAGCATCACCACATGGGAGTAGTAATTCTTGAATAAATTTTTCCACCAAGTAAGACTGCTCACATGTGCCACATGATCACTAGCTTTTGCCAGAAGGAAGGGGAGTCCTAGTTTGAAGCCTGTGATTGCTACAAAGGGCTACTCTACCAATGCCCACATCATGGTCTCGAGAGGTGGTTGGTGATCCATATGTTCTATAATGGGATCTCATATGCCACGAAGGTTTCTCTTGATTCTACTACAGGAGGAGCACTAATGAACAAGACCATTGAGGAAGTGGAAGAGTTGATCAAGGAGGTGGCCCAGAACCACCACCAATGGGCCTCCAAGCGGAGTCACCCAGCACCTGCAATAGGGAGATATGCTGTTAACTCTGTGGATCATCTTGCGGCAAGTATGGATGCACTGAGCAAATGGTTTGACTCTCTAACCCCTGCTTCTGTACATGCGGGAAACTCCTTTAGTGATGGAGTAACAACATATAAGTATGACTACTGTGGAGAGCATAACGGATCCGAGACATAGGTTGAGCTTGTTGATGCGGTGGGCGAGTATAATTAGAGGCCCAATAATTGTTATTCAGGCACATACAACCCCGGATGGGGGAACCACCAAAATTTTTTCTACAAAGGTAATTTAGGAAATTTCCAACAACCAGAAGGATATGGGCAACCGCGTAATGGGCAGCAGCAACCATGTTGGTGCAGGGGCACTAGATAATCGAACCTAGGTTTTGATTATGGCAAAGACCCAAAGTTAAGGTCTTATCGTTATCTCATATGCTTTGTTAAGTGTGCGAAAATGATTAAGCTAAGTCGAAGGTCAGCGACACCCAGAGAATCTCGAGTCGAGAAATCATGGTGGTCAGGCGACATCGGGAGAACTTCGTGGGAGTCGAAGAACCCAAGTGGAGACCAAAAGCTAAGAAACTGGTCAGAAAGGACCGAAGGTAAGCACGAGTGTGAAGAGAGATGGTAAGGTCATGTCCTCTGTACGGGAACGACTGTAGGCGACGATCCGACTAAGACTTTCTGTGGAAGGTCTAGGTCGAGATCGGACGATAAGGAACCATCATCTTTACTATATTTCATTTGTCTTGTGCTAACTCTTTGTTGGAGTTGAATAACCAAGTTGGCAGTTGACTGCTGGCTCTTGGCAGTCAACTGCTACTGGCATCAGTCGACTTCTATTCAAACTATTGGGATGTATACTTAAAGCCCAGCCTTTGTATGAACATCTTCATTTTGAAATAAGAATCACATGATCATTATTTGCATTTCATATTTATGCATATTGTTTGATACTTTACATTGTGGACAATATGGTGTGTAGTGTCACACAGAAGATCATGTTTTCAGTTCCTTGTAGAGTATAAGTAGAGGCTCACAACCAAGATGGTTTTGGACAAACCTTTGGCATGGTTGTAGTGTAATTTGGTATTGGTTTATCTTGACCATAAAATTGTACTAGTACACTTTGTGTGTATTGAGCAAGACCGATTTAGAGGTGATTCAATTTATACTGACTCTATAATTGAATCGGACCTCAGATATTATGGTGTACATGCTCTTAATCCCTATATAATAACGGGCACATGTACTTAGTATTTATTTCTTTGATTTACCAATGGGAGAGATTTATATGTTAAATCGATAGGCCTGGTAAGTTGGGAAATAATATTATTTACATGGTGTGTCGTTGATTATAGGAGGAAACCGTGTCCTATGCATTAGGATGATGATGTACAATTGAGGAGCTCATAAAGTTCATCATGTAAATTCTGCAGGTGGGCTTGGTCCAACATGATGATAAGGATGAGTGGTACTACTCATGGAGTTAGATATTAATTAATTAAATTATCAGTAATTTAATTAGTTAATGGACATTCGATATCTTAAACACAGGGAGATATTTTGTACAAATAATATGTGGATCCCATATTTAATTATGGGGGTTGGTGAGGTAGATCAATGATGAACCTCTAGTGGAATGGATCATCATTAATGGATTGGGTTATATGTGGTTTAGATCCATTGGGTGGCCAAGATCCACCTCCTCCTCATGGTCCCTATTGTAGCCTATTATAAATACGTCATGAAGCCTAGACCTAAGTATGATCTAAGTTGGAGGCTAGGGTTTTGGTTTGTCCATCTCCTTTGGGCTGGCAGCAACAAGACAAAGAGCTAGGGTTTCCTTCCTCCTTGGTCGGCCCCTCTTCCCCATCTCATTGTCGGTGTCTCCTCTCCTTCTCCAAGGGTCGGCGACATCAAGGTTTGAGGGTGATCCTTCTCTCTTGGCTGGCGCCATCTTCTCCCTCTCCTTAGGGCCGGTGGACACCAAGGACTTAGTGTTTGGTGGTCGGCACAAGCAAGGAGAGGAAGGGAGGATTATCTTCCCTTGTTCGGAGTGAGCAAGGAAGGGAAGATACGTGGTCTAGGAGGCTTTGATTCTTTGAAGATCGTCGCCCACACGATGTCCAAGAAGAGGATAGGAATACAATAGAAGATCAAGAGGTAAAACAAGAGGTATAATCTTGTTTAGTTTTGATTCTTGTTCTTTTGTATTTGTATGTTATTGATTGACATGGACCCTGATGATAAACACAAAAATCGGCGATCCGTACATCATCTATTCCACGGCTAATCGAGGAAAATAGTTAGGTTTTTTGAACAAGTTTATTCAAGCGACCACTCAAATCGAATAGCACGATGATGAATTGGTTGCTTGGGTAATCCATTCCCATCCGGATTAGTTTTAATTAATGAAATTTTAATCCGGGGACGTGAGACAGGATCGCCATGCACAAGCGACCGAAGGGAAGAAGCGGGAAACACAATTTTCCCTTCAACCATTATCAGAGCCATGGTTTTCAATTTTGTATGTTTCGATTCGGTTACTTTCATGCATTTATCATATATTGTATATGTCGAATAATAGTAGGATGTGCGTAGGCTAACTATTTGCTTGTAGGCATAAGATCTAACTATTATGGCTATGTGGATGTATGTGATTGTGTATTTGTGATTGTAACTAATTATTTGAATCCTCGGGGTTGACGAGGCTAATTAGTATTTAATTTTTGTAATTAAATACGACACTGTTTATCCACTCATTTTAATTTATTTTCGATCTAGATATGTTGTACACTCCTTCGTGGAGTATAGGATCGATGAATGTAAATTAAAATAGTTTATCTCAGCTCGGATCCTTTTGTGGCTTGCACATGGTAAAGGGAGGAGCGGACGAGATGGCGATACGACGGGAAGCATATTGGAAAACAAAAGTCATAATAGTTGGAAAGTTTTTTTTTTCATATTTATTGCTTATTGTTTGATATGCATGTTGTGTGAAAATTCGTCAATTTTAAATAACTAAGTGGGAGAGGGATATTTTTAATTCCCGCGACCTCCATTTCAATTTGACATGTGATGCGAACAAACTTGCGCGTTGGCTCTGAGTGCCTTCCTCCATATCGGATGAGTTTATTTTGTGGCTCACTAGGACAAATATGGTTATAGAAAATTATTTAGGAGCGTGTGTACTTCCCCATCGGAAGGCACATAATTCAAGATAATTGCTTTAGTATCGGGTAATAGTAAACACTAAGATGCAAATAAAAGTATCCTCCCCATCAGAGTAACTGCTTTTATTTGTAGGGACAAAGAGGAACCAACTATTAATTTTATTTATCAAAAAGTATGGTTGACAGGATAATAAAATTAATGAGTAAAACCTCCTCTTATAAATGCAGAATTTGTATACGTCCACACTATCGTGGTATATGATAGTCTTGATGTTTTGAGGTGTTGGTTGATTTTAAAATTTTATTGTTTGAGGAATCAATAAATTTTTAAAATCTAATGTTTTGATCACTGTGATTCTTAGGTTTTTCAAAATAGCTTTCAACCCACTTGCTGTGATTCTGAAAGAAAACAAACTTACTGGACCTAACTATGTTGATTGGAAACGGAATCTGGACATTGTCTTGACTGCCGAGGAGTACAAATATGTACTCTTCAAAGAGTGTCCTCCTAAGCCTACGGATGATTCTAGTGAAAAGGAGAAAGAGAGTTATAGGAAGTGGATCAAGGCTGATAAGATGACGCAATGTTACATTTTGGCTTCTATGTCAAATGTATTACAACATCAGCATCAGGTCATGACTACTGCCTATGACATGATGCTCAATCTCAAGGAACTTTTCGGACACCAGAATCGGGCTGTTAGGCAGGAAGCTATGAGGAACTTGATGACGACCACCATGACTGACGGAACACCCGTGAGGGATCATATTCTCAAGATGATGGCTCATTTGAATGATCTAGAAGTCCTTGGAGCGGAGATCAATGGGGAAACCCAGGTTGATATCATTCTCCAATCTCTACCTAGAAGTTTTGAGCAGTTTCGCCTGAACTACAACATGAATAAAAGGTTGTATTCATTGGCGGAGTTTTTGAAAAAACTCCAGGTGGCAGAGGGGCTTTTTCGTCAAAGTGCTCAGGCTATGGTTGCTCAAAAGGTTTCTACTTCTAAGACGAAAGACAAGAAGAAGAAGAAACAAGGTGTAGCAAAGATGGCGGCAGGATCTCAGGCAAGAGTGAAGAAGTCGAAAGGCAAGTGCTTCACTTGCAAGCAGACTGGATATTAGATGGCGGACTGTCCCAACCGCAAACAGAACGAAGGTATATCTTTTAGTTTAGTCATTGAAACATCTTTAACGGTGTTATCTACCGGCTCCTGGTGTGTAGATACTGGAGTCACTGATCATGTCTGCAATTCTTTTTAGGGGTTCCAGGAAACCAAATGACTAGCTGAGGGAGAGATTATCGTCTACATCGACAATGCTACGATGGTGGCGGCTATTGTAGTGGGAGATATTTATTTATCTTTTGATAGGAATAAAACTTTGGTTCTGAGAAATTACCTTTATGTACCTACATTTAGAAAGAATTTGATTTTAGTTTCTAAATTATTTTTGGATGGATATTCTATTTCTTTTAATGATAGCATTGTTATAAAAAGGAGTAGGAAGATTATCTGTTCTAGTACATTGATAGGAAATTTATACACTCTTGAACCAAAAACTCCCACGATGCAAATAGAAATAAATAACTCATCTTCTAAATCTAATAAGAAAAAAGAACCTTCAAAAATGAACCAAACATATCTTTGGCATCTAAGGTTAGGTCATATTAACCTGAGTAGAATTCAAAGGTTAATAGTTGATGGACCTTTGGGCTCATTGGTGGTGGAAGATATCCCAACCTGCGAATCTTGCTTGGAAGGTAAAATGACCAAGAGGCCTTTTAAGGCCAAGGGGTATAGAGCCAAAGATGTGTTGGAATTGGTTCATTCTGATTTGTGTGGTCCTATGTCTATCCAGGCTAGAGGTGGTTTTGAATATTTCATCTCTTTTATAGACGATTATTCAAGATATGGATACATTTACTTGATGCGCCACAAGTTTAAATGCTTTGACAGGTTCAAAGAATTCAAGGCTGATGTGGAGAAATGTCAAGATAAAAGTATCAAGATACTACAATATGATCATGGTGGTGAGTACCTCTTAGGAGAGTTTAGGAGTTACTTTTCAGAGGTTGGGATTCAATCCCAACTGTCTACACTTGGTACACCCCAAGAGAATGGTGTGGTGGAGCGAAGGAATAGGACTCTTATGGGGATAGTTAGATCGATGATGAGTTATTCTGAGTTACCAAATTCGTTCTGGGGGTATGCTCTGGAAACGATAGTGTATATTCTGAACTTGGTACCATCTAAATCAGTATCTTCTACTCCCACAGAATTATGGACTGGGCAAAAGCCTAGTCTGAGACATATTCGAATTTGGGATAGTCCAGCACATGTGCTAAAGGGAGATGCTGGTAAGTTGGAACCTCGTACAGAAGTATGCTTGTTCATAGGCTATCCCAGAGGAACGAAAGGTGGTTTGTTCTATAGTCCAAGAGATCAGAGGGTGATCGTTAGCACAAACACCCGATTTTTAGAGGAAGACTATGTGATGAATCACAAGCCCATGAGCAAGATTGTTCTAGAGGAATTGAGAGGGGAAGTCACTACTTCAATACCAATAGTACAAGAAGACATACCACAAGTTACTGCACTGCGTGTCACAGAGGATACACAAGTGATATCTCATCGTAGTGGGAGGATTGTTAGACAACCTGATAGATTAATATTCTTGGGAGAATCTTCTAATTTGGTCCCTAGCGAACATGAACCTGATCCCTGGACATATGACGAGACAATCCAAGATAAAAATGCAGTATCTTGGCAAAAGGCGATGAATTTTGAGATAGAATCTATGGATTCAAATCAGGTCAGGGAGCTAGTAGAACCACCCAATGGTGTAAAAGCCAATGGATGCAAGTGGATCTACAAAAGGAAGAGAGGATCGGATGGGAAGGTAGAGACCTTGAAAGAAAGGCTTGTTGCGAAAGGGTATACTCAAAAAGAGGGTATCGATTATAAGGAGACATTTTCACCGGTAGCCATGCTTAAGTCTATTCGGATTCTCTTGTCTATTGCTGCTTATATGGATTATGAGATTTGGCAGATGGATGTCAAGACAACTTTCCTTAATGGAAGTCTTGAAGAAAACATCTTTATGGAGCAACCAGAGGGATTCATTGAAAAGGGCAAAGAGCATCTTGTGTGTAAGCTTAATCGATCTATTTATGGATTGAAGCAAGCTTCGAGATCTTGGAACATCCACTTTGATGAGGTAATCTAGTCATATAAATTTATTCAAAGTCCGGATGAGTCTTGTGTATACAAGAGATGTGACTGAAACGTAGTGGTATTTTTTATACTATACATAGATGACATTTTGCTCATTGGCAACAATGTCAAAGTGTTATCAGACATAAGGGTATGGTTGTCCAAACAATTTGATATGAAGGACCTGGGAGAAGTGGAATACATCCTTGGGATCAAGGTTATAAGGGATCACAAGAAAAGGATGTTGTGCTTATTGTTAGGGCAATCTCTTGCCATAATATGGTTTTGATGGTGTGGCAAAGGGTTTAAGTTAGTTTGATATGTTGATTTGATATGTGCGTTGAAGTCGTGCAGGACTTAGTAATTCGCACATGGAGCCATGGCGAGTTTCACATCTCATGACTCGTGCCTTGAGTCGGTGAAGGATAGCTTTGCGGAAGCCGTGCGCTTGGAGCATCCGAGGGACCGCCGGACGAGGAGCTTGGAGTGAAGCCGGAGGAAGTAGACTTCGAGGCAAGAGACGCGAAGGAGCATTGCAGAGTCGTGCACCTGATGCTGCCGAGGGACGTGGCCGCGAACGAAGAGAACTTCGAAGGTGAGGGACTCCGAGGGATGAGAGTGAGCGATTGTAACCCGGGAAGGGTAGCTCTTAGGTGAAACTTGGCCAAGTGTCGGATGGTTTTTCCCGGCACCAGTCGACTGCCATGTCATGGCAGTCGACTGCTCTGAGTCGATGGTTCGATTGACTGGTCTAATGTGGCTGAATCAAGTTGATCAGTCGACTGACAGCATGGGCAGTCGGTGATGGCGTCGATCGGCTGCCAAGGGCAGCGATCGTGATCACCGTGCAGCACGGGAATGGAGTCGACCTCGTTGAGGACTCGACTGGTTGACATCAGTCGACTGATGGGTGCCATCAGTCGACTGATGCCAGTACCGTTGGATGGTATCCAACGTGGAAAGCGGCCATTATTGGGCAACGGCTACAGCACCAGTCGACTGATGGGTGCCATCAGTCGACTGATCCCGTGTCAACGGGAAGAAACCTTCTTCCTCTATAAAAAGGAAGGGGGTAAGGCTTTGGGAGGCTAATGCATATACTCTAACACTCTCCCAAAGTTCCCAAAAGCTTTCCATCCTCTTACCCAAGCTTATTTTCATTATATTTGTAAGAGGAGTGTTTGTTGTAAAGAGGTTACCTCCACCTAGCTTTGTGCAAAGGAGAGATCTAGTGGATAGATTACGGAGTGATTCACCGTGGACGAATCGGACCGTGGATTAGCGGCGTAGCCGTGAACCACGTTACATCTCCGTGTTTGTATTGTCTTTGGTTTATTTATATTTGCTTGTCTTAGTTTATTGCTTCCGCTTGCGCTAACGTTTTCATAGACGAGCGAATTACGACATCCAACGAACGAGGGCTATTCACCCCCCTCTAGTCGGCCAATCGATCCCCAACAAGTGGTATCAGAGCCAAAGAAAGCTTGTCGAGGACTAACCGCCACAACAAGCAATTTTCAAAATGGCCGGCTCAAACATCCATCCACCGAAGTTCGACGGCGAATTCTCTTGGTGGAAAAAGAGAATGGAGGTATTCTTCGAAACCGACTTTGAAATCCTTTTAATAATGGAAAACGGTTTCGAGTTGCCTAGGAGAAATCGAGATTGAGCAAAAGACAAAGAGAGGAGTATTTGGCAAATTCAAAGGCCAAGCACCACCTCTACAATGTGCTCCCTCAACAAAAGTAAATAGAATAGGGGAGTGCTCAAGTGCCAAAGAGATGTGGGAGAGATTGGTTGAACTTCATGAAGGCACTTCGGAAGCCAAGCTAGCGAGAAGAGATCTCCTCCGCTCCCAACTATCAAATATTAAGCTTGAAAAGGGAGAAAAGGTAACTTCCCTACATTCTAGAATTAAAGAAATATTAATTGGGCTAACGAGTGTAGGTGAGAAGCTATCAAACCGGGATATGGTAATGAAAGCCATAGATGCCTTTCCCCGGTCCTCAAAATGGAGCTCCATGGTGGACTCATTTTACATCTCCAAGAACTTGGAAGTAAGTACCTTGGAGGAATTCTTCTCAACAATGAAGCTTCATGAAACTAGGCTAGAAGGAATACAAGAAGAGCCTAGAATCCAACCCTCAAGAGGAGTAGCCTTGATGGAAAACAAGGGGAAGAAGAAGATGGAAGTCCCCTCCTCCTCATCCGATGAAGCCTCTACCTCCTCCATGGATAGCACGGAAGAAGCCTACATGGTAAGGAAGGTAAGGCGTGCATTTAAGAATTTTAGATTTGATAAATTTCATGACAGGAATAGAAGACCAAGGGGGAAGGTCATATGCTACAATTGCCAAGGAGAGGGACATATAAGGGATAATTGTACCCTCCTAAACAAGAGCAAGGAAGAGAAGAAAAAGAAATAAGAAAAGAGGAAGAAGAAAGGGAGCAAGAAAAAGGAAGAAGAAAAGAAGGCAAAAGGAAAAGGGAAGGCCATGACACTCAAAGCCAAGACATGGGATGACCTTGCCTCTTCATCCTCATCCGAAGAAGAAGAGCACGTCTACTCCAACCTAGCACTAATGGCTCTTCATGACTCGGATTGCTCCTCCACCTCAAATGAAGAATCAAGCACAAGTGGGGAGAGCTCAAATGAAGGGGGAGCTTCTACATCCTCCTCATCCGAAGAAGAAGAAGAGGATATGGAAACTATGGTAGCAGCTTCTCCTAAGAAAATAGTTTCCATAATTTCTAGTTTAACTAAGGAGTTATTTGGCATGAAAAATAAAAATAAAAGCATGCTTAATCAAATTAAGGATTTAGAACAAAAACTAGAAAAAGCAT
Source organism: Wurfbainia villosa (assembly GCA_025175895.1). NCBI lineage: Eukaryota > Viridiplantae > Streptophyta > Magnoliopsida > Zingiberales > Zingiberaceae > Wurfbainia > Wurfbainia villosa. Next base: position 28,715,336 of record CM045986.1, read on the forward strand.
GCTTAAATGATAATGTTTCTTCTTGCCATGATGATGCATGCTCACATGACTATATGCCTTTGGATGTTAATGATGCATGCATAGAGGAAAATAGGGCATTAAGGGAAAAGGTAGATTATTTAACCAAAGCCCTAGAGAAATTCACAATTGGCTCCAACACATTAAATATGATCATAGGGAGCCAAAGAGCAAGTTTTAACAAAAAAAGGCCTAGGATATAAGGAAAAGAAAAATGAAAAGGCCTACAAATGCCTAATAGCTAGGGGACAAGATAAAAAGAAAGTAATAGCTAGGAAATGGATCCCCAAGGAGTACTTAGTGAACCCAATAGGAAAGAACTTATTTTGGGTTCCAAAATCCATCCTTAAGGGTTAGAATAACCCTAGGGTAGTCAACCACATGGACCTAGCCTATATCATATTTTGGTTGACTTAGGATGACAGGACAACATTTTTTTTTAGATAGTGTTGGGTGATGATAACGTACCCATAAATAGATAATAATGCTTAAATCATGATGATTGATGTAATTCCTATGTATATTTGCAATCATGGTTTATGTTTTTGAAATTTGGCACGTTATCATGAGAAATAGTTTTGAATCATGCTTTAGGTAATACTTTGTCTATTATCATCATATAATACCTAATGCATGACTATTATTTGATGAATACATGAGTTTCATGATCATAATGTAAAATTAATTCATATATGTCATTAGGATCATGTAGGATGTTAGGTTGACACTTAACCATGATAGAATTGCATGAACATATTGGTTAAGTATATACAAATACCCCCTAGGATGCATCTCACACTCACCATAGGCTACCTTGATTGAAAACTTAGCATGAGTGAGATGTTAGGATGATACAAATGTCCACTAATGCCTATGGCATTTAGATGATCATTTAAAGTATCGAAATAGCAATAATAGACCAATCATGGGGAAGGCTTATGTTTAATTCATAGACATATTGCCCAAAGATCATGGTTGGATATTTCATATGTTTTCAAAACAATTTCTTACTTTAAAATATATGTATTCATGTTTTGAAACAATTGGATGCAAGACTAGGTGTTAAAATGGATACTCTTATGATTAAAAACCTATTAGTTTTTAAAGCTTTTGGATTTTTGGCAAATACGTGGAAATATAATGATTTTTCATGAAAACATATTTTTCACTGATATATATACTTAAAAGAAATATGTTCCCCAAATTTCATGATTTTTTGAATTTTCTGGAATTTTTAATGCATTTCTGAAATTCGGTCTGAAAATTAAAAATCCTGAAATTCACGTGCGATCATTAGTATCTGAACGATCGTGATGGCCTGAATATCGAGACCATTTAAATCAACTTGTGGTATTTTCTTTCTATTAGACTTGATGCCATGTGTTTCTAACTTAGTGATAATCTTTTTGATGGTGTCAAAGGGGGAGAAAATATTATGTTTAAGTTAATTATAAAAGGGGGAGAAATTTATGATAGGGAGAAATTTACATAGAGAGTTTCATGGATTAAGGAAGAGTTGCATGTTGCTATATCAGGTTTATGTTTACATGCTTTCTTACCTTTGAATTTATATCAAATGTTTTTACCTAACTTAAACGGATTGCCACACATCAAAAAGGGGGAGATTGTTAGGGCAATCTCTTGCCATAATATGGTTTTGATGGTGTGGCAAAGGGTTTAAGTTAGTTTGATATGTTGATTTGATATGTGCGTTGAAGTCGTGCAGGACTTAGTAATTCGCACATGGAGCCATGGCGAGTTTCACATCTCATGACTCGTGCCTTGAGTCGGTGAAGGATTGCTGTGCGAGAGCCGTGCGCTTGGAGCATCCGAGGGACCGCCGGACGAGGAGCTTGGAGTGAAGACGGATGAAGTAGACTTGAGGCAAGAGGCGAAGGAGCATTGCAGTCGTGCACGATCTTGCCGAGGGGGCGTGGCGCGAGCGAAGAGAACTTCGAAGGTGAGGACTCAGGGATGAGTGGCGATTGTAACCGGGAAGGGTAGCTCTTAGGTGAAACTTGGCCAAGTGTCGGATGGTTTTCCGGCACGATCATTGCCATGTCATGGCAGCGGTCGCCTAATCGATGGTTCGATTAGTGGTCTAATGTGGTCAAGTTGATCGATCGGTACCGAGATCGCTGATCGATCGGGGGCGATTTGACGACGCAATGGGTCGACCTCGTTGAGGACTCGGTGGTTGACATCGATCGTGATGGGTGCCATCGATCGTGATGCGATCTGGCTGGATGGTATCCAAGCGTGGAAAGCGACCATTATTGGGCAGCGACTACGGCACGATCGTGATGGGTGCCATCGATCGGCCCGATCCGTGTCAACGGGAAGAAACCTTCTTCCTCTATAAAAAGGAAGGGGGTAAGGCTTTGGGAGGCTAATGCATATACTCTAACACTCTCCCAAAGTTCCCAAAAGCTTTCCATCCTCTTACCCAAGCTTATTTTCATTATATTTGTAAGAGGAGTGTTTGTTGTAAAGAGGTTACCTCCACCTAGCTTTGTGCAAAGGAGAGATCTAGTGGATAGATTACGGAGTGATTCACCGTGGACGAATCGGACCGTGGATTAGCGGCGTAGCCGTGAACCACGTTACATCTCCGTGTTTGTATTGTCTTTGGTTTATTTATATTTGCTTGTCTTAGTTTATTGCTTCGCTTAACGCTTCGCGTTTTCATAGGCGAGCGGAATTCGACATCCAACGAACGAGGGCTATTCACCCCCCTCTAGCCGGCCAATCGATCCCCAACAAGTGGTATCAGAGCCAAAGAAAGCTTGTCGAGGACTAACCGCCACAACAAGCAATTTTCAAAATGGCCGGCTCAAACATCCATCCACCGAAGTTCGACGGCGAATTCTCTTGGTGGAAAGAGAATGGAGGTATTCTTCGAAACCGACTTTGAAATCCTTTTAATAATGGAAAACGGTTTCGAGTTGCCTAGAACGTAAAATGGGGAGCCATTGGAGAAATCTAGGTGGAGCAAAAGGCAAAGAGAAGAATACTTGGCAAATTCAAAGGCCAACACCACCTATACAATGTGCTCCCTCAACAAAAGTAAATAGAATAGGGGAGTGCTCAAGTGCCAAAGAGATGTGGGAGAGATTGGTTGAACTTCATGAAGGCACTTCGGAAGCCAAGCTAGCGAGAAGAGATCTCCTCCGCTCCCAACTATCAAATATTAAGCTTGAAAAGGGAGAAAAGGTAACTTCCCTACATTCTAGAATTAAAGAAATATTAATTGGGCTAACGAGTGTAGGTGAGAAGCTATCAAACCGGGATATGGTAATGAAAGCCATAGATGCCTTTCCCCGGTCCTCAAAATGGAGCTCCATGGTGGACTCATTTTACATCTCCAAGAACTTGGAAGTAAGTACCTTGGAGGAATTCTTCTCAACAATGAAGCTTCATGAAACTAGGCTAGAAGGAATACAAGAAGAGCCTAGAATCCAACCCTCAAGAGGAGTAGCCTTGATGGAAAACAAGGGGAAGAAGAAGATGGAAGTCCCCTCCTCCTCATCCGATGAAGCCTCTACCTCCTCCATGGATAGCACGGAAGAAGCCTACATGGTAAGGAAGGTAAGGCGTGCATTTAAGAATTTTAGATTTGATAAATTTCATGACAGGAATAGAAGACCAAGGGGGAAGGTCATATGCTACAATTGCCAAGGAGAGGGACATATAAGGGATAATTGTCCCCTCCTAAACAAGAGCAAGGAAGAGAAGAAAAAGAAATAAGAAAAGAGGAAGAAGAAAGGGAGCAAGAAAAAGGAAGAAGAAAAGAAGGCAAAAGGAAAAGGGAAGGTCATGGCACTCAAAGCCAAGACATGGGATGACCTTGCCTCTTCATCCTCATCCGAAGAAGAAGAGCACGTCTACTCCAACCTAGCACTAATGGCTCTTCATGACTCGGATTGCTCCTCCACCTCAAATGAAGAATCAAGCACAAGTGGGGAGAGCTCAAATGAAGGGGGAGCTTCTACATCCTCCTCATCCGAAGAAGAAGAAGAGGATATGGAAACTATGGTAACGAATGCTTCTCCTAAGAAAATAGTTTCCATAATTTCTAGTTTAACTAAGGAGTTATTTGGCATGAAAAATAAAAATAAAAGCATGCTTAATCAAATTAAGGATTTAGAACAAAAACTAGAAAAAGCATGCTTAAATGATAATGTTTCTTCTTGCCATGATGATGCATGCTCACATGACTATATGCCTTTGGATGTTAATGATGCATGCATAGAGGAAAATAGGGCATTAAGGGAAAAGGTAGATTATTTAACCAAAGCCCTAGAGAAATTCACAATTGGCTCCAACACATTAAATATGATCATAGGGAGCCAAAGAGCAAGTTTTAACAAAAAAAGGCCTAGGATATAAGGAAAAGAAAAATGAAAAGGCCTACAAATGCCTAATAGCTAGGGGACAAGATAAAAAGAAAGTAATAGCTAGGAAATGGATCCCCAAGGAGTACTTAGTGAACCCAATAGGAAAGAACTTATTTTGGGTTCCAAAATCCATCCTTAAGGGTTAGAATAACCCTAGGGTAGTCAACCACATGGACCTAGCCTATATCATATTTTGGTTGACTTAGGATGACAGGACAACATTTTTTTTTAGATAGTGTTGGGTGATGATAACGTACCCATAAATAGATAATAATGCTTAAATCATGATGATTGATGTAATTCCTATGTATATTTGCAATCATGGTTTATGTTTTTGAAATTTGGCACGTTATCATGAGAAATAGTTTTGAATCATGCTTTAGGTAATACTTTGTCTATTATCATCATATAATACCTAATGCATGACTATTATTTGATGAATACATGAGTTTCATGATCATAATGTAAAATTAATTCATATATGTCATTAGGATCATGTAGGATGTTAGGTTGACACTTAACCATGATAGAATTGCATGAACATATTGGTTAAGTATATACAAATACCCCCTAGGATGCATCTCACACTCACCATAGGCTACCTTGATTGAAAACTTAGCATGAGTGAGATGTTAGGATGATACAAATGTCCACTAATGCCTATGGCATTTAGATGATCATTTAAAGTATCGAAATAGCAATAATAGACCAATCATGGGGAAGGCTTATGTTTAATTCATAGACATATTGCCCAAAGATCATGGTTGGATATTTCATATGTTTTCAAAACAATTTCTTACTTTAAAATATATGTATTCATGTTTTGAAACAATTGGATGCAAGACTAGGTGTTAAAATGGATACTCTTATGATTAAAAACCTATTAGTTTTTAAAGCTTTTGGATTTTTGGCAAATACGTGGAAATATAATGATTTTTCATGAAAACATATTTTTCACTGATATATATACTTAAAAGAAATATGTTCCCCAAATTTCATGATTTTTTGAATTTTCTGGAATTTTTAATGCATTTCTGAAATTGATGCGAAAATTAAAAATCCACGAAATTCACGTGCGATCTGAGTATCCGAACGAACGATCGTGATGGCTGAATATTTTGAATTCCGATTTTAAATCAACTTGTGGTATTTTCTTTCTATTAGACTTGATGCCATGTGTTTCTAACTTAGTGATAATCTTTTTGATGGTGTCAAAGGGGGAGAAAATATTATGTTTAAGTTAATTATAAAAGGGGGAGAAATTTATGATAGGGAGAAATTTACATAGAGAGTTTCATGGATTAAGGAAGAGTTGCATGTTGCTATATCAGGTTTATGTTTACATGCTTTCTTACCTTTGAATTTATATCAAATGTTTTTACCTAACTTAAACGGATTGCCACACATCAAAAAGGGGGAGATTGTTAGGGCAATCTCTTGCCATAATATGGTTTTGATGGTGTGGCAAAGGGTTTAAGTTAGTTTGATATGTTGATTTGATATGTGCGTTGAAGTCGTGCAGGACTTAGTAATTCGCACATGGAGCCATGGCGAGTTTCACATCTCATGACTCGTGCCTTGAGTCGGTGAAGGATAGCTTTGCGGAAGCCGTGCGCTTGGAGCATCAGAGGGACCGCCGGACGAGGAGCTTGGAGTGAAGCCGGAGGAAGTAGACTTCGAGGCAAGAGACGCGAAGGAGCATTGCAGAGCCGTGCGCCTGATGCTGCCGAGGGATGTGGCCGCGAACGAAGAGAACTTCGAAGGCGAGGGACTCCAAGGGATGAGAGTGAGCGATTGTAACTCGGGAAGGGTAGCTCTTAGGTGAAACTTGGCCAAGTGTCGGATGGTTTTCCGGCGCGATCAGCCATGTCATGGCGATCGTGCTCCCAATCGATGGTTCGATCGACCGGTCTAATGTGGTGAATCAAGTTGATTAGTCGGTACCGATGCATGGCGGATCGGTGATGGCTTGATCGGTCGGCCCGCAAGCGGCGATCGATTGATGTCGGACCTCGTTGAGGACTCGGTGGTTGACATCGATCGGTGATGGGTGCCATCAGTCGATTGATGCCAGTACCGTTGGATGGTATCCAACGTGGAAAGCGGCCGTTATTGGGCAACGACTACAGCACTAGTCGACTGATGGGTGCCATCAGTCGACTAATCTTGTGTCAACGGGAAGAAACCTTCTTCCTCTATAAAAAGGAAGGGGGTAAGGCTTTGGGAGGCTAATGCATATACTCTAACACTCTCCCAAAGTTCCCAAAAGCTTTCCATCCTCTTACCCAAGCTTATTTTCATTATATTTGTAAGAGGAGTGTTTGTTGTAAAGAGGTTACCTCCACCTAGCTTTGTGCAAAGGAGAGATCTAGTGGATAGATTACGGAGTGATTCACCGTGGACGAATCGGACCGTGGATTAGCGGCGTAGCCGTGAACCACGTTACATCTCCGTGTTTGTATTGTCTTTGGTTTATTTATATTTGCTTGTCTTAGTTTATTGCTTCCGCTTGCGCTAACGTTTTCATAGACGAGCGAATTACGACATCCAACGAACGAGGGCTATTCACCCCCCTCTAGCCGGCCAATCGATCCCCAACACTTATCTCAAGTTTCATACATAGACACTATTCTAGCTCGTTTTAGCATGTAGAACTCCAAGAAAGGTTTTTTACCTTTTCGACATGGAGTACCTTTATCTAAAGAGATGTATCCTAAAACATCAAAGGAGATAGAGGAGATGAAGGTGGTTCCTTATGATTCGGCGGTAGGAAGCCTCATGTATGATATGTTATGTACGAGACCGGATATCTGCTTTACCGTGGGCATGGTTAGCAGATATCAGAGTAATCCAAGGCAGGGACATTGGACTGCGGTAAAGCATATAGTGAAGTATCTGAGAAGGATTAGGGATTATATGTTGGTATACCAGGCAGATCAATTACTCCTTGTGGGTTACATCGATTCTGACTTCCAATCAGATAGGGATAACAGTAAGTATACCTCGGGTTTTGTGTTTACTTTGGGAGGTGGTGACATTGTATGGAGGAGTGTCAAGTATAAATGCATGGCAGACTCTACCATGAAAGCTGAGTATGTGGCAACCTTTGAGGCACCCAAAGAAGTTGTATGGCTCAGGAACTTCTTGATGGACTTGGATGTGATTCCTCGTTTATTTAGAACTATCATAATTTATTGTGATAACAGTGGTGCAATTGCAAACTCGAAGGAACCACGATCCCATAAGGCAAGTAAACACATATAGCGCAAGTACCACCTGATATGAGAGATCATAAAGCGAGGAGAAGTTGATGTCGCCATGATTGCATCAGAGGATAACCTAGTAGATCCTTTCACTAAGGCCCTTCCAACGAGAGCTTTTGATAGACATATGGAGGGAATGGGAATCAGATGTATGGCAGTTTGATGACAGTATAGTCTTTTAATATAAGTGGGAGATTGTTGGGATGTATACTGAAAGCCTAGCCTTTGTACGAATAGCTTCATTTTGAAATAAGAATCACATGATCATTGTTTGCATTTCATATTTATGCATATTATCTGATACTTTACATTGTAGACAACATGGTGCGTGGTGTCACATAGAAGATCATGTTTTCAATTCCTTGTAGAGTATAAGTAGAGGCTCACAACCAAGATGGTTTTGGACAAACCATTGACATGGTTGTAGTGTAATTTGGTATTAGTTTATCTTGACCATAGAATTACACTACTACACTTTGTGTGTATTGAGTAGAACTGATTTAGAGGTGATTCAATTTATACTGACTATATAATTGAATCGGACCTCAGATATTATGGTGTACATGTTCTTAATCCCGATATAATAACGGGCACATGTACTTAGTATTTATTTCTTTGATTTACCAATGGGCGAGATTTAAGTGTTAAATCGATAGGCCTGATAAGTTGGGAAATAATATTATTTACATCCTATGCAGTAGGATGATGATGTCCCCTTGAGGAGCTCATAAAGTTCATCATGTAAATCCTGCAGGTGGACTTGGTCCAACATGATGATAAGGATGAGTGGTACTACTCATAGAGTTAGATATTAATTAATTAAATTGTCAGTAATTTAATTAATTAATGTACATTCAATATCTTAAACACAGGGAGATATTTTGTACAAATAATATGTGGAGCCCATATTTAATTATGGGGGTTAGTGAGGTAGATCAATGACGATCCTCTAGTGGAATGGATCATCATTAATGGATCAGGTTATATGTTGTATAAATTGGTGATCGATCGGAGGCAAATCGAAGCCAATGCAAAAGCAACTCAAATGTTGCAGTGTGGCTTGTCCAAGGAGGATCTCAACCGAATGGGACCACTCATCAGTGCCAAAGACCTCTAAAATAAATTAATCGACCTACACGAAGGGACGCCTGATGCTAAGGTATGTAAAAGAGATTTGCTTTTAAATAAATTGTATAATCTAAAGACGCAGGATCATGAGACCGCGATGCAACTCCATGTGCAGATCCAGGACATCTTGAATGGTCTACACGCCATCGGACAAAAGGTAGACAACTGAGACATACTAAGGTACGTTCTTAACGCATTTCCTAGGACCACCTTGTGGGCATCCATGGTTGATGCCGACAAGGTATCTAAAGATTTATCTAAGATTAGGTAAGACGAAGTCTTTTCTGAATTTGAGTTACATGAACAGACTAACGCGGTCCCGACCAAGAAAGGTGTTGCGTTGTTTACAAGTCAAAGACGAAGAGCAAGGAGCAAGATACCTCCCGAAGACGAAGAAGAATCTGAATTGGAAGGCGAATCTGAAGAGGAGATGGAGGTCGAACTAGTTAATCTAGTTCGAAAAATAATCAAAAAGAAAAGAGAGTAGTTGAAGAACAAGAAAGTCCCACAAACCTATACATGTTATGGGTGCAACAAGAAGGGACATTACTGTTGATGTAGTGAGCATCACTCCTTAGTTTTGATGTATAAACCATAGTTAAAATTTTAGGATTCACTTGTGTTCTAATATCAATGTTAAGTGTGTAGGCTTAACAGGAAGTCCTAGTAGGTCATGTTGACCGAATACTAGGCAAGTATCTTGACAGATCAGAAGGACCAGACACCAGGCATGAAGTTCAAATGGGTTGCGTGGACTGGACATTTAGCATGAAGACCGGTTGGGTCAGGAGACCGGACAATCGACAAAAAGTCCAGCTGGGTCAGGCAAACCGGACAGCTAGTGGAAGCCCTGGTGGGTCAGATTGGATCTCAAGATTGGTAAGTCCGACAAATAATCAGCAAGTAAGCCTCGAGTGAAGAGGTGAGGCCGAGTCCTTTGTAGGGGGACAAAGCTAGGCGTCAATCCGACGAAAAGTCCATGTGGGACTTAGTAGTCGAGATCGAGCAATATTACTACTGCTATCATATTATCTATCTGTGCTAATCTTATCTTGCAGGGATCAGTCAACTGAATGAATTCGAGTGGACTGAATTTCAGTCGACTGGACATGTATGAGTCAACTGGATACGTATTTGGCAGGATCAACTGGTGATCGATCGGAGATCGTGTGACACATATGGAAAGAGTTTCAGTCGACTGAAGGGTTTAAGTCGAATGAAGCGACAAATTTCCCTATGCGGAGCCGGGTGACATGGAGTCGACTGAATAGGTTTCAGTCGACTGGATGACCAAAAGTTCCATATCAACGGACGCATTCCAGTCGACTGGAAAAGGTCTTTAAAATAAGTGCTCAACCAGATCTGAGTACAACATTGGATCTACGTCGAAGTACTGTCGAAATCTACTCTCATTCACCAAAGTAAAATCTCCACAAAAAGGCGATCTTCCGACACTCCGAGCAAACTTCAACCATCTACTTAGTGTCGGTATAAACTCTTGTATTGTTTACTTTTTATTCGCTTCGGTACTTAATTTCAAAGAGTGGATAGTGTGTTACCATCTTTAACATTTGTAAAAAAGCGAAACCCTCCGAAGTCGAGAGTTCTCGAGACGGAGGTCATTTAGTGATTGCCATCGAGGTAGCTCTCGAAAGAGCTATGGGCCTTGGAGTAGCAACCCAGTTAGGGTTGTGAACCAAGTAAAACAATTATCTCATTTTCATTTCTGCTGCATACTCAATATTCTAAATTGTTTTATAAATTAAAATAAATTTTTTAAACTCCGAGATTCACCCCCATATCTCGAAGAAACACGATCCTACAATTACAAGTCAGAATGCACAAGATTGAAGCCAAGACACAAGCAACCCAAGCAAGCATTTCAAGTGACATGGGAAGAGGAAGAAGATCAAAGCAACGACTTGATGCTCTCCCCATAGATCATGCAGGGTACGAAAAAATCACCAAGGTACTCAAGCTTTGGTGGAATTTTATCTTCAATTTCTACTTGATTTGGCAAAGTTGAGATCATGGTTGGATACCCCTAGGTGACTTTGCTTTTCTGACTTGAAACTTCGTTGTACGCTCCCTCTCCCTTAACCGAGTTTTCCTCGAATGGTAGGGGGGAGCTATCCATGGTTTGCGATATGGTCTTGGCTATTTGGGCCACTTGCATTTCAGGCATCTTAGTGTGGCTTGTGAGCCCATCGACTAAGGCCTTCAACTCCCTCAGTGCCTCTTCGGATCTTTGATGCTACCGTTGGAATTCTGCATTGACCTTTGTTTGGGTAGCAATAAAGCCTTCAATCATTACCTCAAGTCTAGATTTAGGTGGTTGTTACTGCCCATTTCCTTGCAGCCTATATCCTCCCGACTGTTGGAAATTTCACGAATTACTTTTGTAGGAAAAATTCGGGCGGTTCCTCCATTCAGGGTTGTATGTGCTGGAATAAGGGTTATTTGACCTCTGATTATACTAGCCCCCCCCCCCCCCCCCGCATCAATATGCTTAACCTGAGTCTCAGATTCGCTCTGCTCTCCACAGTAGTCCGCCTGATATGTCGCTACTCCATCACTAAAGGAGTTGGTTGCACGTACAGAAGCATGGGTTAGGGAGTCAAACCGTCTGCTTAGTGTGTCCATCCTTATCGCTAGATGATCCACTGAGTTAACAACATATCTCCCTGCTGCAGAAGCTGGGTGACTCCGCTCGGAAGCTGATTGGTGGTGGTTTTGGGCCACCTCCTCGATCAACTCTTCCACTTCCTCAATAGTCTTGTTCATTTGTGCTACTCCTGCAGCAGAATCGAGGGAAACCTTCGTGGCATATGCGATCCCATTATAGAATATGTGGATCGCCAGCCACCTCTCGAGACCATGATGTGGGCATTGATAGAGTAGCCCTTTGTAGGGATCTCAGGCTTCAAACAAGGACTCCCCTTTCTTCTGGCAGAAGCTAGTACTCATATGGTGCATGTGAGTAGTCTTACTTGGTGGAAAAAATTTATTCAGGAATTAATGCTCACACTGCTCCCATGTGGTGATGCTACCTGAAGGAAGGGAGTGTAGCCATGTCTTTGCCTTGTCCCGTAGTGAAAATGGAAAGAGGCTCAAACGGATCGCAACGATGGGCACTCCGTTGAACTTCAATGTTGAGCATATCTCTAAAAATGTCTCTAGGTGCCGGTTCGGGTCTTCAGTAGCAACTCCTCTGAATTGGCTCTACTAGACCATGTGGATGAGTGCAGGTTTTAACTCAAAATTATTAGTCGTAATTGATGGTCCAGCTATACTCGACCTATATCCTCTAGCACTGGGGGTTGCATAATCCCCCAGAGGTTGGCTACCTATGTTCGCCAAAGGGGCATCTTGTTCCTACATACTTTTCTATTAAGCTCTCTTGTGATGGTAGGTTCATTCTATTTCTAGATCTATCGGAAGCAGATTTTTCGATCCTAAGCGTCTGTGCATACGATGAACCAAGCTGTGCAATCAGGAGTATATATACTACTTATTAAAAGAAAATCAAATAACCTAAAGTACTAAACCAAATGAAGAAAAACTAAAAACTGAACTAAAGAAAAATGTAATATAACTACTAAAATTAATCTAAACTGAATTTAAATAGCAAAAATCTAAACTAAGTAAACTGAAATAAAATGAAAATAAAACAAGAAAACAAATCTAGCATACGTCCGATCCAAACTATCCACTTTCGATTCAATATCTAATCAACAATCCCCATCAACGACGTCAACAACTTGATGCACGCGAGACCGACCTCAAATTGTCGATGATGGTCGTCGAGGACTCAAAGCTTGCGCTCGCGCTCAATGCCCGCAAGTGCACAAATGTCGTCAAGTAATAAAAGATTATCAATCCCACAGAGACAGAGATTTGAATATCATTTGTCAAGTGGATGTTGTTGTTCGGAGTTATAACCCTAAGAGTTGTGGTTGCAAGGCTGACGATAGTCCTAACTCAAGTATGGTGTCACTCGAAGGAAGAGAAGGTTGGTTCGAAGTTCGCTAAAGGATTCTAGGACTTCAGTTTCACTTGTGCGTCATGGGACATGCTATCAATTAGATGCTTTTGAGACCTCTAATTATTATTTTGTGAGAGGATCATCATGCATTTGCCCAATGAACTTTTATTTCTACTGGGAACTATCTATTTTTAACCAAGTTTCTCTTTCGGATCGTCAGAGCTCAGGGGGTTGATACCATTGGGAGCCTTCTATCACTAGGATCCCTCAACCCTTCTAGAGTTAACCTCTCGTACTTTGGGCCTTCTGCTAAGATAGGTTAATGGGGTATGAGGACGTCCTAATAATCCCTACGAAGAGGTGGATCGTATTTCATATCCTACTCTATCATATTCCATCGTCTATAATTACGGGAGGTAGGATGACCACAAGGTCTATCCTTTGTTCTCCTAGATTTTTGATACGAAGGATGTCACCCTTTGTATCGCCTATGTATAGTATAAATAAAAACAAGACGTAATCCTCATCGAACTCAAAAACACACAATTGCAAATAGAATCCAAAGAGGTGACTAACTATTTGATCTAGCATGTCTACATACACAAGTTACTCCCTAATCCTAGAATTGAAGTATCTACTTCATAGACAAACAAGAATAAACATAAGACATCTTAAGAAAAGCCATTACAATGTAAATAGAACAAGGAAATAAAGAATGTACTTGTTGTCCTATCCAATGTGCATGTCTTGGTTGATCTCCACGGTGTCGGAGCATTGGGATGGATCTTTTAGTCGCTTCCTTCCTCCTCATTGCGAGTCTCCGGTGCTTTTTAGGGCACCTTCTTGTCGTCCTAGTCGTCGGACCTCCCTCCCTAGGGTTTTGGCATGGCTTCCTATTTATAGATGTGAAACTGGCTCTCCATAAATCCTACGAAAACCCTAATTGTGTCAAATCTACACAGTGCCACATGGTCGTGTTGAATCCACACGGTCGGCCTTATGGGGTGCCAGAATTTCTAGCTTCGGGGGTTGGACATGACCATGTGAGATTTACACGGCTAGGCTATGTCCGCCTCTGTACTGTCTGGTGCACGCCTTCTTTTTCTCCAGAGCATGCCTGTGTTTTGGGAGAAACACAGCCAGAGGATGCTCGCCTTCCTTTGGCTTCAAAAGTGTCGTTTTACCTCCAAAGTGCCTTCCTACACATAAAAACAACAAGAGCAGATCTCCGAATTAGAAAATAGGAAATGAATGCAAAATATGGAAAAAAAAGATGCATGAAACACGTATGAACTGCAATGAGATGTGAGCTAAAACTACTCCTAAAACCCGTATATGTTTTGCTCACATCATGCCTCCTGCATATGTCAATGCATATGTATTGTCACTGCTTACACACCTCGTTACCATGACTCCATGTGGCCTAGGTGTGCAAAACATGACAACTACCCCAACTCCAACTACCACTTCTCTCAAGTGGCCGAATGGATAGTATGAATAAGTAGCTATCTAGCTATATATAAGGGGCCCCTATTGCTAGCCACTCCAGCTACCACTACTCCTGAGTGGTCGAGTGTTGCACGACAAGACAAACTGTATGCACCTTTGCCACCACTACCATAAGTGGTCAGGGTGAGCAGTATCATCTACCCACATCTCCCATAACCACTACCCCAAGTGACCGGGTGGACAAGTATGATTGACGACTCTCTCTCAATCACAAGGGAGATATAGTCGACAGCATGCACATAATATGATGATAACTCCAATGCATGTAAGCCCTCCGGCATGCGCTCTGCCTCGCAGGGATATATATATATATATATATATATATATAACCATCACCAACTCTAGTAATATAACATGATGACCAAACCAAGGTCTATAAATATACTCAACTACATGCACTTATGCAACAAGATGCATTACATTAATCATATCCACATAACTAACCACCACAATAATAATGCAACATGATAGGTAAATATATTATTTACAATGGATTAATGAGACTATACAGATATCAACCAAAATATCTCAAAGGTCAAACGACTAAGTATCAAGCATTGATAAAATAAGAATGGAGTAAAGATATTTCACAAAATAATTCATCTAACTTAATTAAGGAAAGATCCCAAGAAACCTTATAGGCATCGACGATGGATGTCGATAAGACATTCTGACGAAATGCCTTAAGAGTATACCTAATTAAGTCCCTATTTTCAATTTGATGACCTATTAAGTATAGTCCATAAAATATATCTTTAATCCTAGTTGTTGGAGGATCATGGCTGGGCTAGAAGGGGGGTTGAATAGCCCAATTGTGTGCTTGATGGAAATCGATCGTTCGTCTACAATACTTGTTAATATACACAGCGGAAATAATAGATACACTTACGAAATGAAGACAAATACAAGCACACAATAGACACGTGATATACATGGTTCGGAACCTTAGGGTTCCTACTCCACGGGGTGAGCTCAACGAGTTCGAGTGATGCACACACCACTACTCAAACTCCTCGACAACAAGTCGGAGGTGGAGAAACCTCGTACAAGCACTTACAAAACGTAATACAAAAGTACAAGCAAAATACAAAGACAATATGAAATACAAGTAAAGAAATGCTTTACAACACTTTGCTTTGATCACTTTCTTATTGCTTGCTTTGGTTTGCTCTTGAAGGTCTGGAATGCAGCAGCAATTCTCCTCCAAAATCTCACCAAAAATCACTATCGAAATCCTCCCCAAGCTCCTCCTTTTATGCTTGTCTCATGCTTATTCCGCACCTAGCAGTCGACTGCTTTTGTAGCCATTATGAGACAATGGCTTGATCCATGTTGGAAAAATCCAATGGATAGCTCATTAGTTGACTGATAAACTCCATCAGTCGACTGATGCATAGCAAGTCGAGCCACTGGTCGAGCTGCCTCACTTCTGTGGCTGTTTTCTCAACCATCAGTCGACTACCCTCCATGGCAGTCGACTGTCAAGCATTGCGATGCAGTTGAATGCCAGTCGACTACCACCAGTCGACTGGTACATCATCCCAGTCGACTGGTAAACCTCAAACATGAGGTTTAACCCAAGTATGCTGCCCTCATACTTGCTATACACTCTTAGCCTAAACCTAAGCCTTCTGGCCACCTCTACTAGCTTCATGCTTATCGGATCCCTCCAAGTCATCCATGACTTGTTCATCCATGCGCGGATCCCTCCAAGTCATCCATGACTTGTTCATCCATATGCTAGCCTCCAGGTGCTTCCTTCGGCTATTGTCAAGCTCTCGGTGTCTACACTGCCGAGGTACATATGGACTTATGCTCCCAAGACTCTCGCTTGGCCTTACGCCACCAAACCACCCCTTGGACTTTCCAAATGCCAAGTACCCATGACTCGGACTTTCACCACCAAGGCTACACACTTAGACTTCTCAAATGCCAAGTACCCATGACTTGAACTTTCACCGCCAAGGCTACACACTTGGACTTATGTTGCCAAGGCTACACACTTGGACTTCCCATGCCAACTCCATGTTGGACTTTCCATTCCAAGGCTACACACTTGGACTTACCATGCCAACTCCATGTTGTACTTTCCAAATGCCAAGACTCAAGCTTGGACTTTCACCGCCAAGGCTACACACTTGGACTTTCCATGCCAACTCCATGTTGTACTTTCCAAATGCCAAGACTCAAGCTTGGACTTTCACCGCCAAGGCTATACACTTGGACTTACTTGGCAAAGGCTACACACTTGGCCTTCCCATGATAATCACAAGTTATATGTTTTATCGAACATCAAAATACTTTTCGAGTTAAACTCGAGTTTGGTCAATCGTTACCTGGGCTGATTGCACCAACACTAGTGTGTAGTTGACTCGCATTTTCATTTTCTAACATTTTACAATTAAATAAATTGTTAAGTAGCATATCTCTTTTAGCTATCCTAGTGGCATTAGTGCCTTCATGTAATTCAATTAGTTTGTCCCAAAGTTCCTTAGAGTTTTTGAAGGGTTCGACTCTATTGAACTCCTCTTTGGTTAGTCCACATTGCAAGGAGTTAAGGGCCTTGTAATCGACTTGAGCTCTTTTCCTAATATCCATGGTCCATTTCTTCAGATCTAACAACTCACTCGAGTCATCTACTTGAGAAGTAAACCCTTTCCTAAATGAAAACCAAACTTCTAAGTCGATTTTCAAGAAGCATTCCATTTGCTGCTTCTAATAGCTAAAGTCCTCTCCGTTAAAGAGAGGAGGGCGAACAGTGCTATAACCCTCTAAGTGTGACATTCTTAATTAATTTTTTTATTTTTAAATTTAAAGAATATTAAATAAAAAATTGTTCCTAGAGTAATATTGCTAAGATTAAACTTACACTAAAGCAAGATGGACAAGTATAAAATATTATTCTAGTGCAAAAGAAAAATAAAACTAATGCAAAAATAATGAAACTAAAGAAAATTTTGATTTTCTCTCTTTGGTGGTTTCACCAAAATCAGAGTGCTCCTGCTCTGATACCAATTGTAGGATTGTGAGTTCCTGAGAGAGAGGGGTGAATCTTGGAGATTATAAAAATTTATTTTTTAATCTTACTTTTGAAAGCTATTCTTTTAATCTTTAGAAAGCAAGAGTAATTTGCAGTGGAAACAAATAAAGTAAATAGTAAAAATTGTTTTTACTTGGTTTACAACCAGAATCAGGTTGCTACTCCAAGGCCCGTAGCTCTCCGAGAGCTACCTCGATAGGCAATCCACTAAAGATTCTCCGAATCGAGAACTCTCAATCTTGGAAGGTTTCACTTTTTACAAATAATGTAGGATAAGAAACAAGCTTCCTATCCTATTGAAGTTAAGTACTAACAAAGCATAAATATACAAAAGATTATACCAACACTTCTTTTAAGGGATGAAATGTAGCTTGGAAGTTGGAGTGTTGGCGTGGCGATGCTTTTGCAGATGAGTAATACTTACAACATCACTTGGACGTATTAGAATTGTATGGTTCGAAGCTGTCTCTCCATTTTTTATATAGGCCTTTTCTAGTCGATTAGAGCACCCTCCAATGGACTCCAAACCAACCTGTCGATTTGGTATTTCGACCTCTCCAATTGACAAGACCTGGTCCAGTCGACTCCAGGTCGCCTAACTCTGCTACTCTGTAGTTCGAGAAGTTTCTCATCACAATAGACTGGACCTCCCCAGTCGACTGGATTTCTTTCCATTTCGATTACTAGATCTCAAGTCGATCACCATCCTGTGTTGCCAACTCAACATTCCAATCGACTGGGAATGAATCGACTTGAAACCATCCAGTCGCCTGGATACTTGCAAAACTATATTAGCATAATATCTTGTATGAAATGGAATGATAGCAGAAATACCGCTCGATCTCGACTTCTTAGTCCCACATGGACTATTCATCGGATTGACGCCTACCTTTTCCCCCTATAGAGGACTCGACCTCACCTCTTCACTCGAGGCTTACCTACCAGCTGTCCTGTCGGACTTACCTTGCTTGACATCCGATCTGTTCCACTAGAGTTTTTCGCCAATTGTCCGGTCTTCTTGACCTAGCCGGGCTTCCTGCCAGTTGTCCAGTCTCCTGACTCAACTGGTCTTCTGCCAGATGTTCAGTCCACACGACCCATCTGGACTTCCTACCTGGTGTCCGATCCTCCTCATCTGCCAAGTCTTCTGTCTAATATCCGATCTGCTTGACCTACAAGGACTTTTACTCAATGCCTAGTATCTGGTCAACTTGACCTACTAGGATTTCTTGTTTAGACTGCATACTTAACACGTATATTAAAATACAAGTACTTCCTAACTTTAAACTATGGTTCATACATCAAAACTAAGTAGTGGTGATCTCTACACCAACATATATGGTCTACACTGTACAAGATATCCTATTGTTATCGAAGTATACAATGATGTGAGTTGGATATTTGACATAAAAGACTCAAAGTCTACAAGTGGATATGTATTCTCTTTGGGGTTACAACCATTTTGTGGAAATCTTCTAAGCAAACTATAATAATCAGATCCACAATGAAATCTAAATTTGTGTCTCTTGACAAATGTGGTGAAGAGGTTGAATGACTATGACAATTCTTAGAAGATATTCCTAGATGGTCGAAATCTATGTCGATAATTTGCATATATTGCGATAGTGAATGGTTAATTGGTCGAACTAGAGCCATCTGTATAATGGTAAGTCTAGATATATGTGTAGGTGATCCTAGAAAGCTAGGGGGGGTGAATAGCTTGTATTCGTTATGTGATGAAATTCGTTCGTGATCGCGTCTACAAAGCGTGTTAGTGCACAGCGGAATAATAATAATAATAACAATACACAAGACACAATCACAAACACTCAAACATGAGAATGTAACATGGTTCGGAACCTCAAGGTTCCTACTCCATGGATCGAGCTCTAAAGATCTTTAGTGATGCACACGCAATCACTAATCACAAATAACTCCTTCTCGACACAAGTCGGAGGTGGAGAAACCTCGTACAAGTGATCTTACAACAGTAAGAAATGAATACAAGCAATATACAATACAAATATGAAAAACAAGTAAAGAAAACTTTACAACACTTTGCTTTTGATTGCTTGAATGCTTGGTTGCTTGAAAAGAACTTGGAGACCCTGATTTGCAGTAGCAAATCGCCTCAAAAGCCTTCAAAAAATGCTAGTGAAATCATCCTCCACAAGCTCCATTTAAAGCTTTAACCTGGGCTAAAAATCGCCGATCAATCGACTGCTCGAGACCATCAGTCGTCTAATGCCACTGTTGTCGTGAGACAAGGGCTAGATCCACACTAGAAAAATCCAACGGATCCATCATCAATCGACTAATTGAGCCTTCACTCGACTGTTAACCCCAGCAGTCGAGTCAGACTCCATTCTATGCCCGAGAAGACCGGCCGATCATCACACGATGATCGATCGTCACTAATCAGACCGCCCACCTCGCGATACGACTATTAGGCCAATTCCCGTAGTCAAACCCTAGTTGACTCACGCCAGTCGACTGCCACATGGCACCAGTCGACTGACACAACTTAAACATGAGGTTTTAACCCAAGTATGGTTCTCCCATACTTGCTAGATCACCCTTAGCCTAGACCTAAGCCTTCTAGCCACCTCCGTCAGCCTCACGCCTCTCGGATCCTTCCAAGTCATCCATGACTTGTTCATCCAGTGTGCTAGCCTTCAGGTGCTTCCATCGGCTATGTCATGCTAACGGTGTCTACACCGCCAAGGCACATTGGACTTACGCTGCCAAGACTCCGCTTGGACTTTATGCCGCCAACCATTGGACTTATGCTGCCAAGACTTTCGCTTGGACTTTACACTGTCAACCATTGGACTTATGCTGCCAAGACTCCCGCTTGGACTTTAGCCACCAACCATTGGACTTATACTGCCAAGACTCCCGCTTGGAATTTACGCCACCAATATTAAACCCCTTGGACTTCTCAAATGCCAAGACTCATGCTTGGACTTTTCCTTGCCAACCCATGTTGGACTTTCCATTGTCAAGACCCATGCTTGGACTTTCCTTGCCAACCCATGTTGAACTTTCCATTGCCAAGACCTATGCTTGGACTTTCCCAAATGCCAAGTGTCCCACTTGGAATTTCCATGCCAAGTACCCAAGACTTGGACTTTCCCATGATAATCACATTGTCATATGTTTTTGTCGAACATCAAAACATCTCTCGAGTCAAGCTCGAGTCCTGATCAATCATGACCTGGGTCGATTGCACCAACAATCTTCACCTTTTTGATGTTTGACAAAAACCAAACAAACCATTGAGTTAGACCATCTAACTCAAACCAATCATCCCCATCAATTTTCCCAATCGATGTCATTCTCCCAATAAGTTCTCCCCCTTTTTGATTAACATCAAAAAGGTTCTCTCCAAGGAGGTCAATGTCTCATGTCCCAATGAGATCTCACAATCTCCTCCTTGGTCCAAAAATACCTAGGATGCCCACCATCTTCCTAGTGATAAGTCTCATATCACTCAAGAGAGACAATCCTATACACTCTCCCAATTTCCAAATTGGGCATCTCAAAATCCCTTTTTCCCCCTCATGAGGAAAAATACCATCCATCATCCCATGATGGATACCTCCCCCTAAAGGCTTGCTCCCCCTTGACCATTGCACCAACAATGTCCTTGGGAAGTCCTTAAGCCGATAGGAACTCTAAACCATCAAAAATAAGGTCTAAAATTCAAACATGAGTTTTTCCACCCTTAAATTTGATACATCACCCTAACACCTCTCCTAATCCATATCCAATGGATTTTTACCCTTTATAATGCTTCCCAAAGTATATCCTAGGGTTAGGAGTGGTTAGGGAACTTTACCATGGTTGAAAATGGGCTAAACAACCTTGTTTCTCCCAAAATTAGCTTGCCAGTCGACTTTATCAGAGATCAGTCGACTGCCACCAAGGGCAGTTGACTGATAACTGAAAAATTCAATTTTCAGTTATCAGAGTTGAATTTTAGAAATACATAAATAATTATACATATATCAAAAAATCATGAAAATTCATACGTATAATACTTATGACCAACACAATGGGTGAAAAATGATAGAAAAATATTTTACTCATAAAATAGTGAAATTGACACAAAATTCAAAACCATTGAAATTTTCAATGTTTTGGCCCTACTTTGTATCAACTTTATTAATGGTAATTGCTATCAAAAGATAGACTTTACCAAGGTTTTCTAAAAGGATTTTAAAATATTTTTGAAAACCTATATTGGATCATATTCCTTGGGCTTAATGTACATGACTTGTACACAAGCTTTCCCAATGATCCACCATTAAGATAAGATGAGTTTAGGTTCATCTAGATGCAAAAACTATGCACCTTGAACTTAACTCATATCCTAGCATCTCACATATATCTAGGGTATATAAATACACATACATGTCAATTTTAATGTGAGATGTGGGTTTTGGTTCTCCTAATCTAGGGTTTCATGCATTTTTCTAAGGCAACCCTACTTGATTCCCTTATAAATGGGACTTCAAGTCATGCCAAAGTCCTTAACTCAATTTTAATCAATTTAGATACATGAATGATTATGGCATTAAAGATGGTATAAATAAACACATGCTCATAATCATGATGTCATGACATAAGATGGAATCTAAAAACACATGACATTAAACCTAATCCTAAAAGCATGATCATGACATATAAATGATAAAGATTAAACATGATGTCATGACATGTTATATGACAAATCAAGCATGACACATAAAATGTATAGGTATAATAATACCTAAATTTTAATATTTGTTGGCATTTGATATTATTAAGTATATTTTGCCATATTGTCACTAATCTTCCAAGTGTGTCAAAAACCCAAAATGGCACACAAACACCTCTAAACCTAATTTGTGCCAATTTAAATTATTTTTCACAATCCCAGAAATGTATTGGCACATCCTAAAATCTTTTAGGATCATAATATCAAACCTATTTCCAAGGCATCCATAACCTTGAAAATTACCTAAAGTGCCACCTTTACTATGGTTAGGTTAACTGCCCATCCATTTAAAGTTGGCACATCCTAAACCCATCTAGCGTGAATCAATCACGCTCTTAGGAACCCAAAACCTATTTGAGCTCCTAGGGTTAATTAGGTATTCCTTAGAGATAACCTCCCTAGATACCCTCCTAATGACCCTTCTAAGCTTGTTAGCTTTGGTCATTGTGGTCTTACCTAGGTTGACTCTAGGGGTAGCTCCCCTTGTAACCTTCTTAGTGGCTTCCCTAGGTTTTCTCGAAACCCTAGCCACTAGGCACATGTCGTGGTCAACTCTAGGGATGACTTCTCTATTGACCTTGGTCTTCCTAGACTTAGTTTGTATTCCATAATCAAATGGAACACTATGATAAGCCACCTTAGACTTAGGTTTGTGACCCAAACCCTCCTTGCCCTTGGTTGACTTTTGTCTCTTAGGCCCTAGGTGTTGACTTTTGGTCCTAGACTTTTGACTTTGACCATTTGACCCTTTAACTTGATTTTGCATAATCCTAAGGGTCTTTTCAAGTTTTTCAAGCCTTGACCTCAAGGCTTGGTTCTCTAATTCTAGTTGCCCAATTTTAGAATTTTGATTTAATCCTTGGGCATGGTTCTTCCTAGGCATATGCCTAGTCCATTTAGGATTAAGACCTAGGTGCTCTTGTACCTTTTTAATTGTCTCCCTAGGTAGAATTGGTCTAGAATTATTTGACCTAGATTTGTCTTGAGATAAATTTATTTTAGGGACATTAGTCCCAAATTTCTCCTTATTTGAAAAGTGGACATTTTTAGCTCCTAAACAAAAATATTTGTTCCTATTAGCATGCTTATGTTCATGGGCAATAGCAAGTGAATTAACATTATTTCTAGCATGCTTTTTACTACAAAAACTAGAAGGTGCACTATTGAAGTATACCTTAGGGTTAGCCTTAGCTCCCTCTACATGAGTTGCTCCTTCTTCCCCATAGGACATTGACTTCTATAATGTCCTTCTTGGTGACACTTGAAACACACAACGTGCTTCTTGCTTTTGATGGTTGGGGAACCGGCTTCCTTTGATTTTTCTTGACTTTTGGGTGCCGGTGGAGCTTTTCTTACTCTCTTTGGGCATTTGCTCTTGTAATGCCCATTTTCCCTACACTCAAAGCAAATTATATATTTTTTATTTAAAACTAAATTGCTTGAGTTACCTAGTTCGGTGGTGAGGGTCTCTTGAGCTTTCTCTTCCTCTCGACTGGATGTGGATGACTCCTCTTGTTGCTCCGGTGTTGAGGATGCTCTAATCTTCTCCCCCTCAACCCTTGAAGTGGAGGCTTCTTCCACTTTTTCTTCCTCTTCCACCAATTTGGAGGTTGACTCCCTATCAACTTCTAAATCCTCACTCACTTGTGAGGATGAGGATTCATCTTTGGCCTCCTCTTCTTGAGTCGGTGATGGGTCTTCATGGAGCTTGGCCAATTCCCTCCAAAGCTCCTTGGCATCCATGCAATCACCTAGGCTACACAAGAAGTCATTAGGTATCAAATCAAAAATGAATTTTACTACCTTCTTATTTTTCTCAAATTGTTGGAGTTTCTCTTCACTCCATCTCTTCTTTTTGAGGAAGCCACCTTTTGGTCCTCTTGGATATTCAAATCCATCCATTAAGATGGATCACTCCTCAAAGTTTCTCATCATCAAAAAATCTTCAATTCTTCTCTTCCAAGAATTGAAGCCTTCTCGTCCATATAAGGTGTTGGGCACCGGTGTGTTGATGTCCCAACCGAGTTGTTCTTCCAACTCCATCTTCACCCTCTAACGTCTTTGCCTTAGCTCCCGGCGGTTAGTCCATAGAAGAGCCCCGGGCTCTAATACCACTTGTAGGTGATCCTAGGAAGCTAGAGGGGGGTGAATAGCTTGTATTCGTTGCGTTATGGAATTCGTTCGTGATCGCATCTACAAAGTGTGTTAATGCGCAGCGGAATAATAATAATAATAACAATACACAAGACACAATCACAAACACTCAAACACAAGCATGTAATGTGGTTCGGAACCTCAAGGTTCCTACTCCACGAATAGAGCTCTAAAGAGCTCTAGTGATGCACACGCAACCACTAATCACAAATAACTCCTTCTCGATACAAGTCGGAGGTGGAGAAATCTCGTACAAGTGATCTTACAACAGTAAGAAATGAATACAAGCAATATACAATACAAATATGAAAGACAAGTAAAGAAAACTTTACAACACTTTGCTTTTGATTGCTTGAATGCTTGGTTGCTTGAAAAGAACATGGAGACCCTGATTTGCAGTAGCAAATCGCCCCAAAAATCTTCAAAAAATGCTAGTGAAATCCTCCTCCATGAGCTCCATTTAAAGCTTCAACCTGGGCTAGAAATCGCCGATCAGTCGACTACTCGAGACCATCAGTCGATTGATGTCACTGATGTCGTGAGACAACGGCTAGATCCACGCTGGAAAAATCCAACGGATCCATCATCAGTCGACTGATTGAGCCTTCACTCAACTGCTAACCCCAACAATGAGTCGACTCTTCGTGTCCGAGAATCGAAGACCAATCGACGATCACATGATCGATCGCCGCTCGGAATCACGATCGCCCACCGCAAATGATCGTTAGGCCAATTCCCGCAGTAAAACCCTAGTTGACTCACGCCAGTCGACTGCCACATGACACCAGTCAACTGGCACACCTCAAACATGAAGTTTTAACCCAAGTATGGTTCCCCCATACTTGCTAGACCACCCTTAGCCTAGACTTATGTCTTCTAGCCACCTCCGTCAGCCTCACGCCTCTCGGATCCCTCCAATTCATCAATGACTTGTTCATCCATTGCGCTAGCCTTCATGTGCTTCCATCGGCTATGTCATGCTAACGGTGTCTACACCGCCAAGGCACATTGGACTTACGCTGCCAAGACTCCAGTTGGACTTTATGCTGCCAACCATTGGACTTATGCTGCCAAGACTCCCGCTTGGACTTTACGCCGCCAACTATTGGACTTATGCTGCCAAGACTACCGCTTGGACTTTACACCGCCAATATCAAACCCCTTGGACTTCTCAAATGCCAAGACCCATGCTTGGACTTTTCCTTGCCAACCCATATTGTACTTTTCATTGCCAAGACCCATGCTTGGACTTTCCTTGCCAACCCATGTTAGACTTTCCATTGCCAAGACCCATGCTTGAACTTTCCCAAATGCCAAGTGTCCCACTTGGACTTTCCATGCCAAGTACCCAAGACTTGGACTTTCCCATGACAATCACATTGTCATATGTTTTTGTCGAACATCAAAACATCTCTCGAGTCCTGGTCAATCATGACCTAGGTCGATTGCACCAACAATATGCGTCGTATATATAATATCATTAGACAACTACTCTCAATGGGAGTTATCAATGTTGACTATGTGAAGTAAAAGGATAACTTAGCAGATCTGCTAACCAAAGAATTAAACAAAGAGTTAGTTGCAATCTCATCGTAGGGAATGGGATTGATGGCGATAAAGAATGTTAGTGCAAAGGAAATCCAACCTATATAGAGTGGAGATCCCAAGAGCAAGGTTCAATGGGACAACCTAGCTATACTGACTAAGTGGGAGAACTACCCAATGGAAGGATGAAGGTTAAGCACATGACTTTTAATGATCCTGGAGAGCAGTGTGGAATACTCTCGAGAGATCACCTATGTGAGAAAGAAGTAGGGTCGCTTCGAAAAGAATTGAAGGTGCAATTCTTAGAACTTTTCATAGAACCAGGCGTATTCATAGCCAAGAACAAATACACTAATGAGAACTGAGATGTATCAGGGAGAGTCCTGGGTGGGATATGTCAATACTTACACAAATGGCAGAATAGTTCAAAGACATTATGTTTAATGTCAGCTAATAAACAAATATATCTTCACAAGGGAAGGTTCAAAGGGTAAAATATGTTGGTGCAATCGGCCCAGGTTGACTCGAGTTTGACTCAAGCAGTATTTTGATGATAGACAAAACTTATGACATGGGATTGTCATGGGAAAGTCCAACATGGAGTTAGCATGGAAAATCCAAGCATGGAGCTTAGTGTGGAAAAGTCCAAAGCATTACGAAGTCATGTGCTTGGTGCTTGGTGAGAAATGCATTGCGAAGTCGTGCGCTTGGTGCATGTGGAAAGTCTTGAGGACTTGGCAAGTTCACTAGGCTCGGGGTCCTTGAGTCGGTGAAGGATGACATTGCAAAGTCGTGCGCTTGGTGCATCTGAGGGACCGTCGGACGGGGAGCGAATGGAGTGAGGCCCAAGGGAAGTATACTTCGAGGGCAAGAGACACGAAGGATGACATTGCGAAGTCGTGCGCTTGGCGCATCCGAGAGACGTAGGCCGAGGGAAGAGAGCTTCGGTGGGGAACTCCATGAGGGATGAGGTGGACTTGGTCAAGTGGCTAAGACTGATTGTCGAATACTCAAACAGCTTGATGTTTGAGGTTTTACCCGACATCAGTCGACTGCTATAGGTCATATGGGTTCGATCAGTGTTCGACTAAACAGAGTCTGGCCTATCAGTCGACTGCCATGGAAGGGTAGTCGACTGTTGACAACATCAGTCAACTGCTTAAGGGAAGCAGTCGACTGATCGCATTATGCACGGGCATAGAAGCTAGTCGAGCTCGCCAGCACTCGACTGATGGGTTATCAGTCGACTGATGGGTATCATCAGTCAACTGATGTGTGATCTATTGGAACTTAACCAACATGGATATGGCTGTTGTGAGACAACGACTACAGGACCAGTCGACTGATGGTCACGATCAGTCGATTGATGTGCGCGAAATCAGCTTGATGTAGGTTATAAATGGAGCTCAAGATGGGGGATTTCGCCAAGACTTTAAGGGAGCTATTGGAGGGGAATTGATGCTGCATTCCAGTCCTTCAAGAGCCAACCAAAGCAAGCAACAAGAAAGCATTCAAAGCTAAGAGTTGTAAAGTGTTCTTTACTTGTATTTCTTAGTGTCTTTGTATTTCTTATAGTATTACTGTTGTAATAGCTTGTACAGGGTTTCTCCACCTCCGACGTGTAGTCGAGAAGGAGTTTAGTTAGTGTTGTGCGCATAATTAGAGCTCGGTGAGCTCGCCCGTGGAGTAGGAACCATTCGATTCCGAACCACGTATATTGTGTGTTGTGTGATTGTGTATTGTTGTTAGTTTCATTATTATTGTTATTCCACTGCGCTAACGATAATTGTAGATGAACACGCAATGAGAACGATCGTATTCCACCGTACGACGATTGAGGGTTATTCACCCCTTCTAGTTGTTGGTGCAGTAGGCACCTAAGTCGAACATAAGTTTTGATTATAGCAAACGATACAAAGTTAAGCATATATTGTTATCTCATGAGCTAAATCAAGTATGCAGAAAAGTCTCAACGCTGGAGCTGAAGGCTAGTGACACCCGGAGGAAGCCGCGGTGGTCGGGCGACACTCAAGAGACTTCGGAGGGAGCCGAAGGAATTGAGTGGAAGGCCGGAAGCAAAAGCAACACGTAAGTACTGAGGTAAGCTCGTGTGTGCGAGCGTAAGTAAGGTCGTATCCTCTTTACGGGGATGATCTTAAGCGTAGATCCGACCAAAGACTTCTTATAGATGGTCTAGGTCGAGATCGGATGGTCGACGACCATCGAAATTATGTTTTTGTTGAGCTAACCTTGCCTTGCAGCTAGCATCAGTCGACTACGGAGGACTCATTTGTCGTCAAGCGATCGATTCTTGAAGGTCGAATCGATCGGTGATCTTGATCGATCGTGATGATGGCCATCCGATCATTCCGGTCAAAGGATCAGCCTCGAGTAGTCAAGAGTTATCACCATTTTTCAAGGGGTTTTGTGCCCATTTGTGATTGGCTAAAGACCCATTCGATGAGGGGCTCAAAGGCTATAAAAGGAGGGCCAAACCTAGGGTTTTTCATCAATTCAAAAGCTTCCAAGTGCTTCTGATACGCTCCGACTCTCCGACATCCCTACGACGAAGCGCTGCCGAGACGACGACTAGAGCTTCAACCTCCAACCTTTAAAGTCGTCGGTAACGAAAGTTCTAAATTGTATTTCAGTTTATTCCTTTTAGTAAAGCTTTCATTATAACGAGGAGAGGGGGAGTGTCCTTCTACCTCGAGCTTTTTGTATCCGTCTAACTCCTACCTCCAACGAGGAGGAGTTCTTTAGTAGTTTGCCCTCCGTACGTGGTCAAGGACCACTAGGGCCTTGGAGTAGTAGCCTTCGGCTACGAACCAAGTAAATCTCTTGTGTCTATTGTCTCCTTTACTTTTTGTTTTGTTTATCTTTCCGCTGCATATAAGTTTTTTTTAAAACGAATTCGTACTAAAAAGTTTCTATCGCTATTCACCCCCCCCTCTAGCGATCCGATCGATCCAACAATTGGTATCAGAGCCGGGGGTTGCTAAGATTTGGTGAAACCACCAATCTAGCCTTTTTACAGATTTATTTTTCTTTTAATTCTATTTTTTTTATTTATTTCGCTTTGTTAAGTTTTTCTCCCGCACTACTAATCCAAGACGCGAGTCTTGGTACTTGTTTTCGTGTTTTTGTCGTTGTTAGTTTCTTCGTCTCCGTCTATTTGTGTCTTTTGTTCTAATGGCCCATCTCGAGGGTTTTAGCACCGTCCGACCTCCGTTTTACAACGGAGATGACTTCCGTTATTGGAAGGGTCGGATGGAATGCTTTCTCAAAACCCAAATCGAGATGTGGATCATAATCCAAACGGGTTTCACACTTCCGACTAATGAAGTGGGTGACTCCTTGGATTATGATCAATGGACCATTGCGACAAAATGACAAGTCGAAGCCGACGCCAAGGCAACACAAATCCTCCAATATGGCCTATCCAAGGAGGAGCTAAATCGCGTCGGCCCCTTCATAAGCGCAAAAGATCTTTGGACGAAACTAGTGGAGCTACACGAAGGGACCGATGAAGCCAAGGTATGTAAGCGTGATCTTCTTTTCAATAAACTATATAACCTAAAAATGCAGGAACATGAGTCCGCGACCCAACTTCACGCCCGAGTCCAGGACATAGTCAACAACCTACACGCAATTGGGCAAAAGGTCGAAAACCGCAACCTTATAAGGTATGTTCTAAACTCGTTTCCGAGGACTACCTTGTGGGCATCCATGGTCGATGCCTACAAGGTCTCCAAGGATCTTTCTAAAATTAGGTTAGATGAACTCTTTTTCGATTTCGAATTACATGAGCAGTCCAACGCGGAACCCGAGAGGGGTATAGCCTTGTTTGCAGGATCAAAGAAGAAGAAAATCGCAAGCAAGCCACCACCAACCGAGGAGGAAGACGAGTCCGAAGAAGAAGTTGACCCGGAGTTGATCGCCAACTAATGAACCTAGCTCAAGGATAGCTAAGGGACGAAAGCGTAACCACAACTCGACTCCAACCAAGGTAAGCCTAAAAGTTCTAATATTAGGTGTTATGAGTGTAACAGTTTGACATATCAAGTCCGAAAGTGCCCCAAGCTCAACCACCGAGCACCTAAGCACAAGAAGGCCCTCAACGCGACATGGGAAGAAGGCCATCCGAAGAAGACGAAGACCACGCCTTCATGAATCATTGAGTCGACACGGAGACCGAACCTGAACTTGAGTCGAACTCGAGGATGACTCTGACCACGGTTACCTTCAAGTCAAGCCACGATACGCATCCGGTTCAAAAGATACCCTTAAAGTAAGTCTAACTTTATTTAATACTTTACATAATACGTTAGGTTTTTGTCTAGGAAGTTAGCTAAGTCCGAGTCCAAGGTCGAGACCCTTGTTGAGGAGGTTAAACTCTCAAACATGAGGTCTCCTAACCTCTTAGACTAGTCGAAGTTCAAGAGAAGGACTCAACTCGAGTTGAAAAGCTCAAGTTGAGAACTCTCTTGAAAAGTCAAGTCGAAGATCTTAGGAACACGTTGGAAAGGTTCACTTCGGGATCCAAAGGACTTGACCTCCTACTTGGATCTCAAAGGGTCGTATACAACAAGGCTGGACTAGGGTTTAACTCAAACACGACTAATAGGTTGTATATGTCGATTGTAAGTCGACATAGGAAACATGTCCAAGCATGGGTCCCTAAGAACCTTTTGATTTCAACTCTAGGATCCAACCCGTACTGGATTCCCAAGGACCAAATCCACTATGTGGATAGACCGAACCGATTCAACGGTCTAGGGGGAGCCAGTACAAAACATGTTTGTGCTTTAACTTAGAAATTGCATGCTTTAACTTAGAAAGTTTGTGCTTTAACTTAGAAATTGCATGTTTTAACTTAGAAAGTGTGTGCTTTAACTTAGAAATTGCATGCTTTAACTTAGAAAATTTGTGCCTTAAAACTTGTGAACTCACTTAGAACACGAACATAACCAACTAAAATTCTTCGAAAAGATTGAGCCTCGGGGAGCCTCTTTTCAAAAATAACCAGTTAGACTAGGAGATAGTCTTAGGTGAGTCAAGTCATCATTTTCTTGAACATGGCTTTATCTAAGGAAGTGGTCGATGATCCGATAAAAGAAGGCCCCTGTGCCTCGCCACGACCTGGAAGCCATGATCTTGAAAAGGTAAACTTGACAAGCCTAGGGTCAAATCCAAATCTAACATAAAATTACTTGAACCTAAATCCACTTAATCAACTTAATTGGAAGTCATCTCACAAAAACCACATAAGTATAACATGCTTGATCATATAGACACAGGTGAGATGACCTAGGTTTAACAACTTACAACCAATTTTTTTTTTTTAAAAAAAAATCTAACATCCAATCCAACCACCTTGTGTGTAGGATCAATGGATGTTGGACAGCGGTTGCTCCCGACACATGACCGGGGATCAACTCAAATTCATAAAGCTTCGATTCAAACGACAAGGATCGGTAGCCTTTGGGAATAACGGCAAGCTCAAAATCATCGGATCAGGTGATATCGAGCTTAACTCGAATTTTGTTATTAGAAATGTATTACTTGTAGATAATTTTGAATATAACCTGCTTAGCGTAAGCCAATTATGTGACAATAACTATAAGGTCGTATTTTTAGAAAATGAATGTGTAATTAAAACAAATAAAACAGCTAAAACAATACTCAAAGGAACTAGGACAAATAACATTTACACAATTAACTTAATCAAATCCTCAGCCAAATGTCTTATGACACAGGAAGAGGAATCATGGTTGTGGCACCGACGACTCAGTCACTCGCACCCAAGACTCGTCCACAAGATGAGTCAGAGTGGCTTAGTCAAAGGCTTACCCAACCTCAACAACTTGGTTAATAAAATCTGTAATGCTTGTCAATAAGGAAAACAACCTAGGACACAACACAAGTTAACTAACCAAGAACGAACCTCAAGTGTACTTGAGCTCCTGCATATGGATCTATTCGATTCACATGGAGCCAAGTCACTCAATAGAAGTCAATATTGCTTAGTCATAATTGACGACTACTCCAGGTTTACCTGGGTTAGGTTCATCAAACATAAAAATGATACCCTAGATCAATTAATCAATCTATTCAAATTAATCGAGAATCAAAAAGACCTTAAGGTTAAAAGACTTAGAAGCGATCATGGTGGTGAATTTGAAAATCAAAGGTTCACCGACTTCTGTAACCTAAACGGATACCACCATGAATTCTCTTGCCCTAAGACCCCTCAGCAAAATGGCCTAGTGGAACGGAAAAACCGAACTCTACAAGAAGCCGCTAGGATCATGTTGAACGAATACGACCTACCCGATAGGTTTTGGGCAGAAGCCGTGAGTATGGCATGCTATGTCCAAAATAGGATCCTTATGGTAAAAAGGCACCTTAAGACCTCATACGAGATTTATCACGATAAAATACCTAACATCAAGTACTTTAGGGTATTTGGGTGTAAGGTACATATCCTAAACACTAAGGATTACCTAGGGAAATTTACATCCAAAACCACGACCGGAATCTTTCTAGGATACTCGACTACAAGTCGAGCTTATAGAGTATATAATCACGACACCCTTAGAGTCGAGGAGACTATCAATGTAGTATTTGATAAAGTACCCAAACCTACAAAACCCTTAATGACCCCAAGTGTTGAGCCCACTGATACCAAACTCGTCTCCGACCCTGAGATCGAGTCTAATCCACATCAACCAACTTCTCTTGTCGACCAAGTGACAAGTGATCCGAGTCAAACTAGTATTCAACCAAGTCACCCCATTGATCAAGCATTAGGTGATACAAACCCAACCCAATCTAGGATTCAGACTAACCACCCTATCGATCAAGTGATAGGAGATCCTAATCTAGGAGTTCGAACTAGAGCATCCTATAGGAACCTTAGTCAAATTTCCTTAATTTCAAAGATAGAACCCAAATCAATTGAACAAGCTCTTCTTGATCCCGATTGGATTATTGCAATGCAAGAAGAGCTAGCTCAATTTACCAGGAATGAAGTGTGGGAATTAGTACCACCACCTAAAGACAAAACGATAATTGGAACAAGGTGGGTGTTTTGAAATAAGCTTGATGATAAAGGTGAAGTAGTTAGAAACAAGGCTAGGTTAGTCGCCAAAGGGTTTAGCCAAGTCGAAGGCTTAGATTACGACGAAACCTATGCCCCAGTAGCTAGACTTGAATCCATTCGAATGTTGGTAGCTTATGCCGCACATCGAGGATTTAAGCTGTTTCAAATGGATGTTAAGTCGGCATTCCTAAATGGATACATTAAAGAAGAAGTTTATGTTAGCCAACCCCCCGGATTCAAAAATCTAGATAAACCCGATCATGTTCTAAAACTTAAGAAAGCTCTCTATGGACTTAAACAAGCTCCTCGAGCTTGGTACGAGAGACTTTCAATCCATCTTAAGTCAAAAGGGTTTAACCAAGGCTTAGTTGACCCAACTCTCTTCGTAAAAACCTTAGGTAAAGAAATATTCATAGCTCAAATTTACGTAGACGATATAATTTTTGGAACCTCTAACTCAGCCTTACTAAACGAGTTCGTTTCACTCATGGAAAGTGAGTTCGAAATGAACTTGGTAGGCGAGTTAAGTTTCTTTTTAGGTCTACAAATTAAACAAACTAAGGATGGTATATACCTATATCATAAGAAATACACTAAGGAGTTAATTAAAAGATTTGGAATGCAAGACGCTAAGATAATAAACACCCCAATGGCGATTAATGTTAACATAGGAGAAGACCAAAGTAAGTCCATTGACTTAAAGTACTATAGAGTGCGATAGGAAGTCTCCTATACTTAATCGAGTTGACGACATCCTATTCGCAAGAAGTATGTGCGCCTGTGTTTCAAACCTGTGCTAAGGAGTCTCACCTAACCCTAGTTAAGCGTATCCTTAGATATCTTAAGGGTACACTTAACGTTGGTATTTGGTACCCTAGATCTACGGAGTTCGAACTAATCGGCTACTCCGATTCGGATTATGCCGGTAGTAAGCTCGATAGAAAAAGTACGAGTGGTTGTTGTCAACTTCTCGGCTCGAGTCTAGTAAGTTGGTACAGTAGGAAGCAACACTGTGTTGCTTTATCTACCACCGAAGCCGAATACATCGCGATGGGTGAGTGTGTCACGCAGCTTCTTTGGATGAAGCACACCCTCCGCGACTTTAAGTTAGACTTTATGAATACTAAACTTCATGTAGATAACATTAGTTCAATTAATCTTAGAAAGAATCCGATATGTCACTCTAGGACCAAACATATAGAGGTCAAACACCATTTCATTCGAGAACATGTGGCCAACGGAGCAATACAACTCGAATACGTCGAATCGAAGTCTAACTTAGTAGACCTATTTACTAAACCCCTACCCGAAGCCGAATTTAGTCTATTAAGACGAAAATTGGGCATGTGCGTAATAGAATAGGTACATGCAAATTATATGTTCTTACTACTATTTCTTTAATTTCATTTTTATGAAACTAGCATAGGACATACCTTAGATATCATGCACCTATAGATTTAAGGAGCCAGTACATCTCACAACACATAGGACTAATGTGTTTGTGTACTTAGCCACATAGATGGACGTGAGATGTTAGGACCTTACTCCTGGTTCCAGATGTAGAGCTAGTGCATCGCTATGAACCACGGAGTATAATCATACATACTAACCGACTCTGACCAGGACTGGTTGATCTTACATATCAATCAAGCCAAATATTGTTAGTAATATATGAGAGATGTCCTAAGGCAATCGCCTTATGTATGAACCATTTATATGATAAATGAAGATTCACTATTTGAGTATACATGTTTTATGTATTTGATTAGATCTTAAACTCATTTACTGAATGTCCACGATACGATTCACAGCATGAGAGAATTTGTGATTGGATCACAACTAGTGAGTATCTCTACATGTGTAATTGTGATGTATCGGAATTATCCTAGTCGATGAATTGATGGATCCGGACACCATCAATTCATGAGACTAGCACGAGGTATACTCCTTGGTGTATCCAAGCAGCTGATTCTCACTGGCTGGAGACATAGTGATGTCCGGAGTTAATCGTGGATGCTAGTTATGGTAACTAGTTCATTGGAGTGACCAACCGTAAGACTTCATATGGTTCTCTGCATATATAGATATGTCAATGAAGTTCTTACTGTGGCTTAAGTGCGATGTTCCTTTGACTTGCGGTATTCAAGTCATCTTGATCATGGAGACTTATGCTTTGACATCTTAAGCAAACATCTCTAAGGAGATATGGACCCGGGATGATTGGGTATAAGTCGAAGTGATCGAAGGTGTTTGAATAGCCTATAAAGGATTCACCACTCCTTGCGAGGAGATGTATACCCATGGCCTCTCGTCGGATTGTTACTAAAGTCTTTGGCCAAAGCATTACATGTTTAGAGTAAAGTACTCTTCGAGACATGTGGAGTAACTAGAATCCGTAGGACGAGGAAATGATACTTGGGCTAGGTGTGACGTAGTCAGCCTAGTGGGGACTGACACAATAGACCATGTCCTGAACCAAGTGGGTATAAGATGAGTGAAGGGAATGGGGCACGATTCATTCGAGCCATCAAGGGTTTGTAAATAGTTCTGGATCAACCGTTGATCTTTTCGGTTAATTGGGGATCATGATGTACTACTAGGTGCCACTCATGATCGTTTTATAATTAATGGTTAATTATAGACGGCCAACATAAACCGAGAACCTATTTGGTCACACGCACAACGAGTGTAATCCAAAGGATTTAAAACGAGCTTGAGAATGGGATTCTCAGAACGAGAGAAACTATGTTTGGTTGGACCAAACATAAAGCGAGCATGAAATTGTTTCAGTCGCAATGGAAGCGTGGATGGGCCGTGTCTTATGAAGACATAATGGATGGACCAAAATGGTTTGGTTCTAATCCAATGGATGAGAATAAACCAAAGGGTTTGGTTTATATTAAACGAATGAACCAAAGGTTGGTTCGGTTCGTTTTAACTTAAAATAAACCATCATGGTTTGGTTTATTTTAACTTATCTTAATGGAGCGGGTTAACGGGCTTTATGGATATGATCCATTAACCATTAAGAGAATTAGTTCTCTATAAAAGAGGGCATTAGGGTTTGTTAAGCGCAAATGAAGAGGCAAACCTAATTTGGCCGCCCACCCTCCTCCTCTTGTTGGCGCCAACTCTATTGCCGCCAACCATCTCTTCCAACCGGCGACCAGCTGCTGCCATTTCCTCCTCTTGCCGGCGACGAGCTGCTGCCGGAGGAGCTCCGGTGATCTTCCTTGGCTCCGGCGACAAGGTGAGCAAGTCGCTTTCCTTATTTGGCCGGCGCAAGGTCTCCACCAAAGCTGTCCAGTTTTCTGGACAGCTTGTTCTCCTCTCGTCGGAGCGTCGTTTGGACGACGGTTAGTGCTCCGACAGCGGCTAACTTACCGGGGATTTGATCTCCGGTAATCCTCTGAGGTGGGGGACGAAGGATTCGTCAAACGGTTGACGAATACCTCTCCGGAGAAGCGAGTTTTGAGAACTTGTTTTAGGATCCGAATTTGGATTCGGATCGTGATCATCTCTCGATCACGTTGTCTTCAACACGAGGCTAGTAACCCGTACGAAGACGAAGCTCGTGACTTAGCGAAGTCATCCCGAGGAGCTCGGCGTGGATACGGATAGAGACGATTCTTACGAGGATCGTTCCGGTTGATGCCGTTCCCGCTACACGTCATACGAAAGGTATAACGTAGTTTAATTTCCTTGTATTGCAAATTTTAATTTACGGTTATGTCTACACTTGTTGTAATAGCATGCGTGTGTTGTGTGTGTTGTAATAAATATAGATTTATTAATTTTAATTGCTTCCGCTGTGCTCATGTTTGCGAAACATGATCGAACACACACACGCCGCGGTGCCGGAAACCCAACAAATATGAGTCGAACATTTTATAGATGAGCTTATTTTCAGTATATTATTTTTTTATAAAAAATGGGGAACATGCTTGGACTTTAAATTTAACACTTATTTTGTTTCCCACACACTCCTTACTCTTTTCGATATACGGCAAAAGGGGGAGAAAAAGGCCAAAGTTAAGGGGTCAAAATTTTTTTTATTTTGATAACTTAACTCTTACTTCATATTTAAACCAAAAGTTAAAACTTAGTTAACTTTTACCAAAAGGCCAAAGAATTCTTAACTTAAACTTATTTGTGCCGTCTACGTTTTACTTAAACTTATTTTTTAAACTTTATGTCGTTAATGTTTTACTTAAGGGGGAGAAAGGGCTTAACTAAAACGTTTTACTAAGGCCAACTTTAAGTAATGTTAATTACTTAAAGCAACCCTCAAGGGGGAGGATTAAGGTCTTTCTTCAAGACTCACCCTCGGTCAAGGGGAAGGTTTCCTCAAGGGGGAGTACTTGAAGAAAATCCTTACTACTCCAACTTAATCTTCATATTTTTTGTTTCTCATGCACATTATTACTCTTCATGCTTGCTATTTACTTAACTTTGTATGTGGGTTTGCCATAAATCAAAAAGGGGGAGATTGTTGGTGCAGTAGGCACCTAAGTCGAACCTAAGTTTTGATTATAGCAAGCGATACAAAGTTAAGCATATATTGTTATCTCATGAGCTAAATCAAGTGTGCGTAAGTCTCAACGCTGAGCTGAAGGCTAGCGACACCCGGAGGAAGCCCGGTGGTGGTCGGGCGACACTCAAGAGACTTCAGAGAGGAGCCAAGGAATTGAGTGGAAGGAAACAAAGAGGTCGAGTAAACTCGTGTGTGCGGCGTAAGTAAGGTCGTATCCTCTTTACGGGGATGATCTTAAGCGTAGATCCGACCAAAGACTTCTTATAGATGGTCTAAGTCGAGATCGGATGGTCGACGACCAAATTATTATGTTTTGTTGAGCTAACCTTGCCTTGCGCTAGCATCGATCATTGCCGGCTTGGAGGACTCATTGCGCCGTCAAACAATGATCGGCCGAAGGTCGAATCGATCGATCGCCGCCATCGATCGATGATGATGGCCATCACCATGATCGGAGTCAAAGGATCAGCCTCGAGTAGTCAAGAGTTATCACCATTTTTCAAGGGGTTTTGTGCCCATTTGTGATTGGCTAAAGACCCATTCGATGAGGGGCTCAAAGGCTATAAAAGGAGGGTCAAACCTAAGGTTTTTCATCAATTCAAAAGCTTCCAAGTGCTTCCGATACGCTCCGACTCTCCGACATCCCTACGACGAAGCGCTGCCGAGACGACGACTAGAGCTTCAACCTCCAACCTTTAAAGTCGCTTGAACGAAAGTTCTAAATTGTATTTCAGTTTATTCCTTTTAGTAAAGCTTTCATTATAACGAGGAGAGGGGGAGTGTCCTTCTACCTCGAGCTTTTTGTATCCGTTTAACTCCTACCTCCAACGAGGAGGAGTTCTTTAGTAGTTTGCCCTCCGTACGTGGTCAAGGATCACTAGGGCCTTGGAGTAGTAGCCTTCGGCTACGAACCAAGTAAATCTCTTGTGTCTATTGTCTCCTTTACTTTTTGTTTTGTTTATCTTTCCGCTGCATATAAGTTTTTTTTTTAAAACGAATTCGTACTAAAAAGTTTCTATCGCTATTCACCCCCCCCCTCTAGCGATCCGATCGATCCAACACTAGTCGGCCAACATATCGACCCTACAAGTGGTATCAGAGTCTAGGACCTTGTCAAGGACTAACCGCTAACACAAGCACTATAAGATGGCCGGCTATAACATCCATCTGTTAGTGCATATAAGATCCACATATCTCCACAATGGTATGATATTGTCCACTTTGGGCCCAAGCCCTCATGGTTTTGTTTTTGGGCTTTACCCAAAAGGCCTCATACCAATGGAGATATCTTTTTTCTTATAAGCACATGATCTTGTCCATGTCTTACCAATGTGGGACTTTGATTGTATTCCCCATACTCCCAACAATCCCCCCCTCAAACGAAGGACCACATTGGGCCCCCCCTCAAGCCTATCCCTCCTCGAAGGATTTTCTCTGCTTGATGTCCGATCTTCAACCCACCAGGACTTCCTGCCAGTTGTTCGGTCCCCCCGACCCAACTAGACTTCCTTCCTGATGTCTGGTTCTCTTGATCCGGACGTGGGAGCTCAACTTCCTTCGTTCGAGGTTCATGGCTTGACATGGACCATGGCTCTGATACCAATTGTTAGTGCATATAAGATCCACATATCTCCACAATGGTATGATATTGTCCACTTTGGGCCCAAGCCCTCATGGTTTTGTTTTTGGGCTTTACCCAAAAGGCCTCATACCAATGGAGATATCTTTTTTCTTATAAGCACATGATCTTTTCCATGTCTTACCAATGTGGGACTTTGATTGTATTCCCCATACTCCCAACACCATCCACCGAAATTCGATGGAGATTTTGCTTGGTGTAAGAAACAGATGGAGGTATATCTCGAAACCGAATTTGATTTTATGATTATTGTAGAAAACGATTTTGAGATGCCTAGGGACAAAGACAACAAGCCGATTGAAAAATCGAAATGGACCAAGGACCAAATCAAGGACTTCAAGATAAAGCTCGAGGTAATAAAATTACTGAGTGATTTGTTACCTAACCATATTTGGTCTAGATTGGGTGACTATAGGGATGCAAGGGAATTATTGAATAAGATAATAAAATTTCAAAAAAATTCTCAACCGACACAAGTAGAGGAGAATGTCGAGGAAGAAGCACCCACCACATTTGAAGATGTTGATGATTTGGTGGAGACCTCCACCTCTAGCATTGAGGGGGAGGAAAGGATCTCTATTCCGAAGCAAAGTAAAAATGAAGCATCTACCTCTGGAAGATGTGATCAAGAAGAATCCTCCACCTCCCTAGGTAACTCAAGTGTTGTTATTTTAAATAAAAATCACATAATATGATTTGAGTGTAGGGAGAAAGGGCATTACAAGAGTAAATATCCAAAATTGGCTAAGAAGAAAACACCGACACCAAAAGTCAACCCAAAGTCAAAGGATGTCGGAGTCCCCACAACTAGAAGCAAAGAGCACATTGTGTGCTTTAAATACAATCAAAAGGGACACTACCGAAGTCAATGCCCTAGGGAGAGGAAGAAAGGGCAAGAAGGTGTATCTCATGTAGGGGAGCTTCTAAAGCTAACCCTAAGGTATATTTAAATTATGCACCTTCAATTCCTAAAGTTAAAAAGCATGCTAAAAACTATTTTAGCTCTCTTGCTATTATTAATGAAAAACATGCTAGTAGAAATAAATATTTTTGTCTAGGTGCTAAGCATGTTAATTTATTTAAGGATAAACCTAGGACCAATAACACTAGAACTATTTTGCCTAGGGAGTCAATTAGGAGAATTGAAGAAAATTTGGGTGTTAATCCCAAGAAATCTAGGCACATGCCTAAGAAGAAAAATATTTCCCAAAAGATAAATGAAAATTAAAAATTGGGAAAATTAGAGCTAAAAAACCAAGCCTTGAGGTCAAGGCTAGAAAAACTTGAGAAGACCCTAGCAATAATCACAAATTCGGTTAAGGGGTATAATGTACAAAAGTCAAGGCCTAGAAAACAAGAACGGTCTAAGGGCAAGAAAGGTTTGGGTCACAAACCTATGTCCTATCACAATGTTCCATTTAATTATGGAACAACATCTAGGTCTAGAAAAACCAAGGCTAATAGGGAAGTCATCCCTAAGTCTAGCCATGGTATGTGTTTAGTGGCCAAGGACTTAAGGAAAACCAAGAAGGCCACTAAGAAGGTCATTGGGGGAGTTACCTCTAGAGTTGACCTAGGAAAGACCCATTTGACTAAGACTTCAAAGCCTAAAAGGGTCATTAGAAAGGTATCTAGGGAAGTTATCCCTAGTGAATACCTTGTTAACCCAAGGAGCCCCAATAGATATTGGATTCTTAGGAGCATGATCGATTCACGCTAGATGGGTTAGGGTGTGTCAACCCTAAGTGGATGGGTAGTTAACCTAGCCATGGTGAGTTGACACATTTGGATGTGTCAATATGCTTTGAGAAGTAGAAAAATGATTAAATTGGCACAATTAGGTATTAGAGATATTGGTGTGCCATTTTGGGTTTTTGGCACACTAGGGGGATAAATGGTATTAAGGCAAAATGGACTTATTACTGGAAATGACATTTTGGATTTAACACTTAGGTATTTTATACCTTAGTATATTTTATTTGCCATGATTTATTTGCCTTGTCATGTCATGACATCATTTTTATTTTTATCTATAAAAATATCATGATCATGTTTTAGACTTATCTCTAGATGTCATGTATGCTTAGATTTCTTTCACATGTCATGACATCATGATTCTGACATATGCTTTTATCTATATCATATTTATGCCATAATCATATCATGCATAAAAGAAAATGAAATTAAGGACTATGACATAATTTGAAGGGAATCAAATAATGTTGCCTAGAAATATGCATGAGACTATTAAAGAGCAAAAACCGACATCTCACTAGATTAATTGCCTTGTATGTATTTTACACATCTAGATACAAGTGAGATATTTAGGAAAAATGAATTAAAGGTTTCAAAAACATTTTGAAAACATTTTGAAAAACCTTGGTGAAGTCTATCTTTTGATAGCTATCACCATTGAATGGGATGATACAAAGAGGGCTCAATATTGAAGCTTTTCTTAACTTTTGGACTTTGTATCAATCTCGCTATTTTGTGGGTAAAATAATTTTCAAATATTTTTCACCCATTATGATTGTAATAAGTAATATACATACCAAATTTCAAGATTTTTCAACATATGTATATTTACTTATGAATTTCGAAAATTCGTTTATAAAATTCAAAGAACCGCAAATCGATTATTAGTCATTGGAATGAATACCGATCGATGCAAGCCACGATCGTAGCTGATAAAGTCGACTGGCACAGGCTGATTTTGGGTAAACCTTGGTGGTTATGCCCATGTTCAACTGTATTTTGGTCCCCTAACCACTCCTAACCCTAGGAAATACTTGGGAGATCATTAGAAAGGGTGGAAATCCATTGGACATGGATTAGGAGAAGTGTTTAGGGAGATTATCAATTTTAAGGTGGATGGAAGTTCATTGTTGAACTTTGCCTTAATTTTGATGGTTTTATGTTCCTATTGGCTTAGGGACTCTCCAAGAACATTGTTGGTGCAATGGTCAAGGGGGAGCAAGCCTCTAGGAGGAGGTATCCATCATGGGAAGATGGATGTGTATTTTTCCTCATGGGAGGAAAATTGAGTGATTGGGCCTCTCTTAAGTGATATGGGATTATCACTAGAATGATTGAGGGTATGCCAAGGGGAAGATTGTAAGATCTCATTGGGATATGAGATATTGACACCCTTGAGGACCTTTTTGATATAATGTCAAAAAAGGGGAGAAGTTACCAAGTTACCAATTAGGGTTCGTTGGAATTCTCATTGGGATATGAGAATTGCCAATATGGGAGAATTGGTAGACTTGAGATGGTAGTTTTGTCAATCATCAAAAAGGGGTAGATTGTTGGTGCAATCAACCCAGGTTGACTCGAGTTTGACTCGAGCAGTATTTTGATGACAGACAAAACTTATGACATGGGATTGTCATGGGAAAGTCCAACATAGAGTTGGCATGGAAAATCCAAGCATGGAGCTTGGTGTGGAAAAGTCTAAAGCATTGCGAAGCCGTGTGCTTGGTACTTGGTGAGAAATGCATTGCGAAGCCGTGCGCTTGGTGCATGTGGGAAGTCTTGAGAACTTGGCAAGTTCACTAGGCTCGGGGTCCTTGAGTCGGTGAAGGATGTCATTGCGAAGCCGTGCGCTTGGTGCATCCGAGGGACCGCCAGACGGGGAGCGAATGGAGTGAGGCCCAAGAGAAGTATACTTCGAGGGCAAGAGACGCAAAGGATGGCGTTGCGAAGCCATGCGCTTGACGCATCCGAGGGACGTAGGCCGAGGGAAGAGAGCTTCGGTGGGGAACTCCATGAGGGATGAGGTGGACTTGGCCAAGTGGCTAAGACTGATTGTCGGATGCTCAAACAACTTGATGTTTGAGGTTTTACCCGACATCATTCGACTAACATAGGTGTCAGTCGACTGCTCTAGGTCGTATGGGTTCGATCAGTGTTCGGTGAGCAGTCAGCTTATCGATCATTGCCATGGGAGGCGATCAGTATTGATAACATCGATCTTGCAAGGAAGCGATCAACTAATCGCCGTGTGCGGGCACAGAAGCTAGTCGAGCTACGCCTCGGTGATGAGTTATCGATCGTGATGGGTATCATCGATCGGCCCGATGATGTGATCCATTGGAACTTAACCAACGTGGATTTGGCCATTGTGAGACAAGACTACGAGGACGATCGGTGATGGTCACGATCGATCGACCGATGTCGTCTTGAATCGACAGTCACGAGTTATAAATGGAGCTCAAGATGGGGGATTTCGCTAAGACTTTAAGGGAGCTATTGGAGGGGAATTGTTGCTGCATTCCAGTCCTTCAAGAGCTAACCAAAGCAAGCAACAAGAAAGCATTCAAAGCAAAGAGTTGTAAAGTGTTCTTTACTTGTATTTCTTAGTGTCTTTGTATTTCTTGTAGTATTACTGTTGTAATACCTTGTACGGGGTTTCTCCACCTCCGATGTGTAGTCGAGAAGGAGTTTAGTTAGTGTCATGCACATAACTAGAGCTCGGTGAGCTCGCCCATAGAGTAGGAACCATTCGGTTCCGAACCACGTATATCGTGCGTTGTGTGATTGTGTATTATTGTTAGTTTCATTATTATTATTATTCCGCTACACTAACGACAATTGTAGACGAGCACGCAATGAGAACGATCGTATTTCACCGTACGACGATTGAGGGCTATTCACCCCCCTCTAGTCGGCCAACATATCGACCCTACAAAATATACCTATCATATACTATACTCAACTATTGAATGCTATTACATACCCTTTTCCATTAATGTGGGGGATTGTTGGAAATGTAAATGGGAAAGGAGACGGAATGGATGAAGGAGATTTCATTGTGTATGAGTTTTAGTAACACATTGAAAATTTCAAGGATTAATGGTTGGTGTATTTTGTTTCATAAGCATGTATGTTATGAATAAATGTATGGGGAGAGGCTCTCTCTCATGTGCGTGCCCACAGGGGGGGTGCAAATCATAGGCTCGGATTGCACTAAACCCAGGTAACTCATGTGCGAGCATGACCTATGTGTGTCGAATGTTGGACCGGTCAGAACTAAATTTGTCTAAGAGAATGAACCAATATTTTTCCATCTAAATTATTTTTACTTAATGATAACGGATATATTAATGTGATTAATGAGAATCCTTATCA
The DNA here is from genome assembly GCA_025175895.1 of Wurfbainia villosa. Classification (NCBI taxonomy): domain Eukaryota; kingdom Viridiplantae; phylum Streptophyta; class Magnoliopsida; order Zingiberales; family Zingiberaceae; genus Wurfbainia; species Wurfbainia villosa. The sequence goes on from CM045986.1 coordinate 28,759,545, forward strand.
TGTGAAACTACTAGCAACGTCTTAATGTCAGAAACGACTGACGTTTTATTATGGTGAATAAAAGCAATTTAATGACTTTTATTTGACCAACCATAGAGACCCTCCTATAATAGAAGCCTAAGTCTTGAGCAGAAAATGTGACTGATAATTTGTCCACCTGCATTCTTCTCTCTCTCCTTTTCTCTCTTGAGTATTTCTTTCACACGAGAAAATGGTACTCAGATGCATTTCAGTTCACCATGATCACCAATATATGCTTGGTGGAGATCGTGGTTTTACCATTATATCCTGGAAAACAGACAACCCACTGCAACCTCGAAGTATCTCGAAGGTGAGATGAACCGTTTTAAGGAATCTGCATTGAATGCATACCTCAGCTCCTCAGTATTCAGGTCACTCGACAATCGACCACTTAGCATTCGGCTTTAGGTGACTCGATAGTTGGCCACTCGACATTCGGCCTTGGAAGATTTGACAATCGGCCACTCAGACTCGGCCACTCGACCACTCAACACTCAACTTTAGCAGCTTAAATCAGCCTTTTAAGGCAGTTTGAGATAATCAACTCAAGTCACTCAACAAATAAGTCTAATTTGAGTTGTTTTTCAAATTAAGACATCCTTCCCTATTGTTCCAACAAAATATTTTTGCATTCCACTCCTTCAAAGAGCATTCTAAAGCAACCAAACAATTTGCAAGCAAAGATCACAATTGCAAATTGTTGTTTTCAATGTATTTCGTATTTCATTTATATCAATCGATTTGTGCTTATATTTAGTTGTAAAAGAATAGATTGTAAAAAGTTTTTTTGCTTTCGGAAAGTATCAGAGAAGGAAAAAAGATAGTGGTTCTATTGCTAGGATTAAATCATGAAGTAGGAAGGAATTCCAAATCACTTAAACTATAACAAAAAAGACAATACATAACACTTAAAAGAAATCACTTTTTATAAAAAACATTGTTGTTTGTATTTTAACAACGCTTTTAGTGTAAAGCGTTATCTTTTTTTAGAAAAAATTTACATAGAGAATGGTTTTTACAAAACCGTTGTGTATTAGTATTTTTTATTTGGATCAAAGACAATGGTTTTTAAATAGCGTTGTCTTTGAACTGTTTTTATTAGTAAAAGACAATGTTTTATAAGAAACGTTGTCTATAAAGATTTTTTTAGTTTCTGTCACTTAGAAGTTTTGAGGTATGATTTAATTTTTTAACGGGTTAATTTTTTTTAATATATAAAAAAATTTAAATAAATTATGAAAATATAATTTTATTTTATTAAAAAATGAATGAAATAAAAAATTAACTTTATTTTATTAATATTATTTTTTTTTCCATTTTTCCCTTTCGTTGATTTTTCCCCATGATTTTTCATTTAAAAATTATCTTTATTTTATTTATATTATTTTATTTATTTTCCTTTTTTCCCCCTTAATTCTCTCCTAATTAAAACGTCGATTCTACTTCTCTTCTCTGTATCCCATCGGCGACCGCGATCCATATCCTCCGCTTCGTTAGGGTTTCGCTCCGCTAGTCGTCGCCGCACCGACATTGAAGCATCCGTCGGCAACGGCGCTCCGAGCTTTTGTTGGCGCTCAAGCAAAAGTTGATAGCGGGCGAAGGCACAGCGAGCAGCAAGCGAAGCCAGGCGTCGTCGATCAAGCATTCCATCGCCGCTCTGCCCTTCGATCTTCGCCCTGGCCTTCTTTGTCTAGGTGAACCTCACCTATGTTATTTCGTTAAAAAAAATACAATAGCAGCGACCTTCTTTGTCTAGGTGAACCTATGATCGCCCCTCTATCAAGACGTGTAGGCACCTCTATTAGAAAATTTTCTTTCTTTGGTTGTTCCACGGGATGTTTTTTCGGTGACGTATAATAGAGACAGCTTGTGCATCTATGTTTAAGATAGAAAGCTTTTTTCATTTAATTAGCTATAAGCAATGCCATGCTTGATTAGTTAGGAGAGTGAAATTCTAATAAAGGATGAAATTGGCTCTGGATGTAGCTTCAATTAAGGAAGAAGGTAGCTAGCCACTCCGTCCCGGCCTCAGTCAAGTCGATGGAAGACTCTTCTCTTTAGATAAGAAAGAATAAGTCCCAGCTCTTTAGATAAGTAGATGGAATTCTTTTAGTTGATTAAATTTAATTTTTAAGGGTTTTTTATTTTCAGAATCATATAAAAAATATTCACATCAGATAATTTCTTTTCATTTTCAATTTACATATAAAAATCATATTGTTTTATATGTGATTTGTATTTATCATATGATGCAAATTGTGGATCGTATGCTTTCTGATAATTTTAATAAATGCCATAAATCTTGGGGACCAAAGACCTGTTTTTAAAATTTATTTTAATTGATAATAAACATTGATAGAAGTGACTACCGAGATTACATGACCAAAATTTTCTGAGAAACAGCCTCAAAGGATAGATATAGTTTAAGACATGAGTCTCAATTGGTTATTGAATTTAGACAAATAAATCCTATGTCCTATTTTACACTTTTAGCCAATATGTCTTGCCCTATCACAATCTTAGTGCATCATAAAATTTAAAGGGCGTGCAGAAGCATAACACATTTGATTAGTTCCAATAGAAGAGATTTGGTTGACAGTTTTATCAGCGTATACCCGAAACAATATCCCTAGAAATGCCCAGAACTTAAATATATGGCATGGAACAGCAACAGCAACGCACAACTGCGAACACAAAATTATATAGAACGTGATTAAGAAGTTGAGAAAGCAATAGATAATTGAAATGCCTAAAGCTGAATATATGAAACTGAAAAGCAAAACGACAATGAGCATTATCTTTTTAGCAGATGATCAAGTGAAATAACAATTTGTTTCTAATTAACATAGGCTCTTAGACAGCCAGATGTGGAACAATATGCTTATTATGTGATGAGATTTATGAGACAAAATATTGAAGAAGTCGAAACTATCGAGAAAGATTCACTACAATCAATAGTAAGATTATCTTGTTTATCATAAACAATTTGAAATACACTATTTATGTGATTGTTGTTTTCATTAACACTTGGTATTTTTTGTGTGTGTTCACAGTTTACAAAAATATCATACTTTCGAGAAGAAATTGATGAGGTGCGGTCCGAATTAGCAGAATGTATACAAGATCATATTTATGAGTAGGTATGGAATTCTAAATGACAGTTTCGTAGCTATCTTTTTCCATTTCGTTAAAATTATATACATAAATTGTATTTACTTTGGTTTTTCATTATTCATCCAGTGGATGATTAATTCGCAAATTGTTATCTTACTAGCTTGCAGTATATCTTCTAATTTTTGTATGCAATAGCCTTAAAACCTAAACAAAATTTACCCAAAATGCAGTACATGAGATGGATGACCTCCTGTGTGGTTTATGGTTTGCAACCCTGAAAGTTGATCACCTTAGAGTCATTGACACCTTATGCATCTTCAAATTTGCAGGCTTACCTACCTATACACCTTCCTTGAACACATTATGCAAGGTGTGTAAATAAAATAGTTTCATGTAATTGTACTTATACCTTTCTCCTGAGTATTTGGCATGCTAATTCTAACGCTGTTTATTGTTTGTTCCAAATGAATCTTCTTATGAAATGATCCATCTCATTGTTTTTATTCTAGACCATTTAGATACCATGATTTCCTTCATTCCTCCCCCACTGCTTTGAACTTCCACTTAAACACCACAGTAAGTTGGGGAAGGAGACACTATAGTATCCCTGGCCAATCGGTGGACACAACCAACACTCATGAAAAGGAGGAGGATCTAGCACTTGGGCATGGATAGGGATAATGATTGAAGGGTGGCTTGCGTTTCACTGAGGGGGTAATGTGCTGAACTGAAACATCATTCTTAAACTCTAAAACTAATTGACGCAACACTAGGCTGTGGAGGGACGAACTTGAAGTGTCAACTTCCACAATGATAAATTTATCAAGAAAAAATACTATTAATTCCAAGAATAATTACAAACCAGAGGGTTGGGGTCTTTTTAAAATACTTTTTGTCTTACCGAAGCCTATCCACATTTCTGCATTGGCCTAGATGGGCAATACACTTCTTGCTAAACCTAGGTCATGTGTTTTGGCATATCATCATCAACGTGGATCTTGGTGGTAATTTAATATTGCATGGTTAATCTTATCTTGTGAAAAACATTCTTGATGGCTGATATGATGTACAGTTGGAGATGGTGTCGATTATTCTCAGCGAATCAGTTGTCTCTTTTAGACGAACTTGCAAATTTCAGCTTGTGCCCCAACAATTATCTTTATGTTGCCTCTTTTCTTGAGATACTGTCAAATTGTTGTTAGGAATCTGTACAATATTTATATTGATCATTTTAATTATAATGTAATAATTTTTTTCCCCGCAGATGAATGTGAAAAGAAACTCAAAGTGAGATTTTTTGGCAAGATGCAATCCAAAAAGTTTCAATCTAAGAAGCAAGATAGATTGGAATTAATATGCATGTCTAGTATGTAAGTTTTTTATTTAATTTTGTAAACTTAACTTGGATCCCAAGTTTATGGATTATGACTTCACATTTTTTGTTTTTTATTATTTGTCGATTATGCACTATTTATGTTTCAATTATAAAGAGATTGATTAGTTGTACTTTAATGATATTTTAATTGGTGTTATTTATAAGTGTTTAATTAAGTAGTTCACCGTGTAATATAATAAACAACGTTTTGGTAGAGATAAAAGATAATGGTTTTTATTTGTTGATAAAAATTGATATTTTATTTCAAACTACAACGCTTTTTATTTATTGCAAAAAGCATTGTATATGCTAAAAGACAACACTTTTAAACCACTGTAAATTCGCTATATGTGCTAAAAAGATAACATTTTAATTCGTTGTAAAAGCGTTGTCTTTTTTAACAATGATAATATTTTATCAGTTGTAAAAGCGTTGTCTTTTCTAGTAAAGACAACGCTCTTTATGGGTTGCAAAAGCGTTGTCCTTGCGAAAAACTATAACCCTATTTCTCCGTTGTAAAAGTGTTGTTTTTGCTAGAAAAAAAATTTTTTTTTTTCGTTGCAAAAATGTTGTATTTGCAAGAAAAGATATTGTTTTTTTTTTCCGTTGCAAAAGCATTGTCTTTTTTAGAAAAGACAATATTTTTTTATCCGTTGTTATTAGTTAGATTTTTAACAACAGTGTCTTTAACAACGTTTTTGCAGCCATATAGACAACGAATAAAAAGTGTTGTCTATATTTTTTTTTATTGTATGTTTATATTTTATTTTATGTTACTAATCAATTGTAGATGAGCACACAAAATAGAATAATTGATGAGAATCATTATTTATCTCCTATAGTGATGCAACAGCTCTGACAAGATCGACTTGTGATTTCTCTTTCACTCATTTAAACCCTCATAAGTACACAAAATTTCAAGATTGAACTAAGCCACAAACTATAATCGAAATTTATTGTCTGTGGATTGAAGTCTCTGTCAAGCCACTAGCTAGCCTACCCCTACCCATGTACACACATCATCCCTCACGATGATACCTAAAAGTAAAAAAATCCAAGATTATAAATAACTCACAATGTTTCACAACTTTTATATGTCTCTAGATTTTTAACCATGTTGATGTTTTTTGTAGTCCTCAAATTCATCTCGTATCAAACCCTTAGTCTCTCAAACGCACGAAGTCTTCTATACTTCAACATGTCATTTTTCACCACTTGCCTTAGTCCACTTTACTTCAAGCTTCTCTAATGTACACCTTGCACTAGACCTTGGTAACTTCAATTCACCAAGCCCTCTAAACTTTCTCAAACTTGTCATCCTTCTCTTTGTACCTCGGAGTTCACCTCAAAGTACATCTCATGTTGGATCTCAATCTCCTAAGTGCATTAATAGACTTTTTAATAGCTACATCTATCAATTTGCTTTGTCTAGTGACCTTTCTTTCAATGATCCCTCCTTCCATTTCCTACTCCAATTGCCTTCCTTTTCTCTTGTTCATCTTCTCCTTCTTCACAAGTTGTTGCCAAGTTGCCCACTTTCCTCCCCCTGTTACTCCTCCATCGACTTTGCTCCTCCTCCACCACCATCACCATCACCATCACCATAAGCAGAAACAATGCTTTCATTAATGGTCAATGTGATTCCTTCATTCATCAATTGCATTGCTCGAACCTCGATGCTTCTCAAACCAAATTTGAGCCAAACGTATACATCAAATATCCATGTCTGAGTCTAAAACATGAATGTGTTCTATGAATGGAATTTATTATTATATACTTTATTAATTTTGTCTATTGTTGTCTTATAAATTACATGAATATTAGTGCTCTTGTATTAAATTTATCTTTGTGAATTATATGTTGGGGACCTTTGAATGCGCTAGAAGGGGGTGAATAGCGTCGTGTCGATTTCTTCGATTCGTTCTTGTCTATAATTAGTTAGCGCAGTGGAAATACAAGATATATAAATGAAATACAATAACAAATACACCAAAAGTGCAACACAAGGGTTTATGTGATTCGGAACCTATGGTTCCTACTCCACGGCCGAGCTAGTGATCTACTCTCACTAAAATTCTCTTCTTCTCGGCAACACATCGGAGGTGGAAAAACCTCATACAAAAGAGCTTATACAATAATAAGTGACCAAATACAAGCAAAAGAAAATACAAGATGAAAAATAACTTTATAAGAAGAATGCTTTTGCTTAATCTCTTTTGGTCGCTTTGGAATGTCTTTGAAGATCTGAAATGCAACAACACTTTGCCTCAAAATCGCTTCAAGGACCCTTGCTCAAAATCTCCTCCATGACTCCTTTTAATGCTTCTGCTCAGGCAAATTTCTGCCTAGCAGTCGATTGCTAAAAGGCCCCAATCGACTTTCCACAGTACTGTTATCTAATAGCGAACTAATCCACGTTGAATTTCGGTCTGACCAGTCGACTGCCCTGAAGGTTTTGCCATAACCAAAGCTCTGATACCACTTGAAGGTAGGAAACTTCGCTTCTCACTTCAACTCGGTCGCTTGTTCACGGCGATCCCTTCTACGTCTCCGGATAAAATTTTTTTTATTCTTGACAAGAGGGATTACCCAAACTATCATTTTATCGTCGTGCTATTCGATTAGAGTGGTCACTTGAACAAACTTGTTGTTCAAGCAACCAACCTCTATTCTACGATTAGTTGCGGAATAGACGATGTACGGATCGCCGGCTTTTGTGTTTGTATTCGGGGTCCAAGTATATTTAACCATAAAAACAAAATATTTAACATGCATATAATTGAAAAAACAATCATAGACATAACACAAAAGAATATAAAACAATATTTATACCTCTCGATCTTCTATTGTATGTCCTTCCTCCTTTTGGACGTCGTGTGGGCGACGATCTTCTAAAAGTCGAAGCTCCTAGATCACCAATCTTCCTATCCTTGCTCTCTCCTAACAAAGGAAGATCAATAACAAAACTCTTCCTCTCCTTACTTGCGCCAACCACCAAACACCAACTTGGTGTGCGTCGGCCAAAGGAGTGGATGAAGGAGATGGATGCCGGCCAAGAGCTCCAAGGGAAGACCCTAAGCTTTGTTTCCACCGGCCAAGGAGAAGAGAAGGAGGTGGTTTGGATGCTGGCCAAGGGAGGGAAGTAGATAATGGGCGTCGGCCACCTTGAGGAAGAAGAGAAGAAAGGAAATTCTTTCCTTAATTGTGGCCGCCCAACACCCCTTGCTCCTTGCCGCCCAAAACCCTAGCCCCTCCTTTTTTCTTTGCTTGTCGTCCAAGCCCTAAGCCTCCTTTTATAGAGTTGGGTTCAAGACTCCCTTTAATCTCCACCTTCGGTTCTAGGGATTTAATCTCAACCGTCGGATCTAGAGAATTAATCTCAACCGTCGAATCTAGAGATTTAATCTCTACCATTAGATCTAGAGTTTTATTTTCTACCATTGGATCTAGGCTTCATGAGGTTTTAATAGGCTACAATAGGGACCATGAGGAGGAGTTGGATCTTGGCCACCCAATAGATCAAACCCACATAAAGTCCGATCCATTAATGATAATCCAATCCACTAAAGGATTATCATTGATCTACCTCACCAACCCCCATAAGTTAATATGGGCTCCATATATTATTTGTACATTTTTCTCCCCGTGTTTAAGATCTCGAATGTCCGTCGATTAATTAATTTACTGACAATTAATTAATCCACATCTAACTCCATGAATAGTACCACTTAACCTTATCATCATGCCGGACCAAGTCCACCTGCAGGGTTTACATGATGAACCTTATGAGCTCCTCAAGGGGACATCATCATCCTAATATATAGGACACGATTTCCTCCTATAATCAACGACACACCATATAAATAATATCATTTCCTAACTTACCGAGCCTATCGATTTAATCTATAAATCTCGCCCATTGGTAAATCAAAGAAATGAATACTAAGTATATGTGCCCGTTATTATATTGGAATTAAGAGCATGTACAATATAATATCTTAGGTCTGATTCGATTATGTAGTCAGCAATGAATCGAATCACCTCTAAGTCCGTCCTGCTCAATACACACAAAGTGTACTAGTGTAATTCTATGGTCAAGACAAACCAATACCAAATCACACTACAACCATTCCAATGGTTTGTCCATAACCATCTCGGTTGTGAGCCTTTACTTATACTTTACAATGAACCGATAACATGATCTCTTGTGTGACACTACACACCATGTTATCTACAATGTAATGTATAAGACAAATATGCATAACCATAAATATGCAAACAATGATCATGTGATTCTTATTTCAAAATAAAGATGTTCATACAAAAGATAGACTTTTTAGTATACATCCCAACAATCTCCCACTTATACTAAAAGACTATGCTGTCCTAAGCTGTCATACATCTGATTCCCATTCCCTCCACATGCCTATCAAAAGCTCTCGCCGGAAGAGCCTTAGTGAAAGGATCCACTAGGGTATCCTCCGATGCAATCTAGGCGACATCACCTTCTACCTCCTTTACGATTTCTCGTATCAGGTGGTACTTGCGCTCTATGTGTTTACTTGCCTTATGAACTCATGGTTCCTTCGATTTTGCAACTGCACCACTATTATCACAATAAATTGTGATAGTTCTAGGCAAACCAGGAATCACATCCAAGTCCATCAAGAAGTTCCTGAGCCATACAACTTGGAACTTCTTTGGCCGCCTCAGAGGCCGCCACATACTCAGCTTCCATGGTAGAGTCCGCCACGCATTTCTGCTTGACACTCCTCCATACAATGGCTCCACCTTCCAAAGTAAACACAAAACCTGAGGTAGACTTACTGTTATCCATATCTTATTGGAAGTCGGAATCCGTGTAACCCATAGGGAGTAATTGGTCTGCCTGGTAAACTAGCATATAATCCCTAGTTATTCTCAGGTACTTCAATATATGCTTCACCGTAGTCCAATGTCCCTATCCTAGATTACTCTGATATCTACTAACCATGTCCACAACAAAGCAGATATCTGGTCTCGTACATAGCATCACATACATAAGGCTTCCTACTGCTAATGCATAAGGAACCACCTTTATCTCCTCTATCTCCTCAGATGTTCTAGGACACATCTCCTTGGATAAAGGAACTCCATGCCTGAAAGGTAGAAAACCTTTCTTGGAGTTCTGCATGCTAAAATGATCCATAATGGTGTATATGTATGATGCTTGAGATAAGAACAACATCCTTTTCCTGTGATCCCTTATAACCTTGATCCCAAGGATATGTCCCCCTTCTCCCAAGTCCTTCATATCAAACTGTTTGGACAACCATACTCTTACGTCCGATAACACCTTGACATTGTTGTCAATTAACAAAATGTCATCTATGTATAGTACAAAAAATACCACTACGTTTCCATCACATCTCTTGTATACACAAGACTCATCCGGACTTTGAATAAATTCATAAGACTAGATTACCTCATCAAAGCGGATGTTCCAAGACCTCGAAGCTTGCTTCAATCCATAAATGGACCGATTAAGCTTGCACACAAGATGCTCTTTGCCCTTTGCAATGAATCCCTCTGGTTGCTTCATATAGATGTTTTCCTCAAGACTCCCATTAAGGAAAGTTGTCTTGACATTCATCTGTCATATCTCATAATCCATATGAGTAGCAATGCATAAGAGAATCCAGATAGACTTAAGCATGACTACCGGCAAAAAGGTCTCCTCATAATCGATACCCTCTTTCTGAGTATACCCCTTCGCAACAAGCCTCACTTTGAAGGTCTCAACCTTCCTTTCTATTCCTCTCTTTCTTTTGTAGATCCACTTGCATCCAATGGTTTTTACACCATCGGGTGGTTCTACTAGCTCCCAGACCTGATTTGAATCCATAGATTCAATCTCAGTATTCATTGCACTTTACTTAAGATACTTCATCTTTATCTTGGATTGCCTCGTCATATGTCCAGGGATCAGGTTCATGTTCGCCAGGGACTAAATCAGAAGATTCTCCCAAGAACATGAATCTATCAGGCTGTCTGACAACCCTCTCACTACGACGAGGTATCACCTGTGTATCCTCTGTGACACGTAGTGCAGTGACTTGTGGTATATCCTCTTGTACCGGCGGTACTGAAGAAGTGACTTCCCCTTTTAATTCCTCCAGAACAATCTTACTGATGGGCTTGTGGTTCATTACATAGTCTTCCTCTAGAAATCTGGCGTTCGTGCTAACGATCACCCTCTGATCTCTAGCACTATAAAACAACCCTCCTTTCGTTCCTCTAGGATAGCCAACGAACATGCGTACTTCTGTACGAGGTTCCAACTTACCAGTATCTAACTTCAGCATATGTGCTGGACTCCCCCAAATCCGAATGTGTCTTAGAATAGGCTTTCGCCCAGTCCACAATTTTGTGGGAGTAGAAGGCAATGATTTAGATGGAACCAAGTTCAGAATGTACACTGCCGTATCTAGAGCATATCCCCAGAACGAATCTGGCAACTCAGAATAACTCATCATCGATCTAACCATCTTCATAAGAGTCCTATTCCTTTACTCTGCTACACCATTCTGCTGGGGTGTGCCAGGTGCAGACAATTGGGATTGAATCTCAGCCTATGATAAGTAATTCCTAAACTCTCCCAAGAGGTACTCACCACCATGGTCAGATCGTAGTGTCTTGATACTTTTACCTTGACATTTCTCCACATTAGCCTTGAATTCTTTGAACTTGTCAAAACATTCAGACTTGTGGCGCATCAAGTAAATGTATCCATATCTCGAATAATCATCTATAAAGGAGACGAAATACTCAAAACCACCTCTAGCCTGGATAGACATAGGATCACACAAATCAGAATGAACCAATTCTAACACATCTTTGGCTCTATACCCCTTGGCCTTAAAAGACCTCTTGGTCATTTTCCCCTCCAAGCAAGATTCGCAGGTTGGGAAATCTTCTACCACTAATGAACCCAAAGGTCCATCAGCTATCAACCTTTGAATTCTGCTTAGGTTAATATGACCAAGTCTTAGATGCCAAAGATATGTTTGGTTCATCTTCGAAGGTTCTTTTCTCTTATTGGAATTAGAAGATGAGTTATTAACTTCTATTTGCATCGTGGGAGCTTTTGGTTCAAGTGTATACAAATTTCCTATTATTGCACCCGAACAGATAATCTCCCTATTTCTTTTTATAACAACTCTGTCATTAAAAGAAATAGAATATCCATCCATAAACAATTTAGAAACCGAAATTAAATTCTTTCTAAATAAAGGTACATAAAGGCAATTCTTAAGAACCAAAACTTTATTTTTCTCAAAAGATAAATAAACATCTCTCACTGCAACAACCGCCACCTTTGTGGCATCGCCCAAGTATACGGTAATCTCCCCTTCAGCCAGTCGTCTGGTTTCCTGGAACCCCTGCAAAGTATTGCAGACAAGATCAGTGGCTCCCGTATCTACACATCAGGTGCCGGTAGATAACACCGCTAAACATGTTTCAAAGACTAGACCAAAAGATATACCTTTGTTCTGCTTGCGGTTGGGGCAGTCCTTCTTCCAGTGTCCAGTCTGCTCGCAAGTGAAGCACTTGCCTTTTAGCTTCTTCACTCCTCCCTGAGATCCTCCCACCACCTTTGCCCCAGCTTGTTTCTTCTTCTTCTTACCTTTCGGCTTAGAAGTAGAAACCTTTTGGGTTACCATGGCTTGCGCCTGAGCACTCTGACGAAATAGCCCCTTTGTCGCCTGAAGTTTTGTCAGAAGCTCCGCCAACGAATACAACCTCTTGTTCATATTGTAGTTCAGGCGAAACTGCTCAAAACTCCTAGGTAGAGACTGGAGTATGATATCGACCTGGGTTTCGCCATTGATGTCATCTCCAAGGACTTCTTGCTCATTCGCATGAGCCATCATCTTGAGAACATGATCCCTCATGGGTGTTCCCTCGATCATGGTGGTCGTCATCAAGTTCCTCATGGCTTCTTGCCTAGTAGCCCGATTCTGGTGTCCGAAAAGCTCTTTGAGATTGAGCATCATGTCATAAGCAGTGGGCATGACTTGATGCTGATGTTGCAGTACATTTGACATAGATGCCAAAATGTAACACCGCATCATCTTATTGGCCTTAATCCACTTCTTATAACTCTCCTTCTCCTTTTCCCTAGAATCATCCGCAGGCTTAGGAGGACACTCTTCGAGAAGTACATATTTGTATTCCTCAGTAGTTAAGACAATGTCAAGATTCCTCTTCCAATCAACATAGTTGGGTCCAGTAAGTTTATTTTCTTTCAGTATCACAGCAAGTGGGTTGAAAGTCATTTTGAAAGAAAACCTAAGAATCACATAGATCAAAAACATTAGATTTCAAAAAATTATTGATTCCTCAAACAATAAAATTTTAAAATCAACCAACACCTCAAAACACCGAGAATATTGTATGCCACGATAGTGTGGACATATACGAATTCTACATTTGTAAGAGGAGGTTTTACCCATTAATTTTACTATCTTGTCAACCTAACTTTTTGACAAATAAAATTAATAGTTGGTTCCTCTTCGGCCATACAAATAAAAGCAGTGACTCCGATGGGGAGGATACTTATATTTGTATCTAAGTGTTCACCATTACTCGGTACCAAGTTAATTATCTCGGGTTATGTACCTTCCGATGGGGAAGTACACACACTCCTTAATAATTTCTTATAACCATATTCGACCTTGTGATCCGCAAACAAATTCATCCAATAGGGAGGAAGGCACTCAGAGCCGACGCACAAGTTTGTTTGCATCACATGTCAAATCATAATGGAGGCCGTGGTAATTTATAAAAATATCCCTCTCCCACTTAGTAATTTAAAATCGAGGAATTTTCTAGCCTACGACATGCATATCAAACAATAAGCAATAAATATGAAAAATAAATATTTTCCAACTATTATGGCTTTTGTCTTCAATATGTCTCCCGTCGTATCGCCATCTCGTCCGCTCCTCCCTATGCTATGTACAAGCCATCCGGAGATCCGAGTCGAGAAAAACTATTTTAATTTACATCCATCGATCCTATACTCCACGAGGGAGTGTACATGAAATCTAGATTGAAAGTAAACTAAAATAAAAGGAGTGGCTAAACAATGTCGTATCTAATTACAAAAATTAAATACTAGCCTCGTCAACCACGAGGATCCAACAAAATATACAATTACACACATACAATCACATACACACATATGACCATAATAGTTGGATCCTATATGCGCAGCAAAAAATTAACCTCGCATCCTACTATTATCAGCACATATAATATATGAAAAGTGCATAAAAGTAACAGAATCCTTAACACACAAAGCCGAAGTGGCTCACGATACCGCCACTTGAAGGTTTTTGCGGAAGCTAACTACGATACCACTTGAAGGTAGGAAACTTCGCTTCCCACTTCAACTCGGTCGCTTGTTCACGGCGATCCCTTCTACGTCTCCGGATAAAAAATTTTTTATCCTTGACAAGAGGGATTACCCAAGCTACCGTTTCATCGTCGTGCTATTCGATTAGAGTGGTCACTTGAACAAACTTGTTGTTCAAGCAACCAACCTCTATTCTACGATTAGCCACGGAATAGACGATGTACGGATCGTCGGCTTTTGTGTTTGTATTCGGGGTCCAAGTATATTTAACCATAAAAACAGAATATACAACATGCATATAATTGAAAAACAATCATAGACATAACACAAAAGAATATAAAACAACATTTATACCTCTCGATCTTCTATTGTATGTACTTCCTCCTTTTGGATGTCATGTGGGCGACGATCTTCCAAAAGTCGAAGCTCCTAGATCACCAATCTTCCTATCCTTGTTCTCTCCGAACAAAGGAAGATCAATAACAAAACTCTTCCTCCCCTTACTTGCGTGACCACGAGCACCAACTTGGTGTCTTGCAGTGAGTGGATGAAGGAGATAGATGCCGGCCAAGAGATCCAAGGGAAGACCCTAAGCTTTGTTTCCACCGACCAAGGAGAAGAGAAGGAGGTGGTTTGGACGCCGGCCAAGGGAGGGAAGTAGATAATGGGCGCCGGCCACCTTGAGGAAGAAGAGAAGAAAGGAAATTCTTTCCTTAATTGTGGCCGCCCAACACCCCTTGCTCCTTGCCACCCAAAACCCTAGCCCCTCCTTTTTTTTTTGCTTGCCGTCCAAGCCCTAAGCCTCCTTTTATAGAGTTGGGCTCAAGCCTCCCTTTAATCTCCGCCTTCGGTTCTAGGGATTTAATCTCAACCGTCGGATCTAGAGAATTAATCTCAACCGTCGGATCTAGAGATTTAATCTCTACCATTGGATCTAGAGTTTTGTTTTCTACCATTGGATCTAGGCTTCATGAGGTTTTTATAGGCTATAATAGGAACCATGAGGAGGAGTTGGATCTTAGCCACCCAATGGATCAAGCCCACATAAAGTTCGATCCATTAATGATAATCCAATCCACTAAAGGATTATCATTGATCTACCTCACCAACCCCCATAAGTTAATATGGACTCCATATATTATTTGTACATTTTTCTCCCCGTGTTTAAGATCTCGAATATCCGTCGATTAATTAATTTACTGACAATTAATTAATAAACATCTAACTCCATGAGTAGTACCACTCAACCTTATCATCATGCTGGACCAAGTCCACCTGCATGGTTTACATGATGAACCTTATGAGCTCCTCAAGGGGACATCATCATCCTAATATATAGGACACGGTTTCCTCCTATAATCAACGACACACCATATAAATAATATCATTTCCCAACTTACCGAGCCTATCAATTTAATCTATAAATCTCGCCCATTGGTAAATCAAAGAAATGAATACTAAGTATATGTGCTCATTATTATATCAGGATTAAGAGTATGTACAATATAATATCTGAGGTCTGATTCGATTATGTAGTCAGCAATGAATCGAATCACCTCTAGGTCGATCCTGCTCAATACACACAAAGTGTACTAGTGTAATTATATGGTCAAGACAAACCAATACCAAATCACGCTACAACCATTCCAATGGTTTGTCCATAACCATCTTGGTTGTGTGCCTTTACTTATACTTTACAAAGAACCGATAACATGATCTCCTGTGTGACACTACACACCATGTTATCTACAATGTAATGTATCAGACAAATATGCATAACCATAAATATGCAAACAATGATCATGTGATTCTTATTTCAAAATAAAGATGTTCATACAAAAGATAGACTTTTCAGTATACATCCCAACATGCCCTTACTTAGCAGTCGACTATCATAAGCTAGAAGTCGACTACGAAACCTTTTGTGCCCATGTCCACCGAAATCATTCAACTTCTCAACCCTAGCAGTCAACTATCAATGGAAATTCGACTACTCAACCCTAGCAGTCGACTGCCAGAGCCACAGTCTGTAGTCGAGCCTCAGTCGACTACATGACAAGTCAATTGGGTTATAATCCCAATCGACTGCCCTAGGCAAACTAAGCTCCCGAGTGTCGAGCACTTGGCCAGTCTACTAGCCAATGCCATCAGTCGACTGGTACACCTCAAACATGAGGTTTAACCTAAGTATAATCCCCTCATACTTGATACTCACCCTAGGCCTAGACCTAAGCCTTCAAGCCACCTCCATCAGTCTCATGCCTTCAGGGTCCATTTGAGTCCTCCATGAT
Organism: Wurfbainia villosa; assembly: GCA_025175895.1. Taxonomy (NCBI): domain Eukaryota; kingdom Viridiplantae; phylum Streptophyta; class Magnoliopsida; order Zingiberales; family Zingiberaceae; genus Wurfbainia; species Wurfbainia villosa. The sequence goes on from CM045986.1 coordinate 28,775,746, forward strand.
TCTTAAACCCTTCACGCTAGTCTTCAGGTGCTTCCATCAGCTTTGTCATGCCATCGAGTACCTTTGCCAAGAGGCTGCACCTTTAGGACTTCTCCATTCCTCAATGCTTGGACTTTCACAGCCAAGACTACACACTTGGACTTACGTGCCCAAGACTACACCCTTTGCCTTTTCCTTTGTCAAATATCTATATTTGAACTTTCACCACTAAGACTACACACTTGGACTTACACGACCAAGACTACATACTTGGATTTCCCTTGCCAAAACTTCACCTTTGGATTTTTCCTTGTCAAGTATCCATACTTGTACTTCTCCATTGCCAAGAATCCATTCTTGGACATCCCTTGCCAAGTATCCATACTTGGACTTCTCCATTGCCAAGACTTCAATCTTGGACATCCACTCAAGTCTCACTCAAGTTTGGTCAACCTTCACCTAAGTTGATTGCTCCAACAATCTACTCATAACAATCTCCCCCATATGACCTTGGATGTCCCACACCATCCACTAGTCATATGATCATTAAGCGTATTGACAAATATCAAAACACTACTCGAGTCTGGTCAATCGTGACTTAGACTGATTGCACCAACAATCCCCCCATTTTTGATGTTTGATAATATGTTTAAGTTAGGCTTACCCATAAGCTCAACTAACTCATCTTATGCCAAAGCATAATTAAGATTTACCTAACCTAAACCCTCATTTCTCCCCCTTTGGCATACCTCAAAAAGTCTACCAAGGTTTTTAATGTCTCATCTCAAATGAGATTCTTCATTCTCCCCCTTGGTCCAAAATCATCTAGAATGTATTCACTCTTCTTAGTGATACAATGCTTATCAGTAAATGAGAGGCAATCCTCATTCTCCCCTTTTTTAACATCTATCACCCCTTGATGGACAACTCCCCCTATAGGCTTACTCTCCCTTGACCATTGCACCAAAAGTGTTCTTGGAGAGTTTCTAAGCCTATAGGAAATTTAAACAATCGAAAATAAGGATAAAAGTTCAAACTTAAACTTTAACCTCCCTTAAAATTCGATACTTCACCCTAATTAGCTCTCCTAATCATTTTCAATGAATATTTCATCCTTCTAATGATTGTACAAGCATTCCATAGGGTTAGGAGAGATAAGGGTGTTAGTCATATATGAGAGGTGTCCTAAGACAATCGCCTTATAGTTGTACCATTTATTTGATAAATGAAGATTCACTATTTGAGTATACATGTTTTCATGTATTTGATTGGATCTTAAACTCATTTACTGGATGCCCGCAATACGATTCACAGCATGAGAGAATTTGTGATTGGATTACAACTAGTGAGTTTCTCTACATGTGTAATTGTGATGTATTGGAATTATCCCTAGTCAATGAATTGATGCATACGGACGCCATCAATTCTGTTGAGACTAGCACGAGGTATACTCTTTGGTTCATCCAAGCAGTTGTTTCTCACTGGCTGGAGACATTGGGATGTCCGGAGTTGATCGTGGATGCTAGTTATGGTAACTAGTTCTTTGAAGTGACCAGCTGTAAGACTTCATATGATTCTTTGCATATATAGATATGTCAATGAAGTCCTTACTACAACTTAAGTGTGATATTCCTTCGACTTGAGGTATTCAAGTCATCTTGGTCATGAAGACTTATGCTTTGACATCTTAAGTAAACATCTTGATGCACATAAACGCAATCTCAAATCTCGCAACAGAGACTATCGAGGACTCGAAGTGCGCGCTCGCTCTCAACGCCCGCTAGTGCATGGATGTCGCCAAGTAATAAAGAATATTGATCCCACAGGGACTGAGATTTCGAGTATCGATTTGTCCAGTGGATGTGTTGTTGTTCGGATTGGAAATCTGAGGGTTCACGAATGAGATCGTCGATGGTCCGAACTCAGTACAGTGTCACACGGAAGAAGAGAAAAGGTTGCTACGAGGATTTGAATGGGATTCTAGGACTTTGATTTCATTTGTGTGTCATAGAACATGCTATCAATCGAATGTATCCAGATTTTCTAGGTAGGGTTTTGTGAAAAGGACATCATACACTATGGTACGAGGATGCCGAATCGATCCCTGCGATGAGCCGAAAATGAGATACATTACCGACTCTATCGTATCATTCTATCCATAGTTGCAGGCGATGAGGCCAACCTATAGGTTCCCCCTAATATTCCCTAAATCTTAGATAACAGGACTATCACTCCTTGTATCGTCTATGCACAGAAGATAGAAAACCAAAACACAAAGCTATAGATCTAAAAAATCATTCAACTGCAAATATGATTTCAAGAACGGAAACATATTTGAAATAGCAATGTTCTACTCAACACAAACTACTCTCTAATCCTAGAATTGGAGAATCTACTCCATGGATGTGGTGCAGATCTTGATCTTCGAGCGGCACTCTCCTTCGCTAATGCGAGTTCCCAAAGCTTTTTAGGGCTTCGGAGTGCCATCCCGGCCGGCGTGCCTCCTCCCTAGGGTTTGGGCGGAGCTTTCCTTATATAGATATCACGCCGGATCGCTACGAAATCTTGAAAAAAACCCTAGTCGCGTCAAATCGCTTGGGCGCCACATGACTGTGTGAAAACACATGGCCTGGCTGTGTGTCAGGCTATGGCAACCATTTTCGCCTTTTGAACATGGTCGTGTGTAGGCACATGCCCTGGCCGTGTTCCCTTCTGCGTCCAGCTGCCAAATGTCTCTTTTTTTGCTCCGAAAGTGTGTCGTTATCCCCACGAAATGCTATCCTGCACACAAAAGTATACAGAGCAGATCTTTGAACCAGAAAATAGGAAATGCATGGAAAACAAAGTAAAATATGCATGAAACCAACATAAAATGAGATGAGATGTAAGCGAAAACTACTCTAAAACCCTATATGTTTTGCTCACATCAATTCCCCCAGACTTAAGTCTTTGCTTATCCTCAAGCAAACCTTAGTGCCATGAAATTTCAAAAGGTATTGTTCCATACTTAGCATGTTAACTATATTTATCAAGTGGTATTTGCAATCAAAGCAAAATAGATATGTTCTAGAAATTCACTAAGTTAGTTCCTCGTGCTCGTGCATAGCGAATCTTCTTAGGGGATACTCGTTCCATGGTGAGTTAATTCGTCATCCTATAGCTTTCCTAAGGTCTCCGACTCTTAGGCACTTACCTGCCCAAAGCGAGAGTCGTTCCCTAGATCTAGCATAAAGTCTCAAAGGCGTGCTCGGTATTGAGAGAAATTGGTAGGTGTTTCCCCAGTAACCTAACTCAGTCTCAAAGGGGCACCAAACCATTTCCGCCCACAACAACTATTTTTTATCCCTCATAATCTCTTTTTCTTCTTTCTTTTCTTTTTCATTTCTTTCTCTCTCTCTCTCTCTCTCTCTCTCTCTCTCTTTTCTTTTTTTCTCTCTTTTATTTCTGGCTCACTGGGATTTTGATTTTTCCGAATGAGCTTACACAATCCGAGCATCTCTAGTAACTAAAATGCTAAACTTAGGGTCACATGTGGATTCCAAAGTACTAGACTACTGAGATGAATCATAACTAGGCATGTACTAGACTCTCCCTTTCAGAATGTTCGACATGTGTAGGTGTAAAAGCTAACCAGTGTAAGTATGGAACATTCATTAGAGCAAATAAAATAAAATACCATGAGATAAATAAAGTTAAGCTACCTATGGGAACAACTCATGAAAGTAACATTAAAAATACTAATGAGGCAGCTTAAAGATAGCCAAGACTAAGTGAAGGAAGAAACTAAACACACTATGCATGAATAAATAAATGCTAACTAAAATGCAAATATTAGGAAAGAAACCACGCTAGAAACAAAACAAAACTTGGGGTCCCCCCAGACTTAAGTGAAGCATACCTCTAGTATGGTGGACGAGGTGGAAAGTCTGGTAGCCTCGGCATCTCGGGATCCTGGGAGAATCTGCTGCTGAGCCGTTGATCCCACATGCACATGTGGTCGATCTGAGAGCTAGTGGATGCAGCAGCTGCTCAGTGCTCCTCCTCCCTAGGTCACTGTGCCTGCTGAGCTCGCATATGCTGTTGCATCTCCTGGTGGTAGGCGGCCTCTGCCTGGCGATGGGTAGCCTCCTCCTGGAAGTAGACGCGAGCCTCATCGTAAAATTCCTTAGCGTGTTGGAAGTGCTCCCGAAAGCCCTGAAACTCCGCCTGAGTGTAGGCGCTCTGCTCCTCCCATCGCTACCTCTGTGTATGCTGCTTAGCATATATGTCGTCAAGGCACGATCAGAACTCCGAAAAATCGTAGGCAGATGTACCTGTATCCTGCTCAGAAGTAGAAAAAGGTGGCGGTGTAGGTGCAGGCTCATGTCGATGTGGACTAGGTGGCCTCCTATGCATGTGTGGACCGGAGGGAACATGATTCAAAGGGGGAGAGATAGGCGCCGATGTGGATGGTCTCTCATATGGAGGGGGTATAAGCGCCAGTTGGCGTGTGTAGTGATTGTGGTACGATCAGGGTTGGGGGGGCCTAAGGACCGTCAGGTTTTTCCTTACAAAGCATAAGGAGTGTCCCTCTCTTATAATCATCTTCATGGCCATACACACTCCCAGGTCGATCCTAGGGCTCCCCTCTATGCTATCTAGCGCAGTGTAGTCATACCCCATCCTATGGCAAATGTGGGTAAGCAGACCCACCACATTAATCTCTCATCTCGTTGCTTTGCCCATTTTCACTAAGTGTCTAATGAAATGGGACCCTAGATCGATGCTACTCCTTTCTTGTAGCATGTCCCGTAGGCAAAGCAGCTCGCTAGCTCTCACTACACCGTCACTCTCCCCACGACCAAAAATAGTGCTTGCCGTGATTCGGTGGAGGTATCAAAAAATAGGGTTTTGGAGGCGTGATGCTTTGGCTCTATAAGGGTCGTAAGCGTGCTCTCCTGTCAATTCAGTCCAAAAGATTCGAGAGTTGAACCCTATAGGAGTTCTTCTCTCTCCCCCACTCGGCAAGCCAAAGCATGAGTTCCATTGGTGTAATATCCTAAAGGTAATCCTGCCCTCTTCGCTCTCTCTACCTGTTAAAACTTCAGCTTCTAAACAACTTAAAAATTCCAAAACTATCCTAGGGTAGGTTGGGTGTCTTATCCCCATTATCTCTCCCCACCCTATTTTTGCAAATAGGGCTTGGATGTCACCCAACAACCCTAAGGACTCTAGTAAATCATCATCAAGATACCTAGTTGCAGTGATTTTATGAGTAGAAAGCATGTTATATCTATCCCTATGCTCATTGTTGCGAAAAAGAAGGGTTGGAAGAGCGTTACCCTCCTCCGAAGCTTGAGGGGCATCGGTTCTCCTTGCTCATCGCTCCAAAGCACCGGATCGAGATACCACTTGCTTGGTCCTCCTCATCCTTACTTCTTTTGGCTTCTTTGAAGGTTGGAAAAGCTTCTAGGTGGTGGGGAAGAAGGATCCACACGACTAGGGCAAGAAAAATCGAAACACACAGCGCATTTGGGGCGAAAATGCACGGTGTACCCTTTTAAACCTCGCGCGACACGACCATGTGAAAACACACGGCCAGGCCATGTGCGCCTCGGTTTAGTCGAGCATGACCGTGGGAAAACACATGGCCAGGCCGTGGGAAAACACACGGCCAGACCGTGTGTCCTCTATTTCCCTCCTTTTGTGCACAACGGTACGAATTTTCTCACATACTTCGCCGTGTAAGCTAAAAATTGATTTTTTTTACCTAGCAAGTTCTTTCTGTTCCTAATGCTAACTAAAATGGAAATCAAAGTTCAAATTAACCAAATGAATGCAATACAATCAAAAGAAAATCTAAAAACTAAACTAAACTTGGGTTTCCTTCCAAGAAACGCTTTGTTTAAGGTCGTTTAGCTCGACCACACTCCATTATCAACTTGGCTCTGGAGGTTCTGTGAACCTCCATTCATCCGTCTTAGTGTCTACATCCGGTGGGCTCGACTTTATCCTGCTGAAAGTAAAGCCGTGTAGGTAGGGAGCTCTACACTCTGATAGGCCGAAAATGATGATCTCCTCATCTACCTCTAAGGAGATCTGGTGTGCCTTTACATCTATGCACGCCCCAGCAGTTGCCAGAAAGAGCCTTCCCAAGATGATGGGATTCTGGGGGTCTGGTCCTGTGTCGAGTATAATAAAATCTGTATGTATCACGAAGTTCTCGACAACCACAGGCACATGTGTTAGCATGACGACGGGTTCCTTGAATGAGTCATCCCCCATACGGATACAAAGGTTCGCTGGTTAGAGCCCATTCATTCCCATCTTCAAGTAGTATGTGTAAGGCATCACACTTACTGATGACCCTAAGTCTCACAGCGCTTCTTCGAAGCTTTCCCCATAAATCGAGTAGGGGATAACAAATTCACCAGGGTCCTCAAGATGGGGTGGAATTTTATCTTCTTTTTCATCTTGGTCTGGTAGGGTGGAAATTATGGCTGCACACCCCTTGGAAAATCTGTTTCGCTGTGCTACTCTCTCACTGTACACTCCTTCCTCCTTAGCTTGATTCGGCTCGAGTAATGACGGAGAATTATCTATAATGTAAAGTATAAAACAATATGTATAAATATAAAATGAAAACAATGATCATGTGATTCTTATTTCAAAATGAAGATGTTCATACAAAGGCTAGGCTTTCAGTATACATCCCAACACTTCCCTCATTTTCGTCATGTCTTGGTTTTCTCTTTTGCCAAAGTCCGCTTGGACTTTACGCCGCCAAGACTACATGCTTGGTCATATGCTGCCAAGACCTTGCCTTTGGACTTCCTTTGCCAAGGTCTGCTTGGACTTTACGCCACCAAGACTATATGCTTGGACTTATGCCGCCAAGACCTTCCCTTGGACTTCTCTTTCCAAGATCACACTTGGAATTTCCTTTACCAAGTCTTCACACTTGGATTTTTTGGTCACTTGACATATTTATAGTTAGATCACAAATATTGCCTAACTATAAATGATTATCCAAATATCAAAATACATAAATGCTTGGGGCATTATTGCACCAACAACGAGGTGAGGTAGGTTTGTTGCCTCTCCTCAAGCTTTCATTTTTGTGATCGTTGTCTCCTACCTCCAACGAGGAGGAGACTCTATAGTGGATTGCCCCTTCGTTCATGGTCAAGGATCGCGGGGCCTTGGAGTAGCAATAGCTGGGCTGTGAACCAAGTAAAAAAAAATTGTCTTATTTAATTTTCCACTGCATTACTCATAGTTTTAATCGAATGAACGAAAAGACGAAATGTTTTTTACGCGCTATTCACCCCCCCTCTAGCGACGCTTTTACGATCCATCAATTGGTATCAGAGCGGGGGCGCTACGATTTGGTGAAACCACCAATCTAGCATTTTGTTTTAAGTTTCTTTTCATTTTGGTTTTAAGATTCGTAAGTTTTAAGCCTTTCGCTAAGTTCTCTTTTCTCCTGCACTACTAATCCAAGGCGAAAGTCTTGGCAACTTTTTTGCTTGTCGTCATTTTGTGTGAAAGAATTTATCTTCTTAAATGGCCCACATTGAGGGGTATAACACCACCCGACCTTCGTTCTTTAACGAAGATGATTTCCATTACTGGAAAGGTCGGATGGAGTGTTTTCTAAAAACACAAGTTGAGACTTGGATAATCATCCAAACCAGGTTTTCTCTATCCACCAATGATCGAGGCGAGCCCCTGGACTTCGATAAGTGGACCAACGCAACTAAAAGACAAATTAAAGCCGATGCAAAAGCCACACAAATCCTACAATGCGGGCTATCCAAAGAGGAGTTCAACTGTGTCAGCCCGTTCATAAGCACAAAGGACTTGTGGAACAAGCTCATCGAGCTTCACGAAGGAACCACTGACACCAAGGTATGTAAGAGGGATCTACTTTTAAATAAATGGTTTAACCATAAAATGTAGGAACATGAGTCGGCCACTCAACTCCACGGTCGCATACAAGACATCATGAATGAGCTACATTCGATCGGACAAAAGGTTGAAAACCGAGACGTAATAAGGTATGCACTAAACGCGTTCCCTAGGACCACCTTGTGGGCATCCATGGTCGATGCCTACAAGGGTTCTAAGGATCTATAAAAAATTAGGTTAGATGAGTTTTTCTCTGAATTTGAACTTCATGAACAAACTAATGTAGTCTGGGCCGAGAGAGGTATTGCTTTGCTTGCAGGATGGAGAAGAAAAGGGAAGAGCAAGCCACCTCTCGAGCAAGAAGAAGGATCCGAACCCGCAGATGAATTCAAGTCCGAATCAGAAGAAGAGGTTGAGATAGTAAACATGGTGCGGAAGATAATCTGAAAAGAAAGGGAGTGAAGAACAAGAAAACCCCACAAACCTACACATGCTACGAGTGCAACAAGAAGGGCCATTACAAGTCATATTACCCAAAAATGAAGCCAAAACACAAGCAACCCAAGCAAGATTTTCAAGCAACGTGGGAGGAGGAAGAAGATCAAAATAATGACTTGGCATTCATGGTGAAACTGGTAGAGTCCGAGTCCGAGTCCGAAGTCGAATATGAATCCAACTCCGACTCTGACTTCGAGAAGAGACTCAAAGCCGGGTCAAAAGAAAATTTTATTCATTAATTGGAAATCTTTACCATGCAATTAAAATGTTAAGTAGGAAATTAACTAAGTCCGATTCTAGAGTCGGGTCGTTGCTCGAGGAGGTTGAAATCCTCAAGCAAGAGGCTAATCTAACCTCTTCAACTAGTCAAATTTAAGAGGGAAACTCAACTCAAGTTACAAAGCTTGAGGAGGAGAATTCTCTTTTGAAAGGATGAGTTCAAGGGCTCGAGGCTAGGTTGGAAAGATTCACGTTGGGATCTAAGAATGTTAATCGACTTCTTGGAACCCAAAGAGCCCTGTACAACAAAGTCGGACTCGGGTTTAGTTCAAGGACTATGAATAGGTCTTATATGTCTATCGTAAATCGTAGTCATCAACGAGTCCAAGCATGGGTCCCAAAGGTTTTGTTAAACTCATATAAGGACCAATAAGTATTGGATTCCCAAGGATCAAGTCCACTTTGTGGATAGACCATATTGGTTCAATGGTCTAAGGGGAGCTAACACTAAAATAATATACCCGCTTCCTTACCAAAATCTTTGCATGATTAATTATTTTGTTTTATCTTTTAGAATGACTAGATAGGAAAAATAGTTAGTCAACTTTGACAACATAATATCAGGACTCGGCGAGATGATAGTACGTTAGGGAAACAACATCTCGTGTATTCAAGCTAGATAAGGCATATCTAGCTTGGTGTACTTGGCTGAGTTGAACTAGCTGAAGCTACCTCGCCATATCCTAAACTAGTTAGACCAGAAAGTAACCCTAAGTGACTTAAGTGATATTTTCTTGAATTTGACTTTGTCTAAGAAAGTGGTTGTTGTTCCGATCAAAGAAGGCCCCTGTGCCTCGCCATGACCTGGAAGTCATTTTCTCAAAATGTTACTTAACGATCTAAAGGTTAAATATGAATCTAACCATAGGTTGACTATCTTTAATCAAGTTTAAATCATCTCACAAAATATATAAGGTGAACACATTCTCAGACATAGAGAATGGGTGAGATGTTAAGGAATAATTATAATATACACAAAACATAACCTTTTCAAAATGCTACCTATTTTCTCAACTATTGCACTTAACAAATATTTACAACCTTGATTGGCCAATACTAAGTATACAACTCTCTAGGCTAATATTTAGCACCCCTACATCTCTTATACTTCATATATTTGACTAAGGGGGAGAGAAAACTAACCCTAAGGGTTATATTACAAACCTTTAAAAGTTATTTTTGAAAATAAACTTATAAGTATTTTGGAAATTAAATTATGGTTAAAAAAACTTATTAAATTATTGGTGCAGAGAGACACACCCCGAACCAATCTATCTAACTAATGCTAGACGCATGCTCGGACTCATAGTTGATTTATCCTTAATAATTCTAGATGCATGTTGTTTTTAAACCCCTATTCTATATAAACCACACTTTTTTGATTATGGCAAAAGGGGGAGAAGAGCGAAAGTTAAGGGGGAGTAACACAAAATTTAAATTTTAAAATTAAAGTATCTCTTTCAAAACTCACCTAGGGTTAAGGGGGAGTTTTTGAAAAGGCATTTATCATTTACCCTACCTGTTTTATGCTTTAAATTTCTCTTAACTTTGTGTCGGTTTGCCATAGATAAAAAAGGGAGAGATTGTTGGTGTAGGGGAACTAGATTATTGAACCTAGGTTTTGATTATGGTAAATGTTGGTGCAATCGGTCCAGGTTGACTCGAGTTTGACTCGAGCAGTATTTTGATAATAGACAAAACTTATGACATGAGATTGTCATAGGAAAGTCCAACATGGAGTTGGCATGGAAAATCCAAGCATGGGGTTTGGTGTGGAAAAGTCCAAAGCATTGCGAAGCCGTGCACTTGGTGTTTGGTGAGAAATGCATTGTGAAGCCGTGCGCTTAGTGCATGTGGTAAGTCTTGAGGACTTGGTAAGTTCACTAGGCTCGGGGTCTTTGAGTCGGTGAAGGATGGCATTGCGAAGCCGTGCGCTTGGTGCATCCGAGGGACCGTCGGACGGGGAGCGAATGGAGTGAGGCCCAAGGGAAGCATACTTCGAGGGCAAGAGACGCGAAGGATGACATTGCGAAGCCGTGCGCTTGGCGCATCCGAGGGACGTAGGCCGAGGGAAGAGAGCTTCGGTGGGGAACTCCATGAGGGATGAGGTGGACTTGGCCAAGTGGCTAAGACTGAGTGTCGGATGCTCAAACAGCTTGATGTTTGAGGTTTTACCAAACATCAGTCGACTAGCATAGGTGCAGTTGACTGCTCTAGGTCGAGTGGGTTCGACCAGTGTTCGACCGACTGTGTTCGGATGAGCGATCCCTTTGCCAAGGAGGGCAAATGATTGATAATATCATCGATCGGACGACATCGTATATCGATCGGTGATCGGGAGATTTCAGCCATAGAAGGCTTTCCAGTCAAGTGCTCGTGCCAGAACTCGACTGATGTGATGATCAGTCGACTGATGGGTATCATCAGTCGACTTATGAGTGATCCGTTGGAACTTGACCGACGTGGATCTGGCCGTTGTGAGACAACGGCTATAGTATCAGTCGACTGATGGTCACGATCAATCGACTGATGGGCGCGAAATCATCTTGATGCAGGTTATAAATGGAGCTCAAGAGGAAGGATTTCGCCAAGACTTTTGTGAAGCTATTGGAGGGGAATTGCTGCTGCATTCCAGATCTTCAAGAGCCATCTAAAGCAAGCAACAAGCAAAGGGTTCAAAGCAAGCGTTGTAAAGTGTTCTTTACTTATTTTTCGTATTTGTTTTTGTATTGCTTGTATTTCATATTACTTAGTATAATTGCTTATGAGAGGTTTCTCCACCTCCGACGTGTTGTCGAGAAGGAGTTTAGTTAGTGTCGTGCGCATAACTAGAGCTTGCCCGTGGTGTAGGAACCATTCGGTTCCGAACCACGTATATCTTGTGTCGTGTGTGTGATTGTTTATTGTTGTTATTTCTATTATTATTCCACTGCGTATATTAACGACAATTGTAGACACGCATGCAAGAACGAACGAATTCCACCATACGATGATTGAGGGCTATTCACCCCCTCTAGCCAGCCACCATCGACCCTACAAGTGGTATCAGAGCCAAGGAACTTGTCGAGGACTAACCGCCGACACAAGCACTACAAGATGGCCGGCTACAACCTCCAGCCATCAAAATTCGAAGGAGATTTTCTATGGTGGAGAAGAAAAATGGAGGTATATCTCGAAACCGATTTCGATTTCATGCTAATCTTAGAAAATGGTTTCGAATTGCCTAGGGATGAAAGAAATAGGAAAATTGAGAAGTCAAGGTGGACCCAAGACCAAATCAAGGACTTCAAGACAAATCTCTAGGTAATAAAATTACTTAATGATTTGATCCCTAACACTATTTGGTCTAGATTGGGTAACTATAGGGATACGAAGGAATTATGGAACAATATAATGAAATTCCAATAAAATTCCCAACTGGCACAAGTAGAGGAGAATGTCGAGGAAGAAGCACCCACCACATTTGAAGATGTTGATGATTTGGTGGAGACCTCCACCTCTAGCATTGAGGGGGAGGAAAGGATTTCCATTTTGGAGCAAGATCGAAATGAAGCTTTTACCTCCAGAAGAAGTGAAGAATCCTCCACCACCCTAGGTAATTCAAGCATAATGATTTTAATTAAAGATCACATAATATGTTTTGAGTGTAGGGAGAAAGGGCATTACAAGAGTAAATGCCCAAAATTGGCTAAGAAGAAAACACTGGCACCAAAAGTCAACCCAAAGTCAAAGGATGTCGGAGTCCCCACAACTAGAAGCAAAGAGCACATTGTGTGCTTTAAATGCAATCAAAAGGGACACTACCGAAGTCAATGCCCTAGGGGGAGGAAGAAAGGGCAAGAAGGTATATCTCATGTAGGGGGAGCTTCTAAAGCTAACCCTAAGGTATATTTAAATTATGCACCTTCAATTCCTAAAGTTAAAAAGCATGCTAAAAACTATTTTAGCTCTCTTGCTATTATTAATGAAAAGCATGCTAGTAGAAATAAATATTTTTGCCTAGGTGCCAAGCATGTTCATGTAACTAAGGACAAACCTAGGACTCATAATTCTAGAAATATTTTACCAAAGGAGTCTATTAGGAGAATAGAAGAAAATCTAGGCATTAACCCTAAGAAGGGTAGACACATGCTTAAGAGGAAGAACATTTCCCAAAAACCTAATAAAAATTCAAAATTGAGAAAATTAGAGCTAGAGAACCAAGTCTTGAGGTCAAGGCTTGAGAGAATGGAGAAAACCTTTAGGATTATTGAAAATTCAATTCAAGGGTCAAATGCCTAAAAGCCAAGACCTAGGGTTCAAAAACAGTCTAAGGGCAAGGAAGGTTTGGGTCACAAACCTAAGCCCAAGAAGACATATCATAATATTCTATTTAATTATGGAACAATTTCTAGGTCTAGAGAAACCAAGGCTAATAGGGAAGTTATCCCTAAGTCTAGCCATGGTGCTTGCTTAGTGGCTAAGGACTCAAGAAAATCTAAGAAAGCCACTAGGAAGGTCAAAGGAGGAGTTACTTCTAGAGTTGACCCAGGGAAGACCCAAAAGACTATGACTTTAAAGCCTAAAAGGGTCATTAGAAAGGTATCTAGGGAAGTTATCCCTAGTGAATACCTTGTTAATCCAAGGAGCTCCAATAGGTATTGGGTTCTTAGAAGCGTGATCAATTCACGCTAGATGGATTAGGGTGTGTCAACCCTAAGTGGATGGGTAGTTAACCTAGCCATGGTGAGTTGACACATTAGGATGTGCTAATATGCCTTAAGAAGTTGAAAAATGATTAAATTGGCACATTAGGTCTTAGAGGTATTGGTGTGCCATTTTGGGTTTATGGGACACTTGAGAGATAAATGACTTTAAGGAAAAATGGAATTAATCCTAGAAATGACAATTTGGATTTAACACTTAGGTATTCCATACCTTAGTATATTTTTATTTGCCATGATTTATTTGTCTTGCCATGTCATGACATCATTTTCATTTTTATCTCTAAAAATGTCATGATCATGTTTTAGACTTATATTTATATTTCATGTATGCTTAGATTTCATTCACATGTCATGACATCATGATTTTGGCACATGTTTAGTTATATTATATATATGCCATAATCATATCATGCATAAAAGAAAATGAACTTAAGGACTATGACATAATTTGAAGGGAATCAAATAATATTGCCTAGAAATATGCATGAGACCATTAAAGAGCAAAAACCCACATCTCACTAGATTAATTGCCTTGTATGTGTTTTACACATCTAGATAGAAGTGAGATGTTTAGGAAAAATGAATTAAAGGTTTCAAAAATATTTTGAAAATATTTTGAAAAACCTTTGTGAAGTCTATCTTTTGATAGCTATCACCATTAAATGGGATGATACAAAGAGGGCTCAATATTGAAGCTTTTCTTAACTTTTGGACTTTGTATTGTTAGTTATAGCCCTAGAACCAATCATGTGATGGTTGAATAGGGAACATTTTGTATCATATTTTATAAAGGCAAAGGATTGGTTATTATATTTACGTCTTGCTTGTGCCAGCTAAATTAAATATAATAATGCCCTAGAAAAGTAGGTTCTTATCTACAGCACATCAATTGGCAGAATTGATTATGAGAGGCTGTAGAGAACACTTTCCTAAATGTTCCTAGTCAAGTATTAATATGCAAGGGCAATATTAATACATAAAGACTAGCATGTAGGTCAATTGATGACTTGATCTCACAAGTCATGGATATATGATATCAAGTTGACACATGGGTATATATTAGAGAATATATACTGAACTGACCTGCCATGAGAAAGTTTAATGGATCGTCATATGAGTGTCATAAACTTTCTCATGTGACTATTGGTATGAATAGTCCTCAAACCTGAAGTCACTACGGTTCCCTACATAAGGAGTTATGTACTTTGGTATCGTCAAATGTCACCCGTAACAGGGTGGACCATAAAGGCGATTACTGGGTACATAACAAATTATACGGAGGGATGTGAGTGATGTAGATGGGATATATCCCTCCCATATGACGGGAGTGATATCTGTGAGTCCCTTGATTGAGTAGAACTACTAAAATGCATGACCATGCTCGAATGAGTCAATATGAGATATTGAGCTCATTTGTTTGAGTTAGTTTACTCAGGGATCAAGAAACACATAGATTGATCGAGGATGACACGGTCTATGCCTCATTGGTCAATCTGATATCAAGGATAGAAGGACACGGTCATACATTATAGTAGTCACGGAAAGGTTAGTCGGATCTTGACTTATTTCGTAACTTGGGTAGCAATGATGTATTGCTAGATGCCGCTCATTGCTTGTGTATCTAAAAGAGTTTAGATCCACTGCCAACGTTATGAGAGCCTATAGGGTCACACACAAAGAGCATGATGATTAGAAGAATTAGTGCATTCTAGTTTGACTAAAATAATTTGGGAATAAGCTTAAGTACAAAATGGTTTTTGGACTTTAAGCTTAATGAGAATTTTAGCTTGTTGATTTAATGAGATTAATTCAATATGCTAAGCTTATTAATTTAATAAGATTAAATAAATATGTTATCATGATAGCCTAAGCTTAATTGATTTAATAAGATTAATTCAATATGTTACCTTATTGATTTAATGAGATTAATTCAATATGATAACATAAACTTATTGAATTAATAAGATTAATTCAACATGCATGAATGCCACATAAGCATGCCACCTAAGCATGCCACATAAGCATGCCACCTAAGCTTGATGAGGTGGAAGCTTGAGGCTTGGAGAGAGCTTGGTGGTGAGAGGCTTTGGTTGTGTGACTTTTGTGAGTGTAGGCTAGCAAGAAGAGTGGTCTTCTTCTTCCTTTTTCTTTTTCCCTACCTTCCTCTCCTTTAGGGACTTCTCTAGCAAGAAGTAAAGGAGAGCTCTTCTAGTTTCTTTTGTGAGACAAGAGCTTGCTCGTGTGGATACATATAGAGGCACGGACATTTAAACGTGCTAAAAGATCCAACAAACCCAAGGAGAAGCGGGATTAAAAAGGGCACGCAACAAAGGTAATATTCTCCTATAAGATAGGTTTTGAGAAATTTATTTTTTTGTACGAGGTTTTCTTTCGCAAGGATCACTTGGAAGGGATCCTATTTTTCCGTTGCGCATATGCTATTTTGCATAAAAAAATCCCTACAGTGGTATCAGAGCCACTTGCGAAAGATCGTATAAAAATAGGTTTTCTCTATTTTATATATGATATAGAAGTAGGATAAATTTTATTATGAGTTGATAATTGCATTAGCAATTTTTCAAACATAATAAAATATCCGATGTCTTTTAAAAGTTAAAATTGACATGGTGCATGGTTATGGCCTAGTCCCAAAAAGTTTGTGAATGTGTGTTGTAATTCTTAATACGGCCTGCGTGTCGTGCCTTTCTTTTAAAATTCTTATTGTAAAATTAGTTTTAGACTCGAATGTAACTCGAGTATTTCTCCTTTTGTAATATACAAAATAAAGATGGAGGGTCCATTGGAAGATGACGTTACAAGGAGGAAGTCAACAACACAAGACAACCAAAAGGAAGCACTTGGGAGAAGATGCTATCCCTAGGTTGACCAATCAATCTTTTCATTGGCTTGAGAAGATTGTAGAATAAGGGCCATAACCATGACACGCTTAGTTTAATATGTATGTGATGCATGTTAATTTAGCTTATATGTGATGTATGCTAATATGTATGTGATACATGTTTAAGTTTATTTCTTAATAAGTCAAAAACGATATGCCTACCAAAGTTTGGTACTCACTACTTCCTCGATCATTTGTTGTTGGGTTTGCCAAAGCAAAGCAATGCATTTTATCTTGGAAGAGTGCGAGTGGACAATCGTGATGTCCACTATCAAACTTAGTTAAAACTTAATTAAGTTTTTCTTAATTAATTAAGAAAGTAGAGGCATATATTAGCTTTGAACATAAGTTTTAAAAATTAGTTTTGTGTGATTTAGAACATCGGCTTTGTCTTAGAAAGTGGTCGTTGCTCAGATATCAAAGAACCTCTGTGCCTCGCCCACGGCACAGGCTGGTTTAGGAATAAGCACTAAACTAATCTAAACTTAACCAAAGCTATTAAAGAGTTACATCAGATGTAATTGGCAAAAGATTGCCTACCTAATCATACTACGTCTTGGCGATTAGCCAAAGCTAACTCAAGGCAGTATGATGTGGATCTTTATCCCATATAAATTTATAGCTAAATAGAAGCTAATGATGTAAGCAAAATGTGTTTGCCTACATCAATGATTAGCTCATATCAAAGCTATGAGAATTTAGTAGAGCCTCATTTAATTAAATGCCTAATTAAATGACTTAGGTATGATACTTAATTTTGCATTTTAATGTTGTAGATCACCATGTCATCTAACACGACACACCCCTCAACTTGCGATCTGTTTTTGAGAAAGACAAGCTCAATGGAGCTAACTTTCTAGTGGTATAGGAACTTGAGGATTATCCTCAAGCAAGAATGTAAAGCTGTATGTCCTAGAAGCGGTCTATCCTTGAAACACGCCCCTATCGACCACTCGTCTTTGAAAAGGATTCTTATAAGCAGCAACAAGATGACGCATTAGATGGGTCATGCCATATGCTTGCCACCATGAACGCTGATCTTAGGAAGCAACCTGAGAAAATGGATGCCAATGATATGGTTGAGCATTTTGAAACAACTATATCAAGGACAAGCTAAACACGCGGCGTTTTGAAGTGTCTAAGGCTCTTTTTGCATGCAAGATGCAGAAGGAACACTGTAGGAACTCACGTACTTAAAATGATTAGATGCGTTGAGAACCTTGAAAGACTAGGTTTTCCAGCAGGCGAATTGCAGCGATGTTATCCTGCAATCATTCTTGGAAGCATATAATCAATTCGTCATGAATTATAACATGAATGAAATTGATAAGCCTTTGCTGAGATTCTCGGCATGTTAGAAGCTGAAGAATCTCAAGAAGAAAGTTAATGCGTACTAATGGTCAAGAAGGGCAAAGGTAAGCGCAAGGAGTAAGACCCAAGCCAAAGGCAAGGCCAATTCATCCACTTCAAAGGGTAAAGGTAAAGTACCTAAGGAAGGGGGCTGTTTCCATTGCGGTGAGACTGGACACTGGAAGCGGAACTGCAAAGTCTACCTTGAGGAAGTAAAGAAGAAAAGAAGTGGGACTTCTGCCTCAGGTATACACGTTATAGAAGTTAATCTATCTATTTCTTCTACATGGGTATTAGATGCGGATGTGCATCTCACATTTGTACTAATGTGCGAGGATTGAGAAATAGTAGACTAATGGAAGGGAGAAGTGGACCTCTGAGTAGGCAATGGCACAAAAGTTCTTTCTGTAGCTGTAGGAACATATTCTTTATCTTTGCCCACTGGGCTTATCTTAGAACTAGAGGAGTGCTTTTATGTACCTGCATTAACGAAGAACATAATTTCTGTCTTGTTTAGACAAGAAAAACTTTTCTTTTATTATAAAGGACAAATGTTGTTCCATTTATTTAAATGAAATGTTCTATTGTAATGCACCACTTATGAATGGTCTCTATGTTCTAGATTTAGAAAACCCAATTTATAACGTAAATACCAAACGGTTCAAATCGAATAATTTGAACCAAACATATCTCTGGCACTGTCGCCTAGGTCACATAAATGAAAAACGCATATCCCAACTCCATAAAGATGGATTATTGGACTCATTTGATTTTGAATCATATGAGGTATGCGAATCTTGTCTTTTAGGAAAGATGACTAAAACTCCATTTAGTGGACATGGCGAGAGAGCGACGGACTTGTTAGGACTCATACATACTGATGTATGTGGCCCTTTCAATGTCGAAGCCAGAGGAGGCTATAAGTACTTTATTACTTTCACTGATGATATGAGTAGATTTGGCTACTTATATTTGATGAGACATAAGTCAGAATCCTTTAAAAAGTTCAAAGAATTCAAGAATGAAGTACAAAACCAACTTGGTAAGCATATTAAGCTACTTCGATCAGATCGAGGTGGTGAATACCTTAGTCAAGAGTTTCGTGATCACCTGGCTGAGTGTGGGATAATATCCCAACTCATTCCACCTGGAACACCACAATGGAATGGTGCATCTGAGAGGAGAAATCGTACTCTATTAGATATGGTACGATCAATGATGAGCCAGACTGATCTACCTACTTCTTTTTGGGGTTTATCTCTAGAGACAGCCGCTTTCACACTTAATCGCATCCCATCAAAAGCCATAGAAAAGACACCATATACGTTATGGACTGGGAAGAGTCCCAAAATGTCTTTTATAAAGATTTGGGGTTGTGAAGCTTATGTTAGACGTCAAGTCTCAGATAAACTATGACCTAAATCAGATAAGTGTTATTTTGTAGGATATCCCAAGGAAACTAAGGGATATTACTTTTATAATCCCACACTTGGCAAGGTGTTTGTTGCCAGAAATGTTGTCTTTCTAGAAAGAGAATTTATTTCTAGAAAAACTAGTGGGAGTAAAATTCATCTTGAAGAAATTCAAGATGAAGATAACACTAAGGCTTCGATGGAAAATGAACAGGCACCACAAAGTGTTGTGGATGAGGAAATTGTTGCCCAAAGAGTTGTGGAGAAAACACCTGTTCAAGTAGACCAACCTCTTCGTAGATCTGATAGGATCCGTCGTCAACCCGAGAGATATTCTTTTCTCTTGACTGACAACGGTGATGTATTGCTTGTCGATCTTGACGAGCCTACATCCTATCAAGAAGCTATGATGAGCCCAGATTCTGAGAAATGGCTAGAGGCCATGAGATCCGAAATGGAATCCATGAACACTAACCAAGTATGGACTTTGGTTGATCCACCTGAAGGGGTAAAACCCATTGGGTGTAAGTGGGTCTTTAAAGTAAAGACTGACATGGATGGTAATAAGCATACCTATAAAGGTAGATTGGTGGCTAAAGGATTCAAACAAATTCATGGTATTGACTATGATGAAACCTTTTCACTAGTTGCGATGCTTAAATCCATTCGGATCATACTTGCTATTGCAGCCTACCACGATTATGAGATCTGACAGATGGATGTCAAAACCACTTTTCTGAATGGAAAGCTACTCGAGGATGTGTACATGACACAGCCTGAGGGTTTTGAAGATCCAAAGCATCCTGGAAAGGTATGCAAACTGCAAAGGTCCATTTATGGACTAAAGCAAGCCTCTCGAAGCTGGAATCTTCGATTCGATGATGCAATCAAGGAGTTTGGTTTCATCAAGAATGAAGATGAACCTTGTGTCTACAAGAGAAATAGTGGGAGCACAGTTGTATTTCTTATCTTGTATGTAGATGACATACTTCTCATCGGAAATGATATTCCCTCACTCCAGTCTGTGAAAATGTGGTTAGGGAATTGTTTCTCGATGAAAGACTTAGGTGAAGCTGCCTATATTCTAGGCATCAAGATCTATAGAGATAGATCTAAAAGATTACTTGGCCTAAGTCAGAGTACATACATTGATAAAGTGCTAGATCGTTTTGCTATGCAAAATTCCAAGAAAGGATTTCTGCCTTTATCACATGGTGTGAGTCTTTCGAAGACTCAATGTCCCTCTTCTAAGGAGGAGAGAGATCGCATGGATAAGATCCCTTATGCATCTGCTATAGGGTCTATCATGTACGCCATGCTTTGTACTCAGTATGACGTCTTGTATGCTTTGAGCATGACGAGTAGATACCAGTCGGATCCAGGTGAAAGTAACTGGATAGTAGTCAAAAATATTCTTAAATACTTACGAAGAACGAAAAATATTTCGTGATATTTGGAGGCAATGAGGAGCTAACTGTAAAGGGTTACAGTGATGCAAGCTTCCAAACAGACAAGGATGACTATAGATCATGATCAGTGCGTGTTATTTTGCACTGAATGGTGGGGTGTGGTGGAAGAGTTGAGCGAGACACAATTCTTGATTCTATAATAGAAGCCAGTATATTCTTTGCGTCGATGCGTGAGGAGGCTTTGGCTCCATGAGTTCATCAGTGAACTTGGGGTAGTTCCTAGCATTGCAGATCCAATAGACCTCTATTGTGACAATAATGGGGCTATTGCACAGGCTAAGGAACCTCGATCACATCAGCGGACCAAACACATACTGCGGCGCTTCCATCTCATTCGAGAGATCATCGATAGAGGAGATGTGAGGATATGCAGAGTACCGACAGAAGCTAACATCGCAGATCCATTGACCAAGGCTTTGGCACAGAGGAAGCATGATGGTCACACTAGGTCACTAGGTATTAGATATTATAGTGATTGGTACTAGTGCTAGTGAGAGATTGTTAGTTATAGCCCTAGAACCAATCATGTGATGGTTGAATAGGGAACATTTTGTATCATATTCTATAAAGGCAAAGGATTGGTTATTATATTTACGTCTTGCTTGTGCCAGCTAAATTAAATATAATAATGCCCTAGAAAAGTAGGTTCTTATCTACAGCACATCAATTGGCAGAATTGATTATGAGAGGCTGTAGAGAACACTTTCCTAAATGTTCCTAGTCAAGTATTAATATGCAAGGGCAATATTAATACATAAAGGCTAGCATGTAGGTCAATTGATGACTTGATCTCACAAGTCATGGATATATGATATCAAGTTGACACATGGGTATATATTAGAGAATATATACTGAACTGACCCGCCATGAGAAAGTTTCATGGATCGTCATATGAGTGTCATAAACTTTCTCATGTGACTATTGGTATGAATAGTCCTCAAACCTGAAGTCACTACAATTCCCTACATAAGGAGTTATGTACTTTGGTATCGTCAAACGTCACCCGTAATAGGGTGGACCATAAAGGCGATTACTAGGTATATAACAAATTATGCGGAGAGATGTGAGTGATGTAGATGGGATCTATCCCTCCCATATGACGGGAGTGATATCTGTGGGCCCCTTGATTGAGTAGAACTACTAAAACGCATGGCCATGCTCGAATGAGTCAATATGAGATATTGAGCTCATTTGTTTGAGTTAGTTTACTCAGGGATCAAGAAACACATAGATTGATCGATGATGACATGGTCTATGCCTCATTGGTCAATCTGATATCAAGGATAGAAGGACACGGTCATACATTATAGTAGTCATGAAAATGTTAGTCGGATCTTGACTTATTTCGTAACTTGGGTAGCAATGATGTATTGCTAGATGTCGCTCATTGCTTGTGTATCTAAAAGAGTTTAGATCCACTGCCAACGTTATGAGAGCCTATAGGGTCACACACAAAGAGCATGATGATTAGAAGAATTAGTGCATTCTAGTTTGACTAGAATAATTTGGGAATAAGCTTAAGTACAAAATGGTTTTTGGACTTTAAGCTTAATGAGAATTTTAGCTTGTTGATTTAATGAGATTAATTCAATATGCTAAGCTTATTAATTTAATAAGATTAAATAAATATGTTATCATGATAGCCTAAGCTTAATTGATTTAATAAGATTAATTCAATATGTTACCTTATTGATTTAATGAGATTAATTCAATATGATAACATAAGCTTATTGAATTAATAAGATTAATTCAACATGCATGAATGCCACATAAGCATGCCACCTAAGCATGCCACCTAAGCATGCCACATAAGCATGCCACCTAAGCTTGATGAGGTGGAAGCTTGAGGCTTGGAGAGAGCTTGGTGGTGAGAGGCTTTGGTCGTGTGGCTTTTGTGAGTGTAGGCTAGCAAGAAGAGTGGTCTTCTTCTTCCTTTCTCTTTTTCCCTACCTTCCTCTCCTTTAGGGACTTCTCTAGCAAGAAGTAAAGGAGAGCTCTTCTAGTTTCTTTTGTGAGACAAGAGCTTGCTCATGTGGATACATATAGAGGCACGGACATTTGAACATGCTTAAAGATCCAACAAACCCAAGGAGAAGCGGGATTAAAAAGGGCACGCAACAAAGGTAATATTCTCCTATAAGATAGGTTTTGAGAAATTTATTTTTTTGTACGAGGTTTTCTTTCACAAGGATCACTTGGAAGGGATCCTATTTTTCCGTTGCGCATATGCTATTTTGCATAAAAATCCCTACATGTATCAATCTCGCTATTTTGTGAGTAAAATAATTTTCCAATATTTTTCACCCATAATAATTGTGATAAGTAATATACATACCAAATTTCAAGATTTTTCAACTTATGTATATTTACTTATAAATTTCAGAAATTCATTTTTGAAATTCAGCAAACTGCAAATGTAGTTATCAGTCAACTATCATGGATACCAGTCGACTAATGCCAAGCCCAGTCAACTGGTAGCTGATAGAGTCCACTAGCACAGGCTGATTTTGGGTAAACCTTGGTGGTTAAGCCCATGTTCAGCTGTGTTTTGGTCCCCTAACCACTCCTAACCCTAGGACATGCTTGGAAGAGCATTATAAAGGGTGGAAATCAATTGGACATGGATTAGGAGAAGTGTTTAGGAAGAGTATCAATTTTAAGGTTGATGAGAGTTCATTGTTGAACTTTGCCTTAATTTTGATTGGTTTAATGTCCCTATTGGCTTAGGGACTCTCCAAGGACATTGTTGGTGCAATGGTCAAGGGGGAGCAAGCCTCTAGGGGGAGGTATCCATCATGGGAAGATGGATGTATATTTCCTCATGGGAGGAAAATTGGGTTACCTCTCTTAAGTGATATGGATCACTAGAAAGATTGAGGGCATGCCAAGGGGAAGATTGTAAGATCTCATTGGGATATGAGACATTGAAACCCTTGAGGACCTTTTTGATGTAATGTCAAAAAGGGAGAGAAGTTTCCAAGTTACCAATTAGGGTTCGTTGGAATTCTCATTGGAATATGAGAATTTCTAATATGGGAGAATTGGTAGACTTGAGATAGTAGTTTTGTCAATCATCAAAAAGGGGGAGATTGTTGGTGCAATCGACCCAGGTTGACTCGAGTTGACTCGAGCAGTATTTTGATGATAGACAAAACTTATGACATGGGATTGTTATAGGAATGTACAACTTGGAGTTGGCATGGAAAATCCAAGCATGGGGCTTGGTGTGGAAAAGTTCAAAGAATTGCAAAGCCGTGCGCTTGGTGCATGTGGTAAGTCTTGAGGACTTGGTAAGTTAACTAGGCTTAGGGTCCTTGAGTCGGTGAAGGATGACATTGTGAAGTCGTGCGCTTGGTGCATCTGAGGGACCGCCGGACGGGGAGAGAATGGAGTGAAGCCCAAGGGAAGCATACTTCGAGGGCAAGAAACGCGAAGGATGGCATTGCGAAGCCGTGCGCTTGGCGCATCCGAGGGACGTAGGCCGAGGGAAGAGAGCTTCGGTGGGGAACTCCATGAGAGATGAGGTGGACTTGGCCAAGTGGCTAAGACTGAGTGTCGGATGCTCAAACAGCTTGATGTTTGAGGTTTTATCAAACATCAGTCGACTGGCATAGGTGCCAGTCGACTGCTCTAGGTTGAGTGGGTTTGACCAGTGTTTGGTGACGGACTCTGGTGAGCGATCGGCTAGGGAGGGGCGATCGACTAATACGCCATCAATCGTGATATTGTATATCGATCATTTATTCGAACAATTTCAGCAATAGAAGGCTTTCCAGTCGAGTGCTTGCGCCAGAACTCGACTGATGTGATGATCAGTCAACTGATGGGTATCATCAGTCGACTGATGAGTGATCCATTGGAATTTGACCGATGTGGATCTGGCCGTTGTGAGACAACGGCTATAGTACTAGTCGACTGATGGGCGCAAAATCATCTTGATGCAGGTTTTAAATGGAGCTCAAGAGGGAAGATTTCACCAAGACTTTTGTGAAGCTATTGGAGGGGAATTGCTGCTGCATTCCAGACCTTCAAGAGGCATCTAAATCAAGTAATAAGCAAAGGGTTCAAAGCAAGCATTGTAAAGTGTTCTTTACGTGTTTTTCGTATTTGTCTTTGTATTGCTTGTATTTCATATTACTTAGTATAATTGTTTGTGAGAGGTTTCACCACCTCCAACGTGTTGTCGAGAAGGAGTTTAGTTAGTGTCGTGCGCATAACTAGAGCTCGGTGAGCTTGCCCGTGGAGTAGGAACCATTCGGTTCCAAACCACGTATATCTTGTGTCATGTGTGTGATTGTTTATTGTTGTTATTTCTATTATTATTTCGCTGCGTATATTAACGACAATTGTAGACATGCACGCAAGAACGAACGAATTCCACCATACGACGATTGAGGGCTATTCACCCCTCTCTAGCCGGCCACCATCGACCCTACAGTAAAGACCCAAAGTTAAGGTCATATCATTATCTCATTAGGTGAACTAAGTGTGCAAGAATGATTAAGCTGAGTTGAAGATCAACGACACCCAGAGAATCCCGAGTCGGGAAACCGTGGTGGTCGTGCTACATCGGGAGAACTTTGTGGGAGTCGAAGAACCCATGTGAAGACCGGAAGCAAAGCAATAGGTCATAAAGGACTAGAGGTAAGCACGAGTGTGAGGAGAGATGGTAAGGTCGTGTCCTCTGTACGGGGATGACCATAGGCAGCGATCCGACTAAGACTTCTAGTGGAAGGTCTAGGTCGAGATCGGACGATAAGGAACCATCATATTTATCATATTTCGTGCTAACCTCTTATTGGAGGGGAGTGACCAGGCTGGAAGTCGACTGCTGGACATTGGCAGTCGACTGATGCACATCAGTCGACTGATGGAAGGCATCAATCGACTGATGGCGACGAATCAGCCAAATACGCAAGGTCAAAAAGGATAATGTCTGACGCTGCCACTTCACGATAAGATTAGGTGCCACCTCGTGATAAGTTTCACAAGTTAAGGATCTAGATCTAGAATTATTCTAAGGTGCAAGTCTATAAAAGGAGGGGAGGACTCGAACCCAAAGATCATCCATCTTGCTCTCAAAGTGCTCCCGCAACGCCAAAGCTCAAAGATTGTAACACCGTCATAATGTCGACGCAACGCCAAGCTTACAATATCTTCGTCAGCAGCAGCTAGGTTGTTTTATTTATTGTATTCGTGATTTTAATCGTAACAAAGTGAGGTAGGTTTGTTGCCTCATCCTCGAGCTTTCATTTTTGTGATCGTTGTCTCCTACCTCCAACGAGGAGGAGACTCTATAGTGGTTTGCCCCTTCGTACGTGGTCAAGGATCGCGGGGCCTTGGAGTAGCAATCTCTAGTTTGTGAACCAAGTAAAAATAAATTTGTCTTATTTATTTTTCCACTGCATTACTCATAGTTTTAATCGAACGAATGAAAAGATGAAAAGTTTTATGTGCGCTATTCACCCCCCTCTAGCTACGCTTTTACGATCCATCAATATTTCCCAAAGATCATGGTTGGATATTTTAAATATTTTAAAATCATTTCACATTTTAAAATCTGTGAGTTAATGTTTTAAAACGTTTCAAGGAAAAACTAGGCTTTCAAGTTGATAAAAATTTGAGTCATTTTCAAACTTTTGAGATTTTCTCTTATTTTCGAAAATTGATTGAATTTTTATAAAAAATTATTTTTCACTGATATAGGGACTCATTATAAATGTGTTCCCCAAATTTCGTGATTTTTTGAATTTTTTGGAATTTCTGGTGCATTTCTGAATTTGAGTTCAGAAATAAGAAATCGAGATTTTTAGGTGCCAATTGACTGCTGGTCTGATGGAGTCGACTGATGTACTGTGCACGAGCATAGTAACCTACTTTGATGGTTTTTAATCTAATTTTGGTAATTTTCTTCCCTTGTATAGTGATGCCATGTTGTATAACATATATTTGATGTGTTTTGATGGTGTCAAAGGGGGAGAAATGTTAATGTTTAAGTGAATCATGCTAGGGGGAGAATTAGCATGTGTTAAGGGAGAGTTGCATGTATTAAGAGGGAGTGTTTTGATACTCATGTTATGTTTACAAGCTTTCCTTGCCTTAGTGTTTTGTCAATGTTTTCCCTAACTTAAACATGTTGCCACACATCATAAAGGTGGAGATTGTTATGGCAATCAACCCAAGTATGGTTTGGTTTTGATGTGTGTGGAAAAAGTTTTAAGTTAGGTTGTTTATGTGATTTGATGTGTGTGTTTAAGTTGTGCAGGACTTAAGTGAATCACACATTGTTGACTTGATGAAAGCATTGGTGAGTTCACCATCTCATGGCTCGGGTCCTTGAGTCGGTGAAGGATGGCATTGCGGAAGTCGTGCGCTTGGTGCATCCGAGGGACAGCCAGACGAGGAGTATTGGAGTGAAGCCAAAGGAAACAGAATTCAGGGCGAGATGCAAAGGATGACACTGGAGGAGCCGCGGGTTTAGTGCATCCGTGGGACGTGGCCGGACGAAGAGAGCTTCTGTGAGGGACTCCATGGGAAGATGAGAGATTGAGCGATTGTAACCTGGGATGGGGTAGCTCATAGGTGAACTTGGCCGAATGACTAATTCAAGTGTCGGACTCTCAAACTTATGTTTGAGGTTTTACCCGACAAGTCGAACTCTCAAACTTGTGTTTGAGGTTTTACCCGACAATTTAATAAGTCAGATGCTCAAATATGAGTTTGAGATTTCTACCCGACGAATGGGAGTTTCGGATGCTCAAAAAAGTATTTGTTTGAGTTTTTACTTGACACCAGTCGACTGTTATAAATGGAAGTCGATTGATCCAAGTCGAGAGAAACCGACTTGTGTTTGACTGATGGGTTTCTAGACCGGGTTGTTTGCGCTAGGATTTGTGATCATTCTGCACCAATCGTGTCGAAGGAATGGCGGTCGACTATTCAAGGGTGTCGGCACAATACCATTTTGTGTCATGTCGGTGATTGCTAGGCAATCAACTAATGGTTTGATCGATCATTGCTAGACTCTGGCGATCAGCGATGGGTTATCGTTAATTTGGATGCCAGCGTGGATGGCTCATTGTGAGACAACGACTATAAGTAGCTTGATCATTTGTTGGCATCACGTGATCGGTGATGTACTCTGATGGGAAGAATGACTTCCTCTCTATAAGAGGAGGCTTTGGGGTGGTAAATGCTTAACTTCCATTCATACTCCAAAGTTCCCTAAACTTTTCCCACTCCTCTTCCTTGTTCTTACTTCTATTCTATTCTAAGAGGGAGTGAATTGTTGTAAAGAGGTTATGTCCACCTTGTTTAAGCTAAAGGAGAGATTAGTGATTTGAGTTGGGGAGTGATTCGTCTTACGAATCGTCCATGGATTAGCGGCAAGGGACATGAACCATGTTACATACTTTGTTAGCGTTTGCATCTCTTAATCTTTGTCTTTAGTCTTAATTGTTTTTTATTTTAGCATATTCCGTTGCGCTAATTACTCTTGTAGACGATTAAGACCCGAACGATTTCCATCTACGATTGATGGACTATTCAAACCCCCCTTCTAGCTGGGCCACGATCCTCCAACACCCAAGAGATTTGTGATTGATGTTATCGGTCCAAAAATTTGGGTACCTAAGGCTTTTATTTTTCATGTTGTTTAGGTAGAAGGACCAAGTATGTGGATTGTGGATAGCGGTTGCTCAAGACATATGACCAGAGATGTGGGCAAATTTTCCACAATCAACTACCTTAGCAAGGGAACCGTGTCCTTTGGGAATAGTGGTAAACTCAAAATTTTAGGTAAAGACACAATTGAGGTATCCCCAAAACTTGCTATTCATAAGGTCTTTCTAGTTAAAAATATGAAATTCAACTTGCTTAGTGTTAGCTAATTATGTGATGCCTACTTTTATGTTGAATTCAACTCTACAAAATGCTTTATAAGACACAAGAAATTGAATGATTGCATGTTAGTAGGATATAGGAAATCCAATATTTACTATGTTGATTTATCCTATGCTTCTAACATTTCCACTAAGTGTCTTATGGCAAAAGAAGAAGAAAGTTGGCCATGACATAGAAGGCTTGGACATATCAATATGAAGAATATTGCCAAGATAGCCAAGTTGGATCTAGTTAAAGGATTTCCAAAGGTGAAGTACATCAAAGACAAGATGTGTGATGCATGCCAAAAAGGAAAACAATCAAAGTCATTACACAAGGGTAAAACTTTAACTAGTACTTCTTTACCTTTAGAGATTTTACATTTAGATTTATTTGATTGCGATAGCATTCCTTCTTTGAATGGTAGTAAATATTGTTTAGTTATAGTTGATGATTTTTCTAGATATACATGGGTTTATTTTATGAAATATAAGGATGATACCTTAGGAATAATCATAGGTTTTAGCAAAAGAGTAGAGAATGAAAGAAATCTCAAAATCAACCGGATCCGTAGTGATCAAGGTGGAGAATTTGAGAATTCTAATTTCTTAAAATTTTGTTTAGAACAAGGGTATAAGCATGAGTTCTCTTGTCCTAGAATACCCCAATAAAATGGGGTGGTGGAAAGGAGAAATCGTGCCCTACAAGAGGTTGCTAGGACTATGCTTAATGCTTATTCTCTACCTAGCTACTTGTGGGCGAAAGCGGTTAATACTGCTTGCTCTATACAAAATAGAGTCTTAATCCATAGGTTTTTAGGTAAAACACCATTTGAATTATGGAATGACACAATTCCTACAATTCATTATTTCAAAGTGTTAGGGCAATCAACCCAAGTATGGTTTGGTTTTGATGTGTGTGGCAAAGGTTGTAAGTTAGGTTGTTTATGTGATTTGATGTGTGTGTTTAAGTTGTGTAGAACTTAAGTGAATCACACATGGTTGACTTTATGGAAGCATTGGCGAGTTCACCATCTCATGGCTCGGGTCCTTGAGTAGGTGAAGGATGGCATTGTGGAAGCCATGCGCTTGGCGCATCCGAGGGACCGCTAGACGAGGAGCATTGGAGTGAAGCCAAAGGAAGTAGACTTCAGGGCGAGATGCGAAGGATGACACTGGAGGAGCCGCGGGCTTAGTGCATCCGAGGGATGTAGCCGGACGAAGAGAGCTTCAGTGAGGGACTCCATGGGAGATGAGAGATTGAGCGATTGTAACCCGGGATGGGGTAGCTCAAGTTAGGTGAACTTGGCCGAATGGCTAAGTCAAGTGTTGGATGCTCAAACTTTTGTTTGAGGTTTTTACTCAACAAGTCAGATGCTCAAACATGTGTTTGAGGTTTTTCTCGACGATTGTACGGTCGGATGCTTAAACATCTTGATGTTTGAGGTTTTACCCAACAACAGTTGACTTCCAAGTAATGGCAGTCGACTGGTACGAGTCGACTAGTAGTTGACTGGTGTCGACTAGGGTTTTGTGGCCCAACAGTCGACTGCCAAGGGATGGTAGTCGACTGTTTCACCATCAGTCTACTGCCAATGATCCATTCCTAGATCAGACTGGTATCTGCTTGTAACACTCAGAGCATATGATACATCAGGCCTTGTACATAACATATCATACATGATAGATCCTATTGCGGATGCATAGGGGATCTTACTCATTCAAATCCTCTCGTCCTCTGTGCGTGAACACATAGACTTCGAAAGGTGTATCCCATGCTTGATTGGAAGGAAATCTTTCATGGATTTCGACATGCTAAACCTCTTTAGCATTTGGTCTATATATGTAGACTGCGAAAGACCAAGCAACCGTCTCGATCTATCTCTATAGATCTTAATCTCGAGGATGTAGGTTGCTTCTCCTAGGTCTTTCATGGAGAATATTTTGGATAACCATATTTTTAATGACTGTAAGACATATATATCGTTTCCTATAAGTAATATGTCATCGACATACAACACTAGGAACATGACTGCACTCCCACTAACCTTCTTGTACACACTGGGTTCGTCTGGATTTTGTGAGAAATCAAACCTTTTGATTGTCTCATCAAAACGGATATTCCAGCTCCTGGACGCTTGCTTTAGTCCATATATGGACCGTCGAAGCTTACATACCTTGGTTTTATCAACCGATGTGAAACCCTCGGGTTGCATCATATACACATCCTCGAGTAGGTTTCCATTAAAGAAAGACATTTTCACATCCATCTATCATATCTCATAATCATAATGAGCCGCTATGGCCAAGAGCATCCGAATGGATTTAAGCATAGCTACCGGTGACTAGGTCTCATCATAATCAACACCTTGCTTTTGACGATAGCCTTTCGCCACTAATCTAGCCTTATAGGTAATCACATTACCATCCATGTCGGTTTTCTTCTTGAAAACCCACTTGCACCATATAGGCTTTATGCTTTCAGGTGGGTCCACCAAGTTCCAAACTTAGTTTTCATATATGGAATCCATTTCCAACTTTATGGCATCAAGCCATTTGTCCCTTTCTAAACTTTTCAGAACTTCTTTATAACTGGTAGGCTCTTCATCATCAATGAGTAATACGTCGTTCGATTCACTTACGAGAAATCCATATCTCTCAGGAATATTGCGTGTTCTACCAGATCATTGAAGATGTGGTGTCATAATAGGTTCAGCTGGTGGCTCATCACTATGAGTTATCATTGTGGTGCTTGACTAGGTATCTCATCAATGTCTATTGGAGTCTCTTGAATCTCCTCAAGTTCAACGACACTCCTATTATTTTCTTGCAAGAGAAACTCTTTCTCTAGAAACACAACATTCCTTGAAACAAACACCTTTTGTTCCAAGGGATGATAGAATTGGTAACACCTCGTTTCCTTAGGGTATCCAATAAATAAACATTTATCAGACTTAGCATCCAATTTGTCTGATACAGTTCGCTTTATATAAGAAGGACAACCCCATATCTTCAAGTAAGATAAATAAGGTTTCTTACTAGCCCATATCTCATATGGAGTAGTAGAAACTACCTTGGTCGGGACTCTATTTAGCAAGTAAATAGTTGTCTGAAGTGCATAGCCCCAAAAGGACTTGGGAAGATTCGCGTGATTCATCATCGACCTGACCATGTCTAACAAGGTCTGGTTTCGCCTCTTAGATACACCATTAAGCAGTGGTGTATATGGTGGAGTCCAATGAGATAATATACAATTGTCCCTCAGATAATCTAGAAATTCTTGACTCAAGTATTCACCACCTCAATCCGATCAAAGTATTTTAATACTCTTGCCAAGTTGTTTCTCTACTTCATTTCTGAATTCTTTGAACCTTTCAAAGGCTTCAGACTCGTGTTTCATCAAGAACACATACCCAAACCGTGAGTGATCATCGGTGAAGGTAATGAAGTAGTTATAGCCTCCTAGAGCTTGAGTTGAAATAGGTCCGCATACATCAGTATGTATTAGACCAAGAAACTCTCCCACCAGTTCACCTTTTCCAGTAAAAGGTAACTTGGTCATCTTGCCCTTTAAGCATGATTCACATGGATCATATGAATCTAATTCAAACTATTCTAGAATTCCACATCGATGTAATTCGGACATGTGTTTCTTGCTCACATGGCCAAGACGACAATGCCACATATAGGAGGCTAATTGATTATCTTTTGGATCACGCTTGTTGCTCGCTTAAATATTGAGAATGTCACTGGATACGTCCAACGTATATATACCATTACATAAAGTTCCAGTCCCATAAAGAACATCATTCAAAGTTATGTAACAACACTTGTTACTAAAAGTCAAATGATATCCATTTCTATTTAAGCAGGAAATAGAAACAATGTTCTTTATTAACGAAGGAACATAATAGCAATTTTCCAGTTCTAAGACAAGTCCTGTAGGGAGTTTCAACAAATACGTTTCGATGGCGAGTGCAGCAACCTTTGCTCCATTCCCAACACGTAAATTTGACTCTCCCTTGACGAGTCTTCTTATATTCTTTAGCCCATGTATGTTATTACATATATGTGAGTTGTAGGGATTTTTTTATGCAAAATAGCATATGCGCAACGGAAAAATAGGATCCCTTCCAAGTGATCCTTGCGAAAGAAAACCTCGTATAAAAAAAACTTATCTTATAGGAGAATATTACCTTTGTTGCGTGCCCTTTTTAATCCCGCTTCTCCTTGGGTTTGTTGGATCTTTTAGCATGTTCAAATGTCCGTGCCTCTATATGTATCCACACGAGCAAGCTCTTGTCTCACAAAAGAAACTAGAAGAGATCTCCTTTACTTCTTGCTAGAGAAGTCCCTAAAGGAGAGGAAGGTAGGGAAAAAGAGAAAGGAAGAAGAAGACCACTCTTCTTTCTAGCCTACACTCACAAAAGCCACACAACCAAAGCCTCTCACCACCAAGCTCTTTCTAAGCCTCAAGCTTCCACCACTTTGGCCGGCGACCCCATGGAGTGTTTTATAGGATTGAAAAAACCTTTCACCTCCTATCACATTCAATGCAATCAATTGCATTGAAATATAATCACACTCCTTGTTTGGCCGGCCAAATGTGGAGAAATTCCAAAGGTCAAAACCCTTTGTCTCCTTCCACCTCATCAAGCTTATGTGGCATGCTTATGTGGCATGCTTAGGTGGCATGCTTATGTGGCATTCATGCATGTTGAATTAATCTTATTAATTCAATAAGCTTATGTTATCATATTGAATTAATCTCATTAAATCAATATGGTAACATATTGAATTAATCTTATTAAATCAATTAAGCTTAGGCTATCATGATAACATATTTATTTAATCTTATTAAATTAATAAGCTTAGCATATTGAATTAATCTCATTAAATCAACAAGCTAAAATTCTCATTAAGCTTAAAGTCCAAAAACCATTTTGTACTTAAGCTTATTCCCAAATTATTCTAGTTAAACTAGAATGCACTAATTCTTCTAATCATCATGCTCTTTGTGTGTGACCCTATAGGCTCTCATAATGTTGGCAGTGGATCTAAACTCTTTTAGATACACAAGCAATGAGCGGCATCTAGCAATACATCATTGCTACCCAAGTTACGAAATAAGTCAAGATCCGACTAACCTTTCTGTGACTACTATAATGTATGACCGTATCCTTCTATCCTTGATATCAGATTGACCAATGAGGCATAGACCGTGTCATCCTCAATCAATCTATGTGTTTCTTGATCCCTGAGTAAACTAACTCAAACAAATGAGCTCAATATCTCATATTGACTCATTCGAGCATGGCCATATGTTTTAGTAGTTCTACTCAATCAAGGGGCCCACAGATATCACTCCTGTCATATGGGAGGGATAGATCCCATCTACATCACTCACATCCCTCCGCATAATTTGTTATATACCCAATAATCGCCTTTATGGTCCACCCTGTTACGGGTGACGTTTGACGATACCAAAGTACATAACTCCTTATGTAGGGAACCGTAGTGACTTCAGGTTTGAGGACTATTCATACCAATAGTCACATGAGAAAGTTTATGACACTCATATGACGATCCATGAAACTTTCTCATGGCGGATCAGTTCAGTATATATTCTCTAATATATACCCATGTGTCAACTTGATATCATATATCCATGACTTGTGAGATCAAGTCATTAATTGACCTACATGCTAGTCTTTATGTATTAATATTGCCCTTGCATATTAATACTTGACTAGGAACATTTAGGAAAGTGTTCTCTACAGCCTCTCATAATCAATTCTGCCAATTGATGTGCTGTAGATAAGAACCTACTTTTCTAGGGCATTATTATATTTAATTTAGCTAGCACAAGCAAGACGTAAATATAATAACCAATCCTTTGCCTTTATAGAATATGATACAAAATGTTTCCTATTCAACCATCACATGATTGGTTCTAGGGCTATAACTAACAATCTCCCACTAGCACTAGTACCAATCACTATAATATCTGATACCTAGTGACCTAGTGTGACCATCATGCTTCTTCTGTGCCAAAGCCTTGGTCAATGGATCTGCGATGTTAGCTTCTGTCGGTACTCTGCATATCCTCACATCTCCTCTATCGATGATCTCTCGAATGAGATGGAAGCGCCACAGTATGTGTTTGGTCCGTTGATGTGATCGAGGTTCCTTAGCCTGTGCAATAGCCCCATTGTTGTCACAATAGAGGTCTATTGGATCTGCAATGCTAGGAACTACCCCAAGTTCACTGATGAACTTGCGGAGCCAAACAACCTCCTTTGCTGCATCAGACGCAGCAATATACTCGGCTTCTGTTGTAGAATCAGCAACTGTGTCCTGCTTCAAACTCTTCCAGCTCACAGCTCCACCATTTAGGCAAAACACGTACCCCGATTGCGATCTATAGTCATCCTTGTTTGTTTGGAAGCTTGCATCACTGTAACCCTTTACAGTTAGCTCCTCATTGCCTCCAAATATCAGGAAATATTCTTTCGTTCTTCGTAAGTATTTAAGAATATTTTTGACTGCTATCCAATGACTTTCACCTGGATCCGACTGGTATCTACTCGTCATGCTCAAAGCATACAAGACGTCAGGACGAGTACAAAGTATGGCATACATGATAGACCCTATGTTGGAAACGTGCTATTCCTCGGAGGCTCATTGGCTCCCATGTCCCCGGATTAAAATTTTCACAAATGAAAACTAATCCAGATGGGATGAGTTTCCTAAGCACAACCAATTCGTCGTCGTGCTAACGACTTGAGCGATCGCTTGAACAAACTAGTTGTTCAAGCAACAAAACTCTTCTAGTCGGTTAGCTGCGGAAGAGACGACGGACGAATCGCCGGTTTTTGTGTTTATCTTCGGGGTCCATGATTATACAACTACAAATGAATGTAGACATGTATAATCAACACATACATAAAGTAAACATGCTCATAACAAATACAAGCAAGTAACCATCCACACAAAACATGCATATAATTGAAAAGCAATTATAAACATAATACAAAAGAACATTAATCAAAATAAACAAGATTATACCTCTTGTTATACCTCTTGATCTTCTATTGTATGTCCTCCCTCCTTTTGGACATCGTGTGGGCGACGATCTACCAAAAGTTGAAGCCTCCTAGATCACCAATCTTCCTTTCCTTGTTCACTAGGAACAAAGGAAGATCCTAAAACAAAACTCATCTTCCTTTCTAGAACCAGCCACCAAGTCAATAAACTCGATGTTGCCGCCGGCCAAGGAAGATAAAATGGAGTATGGAAACCAACCAAAAGAGAAACACCAAGGGTATGGGCGCCGGCCAACACTTGGAGAAAGGAAAGGAAAACAATCCTCCTCCTTGTTGCCGCCCAAACCCTAGGCAAAGCTCTCCTAATTTCCGGCCAATGATGAAGGGAAGGAGAATAGGTTGAGCTCCGGCCAAGGTAGAGGGAACAAGGATAGTGGCCAGCCAACACTTAGAAGGAAGAAGAAAAGGATCTTCATCTTCTAGTTGCCGCCCACCCTAATACCAAAACCCTAACCCTAAGCCGCCCAACCCCAATCCTTTCCCATCTTGGATTTGATTGCCGCCCAAGGGAAGCTATCCTAATGCCATCCAACCTAAGCCATAGAAGGAAGGGAGAAGCTTGGACGCCGGCCAAACCAAGGAGGAAAAGGGAAGAAGGGTTGCCAACCATCATTGGGAAGAAGAAGAAGAGGCTTCTTCTTCTTGTTGCCACCCAACACAATGAACCAAACCCTAATCCTAACCTCCTCCTATTTCTTGCCGCCCAAGCCACCTTCTCTCAATTAGGTTTTTCCATTCTTCTTTTTCTGCCCAAGCCTAAGCCCATATATATAGAGTTAGGTTTAGGCCTTAGTTTAATCTCCTCCATTGGATCTAGGGTTTTAATCTCAACCGTCGGATCGAGAGATTTGATCTCAACCGTCGATTCTAGAGATTTAATCTCCACCGTCGGTTCTAGAGATTTAATCTCCACCGTCGGTTCTAGGGATTTAATCCCAACCGTCGGATCTAGAGATTTAATCTCAACCGTCGGTTCTAGGGATTTAATCCCAACCGTCAGATCTAGAGATCTAATCTCCACCGTCGGATCAAAGGTTTTGTTTTCCTTCATTGGATCTAGACTTCATGAGGTGTTAATAGGTAACAATAGGGACCATGAGGAGGAGTTAGATCTTGGCCACCCGATGGATCGGAACCACACAAACTTGATCCATCAATGATGTTCCATTCCACTAGAGGATCATCATTGAATTACCTCACCAACCCCCATAAATTAATATGGGCTCCATATATTATTTGTACATCCATCTCCCCGTGTTTAAGATATCGAATGTCCATCAATTGATTGATTTATTGACCATCAATCAATTAACATCTAACTCCTCGAGTAGTACCACTCAACCTTATCATCATGTTGACTAAGTCAACCTGCAGGGTTTACATGATGAACCTTATGAGCTCCTCAAGGGGACATCATCAACCTAATATATATGACACGGTTTCCTCCTATAATTAATGACACACCATGTAAATAATATCATTTCCCAACTTACCGGGCATATTGATTTAATCCATCTAAATCTCACCCATTGGTAAATCAAAGAAATAAATACTAAGTACATGTGCCCATTATTATATCGGGATTAAGAGCATGTACAACATAATATCCGAGGTCCGATTCAATTATGTAGTCAGCAATAAATTGAATCACCTCTATGTCGGTCCTGCTCAATACACCTAAGTGTACTAGTGTAACTCTATGTTCAAGATAAAACAATACCAAGCTACACTACAATAATGCCAATGGTTTGTCCAAAACCATCTTTGTTGTGAGCCTCTACTTATATTCTACAAGGGACTGATAACATGATCTTCTGTGCCACACCTAAGCACCATGTTATCTACAATGTAAAATATTAGACAATTTTGCACAACTATAAAAATATGCAAACAATGATCATGTGATTCTTATTTCAAATTAAAGATGTTCATACAAAAGAGCTAGGCTTTCAGTATACATCCCAACAATCTCCCAATTATACT
Organism: Wurfbainia villosa; assembly: GCA_025175895.1. Lineage (NCBI taxonomy): Eukaryota > Viridiplantae > Streptophyta > Magnoliopsida > Zingiberales > Zingiberaceae > Wurfbainia > Wurfbainia villosa. The sequence continues at coordinate 28,813,197 of CM045986.1, forward strand.
AAAAGACTATGCTGTCCTCATACTGCCATACATTTGATTCCCCTTCCCTCCACATGCCTATCAAAGCTCTCGCTAGAAGGGCCTTAGTGAAAAGGGTCTACCAGGTCATCCTCTGATGCAATCTAGGCGACAGCAACTTCTACCTCCTTTACGATTTCTCGTATCAGGTGGTACTCGCACTCTATGTGTTTACTAGCCTTATGGGCTCGTGGTTCCTTTGAGTTTGCAACTGCACCATTATTATCACAATAAATTGTGATAGTTCTGGGCAAACGAGGAATCACATCCAAGTCCATCAGGAAGTTTCTGAGTCACACAGCTTCTTTGGCCGCCTCATAGGCTGCCACATACTCAGCTGCCATGGTGGAGTCCGCCACGCATTTCTGCTTGGCACTCCTCTATACAATGGCTCCACCTCCTAAAGTAAATACAAAACCTGAGGTAGACTTACTGTTATCCCTATCAGATTGGAAATCGGAATCTATGTAACCCTCAGGGAGTAATTGGTCTGCCCGGTAAACTAGCATATAATCCCTAGTCCTTCTCAGGCACTACAATATATGCTTTACCGCAGTCCAATGTCCCTGTCCTGGATTACTCTGATATCTGCTGACCATGCCCACGACATAGCAGATATCGGGTCTAGTACATAGCATCGTATACATGAGGCTTCCTACTGCCGAAGCATAAAGAACCGCCTTCATCTCCTCTATCTCCTTAGATGATCTAGGACACATCTCCTTAGATAAAGGAACTCCATGCCTGAAAGGTAGAAAACCTTTCTTGGAGTTTTGCATGCTAAAACGATCCATAATCGTGTCTATGTATGAAGCTTGGGATTAGAACACTAACCTTGATCCCAAGGATGTGTCCCACTTCTCTCAAGTCCTTCAAAATTGTTTGGACAACTATACCCTCACGTCTGATAACACTCTGATATTGTTGCCAACTACCAAAATATTATCTACGTATAGTACAAGAAATACCACTACGTTTCCGTCATATCTCTTGTATACACAAGACTCATCCGGACTTTGAATAAATCCATAAGTCTGGATTTACCTCATCAAAGCGGATGTTCCAAGACCTCAAAGCTTGGTTCAGTCCATAAACGGACCGATTAAGCTTACATACAAGATGCTCTTTGCCCTTAGTAATGAATCCATCTGGTTGCTTCATATAGATGTTTTCCTCAAGACTTCCATTATGGAAAGTTGTCTTGACATCCATCTGCTACACCTCATAATCCATATGAGCTGCTATGCATAAGAGCTCCCAGACCTGACTTGAATCCATAGATTCAATCTTAGTATTCATTGCACTTTGCCAAGATGTTGTATCTATGTCTTGGATTGCCTCGTCGTATGTTGAGGGATCAGGTTCATGTTTGCCAGGGACCAAATCAGAAGATTCACCCAAGAACATGAATCTAAGAGGCTGTCTCACAACCCTCCCATTACGACGAGGTATCACCTGTGTATCCTCTGTGACACGCGGTGCAGTGACATGTGGTATATCCTCTTGTACCGGTGGTACTAAAGAAGTGACTTCCCTTTTAACTCCTCCAGAATAATTTTACCCTTGGGCTTGTGGCTCATCACATAGTCTTCCTCTAGAAATCTGGCGTTCGTGTTAACGATCACCCTCTGATCTCTAGGACTATAAAACAATCCACCTTTCGTTCCCCTAGGATAGCCAATAAACATGCGTACTTCTGTACGAGCTTCCAACTTACCAGTATCTGCCTTCAGCACATGTACTGGACTCCCATATTTGAATATGTCTTAGACTAGGCTTTCGCCCAGTCCACAATTCTGTGGGAGTAGAAGGCACTGATTTGGATGGAACCAGGTTCAGAATGTATACCGTCGTATCTAGAGCATATCCCCAGAACGAATCTGGCAAGTCAGAATAACTCATCATCGATCTAACCATCTCCAAAAGAGTCTTATTCCTTCGCTCCGGTACACCATTCTGCTGGGGTGTGCCAGGTGCAGACAATTTGGATTGAATCCCAAGCTCTGATAAGTAGTTCCTAAACTCTCCCAAGAGATATTCACCACTACGATTAGATCGTAGTGTCATCTTGAATAATTGTCTATTAAAAAGGCGAAATATTCAAAACTACCTCTTGCCTGGATAGACATAGGACCATACGAATCAGAATGAACCAATTCCAACACATCTTTGGATCTATACCCCTTGGCCTTGAAAGGCCTCTTGGTCATCTTACCCTCCAAGCAAGATTCACAGGTTGGGAGATCCTCCACCACTAATAAACCCAAAGGTCCATCAGCTATCAACCTTTGAATCCTGCTTAGGTTAATATGACCAAGCCTAAGATCCCAAAGATATGTTTGGTTCATCTTCGAAGGTTCTTTTCTCTTATCGGAATTAGAAGATGAGTTATTAACTTCTATTTGCATCGTGGGAGCTTGTGGTTCAAGTTATAAATTTCCTATCTATGTACCTTAATAGATAATGTCTCTATTCCTTTTATAACAAATCTGTCATTAAAAGGAATAGATTATCCATCCATAATTTAGAAACCGAAAGCAATTCTTTCTAAATAAAGGTACATAAAGAAAATTCTTAAGAACCAAAAACTTTATTTTTCTCAAAAGATAAATAAAACATCTCCCACTGCAATATCCGCCATCTTCATGGCATTGCCCGAGTAAATGGTAATATCCCCTTTAGCTAGTCGTCGGGTTTCCTGGAACCCCTGCAAAGTATTGCAGACATGATTAGTGGCTCTCGTATCTACAAACCAGGTGTCGGTAGATAACACCGCTAACCATGTTTCAATGATTAGACCAAAGGATATACTTTTGTTCTGCTTTGGATTGGGACAGTCCTCCTTCCACTGTCCATCCTGCTTGTAAGTGAAGTACTTGCCTTTCGGCTTCTTCACTCCTCCCTGAGATCCTCCCACCACATTTGCTCCACCTTGTTTCTCCTTCTTCTTGCCTTTCGGCTTAGAAGTAGAAACCTTTTTGAGCAACCATGGCTTGAGGACACTCTTCGAAGAGTGCATACTTGTACTCCTTAGCAGATAAGACAATATCTGGATTCTTTTCCAATCAACATTATTTGGGTATAGTAAGATTATTTCCTTTAGTGTTACAACAAGTGGACTGAAAGTCATTTTGAAAATCCTAAGAATCACATAGATCATTACTTTAGATTTCAAATATTATTGATTCCTCAAAACAATAAAATTCTAAAATCAACCAACACCTCAAAACACCGAGAATATCGCATGCCACGCAGTGTGGACGTATACGAATTCTACATTTGTAAGAGGAGGTTTTACCCATTAATTTTATTATCTTGTCAACCTTACTTTTTGACAAATAAAATTAATAGTTGGTTCCTCTTTGTCCCTACAAATAAAAGCAGTGACTCCGATGGGGAGGATACTTTTTATTTGAATCTAAGTGTGCACCATTACACGATACTAAGAGAACTATTTCGGATTATGTGCCTTACCGCTGTGGAAGTACACACGCTCCTAGAAAATTTCCTATAACCATTATTTGACCTAGTGATCCGCAAACAAACCCATCCGCAGGGAGGAAGGCACTCAGAGCCGACACGCAAGTTTGTTGCATCACACGTCAAATTGTAATGGAGGCCGCGGGAATTAATTAAAATATCCCTCTCCCACTTAGTAAATTGAAAATGAGGAATTTTCAAGCACACACAACATGCATATAAAACAAATTAGCAATAAATATGGAAAAATCAGAATTTTTCCAACTATTATGACATTTTTCTCCAATATGCATCCCATCGTGTCGCCACCTCGTCCGCTCCTCCTACGCCATGTACGAGCCATCCAGAGATCCGAGCCGAGAATAAAACCTATTTTATTTTACATCCATTGATCCTATACTCCACGAGGGAGTGTACATGAAATCTAGATCGAAAGTAAAATAAAATAAAGAGCGGCTAAACAATGTCGTATTTAATTACAAAAATTAAATACTAATTTAGCCTCGTCAACCCCGAGGATTCAAATAATATACATACAATCACACACAAACAACCACATACACACATATAGCCATAATAGTCGGATCTTATGCCTGCAACCAAAAAGTTAGCCTACGCACATCCTATTATTATCCGACATACTCAATATATGATATGTGCATGAAAGTAACCGAATCCTAAACACACAAAACCGGAAACTATGGCTCTGATACCATTTGTTGGAAACGTGCTATTCCTCGGAGGCTCATTGGCTCCCATGTCCCCGGATTAAAATTTTCACTAATAAAAACTAATCCGGATGGGATGAGTTTCTTAAGCACAACCAATTCGTCCTCGTGCTAACGACTTGAGCGATCGCTTGAACAAACTAGTTGTTCAAGCAACAAAACTCTTCTAGTCGGTTAGCCGCGGAAGAGACGACGGACGGATCGCCGGTTTTTGTGTTTATCTTCGGGGTCCATGATTATACAAATACATATGAATGTAGACATGTATAATCAACACATACATAAAGTAAACATGCTCATAACAAATACAAGCAAGTAACCATCCACACAAAACATGCATATAATTGAAAAGCAATTATAAACATAATACAAAAGAACATTAATCAAAATAAACAAGATTATACCTCTTGTTATACCTCTTGATCTTCTATTGTATGTCCTCCCTCCTTTTGGACGTCGTGTGGGCGACGATCTACCAAAAGTTGAAGCCTCCTAGATCACCAATCTTCCTTTCCTTGTTGACTAGGAACAAAGGAAGATCCTAAAAAAAAAACTCATCTTCCTTTCTAGAACCGGCCACCAAGTCAATAAACTCGATGTTGCCGCCGGCCAAGGAAGATAAAATGGAGTATGGAAACCAACCAAAAGAGAAACACCAAGGGTATGGGCGCCGGCCAACACTTGGAGAAAGGAAAGGAAAACAATCCTCCTCCTTGTTGCCGCCCAAACCCTAGGCAAAGCTCGGCTAATTTCTGGCCAAGGATGAAGGGAAGGAGAATAGGTTGAGCTCCGGCCAAGGTAGAGGGAACAAGGATAGTGGCCGGCCAACACTTAGAAGGAAGAAGAAAAGGATCTTCATCTTCTAGTTGCCGCCCACCCTAATCCCAAAACCCTAACCCTAGCCGCCCAACCCCAATCCTATCCCATCTAGGATTTGATTGCCACCCAAGGGAAGCTATCCTAATGCCATCCAACCTAAGCCATAGAAGGAAGGGAGAAGCTTGGGCACCGGCCAAACCAAGGAGGAAAAGGGAAGAAGGGTTGCCGGCCATCATTGGGAAGAAGAAGAAGAGGCTTCTTCTTCTTGTTACCGCCCAACACAATGAACCAAACCCTAACCCTAACCTCCTCCTATTTCTTGCCGCCCAAGCCACCTTCTCTCAATTAGGTTTTTCCATTCTTCTTTTTCCACCCAAGCCTAAGCCCATATATATAGAGTTAGGTTTAGGCCTTGGTTTAATCTCCTCCATTGGATCTAGGGTTTTAATCTCAACCGTCGGATCTAGAGATTTGATCTCAACCGTCGGTTCTAGAGATTTAATCTCCACCGTGGGTTCTAGAGATTTAATCTCCACCGTCGGTTCTAGGGATTTAATCCCAACCGTTGGATCTAGAGATTTAATCTCAACCGTCGGTTCTAGGGATTTAATCCCAACCGTCGGATCTAGAGATCTAATCTCCACCGTCGGATCAAAGGTTTTGTTTTCCTTCATTGGATCTAGACTTCATGAGGTGTTAATAGGCTACAATAGGGACCTTGAGAAGGAGTTGGATCTTGGCCACTCGATGGATCGGAACCACACAAACTTGATCCATCAATGATGTTCCATTCCACTAGAGGATCATCATTGAATTACCTCACCAACCCCCATAAATTAATATGAGCTCCATATATTATTTGTACATCCATCTCCCCGTGTTTAAGATATCGAATGTCCGTCAATTGATTGATTTACTGACCATCAATCAATTAACATCTAACTCCTCGAGTAGTACCACTCAACCTTATCATCATGTTGACTTAGTCAACCTGCATGGTTTACATGATGAACCTTATGAGCTCCTCAAGGGGACATCATCAACCTAATATATAGGACACGGTTTCCTCCTATAATCAACAACATACCATGTAAATAATATTATTTCCTAACTTACCGGGCATATTGATTTAATCCATCTAAATCTCACCCATTGGTAAATCAAAGAAATAAATACTAAGTACATGTGCCCGTTATTATATCGGGATTAAGAGCATGTACAACATAATATCCGAGGTCCGATTCAATTATGTAGTCAGCAATAAATTGAATCACCTCTATGTCGGTCCTGCACAATACACCTAAGTGTACTAGTGTAACTCTATGTTCAAGACAAAACAATACAAAGCTACACTACAACCATGCCAATGGTTTGTCCAAAACCATCTTGGTTGTGAGCCTCTACTTATATTCTACAAGGGACTGATAACATGATCTTCTGTGCCACACCCAAGCACCATGTTATCTACAATGTATAATATTAGACAATTTTGCACAACTATAAAAATATGCAAACAATGATCATGTGATTCTTATTTCAAAATAAAGATGTTCATACAAAAGAGCTAGGCTTTCAGTATACATCCCAATAAATCTCCCACTTATACTAAAAGACTATGCTGTCCTCATACTGCCATACATTTGATTCCCCTTCCCTCCACATGCCTATCAAAGCTCTCGCTAGAAGGGCCTTAGTGAAAAGGGTCTACCAGGTCATCCTCTGATGCAATCTAGGCGACAACAACTTCTACCTCCTTTACGATTTCTCGTATCAGGTGGTACTCGCACTCTATGTGTTTACTAGCCTTATGGGCTCGTGGTTCCTTCGAGTTTGCAACTGCACCATTATTATCACAATAAATTGTGATAGTTCTGGGCAAACCAGGAATCACATCCAAGTCCATCAGGAAGTTTCTGAGCCACACAGCTTCTTTGGCCGCCTTATAGGCTGCCACATACTCAGCTGCCATGGTGGAGTCCGCCACGTATTTCTGCTGGGCACTCCTCCATACAATGGCTCCACCTCCTAAAGTAAATACAAAACCTGAGGTAGACTTACTGTTATCCCTATCAGATTGGAAATCGGAATCTATGTAACCCTCAGGGAGTAATTGGTCTGCCCGGTAAACTAGCATATAATCCCTAGTCCTTCTCAGGCACTACAATATATGCTTTACCGCAGTCCAATGTCCCTGTCCTGGATTACTCTGATATCTGCTGACCATGCCCATGACATAGCAGATATCGGGTCTAGTACATAGCATCGTATACATGAGGCTTCCTACTGCCGAAGCATAAAGAACCGCCTTCATCTCCTCTATCTCCTCAGATGATCTAGGACACATCTCCTTAGATAAAGGAACTCCATGCCTGAAAGGTAGAAAACCTTTCTTGGAGTTTTGCATGCTAAAACGATCCATAATCGTGTCTATGTATGAAGCTTGGGATTAGCACACTAACCTTGATCCCAAGGATGTGTCCCACTTCTCTCAAGTCCTTCAAAACTGTTTGGACAACTATACCCTCACGTCTGATAACACTCTGATATTGTTGCCAACTACCAAAATATTATCTACGTATAGTACAAGAAATACCACTACGTTTCCGTCATATTACATGTTGCTATATGCTCTCGTTAACAAAAAATACCACCTCATTGTAGCCTCTTACACAAGACTTATCGTTTTCAATATAGTATTTAAATCAGCGAGTACCGGCTTTCAGAACGGAAAAAGTTACATAGAATCTCATTTGCCCGAAGCCAATAGATCATACAGTTACTTCCTTATAGATGTTTTCCTCAGACTTCCATTAGGAAAGTTGTCTTGACATCCATCTGCACCTCATAATCCATATGGTGCTATGCAAAGCTCCCAGACGGCTTGAATCAGATTCAATCTTAGTATTCATTGCACTTTGCCAAGATGTTGTATCTATATCTTGGATTTCGTATATGTTGAGGATCAGGTTCATGTTTGCAGGGACAAATCGAAGATTCACCAGAACATGAATCTGAGGCATCTCAACCCTCCCACTGAGGTATCACTGTATCCTCTGTGACAGCAGTGCGATGACATGTGGTATCCTCATGTCTGCGGTACTAAAGAAGTGACTTCCTTTTTAACTCCTCCAGAACAATTTTACCCTTGGGCTTGTGGCTCATCACATAGTCTTCGTCTAGAAATCTGGCGTTCGTGTTAACGATCACCCTCTGATCTCTAGGACTATAAAACAATCCACCTTTCGTTCCCCTAGGATAGCCAATAAACATGCGTACTTCTGTACGAGCTTCCAACTTACCAGTATCTGCCTTCAGCACATGTACTGGACTCCCATATTTGAATATGTCTTAGACTAGGCTTTCGCCCAGTCCACAATTCTGTGGGAGTAGAAGGCCTTGATTTGGATGGAACGAGTTGAGAATATCTGTCGTATCTCTAGAGCATATCCCCATAACGAATCTGGTAAGTCAGAATAACTCATCATCGATCTAACCATCTCCAAAAGAGTCTTATTCCTTCGCTCCGCTACACCATTCTGCTGGGGTGTGCTAGGTGCAGACAATTTGGATTGAATCCCAAGCTCTGATAAGTAGTTCCTAAACTCTCCCAAGAGATATTCACCACTACGATCAGATCGTAGTGTCATCTTGAATAATTGTCTATTAAAAAGACGAAATATTCAAAACTACCTCTTGCCTGGATAGACATAGGACCATACGAATCAGAATGAACCAATTCCAACACATCTTTGGATCTATACCCCTTGGCCTTGAAAGGCCTCTTGGTCATCTTACCCTCCAAGCAAGATTCACAGGTTGGGAGATCCTCCACCACTAATGAACCCAAAGGTCCATCAGCTATCAACCTTTGAATCCTGCTTAGGTTAATATGACCAAGACTAAGATCCCAAAGATATGTTTGGTTCATCTTCGAAGGTTCTTTTCTCTTATCGGAATTAGAAGATGAGTTATTAACTTCTATTTGCATCGTGGGAGCTTGTGGTTCAAGTTATAAATTTCCTCTCTATGTACCTTAATAGATAATGTCCCTATTCCTTTTATAACAAATCTGTCATTAAAAGGAATAGATTATCCATCCATAATTTAGAAACCGAAAGCAATTCTTTCTAAATAAAGGTACATAAAGAAAATTCTTAAGAACCAAAAACTTTATTTTTCTCAAAAGATAAATAAAACATCTCCCACTGCAATAGCCGCCATCTTCATGGCATTGCCCGAGTAAATGGTAATATCCCCTTTAGCTAGTCGTCGGGTTTTCTGGAACCCTTGCAAAGTATTGCAGACATGATTAGTGGCTCTCGTATCTACACACCAGGTGTCGGTAGATAACACCGCTAACCATGTTTCAATGATTAGACCAAAGGATATACTTTTGTTCTGCTTTGGATTGGGACAGTCCTCCTTCCACTGTCCATCCTGCTTGTAAGTGAAGTACTTGCCTTTCGGCTTCTTCACTCCTCCCTGAGATCCTCCCACCACATTTGCTCCACCTTGTTTCTCCTTCTTCTTGCCTTTCGGCTTAGAAGTAGAAACCTTTTTGAGCAACCATGGCTTGAGGACACTCTTCGAAGAGTGCATACTTGTACTCCTTAGCAGATAAGACAATATCTGGATTCTTTTCCAATCAACATTATTTGGGTATAGTAAGTTTATTTCCTTTAGTGTTACAACAAGTGGACTGAAAGTCATTTTGAAAATCCTAAGAATCACATAGATCATTACTTTAGATTTCAAATATTATTGATTCCTCAAAACAATAAAATTCCGAAATCAACCAACACCTCAAAACACCGAGAATATCGCATGCCACGCAGTGGACGATATCTGAATTCTACATTTGTAAGAGGAGGTTTTACCCATTAATTTTATTATCTTGTCAACCTTACTTTTTGACAAATAAAATTAATAGTTGGTTCCTCTTTGTCCCTACAAATAAAAGCAGTGACTCCGATGGGGAGGATACTTTTTATTTGAATCTAAGTGTGCACCATTACACGATACTAAGAGAACTATTTCGGATTATGTGCCTTACCGCTGTGGAAGTACACACGCTCCTAGAAAATTTCCTATAACCATTATTTGACCTAGTGATCCGCAAACAAACCCATCCGCAGGGAGGAAGGCACTTTCGAGGCCGACGCAAGTTTGTTGCATCACACGTCAAATTGTAATGGAGGCCGCGGGAATTAATTAAAATATCCCTCTCCCACTTAGTAAATTGAAAATGAGGAATTTTCAAGCACACACAACATGCATATAAAACAAATTAGCAATAAATATGGAAAAATCAGAATTTTTCCAACTATTATGACATTTTTCTCCAATATGCATCCCATCGTGTCGCCACCTTCGCTCCTCCTCGCTACATGTAGCCATCCGGAGATCCGAGCCGAGAATAAAACCTATTTTATTTTACATCCATTGATCCTATACTCCACGAGGGAGTGTACATGAAATCTAGATCGAAAGTAAAATAAAATAAAGAGCAGCTAAACAATGCCGTATTTAATTACAAAAATTAAATACTAATTTAGCCTCGTCAACCCCGAGGATTCAAATAATATACATACAATCACACACAAACAACCACATACACACATATAGCCATAATAGTCGGATCTTATGCCTGCAACCAAAAAGTTAGCCTACGCACATCCTACTATTATCCGGCATACTCAATATATGATATGTGCATGAAAGTAACCGAATCCTAAACACACAAAACCGGAAACTATGGCTCTGATACCATTTGTTGGAAACGTGCTATTCCTCGGAGGCTCATTGGCTCCCATGTCCCCGGATTAAAATTTTCACTAATAAAAACTAATCCGGATGGGATGAGTTTCCTAAGCACAACCAATTCGTCCTCGTGCTAACGACTTGAGCGATCGCTTGAACAAACTAGTTGTTCAAGCAACAAAACTCTTCTAGTCGGTTAGCCGCGGAAGAGACGACGGACGGATCGCCGGTTTTTGTGTTTATCTTCGGGGTCCATGATTATACAAATACATATGAATGTAGACATGTATAATCAACACATACATAAAGTAAACATGCTCATAACAAATACAAGCAAGTAACCATCCACACAAAACATGCATATAATTGAAAAGCAATTATAAACATAATACAAAAGAACATTAATCAAAATAAATAAGATTATACCTCTTGTTATACCTCTTGATCTTCTATTGTATGTCCTCCCTCCTTTTGGACGTCGTGTGAGCGACGATCTACCAAAAGTTGAAGCCTCCTAGATCACCAATCTTCCTTTCCTTGTTCACTAGGAACAAAGGAAGATCCTAAAAAAAAACTCATCTACCTTTCTAGAACCGGCCACCAAGTCAATAAACTCGATGTTGCCACCAGCCAAGGAAGATAAAATGGAGTATGGAAACCAACCAAAAGAGAAACACCAAGGGTATGGGCGCCGGCCAACACTTGGAGAAAGGAAAGGAAAACAATCCTCCTCCTTGTTGCCGCCCAAACCCTAGGCAAAGCTCTGCTAATTTCTGGCCAAGGATGAAGGGAAGGAGAATAGGTTGAGCTCCGGCCAAGGTAGAGGGAACAAGGATAGTGGCCGGCCAACACTTAGAAGGAAGAAGAAAAGGATCTTCATCTTCTAGTTGCCGCCCACCCTAATCCCAAAACCCTAACCCTAGCCGTCCAACCCCAATCCTATCCCATCTAGGATTTGATTGCCACCCAAGGGAAGCTATCCTAATGCCATCCAACCTAAGCCATAGAAGGAAGGGAGAAGCTTGGGCGCCGGCCAAACCAAGGAGGAAAAGGGAAGAAGGGTTGCCGGCCATCATTGGGAAGAAGAAGAAGAGGCTTCTTCTTCTTGTTACCGCCCAACACAATGAACCAAACCCTAACCCTAACCTCCTCCTATTTCTTGCCGCCCAAGCCACCTTCTCTCAATTAGGTTTTTCCATTCTTCTTTTTCCACCCAAGCCTAAGCCCATATATATAGAGTTAGGTTTAGGCCTTGGTTTAATCTCCTCCATTGGATCTAGGGTTTTAATCTCAACCGTCGGATCTAGAGATTTGATCTCAACCGTCGGTTCTAGAGATTTAATCTCCACCGTCGGTTCTAGAGATTTAATCTCCACCGTCGGTTCTAGGGATTTAATCCCAACCGTCGGATCTAGAGATTTAATCTCAACCGTCGGTTCTAGGGATTTAATCCCAAGCATCGGATCTAGAGATCTAATCTCCACCGTCGGATCAAAGGTTTTGTTTTCCTTCATTGGATCTAGACTTCATGAGGTGTTAATAGGCTACAATAGGGACCTTGAGAAGGAGTTGGAATCTTGGCCACCCGATGGATCGGAACCACACAAACTTGATCCATCAATGATGTTCCATTCCACTAGAGGATTATCATTGAATTACCTCACCAACCCCCATAAATTAATATGGGCTCCATATATTATTTGTACATCCATCTCCCCGTGTTTAAGATATCGAATGTCCGTCAATTGATTGATTTACTGACCATCAATCAATTAACATCTAACTCCTCGAGTAGTACCACTCAACCTTATCATCATGTTGACTAAGTCAACCTGCATGGTTTACATGATGAACCTTATGAGCTCCTCAAGGGGACATCATCAACCTAATATATAGGA